>CAWUFW010005494.1:0-1322062 GCA_963921515.1 Calotriton arnoldi
TGTACTTCGTTCAGTTACGTATTGCTGGGGGAGTGTTTTAGGGTTTAGGGCAGTGCAGTGGTGTTCGGGTAGTGTAGGGGGTCATGCTGGGGGAGTGTTTGAGGGTTTAGGGCAGTGCAGTCATGTTCGGGTAGTGTAGGGGGTTGTGCTGGGGGTAGTATTTTAGGGTTTAGGGTAGTGCAGTGGTGTTTGGGTAGTGTAGGGGGTCATGCTGGGGTAGTGTTCTAGGGTTTAGGGCAGTGCAGTGGTGTTTGGGCAGTGTAGGGGGTAATGCTGGGGGTGGTGTTTTAGGGTTTAGGGCAGTGCAGTGGTGTTCGGGCAGTGTAGGGGTCGTGCGGGGGTGGTGTTTCAGGGTTTAGGGCAGTGCAGTGGTGTTCGGGCAGTGTAGGGGGTGGTGTTTCAGGGTTTAGGGCAGTGCAGTGGTGTTCGGGCAGTGTAGGGGGTCGTGCAGGGGGTGGTGTTTCAGGGTTTAGGGCAGTGGTGTTCGGGCAGTGTAGGGGGTCGTGCTGGGGGTGGTGTTTCAGGGTTTGGGGCAGTGCAGTGGTGTTCGAGCAGTAAAGGGGGTCGTGCTGGGGGTGGTGTTTCAGGGTTTAGGGCAGTGCAGTGGTGTTCGGGCAGTGTAGGGGGCGGTGCAGGGGGTGGTGTTTCAGGGTTTAGGGCAGTGCAGTGGTGTTCGGGCAGTGTAGGGGGTCGTGCAGGGGTGGTGTTTCAGGGTTTAGGGCAGTGCAGTGGTGTTCGGGCAGTGTAGGGGGTCGTGCTGGGGCTGGTGTTTCAGGGTTTAGGGCAGTGCAGTGGTGTTCGGGCAGTGTAGGAGGTCGTGCTGGGGCTGGTGTTTCAGGGTTTAGGGCAGGTCAGTGGTGTTCGGGCAGTGTAGGAGGTCGTGCTGGGGCTGGTGTTTCAGGGTTTAGGGCAGTGCAGTGGTGTTCGGGTAGTGTAGGGGGTTGTGCTGGGGCTGGTGTTTCAGGGTTTAGGGCAGTGCAGTGGTGTTCGTGCAGTGTAGGTGGTCGTGCTGGGTCTGGTGTTTCAGGGTTTAGGGCAGTGCAGTGGTGTTCGGGCAGTGTAGGGGGTCATGCTGGGGCTGGTGTTTCAGGGTTTAGGGCAGTGCAGTGGTGTTCGGGCAGTGTAGGGGGTCTTGCTGGGGCTGGTGTTTCAGAGTCTAGGGCAGTGCAGTGGTGTTCGGGCAGTGTAGGGGGTCTTGCTGGGACTGGTGTTTCAGGGTTTAGGGCAGTGCAGTGGTGTTCGGGCAGTGTAGGGGGTCGTGCTGGGGGTGGTGTTTCAGGGTTTAGGGCAGTGCAGTGGTGTTTGGGCAGTGTAGGGGGTCATGCTGGGGCTAGTGTTTCAGGATTTAGGGCAGAGCAATGGTGTTCAGGCAGTGTAGGGGGTTTTGCTGGAGGTGGTGTTTCAGGGTTTAGGGCAGTGCAGTGGTGTTCGGGCAGTGTAGCGGGTCGTGCTGGGGGTGGTGTTTCAGGGTTTAGGGCAGTGCAGTGGTGTTCCAGCAGTGTAGGAGGTCGTGCAGGGGGTGGTGTTTCAGGGTTTAGGGCAGTGCAGTGGTGTTCGGGCAGTGTAGGGGGTCGTGCTGCGGGTGGTGTTTCAGGGTTTAGGGAAGTGCAGTGGTGTTGGGGTAGTGTTTTAGGGTTTAGGGTAGTGCAGTGGTGTTTGTGTAGTGTAGGGGGTCATGCTGGGGGTAGTGTTTTAGGGTTTAGGGTAGTGCAGTGGTGTTTTTTGTAGTGTAGGGGGGTCATGTTTTAAGATGCAACGCTCCAATACCTGACCAGTCTGCACTACATAAAACTGCAAAAAAACTAAAAATAAAAAGTGTTTTGCACACTTTTGTCATTGGGCTATATGTGGGCTACATCTGGGTAATATTTGTGCTACATTTGGGTTCTTTTTTCACTGGTGGCCATCTTGGAAGACTTCTTTGTTATGAAGTTTCCTAATTTCCTCATTTACTGCAGTCTCCTCAGTAGGAAATGCTTTCAGTTTTTTACTTTGATTCCATCAAGAAGGCATTCAGATGTGTCACACATTTGCCATAAATTCAGAATGTTATTACTCTAGTTGTTCATTAGATCACTGTAGTAAATCTACTGCTCAGCAAGGAGTTAACTGGAAGTCGACTGCTGGTATTGAAAGTGATTGTTTCAGTCTGCATGTCAGAATTTTCTAATGAAATAGAAGAGGATTTGAGATCTCACTTAAAACATGCACTAAATTTTCTTTTTGCAGCACTAACCATAATTTCTATGGCAAAATGAACCCCCTCATTTTGTTCCTTTTTAAATTAAATGTTTTAAGTGTTACCAGTTTATTCCAATCAAGATGGCTTCAGGTGTGCCATACTTTTGTCATAAGTAAGGCTGTTAGCACTCTAGTTGTTCTTTAGAACACTCTAGGAAGCTGCAGTAGAACACAAAGGCATCAACTGACAGGCTGCTCCTGTTGAAATATAACAGGAAGATATTTGAGATCTCACTTAAAACATGTCCTAATTTTTCTTTCTACAGCACTAACCATAATTTCTATGGCAAAATGAACCCCCTCATTTTGTTCCTTTTTAAATTAAATGTTTTAAGTGTTACCAGTTTCTTCCAATCAAGATGGCTTCAGGTGTGCCATACGTTTGTCATAAGTAAGACTGTTAGCGCTCTAGTTGTTCTTTAGAACACTCTGGGAAGCTGCAGTAGAACACAAAGGCATCAACTGACAGGCTGCTCCTGTTGAAATATAACAGGAAGATATTTGAGATCACACTTGAAACATGTCCTAATTTTTCTTTCTACAGCACTAACCATAATTTCTATGACAAAATGAACCCCATCATTTTGTTCCTTTTTAAATTAAATGTTTTAAGTGTTACCAGTTTATTCCAATCAAGATGGCTTCAGGTGTGCCATACTTTTGTCATAAGTAAGACTGTTAGCGCTCTAGTTGTTCTTTAGAACACTCTGGGAAGCTGCAGTAGAACACAAAGGCATCAACTGACAGGCTGCTCCTGTTGAAATATAACAGGAAGATATTTGAGATCACACTTGAAACATGTCCTAATTTTTCTTTCCAGAGCACTAACCATAATTTCTATGACAAGATGAACCCCATCATTTTGTTCCTTTTTAAATTAAATGTTTTAAGTGTTACCAGTTTATTCCAATCAAGATGGCTTCAGGTGTGCCATACTTTTGTCATAAGTAAGGCTGTTAGCACTCTAGTTGTTCTTTAGAACACTCTGGGAAGCTGCAGTAGAACACAAAGGAATCAACTGACAGTCTCTGCCCTTGTTGGATGTACATGTTTTACTGAGAATGTCAGACTTCATTCTCACATGACTGAGAAAGATAATGTGAATTTACAGAAAATATGCTCTCATTTTAGCTTCTGGGGCACCTTCTAAAACTGTATGGGACAAGCATGTGAAAATAGTTTTCTCTCAAACATGATTCATGATATCCCAGCAGAAGGTTTTTCACAGGGTAAAATCACCTTAGAACACACCACAATTCCTGAAATTAGTATGGTACCATCAACAAATGAATTCTAATGTAACTAAAGTCTGTTATCACCCTTTATAGTTCTCCTTTTGGTAACCCTCAAAATCTTCTATTCACTACAATGCATTTCAATGGAGTACTATCATTTATATTGGTCCCAAGATGGCTGCCAGCAATTCCAGGATGAAGTGCTGACAGCCAATCAGATCTCACAATGACATGTGTGGTTAGGCTCCGCCCAGATATATATGTGTTTTTACTTTTGATTTTCTCAGGAACTACTGAACGGATTTACACCATTTAACAAAAAGGGTTCTTTTTGAACCAAGAACTACCTCTTTGCCAAATTTGGTGTAATTCCGTTCAGCAGTTCGGGCTGTAGCCTTGCATAAAGTTTCCTATGGGAAATTGATTTTTTGACTCTTATTTTTTAATTTCTCCGCAACTACTGAACGGATTTACACCATTTAACAAAAAGGGTTCTTTCTGAACCAAGAACTACCTCTTTGCCAAATTTGGTGTAATTCCGTTCAGCAGTTCGGGCTGTAGCCGTGTCTAAAGTTTCCTATGGGAAAATGAATGGGGAAAACACGTTTTGGGACCCCCTTTTTTCTCGGCCCCCGCTTGACGAATCACCCTGAGACTTTCAGGGTAGGAGCGGACCGGAGCGGGCCATAAAGTTTGAAAATTTCGCGAAGATTCGTCAACCGACGCAAGAGTTATTTCAAATAGAATTTCGCGGATTTCCTATGGAAAATAGGTCCTAACTATAACTATCTACTGGCGACCGTCAGTAGATAATATATATATATATATATATATATATTCACTGAAAAAACCATAGGTTTTAGGGACAGTTATAGTTAGTTGGACATTTCACTCGTACAAAACCATAGAAATTCCCCCGTTATAGTTAGTTCAGCTAACTATAACTCGCGCCCGCAATGCACTGCTGATGACGTCACATATTACATCACTCATGACATGGTCAGTGACATCACTGATGACATCACTGATGACATCTCAAATGACATCACTCATGACATCATCCAGTGACTGTTTGTTTCTGTAAAGTTTAAATATGTTTAATATATATAGGGAAAGGCGTATTGAAGAATGAGTGGGTGTATAAGTGTCTGAATGGATGATTTAGTACGTGAGTGACTGACTCTACAAGTGAGTGATTAAATGTATCTTACTGAAAGCATGGGTTAGTGACTAAACTGTGTGAATGTCTGTATCCGTCTGTCTGTTGGTTTGTAAGCGGCTGCATGGCTTTCTGAATAGCTACATGAGTGTCTACATGGGTTATTGATTGATTGTCTGAGTATCTGTATGGGTGCCTGAGTGTTTGTGTGGGTGGGGTGTGTGAGTTGGTGATTCACTGGGTGCATGGTTTCAAGAGTGCATCTGTGATGGACTGTATGGGTGGGTGAGTGTGTGTATGGGTGTGTTAGTGATTGAATGTATATCTCAGTGGTACATGTGTGAGTAACTACATATGTGAAAGGCAGTATATATGTGTGTTGGAGTATATAAATGGCTATAAGTGAGAGTGTGTGATTGTGAGAGTGGCTGTATGGATGAGTGTGTACTTGTATCAGTGATTGTATAAGAGCGTAAGAATGTGCTAGTATTTGTATGAGTAAGTGAGCTGGTGTGTGTATAACTGTATAGGTGAGTAAATGGGTGTGTGATTAAGTTTTTTGCATGACTGACTAGGTGTGTGAGTACCTCTATGGATGAGTGGCGGTGTGTGAGTGTTTATATAGGTGTATGAGTGCATATGATAGTCCTGTACTGAGTGACTAAGTATGAGTGACTGTACGGGTGAGTGAGTGGATGTGTGTGTAGACCTAAGAATCAGTGAGTGGGTATGTAGTTTTTGGTGTTGGAGTGTCTATGGTTTTGAGAATGGCAGTCTGTAATTTAGAGTGGGTGTATCAAAAGTTATATTAGGGTGTGAGAAGATGCATGAAATTATCACATGGATGATGTCATCAGTGATGTCATTTGAAATGTCATCAGTGATGTCATCAGTGATGTCACTGACCATGTCATGAGTGATGTAATATGTGACGTCTACAGCAGTGCATTGCGGGGGCGCAAGTTATAGTTAGCTGAACTAACTATAACGGGGGAATTTCTATGGTTTTGTACGAGTGAAATGTCCAACTAACTATAACTGTCCCTAAAACCTATGGTTTTTTCAGTGAATTTCAAAGGTTTTTTAAATGCTAATTTCTAACTATAACGTGTCTGAAACCTATGGTTTTTTCAGTGAATTTCAAAGGTTTTTTAAATGCTAATTTCTAACTATAACGTGCCTGAAACCTATGATTTTTTAAGTGAATTTCAAAGGTTTTTTTAAATGCTAGTTTCTAACTATGCCTACAGAGGTAGGACATGTGAAGAAAGAAGAAAAAACGCACAGAAAGAAGCAAAAGATGTGCAGAAAGAACCAACAGAGGAGCAGAAAGAGGCCTTGTTGCAAAATCATCCTGTGCCCACAACTTTTTCAGACGGGTACTGGTGGTAACTGACTCTGACTAACCAGAGCCAGTGCTATGCTAAAAGACACTTAGAATACAGTGAAAACACCTACATACACTAGGGAACACTATGCGTTGGGGTACCCCTGTGATTAGCATGACCTCCTCTGCAAGTCCCTAGTACATAATAGGGCAGGGGATTAAAACTACCTCTTAAAACGCGCTACAGGGCGCGTTTGCACAGTAGTGAAGGGAGGGGGCCTGAGGTGACATGTGTGCAAACGCACCCCGTGGCGCGTTTTAAGTTGCGGGATTAAGTCCCCTTGAATTCTGAGGGTCCCTGGGGCCCAACTAGCCCCCAGGTACCTACAGTTAGGACCACAGAGCTGAGTTGCAGAGAGGCGTTCCGAGGCCACGCACCTTTTTCACCTCTCTGCAACGCAACTCTGTTGTGCTTACTGAAGGTACCTGGTGGGCTAGTTGGCCCCCGGGTCCCTCAGGATTCAAAGGGAATTAATTCCCCAACATAAAACGCACCACAGGGCGTGTTTGCGCACATGTCACCTGAGGCCACCTCCCTTCACCACTGTGCAAACGCGCCCCGTGGTGCGTTTTAAGTTGGGGGATTAGGTCACCTTGAATCCTGAGGGTCCCTGGGGCCCAACTAGCCCACTAGGTACTTCCAGTAAGCACCACAGGTCTGCGTTGCAACGCCTGTAACAAATTGTGCAGTTGTGTTTAGGTAGTGAAGAGGGTCGTGCTGGGGGTAGTGTTTTAGGGTTTAGGGTAGTGCAGTGGTGTTTGTGTAGTGTAGGGGGTCATGCTGGGGGTAGATTTAGGGTTTAGGGTAGTGCAGTGGTGTTTGGGTAGTGTAGGGAGTCGTGCTGGGGGGAGTGTTTTAGGGTTTAGGGTAGTGCAGTGGTGTTAGGGTAGTGTAGGGGGTCGTGCTGGGGGTAGTGTTTTAGGGTTTAGGGTAGTGCAGTGGTGTTTTGGTAGTGTAGGGGGTCGTGCTTCGGGGTAGTGATTTAGGGTAGTGCAGTGGTGTTTGGGTAGTGTAGGGGGTACTGCTGGGGGTAGTGTTTTAGGGTTTAGGTTAGTGCAGTGGTGTTTGGGTAGTGTAGGGGCACTGCTGGGGGTAGTGTTTTAGGGTTTAGGGTAGTGCAGTGGTGTTTGTGTAGTGTAGGGGGTAGTGTTTTAGGGTTTAGGGTAGTGCAGTGGTGTTTGTGTAGTGTAGGAGGACGTGTTTTAGGGTTTAGGGTAGTGCAGTGGTCTTTGGGTAGTGTAGGGAGTCGTGCGGGGGTAGTGTTTTAGGGTTTAGGGTAGTGTAGGGGGTCATGCGGGGGTAGTGTTTTAGGGATTAGGGTAGTGCATTGGTGTTTATGTAGTGTAGGGGGTCATGCGGGGGGTAGTGTTTTAGGGTTTAGGGCAGTGCAGTGGTGTTTGGGTAGTGTAGGGGGTCGTGCTGGTGGGAGTGTTTTAGGGTTTAGGGCAGTGCAGTGGTGTTCGGGTAGTGTAGGGAGTCGTGCTGGGGGGAGTGTTTTAGGGTTTAGGGCAGTGCAGTGGTGTTTGGGTAGTGTAGGGGGTCATGCTGGGGGAGTGTTTGAGGGTTTAGGGCAGTGCAGTCATGTTCGGGTAGTGTAGGGGGTTGTGCTGGGGGTAGTATTTTAGGGTTTAGGGTAGTGCAGTGGTGTTTGGGTAGTGTAGGGGGTCATGCTGGGGGTAGTGTTCTAGGGTTTAGGGCAGTGCAGTGGTGTTTGGGCAGTGTAGGGGGTAATGCTGGGGGTGGTGTTTTAGGGTTTAGGGCAGTGCAGTGGTGTTCGGGCAGTGTAGGGAGTCGTGCGGGGGGTGGTGTTTCAGGGTTTAGGGCAGTGCAGTGGTGTTCGGGCAGTGTAGGGGGTGGTGTTTCAGGGTTTAGGGCAGTGCAGTGGTGTTCGGGCAGTATAGGGGGTCGTGCAGGGGGTGGTGTTTCAGGGTTTAGGGCAGTGGTGTTCGGGCAGTGTAGGGGGTCATGCTGGGGGTGGTGTTTCAGGGTTTGGGGCAGTGCAGTGGTGTTCGAGCAGTAAAGGGGGTCGTGCTGGGATGGTGTTTCAGGATTTAGGGCAGTGCAGTGGTGTTCGGGCAGTGTAGGGGGCGGTGCAGGGGGTGGTGTTTCAGGGTTTAGGGCAGTGCAGTGGTGTTCGGGCAGTGTAGGGGGTGCTGTAGGGGGTGGTGTTTCAGGGTTTAGGGCAGTGCAGTGGTGTTCGGGCAGTGTAGGGGGTCGTGCAGGGGTGGTGTTTCAGGGTTTAGGGCAGTGCAGTGGTGTTCGGGCAGTGTAGGGGGTCGTGCTGGGGCTGGTGTTTCAGGGTTTAGGGCAGTGCAATGGTGTTCGGGCAGTGTAGGAGGTCGTGCTGGGGCTGGTGTTTCAGGGTTTAGGGCAGTGCAGTGGTGTTCGGGCAGTGTAGGAGGTCGTGCTGGGGCTGGTGTTTCAGGGTTTAGGGCAGTGCAGTGGTGTTCGGGTAGTGTAGGGGGTTGTGCTGGGGATGGTGTTTCAGGGTTTAGGGCAGTGCAGTGGTGTTCGTGCAGTGTAGGTGGTCGTGCTGGGTCTGGTGTTTCAGGGTTTAGGGCAGTGCAGTGGTGTTCGGGCAGTGTAGGGGGTCATGCTGGGGCTGGTGTTTCAGGGTTTAGGGCAGTGCAGTGGTGTTCGGGCAGTGTAGGGGGTCTTGCTGGGGCTGGTGTTTCAGAGTCTAGGGCAGTGCAGTGGTGTTCGGGCAGTGTAGGGGGCGGTGCAGGGGGTGGTGTTTCAGGGTTTAGGGCAGGGCAGTGCAGTGGTGTTCGGGCAGTGTAGGGGGTGCTGCAGGGGGTGGTGTTTCAGGGTTTAGGGCAGTGCAGTGGTGTTCGGGCAGTGTAGGGGGCGGTGCAGGGGGTGGTGTTTCAGGGTTTAGGGCAGGGCAGTGCAGTGGTGTTCGGGCAGTGTAGGGGGTGCTTTAGGGGGTGGTGTTTCAGGGTTTAGGGCAGTGCAGTGGTGTTCGGGCAGTGTAGGGGGTCATGCTGGGGTGGTGTTTCAGGGTTTAGGGCAGTGCAGTGGTGTTCGGGCAGTGTAGGGGGTCGTGCTGGGGCTGGTGTTTCAGGGTTTAGGGCAGTGCAGTGGTGTTCGGGCAGTGTAGGAGGTCGTGCTGGGGCTGGTGTTTCAGGGTTTAGGGCAGTGTAGTGGTGTTCGGGCAGTGTAGGAGGTCGTGCTGGGGCTGGTGTTTCAGGGTTTAGGGCAGTGCAGTGGTGTTCGGGTAGTGTAGGGGGTTGTGCTGGGGCTGGTGTTTCAGGGTTTAGGGCAGTGCAGTGGTGTTCGTGCAGTGTAGGTGGTCATGCTGGGTCTGGTGTTTCAGGGTTTAGGGCAGTGCATTGGTGTTCGGGCAGTGTAGGGGGTCATGCTGGGGCTGGTGTTTCAGGGTTTAGGGCAGTGCAGTGGTGTTCGGGCAGTGTAGGGGGTCTTGCTGGGGCTGGTGTTTCAGAGTCTAGGGCAGTGCAGTGGTGTTCGGGCAGTGTAGGGGGTCTTGCTGGGACTGGTATTTCAGGGTTTAGGGCAGTGCAGTGGTGTTCGGGCAGTGTAGGGGGTCATGCTGGGGGTGGTGTTTCAGGGTTTAGGGCAGTGCAGTGGTGTTTGGGCAGTGTAGGGGGTCATGCTGGGGCTAGTGTTTCAGGATTTAGGGCAGAGCAATGGTGTTCAGGCAGTGTAGGGGGTTTTGCTGGAGGTGGTGTTTCAGGGTTTAGGGCAGTGCAGTGGTGTTCGGGCAGTGTAGCGGGTCGTGCTGGGGGTGGTGTTTCAGGGTTTAGGGCAGTGCAGTGGTGTTCTGGCAGTGTAGGAAGTCGTGCAGGGGGTGGTGTTTCAGGGTTTAGGGCAGTGCAGTGGTGTTCGGGCAGTGTAGGGGGTCGTGCTGGGGGTGGTGTTTCAGGGTTTAGGGCAGTGCAGTGGTGTTCGGGCAGTGTAGGGTGTCATGCTGAGGGGTGGTGTTTCAGGGTTTAGGGCAGTGGTGTTCGGGCAGTGTATGGGGTCGTGCAGGGGGTGGTGTTTCAGGGTTTAGGGCAGTGCAGTGGTGTTTGGGCAGTGTAGGGGGTCGTGCAGGGGGTGGTGTTTCAGGGTTTAGGGCAGTGCAGTGGTGTTTGGCCAGTGTAGGTGGTCTTGCTGGGGGTGGTGTTTCAGGCTTTAGTGCAGTGGTGTTTGGGCAGTGTAGGGGGTCTTGCTGGGGGTGGTGTTTCAGGGTTTAGGGCAGTGCAGTGGTGTTCGGGCAGTGTAGGGGGTCTTGCTGGGGCTGGTGTTTCAGGGTTTAGGGCAGTGCAGTGGTGTTTGGGCAGTGTAGGGGGTCGTGCTGGGGCTGGTGTTTGAGGGTTTAGGGTAGTGCAGTGGTGTTCGGGCAGTGTAGGGGGTCGTGCTGGGGCTGGTGTTTCAGGGTTTAGGGCAGTGCAGTGGTTTTCGGGCAGTGTAGGCGGTCGTGCTGGGGCTGGTGTTTCAGGGTTTAGGGCAGTGCAGTGGTGTTCGGGCAGTGTACGGGGTTGTGCTGGGGCTGGTGTTTCAGGGTTTAGGGCAGTGCAGTGGTGTTCGGGCAGTGTAGGGGGTCGTGCTGGGGGTGGTGTTTCTGGGTTTTGGGCAGTGCTGTGGTGTTCGGGCAGTGTAGGGGGTCGTGCTGGGGCTGGTGTTTCATGGTTTAGGGCTGTGCAGTGGTGTTCGGGCAGTGTAGGGGGTCGTGCTGGGGGTGGTGTTTCAGGGTTTATGGCAGTGCAGTGGTGTTCGGGCAGTGTAGGGGGTCATGCTGGGGGTGGTGTTTCAGGGTTTAGGGCAGTGCAGTGGTGTACGGGCAGTGTAGGGGGTCTTGCTGGGGGTGGTGTTTCAGGGTTTAGGGCAGTGGTGTTCGGGCAGTGTAGGGGGTCTTGCTGGGGGTAGTGTTTCGGGGTTTAGGGCAGTGCAGTGGTGTTCGTGCAGTGTAGGGGGTCGTGCTGGGGGTGGTGTTTCAGGGTTTAGGGCAGTGCAGTAGTGTTCGGGCAGTGTAGGGGATCGTGCAGGTGGTGGTGTTTCAGGGTTTAGGGCAGTGCAGTGGTGTTCGGGCAGTGTAGGGGGTCGTGCTGGGGGTGGTGTTTCAGGGTTTAGGCAGTGCAGTGGTGTTCGGGCAGTGTAGGGGATCGTGCAGGTGGTGGTGTTTCAGGGTTTAGGGCAGTGCAGTGGTGTTCGGGCAGTGTAGGGGGTCTTGCTGGGGGTGGTGTTTCAGGGTTTAGGGCAGTGGTGTTCGGGCAGTGTAGGGGGTCTTGCTGGGGGTGGTGTTTCAGGGTTTAGGGCAGTGCAGTGGTGTTCGGGCAGTGTAGGGGGTCTTGCTGGGGGTAATGTTTCAGGGTTTAGGGCAGTGCAGTGGTGTTCATGCAGTGTAGGGGGTCGTGCTGGGGATGGTGTTTCAGGGTTTAGGGCAGTGCAGTAGTGTTCGGGCAGTGTAGGGGGTCGTGCAGGGGGTGGTGTTTCAGGGTTTAGGGCAGTGCAGTGGTGTTCGGGCAGTGTAGGGGGTCGTGCTGGAGTTGGTGTTTCAGGGTTTAGGGCAGTGCAGTGGTGTTCGGGCAGTGTAGGGGGTCGTGCTGGGGGTGGTGTTTCAGGGTTTAGGGCAGTGGTGTTCGGGCAGTGTAGGGGGTCTTGCTGGGTGTGATGTTTCAGGGTTTAGGGCAGTGCAGTGGTGTTCGGGCAGTGTAGGAGGTCTTGCTGGGGGTAGTGTTTCAGGGTTTAGGGCAGTCCAGTGGTGTTCGGGCAGTGTAGGGGTCATGCTGGGGGTGGTGTTTCAGGGTTTAGGGCAGTGCAGTGGTGTTCGGGCAGTGTAGGGGGTCGTGAAGGGGTGGTGTTTCAGGGTTTAGGGCAGTGCAGTGGTGTTCGGGCAGTGTAGGGGGTCATGCTAGGGTATGTGTTTCAGGGTTTAGGGCAGTGCAGTGGTGTTCGGGCAGTGTAGGGGGTCGTGCAGGGGCTGGTGTTTCAGGGTTTAGGGCAGTGCAGTGGTGTTCGGGCAGTGTAGGGGGTTGTGCTGGGGGTAGTGTTTTAGGGTTTAAGGTAGTGCAGTGGTGTTTGTGTAGTGTAGGGGGTCATGTTTTAGGGTAGTGCAGTGGTGTTTGGGTAGTGTAGGGGTCGTGCTGGGGGTAGTGTTTTAGGATTTAGGTTAGTGCAGTGGTGTTTGGGTAGTGTAGGGGGTCGTGCTGGGGGTAGTGTTTTAGGGTTTAAGGTAGTGCAGTGGTGTTTGTGTAGTGTAGGGGGTTGTGCTGGGGGTACTGTTTTAGGTTTTAGGGTAGTGCAGTGGTGCTTGTGTAGTGTAGGGGTCGTGCTGGAGGTAGTGTTTTAGGGTTTAGGGTAGTGCAGTGGTGTTTGTGTAGTGTAGGGGGTCATGTTTTAGGGTAGTGCAGTGGTGTTTGGGTAGTGTAGGGGGTCGTGCTGGGGGTAGTGTTTTAGGATTTAGGTTAGTGCAGTGGTGTTGGGGTAGTGTTTTAGGGTTTAGGGTAGTGCAGTGGTGTTTGTGTAGTGTAGGGGTCATGCTGGGGGTAGTGTTTTAGGGTTTAGGATAGTGCAGTGGTGCTTGTGTAGTGTAGGGGGTCGTGCTGGGGTAGTGTTTTAGGGTTTAGGGTAGTGCAGTGGTGTTTTTGTAGTGTAGGGGGTCATGTTTTAAGATGCAACGCTCCAATACCTGACCAGTCTGCACTACATAAAACTGCAAAAAAACTAAAAATAAAAAGTGTTTTGCACACTTTTGTCATTGGGCTATATGTGGGCTACATCTGGGTAATATTTGTGCTACATTTGGGCTCTTTTTTCACTGGTGGCCATCTTGGAAGACTTCTTTGTTATGAAGTTTCCTAATTTCCTCATTTACTGCAGTCTCCTCAGTAGGAAATGCTTTCAGTTTTTTACTTTGATTCCATCAAGAAGGCATTCAGATGTGTCACACATTTGCCATAAATTCAAAATGTTATTACTCTAGTTGTTCATTAGATCACTGTAGTAAAGCTACTGCTCACCAAGGAGTTAACTGGAAGACTACTGCTGGTATTGAAAGGGATTTTTTCAGTCTGCATGTCAGAATTTTCTAATGAAATAGAAGAGGATTTGAGATCTCACTTAAAACATGCACTAAATTTTCTTTTTGCAGCACTAACCATAATTTCTATGGCAAAATGAACCCCCTCATTTTGTTCCTTTTTAAATTAAATGTTTTAAGTGTTACCAGTTTATTCCAATCAAGATGGCTTCAGGTGTGCCATACTTTTGTCATAAGTAAGGCTGTTAGCACTCTAGTTGTTCTTTAGAACACTCTGGGAAGCTGCAGTAGAACACAAAGGCATCAACTGACAGGCTGCTCCTGTTGAAATATAACAGGAAGATATTTGAGATCACACTTGAAACATGTCCTAATTTTTCTTTCTACAGCACTAACCATAATTTCTATGACAAAATGAACCCCATCATTTTGTTCCTTTTTAAATTAAATGTTTTAAGTGTTACCAGTTTATTCCAATCAAGATGGCTTCAGGTGTGCCATACTTTTGTCATAAGTAAGGCTGTTAGCACTCTAGTTGTTCTTTAGAACACTCTGGGAAGCTGCAGTAGAACACAAAGGCATCAACTGACAGGCTGCTCCTGTTGAAATATAACAGGAAGATATTTGAGATCACACTTGAAACATGTCCTAATTTTTCTTTCCAGAGCACTAACCATAATTTCTATGACAAGATGAACCCCATCATTTTGTTCCTTTTTAAATTAAATGTTTTAAGTGTTACCAGTTTATTCCAATCAAGATGGCTTCAATTGTGCCATACTTTTGTCATAAGTAAGGCTGTTAGCACTCTAGTTGTTCTTTAGAACACTCTGGGAAGCTGCAGTAGAACACAAAGGCATCAACTGACAGGCTGCTCCTGTTGAAATATAACAGGAAGATATTTGAGATCACACTTGAAACATGTCCTAATTTTTCTTTCCAGAGCACTAACCATAATTTCTATGACAAGATGAACCCCATCATTTTGTTCCTTTTTAAATTAAATGTTTTAAGTGTTACCAGTTTATTCCAATCAAGATGGCTTCAGGTGTGCCATACTTTTGTGATAAGTAAGGCTGTTAGCACTCTAGTTGTTCTTTAGAACACTCTGGAAGCTGCAGTAGAACACAAAGGAATCAACTGACAGTCTCTGCCCTTGTTGGATGTACATGTTTTACTGAGAATGTCAGACTTCATTCTCACATGACTGAGAAAGATAATGTGAATTTACAGAAAATATGCTCTCATTTTAGCTTCTGGGGCACCTTCCAAAACTGTATGGGACAAGCATGTGAAAATAGTTTTCTCTCAAACATGATTCATGATATCCCAGCAGAAGGTTTTTCACAGGGTAAAATCACCTTAGAACACACCACAATTCCTGAAATTAGTATGGTACCATCAACAAATGAATTCTAATGTAACTAAAGTCTGTTATCACCCTTTATAGTTCTCCTTTTGGTAACCCAAAAATCTTCGATTCACTACAATGCATTTCAATGGGGTACTATCATTTATATTGGTCCCAAGATGGCTGCCAGCAATTCCAGGATGAAGTGCTGACAGCCAATCAGATCTCACGATGACATGTGTGGTTAGGCTCCGCCCAGATATATATGTGTTTTTACTTTTGATTTTCTCAGCAACTACTGAACGGATTTACACCATTTAACAAAAAGGGTTCTTTTTGAACCAAGAACTACCTCTTTGCCAAATTTGGTGTAATTCCGTTCAGCAGTTCGGGCTGTAGCCTTGCATAAAGTTTCCTATGGGAAATTGATTTTTTGACTCTTATTTTTTTAATTTCTCCGCAACTACTGAACGGATTTACACCATTTAACAAAAAGGGTTCTTTCTGAACCAAGAACTACCTCTTTGCCAAATTTGGTGTAATTCCGTTCAGCAGTTCGGGCTGTAGCCGTGTCTAAAGTTTCCTATGGGAAAATGAATGGGGAAAACACGTTTTGGGACCCCCCTTTTTTCTCGGCCCCCGCTTGACGAATCACCCTGAGACTTTCAGGGTAGGAGCGGACCGGAGCGGGCCATAAAGTTTGAAAATTTCGTGAAGATTCGTCAACCGACGCAAGAGTTATTTCAAATAGAATGTCGCGGATTTCCTATGGAAAATAGGTCCTAACTATAACTATCTACTGGCGACCGCCAGTAGATAATATATATATATATATATATATGCCAATCGAAACTGCTCCCAGTAGAAGACACCACACGCAACGTTCAGTTTACCCTTTTTATTCGGAAGGCAGCAGCAGGCTGAAACAGGTCCTCGCAACTTCAGTGTACGCCGTATCTGCCATATGCATTTCGGCAATCTCTTCCTTTCTCACTGGCTGGCGTTAGAGGGGGAAAGGAGCAGCTTACACGTTCTCAGGTGATGTTCAATATTTAGTCCCGCCCCACTGGGCGTGTGCTCACTGGGCACTCTGGATAATGCAGTCCTTTAGCAAAATTAATGCCCATAATGAGCCGCTGATCCCTGCCCTCCATAATTATAATCCCGTTGGGTCGTTGTTGGAACCAGTCCCACCTGCTGCTTAGTAACGCCCAACCAAACAGGTACGTTGCTCCGTTCTCTGCGCCAACATCCTCAGCACACGGACCTGCTTTACATACAGTGGGGTCGTCTTCGTGGTCAGAGCGGACCACAATATATGCCAATCGAAACTGCTCCCAGTAGAAGACACCACACGCAACGTTCAGTTTACCCTTTTTATTCGGAAGGCAGCAGCAGGCTGAAACAGGTCCTCGCAACTTCAGTGTATTTACTCCAAAAAGGTCGCTTTCTAGACCTAGATCTACTTTTCTACCAAATTTGGTGTAAATCTGTTCAGCGGTTCGGGCTGTATTCGTGCCTAAAATCCCTATGGGAATTAACATGGGAAACACACTTTTTTGACCCCCCTTTTTCTCAGCCACCGCTTGACAGATCACTCATGCACAACTAGAATCAGTAACAGACTATTTTGGGACACATTCGTGAAGATTCGTCAAATGGTGCCAAAGATATAGGGAAGTCATGAAACCCTTTTCTTATGTAAACTAGGTCCCACAGACTGCCAGAGTATATATATATATATATATATATATATATATATATATATATATATATATATATATATATATATATATATATATGACTAATACAGCAAAATAAAGCGATCACTCAGGGGATATATCAATCAAGTAGTTGTCTTTTAATACAGTTACGCGTTTCGACTGCCACGCAGTCTTGGTCACACCAAGACTGCGTGGCATTCGAAACGCGTGCTTTCTACCTCTGTTTTTAATTCTCTGAGTACACTATGTATACGTATTAGATCTAATTCAGCCTATTTACTGAGGATATCCATCATTCCCTTGCAGGACTTGGCAGTGAAATTAGCCCAGGGCGTGGGGTTTCATAGGTAGGTATAGTAAATATGCACAAACCACGCGGGATATGATTAAACTCCCCTTAACATATAAATATATTAAAACAATATCCTTTCAGGCATAGAGGGTTGCATAAATTGTGCAAAAAGAAGCAGAGAACTCTGGGTAGTTCCCAAGTTTAGGCGGAGAGAGGCTAAGCTCCTATGTAGAGTACCCAACAACACCAGCATCACTTTGAATTTGGTCACCTTAATTGTCTGCTTTTCTGTCAAAGTTTTTAATCATAGGATTAGCACAATGCCATCCATGCCCAGATAGAAAGGGAGAAGGTTTTTCATTTGTACAGCAAATTCTTTTAGCATTGGGTTAGCACAGCACCATCCATGCTGAGCTGCAAAATGACAAACGCCTTTTACCACTCCAGGCACAGTATTACAGCTTCAGATTAGTAAAATACCATCCAAGCCAACCTGAAATGAATAAAAGCCGCCCGCATCTCAATATAACAAGAATAAATCAGTATTAAAAAATGTACATTATTAATACTCAAATAAATAACTAATTAACTGTTAGCAAATAATCGTAATTTATTACTTAATTAACTTTCAACTGTATACCCCTCCAAAGGCAGCAGCCCACACCTAAAATATAGCTAAAATAAATCAGTATTAAACAATTTACATATTATATAATAAATTAAATAATTATGTAAACAATAATTGTTAATTCATGACTACCTAATTACCTTCTCTTCCAATACTCCTAAAATATACATCACTTAAAATTACAAACTATATTTAAAAAAATTACAGTTATAAAAACAATAGTAACATAAAATTAATATATTAACTAAAACAAATTAAAACCATTTTTTATTACTACTATATTATTTGGATGATATTACAAACAACAACATTCTTAAAAATTATATTACTCACCTCAAATAACACAATATCAGGACAACAATATTTTTGCATCACAATTTTTTCCCCGATATTTGTCTTCTGATATTTTGAACTCAATATTTTGTCTAAATACTAGAATGTTACCACATTATCTTTTAATTAGCTCTCTTTAGTAAACATTTTTTAATAATTCATATTACAGCAATTCTAATTGAATTTCAGCTTTGGGAAAATATAGTGTCATTCATCAATAGAGATTTGGAAAAAGAGGGCCCGATTCACAAAGGCAATCTGAGCCAAAAGTCTAACTTTACGACTTTTTGTATTCACAGAAGTCATTTACGAGTTGTATTTTATGTCTGCAGTCGGGCCAGAATCTCCGGCTTTGGCCGTACTCTTCGCACCTGGGCCGTACTCTCTGGCTTGTCTTGTGTTGCATTGCGCTCCCCTTAGTGTTGACTGTAGTGTTGACACTACAATCAACACTGACGGGAGCGCAAATTGTAGACTGCATGTACCATGATGCAAAGGAGCAAACTTTTCTGTGATATGATGTAGTGTCCGGCTACACCCTTTTCTCTGCCCAAACTGATTTTCATGACCTCCTCTACCATTTATCACACGTTCCTAATGTTCCTTTTTGTAAAAATTGCATTCCGGCCCATTGATTACACTTCATCCACCGCGATCCGGAGAGTAGGGCTTGAGCCGGAGAGTACTGCCCGGGTGCGGAGAGTATGGCAAAGCCAGTGATTCTGGTCCAACTGGAGATGTAAGGATACGACTCGTAAATGACCTCTGTGAATACCAAAAGTCGTAAAGTTAGACTTTTGTCTCAGATTGCCTTTGGGAATTGGGCCCATAGACTCTGTCAGCAGCTATATATTGTTCAACATCAAAAGGTGCATACCAAAGCTCATACCATAGCCATACTAAAAGTTTTCTTTTGATTTCGATATCAATGCTCCTGGAGTGCATATCAAGCTCAATGTATGTAACCAGTTAGTATGGTAATATACTTTGTCTCTGTTTCTCTCCCTTGTCCCATTTCACTTTCCCCAGGTCTACTTCTAACCAACTTGTTGTTAGCGTGAGGTAGGCAGTGGGTTGGGAGATGTGATGAGGCTCACATAGTTCCCATTCAATTTGGATTGCTAGGTTCCTTCTTTTTGACATTAGATTTTTTTTATATTTTAACAATAAACATTTAAGGACTCCTTCTTTAAAAAGTTACTGCTGAGGTGTCAAAAGCTCATGACTCTACAGGACTCCATCTTCATGTGGAATATGGTGCGGAAGCCACCGGTGGAGCCACAACTCTCCCACGCCGACACGGAGCCTCGCTAGCAGGTGTCCATCTTCTTCGGAGTCGAAGCCACGCTTCCCAGGCTTAAACTTTTAACTGATTGTTAAATTATATTACTTCTCAGATTTAGGTTGACATTTGATTGCCTGCAAAGTTTGTTTTTTCTTTTAATTCACAGGTTTATTCACACAGAGCATTCATCAAGTCGCTGAATTAAGATATTTTGTTATCATATACTACTTTATGTGATGATTTAAAAACCCGACCTTTAATGACACCCATGTCAGGGTCACAGACAAAGTAAAATAGGGTGACCTTGAGAAAGGACTGCTAATATCTCAGGGGTGAGCAATATTTACTAGCTTCCTTTCCACAGTCCAGAAATATTGTAAATATACCACTAATAGAAGATCAAATAATACACAACCCAGCCACATAAAATAAAGGCTAACACTACAGTAAATGTATTATTCATTTTTTTTTCAATATCTCTTTTTGAATTGAATTGTAATTGCATTTATATAGCGCTTACTACTCCCTTACAAGGCGTCGAAGCACTCTTATGAGGGCTACGGTTGATGCAATTGCAGATCCATAATTACATTTTTTGTGTGACATATGGGCAGATCCACTGTATTACTGGAAAACATTGTGCATTGTCTACACCGGTACATGCATTTTTATTTTTTCAGCAATTCACACTGAAACGTCATTCTTTACAGTGTCTTTCCTAATGTGATTTATCTATTAGTTTTAGTCATTTGATTCTGTCTTCTCCAAATTCCAAGGGGGAAGCAGAGTGCTTTTTTTTCTGAACACTTTTACTGCAAACATGATATTTTGTACATAAGTAGTATGTTTTGTACAAATTACGAGGTTCAACTGTACCAGATACCCATGTGCCGTTCTACCCATATAAGTATGGAAATCATTTTTCAAAATGCACCGCAGGAAGCCATGTTTTGGTAAGTGTTTTTTGGAAACCCCTCAAAGTCAAGAGACGAGTAGAATGGCTCTTTTGCTACACTCACTCGTGCAGTAGTAGGTATTTCTCAGAATCCGAGGTTTGGTGAGCTGGTACCAATGATCAGCACACTCTGAAAACTGTTCCAGGACAACAGTGTGCAAACGGGAGTTTGGATAAAAATGTGATTAGCATCCTGACTAAATTTAGGGACCAAAGGTCCTGCCATCCTTTGTTCTCACACCTCCATCAATAGAAACAGTACTTGAGTGTGCGTGGGAGAACCCTATGGGAAAGGAAAGGACCCGATGTGCATTTAATGATTCTGTTTAAAGCATAAATGCACAGTAAAGTATCTCTTGTAATTCCTTGCATTTTTAAACAGGCAACATCTATAACACATGTACAAGGTCATTCCCCTGTAAATTGCTTTTGGAAAAGGAGAAGACTAGAATAAAAATGTAATGCGAGCTGAAGTGTTGCATTGATGTTTAAGCATCCTTTTATTTTGTGGTTTATATAACAAAGAAAAAATCAGTCTTTCAACCCTTAAAAGTTATTCTCTTTATCATTTTTGCTCCAGAGAATACGAAATAAAATACCACAGAAATGTACTCAAGCCTAAATAAAATCTCTAGAGCACTATGTATCGCTTCTGAAAAATGTTTTATTTTCATTCCTATTATTGTGCTCTCACCTGCAGGAATTGTACATATCAATTGCAAGCAGCTTCCTCTGCAGAGAGGAGAACTACTAAATCAAGATCTGGGCAAATACAATAGATTTGAGTCTCAAAATAGTCAAACAATACATTATCTATCTTTTTTAGCCTCAAAAGATCATGGGTAAGATTTACCAAGAGTTTGTGCCTGAGCAAAGTCAAAACAGCTCAAAGTCTTTGAAGGGTATTTACTTTCCAGTGTAAAAGGTATTTTGCAGAGAAAAGGTGCCTTTTTCTGAGCGCAAACAGCGATTTGCTCGGCTTAGTGTCACTTTGCTTCAAGAGGGTGTTACATGAGTTTAATTCAGATCAGGGCAAACATCCATAGTTTTTCACACAAAGCCAGATCTACTAAGAAATACGGGCTAGTTGTATGAACATCATGGGCCACAGGTACAACTGTTTTTAGCGGTCGCAAATGGCTAATCGGGCCGTTTGCGACTGCTAAATAGGTCTGTGGCATGTACAAACCCTATTTTGCGAGTCTGCAACCTATTACTGACTCACAAAAGAGTGTTTGCGACTCCCTATTAGGAAGGAGCGTGCCAAGGTCGTCCCTTCCTTATAGTGACTCACAGTGCCATGTACGAATGTTTTGCGACCAAAATGCGGTCGCAAATCATTCGCATTTTACCGCCAATGCAAAGTTGGTGGTAGGCCATTTGCAAGTGGGAAGGGGCCCCCAAGGGAAACCTTCCCCTTTGTAAATATGGGATCAAATATTTTTTAAGAGCAGGCAGTGGTCCCACGGACCATTGTCTGCTCTTAAAAAACGAAATCGAGACGTTTAATTTTTCTTTTTGAAATACATCTCGTTTACCTTTAAGGAAAACAGTCTGCATTTAAAAATAAAACTGCTTTTCTGAAAATGCTGTCACAGACATGGTGGTCTGCTGACCAAAGCAGGCCACCATACCTGTGAGTGCAGGCCATCCCCAATGGATTGCAAATTGCGACTTTTAGAGTGTCCAGTTGTGACCGACCTATGTACTAACAAGTCAGGTCGCAAATTACTGAACTGTAGTGGATCACAATTCAACCTACTTTATGCATATTAACTGTGACCCACTACGATTCTCTGTCATCACAGGGATTGGTGGCCTGCTTGTGTCAGCAAACCTCAATATCTTTGATCGTTTTTAAAAAAAGCAATCTTTTTTTAAAATTCATCCCAGATTTCCTTACAGGAAAAGGGTATACGTTAAAAAAGAACAAAATAAATCACATTTTTCCAAACTGTGGTGGTCCTTGGGACCACTGCTTACTCCTAGAAAATGTTTTTATCAACATTAACAAAGGGGAAGGGGTACCTTGGGGAACCTTCCCATTAGCGAATGGGTTCCATTGCCTTTATGTAGTCAGTTAATATTAATGTTTTGCGACCTGATTTTGGTTGCCTAATATTAATACATGCCATTGCGATTCGTTATTTGGAAGAGACGGCCTAAATGAGGCCCTTCCAAATTGCGATTCAGTTCATACTAGCAAACCCAAATTGTGATTTAGTAACTTGTTGCTATCGCAGTTTGGGTGGTGTACATACTAAAAGGTCATTTTCCAGTCAAAAAGGCTCTAATTTTGCAAATTGGAGCCTTTGCTACCGCAAAATCCCTCTGCATCCATCACAGCTTCAGCAGTGGCTGCTCCTTCTCCTACATCGCTGCCAAGATCTGGAACAACCTTCCCCTCCAGCTACGTACAGCGCCCTCGCCGGCAGGCTTCAGAAAGAGACTCAAAACCTGGCTCTTCAATGGAGACACATTGCCCAGATACCATGAAGGATGACAGTGTGGTGTTTCACAAATGCTGTTGATTGATTGATTGAAAATCCCTTCATACATTCGGCCCCAAAAAACGAATCTGCCTCATTGAAGCATGCAGTAACTTAGAGAATTGCTCTCAAACATTCCACACATTACAGGCCTCATTCACAAAGAAAACTTTCAGTTTTGCGTAAGCTTAATTTTTGAGTAAGTTTACTACTTTTCAGTATTCACAAACTCCAAGTGTAAGCTACTATTAAAAAAAGAAATAATTAACAGTATTAAGTCCAGCACTACCCATTGCCATCCACTAGTGCTGCAACAAACTCATACAGAAAATAATTGAGGTAAGGACTTTACATAAAACCTCATAGAACATAATTCTAAATTAAAAAAAATTATAAAATATTGTAATAACATATTTTGAATTTAAAAAATAAGGTAACAATACATTTTACTAAATAATAATTACATTAATTTTATTTAATTCTTTAAGTCACTATAAATAATTAGTAGTGCACATTAAATATATTTTATCCTTAGGTGGATTTTATTTTTTATTTTAAACTTCATAAAATAATTTTAATTTATGTCTAATTCAAAATGAATTTATTAGTGCCATCACTTTTTTTATTTTGTTCTACATTTAAAGTAAATACATAAAATGAATTTAAATCAATATTTAACATAAAAATATTGTTATTTATTTTTAAATTACATAAATGTTTCTAGTTTTCTCAATACTTTACCATAGACTATCTTCGTGTGGTAAAGAGAAGACCTGAAGGGCTGGACCTGCTACCATTTGTATCCGGGACTAAGATGTGGACTCTAAGATGACATGTCAATCCTATTGTGATCAGTTAGTTATCACAATTAGAACAGTTCATGAAAGTCCAATGTTGCCTCTGGAATCCAGGAGAGTAATCACAGTGATTGACCCGCTCTAATCATATTTAAGTCATCTAACACCCTGACTTCCTGTGTGGCTACAGGGACACAACACACTGCAGGAGCCCTTTTTCCTAAAGTGCCCAGCTGACCAGTAGCAACAGGAACGGCCCTGAACCTTGCTAGTGGCCTCTGCCAAAGTGAGTCCTGGGGACTAAATGCTGTCCCAGAGGTTCTGGGAGCCTTAGAGGTGACCATAAGGATGTTGCTCCAGAAACTCTGAAAAGTTCTGACATTTTGGGCTTTCAAGACCTCAGGACCAACAGCGGGACCTCATGACAAAGGTGTCCGATTTCGATGTGACTTTGGTCAGATACACCTTCCACCTTACCCTGCATGATAATATTGAGCCCCATAAAAAAACAGAATGCATCCCTACTGAACCAATGGCTTCAGCAGGACCTCGTAGAGTGGCTATCCTGCTTTGAGAGGACATGAGCTGATATAGCCTTTAGCTGTGCCCTGCTGGAGGATTTTGACTTGTATTTCAGAGACCATGCTAGAAGGTAAAATCTTTTACTGTGATGAAGCCGCTTGGTGTATCTGACCCACGCTCTAAAGTGCTAGTCCTGAAATCATACCCATGCCCTGGCCAACTGACAGCAGTGACTACTAACTGCCTTAAACTAAACGCAGAAAAAACCGAGGTAATGGTCTTTGGTAACCTTGCCCCAGGATGGTCCCCGACCTGGTGGCCAGCTGAGTTGGGATTACCCCCCACCCCTGTTAAGAAGGCTAGAAACCTAGGTATTATATTTGATGAGAGCCTATCTTTTAAACACCATGTTAATTCAGTGGTCTCCTCATCCTTTTATGTTTTAAGGACAATAAAGAAACTATTACCTTTCATCCCAATCAATACTGGTAAAACACTCATCAGTGCTCTGGTTATGTCAAAGGTCGATTATTGTAATGGCCTGCTAGTTAACGCCCAAGAAAAAGTTCTAAGTAGGCTGCAACTGATACAGAATGCAGCCGCCAGGATACTGACAGGTACTCCAAAGTTTAAGTCAGTTACTAAAGTGTTGCGCCAGCTTCACTGGCTGCCCATAAAAAATAGAACTAAATGTAAGGCGCTTTGTATCGCCTACAAGGCAGTGCACGATGCAGGACCTGAATACCTGAAAAAAGCCTTTCTAGCATATGCGCCCAGTAGAGCCTTGCGCTCAGCAGATGCCAACCTTCTGATCATCCCCAGAACCAAGAAAGTTAACTGGGGTGATAGAAGATTTACAGTGGCTACGGCTAAACTATGGAACTCACTTCCCATACAAATTAAGACCAGTCCTACCTTATTATCATTTAGGAAACAAGTCAAAACTTGGCTCTTTGACCAATAAGCAAACAGTCCTCCGCTAATCTCTACAGTCCATAGCGCCGAGACACCCAAGGGTATTTGTGCGCTCTAGAAGTTGTTTAAATAAAATAAAATAAATACTGTTTGGTGCTTTACTATTTCTTGGTGCTTTTTGCATTAAATCTTATATAACATCTGTTTCCCTAAATTGGGTGCTTGTTGTTTAGGTGCAATTTTACTCTTTGGAACTTTTCTATTTTTACAAATTGATTTTTATTGTGTTGTCTTTTGACTTTTTAACTGTTTCGTTACTGCAAAATATTGTGCGCTGTGTGCCATAACTATCTGGGATTGAGCCCAGGTTAAAAATATTAAAACTGTGTTCTGTCCCAACAAGTTGGTAGCCTTATTTATTTGTGGTGGTCTCTCATCCACACCAATTAATAATCCACTGCTGTACAGAGGTATTTTTACTTATTGATAGAAGTAAATTGATAAATGTATTACGCATGTCAACAACTTTTGCTTGACAGATATTGAACTCCATAATTGTTTAGTATGATGATTTGAACAACTCAGCCATTTTTTAGAAAATTGAAGCAAACCTAACCCTTATTACTGGCATTGGCACTATCACATTTAATTACTGACAGCACAGAGTGCGGTTGTTATTGATTATAAGATTTCCACCATACTATGGGGCTGATTACGATGGAGGGCGGGTGCGGTTGTTATTGATTATAAGATTTCCACCATACTATGGGGCTGATTACGATGGCGGGCGGACTTGGTCCGCCCGCCATCGTAGCGGTGTTTGGGACTGTCCGCCATGCATGCGGCGGTCCCGCATACCCGATTAGGATGGGACCGCCACCGCTGCGTTCAGATTCCGCACCGTTAACATTGCAGAGGTGGCTGCTGACAGCAGCACCATCGCGATGTCGAAAAGAGCATGTTGTGCATTTCACTGCACTATGTGGCAGGCACTACACTAGTGCCTGCCACATGGTGCAGTGAAATCCCCCCAGTGCACCCACACTACCCCCCAACACAAGGGGGGCCCGCAAGGGGCCCCCAAAACCAATCCCCACCAGCCTCTCAATGGCGGTTCACCCGCCACGGAAAGGCTCACTTCCACCAGCATCGTAATTCGGTGGACGGAGCCTGCTAGGCTCCACCACCATTGGAAGCATTCTGACCACTCCGCCAGGCAATCGTAACGATTGCCTGTGGCGGTTCCATGGCGGACGGGCTTTGCC
This sequence comes from Calotriton arnoldi, assembly GCA_963921515.1. NCBI lineage: Eukaryota > Metazoa > Chordata > Amphibia > Caudata > Salamandridae > Calotriton > Calotriton arnoldi. The sequence goes on from CAWUFW010005494.1 coordinate 25,562, forward strand.
TCCACCGCGGTCGCGGTCTGGATCCCACCGCCATCGTAATCTGGCGGTCAGAGAATCGCGGTCCACAGGGCCGGCGGACCTCACCGCCGGATCGGCGGTGGCGAACGTTCCGCCATCGTAATCAGCCCCGATGTGTTTTGACCCTGGAATGAGGGATAAGTCAAATGAGTATTTGCCATCAATTTCCACAGTTTTTCCCTCATTCAGGACACTTTTATCATTCACATTTTCAGACCTGCCAGTTTAAGCATAAGTTTTCCTGGGTGAGTTTACAGGGAGAAGGTGGCATAGCCTTGTAAAGGGGGTGTTGCTTTTATGGCTTTGGGCCTCCTGCTCTGCCTAAACAGCCACAGCTAACCTCCCTCAAAGCAATACGGAAGTCATCTGGCACCGGTTCACATGTCCTGGGAAGGTTTTAATTGCAACACAGATATGTATAGCATTTACTCCTCAGATGGAAACCTTTTCTGTCCACCTAGTATTTGGAGGCCTGAGAGGCAGAGGAAGCAAACTAGATGCATGCAACAGGAGCAGCATGGTGTGAATGGCACTGTACATGGAGCATAGAGTACTCTTGAAGTGAATGTTCCTTGATGGAAATAATTAAAAGCAAATTAAATTATATATATGTAGGTGGTGTTTGTACAGAGTGAAAATATGCAAAAGCAGCAGAGCACCGTACAGGGTCAAAAACATATTTACAGTCACAAGTGATAAGACAGTTAGCTGGATCCTGTGAGCAGAATTGTACTGTGATTGCTTTGTGATGGAGTTTTCCTTTAAGAGTTGGGCCATCAAATTGTTCCTAAATTGAAGCAGTGTTGCGGTGGTCCTGATGGATATGGAAATGTTGTTCCAGATCCTGGTAGCATACAAAAAAAGGCCTGCTGCTTTGCTTTTCTCTTTTTTTAACCCCAATATTAAGTCAGATGGTGCCATAGATGTGGGTGTGCCAAAAGCCACTGGATGTGGTGAACTGTCTGCAATATAAGAGGGGGCGATGGCCATGATGGCAAAGCAAATGATGCTGTTTGGTTTGAAGCAGTTTTTTTGCTGGGTGGCAAAGGAAGCCAGTGGAGCTCCAACAGGTTGGGGCAATGTGACCATCTTTTGTTATCCTCTAAATGGAATATCCTGCTGCATGTTGAATGCCTCTAAAGAATGTCATTGCATAGTCTGGAAGTTTATGGAGCAGGGTATTACCACCATCTAGGTGCAAGAATCTGAGGTGTTGAATAGCAGTTCTGAATTTGCTTTCTAGAAGAAGCAATTTCACTTTCTTTAGAAGAGATAGTTAGTACTAGGCTGTCTATTTTATTTTGCAATGTGTTCTTTCGCCCCCCAATAAAACAACTTAACTGAAAATTAACAAAGCAATAGAATACCAACCACACTCTAGGTATTGTTATTGTAACTCCATGATAAATTGCAGTACAGCTAAAATTGGATTGAAATAACAGAATAAATTAATCAACAGTGAAAAGTACCATGAACCGTAATATACTATGCAAAAACAACAGTTGATGGACAGAATGCAGAACAATGTCATACATTCACCCCAGTACAGAGATCTGGGCCTAAATCCATCGTTTTTTTGCACTAAATGCCATTCCAGTTTGAACCCAGCCATATGCAAATAAGTCTTGACCCTGTGCCTCATGGGAACAGTCCAGCCCGAACTGCCAAGCCAGGTCCTCCCTGGACTGGAAACAAGCATCCTAGGACCGGCTTCGGGGTTTCACCCCTCTTCAGCCAGGATAGCTTGATTCCAGTGGCATGGAGAGCACGGGACCCACATCTGGGCATACCCGTCCCACTCGGGGTGACAAATGCAAAAACAACAGTTGATTGACAGAATGCAGAACAATATCATACATTCACCCCAGTACAGAGATCTGGGCCTAAATCCATCATTTTTTTGCTCACCATACCATTCCAGTTTGAACCCAGCCATATGCAAATCAGTCTTGACCCTGTGCCTCATGGGAACAGTCCAGCCCAAACTGCCAAGCCAGGTCCTCCCTGGACTGGAAACGAGCATCCTAGGACCGGTTTCGGGGTTTCACCCCTCTTCAGCCAGGATAGCTTGATTCCAGTGGCATGGAGAGCACGGGACCCACGTCTGGGCATACCAGTCCCACTCGGGGTGACAAATGCAAAAACAACAGTTGATGGACAGAATGCAGAACAATGTCATACATTCACCCCAGTACAGATATCTGGGCCTAAATCCATCGTCTAAACTGGGGTGGCATGGTGAGCAAAAGAATGATGGATTTAACCCAGATCTATTGACTGGGGGTGAATGTTTTGATTTGTTCTGCATTCCGTCCATCAATTGTGTGTCTTTTGCTTCCTTGCCCTAAGTGCGCCGGGTATGCCCAGACGTGGGTCCCGGGCTCACTGTGCCACTGGAATCAAGCTATTCTGGCTGAAGAGGGGTGAAACCCCGAAACCGGTCCTAGGATGCTTGTTTCCGGTCCAGGGAGGACCTGGCTTGGCAGTTCGGGCTGGACTGTTCCCATGAGGCACAGGGTCAAGACTTATTTGCATATGGCTGGGTTCAAACTGGAATGCTGCAGGATTGTTTTACCCATATGTGCAGGGCTTTTCCAGCAACACCTTCCTCTTTCTGTGGTCCAACATCATTTGGGCCTACTACATCTGCCTCAGCCAAAGAAATGGAGGCCCTGCCACAAGAGGAAACACCTGCACCCACCTTAGGCCCTGCAATTGTGGATCTGGCAGCCCCCCTCAGGAATGTACATTCACCTGGACCACCAAGAGAGGATGGCAAGGCCTCCACCACCACCAGCAAGAGACTCAGAACCTAATTTCTTCCAGGGTTTGACTACCAATCACTCTGTGTACTATTTTCCGGACACATTTATCTTTTTGATGCCAGTCGTATGTTGTACATTGGCTTTCATACAATTTGGGCTTTTCAGTAATAGTTTCATTCACCATGATTGAATTTTTAATTTTTTGTTTGGTTTTTTGATCCCATCCTGTTTTAGGCTATTTGGTTTGTTGCATAAAATCCAAACAAACTAATTAAAAGACTGGTATTGTATTTCTTATCTCTATTTGTTCACTTATTTTTGTTCCATCATACATTTTACAAAGTTAACATTAAAAAGATTGTTTAGTCATTAATAAATTCCATGTCAGTAATGTTTTTCACTATTTTTATAAAATGTAAAAAAGAACAAAAAACACAAATCAAAAGCTATTATTTTTCTAATACATTAGAACCCATGTATTAGCCAAAAACCTCTTGCAATATTTTTATTTACAGTTACAGAACTTGACACTGTGGAAGAAAGGAATATGATTAAAAAAAAACTTGTATTGATTCATGCCATCAGCTGGAGCCTGATCTTCTGCCTGACATTAGTAATCCCACATCAATAACACCAATAGTCAAAATAATGGAAGTACTACCCTGTTATGGCCACAAGATAATTCCAATACATTGTTGCAGTACCTGCTGGAATGTCACTGGCAACTGTAAGTGGTGTGCTAAAAAAAATGTCTTCAAATATGAGACACATCAACAGCTTCATACAGTTAACACATATTGTGGATGTTGCCTATTTGAAGGGAGCTTTGTTTGCTTTGGTTGGCCTATGACATGTGGTTAGAGCAATTTAACCAGCACATATTGCTTTGGTGTTAACAATCAACATAAAACAAGTCTAATGACTTCTTAAAAAATACAATTCAACCACTGTAAAAGTTGTCTTTGTACAAGATATGTACATCCACAGTGTGTGTGACTTTCACAGGATCAACCCATGTTCCCTTTGTGCTTCACAACAGCAGCATTTAACAGCAAACTTTGAAATGTCCAAATGAAGATAACATGCTGAAGGAATCTAAAACAGATGGAAACAAAACGAATTGATTTATTTGACATGACAAATAATTTGTATGACAGGACATATGTAAAATTTTGAGGACACTTTACCTAAAAACAATCATAGATAAACAATGTAAATAAGCACAGTAGTCAATGTGTTAAAACTTAGATCAACACACGTGTGCCCTGGATTTACCTTAATTTGCCCTTTAAGAAAAATGGCTAGCACAGACTTTTATTCTCATTAGATTGAAAGCTGGTTTAAAATGTAATGTAATAATATGTGAATATATGTCTGCACTCATGTGAAGAAGTTGTGAATAACATCTTAACGTAAGTCTATTCCTTACTCTTCACTACTCTCATCTTCATTTGGCATTTCAACATCTTCACCTGATGGCTGATTCTCATTTCCTACCTCTGCAATGTGTGGGATGTTCTGTCACAGGGCTATGTTGTGTAACATGCAGCATGCCATGGAAACTTTTCACACCTTATCAGGTGAGTACAGGAGGACTCCACCAGTCTAATCCAGACATTGAAATCTGGCCTTTAGGTGCCCAAAAGCCCGCTCCACTGGCCTCTGTGTTCTTCCATGGGCCTCATTGAAGCGGAGTTCTCTGGGCATTTTTGGATTCCTCAGTGGGGCTAACAACCATGGTCGGTAGGAAAAGCGGAGTCTCCTATATGCAATGAAAAAAAAAAAAGAATGTACATGCTATTTTTGATCATTAAACTTGAAATTAGCAAAAGAATGTATGGACATATTGTACTTACTAACAAGCCAGGGCCTCTCTGGTCGACGTTGTGACATTTGCATGGTTATGGTGCTGTTCCGTAGTACATAGGAATCATGTGTTGATCCTGGAAAATGCGCACACATGCTTGTGATGTGCAAATCTAGTAAGCACACAATTTGCACATCACATTAATTGAATGGAAGTTTCCCGATTTCAGTAGACTTGTTCTCTGTCATGTGGTGGCTCCAAGGCAATATGTGTGCCATCAAATGCACCAACCACATGTGGTAGGTGACCCAAAATTTAAAAATCTCCCTTCGCATTGGCAAAATTGTCATTTTGTGGAAAGTGTATGAATCTGTTGATGTGTCTCAACATTGAAGAAAGAACGACTTACAACACTGCATTGAAAATTGGTTGTGAAAATTGGCTGTGACATTCCACCAGATACTGCAACAGTGTATTGGAATGATCCTGTGGCCACAAAATGGAGTACTGCCATTAATTTCACTATTGGTGTTAGTACTGTGGGATTCCTATTGCGAGGCAGAAGATCAGGCTCCGGCTGATGACATAAATTAAGAATAGTTTGCCAATTTAATCAGAATGTTTTGATTATATCCAGTTTTTCCTTGGTGCCAAGGTCTAGGTAAGGTCTCAGAACTTGAGGCTGTTGTTTCTTTTTTTCTCTCCCTGGGTTCATAGGTCAGCAATTAAAAGTAAAAAAATTGTTATACATTTTTGCTAACATATTTTTGAAATGTAACACATTTCATTTAGTTTTTGAAAAAATATTTTTTTACATAATATAACATAACATTTATGATATAATGATATTCTTTTTTTTTAAATTACATTATTTACATGTCTATGTTCTGGTAAAAAATATATGTGTAAATAATACATTTTAAATGTATTCTTTATAAATTCTATTTTTTTTTTCTAAAATTCCGTCAATAGAAGTGTATGCAAAACTGCACAACTATTGCATTTAACCACAGTAACTCAGTACATTATACTCTGTTTGTCAAAACAAATGAATAACATTAGCATTTTGTATATGAAAACAAACTAGCCACCATTTTGAGTGGTGGTGGTGATGCACTGAACACTCACAAACACACTATTTCACAGTCTAAAGTGGTGGACGCCCGACCTCGCCGTCAAGACATTTCAAATGAGACGGAAGTCAGCGGAAGTTGACTGCTTAGTGGGTGTGAAACTCCCAGATGGACACAGCCATAGCCTAATGTGTGTAAAAGCATTGTGTAGATGTATGGGACGTTTCAATAAAAGCTCATTTGCCTCTTAGCCTGTGGAACCAACAACACCTCCTCAACTTTTGCTGCTTTTTCTGACCTCTGAGAGCCACAATGCCAGGCAAAGCAGGAGACAGGGTGCCAAATTTCTTGAAAGAGGAGCTGTAGATGCTGGCTACTGAGATCCTGTCCCTGTACAGCTAGCTTTTACATTTTTTTTAGATTGATCCTTTTAGTTTCTGAGTGTAGTCATTGAAGTGAAGTGTCTGTTTTTTTAAATTACATTGAATAATTATGTGTATTTTTAAGCAGATTAATTTGACACCCTATTTTATTTTTGGTGTGTATTTCTTTAAATATACATATATATATATATATATTCACTGAAAAAACCATAGGTTTTAGGGACAGTTATAGTTAGTTGGACATTGCACTCGTACAAAACCCGTGAAATTCCCCGTTATAGTTAGTTCAGCTAACTATAACTCGCGCCCCGCAATGCACTGCTGATGACGTCACATATTACATCACTCATGACATGGTCAGTGACATCACTGATGACATCACTGATGACATCTCAAATGACATCATCCAGTGACTGTGTGTTTCTGTAAAGTTTAAATATGTTTAATATATATAGGGAAAGGCGTATTGAAGAATGAGTGGGTGTATAAGTGTCTGTATGGATGATTTAGTAGGTGTGTGACTAACTCTATAAGTGAGTGATTAAACGTATCTTACTGAATGCATGGGTTAGTGACTAAACTGGGTGAATGTCTGTATCCGTCTGTCTATTGCTGTGTAAGTGGCTGCATGGGTTTGTGAATAGCTACATGAGTGTCTATATGAGTTATTGATTAGTTGTCTGAGTATCTGTATGGGTGCCTGAGTGTTTGTGTGGGTGGGGTGTGTGCGACTCTGTGCATAGATGTGTGAGTGGGTGATTCACTGGGTGGATGGTTTCAAGAGTGCATCTGTGATAGACTGTATGGGTGGGTAAGTGTGTGTAAGAGTGTGTTAGTGAGTGAATGTATGTCCCAGTGGTACATGTGTGAGTAACTACATATGTGAAAGGCAGAATATATGTGTGTTGGAGTATATAAATAGCTATAAGCGAGAGTGTGTGATTGTGAGAGTGACTGTATGGACTGAATAGGTGTGTGAGTACCTCTATGGATGAGTGGCGGTGTTTGAGTGTCTATATAGGAGTATGAGTGCATATGATAGTCCTGTACTGAGTGACCGTAAGTATGAGTGACTGTACGGGTGAGTGAGTGGATGTGTGTGTAGACCTAAGAATCAGTGAGTGGGTATGTAGTTATTGGTGTTGGAGTGTCTATGTTTTGCGAATGGCAGTCTGTAATTTAGAGTGGGTGTATCAAAGGTTATATTAGGGTGTGAGGAGGTGCATCAGATTATCACGTGGATGATGTCATCAGTGATGTCATCAGTGATGTCATTTGAGATGTCATCAGTGATGTCATCAGTGATGTCACTGACCATGTCATGAGTGATGTAATATGTGACGTCATCAGCAGTGCATTGTGGGGCGCGAGTTATTGTTAGCTGAACTAACTATAACGGGGGAATTTCATGGGTTTTGTACGAGTGCAATGTCCAACTAACTATAACTGTCCCTAAAACCTATGGTTTTTTCAGTGAATTTGTAAGGTTTTTTAAATGCTAATTTCTAACTATAACGTGCCTGAAACCTATGGTTTTTTCAGTGAATTTCAAAGGTTTTTTAAATGCTAATTCCTAACTATAACATGTCTGAAACCTATGGTTTTTTTCAGTGAATTTCAAAGGTTTTGAAAATGACAATTTTTAAATGTGTTAATTGTTATATTTATTTTTTTGATACTGATTTACTACATTTTTTAAACTATTTATTTTTACATATTTTATTTTTTAAATTACATTGTAATTACATTATACATTACATTACAAAATATACTTTCTCAGAATGAATTACTTTAGTTTAAATACTTTGCAAATAGGCAATAGACTTTTAAGTACAGAAGTTACAGTTGTTGCAATGGGCAACACAATTTCAAAAACAATGCAACATTAAGCTCAATGTGAATTTCTAGTTAAATGCAATTAGTTACTTTATGGATTACTTTTCTAACCACAGGACTGGATCCTAGATTCAGTCCTGGGACATCTCCTGTAAACAGTTGAGTAAAAGCGTTTTGGTTACAGTAGTGATTTTTAAGGAATATTATAGTATTTTAAAAGTTGACACTTAGAAACTTTTTCACATAGAATCACCAATGTTATCCTAAGGGAGGAAATTCACTTAGCAGGTAAGTAGTGTTATCGTTACTTTTTCTTACTCAGTGGTGGATCCTGGATCCAGCACTGGTGCATCTCCTGTAAACAGTTGAAAGAATGCGTTTAAGTCATACAGGCGATTTTTAAGGAATATTTGTAGTTTGTGAAAATCGACACTTTGAAACTTTTCTGCTGAAAACCAGACAATGGATTCCTATGGAAGGAAATTCAAGTTACTGGTAATTACGGTTAAAATTACTTTTCAGGATCAGTGCTGGGCTAAAAGATGCAGCACTGTGGTCTCTCCTGATAACAGGTGAGTAAATCGGAATTCGTAGTTCGATTGATTTTAGAGGAATATTATAAAGTTCCAAAACTCCACACTTAGAAGAATTTCCAAGTGAAACCAGTCAATGTTAGCCTATGGAAGGAAATTCAAGTTACTGGTAAGTATGGTTAAAATTACTTTTTAGGATCAGTACTGGGCTAAAAGATGCAGCACTGAGGTCTCTCCTGATAACCGGTGAGTAAATCGGAATTTGTAGTTCGGCTGATTTTAGAGGAATATTTGGATGTTTCAAAATTCGACACTTAGAAACTTTTTCAGCAAAAAGCAGGCAATGATATCCTATGGAAGGAAATTCAAGTTACTGGTAAGTACGGTTAAAATTACTTTTCAGGATCAGTACTGGGCTCAAAGATGCAGCACTGAGGTCTCTCCTGATAACAGGTGAGTAAATCGGAATTCGTAGTTCGGTTGATTTTAGAGGAATATTTGCACAATGGTGAAGGAAGGGGGTGGGGCCTGAGGTGACATGTCTGCAAACACGCCCTGTGGCGCGTTTTAAGTTGGAGAATTAATTCCTCCTCAATCCTGAGGGTCCCTAGGGGCCAACTAGCCCACCAGGAACCTCCAGTATGCGCCAGGGGCTGCGTTGCAGAGAGGTGTACAGAGGCCATGCCCCTTTTTACAACACTCTGCAACGCAGCTCCGTGGCGCTTACTGGAGGTACCTGGTGGGCTAGTTGGCCCCAGAGACCCTCAGGATTGAAGAGGATTTAATTCCCCATCTTAAAATGCGCCACGGGGCCTGTTTGCACACATGTCACCTGAAGCCCCGCCCTCCCTTCACCACTGTGCAAACGCGCCCCGTGGCGCATTTTAAGTTGGGGGATTAAGTTAAGTCCCCTTGAATCCTGAGGGTCCCTGGAGTCCAACTAGCCCACCATGTACCTCCAAAAAGCACCACAGAGCTGTATTGCAGAGAGGTGTAAAAAGGGGCGTGGCCTCTGTACACCTCTCTGCAACGCAGCCCCCTGGCGCATACTGGAGGTTCCTGGTGGGCTAGTTGGCCCCCAGGGACCCCCAGTATTCAAGGGTAATTTGTTCCCCATCTGCAAACGCGCCAGGGGACGCGTTTGCAGACTGCTGCAGGGTGGGGGCGGGGCCTCCGGAACGATGCTGGTCTTTTTTTTTCTTAATTTTTGTATGGGAGGGGGCTGCATGGCCCCCCTTCCCTTGGCCCTTTTGCCCCCGGGGACCCCATCCCCCGGGGCATGAGGATTTTCATTTAAAAAAAAAATTAAAATAAAACGGGAAGGGGGTGGCCCCCCTCCTCAGGCCATTTAAGGCCCCGGGGACCCCATCCCCTGGGGCCGGCCTTGCCCTTTTTTTATAATTGGGGAGGGGGGCTGCGTGGCCCCCCTCCCGGGACACTTATGGCCCCGGGGACCCCATCCCCCGGGGGCTGGCCCTCTCCGTTGGGGACTGTGGGGGGGTCCCCAATCCCCCCACAGTCCTGCCGGCTCCCCGCGTCCCTTGGGAGCGGCATTGCTTTTCCACATGGGGAGCTGCTAAGATGCTGCTCCCCGTGTGGAAAAGCAATTTGCTTTGGATATTGGAAGCGAGAGCAGGTTTCCCTGCTCTCTCTTCCAATATCCAAAGCAGTTTGCTATGACAGGACGGGAGCCGCGAGGCTCCCGTCCTGTCATAGCAAACTACAGTGTCCTGGGGGTAGGCACCCCGGGACACTGCAGGAGCCGGCCCTGGGGGGTGGCGGTCCCCAGGGCCATCAAGGGCTCCAGGAGGGGGGCCGCGCGGCCCCCCTCCCTTGAATTGCACAGCCCCGGGGAGGTGGTGGTCCCCGGGGCTCTGGGGGTCCGTAACAGACCCCCACATTTATTTTCTAAGTGCCCCGGGGAGGTGGTGGTCCCCGGGGCGTGTGGGGTCGCCAGTAGATAGTTATAGTTAGGACCTATTTTCCATAGGAAATCCGCAACATTCTATTTGAAATAACTCTTGCGTCGGTTGACGAATCTTCACGAAATTTTCAAACTTTATGACCCGCTCCGGTCCGCTCCTACCCTGAAAGTTTCGGGGTGATTCGTCAAGCGGGGGCCGAGAAAAAAGGGGGGTCCCAAAACATGTTTTCCCCATTCATTTTCCCATAGGAAACTTTAGCCACGGCTACAGCCCGAACTGCTAAACGGAATTACACCAAATTTGGCAAAGAGGTAGTTCTTGGTTCAGAAAGAACCCTTTTTGTTAAATGGTGTAAATCCGTTCAGTAGTTCCTGTGAAAATCAAAAGGAAAATCACATATATATCTATGGCCGCGTCGGATTCGCTCACCCTCCCGATCACGAGCTGCATGCTAATTGGCTGTCAACACTTTAAATAAGGAAGTGTTGGCAGTGCGCAAACCGCAAAAAGGGGGCAGGGTAGAAACACCCTGACCCCCTAGGTCTGATCAGGGGGTCCCACAAGGACCCGCTGGGCAGAAAAAAGCATTATTTTTTTTTTTTAAATCGGGGGGGATGCGCTTAGGGTGCGCGAATCCCGCCGAGAAAAAAAAAAAATCGCAAGTGTGCAAATGCACAAAGGGGGCTGGGTAGAAACACCCTGACCCCCTAGGTCTGCTCAGGGGGTCCCACAAGGACCCCCTGGGCAGAAAAAGCATTTAAAAAAAAAAAAAAAAAAAAATCGGCAGGATGAGCTCAGGGTGCGCGGATCCTGCCAAAAAAAATAAAAATCGAAGCGCGGTCTCCCGCGCTTCGATGCAAATTTGCCCCCGGGTGGCCCAAGTCCCGGGGGCATACGGAGGTGGGTTTATTGTTTATGGGGGGCCTCTAAGGCCCCCAAGCCCGGGGACCACCACTCCCCGGGGCTTTATAAAAAATGGTGCGGAAGGGCTCTCCTGCCCTCCCGCAGCCCCAGGGACCGCCACCCCCGGGGCTTCTTTTTTAATTTTTAATAACGTGTGGGGGGCTCCAGCCCCCCACACGCCCCGGGGACCACCACCTCCCCGGGGCACTTAGAAAATAAATGTGGGGGTCCGTTACGGACCCCCAGAGCCCCGGGGACCACCACCTCCCCGCGGCCCCCTTCCCGTTTTATTTTAATTTAAAAAAAATAATGAAAATCCTCATGCCCCGGGGGATGGGGTCCCCGGGGCCAAAAGAGGCCAAGGGAAGGGGGGCCACGCAGCCCCCCTCCCATACAATATTTTTTTTTTTTAAAAAGACCGGCATCGTGCCGGAGGCCCCGCCCCCACCCTGCAGCAGTCTGCAAACGCGTCCCCTGGCGCGTTTGCAGATGGGGAACGAATTCCCCTTGAATACTGGGGGTTCCTGGGGGCCAACTAGCCCACCAGGAACCTCCAGTATGCGTCAGGGGGCTGCGTTGCAGAGAGGTGTACAGAGGCCACGCCCCTTTTTACACCTCTCTGCAACGCAGCTCTGTGGCGCTTTTAGGAGGTACATGGTGGGCTAGTTGGACTCCAGGGACCCTCAGGATTTAAGGGGACTTAATCCCCCAACTTAAAATGCGCCACGGGGCGCGTTTGCACAGTGGTGAAGGGAGGGGGCGGGGCTTCAGGTGACATGTGTGCAAACAGGCCCCGTGGCGCATTTTTAGATGGGGAATTAAATCCTCTTCAATTCTGAGGGTCCCTGGGGGCCAACTAGCCCACCAGGTACCTCCAGTAAGCGCCACGTAGCTGCGTTGCAGAGTGTTGTAAAAAGGGGCGTGGCCTCTGTACACCTCTCTGCAACGCAGCCCCTGGCACATACTGGAGGTTCCTGGTGGGCTAGTTGGCCCCTAGGGACCCTCAGGATTGAGGAGGAATCAATTCTCCAACTTAAAACGCGCCACAGGGCGTGTTTGCAGACATGTCACTTCAGGCCCCACTCCCTTCCTTCACCATTGTGCAAATATTCCTCTAAAATCAGCCGAACTACGAATTCCGATTTACTCACCTGTTATCAGGAGAGACCTCAGTGCTGCATCTTTGAGCCCAGTACTGATCCTGAAAAGTAATTTTAACCGTACTTACCAGTAACTTGAATTTCCTTCCATAGGCTAACATTGACTGGTTTCACTTGGAAATTCTTCTAAGTGTGGAGTTTTGGAACTTTATAATATTCCTCTAAAATCAGCCGAACTACGAATTCCGATTTACTCACCTGTTATCAGGAGAGAACCCAGTGCTGCATCTTTTAGCCCAGCATTGACCCTGAAAAGTAATTCTAACCGTACTTACCAGTAACTTGTATTTTCTTCCATAGGAATCCATTGTCTGGTTTTCAGCAGAAAAGTTTCAAAGTGTCGATTTTTGAAACATACAAATATTCCTCTAAAATCAGCAGAACTACGAATTCCGATTTACTCACCTGTTATCAGGATAGAACCCAGTGCTGCATCTTTTAGCCCAGCACTGACCCTGAAAAGTAATTCTAACCGTACTTACCAGTAACTTGTATTTTCTTCCATAGGAATCCATTGTCTGGTTTTCAGCAGAAAAGTTTCAAAGTGTCGATTTTTGAAACATACAAATATTCCTCTAAAATCAGCCGAACTACGAATTCCGATTTACTCACCGGTTATCAGGAGAGACCTCAGTGCTGCATCTTTTAGCCCAGTACTGATCCTGAAAAGTAATTTTAACCGTACTTACCAGTAACTTGAATTTCCTTCCATAGGCTAACATTGACTGGTTTCACTTGGAAATTCTTCTAAGTGTGGAGTTTTGGAACTTTATAATATTCCTCTAAAATCAGCCGAACTACGAATTCCGATTTACTCACCTGTTATCAGGAGAGAACCCAGTGCTGCATCTTTTAGCCCAGCACTGAACCTGAAAAGTAATTCTAACCGTACTTACCAGTAACTTGTATTTCCTTCCATTGGAATCCATTGTCTGGTTTTCAGCAGAAAAGTTTCAAAGTGTCGATTTTCACAAACTATAAATATTCCTTAAAAATCGCTTGTATGACTTAAACGCATTCTTTCAACTTTTTACAGGAGATGCACCAGTGCTGGATACAGGATCCACCACTGAGTAAGAAAAAGTAATGATAACACTACTTACCTGGTAAGTGAATTTCCTCCCATAGGATAACATTGGTGATTCTATGTGAAAAAGTTTCTAAGTGTCAACTTTTAAAATACAATAATATTCCTTACAAATCACTACTGTAACCAAAACGCTTTTACTCAACTGTTTACAGGAGATGTCCCAGGACTGAATCTAGGATCCAGTCCTGTGGTTAGAAAAGTAATCCATAAAGTAACTAATTACATTTAACTAGAAATTCACATTGAGCTCAATGTTGCATTGTGTTTGAAATTGTGTTGCCCATTGCAACAACTGTAACTACTGTACTTAAAAGTCTATTGCCTATTTGCAAAGTATTTAAACTAAAGTAATTCATTCTGAGAAAGTATATTTTGTAATGTAATGTATAATGTAATTACAATGTAATTTAAAAAATAAAATATGTAAAAATAAATAGTTTAAAAAAATGTAGTAAATCAGTATCAAAAAAATAAATATAACAATTAATACATTTAAAAATTGTCATTTACAAAACCTTTGAAATTCACTGAAAAAACCATAGGTTTTAGGGGCGTTATAGTTAGAAATTAGCATTTAAAAAACCTTTGAAATTCACTGAAAAAACCATAGGTTTCAGGCACGTTATAGTTAGAAATTAGCATTTAAAAAACCTTTGAAATTCACTGAAAAAACCATAGGTTTCAGACACGTTATAGTTAGAAATTAGCATTTAAAAAACCTTTGAAATTCACTGAAAAAACCATAGGTTTTAGGGACAGTTATAGTTAGTTGGACATTTCACTCGTACAAAACCATAGAAATTCCCCTGTTATAGTTAGTTCAGCTAACTATAACTCGCGCCTCCGCAATGCACTGCTGATGACGTCACATATTACATCACTCATGACATGGTCAGTGACATCACTGATGACATCACTGATGACATCTCAAATGACATCACTGATGACATCATCCAGTGACTGTGTGTTTCTGTAAATTTTAAATATTTTTAATATATAGGGAAAGGTGTATTGAAGAATGAGTGGGTATATAAGTGTGTGGATGAAGGATTTAGTAGGTGCGTGACTGACTCTATAAGTGAGTGATTAAACGTATCTTACTGAATGCAGGGGTTAGTGACTAAACTGGGTGAATGTCTGTATCCGTCTGTCTGTTGCTGTGTAAGTGGCTGCATGGGTTTGTGAATAGCTACATGAGTGTCTATATGAGTTATTGATTGGTTGTCTGAGTATCTGTATGGGTGCCTGAGTGTTTGTGTGGGTGGGGTGTGTGCGACTCTGTGCATAGATGTGTGAGTGGGTGATTCACTGGGTGGATGGTTTCAAGAGTGCATCTGTGATAGACTGTATGGGTGGGTAAGTGTGTGTAAGAGTGTGTTAGTGAGTGAATGTATGTCCCAGTGGTACATGTGTGAGTAACTACATATGTGAAAGGCAGAATATATGTGTGTTGGAGTATATAAATAGCTATAAGCGAGAGTGTGTGATTGTGAGAGTGACTGTATGGATGAGTGTGTGCTTGTATCAGTGATTGTATAAGAGCGTAAGAATGTGCTAGTATTTGTATGAGTAAGTGAGCTGGTGTGTGTATAACTGTATAGGTGAGTAAATGGCAGTGTGTTTAATTATTTGCATGTCTGACTAGGTGTGTGAGTACCTCTATTGATGAGTGGCGGTGTTTGAGTGTCTATATAGGAGTATGAGTGCATATGATAGTCCTGTACTGAGTGACCGTAAGTATGAGTGACTGCACAGGTGAGTGAGTGGATGTGTGTGTAGACCTAAGAATCAGTGAGTGGGTATGTAGTTATTGGTGTTGGAGTGTCTATGGTTTTGCGAATGGCAGTCTGTAATTTAGAGTGGGTGTATCAAAGGTTATATTAAGGTGTGAGGAGGTGCATCAGATTATCAGGTGGATGATGTCATCAGTGATGTCATCAGTGATGTCATCAGTGATGTCATTTGAGATGTCATCAGTGATGTCACTGACCATGTCATGAGTGATGTAATATGTGACGTCATCAGCAGTGCATTGCGGGGTCGCAAGTTATAGTTAGCTGAACTAACTATAACGGGGGAATTTCTATGGTTTTGTACGAGTGAAATGTCCAACTAACTATAACTGTCCCTAAAACCTATGGTTTTTCAGTGAATATATATATATATATATATATATATATATATATATATATATATATATATATATATATATATATATATATATATATATATATTCACTGAAAAAACCATAGGTTTCAGACACGTTATAGTTACAAATTAGCATTTAAAAAACCTTTGAAATTCACTGAAAAAACCATAGGTTTTAGGGACAGTTATAGTTACTTGGACATTGCACTCGTACAAAACCCGTGAAATTTCCCCATTATAGTTAGTTCAGCTAACTATAACTCGCGCCCCCGCAATGCACTGCTGATGACGTCACATATTACATCACTCATGACATGGTCAGTGACATCACTGATGACATCACTGATGACATCTCAAATGACATCACTGATGACATCATCCAGTGACTGTGTGTTTCTGTAAAGTTTAAATATTTTTAATATATATAGGAAAAGACGTATTGAAGAATGAGTGGGTGTGTAAGTGTCTGTATGGATGATTTAGTAGGTGTGTGACTGACTCTATAAGTGAGTGATTTAACGTATCTTACTGAATGCATGGGTTAGTGACTAAACTGGGTGAATGTCTGTATCCGTCTGTCTGTTGCTGTGTAAGTGGCTGCATGTGTTTGTGAATAGCTAAATGAGTGTCTATATGAGTTATTGAATGCTTGTCTGAGTATCTGTATGGGTGCCTGAGTGTTTGTGTGGGAGGGGTGTGTGCAACTCTGTGCATAGATGTGTGAGTGGGTGATTCACTGGGTGGATGGTTTCAAGAGTGCATCTGTGATAGACTGTATGGGTGGGTAAGTGTGTGTAAGAGTGTGTTAGTGAGTGAATGTATGTCCCAGTGGTACATGTGTGAGTAACTACATATGTGAAAGGCAGTATATATGTGTGTTGGAGTATATAAATAGCTATAAGCAAGAGTGAGTGATTGTGATAGTGGCTGTATGGATGAGTGTGTGCTTGTATCAGTGATTGTATAAGAGCGTAACAATGTGCTACTATTTGTATGAGTAAGTGAGCTGGTGTGTGTATAACTGTATAGGTGAGTAAATGGCAGTGTGTTTAATTATTTGCATGACTGACTAGGTGTCTGAGTATCTCTATGGATGAGTGGCGTTGTTTGAGTGTCTATATAGGAGTAAGAGTGCATATGATAGTCCTGTACTGAGTGACCGTAAGTATGAGTGACTGTACGGGTGAGTGAGTGGATGTGTGTGTGTAGACCTAAGAATCAGTGAGTGGGTATGTAGTTATTGGTGTTGGAGTGTCTATGGTTTTGCGAATGGCAGTCTGTAATTTAGAGTGGGTGTATCAAAGATTATATTAGGGTGTGAGGAGGTGCATCAGATTATCACGTGGATGATGTCATCAGTGATGTCATTTGAGATGTCATCAGTGATGTCATCAGTGATGTCACTGACCATGTCATGAGTGATGTAATATGTGACGTCATCAGCAGTGCATTGCGGGGCGCGAGTTATAGTTAGCTGAACTAACTATAACGGGGGAATTTCACGTGTTTTGTACGAGTGCAATGTCCAAGTAACTATAACTGTCCCTAAAACCTATGGTTTTTTCAGTGAATTTCAAAGGTTTTTAAATGCTAATTTGTAACTATAACGTGTCTGAAACCTATGGTTTTTTCAGTGAATTTCAAAGGTTTTTTAAATGCTAATTTCTAACTATAACGTGCCTGAAACCTACGGTTTTTTCAGTGAATTTCAAAGGTTTTGTAAATGACAATTTTTAAATGTATTAATTGTTATATTAATTTTTTTCATACTGATTTACTACATTTTTAGAAACAATTTTTTTTTACAGATTTTATTTTTTAAATTACATTGTAATTACATTATACATTACATTACAAAAAATACTTTCTCAGAATGAATTACTTTAGTTTAAATACTTTGCACATAGGCAATAGACTTTTAAGTACAGTAGTTACAGTTGTTGCAATGGGCAACACATTTTCAATCACAATGCAACATTCAGCTCAATGTAAATTTCTAGTTAAATGCAATTAGTTACTTTATGGATTACTTTTCTAACCACAGGACTGGATCCTAGATTCAGTCCTGGTACATCTCCTGTAAACAGTTGAGTAAAAGCGTTTTGGTTACAGTTGTGATTTTTAAGGAATATTATTGTATTTTAAAAGTGGACACTTAGAAACTTTTTCTCATAGAATCACCAATGTTATCCTATGGAAGGAAATTCACTTAGCAGGTAAAAACTGTTATCGTTACTTTTTCTTACTCAGTGTTGGATCCTGGATCCAGCACTGGTGCATCTCCTGTAAACAGTTGAAAGAATGCGTTTAAGTCATACAGGTGATTTTTAAGGAATATTTGTAGTTTGTAAAAATCAACACTTTGAAACTTTTTTGCTGAAAACCAGACAATGGATTCCTATGGAAGAAAATATAAGTTACTGGTAAGTACGGTTAAAATTACTTTTCAGGATTAGTACTGGGCTGAAAGATGCAGCACTGAGGTCTCTCCTGATAACAGGTGAGTAAATCGGAATTCGTATTTCGGCTGATTTTAGAGGAATATTTTAAAGTTCCAAAACTCCACACTTAGAAGAATTTCCAAGTGAAACCAGTCAATGTTAGCCTATGGAAGGAAATTCAAGTTACTGGTAAGTACGGTTAAAATTACTTTTCAGGACCAGTACTGGGCTGAAAGATACAGCACTGAGGTCTCTCCTTATAACAGGTGAGTAAATCGGAATTCGTATTTCGGCTGATTTTAGAGGAATATTTGTATGTTTCAAAAATCAACACTTAGAAACTTTTTCAGCAAAAAGCAGGTAATGATATCCTATGGAAGGAAATTCAAGTTACTGGTAAGTACGGTTAAAATTACTTTTGAGGATCAGTACTGGGCTAAAAGATGCAGCACTGAGGTCTCTCCTGATAACAGGTGAGTAAATCGGAATTCGTATTTCGGCTGATTTTAGAGGAATATTTTAAAGTTCCAAAACTCCACACTTAGAAGAATTTCCAAGTGAAACCAGTCAATGTTAGCCTTTGAAGGAAATTCAAGTTACCGGTAAGTACGGTTAAATTACTTTTGAGGATCAGTACTGGGCTGAAAGATGCAGCACTGAGGTCTCTCCTGATAACAGGTGAGTAAATCGGAATTCGTATTTCGGCTGATTTTAGAGGAATATTTTAAAGTTCCAAAACTCCACACTTAGAAGAATTTCCAAGTGAAACCAGTCAATGTTAGCCTATGGAAGGAAATTCAAGTTACTGGTAAGTACGGTTAAAATTACTTTTCAGGACCAGTACTGGGCTGAAAGATACAGCACTGAGGTCTCTCCTGATAACAGGTGAGTAAATCGGAATTCGTATTTCGGATGATTTTAGAAGAATATTTGCACAATGGTGAAGGGAGGGGGCGGGGCCTGAGGTGACATCTGTGCAAACGCGCCCTGTGGCGCGTTTTAAGTTGGGGGATTAAGTCCCCTTGAATCCTGAGGGTCCCTAGGGGCCAACTAGCCCACCAGGAACCTCCAATATGCGCCAGGGGCTGCGTTGCAGAGACGTGTAGAGAGGCCACACCCCTTTTACACCTCTCTGCAACGCAGCTCTGTGGCGCTTTCTGGATGTACCTGTTGGGCTAGTTGGCCCCAGGGACCCTCAGGATTGAAGGGGATTTAATTCCCCATCTTAAAACGCGCCACGGGGCCTGTTTGCACACATGTCACCTGAAGCCCCGCCCCTCCCTTCACCACTGTGCAAACGCGCCCGTGGCGCGTTTTAAGCTGGGGGATTAAGTCCCTTGAATCCTGAGGGTCCCCGGAGTCCAACTAGCCCACCATATACCTCCAAAAGCGCCACAGAGCTGCGTTGCAGAGAGTTGTAAAAGGGGTGTGGCCTCTCTACACGTCTCTGCAACGCAGCCCCTGGCGCATATTGGAGGTTCCTGGTGGGCTAGTTGGCCCCCAGGGACCCCCAGTATTCAAGGGGAATTCGTTCCCCCTCTGCAAACGCGCCAGGGGGCGCGTTTGCAGAGTGGTGAAGGAAGGGGGCGGGGCCTGCGGGCCCAATCGTTATTTTTATAATTTTTTTTTTTGGCCCCTGAAGGGGGGCTGTGTGGCCCCCTTCCTTTTTCCTGTTTTTAGGCCCTGGGGACCCCATCCCCCAGGGCCTTACCCCTTTTTTTATTTAATTTTAAAAAAAAACGGGAAGGGGGCCGCGTGGCCCCCTTCCCTGGGCCTGTATTGGCCCTGGGGACCCCATCCCCGGGGCATGGCCTTTTTTTTATTTTCTTGGGAGGGGGCTGCGTGGCCCCCCTCCTCAGGCCATTTAAGGCCCCGGGGACCCCATCCCCGGGGCCGGCCTTTCCATTTTTTTTATTTTTTTTTATTTTTCTTTTTTGGGGAGGGGGGCCGCGTGGCCCCCCTCCTGGGCCACTACTTGCCCCGGGGACCCCATCCCCCAGGGCTGGCCCTCTCCGTTGGGGACTGTGGGGGTCCCCAATCCCCCACAGTCCCGCCGGCTCCCCACGTCCCTTGGGAGCCGGCATTGCTGTTCCACATGGGGAGCAGCTGACATGCTGCTCCCCATGTGGAAAAGCAATGTGCTTTGGATATTGGAAGAGAGAGCAGGTTTCCCTGCTCTCTCTTCCAATATCCAAAGCAGTTTGCTATGGCAGGACGGGAGCCGCGAGGCTCCGTCCTGCCATAGCAAACTACAGTGTCCCGGGGGTAGGCACCCCGGGACACTGCAGGAGCCGGCCCTGGGGTTGGCGGTCCCCAGGGCCATCAAGGGCTCCAGGAGGGGGCCGCGCGGCCCCCTCCCTACATCAGCACAGCCCCGGGGAGGTGGTGGTCCCCGGGGCTTCGGGGGTCCAAAACGGACCCCCATTTTAATTTGTTAGTGCCCCGGGGAGGTGGCGGTCCCCGGGCGTGTGGGGGCTGGAGCCCCCACACAGGTTGTTCAATTAATAAAAAAAAGCCCCGGGGAGGTGGTGGTCCCCGGGGCTGCGGGAGGGCTCAGAGCCCTCCCGCACCATTTTTAAAAAGCCCCGGGGGTGGTGGTCCCCGGGGCTTGGGGGCCCTTGAGGCCCCCACACATAAAATTAAACCCCCACCATGCCCCCGGGACTTGGGCCACCCGGGGCAAATACAATCGAGCGCGGGAGACCGCGCTTCGATTTTTTTTCGGCAGGATTCGCGCACCCTGAGCGCATCCTGCCGATTTAAAAAATTATTATTTTTTTTGCCCAGGGGTCCTTGTGGGACCCCTGAGCAAACCTAGGGGGTCAGGGTGTTTCTACCCTGCCCCCTTTGTGCGCTTTGCGCACTTGTTTCTGTCCCTCGGTTCTACCGAGGGACAAAATGGCTGCCAACTTTTCCTGAATCGGAATGTTGACAGCCAGCTGACAGCCAATTAACATGCAGCTCGTGATCGGGAGGGTACGCGGACCCTACTCGGCCATAGATATCACTATCTTTTTACTTTTGATTTTCTCAGCAACTACTGAACGGATTTACACCATTTAACAAAAGGGTTCTTTCTGAACCAAGAACTACCTCTTTGCCAAATTTGGTGTAATTCCGTTCAGCAGTTCGGGCTGTAGCCGTGTCTAAAGTTTCCTATGGAAAATTGCATGGGGAAAACGCGTTTTGGGACCCCCCTTTTTTCTCGGCCCCCGCTTGACGAATCCCCCGAGACTTTCAGGGTAGGAGCGGACCGGAGCGGGCCACAAAGTTTGAAAATTTCGTGAAGTTACGTCAACCGGCAAGAGAGTTATTTCAAATAGAATGTCGCGGATTTCCTATGGATAATAGGTTGTAACTATAACTATCTACTGGCGACCGCCAGTAGATAATATATATATATATATATATATATGTGTATATGTATAATTTCATGTGCAATCTACAAAATTAACATTATGAAAATTTTAAAAATACATCATATTTATAATACAAATTCAACCATAATTTGCTATTTGTATTATCCCACAAATAACTCAGCCTAGATGATGTCATTGCCCTGGATTTTCAAAATTAAGGACATAGCAGGGGATAAGGTTACTCAGCAGGTTAATAAAAACATATATTTTTATTTTATTAAAATAAAAAATATACCAAAAACTGCTGTTGTAACTTTTTCAAAATGTTTGTAATTGATTTCTAAAAATTGTTACATCAAAATAAAAAAACAAGAAGCCACAATTGTTTTCTCTTCATTTTTTGTATCCATACAGGTCAACTCCCATCAGAAAAAGGACATCTGGAAAGCCATCTTCAAGAAAGTGTGGACCTTGGGGGTCTACAGGCGGCACAACATTGACAGCAGGAAGCAATGGTAGGACATACGAGGCTGGATCAAAAAGTCAGCAGAAGTCCAGCTCGACCATTCCTCCGAACATGCCAAGCATGTGCAGCATACCCTGATCACCCCTAATGGCCCACATACTTGCAGTTGCCTATCCCCACTTGATTGGTAGTTTTGAGCCCATTAAAAGCATTAAGGGGGTAAGTTACTTTTGGGGTTTTTCATTTTAGATAACTATTTTTTGTTACAGCAACACATTATGACATTAATATAAATGTCGGCACATGTCCAATGCACAAGAAGATTTCTTGACTGTATAGGTTTTGCACAAGGTGTATAATGATGTGTTTTGTACATTATTTTGTGGAAAATGATACCAATATATTTCTGATCACTACCAAAGGATTATTTTAAGCAGACACATGCCTGCCTAAAAAAAAACTATTGTGTCAGGTGTGATGCTCCATCACAATTGTGAAGGATGTTACATTGGCCCTATTAAAGGTGGCATAGCATAAAATGCACTTCTGATACAGTGGATGTTCGAAACATCACAATCAGTGAAAAAACAATAATGAGCATATGAGCCAAAATGACTGGAAACATGGTTAATGGCTACATTTTTGACTAAAAACATATTACAAATATCTTTTAATAAAAAATACAATTTAATTTATGATAAAAGAGACAGGTTTGCATGACGTCTTACTCCTTCACAAATGTGCATGTAAGCCAGTGTATTTTTTGAGAAATGAATTTGAAAGGCATACATTTAAAAAAAAAAACAGACTGGAATGTGAACACATTGGAGACAGAGTAACACATACCCCAAAACATCATTTTTATGTCCTTTCTTAGGTCCAAATTATGAATAAATAATGAACTAAAATTGATTACTTAAAGGGAGTTTTGTAGATGAAAGTTCCATCACATATTATTGTGGAGTATTCCATATGGAAATCTCAATATCAGGCACAAAAAATGACTCATTAGTTAATTTTACAAATGCATCAGGGTTTAATCTTTTACATAATGTAATGTGCATTTAGTTGTGTGTTTTTAAAAATATATATGAATCACTGTATTTACAATTTACTGTAAGGTAGTCCAAATTTTCAACTAAATTGAAAGCCTGATTTTTATTTTTTCACAATGCTAAAACAAACTTAAAATAACGTTAGATATTTTGGTTTCAAATTGTACATTTTTAGCTCTATTCTAAAGTGGATTAGAAATGTATCAAGCCCTATGTATTTACTTATGCTGTAGTAGCAATTTGAAAATACCCCCCAAAATATTTTTGAATTTCTTAAACAGCAAAAGTAAATACATAGGGCGTGATACATTAATAAGCAACTTAAGTACTGAATCCACAAAATTAATTATAACATTTGGAAACTACTTAATTTACGTAAGCAAGTTTTATCATTGTGAAATGCCTAAACAAATGAAACAGTCTTTCAGTTTATACAAATATCGGTACAATATTGCAGTAAATATTGACACACATTGATTCATATTTTGTAGTTTTAAAAATAAAAATATATCAGATTTTTTTGCCCTGTACACACAATGTACAAATAGATTTTTGCTTTATATTTTCTAGTATAAGTTCAGTATTCAAATCAACAAATCCGAACCATTCACAGGTGTTAAACAGTTCCTGGAGAGAACTGAAAATGCTTAAGAGAAATGATTAAAAATAATATATGAGCAATAATGAGAAATAACTAAACAGTGACCAAATGGTTTCTGAAGAAGTTCCCTACATGCAGGAGATAATGCTAAAAATTAACTAAAGTTTAAAAGCCTTTAAGTAGGTGAAATTGTTGTAGGGATTCTGCAAAATCACAGAACTATGCTTGGGACCATAGAACCTCAGTAGGTAGGGACTGAGTTATCCTACCATCTTAGTACCCATGAGCCTGGGACCGACTAGCTATAGTGTCTCACTTGCCCTCCTACTCATTCACAGATAAACAAGTGATTAGGCACCCCAGACTCTCGACCCTCTCAGGAATTGCGTTGACAGAACACACCCTTTCGCACTCACACTCGTACTTGTCCACAATAAGATCTGTCAGAAACACAAGAAAAGTTTAAAATATTTAATTTAACTATCGTGCTCGAGTATGCAATTTACATGCCACAATAAGTAAGAAGAAGCCTTACACAAATACGGTCAGCATAGTAAGTAATCCATAAATCATAAAGGGAGCTGTCATTGTATAAGAAAGGGTAAGCTAACACCCCTCCCCTTCTACAGAAGCAAAGTTATTATATATCAAAAGATCTCTGGGTGTTTGCACCGGACCCCGTACCTTAGAATGCACAGATGAAGGTTCTACATCTCAGGTGTAGTCGCGATCTCATCTTTGTGTTTGCATATCTGTGCATACCTATATGACAAGAGTATGTGTTCCCAAACAAAAACTGCATTTGTATGTTTTTTCTCTGTGCTAGATCCTGACCAAGACAGAATAACAAGGGGCATTGTTCTTTGACCTTGTCTATGGTGTTCAGACTAAATCCCAGGACAGAACAGAACGCAAAAACAACAGTAGGTTCTGTGTGAAAATACAGTGTGGCACAAAGCAAAATATGTCTGCATAGAAATGTGTGCAAAACAAAGTCTGCAGAGTGCTCATTCTAACATAGGGAAAATGACAATGGCCTACACGGGGCACATGATACCCTCCCCTTGGTCAGGATAGTAGCACCAATAGTGACAACAGAATTCAGGTGACATGCAGGCCCAAAGCGTTAGAACAGCAGTGTAGTCAATGTCCCACAGACCAACGGGCAAGCAAATCAAAAAAATAAAAAACAATTTTTACGCATTGTGTTATGTTTCAAAGCGTGCCGCCCGGATCCAAAACATGTGATGTCAACTGAGAGACCGGTGATTCCAGTATTAAATCCGCTCCTTCTGAGATACAAATATCAGCAATCCAATTAAGTAGGACAAAAGGAACAAACATGCTCCTCAGTGCCAGATGTCGACAAAAGACCATTGTGGGGCAAACTGTGTTGATTTCAATTAAAATGAGATCCAGAAGATGCTGTGCAGTTGCACAGGAACCAATTCTAGCCACTGGCCATAACGCCGGGTTATGAATGAATCGCATGCCCAAGGAACAGTCCTGGTAATGGGCCATTAAGGGACTCATCAACAGTTCGAAATTAAGGGCAGCTTGTGATGGCATAGCCAGGCAAACGTCCAGTGACCATTGAAAGGGCCACCGGATGCAATGAAACACAGGTTGCGCATAGGTGAAGTAGGCGTAGTGGAAGGTTAAACAGAACTCGGCATCTAGAGCATCCAAAGCCACTACTCCAAAGAGTTGTAGCATGTCCAGATGCAGAGATGCCTGCCCTGGAAGGACCACAAAGGGAGAAGCCGTTGCGTAGTAGCAGGAATAGCACTATTGGGCCCAAATCAAGACGAGCAGCAGCGAGAACCACCCTCCCCCCCAACACGCTGGAAAAAATAGAATGTATAAAATCTGGTATTACTCCAAAAATAGTTTGAAATGAGGTCACGAGGCCGGAGCCCACAAGTTTAAAAAAGTGGACCAGGCCTGTGGTATCAGGAGCTTTAAATGTTTGATGTATCAGTTCACAGAAAAGTAGGGGGAGATTTGTGTTTAACAATGACTGTATTTCACTGGAAGTTCTCGCCACCTGCAATTCAAAGGTTTTGCGAGCTGAAGTGAGAGCCACCTCTTGTTGAAACAGTAACGCTTTGCAGCTTATTGAATTTCGTTTTCAAAGTTGGAATGAAAGGCCTGATTGAACTATCAACACTCCAGTCGGGAGGAGGGAACAGGATGACATTGCAGCAAGTGACTAACTGGGAAATGGACACCACATACGGGATTCCTGCCCACATACCACAACAGCCCTGATTATTTAGGACATGATAGCTTCCATTCAAAAGCAATGTGAGAGTGGGCGTAATAGCTGGAACAGGAGTTCCTTTTAAATAACAAGCCATATTAGGGGCAGACACAGTACAGGCACTATGAATTTTTACGTGTTGACAAACAAGAGAATGACCTGCAGTGGAGTCACATTCCTCCCCTGTTAGAAAAACTTCTCTCTCAGCCTGTTGACAACATTATGTAAGTGGCAGGGATCACAATTCATGTATATAACTGCTCCCAAGAGGTTCATATCTGCCTACCGGGAAGTGTTTCATGCAAGCAGTAAATTGAAAAGTAGAGCTAGGTAATGAGATAACCCCGTCTATTAACCAGGCTGCAGACAGTGTTTCCGCTATTGTAAAGGGAAACTGTTCAAGTTTCTCTATGTGTAACATAGTATAACTAGCGTCTTTCATAGCCATTGATTGCTGTCTACTTGTCAAATTAAAAAGTAAGAACAAAGCAGTGGGAATTATGTAATGCCAAGAAAACATGCCCGTCCTTAAGTGTTTGGAGAGTCCAATTAAATTGCATTATGGATCTAAATTGATTCTGACCATGATATAATGTAGACATATCACACACACGCACAATATCAATGACAGATGATACAATATTATCCAAGCTATAAATGTGAGATGACAATGTATTAATACTGTTGTCTACTAAAGGAAACACTTTATCCAAATTATCTTGATCGATTTAGTGTAAACATATTGCAGCTTTCCATTTGTGATAATTTCCAAATGTCCTTATAAGCAGCATAAACAAATCCTTTAGACTGGGGGGGATTTTGGACCCAAAAGGAAATCAGACAGATTCATATCATCAGATAAAAGGGAAAGAAGTTGTTTCACTGCAGACAATGTGGAATGTTCTAACCATTGTCCCACGGAATAAGTAGTAACAGTGTTATGTTTCGTGGATTGTGAATATTGGGGATCAGGTCTATTTGATTTGAACCCAGACGTGGAGTTTAGAAAATGAGCATGAAAAACATTAGTGTCTATTGGCCATACTGACCAGCCACCCAGAGTGGCTTTTCATGCCCTTGTAAGTACAGCCCTTTTTCACGCAGCACTTTGCGTGGAAGGGACGTTGCATGGGTGTTGCTGTGGGTGTTTCCATGCAACACCCATGGAACCTGACACATTACCGGATTTATGAGAAATCATTAACCTGGGAATGCGTCGGAATGCTACGCCTCCCAGGGGATTTCTCCTCTTTTTTCCTCTTTCTATTGCGTGCTGAATTCTGTAGCACACATAGAAAGAGGAAAACACCTCTAATGATTGTTTTTGTGCAGGACGGTGTCCCTTCCTGCATAAAAAACAATCTCCTTACAATGCAGGGCACCCTTGCACAATGGTGCAAGGGTGCCTGCATCGGCGCATGGCAGCCAATCGTGCACCAGCGCAGGGGGAGCACAGGGATCAGTCATATCGTAGAAATGCCGCATCCCTGTGCTTTGAAAGTGACTCAGTGTGGTGCAGCAAAATGGCTTGTGGCACCGCGCTGAGTCACCTTGGACCTGCCAGGACATACTGCCTCAAATTGATTTCAATTCAATATTGTCTTTACAATAATCATAACCTTTTAGGGCTAATTCTTCAATAAATGAAGCTGTATAGATTAGCTTGGTTTGAGTAAGCATATTTTTTTTCAAGGGAATAGGAACCAATTTAAAATAGTATGATTTCGGGTCTTATGCGTTATAACCGGTGAAATATTTGTACTTCATCTTTTGCGTTTTTGAGCTACCCTGTGGTGGAGTTTGGCAATGCTCCCATTACTTACAATTATATTGGAGACACTTTACACCAGTCCTGTTAAAAAAATGATGTCCATAATGTTGATAACAGAACAAATCGACAAAGTTAGCAAATTTAAATATAAATCCTCAGAGTCAAAGACAGTGTAATAATGCAATTCAGAAAACATTGAATTCACAGCATCAACATCCCAATCTTCTGAATGCCATCCCGGTACTATGACATCACCCATAGAGCCACAGAACACATATGGTTTATGCAGGGTCTCTGTAGGACCAAATGCATCAAATTGTACTTTATCCCATACAAGTCCATCAGTGACTGGGACAGCTGAAATGTTAACAAGGGACTGGTTTCTTTTCATTTTATGAGAAGGAGAATGTGGGGTCAACACCCCGTTGACCAGTTCTGAAGCAGAATGTTCTGGGAGGTAATGGCCATTGATCAAAAGGAAAAAAACAGTCACAAACACAATCTACATGACAAAAATACCATGGAAAATACGATCCAGATATATATCCAAGGCAGAATCAGATGAGTGTGTTTTACCCAGGAGATGAAGACACAAATCTGTGCTGAAGGTGAAGGCAAAACAGAAGACAATGAAGAACTGTCTGAAGATAAGTTATCTTGATCGATATAATAAACAGAAGAACTCAGCTGAAACGGAGGAGGCTGTGATTCTGGATGTACAATTGCTTTTTGTACTGCAGATGGGGCATCAACTGGCAGATCAGAATAAACAATATCCATTACTGAATGTGTAGAAGGTGTAATAGGTATTAGGTCAACTGAAGTCTCGAGATCCCCCTCCTGCAGCCGGGGAGAATCAGCAAGGATGATGCTCACTGGCTGTAAAGCAACATTCTGTGTAGGAACACCTCAAGGCATATTATTTAGGATTGGCCATATGGTGTAACTTGACATGTTCAATGGAAACAATGCAATTATCTTGGTATCCAGGAAGTGGAGTCAAAATTACAGTTCGGGTACCCTGAAGACCAAGCACTGGACCATGAGCTCACTAGGAGGGACCAGATTCTTTCTTGATCACCACCTTTTCACGATCCAAC
This sequence comes from Calotriton arnoldi, assembly GCA_963921515.1. Lineage (NCBI taxonomy): Eukaryota > Metazoa > Chordata > Amphibia > Caudata > Salamandridae > Calotriton > Calotriton arnoldi. Next base: position 54,259 of record CAWUFW010005494.1, read on the forward strand.
TTAAGGAAGCCAGCCAGTAACAGGAATCTGAACAGTTGCATTGGATTGGAGAGAAGAAGGCAAATTACTTTTAGCCAGAGTATCACAACTTTTTTGTAGATCCTGCAAGACAGCACAGTGGTAATCAATGTCAAAGGCTGTGGCTGCCGCCACAACATCTAGAACATCTAAGTCTGGAACATACATCTTGATTTTGCTATGTTCGCCCTAAGTGGGCAGGGTATGCCCAGATGTGGGTACCTTGCTCACTTTGCCACTGGATTCAAGATAGCCTGGCTGATGACGGCTGTAAGCCAGAAACCGGTCCCAGGATGCTTGTTTCCGGTCCAGGGAAGACATGGCTTGGCAGTTCGGGCTGGAATGTTCCCATGAGGCACAGGGTCAGACTGATTTGCATATGGCCATGTCTGAACTGGGGTGGCGGAGTGAGCTAAAGAATGATGATGGATTAAACCCAGATCAGTTGACTGGGGGTGAGTGCTTGCAATGTTCAACACTCCGTCCATCATCCCCTTTGGTTTTGCTATGTTCGCCCTAAGTTGGCAGGGTATGCCCAGACGTGGGTCCCTTGCTCACTTTGCCACTGGATTCAAGATAGCCTGGCTGATGATGGCTGTAAGCCAGAAACCGGTCCCAGGATGCTTGTTTCCGGTCCAGGGAAGACATGGCTTGGCAGTTCGGGCTGGACTGTTCCCATGAGGCACAGGGTCAGACTGATTTGCATATGGCCATGTCTGAACTGGAATGGCGGAGTGAGCTAAAGAATGATGATGGATTAAACCCAGATCAGTTGACTGGGGGTGAGTGCTTGCAATGTTCAACACTCCGTCCATCATCCCCTTTGGTTTTGACATACATCTTGATGCCAAAGAGCATTTTATACAGGGTCCATCTACCAAAAAACCTTCTAGGGAGATTAGTAAGTGCTCGCTGAACCCCATAAAGATGAGTCAACCAGCCACGTCCCATACCTAATACCCTCGCTTTTAAAGACTGCTTGAAATCACGGTTCATCTGCTCCATAACAGAGTTGCCCTCGGGCCTATATGGAGATGAGAATTGGACCTGCACTCCCATCAACGCCATTGAATCATGGTACGCCTTACAGGCGAAAGCCAGACCCTTCTCCAAATGGAAAGCGCCACAGGCATACGTTCCGACAAAGATCGGCAAATTCTTATTAACAGTTAGAGCATCAGCTGAGTACTGTGGCCAGACCCATAGGAACCTAGAGCAAGAATCAACTGCAACCAAAATATATTTGAATGCATTATCTGAAACAAGGGGACAGCAATGATCAACATAAATACAGCTGAAGGGCTGATTTGAAATGTAAAGGTGCATCTGAGAATTACGGAGCAGTGTAGAACATTTAATTTGTTGACAAACATCACAACATAAGACATAACGGCGAGTCTGTTAGTATAAACCACGCCACCAGTAACATTGCTCTAAGAGAGAAACAGTGGTCGCAACCCCTGCATATGCAGAAGCTATGCCTTCATGAGCGGCCATTATGAAAGAGTGCCTGCAGTCAAGGTTTGGTACAGGTGCTCACCAACCCCAGGAATTGTTACAATGGGTACCTTGTCAGTGGTTAATTGATACATATATTTAGAAAGATATCCTTGAGAAAAAGCAGTTCTCTCCTGACATGCGGCTATAGCAGCCCGGATGTCATCATCAACTTTAGTCATAGAACACGAATCACAGCTACTCTAATCGTGGCTATTGCAGATTTGGCTGCTTCATTGCCATCAAATTACCAACAGCGCGTGTTCCCCACATTTTGATGGCCTAATGTAGGTACGAAATGTGTAAGTGGTAGGTGATCTTTAAGTTCATTAAATATTAAAATGAGAGCGAGGAACAATAGGTACCTTTCCCCTGGGTAAATCTGTCTCAATCAAAAAGAACGGGCTCATGCAAACATTATTTGTTCGTCAAATTACTGGTTTGTGTGAGGAAAACCATTAGGTTTTTTAGAAGAACCCTCACCCACCCACCTAGTTGGTGGCATGCTTCATCATCGGGTTCCCACCCAGGATGCCAAGTGCATCCTGGGTGTGCTGCGACGCCTGAATTACAGCGGAGCTGGTGTTTCTTTGTGCCAAGTGAGTTGATTCGTGGGTTAAAACTATCTATAGGGTCCCCTTAGAAAGGATTGTTTTTTTAATGCTTGGGCCCTATGACAGGTTTAACAAGCATTTGCAATGCAATAGGTCTCGCATTTACGAGAATTTGAGCTATTAGCATTGTAAATGCCAATACCTTTTATTTATGTGTTTTTTTTTAAAAACAGATAACTAAAGAGCATTGTCATTTGCAATGCCAATAGCTTGAACTCTCGCAAATGAGAGACCTCTTGCATTGGAAATGCGTTAGGAGAGAGCGTGTCCTACCTTTTCCTGCCGGCAAGAGCAGACAGGACAAAGCTCTTTGAGAAAATAGTGCTTGGAGGCTGTAATTATAGCCTACCGAGCAACAACACATATAACAGGGGATGTCCTCATGGGAGGATACAAAATGGGAAACGTTGGCACTAAGGAGGGACTACTAAGCCTATTGACTAATGAAAAGTCACAGTTTACAATTGATAATGCCACAAGCCAATGAAAACAAGCATTTGCAATGCAATAGGTCTCGCATTTGCGAGAGTTTAAGCTATTGGCATTGTAAATAGTAATGCCTTTTATTTATCTGTTTTAATAATTAACACATAAATAAAAGGCATTGTCATTTACAATGCCAATAGCTTGAACTCTCGCAAATGTGAGACCTATTCAAAGAAGCGATACAAAAGGGGATGATGGACGGAACGCTTGAGCCAATCAAACACTCACCCCCAGTCAACTGATCTGGGTTTAATCCATCATCATTCTTTAGCTCACTCCACCACCCCAGTTCAGACATGGCCATATGCAAATCAGTCTGACCCTGTGCCTCATGGGAACAGTCCAGCCCGAACTGCCAAGCCATGTCTTCCCTGGACCGGAAACAAGCATCCTAGGCCCGGTTTCTGGCATTTCAGCCGTCATCAGCCAGGCTTGCTTGAATCCAGTGGCAAAGTGAGCAAGGAACCCACGTCTGGGCATCCCCCCGCCAACTTAGGGTGACCAAAGCGATACAAAAGGGGATGATGGACGGAACGCTTGAGCCAAACAAACACTCACCCCCAGTCAACTGATCTGGGTTTAATCCATCATCATTCTTTAGCTCACTCCACCACCCCAGTTCAGACATGGCCATATGCAAATCAGTCTGACCCTGTGCCTCATGGGAACAGTCCAGCCCGAACTGCCAAGCCATGTCTTCCCTGGACCGGAAACAAGCATCCTAGGACCGGTTTCTGGCATTTCAGCCGTCATCAGCCAGGCTTGCTTGAATCCAGTGGCAAAGTGAGCAAGGGACCCACGTCTGGGCATCCCCCCGCCAACTTAGGGCGACCAAAGCGATACAGGGTCAGACTGATTTGCATATGGCCATGTCTGAACTGGGGTGGTGGAGTGAGCTAAAGAATGATGATGGATTAAACCCAGATCAGTTGACTGGGTGTGAGTGTTTGATTGGCTCAAACGTTCCGTCCATCATCCCCTTTTGTATCGCTTTATTCAAAGAAGCAGCCGCCATTTCACAGCCATTTCACAGCCGCCACAGGTGCAAGATAAGAACACACTAGCCGCCAAATGGCACGCATAGATGGTTATATCCTCATATCAACACTTAAAGCCCCAAGTCTACTTAACAACTGACATTTCACCCATACTAAAGCATCAATTTATGCTGTATCATTTTGGCCAGTTAAAAACTAAAGATCTAATCACTAGCGTAACGAAACTTGAGGGGGCCCCCCTGCAAACTAGGTGGAGGCCCCTCCCTCCGTACTCAGTCAGGAGCTGTCACGCCAGCCCCTGGAGCTCAGGCCCCCACCACACCGCGGGGGATGAGGGGCATATGTTACGCCACTGGATCTAATCCCTTCCTGGAAGAGTCGACAGACAGTTCTTAGTTGCTGCCTATGCCACCTAAACTCACATTTTATGCACATGTCCAGCAGTTTTAGTACATAGAAGGAAGCTACTCAGACCTGCTTTTGTACTACAGCAAGTGTGCACTTGCAGGCAAGCTGTAATTTGTTGGCTCAGCGGAGACTCCATCATCCTAGCGTGCCAGGGGACTACATACTTCTGCCAGGCACAAAAAATTCTCAATGATCCCATGTAATAAGGGCCACAAGAAAATACGTAATTAGTAACAAAAATCTAGGCACAATTAAAAACAGTTTGCATAGTGTGCGTGGTATTGGGCATGTCCAGCTGGATAGTGTCCAACTATATTTTTACATGCACTAGGGGATGATTATCATGCCCAATACCACGCACACTATGCAAACTGTTTTTAATTGTGCCTAGATTTTTGTTGTATTTCCTCTTAAATGGGGAAAATGGAGAACATTAGGAGATTTAAGAACCTGTATGGAACTCTATGTGATGACAACATGGGTGTTCACTTAAGTTGTTTTATATATCCCTCTCTACAGGTTACTGAACCACACTATTGAATACCTTTATCGTAGTGCTTACATGTGGTAGGTAGCTACTAGCCCCACCACTGAGTGTAGATAGATTCACTTTACACAGAGTAGGTCCTGAAGAATTGCCATGGATTACTATTACCACTAGGCAAGAAACATGTTGACCTTAGGAGATGAGCATAGCTTGTACTGAACCTTGACGTCAGGAAAGCTGCCACCCTTTACGTTTTTAGTCAGGGGGATAACCAGCCTGAATTAAATTGCTACTTGGATTATCCTACCTGTTTTAACTCACACACTTCACTAGATCTACACTTCACGGGCCACACCCCCCCACTTCATCATACGGCAAGGAACAAAAGATCTCCGATAAAGAGCCCCTCCATGGGTGCCCGTTGGGTATTGCAGCGCCGACCCAACGAGGAGCAGGTCCAGATGATGAAGCATGACACCTAGCTTGCTGGGTGTGTGAGGACCCTAGTTCCGATAGAGCGGGATCCCCTCCTTTCCCTCTCCTACGTCAGGTTCCGGCTTCGCTATCATTGTTTATGATAGCGACTGGTCGCCTGATTTTTATCCTTTACTAGGCACCACCCTATGAGGAACAGCATACCATTATCGATTAGGATCTGACAGGGCACTTATGCTGGACCTCGGAAAAAAGTCCCACAGTCCCCCCTCTTGTTAAACACAACTGCAGAGGACAACATGCACACCACAACATCCACGCACTGTGGAAGAACAGAACCTACAGGCACACCAAATGAAAGAGACCAGTGGCAGACAAATCAGAGCCACAGGAGCGACACACCCACCGTGCAGCATACGCACATAAGCAGAAGTGCACCCGGACAGTGACAACATCCCGGTACAAACAGCAACACCTCCACAACTGAACACAGGACACAACTGGTTCGGAAAATGTGCACAACATGGCAAATCACATCTGAAACCCCAGGGACATGTAACATGACAATGTACAATTCCAACCTGTGACCTGCAAATATGTTTTATTCACACATGCAGTGCAATTGGACATCTACTACTGTCTCATGAATGCCACGGATGGTCACAATGTGACATGCTCATGAGAAGTAAGTGTCAATGATGGAGTCCCTACAGGCCATTCCTGCTGCAGCTGCAGAGGGATGTGGGCCACCTGCCCCATCACCACCATCATCGTCCGGTACCTCTGGAACTGGGATCCATGGGGCCCTGGTGCGAACACAGATGTTGTGCAACACACAACATGCAACGATCATCTTACACACGACGTCCGGGCTGTACAGGAGCTTCCCACCAGTGCCGTCCAGGCACCTGAAACGTTACTTCAACACGCCAAATGTGCGTTCAACGATGCCCCTGGTGCATATGTGGGCCGCATTGTACTGCCTCTGGGCGGGTGCGTTCGGGTCTCGGAGGGGTGTCATCATCCAAGGGCAGAGTGCATTTCCTTGATCACCTGTGACAGTACAGGGGGAAAAGAGTCAATACTTGGTTTGGCAGGATGTGATGGCAGGCCCACCAATTCAGTGACGCCTGTGCTGGCTGTGTGTGGGGTGAGTGTAAGCCAGCCCTCAGGGAGTAGCATGTGCTGGCAACTACACCAACAGTCATCAGGCACACAGACATGCAATGTCAGAACTACAAGGGGGGATGACTCGAGTCGCACAGGGCTAGTCGCCCCGGATGCACAGCAGCCGACACGGGCCCACCACCACGGGACACTGACCTGCGGGAGACTGGGGTAGGGTCATGAGGGCAGAGCAGTGCCTCACATGTGTCATGGCTGCATTCCGCATCTCCACATGTTCAGCTGTTGTGTGGCTGTGGTGCCATGTGAAGTCTGTATTGGGTGCAGGGGTAGCCCAGGATGACCATGGAGTGGTGTAGTCGTGTCTGGTAGGTGGTCGTGTAGTTTAACATGTAGGATGTGGTTAGGTCACGTGTGCATCCCCACAGTTGTGCCTTGTGCGTTGGTGACTGTGGGATGTGTGGTGTGTTGATTTGGAACTTACCAACGAGCAGTCCCGTTCCATATGTGCCATCCTAGAAGTGCTGGTTGATGTTGGACTGTCGGAAGATGAAGGAATCATGCACACTGCCTGGGTAGTTGGCGACGACATTGGTGAACATTCCCCGGTGGTCCACTATTGCCTGCACATTGATGGAATGCGTGTGCTTCCTGTTGCGGTAGTGGTGTGCAGTATCCGCAGGGGGCACAAGTGGGACATGTGTGCAGTCGATTGCCCCCAACATGGCCGGAATCCGGCTATGGCGTAGAAACCTTGCTTAGTCTTCAGCTGTTCCTGCGCAGTGTTGGGGACGTGAAGGTACTGGGGTATGAAGCTGATGATGGCATCCAGGACGGGTGTGATGAACTTTGATAGGGCTGGCTGTGAGACCCCTCCGACTCTGGCAGTTGTTGGTTGGAAAGTCCCAGAGGCCAACAGGTGCAGCACTGCCAGCAGCTTTGTCTGCGGAGGGATGTTTGTTCTCCACTGTGTTGGGACCATCAGACTGTGGGCGATGTGGGTCAGGATGCGGAGGATGGTTGTCCTTTTGAGCCTGTAGTGGGCAATGATTTCCGCGGGCGTTAGGTCTGTGAGAGCGGTGCGTTTTCGGTAGGTCCGCTGTCTTACTCTACGCTGCCTCTGTGGTGGTCCGGGGGGAGCGGGTATGGGTCCCGGGAGGTGGTGGCGGTCCAGGGGGTGGTGGCGGTGGGTGTTGTGGCCCTGTTGGGGCTCCGAGCTGCATGTAGAGTAGCTCCATGGCGTCGTTTGTTCTTCGGGTATGGCTGTGTGCGGGACTCCGTTGCCTACTGCAGGTAGACATCCGTCTTTACACCTGCTTGAGGCAGGTGTTAAATACCTGCGGCTACCGCACCTTATCGCCTGTTTAGTGTTCTTATCGCCGATGTGGCTGGTCGTTGTGAATGTTGAGGTGTGATGTTGTCTCGACTTTTCACACGGGAACGCCCACTCTGCATCTCATTAGCGATATTTGCGGGAGTCCTCTGTGGCGATGTTTTTTGCGGCTGCTATCGCGGGTAAACTGGTGCTGTGGGCTGTTAACACCGGCTTGTGAATGGGGAGGTTAATTTATCATGACTTTGGCTGCGATAAAGTGCCGTTAATTTGGCGATAGCTCCTTGTGAATATGCCCCTTAGAGCATGTGCTCTCCTAGCACAAGAGAGATACTGGACAGAACCTTCTGAGCACTTCACTTCCTGTGTCCCTGCCAACCAGTGACCTCCTCACTGTTTCCTTACTGTATCCGACACAACAATTGGCTGTAATTCACTCTCAAAGAAGAATGGCATTCTCACACTCTGGTATATTTACTGAGCTGCTCGACTTGTCTGCTTTTGTTAGAAATGTAAATCTACACTTACTGTCATAAGCCTCAATTTTAGAACATCATTACTAGTTTCCCACCTCACTCGTCGTCCACTTCGCCTCACTTGAGGAATACAGAGTAATTGTTCTGTCCTAAGAGGAGGCTGTTAACGGCAGGGTATTAATGTGCCTGCACATATCTGCGGATGCATGTTATAGGCAAGTCAGACGCAGGGGCTTAGCATCGGGGGGTTGGGGGGGGGGGAAAGGAGGATGGGTAGGGATTACACCATCCTAATAAATGTATTTTCTGATAAAGAGTTGGGTGCAGGGGCTTTCAGTCGGGTATGGTGAGGTATCTTTCGGATTTTACCAGGAATTTACTCACAGACAAAGACGCAAACACACTCTCCCTCTCTGTTTTAGAAGTCTAAAAAATATTTGTTATTTTACCAAATATTATGTTTTCTTTCACTTAGCATTCCTAGCAATCCAAATTCCTCTCCCTTTCTACTGCCTCCTAGGCCCCTTCATGCACCCTGCTTGTTGCATAATGTATTATAACATTATATGTCAGCGTGATTGTTGAAAAACCTAAAGCCCCCCCCATCTAACGGACCAAGCTACGACCCTGGCCAGACGATCAAACCTTAATCAATCTTTACAAGTTTCCAGTGCCTTTTGTTCACCAAAGGCAGTAAGTATCCTGTGCCTTCCATTTCCATCGCAGCCACCTAGCTTTTTTTCAGCAATGGAAACAAAGTAGCGTATGATTGGGGAGAATTTTTAAAGCCAAGTTTAAACATATACAGAAGTGTTTGGAGGCTGCTATCTGAAGGAGTGCTGGATCCAGGGGAAAATGAACAGGTAATATATCCTCTATTCTCATATCTCTATAGACTGTGGTGGAGGTAATTCCATCATTGGAAGTAGTCTGTAGAAGTAGAATGGCAATGGTCCTTCAATATTCAGTCCCGAAAGCCAGGTGCAGACCCAGAGTAATAATATACTGGTGTGGGCTCTCTGGAGTCGGCATTCTCAACCCATATAGAGATGTTAAGATGTTATGTTGTCTGCATTTGTATAACGCATAATATCCTATTGATATTGCCTCATAGCACCTTCCACAGTTTCAACGACTTTCCACATCTGATGTTCTGTACAGAATGAGATGCTACCACAATGTTAAGAGGTAAGTTGAAAACTCCTTAGAAATGAGTGACAGCTGTCTAGGATACATCCAGGGGGCTGCAGAGCCCACACACGTTGCTGCAAAATGCTGTATGCTGCTGTTAGGTCTAAGCCCAGCATCAGTTGGCAATACAGAATGAATAAAGTATCCTCGCTCCATCACAAGTGGTTACCGTTGATGTCAACATACAAACTGCTACAAAATGGATCCTAATCAAGGAACAACAAGTCTGATAGATGATACAAACTGAAAAGGGTCTACTTTATTTTTTCTGTCTCCACATCCATTCAAACCATGCTTGTGCAAACTAAAAGAAGCACTGGCAAAGTCAATAGCTCTTGCCTTGAGAAGCAGTTTTTTTTAAATGGCAAACCTGTGCCGCAAAAGGAAAACAGACCCCCACCAAAATGTGTCAGCCATTTGTTTGCAATAAATATTTTACATTTAAAAAGGCGTTTAAAGATGTAGCTGTTTTACTTTTTTTTCTTTTTTTTAACTAAAAAGCCTTTCAGTTGTTCCAGGCATTTTATTATTATTGTTGTTATTGCTTGTGAAGGAGATGAGATTAAATCACCATCTAACCAAGCACTCAGACAGCAGGCAGCTAAAGTGGTTCCATGTCACTTAAACCTTTTTAAACATCAACTATAAAAAGGAATGGAAAATAAATCACAATCTGACTGGGGACCCGGAAGGCAGGCAAAACAAATAACCGATATTTAAAGTTTATACAAAAAATAAATAATATAAAAAACACACTTTGAACCAACTTTGTCTGGGAAGAGATTGTGAACAATGTGCACAGGCTGTGTGTGGTGACTCAAAGTGAAAGGAAATAAAGGGTAAAGTGGGCTGTCCCAAGCTGCATGCTAAGGGGGAAGCCCAATATGAACGAGAATTGAACATACTAATGGATGAAGCCCACTGACCAAAAGCCGGCCAATGTAGGTACATTATGTATGATTTTTTTTTGTAAAAACAGTAGTCTGGTGATATAGCAACAGCTGTCTTAAGTCCTAAAAAAGATAAGGAAAAAAAACACTGGAGGAATAGGTCAGATGTCAGCACACACTCATGCTGGAAATTCCATACTACAAAGGTTGATGATACATTTCCTCTACGTTTTGTCACAATCCTTAGTTTTTATATATTTTACCAGCAGATCCATTATGGGTCATCTGAGATTAACTAGTAAACAGGGATGCTGATTCACCAAAATTCCAGGGCAGCACAAGAGAAATCATACATTCTTTGAACACAATGATATCAGAGGAAAAGATGTCCCTGAATTTAAAAAAAACATATGTGCAAGATTGATAAAATAAACAAATTAAACTACATAAATGTAAATATTAGTTAAGACTCATCGATTGACTAAGATGCTGCAGTCCTAAGGCATGGCCATAAAATGCGTAGGGTGCAAACATCACATGACCAATTACAGCTTCATATGCACAACTGTAGCCAGAAAATGCCAACTACTGCATCAAAATCCCACGCACAGCCAATATATGTTGAAGCATAACACAAATGCCAAGTCCTGGATTTAAACGCTCAGGCACAGTCTCAAATGCCGAAACCCCATATACTCAAATGCACAGCCACAAATGTCCACGTACAGCCACCACCATATATCAGGCACAACCTTCACACACTCAGGTACAGCCTCATCTGTTCCGATGTAGCCAAATTTGCTCACTGCTTCCCAACAGAGAAATATGGGTAGATGGAAACACCTGACTCAGTCGTAACCGCTGATTGTAGGTAAGGCTGGGCAGTGTTCAATCGTTGCGTGCTTACAGCGCCATTAAAGACAGGAACCAACCAAACGCTAATCAGCCGAGGTCTAACCAGCTATATCCCTTCTAAAAAGGACCATTCGAGACCTAACAGCTAGCCAAGTCCTCTCTGTGTGGCCACTATTTCAATGCATCACTTTTTTTCTCAAAATACATCATTATAATCAGAGGAATACCAAGTGTGCAGGTATATAGTCTCAGACGAACATCGTTGTCCCATAAGACACAGGTAGTACCTCAAATAACATAAGACGCTTCAGTTATAGAAAATACCCAGTGTAGAATCCCTTTGTATACCAGCGGCTGTACTACCCGCAGCTGATCTAATGAAGGTCACCGCCTCCATTTTATTAAATTCTGTGGCCAAGGTAACTTAACATTTCTTGCGTTTCTAGGTCATCTGATTTTCTTTTCAGTGATTACTATGAACCCATTGAAAAACCCCATTGTTGCTATATTTTAAAGGTCAGCAGCCTTTGTTTAGGGCTGTAAAGTTGAAGCCAGGTGCCACACCCCTCTGTCCCTGCAGCAAGCTGTTGTCTGTTGGCATACTCAGATTTCCAACCTTTTCAGACAGTGAGTAACATCAGTCTGGAGCAAGGGCCCAAGGCACCAGTGGAAACTCGCAGGATTGAAACATAGCTACCTGCAGGCAGAGGCCCCTCAGTGATCCACAGTGCCCTAGCCGGCAGCAGCCTCTGGGTCTTGGCTCTGGTTTTGTGTTATGTTTCCTAGCTTGTCTCATATCATAGTTTGAAGTTTACAGTTTTACAGATCAAGGTGAAGGACATTGAAAACTGATCAACCACTGAGCACAAAGCACCCGATGGACGCCGATCACCTGTTGCTCGAGCTGGTGACGACGGAAGCCTCGCCATCTCATGTCATGAGACAGGACCTCGCTTCTCTATCTCATAACTTTAGTCTTATGGGAAAGCTGAGAAGTGCATGTGAAACAACAAAGAAAACACACTGGCGTCGATTCAACCTCTTCACTTAGGAAGTTGGAAGGAGTCAAAATTTGAGAGAATGCTATCCGTGGCAATCATTGCTTACATGTATGACGCGATGCTCAAGGGTTTTATTTCAGGGCACAACTCATGGAGGTGCTGAGCAGGGTCAGACACGTTTTACTTTTACATTAACCAATAGAAACCATTGCTAAACCACACATTGAGTACAACTCTGCCAACTATTAACAACCCAACAACCATACACAACCACTCGTCTGAAATGCCAGAACCATAGAAAAAGGGGGGTGGGGTGGCAGATTAATAGAGTGCTACAAAGCCGTTCAAATGGTACAAGGCACTACACAGAATCCATAATAACATCTAATGAAAATAAATGTGCACACAATGAGCTGTAGAAAATGAACGTGAACAGGTTAATTTGGTGAGGATTTCACGAAGCCCAGTAAAAGTATTGCAATGATAGAAACTTGCAGTGATCAAAGGATGAGAAAAACCTCGGAGCGTTGGAAACTTGCGAGTGATGAAACCCTTCTACCATGAGAACAAGCTGTGCTCCGGAGTACAATGGGGACGCGCAGAGAGGCAGGGCTCAAGGCCAGCGTGTGGGTCCCCCTCCTCCAGACAGCCAGAGCCCGGGTATTCATGCAAATTCTTTTTGTTTCATGTCAACTTAGCACAACAAGCATTTGCAATGCAATAGAACTCGCATTTACGCGAGATCTTTTGCATTGCAATTTTAGTCATCACGGACAACAGGTTTGAGGGCACGGACAAGGGGGAGGGCACGGACAACGGGAGTGCGGGCGGGGGGAGGGGGCGAGAAGGTATGGACAACTGGAGTGCGGGCGGGGGAGGGGGGAGAAGGGGGCGAGAAGGCACCGACAATGGGAGTGCAGGCGGGGGGAGGGGATGAGAAGGCAGTAGGAGAACCTCATTAAAGAAAATAGTGCTCACAGTCTAAATAACATGTACTGTGTAACACTCGAAGTAAAGGGGCCAGTAACCATGGGAGGATACAAATGACGACATGGCCGTAATAAGGAGGGACTAACAAGCCTATAAACGAATCCGAAGGCAGCATTTACGAAGGACAAAGGCACAAACCAATGAAAAATAAGGGCGAGGGAGTGAGCGTGGCTTCTCTCCGTACTGAACTACACAGATCATCCCCTGAGCAGCACTTGTGCGCTGGCTCACGCTCGACCTGAAAAGGGATGTGGCAGATGTTTGTAGAGATTCATACTTGAGTCCTATATCCTAAGAGTGGTCTACATGTTTCAGCCAGGCACTTAGATTTGCTGACTTTCATTAGGACCAGAAAAGTGTAAAAAGCTGGGCTAATAAATCAGCTTTTTGTGAAAAAATGCGCACACTCTAAGGTGCGCACAGTGAGAGAAAACGGATTTGCTTTCTCGTAACTTGAAGGCTAACTTACGGTTCTTTTGCTATCACTTGTAACTTAGGTCACTCTAGATTATGGCGACATTGATCCCGGGGGGGGAGGGCAGTGCCTATAGTCACACTTTTGTCAAGGTCCACTGTTCGCCTTCATCGTCCTACTTGGTCCGTCATGCATTTAATATCAACTTCAATCTGAATGTTTAAATGATAAAGTCTATCCAGAGGTGCAATGCCGGTATCCGGAGACCCAACCGTAACAAATCAGTTGCTTTCACCTCCAGAAAGCGGCAGAGTTTTGGCGCACTATGGTGACTTCCGCTGTGCTGTCGAGATGGGTCACATCCCAACTCCTGTCCATGAGAAGGGTGCTCACCATGTGGGGCATATTTCGTTGTTAAAGCAGCAACCATCGTCTCTTGGAATGGGGCTCTATACAGAGGTGGTTCCTCCCTCTTGACTTTAACGTCAAAAGATCACTGCATGTCCTGTTTATGTTGCACAGACTTGCCTTGCCTGAGATCCTGTCGCCCACCTCATTCATACTGTTGATCAGACGATTCCTGAAAGGAACAAGGAGAACGAGGATCAGGAACCTGAAAACGCTCTGAAGTTTTGATTTTAGTGCGATCAAGCAAATCATAATGTCACTCGAAAGCGTCCGGTGGCAGTGACCCGCCACGAGACCTGGGCTTCTGTTGCTGCTGCCTCGATTCATCCCAAGATTTCTTAGTCAAAAGCGGGCGAGCATCCTTTTCAGGAAGTGGTTTGCCAAGAGATTGCGCAGATGGTCTGGACCCCAAACTATTATGACCCAAAGATGTATAAACATCGGAAATAATAACCAGCAACTCACGCACGCGGTCGGCAGCGGCCACAGCAGACTTACCCACTAGCTTCATCCCCAAATCTAGGGCAGGACCTGCCCCATGTTCATTCTGTAGTTTGAGAAATTTCGGAAGAACGCTCATTGAGGGGGTGCCAAAACAAAGTGTATACACTGTAGCAAACACTGTCCTGCAAGTGTTGCAGTCGGCTAAGACGGGACCAGACCAGTAGGCAAACACATAGGAGGGATCCTATGCTTTTTGAGCAATCCAAAATAGAAAGTCTTCACGATTAAGGGGACATTTGTTTATAATACCAGGGCTAATAACAAGCCCTCCACCTTGTGGGGCCTGCACAAGAGGCACAGCCCCAGGTGGAGCTGCCAAAAAGGTACAGGCAGCAAACTGAGTCAAGCGTCTGTATAGATGGACTACTTGAGCGTACAACAAATGTACATTTTCCAAAGTAGCGGTAGTATAATGTGGATAAGGAGTAAAACCTGGCTAGACAGGCCATTCAGCCCGTCAATACTTAAGGGGCCCATGCGAAGAGAAGCAAGATAATAGGGAAAGACTCCATTAAACCAAATTTGGTGCTCCTAGGGCATAAGAGGGAGCTTGATAAATGCAAAAGGATGATAAGCTGCAGGAACATTAGCTACTGTATAAGAATGAAAAGTATTATCATTTGCATCAATAGCGGGGAACGTAACCCTGGAGTAAAAAACCTCGAAGCGGTAAACAGGATCTGCTTAAACTGCAAAAACAACTGGAGACCCCGCATTGGGAACTCCATGCTGTAACAAGTGTTGAGTAACTGCTGCGCTGCAATTAGCCAAAATCGCAACCGGTTGAGCCATATAGAAATGTAAGGGATTCAAACAGCAGCACAGAAGTGGGTTTTTTAACTTTTTAATATCCAAGCTTGAAAAACCTACAGCAATAGGAAATACCTACAAACTGAGGAGGTAAAGCCCCCTTACGGACGTCTCCGGATAATGGTGAGAGGGTATTGTGGACACAAACGCTACTCAGGGGTCCCGCACATGAGTACCGAACCAAACCTTGGTGGCACCATGTTGCAGGGATTCTTCAAAATCACAGAACTATGGGGCCGATTACGATGGTGGACGGACTGGAGTCCGTCTGCCTTCGTGTTGGTGACCGGGACCGTCTGCAATACATGCGGCGGTCCCGCACACCCAATTAGGATGCGAGCGCCACCATGGCGGTCGCATTTTGCACTTTAACATTGCGGTGGGTGCTGCTGACTGCAGCACCCGCCGCGATGTTCAAAATGCATTTCACTGCACTACGTGGCAGGCACCACACGGTGCCTGCCACTTGGTGCAGTGAAATGTACCCCCCCAGTGCACAAACACCACCCCCAGACACAAGGAGGGCCCGCAACAGGCCCCCAAAACCAATCTCCACCAGCCTTTCAATGGCGGTTTATCCGCCATGGAAAGGCTGGCTGAAGACAGCATCCTAATTTGGCGGACGGTGCCTGCTAGGCACCGCCACCATTTTATGGATGCAGACCGCTCCGCCAGGCAATTGGAATGATTGTCTGTGGCGGTTCTGTGGTGGACGGTCTTTGTGTCCGCCGCAGTCGCGGTCTGGTTCCCACCGCCATCATAATCTGGCGGTGGGAAAATTGCGGTTCGATGTGGGAAGGACCGCCACCGCCGGGCTGGCGGTGACGGTCCTTCCGCCATCGTAATCGGCCCCTATGTTTGGGACCATAGAATCTTAGTAGGCAAGAACTGAGTTATCCTACCACCTCAGTAACCGTAAGCCGGGGACCGACTAGCTTTAGTGTCTCACTTGCCCCCGTACCTTAGCATGCACAGACGAAGGTTCTACATCCCAGGTGCAGTAGCGTACTCATCTGTGTGTTTGCATGTCTGTGCATGCCAATATGACAAACAGTACATGTTCCCAAACAACAGCTCCATTTGTGTATTTTGTCTATGTGCTAGAGCCTGACCAAAACAGAATAACATGGGGCATTTTTGTTTGACCTTGTCTACGGCGTTCAGGCTAAAATCCCAGAAAAGAACAGAACGCAAAAAAAACTGTAGGTTCTGTGTGAAAGCAGTGTGGCACAAAGCAAAATATGCCTGCATAGTAATGTGTGCAAAGCAAAGTAAAGACTGCAGTGTGCTCATGCTAACATAGGTATTAGACCTGGTATCCTTGGCGTGGGTTTCCCCTGTATTTTTGCCTTTGCCTCCTGTATTTTGACAGTGTGTTGCACCTTGTTTTTGCTGGTCTAGATGCGTTGGACACTTTGCCACTGCTGTTCAGTGCCAAAGTGCAAGTGCTCCCTCTATAAATTGTTGTCATGGATTAGTGATTCCATAATTGGCTTATTTGATTTACTACTAAGTACAGTGCACTGTGTGTGCCCCAGGCCTGTAAATCAAATGCTGCTAATGGACTTGCAGCACTGATTGTGCCACCCACACAAGCAGTCATACAAAAGGTTCTCAGACCTGCCATTACAGTGTCTGTGTGCAGTTTAGAACTGCCATGTTGACCTGGCAAATACACCCAATACGCAAATATTAATTCTGTGATTGTTTAGAATCATGTAAATAAGAATGTGGAAACTGTTAACTCATGTAGTACTGGCGGGTGGGACGCAATGACATATGGGATTTGTATTTTTTTGTGTGGGGTTTTTAATTGGCAGCTAGAAACATGTAAAGAATTGACATGGGTGTGGTTTGGAGGGTAGAATTCAAATGGGGAGAGACACGTGGGAGGCAATAATTGAGCACTTGCACAAGAACATTTTGGAAAGTGGTTGAAGCGGTTGCATCATTAAACGCAGTGGGAAGATTGTGCAGATACATGGGAAAGCAGTGTTGGTAATCCATGAGCTGGCTTTTGGGGTAAAACATAGGAGTTGTTTTGGTAAAACTTAGGCATAGTGACACAGGGTGAATAGTTTACGAGGGCAGGAATGTAGTTTTGTTAAACAGAACGGGGAGACGTCACTGGATAGCTTTAGGATATTATTATGTTTTGGGGGGTAAATAACAGGTGATGCCAGTTGCATGGATTTGAGTTTTGACATATTGAACTGAATGTAAATGTAAAGCATTTTGTGTTTTTAGTGTATAAAAAAAATTAATGATATTTTTTTAGCATTGTAGTTACCCCTGAAGAAGGGCTATTGAGCCCGAAATACATTGGGTTGATGCGACCATATGTACCTAGGAGGAACAATGCATTCCCGCATGCTTTCGAAAAAGGCCCGGATGGGCATATCTTGAGCATTAGAAGAGATGGGAGAGTTCGAAACCTTATGTGTGAAATGGATAAAGTTTTGACTAAACAAAAACATCGGATGAAATGGAATAAAATTGCATTGAAAATCGTGTTTTGATGAATATTTCTGGAATAACGCTGTGTGATTGGGATGGGGTGCAACTGCGCTCCAAATCAATTAGATCTATATAAACATGCCATGAGGGCAGGGCACAGGCTCAGTCTGCATGTGAGAATAACATATACCCCGAATAATTTGGAATAAATGGAGTAACAAAGTTGTGCATGCAATCAATTATATATCTGGACATTGAATTTAAACTGCCCCGTCAATTGTTTTGCACCCAAGAGAATTAAGGATTAAAATTGCTGAAACAAAAGAACGTCACACATAAGGAAATTTGGGAGCATCACGTTCTTAAGAGGGAACTGATGTTGCGGGTTAGGAATCATCAGAGTGTCGTTGAAATTTACCAGTTTGGACTTGAGCATTTACCTGTAATGCGCAAATATTGATTCTGTAATTGTTTAGAATCATGTAAATAAGAATGTGGAAACTGTTAATTCATTTAGTACTGGCAGAAGGGACGCAATGAGACATGGGATTTGTATTTTTTTGTGTGGGGTTTTTAATGGGCAGCTAGAAACATGAAAAGAATTAACATGGGTGTGGTTTGGGAGGGTACAATTCAAATGGGGAGAGACACGTGGGAGACGGTAATTGAGCACGTACAAGAGAACATTTTGGAAAGCGGTTGAAGCGGTTGTATCGTTAAACGCAGTGGGAAGATTGTGCAGATACATGGGAAAGCAGTGTTGGTATTCCATGAGCTGGTTTTTGGGGTAAACCATAGGAGTTGTTTTGGTAAAACTTAGGCATAGTGACACGGGTTGAATAGTTTACGAGGGCAGGAATGTAGTTTCATTAAACAGAACGGGGACACGTCACTGGATAGCTTTAGGATATTATTATGTTTTTGAAGGTAAATAACGGGTGACGCCAGTTGCATGGATTTGAGTTTTGATATATTGAACTGAATGTAAATGTAAAGCACTTTGTGTTTTTAGTGTATAAAAATCAATTAATTATGTTTTTTAACATTGTAGTTACCCCTGAAGAAGGGCTATTGAGCCCAAAATGCATTGGGTTGATGCGACCAAATGTACCTAGGAGGAACAATGCATTCCCGCATGCTTTTGAAAAAGGCCCGGATGGGCATATCTTGAGCATTTGAAGAGATGGGAGAGTACGAAACCTTATGTGTGAAATGGATAAAGTTTTGACTAAACAAAAAGATCGGATGAAATGGAATAAAATTGCATTGAAAATGGTGTTTTGATGAATATTTCTGGAATAACGCTGTGCGATTGGGATGGGGTGCAACCGTGCTCCAAATCAATTGGATCTATATAAACATGCCACGAGGGCAGGGCACAGGCTCAGTCTGCATGTGAGAATAAAATATACCCTGAATAATTTGGAATAAATGGAGTAACAAAGGTGTGCATACAATCAATTATATATCTGGACATAAGTACACCCACTTGCCAGGCCGTAACCTTCCCTTTTCTTACATGTGAGTCACCCCTAAGGTAGGTCCAAGGTACCCCTGTGGGCATGGTGCAGTGTATGTGAAAGGTAGGACATGTCCTGATGTGTATAGCATGTCCTGATAGTGAAATACTGTCAATTTCGTTTTTTCACTATTGAAAAGCTATCTGTCCTATAGGATAGAATAGGGAGTTTACTTATAACATCTTACAAGTATAACTGCCCATGGGAATAAGATGGGAACGTGGAGTTTGGAATGCCTGAACTCAGGATATAAAGATGCATCTTTTAGTAAGGATGATTTTTATATCCTGGGTTTTCAAAATACCACTTTTAGACAGTGGGTCTTTTCTTTCAAGCCATCCAGTGTGCCTCTGCTAGGGTTGTGTATTAACTGTCTGGCTTTGGAGTGACAAGGGCTGGGGATGTGCATTCTGTTCAGACAGCCATTTGTGGGGGCTGAGGTGTGTCCTGCCTTTCCAGGCTGAGTCAGACCTGGGCTGCATTTAGAGTAGGAGGAGGAGATTTTCTTTACACCTGAATGGGACTGGTCTGCTTTGGACAATGCTGTCTCCACCTCCTGCCGGGAAGCTGTACCAGAGAGGGCAGTACTGGTTTTGACTGAGCACAGAGCCTCTCTGGCACCAGAGAACAAAGAGAAATAGACTTTACATGTTAGAGCCCAGACCCCTGAACTTAGATTACTTCTGAAATTCAAGAGGAACCTCTGCCAAGGAGAAGAGCTGGAAGAATCTAGAGGAGAAGTACTGCCCCTTTGCTGTGTGCCGTCTGGGGTTGGCCTGCAGTAGCTGTTTCTGCCAAGGAGAGTAACTGTGTGTGTATCCTGCTTGAAAAGTATCTCCAAGGGCCTGAGGTAGAGCTTGCCCCCTGCTCAAGAGGTCTCAGGAACAGCAAAGGTTTCACCATTCCTCTGGGCACCGTCACTGGAACCTCTCGTTTCAGTCACCGCAGAGGACAAGAGCAGCCAACTCTGTCACTAAGTCCGTCACTGGTTCCATGTCTTGAAGGCACCACAGAAAGCACCACCGCACTTCGCACCACACCCCTGGTCTCACTGACGCTGCTGGGCACCGCACGCTGCACCGCTTCAACTTCAACCCGCAAAGGCGACGGTTGCCCCCAACTGACTCGTACCAAAGGGATCGACGCTACAGCTGACCTGTACCGACATGGTCTGCTGGAACTGTTAGACTCTGTCGTTTTCAGCATCGCGGTAGGCCCGGATGGAGCTACTGATCGGAAGAACTGTGTTTTGGGGATATTTCTGCAATTTAAAGGTTATCTTGCAAAGTGCCTATTTTTCTGTATTGTATGTTGGATTTTTGGTCGTTTTTGGTCTTGTTTGGTATAGATAAAGAGTTGCTATTTTTCTAAACTGGCATGGTGTCCATTTGTAGTGTGTTCACTGTGTTACTGTATGCAGGCACAAATGCTTTACACACTGCCTCTGATATAAGCCTGTCTGCTCATGCCAAGCTACCAAGGGAGTGAGCAGGGGTTATTTTAGAAGTGTTTCCCCCTTATCCTGACTAGGAAGAAGGGTCCCCACTTGGACAAATGCGCAAACCATTGCCAACTAGCGACCCCATTTCTAACATTGGTGGTCAATGGTGAGGATCCGGATTTGCATCTGTGCTTACATACAGTAATTGGTGTACACTACTAGTATACTTCAGACTATTACGCAACCACATGCAATGGGTGAACGTTTTCCGTTTTGAATTTTCTGCAACTTTCGAACTGCCAATTTTTTCATCATGACCAAGCCAGCATCTATTGCATATATTTAACACCTTCGCCGCGATCGGAATTCCGCCCAGGTGCTGGACATTCCGATCGCGGGCGTGGTCGTGACGAGCTCAGCTCGTCATGCGCACACGCCCACCGCGCAGCATGACGAGCTGAGCTCGTCATGAGCATCGAAGGGGTTAAATTGAATTTAAGGAGGATAAGGTGGAAACCTACACTGTGTCTCAACTAAAACCCATCTGCAAGAAATTTAAAATCTCTGTAAGAGGCCTCACCAGGAAGAAGAAATATCAAAAGGTGCTGAGGGCCTGGTTGGAACACAGAATTTCCAATGGGCAGGATGAGGATCCTATGGTGGAGGTGAAAAATTTGGATGGGCAGCAGGAGGGACTGTTGAATCTGCCAGGGGAGGGCACCTTCCAGAGATGGCAGCAGTGTGTCTTCAAGAGGTCTGTCTCCAGAGGAGCTGGAGGACAGAGAGAGAAGTAGAGTGCATGTGTTGGGGTTGGCAAAGCACAGGTTGGGAAAGGAGGATAAGGAATTGGAGTTGGAAAGCAGAAATGTGTTCT
This sequence comes from Calotriton arnoldi, assembly GCA_963921515.1. Lineage (NCBI taxonomy): Eukaryota > Metazoa > Chordata > Amphibia > Caudata > Salamandridae > Calotriton > Calotriton arnoldi. Next base: position 75,492 of record CAWUFW010005494.1, read on the forward strand.
AGAGGAAGAGAGGATGCTCTTAGAGCATGAGAGAGGGTTGAGGGAGCTGGACATAAAAGTCAAGAGTGTGGAGTCCAGTTCCAATGGTGGAGAGTGTACATCCCCAAGGAGGTAATCAAAGATTACGTGAAGTGTAATGACATTGGTCAGTGGTTCAGGAGGTAGCAATGAGGTCCCATAGAATCCCTGAGAGAGACTGAGGAGCAGGGTTGTGGAGCTGCTTCATGACAGAAGGAAGGGATACCTTCCTAGCCTTACCAGACAAGGAGAAAATGTGTTATGCTCCTATGAAGGAAGCCTTAATCAGGAGATATGGCTGAAGCCCAGAACTGTACAGGCAGATGTTTAGGGCCTTTATGAAGCTTGAATCAAACTCTTGGGTGGAGTATGTTTCCTATTTTTGCATAGCACTGGATGGTTGGGTGAAGGGGCTCTATGATTTGATGGCATGGGAGCACTTGTCCGCTAATTGTATTCCAGAGCTATGCCAGCATTTGATTGACAGTAAGCTGACTGACCTCAGGAAGCTTGCTGTGGAGGCGGACCGCTGGGTCAGTACCAGGGTCCACAAAGGGTATGTGGGAGACTCCGCCAAGGGTTGGCAGGGTCCCCATCAGAAGAGTGGGGGGACAAGGGTAAACAGAAGGAGTTCAAAAAAGGGCCCCAAAGTAATTCTCAAGGGAACCAAGGATAAGGTTTCCCAGCCCCCCAGTGGTAAGAAACCATGGGTCTCTGTGGATAAGCCTGCAGAGAAGGGTCCCCACAGGTGTTATGCTTGTGATCAGGTGGGTCACTTCATAGGGGATCCTAAGTGTCCCAAAACCACCACTGCACCCACTGGTGCACCGCCCGTTGGTTGACTTGTGTAGCCTTGGGGGAGGAGTTGGGTCCCCAGGAGGGGTGGGAGCCAGCAGAATTGACCCTGTTCTCACAAAGAGACAATGAGATAGTCCCAAGGGCCCACTGCCCACTAACACTAAGAAATATGGGCAGTGGGTGACCATCAATGGCCATAGGGTGCAGGCTCTGAGAGACAGTGGAGCCAGTGTCACAGCTGTCAGTTGTTGGCTAGTGTCTGAAGAGCAGGTGGTCCCCAAAGTACTTTACTGAGTATTTGCAGCTGGCAACTCAGAGTGCCTCTGTAAAGTGGCACAGGTTCCCTTTGAGTGGGGGGTCTCAGGTACCTTGAAAGTAGTTGTGAGGCCAGCCATGCCTGTTGACTGTCTGCTAGGTAATGACCTGGAGAGTTTCCCTTGGGAGAAGGTGGAACACAGGTCTCATTTGGAGATGTTGGGACTGCCTGAGTAGGCGTGTGTGACCACTCAGTCTAAGGCAGCCGGTAAGGGCAATCAAGAGGACCTAGAGCCTTAAAGAATGACCCAGGTGCCCTCCAAAAAGAGAGGCGTAAGGGGGGCATGGGAAACCAGCCCCCGAAGTTCCCATGGTCCAAGAGGAGGCAGTCCTTGAGGAGGATGCCTTGGAGCCTATAGAGGAGCAAGTGGCTGAAATGGAGGACCTGCCTGAGCTGACCCATAGGCAGCAGGAAGGGGGCCTCTCCAGGGAGGAATGCTGCAAGGAGCAGCAGAAATGCCCCTCTCTTGTTGGTTTGCGGCAGCAGGCTGCAAGCCAGGCCGCAGGTGATCAGTCTGGGTCACACTGGATTTACTGGGAGAATGGTCTCCTGTATAGTGAGCCTAAGGTTGCTGAGCCTGGGTCAGCCTGTGTGCTGGTGGTACCCCAGCGCTTCAGAGCCTTCCTACTGGGTCTGGCTCATGATGCCTTTGGCAGGGCATTTGGGGCAGGGCAAGACCTTTGAAAGGCTTGTCACCCACTTTCACTGGCCCCGAATGGGCAAGGATTCTGACACTCACTGCAGGACTTGCCAGACTTGCAGGCAAGTGGCAAGAGTGGGAGGAAGTGCAAGTCTCCTCTCCAACCTTTCCCTGTCATCAGCACCCCCTTTGAGAGGGTGGGTATCAATATTGTGGGGCCTCTGGGCCCAAGCCAGCCATGGGCAACAGATTAATCCTGATCTTGGTGGACCATGCCACCCGGTACCCCCAGGCCATCCCTCTCAGGACTGTGACGGCCCCCTGGTGAGTCTGGCATTGATGGAGATCTTCTCCCATGTGGGTTTCCCCCACGAGGTGGTGTCTGACCGGGGGACCAACTTCATATCTAGGTATATGAAGTAGGGGTGGGCGGAATTTGCGTAGTCACGCTACGCAAAGCTCCGTGAAACGGTAAAAAATCTCCGCGAGCACGCAAAAGTTCTGCGAACACGCGGAATTGCTTGTTCCGCCCGTTCGCGATGCTTTTTTCTGTTCACGAACGCTGTTTGCGTGCTCGGGGAGAAATAGCTCGCGAACACGCATTTTGAAAGCGCGAACAAGCAAAAAATTCCGCAAAGCCGCGGATCGCGGAATTTTTGGTAATTCCGCGTTCTCCGCGGAACGCAAAATTACCCAAATTCCGCAAATTCCGCGAGCGGAACAGAATTTACTGCCCAGGCCTAATATGAAGTCCCTGTGTGCGGTGTTACCTATAAGTTCACCACTCATTACCACCCCCAAGGTAACAGGATGGTTGATAGATTCAACCGGATCCTGAAGTGCATGATTATGGGTCTTGGTGAACCCATGATGCGTAAGTGGGAGATCCTCTTACCATGCCGGTTGTTTGCTTACAGGGATGTACCGCAGAAGTCCTTAGGGTTCAGTCCCTTTGAACTCCTGTATGGGCATCCTGTAAGAGGACCTCTGAGTCTGGTCAAAGAAGGCTGGGAGAAAGCTCCCAGTAAACCCCCCCTCAGATGTATATAGCTGCATGCTGGCCTTCAGGAACCAAACTAAGCACTTCAAACAACTTGCTCAGGTGAATCTGGAAGCCAGCCATGAAGAGATGAAGTGGTGATATGATCAGAATGCCACTCTGATCAAGTTTCTGCCTGGACAGAGAGTGTGGGCCATGGCCCCTTGTGCGCTGCAAGACAAGTGAACTGGGCCATTTGAGGTGGTAGAGCGGAAGAGTAAAGTCATCTATCTGGGGGGCTTGCAGTCTCCCAGGAACCCTTTGCGGGTCCTACATGTGAACCGCCTCAAGCCCCACTTGGAGAGGTCCGAAGTGGGCATGCTCTTAGCGATAGATGATGGAATGGAAGAGGAGACTGAGCCTCTCCCTGACCTCCTGTCTGCTAAGGAGGTCAGTGGATGGTGTAAACCTCTCCTTGACTCCTGAACAGGAGATTGACTGCCACCAACTGCCGGGACAGTTTGCTGCTCTGTTCTTCCTGACCCATGGTGTCACTCAGTGGTGTGTACATGATGTAGACACTGGGGACAGTCCTCCTGTAAAGCACAACATTTTCAGATTGACTGACAGGGTCAAAGCTAGCATCAAGGGGGAAGTCTCCAACATGTTGGCCCTAGGGGTGATTGAGCCCTCCAACAGCCCTTGGTCCAGCCCAGTGGTCTTGGTCCCAAAGGTTGCCACACCCGGTGCCACGCCAGAACTCTGGTTCTGTGTGGACTACCTAGAGCTCAATTCAGTCACGAGGACTGACGTACACCACATCCCCAGAGCTGATGAGCTCATAGATCAGTTGGGAGCTGCCAAGTACCTCAGTACGTTTGACTTAACGTCTGGGTACTGGCAGATTGTCTTAACTGATGGGGCAAAGGAGAGGTCTGCATCTTCAATACCAGAGGGGCACTACCAGTTCTGAGTGATGCCCTTTGGATTAAAGAATGCCCATGCCACCTTTCAGAGGTTGGTCAACCAGGCGTTAGCCGGGCTGGAGGATTTCAGTGCTGCCTACCTGGATGACATCGCAGTGTTCAGTGGCACTTGGGAGAAACACCTGCATCACCTTTGGGAAGTGTTGAAGGCTCTGCAAACAGCAGGCCTCATGATCAAGGCCAGCAAGTGCCAGATCGGGCAGGGATCGGTGGTGTACTTTGGACACCAGGTAGGGAGCGGCCAGGTGGTGCCCCCACAACCAAAGATTGATGACATTCTGGCTTGGGAACCCCTTGAAAACCCAGACAGAGTTGAGAACCTTTTTAGGCCTCAGTGGGTATTACAGGAGATTTGTCAAGAGGTATGGCACCGGGGGCATGGTCTGGCCACGGAGTATGATGGCCGCCTAAAGTACGAGCTCCACTCCGAGGGGGAGCCCGAGCGGGGAATGCGGCGTCTTGGAGGCGGCTTTACAACACCACCTCGACCGTCCTGGATGCGGGTGCTCTCCCGGAGAACCCCGGCGCAGCCATCGTGACTGGGGAGTACATTGTGAGGCAAGCGGACCGAGGTGCGGCTTCCAGGCCTCGAGGCATGTCATCTGCCTCAGCCTCGGGTGGCGGCCCAGCCCCGCTCCCTGTGCTGACAGTGGGAGCCTGAAGAGCCGGGGCTGTTTCTTGCGCTCGGAAGCGCCCTCACCCAATATCACTGCGACGACTGCTTCCCCCCGCCCCAGCACCACCATTATACCCATGGATCGTGCGGAGGGAGCAGCATATCTATGCACGCATTTACGGCCTAGAGGTTCACCACCATCCTCGGCCTTAAGTGGAAGCCTGGCCCCGCCTACTTTCCCAGCAGCAGGAGACCGGCTAGAAGGGAGCGGTCGTGACGGAGCACAGACTGCACCCCCCCTACACCGGCGCGAGCAACAGGCACCGCTCGCTTGCACTACCTGACTGCCAGCACCAGTGAGGATGTCATAGCCTCCAGACCCCCATCTGGTGTGGACATGGGGACCCTCATACAATGAGGTGAGGAGGAGGCGAGTAAGTGGGGAAGCAGCAGCGGCACATTTACAGGAGCCATGGGGGTGCCCCCCTCTTGCACACCTAACAGCATGGACAGCCCCCTTCCTCCCGGCACGAGTACAGGCTCACGTCCGCTGCAACAAGTGAGTGCATCACAGTCCCCCACCCCCCAAGCTTGTGCACGAGGGCCTCTCTACGGTGTGAAGCAGAGGCAGTGGGGGCGCAACAGCGGAACATCTGCTGGAGGTGAGAGATCACCCTCCCGAAGCGGGACACGTCTCGACGGACCTAGAGAGGGGGGCCCTCTTGGATCGTTACTGTGACTACCAAGCCACTCTCATCATGTCAGCAATGCGGATCTGACGGACTGGGGATACCCCCCCTGGACCCGGCGAAGCATCAGAATACCAAGCGGGCTACCCCCTACTGCGCGGAAGGAAAGCGACACCCGCTCACTCAGTTGATTTGAGCCCCACGGAACACAGCCAGGGTGTATACGCCTCAGATCCCGGCTCCTGGCGTGGGACAGTGGATGCAGGGGTCTAGCGACAGCCCGCAATCCAGAGGAACAGGGGCACGCTCTTGAACCAGGAGGTGTGCGCCTTACAAGATGGACCGGAGAGGGACACGGAACTGCAAAGGCTGGAGGGTGAGGGCTAGTGCCTTCCCAGAGAAACTCGGAATTGCCTGCAAATGCACCTGGGAGCCACACCTCGCTACCTGTCTCCCTTATTAGGGGGGGCATCCTGAGCAACACCTGCATATCCTGATGGTTGGGAGTGAGTGCCCCCCCCACCGCCTTGCCCCCTTTTCCCCTCCCTCAGCCTGATACCAACGAAACGCAGTACAGTGGCACGAATGACAACGCCAAAGCCAGGAAACAAGTCCTCCAGGCAGCTCTTATTTACGGAGGCCCTGAAGCAGCATCCGCGCACCATGACCACGAAAACTGACAAAACTCTGGTGAGTGGTCCCTCAGCTCCCCCTCCAATGACCTTGGCAGCAGGAGCTACAATGGACCGCATTCTACAAGAGATCTCCTCAGTCAGCCATAGGTTGGAAGGGATGGACTCTAATATTTCCAAATTAGCGGAGGAGGCCAAATCCATATGTGCGGACCTGGCCGGGTTCCACTCCCGTGTGGAGGCACTAGATCAGAGGTTGACGGCGGTGGAGGGGCGGCTGAATACGCTGTCGGACAGGGATCGAGAGCTCCTCTTCCTCCGAAGCAAGCTTGTCGAATTGGAAGACCGCAGCCACAGGGATAACATCCGCTTCTTTGTGTTTCCTGAATCTGTCGAAGGTCCTAACGCAGCTGTGTTCTTGAAGGATACCCTCCGGAAGCTCATTGGAGCCACCTTTGAGCCTCCCATGGAGATCCAGAGGGCCCACTGCATAGGACCGCTCCGTTACGATTCTAACATGCGCCCGCACCCGCTTATTGCTTGTTTCCTACGCCACGATCAGACAAGGCAAATCCTAGCAGCAGCGCAGGCACAGGGATCGTTCACCCTGGATGTCTACAGCATTCAAATGGCTGCCGACTTCTCTAAAGAAACAAACGAGTGCCGCAAAGCCTTCCTCTCTTTTAGACCCCGGCTCTGACAGTTGAACATTAAATATGGACTCCTTGAACCAGCGAGATTCCGCATCACTAAGGACGGCGACTCACAGGATTTCTATGATCCGGAAGATCTCCGCCTGTTCCTGGACGATACAGCAAGTCAGGACATGGACATGCACCCTGGTGACTCAGGTCTTTCCCGACCGCCTGGCCCATCCCAGTCAGCGGAGAGCAAGAGACGGTCTTCTGGAGGAGCGTGGCACCGTGGCAGGGAGCAAAGCAAAATGGACCACACTCAAGAGGACAGAGCTTCCGCATTAGATGCAGCGGCTAACTTTGCCCATGATCCGCAGCGGGACAAATCTCGTTCACCTCTGAAACCAACAAATGACTTTGATCAGGGGCGTAAAGGACCCATGGTGGAAGGCCCAGGTTGACGACCTCTGATACTGATGGCTGTGCGGCTGATGGTGCAGCGAGAAGATGGCTGATCAAGGGACAGCTGAGTATCCTATATACTGTGTAGTTTTTTTTGTTTGAGGGGTGCCTTAGGCCTTGGAGGGCAACACTGTTACATCTCACTCATCTTCATTGTTTTCCTGAGCTAGGGCAGTTAATGGTTGATTCTTTGCATTGCAACAAAACCTAATGTAAATCTCATTGCTCATTGTTAGTGTGACGGCGTTGTGTATTAGCGTCGCATATGTTTACGTTTCCACCTCCACGTAACTGTGTTCATTCCTACTGAGGCAGGCTTCACACTCTCTTCCCCTATGCACACAGTGATAGTGACAGCGATCACACATCTGACACGGACGCTTACTCAGGAGGCCATAGTATCACCCATCTCAGTATACACCCACGCGCCCAGTAGGGCGTTGTGTGGTTGTGAGCCCATAAGTACCTGCAACACACTCTCACACAAGCACCATGTAGCACCCCCTTGCGCGCCGAACACCACACACCCTCACCCCTCCCCCCCATCCTGGGCCGCCCATTACATGGCTCTCCTCTTGCTCACTGGCCCCTCCTCTTTATATAATTGGGAATCTCCTTACGGCAGCGGCCCACCCCGCTCTAGGGACTTGGATCCCCCTGGGAGTGGCACTCTGCTGAGTGTAGACCCGTGGTCAACAGATAGGTGCTCATGGAGTGCGAAAGGCCGAGTGGGTTCCCCCCCTCGCCTCCGGTGCTTCGTTGTTTTCTCCCTACCCCCACATTTTTGTCCTTCCCCCCCTCCCTTTTTTACAGCTTGTCCCACACGGATATCGCGTGCCTTCGCTGAGCTAATCAAGCACCTCTCTGCTGCGCCCTCCCTGCCGACTGATAAGTCCTTGCAGTACCCTCTGCTTTATAGGACACCTCACTGCCCGTTGGTAGCCCTATAGACTTCACACATCCAAACCATTGCGGAAGTGCCAGAGGGTCCCCCAGCCCCCTTCTCCTAACTTCCCCACTGTCCTCTGTCTCTTCTTCATTTCTTTTTCGTTTTTCACTCTCCTCGCTTTTTATCTCTCCTCCTTGGACTCCCACTCCCAGGCCGCCCCCCCCTCTTTTCTCTTTCCATCATAACCTTGCCCGTAACTCCACGCAACGAGCCTTACGACTTCTAGGGAAGACCGCAGACTTCAACCTCATCTAGCTTCAACCTTATACTGTACCCGTCCCCTGCAGGACCCACTACCTGCTGCACAGCGTGACCTCCCCACTCCGCACTTGCTGTGCCTAACAAACTGCGAGCGATCACATGGAACGTTCATGGTTTCACACACTACATCAAGCGGAAAAAGATCTTGGCGTATTTGCAATCTAAACGCACGGATGTGGCATTATTGCAGGAAACGCGCCTGGATGCAGTAGAATCGGACAAGCTGCGACGTGACTGGGTAGGGAAAGTGATACATAGTAGCAAACAGACCTAAGCCCTTGGATCTGAAAGCCCAATCCATAAGTGCGGAGTGGCGATCCTCCTCCGGAAATCTCTTGCAGCGACAGTGACAAAGACTTGGACGGATACGGACGGACGCTATGCTTTTGCAAAGTTAAAGATCGGTGAGCAACACATATGCGTGGGATCTGTCTACGCTCCAATAGGGGCAAAAAAATCGTTCTTCTTGCAGGTCAATAAAGTGCTGTCAGAGATAAGCGCTTCCCAACTCCTCATAGGCGGGGACTGGAACCTAGCGAGGGATCCGATTTTAGATAGGACAGGACCGCTGGATAGGGGCAATGCAGCGGACAGGGCATTACTGGAGGACATGATGCAAGATAATGGCTTGATAGACCACTGGCGTTTGAGTCATCCCACAGACACGGAATACACTTTCGCCTCCCAGGTACACTGCACGCTTTCCCGTCTGGATTACTTTCTCACCTGCCACAATGTAGTACAGATTACCCAGGAATCCCAAATTCTAAAGGCGGCCCTTTCGGACCACTCTCTGGTCCTTCTCTTATTAGAATTGGGACTATCTAGTTCTGGCTGCAAACCCTGATGGCTAAATATCCAGCACTACCAGGCCCCCACTGGTAAATCCATCTTACAGACTCATGTCACAGAGTTCCTCACAGACAACCAGGGCTCCATAAACTCCAGCCGAACCCTATGGGCAGCAGCAAAGGCCACCGTATGAGGGAGGCTCATGAGGGACTCGGCCCAAGCAAACAAGCAAAACATAGCCAAACAAAAAGCGCTGGAAGTTGAAATCAGGGAGTACACCCGCCTCTACTCTGCACGCCCCACGACACAACATCGCAAGTCCATAGAGCAGGCAAAGTTGGCTTTAAACGGCCTCTTTACTACCAAAGCGGAATATGCTCTGCAGAGAATGAAGGGGAGGCACTATGAGAATGGTGAAAAGCAGGGAGGCTCCTGGCAGCACAGCTCCGACAACGAGAGGCATTCATGGCTATCCCAGCCATCAGATCAGTGGCGGGTGATACTCTTACCCGACCCCAGGATATAACGAACAAATTCACCTCCTTTTATAGGTCATTATACAGCCCTGACTCACCGATAGAAACGGACAGACTGACATCATTCCTATGAGAGGCGAAACTCCCCCGCCTCTCGGACAAAGGAAGGGAGCTCTTAGAGGGCGAGATCATAAGGAGGAAATTGCATCAGCTATAGCAAAGCTACCCTACCACAAGGCCCCCGGCGAGGATGGCTTCCCGGCAGAGTTTTACCGCTGGGCAGTGGAAGAGGTGGTCACTACTCTGCAGGCAGCGTTTTGTGAAGCAGAACAGTCTGCTTCCCTGGGCCTCATCTCCAATAATGCTGTCATAGCGGTTATACCTAAACCCGGGAAGGACCCTCTGGAGTGCGGAAGCTATAGGCCAATATCGCTGTTAAACTGCGATATAAAGATATTGGCCAGTGTCCTGGCCGCCCGCTTCCGTAAAGTTATACCATCCTTGGTCCACATCTCACAGGTGGGTTTCGTACCGGGCAGATCCTCCAGGAACCATCTACGTACCCTTGCCCACACATTGTGGACGCCTAAGGACCTCCCTATGGATGCTATTGCCCTCTCCCTCGATGCGGAGAAGGCATTTGACCGGATCGAGTGGGACTACCTCTTCCAAGTGATGGAACATTACGGTATCGGGGCTCAATTTATAGCTAAAGTGCGCCTTTTATATGGGAACCCCACAGTACAAGTGAACTGTGGTGGGTTTATGTCGGACCATTTCCCCATACGTAGGGGGATGCGCCAGGGCTGCCCTCTTTCGCCGCTCCTCTTCCTCCTGGCTATGGAGCCACTTGCTGCCACCATGCGCAATTCCGCCACTATTAAGGGAGTTCCACTTCCGATAGGAGATTCCAAACTGTATTTGTACGTGGATGACATCTTGTAAACACTCACAGACTTGCCCCGCTCGTTGCCGTCCCTACTCCAGATTATTGATGACTTTTCTCCCCTCTCCGGGTATAAGATCAACTGGGGTAAGAGTGAAGTGCTCCCCCTCTCAGACGGGACCACTAAGGAGGCCATACATGGGTTTCCCTTCAGATGGCAACAATCGCGCCTTAAATATTTCGGAGTTCTTGTCAACAAAGGCCTAGTAGGCATGATCCCGGACAACATTAACCTGCTGATTACCCAGGTGGTGGACTGAGCTAAAGAATGATGATGGATTAAACCCAGATCAGTTGACTGGGGGTGAGTGTTTGATTTGCTCTAACGCTCTGTCCATCATCCCCTTTGGTATTGCTTTGTTTGCCCTAAGTTGGCAGGGTATGCCCAGACGTGGGTCCCTTGCTCACTTTGCCACTGGATTCAAGATAGCCTGGCTGATGAAGGTTTTGAACCCGAAACCGGTCCCAGGATGCTTGTTTCCGGTCCAGGGAAGACATGGCTTGGCAGTTCGGGCTGGACTGTTCCCATGAGGCACAGGGTCAGACTGATTTGCATATGGCCATGTCTGAACTGGGGTGGTGGAGTGAGCTAAAGAAGGATGATGGATTAAACCCAGATCAGTTGACTGGGGGTGAGTGTTTGATTTGCTCTAACGCTCCGTCCATCATCCCCTTTGGTATCGGATTACGAAGATGCAGCAGGACTTCGAAAAATGGAAAGCCCTCGGACTCTCGTTGTGGGGCAGAGTGCAGGCAGTCCGCATGGTAACACTACTGAGATTCAACTATACCCTGGGGATGCTCCAGATTCAGGTGTCCCTCAGAACTATGAGGCAGATAGACTCTAATATAAAGTTATTTGTGTGGGGCACTTCAAAGCCGCGCATAGCCGCACCTAAGCTGCAGGCTCACCACACCCACGCAGGACTTGGCCTTCCATCGGTAGAACTATATGCACTGGTGTTACATCTTTCCCAGATGGCGTACATCCTGCCAGACTTCCCAGACCCGCCACAATGGGTCCTGTCGGAATGATACCTACTCACGGCTGAGGGAGGTCTATCCGCCCTATACATGACAAGGCCTGGAGGCAGTGGTACCACTCACCCAATTCTATTCGCCATGCGCATGGCCTGGCAATGAGCACACAAGATTCTGGGGGCTCATCCACGCATCCATGAGAAGGCTCCACTGTGGGGGAATGATGTTATACGTGTAGGGGGGATGAGCCTGAGGTGGCAGGGGTGGCAGGCAGTTGGTATACATACCATCGATCAGCTTATTTGTAACAGCTCTATGTAACCATTGACACATCTCGGCGAGGAATACAGTCTCCCTACGACACAGTCCTGGATATACACCCAGATGCGCCACTGTCTGAGACAGTGCCTGGGACCGCCCCCCCCGTGGAACCTGTCCCCATCCCCAGTGCTGTCGTTTCTCCTCACCTGGGGAAGTGTAAAGGGGTAATGTCCGGACTCTATGGGGTGCTCTCGTTGCACCGATTTTCAACCCCACTGGCGCAGACGCTTCGTGTCCGTTGGCAGGAACGGTTGGTGATCACATACGAGGACGACGAATGGGCAGATATATTAGAAGCCCTGGATAAGGGTGCAAGAGAGGCGCAGATGAAGTTCTGCCTTTTTAAAGTTCTGCAGGGCTGGTACTGGACACCCACAAAAATGCACAGAGTGGGTCTTCTCCCCCACTCAAACTGCTGTCGCTGTCCCAGCCCCCGATGTGACATAGCACATATCATCTTTGAGTGCCCCTCAGTAAAATCTTTCTGGGAATATGTGGGAGGGACTCTGAGCGCCACTATGACAATTCGCCTACCGCTGACACCTTCTGAGGTTCTCTTACACGACCTGCAGCGGTCCCCGGACCTATCGAGACCACAACGCCACCTCTTTCACACAGCTTTGGCTACGGCCAAACTCTGCATACTGCGCCAATGAAGGGCCGTGACCCCCCCAACACACGAGTCTTGGTTGACGGCTATGATTCAAACTGCTTATTATGAAAAGATCATTTATAACCTACAAGACCAATCAGAGATTTTCCTAGAGGTCTGGATGCCCTTTTTGTGCATAGAAGCACCGGACGTGAATGCAGGAGAGCCTGTAACAGTCCCTGAGGACTGAGCACATACCGCACCACGGCTACCCTAGAGACCATCATCAACCCCTTTACCTCCACCCTCTGATATCCACTCCCTATGCTTTCCTTTCTTTTTCTTTCTTTCCTTTTCCCTTCCCTTCTCCTCTATTCTCCTCTCTTATTCCCCACTCAGTTCTTCTGATAGCCCCCCCTCTCTTCTAGCCCCGCTTCAGCTCTCTCAGCTACTCAACACTACTATCATCTCCACTGTTATCATTATCAGGTGTAGAGGTGTGGTGCAGCGGCCAGGGCAGCTGACTTCGGAGCACGGGGCTCACAATTCGATCCCCGGCTCCGGCGGCAGCTCAGCACCATGTGACTCTGGGCAATAGCTCACTTAATTTCCACGACGGCCCCCAGCGCCTTGAGACCCGTAAGGGTGAGTAGTTCGTGCTATACAAATATGGATTTACATTTACATTACTATCATTCTCCTTATCATCATGTTCGTTACCCTTATCATTGCTATTGGATGCTGACACCCCCCTCCCATCTCCCTCATGTTTGCCCCCCCTCTGGCACGCTCATACTCATAGTCTCAGGGACCTTTAATTTTACAGAAATACTTCGCTAGGGCCAGTCGCTGCCGCCTCCCTCCTCACCCCCCTCCCACGCCCCCCCCTTGAATTGGCTCCATGACACGGTCCTTCCAGAAGAAACCAAGGAATAACCGAGATACCACATAGTCAACTATAAATAGCCTGGGGGGGATAAGGGCGATGGGACGTGAGTCGCGGTTGGATGGAAGCTTTCATACAGCCCGGTGACAGAGAGGGCAGGACAGTGGACTAGTATGGGCACATACATGCTATCCCTACCCTGGAATCCTCCTCCCTCTTCCCCATCCACCTCTCCCCTTGCCCTCTCCCTTTACCCCCTTTATTGTTCTCGTTAGTAGTTTACAGTAGTGGCTGATTGTACGTAGGACCAATGGGTCAACTTTCTGGTGGCACAGTTCATATTTGTACAGATAATGTGTATGTAACCCTGAATAGCACATGTACAGCCCTACTTCGTTCTCTATCTTCTAATGTTTGAATATACAATAAAGAACTGCAACAAAAAAATAAAAACTGCTATAGGTTGTACCTTCCTACAATAACCTTCATTAGGGCATGTAATGATGCACTGATAAGTGGCGATGGGCAATACATTTCAATGACACTTCTTAATAGATATGATTCTCTGTTCACTTCATCATTGTCAATAACGCTTTTCCAATTCCTTCATTCATACATGTAATGGTTCCCCATTTAATTTTGACATTGTCAATAAATATTTGTAATTTTTCACACAGAAAAAGAGGTATGGCACTATTGTTGCCCCCTTGACTGAGCTGACTTACAGGAAGCAGCCCTGGAAGGTGAACTGGACTGCCGCCTGTCAGAAAGCTTTTAATGCCCTGAAGACTGCCATGTGCACGGCACCCGTGCTCAAGGCACCAAAGTTCTGGTGCAGACAGATGCTTAAGTGCACGGTGTGGGAGCTGTGCTCTCACAACTAAATGAGGAGGGCCTAGACCAACCCGTAGCCTTCATTAGTAGAAGGTTACTTTCCCAGGAACAGCGGTGGTGTGCGATTGAGCGTGAGGCTTTTGCTGTGGTCTGGGCGCTGAAGAAGTTGAGGCTCTACTTGTTTGGGACTCACTTCCGGGTTCAGACAGACCACAGGCCCCTAAGATGGCTGATGCAGATGAGGGGTGAGAACCCAAAGCTGTTGAGGTGGTCCATTTCCCTACAGGGGATGGATTTTATGATGGAACACAGCCCTGGTACAGAACATGCCAATGCTGATGGTCTGTCCAGATTTTTCCGCCCTAGTAAAGAGAACTCCCAGGAGGGTGGATATTTCTCCCCACATTTCTGCTTGAGGGTACAGGTATTAGACCTGGCATCCTAGGCGTGGGTTTCCCCTGTATTTTTGCCTTTGCCTCCTGTGTTTTGACTGTGTGTTGGACCTCGTTTTTGCTGGTCTAGATGTTTGGGCACTTTGCCACTGCTGTTCATTGCCAAAGTGCAAGTGCTCCCTCCATAAATTGTTGTCATTTATTAGTGGTTCCATAATTGGCTTATTTGATTTACTACTAAGACCCCTGTACAGTGCACTGTATGTGCCCAGGGCTTGTAAATCAAATGCTGCTAGTGGGCTTGCAGCACTGATTGTGCCACCCACACAAGCAGTCTTGCAAAAGGTTCTCAGACCTGCCATCGTAGTGTCTGTGTGCAGTTTAGTACTGCCATGTTGACCTGGCAAGTAACCCACTTGCCAGGCCCTAACCTTCCCTTTTCTTACATGTGAGTCACCCCTAAGGTAGGCCCAAGGTACCCTGTGGGCAGGGTGCAGTTATGTGAAAGGTAGGACATGCCCTAATGTGTGTAGCATGTCCTGATAGTGAAATACTGCCAATTTTGTTTTTCACTATTGAAAGGCTATCTGTCCCATAGGATAGAATGGGGAGGTTACTTATAACATCTTATAGATATAACTGCCCATGGGAACAAGATGGGAACGTGGAGTTTGGTATGCCTGAACTCAGGCTATAAAGATGCATCTTTTAGTAAGGATGATTTTTATATCCTGGGTTTGAAAAAACCACTTTTAGACAGTGAGTATTTTCTTGCTAGCCATCCAGTGTGCCTCTTATAGGTTTGTGTATTGACAGTCTGGCTTTGGAGTGACAGGGACTGGGGTTGTGCATTCTGTTCAGACAGCCACTTGGGGGGGGGGTGAGGTGTGTCCTGTCTTTCCAAGGTGAGTCAGTGCTGGGCTGAATAGACCTGGGCTGCATTTAGAGTAGGGGAGGAGATTTCCTTTACACCTGAATGGCTTTGGTCTGCTTTGGACAATGCTGTCTCCACCTCCTGTTGGGAAGCTGCATTAGAGAGAATATAACTAGTTTTGACTAAGCACAGAGCCTCTCTGACACCAGTGAACTAAGAGAAATGGACTATAAATGTTGGGACCCAGACCCCTGAACTGTAGATTACTTCTGGAATTCTAGAGGAACCTCCGCCAAGGAGAAGAGCCGGGAGACGCTGGAGGAGAAGTACTGCCCCTTTGCTGTGTGCTGTCTGGGGTTGGCCTCGAGCAGCTGTTTCTGCCAAGGAGAGGAACTGTGTGTGTATCCTGCTTGAAAAGTATCTCGAAGGGCTTGAGGTAGAGCTTGCCCCCTGTTCAAGAAGACTCAGGAACAGCAAAGACTACACCATCCTTCTGGGCACCGTCTCTGGAACCGCTGGTTTTTACTGCAGAGGACAAGAGCAGCCAATTCTGTCACCGAGTCCGTTGCTGGTTCTGTGTCCTGAAGGCACCACAGAATGCACTGCTGCACATCGCACCGCATCCCCGGTGTCACCGACGCCGCTAGGTGACCATCACCGAGCCGCTGCTTGTACAGCGTCCTGTAGGCACCGCACTCTGCCTGTACCTCACCAATACTGTCATCTGCACCGTGACCTGCCAGCACCTCATCAAGCACTGCCTCACTCCGCTTCATAGCCTTGGTCTCACCGACGCTGTTGGATGACCTCCACCGAGCCGCAGCCTGCACCACACCGTGAGGGCACTGCACGCTGCAATGCTTCCACTTCACACCAAAACCGCGATAGTTGCCCCCGACTGACTCGTACCAACGGATCGGCCCCAACGAGAAAGATACTGTCTACTAGTCTGTCAACGCTACAGCTGACCCGTACCAACACCGTCGGTGGGAACTGGTAGACTCTGTTGTTTTCAGCATTGCAGTAGCTCCGGACAGAGCTACTGACTCAGAAGAACTGTGTTTTTGGGATATTTCTGCAATTTAAACATTATCTTGCAAAGTACCTATTTTTCAGTATTGTTCTAAACTGGTGTGGTGTCCATTTGTAGAGTTTTCACTGTGTGACTGTATGCATGCAGAAATGCTTTATGCACGGCCTCTTAGATAAGCCTGTCTGCTCGTGCCAAGTTACCATGGGGGTGATCAGAGATTATATCTCCCTTACCCTGACTAGGAACAAGGGTCCCTACTTGAGCAAAGGTGCAAAGCCTAGCCAACTAGAGACCCCCATTTCTAACAATAGGGAAATCGGCAATGGCCTACGTGGAACACATGACAAAAGTAGAACATTTGGAAAATGTTTTGAGAAAAAAAGTCATGATCAGTTATATTTACACAGATACAGTCCAATTATTGTATATGTCTTTACAGTATCTTCAGGAGCAGGTGAAGAAGACATGGCCCAAGAAGGCGGGGAAGCAGCTGGACACTGTGTTACAGGTGGTACAGCATCTGACACCAATGGACACAGTGGCATGGAGAGTGAGGGGAATGGAATGGAGGCTACAGCTCGTCATCATCTTCGGAGGCCTCCACAAGTGACCAATACTTAGCGGTGGTGGTTATAATAGTACTACTCATGTGCTAGAAAATGCACAAACTAACAGGTGGAGACTTTTGAAGGAAGTGGCCCGCTTCGGGTCACCCGGGTCACTTGCGACCGCCTCTCTGCCTTCTACGAAATGAAGAGTCGGTCAGACAGTAGAGAATACAAACCAATAACAGTTTATTCAAAGTTTGCTCAGAGCGGAGCCCTGTCTGCCCAGTCGCTAACAGTGTTGCAGAGAGAGTCTGCATTCTACAGGCATAACGATACATTATGTACATTTCAGAATCAATGGAAACACGCCCACCATGGAATTTTCCAGAGAGATGCTGCTGGACAGTAAATTACAAAGGAGTAAGTTTCAGTTCTGAAGCCGGGCACACACTATCTATCTGTCAAGGTCATCCTGCCTGTGCCACTAGACAAGTGGGAGAGGGCTTACAATGAAGGAAAGGTATGCGCTAATAGGAACAATGCATTCATTAGTGTAGCAAAACTCAGCTCCAAAGAAACATAACCTAGAGAAGGCCGTTTCCAAGAATCGGCAAGGAATTAGTTTTGATCATAGTACAAAATGGCGCTGATACACAAAATGGCGCAGCGAATGCTAACTTACGTAAAAACGATTCAGAAGCATAATTTTTATTCTAACACTTTCACCTCCACCGCTCCTATATTTTCTATGCAGAGATTTGAGGGAGGTATAAAGAGGAGTGGCTGGAAAATGGCTACTCCTAAATGAGAAGGATTAGGGAACCTAAGGGAGCAGTTTTGGAAGACATGATAATATAAACAGACACCCACAAATCTGTAAGACTATTCTTATTCACAAATTATAGTTCTAAAGTTACTACAGTGCTAAAGTTGTGAACAGAGATATAAATGTACTCCTTTCCAACCTTGGACTAATTCAAACACTACACACGACCAACAACTTGTACTGCAACACACCTCGGTATTACACAATGTAGGCAGGAAAATAAAATTACACCCCACAGGAACTAATGTTAAGCTATCTATCTATCTATCTATCTATCTATCTATCTATCTATCTATCTATCTATCTATCTCTCTATCTATCTATCTTTATTTCTGTCTAATATATGGTGAATAGCAAAAAGGTGCAGAGTTACGCGTAGGTGTAGAAGGCCCATTACTATTTACTTACATTACATTTTGTAAGTCTGCTGAAAGTGTGCACAAACATTTTGCCCATCAGTGTAATATCCAACTTGAATAAAGTAATTTCCTATTTGTTTCTAAAGGAAGGATAACATGGGTTTCAGATCCCATGTATGCTGTAAAAGACAGTAGACCTGAAAAAATTAAGATTCTGTGCAGATTGCAATCTGAAATGTATACTTCCATTATATTTACATAGAAAGTGTACTTAAGTGCACATGTTGTACCCTGGCAGGATCAATTTAAAGTGCAAGAAAACGTTTAAAGGAAAATCCACAAACTTTAATTGCAGAGCATAAATGAAGGATTATGACAAAACCAATGGAAACATTGTATGTTATTACTTATTGTATTGTATTGTATTGCCATGTATACATTGCTTACTACCCCTTTTGAGTAACTGAAGAGCTTTTCAGACAGGTCGCAAGCTACTCCATGTACACCAACCGTTCATTATGCAACAATATTAGGTTTATTGTAATGATTAGTTGTCTGTAGTTTCTCATCTTCTTGGAGGTAAATTGTTATTTGTTGTTGCTGTGGTTGCTGATGCTTTAGTTATATATCAATTCACATTTTAATTGTATGTCTGTGGGTAATGGGAATAGAAAGCATGTGTTAGAAACTGGTTTTCTGGTTGATCAAGGTCTGCACCCTGTCTAAAAAGAAGCCACAATCCTAGCTGGGGTAAGCTAGATACACACTAAGGGGCTAATTATGAGTGTACCGGTCCATGGACTGACAAATTTGTGCTGGCGATGCAGTCTTCTGACCACCCTATTACAACTAGGTCGTTAGGGCTGCCCTGGTGCCACTCTAACCAACAGGGATCAGAGATCCCTGGTGGTGGCGATGTGGTTTTGAGGCCACAATATGCTTGGCGGGACCGCTGCAGTCCCACCAAGCATATTAGGAGTTTTCTCTCCCATGCGGTTTTCATGGCGGTTCCATTGCCATATAAACCGTGGTGAAGAGGAAACAAAGGGGGCCCTACAGGGCTCCCTGTTGCCTCTGGGCCTGGGGATACATGCAGGGGGGCACATGTTGTTCCCCTCCTGTGTGCATGCACCCCAGTACCAGCACAGCATGTACTGCAGCAGTTCATGCTATGCACATACTGATTTTGACATTCTCATTGCGTGCCAATTTCATAGGCACTGCTGTGGGAAACCAAAGAACTGCCCGCCAGACCTTAAGAAAACTCCTAATCTGGCAGGTGGTTCAACTAGGGGCTTGGCAGTGCAGGAGCGGGAAGTTCCCCCTCCTGCACAGCAAAATGTGTAATCAGGCCCTGGAAGATAACCTGTGCTCACCCTCTGGTTGCTTGGCACAGAGCAGTCAGTCTTATTTAAAGAGGCAATGTGTAAAGAATTTGTGCAGCGCACACACACACAGTAAAACAATCAATACACCACAAAATAATGCCACACAGGTTTAGAAAATAGACTATCATCTTCTGAACAGATTAAGACCAAAATGACAAAAATCCAATATATAGAAGTTGAGATATTGAATTTTAAAGCAATAAATGCAGTAAAGCGCTTAGAAGCAAATAGTGCTAAAAAGTTTACATTAGATCGTGCTGCACTGGTGCAAAGTCAAAGTTTGGGCTGACAATGATGGAGCACTGGCCGGCTACAGGGACTCACGCAGGTCCAGGCCAACAAAGTACCTTTCCTGGTCCCAAGCAACAAGTTGCGTCGATCTTCTCCACTCAGCGAAAGCGATGAGTCAGTTACGAAGATGGATGCCGGAGTCGAGAGGCATTAAGCGATGTGCCAGATTCTGCCACGCAGTCAAGGAGATGCGTCGATCTCAACAATCTGCAGCAGCAGCGATTCACTGTCCGATGCGTCGATCTCTGTAGGCAAACCACTGGTTCCGATGCGATGCGCCGATTTTACTTCTGTAACTGAGTCAATGCGTTGGTTCTGTTACACACTGACAGGAAATGCATCACAATCCATGTTGCAAGTATCTGGACAACCTCCAGTGAGCCAGGCACAGGAGCAGGGATAGAGGCTTTGATTTCCCTGAGTCTCAAGCAACAAGAGGCTAGCCAACAAGACCTTGAGATCACTTGGAGTGTAGGCAGAGTCTAGCTCACCTTCAGCTGATTCAGAGATCAAGAGGCCAACACAAGAGAAAAGCAGGCATTCCAAGTCTGCAGGTCAAAGATTGCAGGTCAAAGATGAGTCCTTTAAGCAGCACAGCAGTTCTTCTGTCAGAGGCTCAGTTGAAGATTCAGAAGTGTCTCCTTCTAGGGGGTCAGAGGCCCAGTACTTATGCCCTTGGGGGTTGACTTCAAAGCACCTCTCTAAAGTGCACAGATTCCCCTTTCAGCCCAGTCCTGTCTGCCAGGCTAACTATGTGGGGTAATCAGTCCTTTGTGTGGGGACAAGGCACAACCTATTCAAGTGAAGTGTTAGCTCCTCCCTTCCATCCTGCCCAGACAAGGCCATCAGAATGCACATGTGTGTAGATGGGTACTCAGACACACCTATCCTTCCTGTGTTGTGGCTGTCTAGAGGGAATGCACAAAGTATAGCTTTCACCCACCCCAGACGTGTTTTGGAGACAGGCTGTCAGGCACACAGTATAGCTTTCACCCACCCCAGATGTGTATTGGAGACAGGCTGTCAGGCACACAGAGCAGTAAGTGCAGAGAAATGTCCACATTCTAACAATGCATTTCTGAAACAGTAATGTTAAATCCAACTTCACCGGTAAGGAGGATTTATCGTTACCATTCCAAACATATGAAACATGAAAAAGCTACTCCTCTCTGATCAAGAATTACAGCTTAAAAGTGTATTAAGGAATTCACGATGCTAGCCTATAAGAGGAGTAGTGAAAAACAAAATAAGCTGTTTGTCAAAAATAAAAGTACATATCCTACCTTTTACATATATAGCACCCTGCCCTTAGGGCTTACTAGGGCCT
The DNA here is from genome assembly GCA_963921515.1 of Calotriton arnoldi. Classification (NCBI taxonomy): domain Eukaryota; kingdom Metazoa; phylum Chordata; class Amphibia; order Caudata; family Salamandridae; genus Calotriton; species Calotriton arnoldi. The sequence continues at coordinate 96,339 of CAWUFW010005494.1, forward strand.
ACCTAAGGGGTGACATATTTAATAAAAGGGGAGTTTACGTCCTGGCAAGTATTTTTAAATTCCAAGTCGAAGTGGCAGTAAACTGCACACACAGGCACTGCAGTGGAAGGCCTAAGATAGGTTTGAAAGGCTAACTTTGTAGGTGGCACAATCAGTGCTGCAGCCCACTAGTAGCACTTAACTTACATGACCAAGGCATACAGTATGTTACCTTTTAAGGGACCTTCAAGTAAATTAAATATGTCAAACAGGTATACACCAATTACACACATGTTTAGGGAAGAAGCACATGCACTTTTGCACGGATTAGCACTTGTAAAGTGCTCAGAGTCCTAATGCCAACAAAAAGATTCAGCAAAACGCGGACGCAAAAAGCAAAAAGATTGGGGAAAGACCAACTTAAGGCTGACAGATCTATCAACATGCAGAATAGAATCTGCATTATTCTATTGATTGGTTGTCCTAGTACACTGTGTAATTGAGTGGCAGTAGTGTTGCTAGAGATTACAATTCTATGTATTGAGGCTCATTAGTATACATGCTGAGTGAGTGAGTTTGGTTGGAAGAGTTCAGTATGACTTAACTTGAAAGGTCAAACAATAGAGGGCAGAAGGAAACATGGATTTATTGGTAAAAGTATGACAAATGCCTGTTATACAAGTCATGCATATTTTGGTGATGGCTCACATACTCTGTCATTGACTGGCATGATTTCAGTTAATAGCAGCATGAAATAAGCCTGTTAAGCAAGCCATTCACATTTTGGTAATGACTAATGTGTTGAATCATGCAAGGAACACAGGTACATGAAGAGGTTTTTGTTGATGGCCTTTGTTTGAAATTATTGCAAATATTGATATACTTTCCCACAAGGTTCACCACTGGACTCTGGCTGTGTTTTTATTGACTATTCAGGTTTTGCAGTAGTGATGTACACAGTACTATGCTTGTGACGTTATAGCTTTTGGTGCGTTAACCAATGATTGCTTCTCTTTCGTGCCAGCTGAAACCTCAATGAGACGCTTGATGCCCGATGTAGAAATCAATAATACAATCATGTTAACTGGTCTGCGTTGTGTGTTTTAGACTATGTTCTATATTTGGCCAGATATTAAAGAGGGAAGATTGCTCCATCTTAGACATTAAGCTCATTAATAGTGTTCCTACACATCTGCTCGACCCCTTGTTTTCAAATGTAAAGGGCATTCACACTGATTCCCCAATTCCCCTAGTGTGATCTGACCACCTGGCAGTACCGTTCTCCTTTGAGACCCCATCCACACATAGTAAACAAAAACATGAGATATCCACATCATTGAGGAAATGTTCCGAAATTGACATGTCAGCCTTGAATTGTAGGCTAAATACTAGTGAACCAAACATAAGTCATACAGTGGAAATGTACTCGACTACCATTGACAATTGTCTCCGATCATCTATTGATGCTGTACTACCTTTGACCCAAGTCACACATCACAGAACACTGCACTCAGCGCCATGATTTAGCAAAGGGCTGCACGAAGACAAAAGGAAGTGCAAACACCTAGAAAGAATTTGGCAAAAATCACATGCTGAAAGTGATAAAATAGCTTTTACTCTAGAGTTGAAGGGCTATCATAAAAAATGCTGTACCTCCAGAGCCTCTTTTTTCGCAGACATAATCATTAAAGTTCAAAACAGCCTAAGCACACTTGTTCAAGTGGTGAAAATTCTATCAGACCCCACCAAGATATCACCCCCAGCCTTTCTTTCACAACCCCAATGCGATAAATTGGCCTGCTTTTTCATTAAAAAAGCTGCTGATATTCAAGCCTCCTTTACTCCTCAGACAGCTCTAAAATGGCAGAAAAGTTAGTAGATACCTTGATCCCTCTCACCCCCACCACCATCCCAGATAGCTCTCTGGATGGTTCAAAAGAAGTCACGACCCAGAACTTATTAGGACACCATCAGATGATGGCTAATGGAGATCACCCCAGAAGTCTCTGGGGTGAGTGTCTCTCTAAGGGAAGGGTATGTTCCCAAGGCATGGAAGCACACCATGGTCAGGCCATTGATAAAAAAGCCAAATTTAGACATCGCCAATTGGGCAAAATATAGACCTATCTTCCTTCTACCAATACTGAACAAGATCTTGGAAAACATATAAATAAGCAGCTCACAATGTTTATTGATTCCAATGATCTTCTCCATCAGTCCCAATTAGGCTTTAGAGCTGGACATAGTTCAGTGGCAGCCCTACTTGGAGTGATGGAAAATCTTACAGTGCAGTTAAACAGAGGCAGCACTGCTGCTATGATTTTACTGGACCTAAGTGTCACCTGTGACACAGTTAATCATAACCTCTTGCTGCAAAGATTAGAAGACATAGTTGTGTGTGGCATCGCCTTGTCATTGCTCAAGTCCTTTCTTCAGGACCACCGTTTTCAAGTTCATACGAAACAGCACCACTTACAGGTCTATCCATTATCCTGTGGGTTATCTGAGGGCTCAACCTCAGCCCAACTATGTTTAATGTCTATGTGCACAGTCTAGCTGACATTGCAGAGAGCTTTGATCTAACGTTCTTCTCATAGGCGGACGTCACCAAAATCATCATCTCTCTGACTTCCCAGGAAAACCAGAATGCAGGTGTCTTAAATTCCTGCCTGTCAAAATTGCTTGCCTCGATGAATACTAACCACCTCACATTGAACGATGATAAGACTGATATCTTGGTGGTAGGCAACCAATCCCAGATGTGCGGCCCTCATCTAATGGTCTAAGATTCTTGGGACTTGCCCCACTCCAAAACAAGCTGTCAAGAATGTGGGCATCTAGATAGATAGCAAGCTCTCAATGAACACCCAGATCAACAAGGTAGCAGCTTTGTGCTATGGAATGCTCAGCTGGCTGAGAAAGAATCTCAGCTCCCTTCCCTCTCCAGCACAAAGAACAGTGATTCAGGTGTTGATGCTCTACCGAATGGATTCTGGAAACATTCTGTATCTGGGTGTTGCCATGGGTGCTATCAAGTGACTGCAGCTGGTCCAAAATGTTGCCACGAGACTACTTCTAAAGCCGCCAAAATTCACCTCCATAGCTACATTTTTGTATGAACTCCACTGGCTGCCTGTGGAAAGAAGATTTCATTTTAAAACATTATGCTACATGCACAAACTATGATCAAACACAGGCTCTAAGTATCTTAGTCACCCGGTCTTGGTATATTCCTGAGTTAGGCCCATGTAGCGAGGCAGCCTATACCTTAGATTGTCCTAGAAAATAACATTTCAGCTGTGAACTTTTGCACACATTTGCATGCACGACAATGTTGGATTAATTTCTCTGAAACTACTTTGTTTACACACCCAGCTTCACACAACATTATCACGATGCCTTGAACATCATGTACTAGGCCTCTCTACACACTAGGTACAAAAGTCGTCCTGTCTTCATCCAAGGGGAGTCAGCCCTATCTACATATCCATATCCATAACATCACTAATCTAGCACGCACATCGCGAAGGCTGCTTTTTATTATAAACAATAGGCATCCTGATAGTTCGGTACAGGAGGCACTTTTGTTGACACTGAAGGTCCTTGCATGCTGAGAAATCACCACACACCAGTCTGACATTCCGTGAGGGGCATCCAACTCAAGACCAAGACGGGGTCCTTCACTCTCTCCTATCAGGTAATGGGGTTGGATCATCCCTTGGGGGGAGTTTTGGCTCTACACCCATACACACTCTAGGTACACTCAGAGTAGGGTCCACATTGTAGGAGTAAAGTAGATTACAACTTTGCATATATGCCTGCATATATTCATTGCTTCAGCCCCATGGTAGAAATGTATCTACTGTTTACTCTTCTGTTGCTTGTAATCATCTTTATTTGCTTCTATCTCCTAATCATTGCAGCACATGTATTTTATACAAGAATAACGTTGGTTCAATAAATATATTGAAAACGTCCCACTGTGTATTCTGTATACTTGTCAGAGAGAACGCAAGCATGAGTGACTAATCAAAAGTTTCTGTACTTTTTTCACAATCTCTGAGTGATTAGGGTTGAAATGTTCAGTAGTTGCCAGAAACTGTTCACTCCCTGGTAGGTTATGAGGGCTTACAGTGGCACTGTGAGATAGCTGGTCTATAGGCCAACATATCCTCTGGGTGTGTCCGGAACCAGTCTAGGCACCAAGCCCTCAGTTTATGTTGTCCAAACAATGTGCAGATCCTATGGATTAGTAGGAACTACACGACAGTCTCACGATGCATCCCACATCCCTCCCCTCTATCTAACAACTCCAGCCTTTCTTCAGTTCCTAGAGTTAAAAGAACACATCAAGGAGGCTCTGCACTCTCCTATCAAGGACCCAAACTATGGAACACAAAGCCACAGTCACTGCGATCCTGTCAGTTTCTCTCCATCTTTTGAAATCAACTGAAAACCTGGCTGTTTGAATAAATGATTCCATCACTCTGAAAAAGTACCTTGTGAAGGCCTAGTGTCAGGAAACCCTTTGCAGTAGCTGTGCGCTTTACAAAACATCAATCATAATAATAATTATAGAGTTTTGTCCTGTGCTCCCTTCATATTTTAAGCAACTTGTTATATTGCCTGCCTGAACCTTATGTAGTTTTTGCAAAATGCCTTATTCTTTTTTTCTTGGTGGTTGCAGAATCCCTCTTTACACTTCATTTCTCTTGGACCATTATCTCCAACGCCCAGCATTAAAGGCTTGTGGTACAAAGAGCCTAATAAAGACAGTCTCACACACACCTTTCTTTCAATAGATGGTATGTTCCCAGCTCCCTTTATTTAGACGAGCAACTCTCACAGCATGTGGTAGAGAGCAAGTGATTCTTGTAGTAGTGAAGATTACCTTTGTAAGGCAGGAGTGGACGCCTAATGCATAGTTTGTGGAATGCTGAAGAACAGCAGAGAGCAAACAAGATACTAACCTTGGACTGCGTTTGTTGTTAAACACACTAGTAGGGCAAAAATTGTGCAACACTGTGTTAAATCATGCACAAGGAAACTGCAATACCTTTGGTTTGAATTGCTTAGGGATGGTCACCAATCACAAGGTGACTTTAACTTACAAAAATTACTGCAAGGAATCTCTCAGAGAGAGAGCTGCCTGGAATGTAAGAAGACATTCCTTCAAGTTTGAGGCTACTGAAGGACCACAGAAAATAAAGTGCAGTGCTTTTTGGTTGAAACTTCCTGCCTTGCCCAATTTATTTTTTGTTTGTTATTCAGAAAAATGTGAGCCTGAAGGTAAATCTTTTGACGTGGATGAACCACCAGTCCTTTCCTCATCGCTGTGTGTTTCTTTCAAATATATGTATTATTATTATTAATCTTATTATTATTTTTATACCACTTGCAAACTAAGTTGAACTAGGTGGGTAAATGGCTTGTTTTCCAAGAAACCACTGACTACCATTGGTGCTTTGCGCTTCTTGGTGCAGGTTTCACTTAAACCTTTAAAATGCTGTCTCTGGGTCCCCTTACCTTTCTCATTCCCATAAAATGTTGCTCTATTTTTATACATTGAAGTGGGAGTTTTATTGTGAGGTGTTTTTTATTTTTTTATTGTTTTGTTACTTCTAAAGATTTACACATTTTTGTTAAGTTAAGCCTGTCTGCCCTGTGCCATAGCTACCATGAGTTGAGATTAGGTTTAAAGTACTGAAACCATTGACTGGAAGTGACAAGATAGTGTCTTTATTGCACTCCTGGGGAAAATCTACCCCAACTAATAAGCAGCTTTCTCACAACGGAAGATGCATCTTCTAACTAACCTGCAGTTTTCTGACCCGTTTGAAATGAGGGGAAGTGCAAGGTTTGCACCAGGAGAGGCTCAGCTGCCTCTGAAAACCTTTGATCTTGCGGCCCAACGGCCACACCACCGCCATGTTATCGTGCATTGGATTGAAGTCCTGGGCACAGAAACCACTCAATGACCCCCAAGTCAGTGAGAAAACTTCCCATATGTCAAGGTTATTAATTATTTGTTCTAACCAAACATATTTATGCTTTGGGACTTTATTTGTTTGGAACAAACAGAAGTACTGAACAAGCCATAGCAACATGAACCTGCTCAATGTAACGTCCTCCCCTTCCCAGGTCATGCAAATGATCACACTACACATGGAGCTTGATATTAAATGTCTTTATTCTTCAGTGTGTAACCATTAACTGAACATTCTACATCATGAATTATATCACCCAAACCCATGCACTTACACCACTGTTCTATGGAGTCTGTCAGGAAGCAAAAGGGTCCGCCATCTCTAACTCACAAGACACTACATCTCCCCCTTTGCTAAATAAAAAGATCAAATAATACATCTATACATCGCAATGCTTCAATAAGTCATTTTAGTGCTCAAATCAATCACCCAGATCTGGTCATGTTAGGCTGCAGAGATACAGGAGAAGTGTCCATGACTGGAACTGGTGACACAGAAGCTGGTACAGCAGTACCACTGCCTGCTCCTAAAAAATATTTTTGCAACCATTCACAAAGGGGAAGGGGCCCCCTGGGGATCCCTTCCCATTTGCGAGTGGCTTACCACCTACTTGAAGTAGGTGGTAAACTGCGAGTGTTTTGCGACCTCAATTGTGGTCACAAAACAATGGTACATACCATTGGGACTCGCTATTAGGAAATGACGCCCTTTGCACACCCCTTCCTAATAGCGAGCCGCAAACCCTCTTTTTCAAGTCGATAATAGGTTACCGACTTGAAAAATAGGATTTGTACATAGGGCAGACCGAATTTGCTGTCGCAAATGGGCCAATTTCCCGTTTGCTACCACAAAAAAACGGTCATAGCTGCCAAATGTCGAGGCAGATGCTTAAAATGTGAAGTATCTCACATAATGGAATTTCCAAGAGGGTGAGCAGTCATCATGTGTCCTATGCTAGTCACAGCCCTCAGAGTATCAGCATCACGGGGAGCATCAGACTTGCATTTCTATTTCTGCCAGATGATAACTTGTTCTCCTCTGTCCAACACAGTGCTCCAAACAGAGTCGCATCTGTCCGCATAGGTCTTCATTTTGTAATTTGTGAGACAAATCAGTGGTGTGAAACTTATCAAATTCAATAGATCTCTCAGTTGTCCTTTGTGTTAATTTGGTTCCTATGGTTCTCCCAAACACTAAGGGGGCAGGGCTTTCACCCGTGGTAGAATGGGGATTTGACCTGTCTACACAAAGTGTAGACTGAAGTACTGACTTTTCAAGCACAGCATGCTGAACAGTCTTCTTGAGGGTGCTCATAAATCTCTCAACCACACCATTCGCCTGTGGCCAGAGTGGTGTGCTTTTCTGATGCTTGACATTTACATGAGTGAGGACATCTTTAAATTCTCGACTCTTGATAGGAGGGCTGTTGTAAGATTTCAAAATCAATGGAACACCCCCTGATTCAAAAATACTTTCTAATCTCTCAATGACTCTGTCATGAGTAGTTGACGACAAATCTTCCACAAGAGGAAAACAGGAATATTCATCAACAATTACTACTAGATGATGTCCATTGTCAAGTGGTCCAAAGAAATCATTTGCAATCTTCTCCCATGCATGTTTTGGAAGATCAGACATGTTTAATGGATATGGGGTTGTCTTGGATGACAAGCAGTTTCACAAATGACATGCTTTAACTCTTTTTCAACTCTTTCATCAAGACCAGGGAACCACACTCGTTCCTGTAGAGCTCCTTTAGTAGCAACAGCTGCATGATGTCCCTCATGGGCCACTTCAATAACTTGCTGTCTCAGACTCTCCGCTATATCAATTCTCATCCCTCATATGATGATGCCTTCTGGGTTATCTGGAAGCTCTTCCTGCACATTTTTGAATTTCTGGTATTCAAGGTCACCATGAAGAGATAGAGTATGTTTTCGTCATGAATGATAATGCACTGATGACTATTAAACAATCTCTGTCAGTGCTCGTGGCAGCAATGATTTGTTCCACCGATAGGACAGGAGGGGTACTGGATTTCATGATGAAATTAATATAAGCATCATTTGCTTTAGAAGTAGTGCCAGGACACTGTATTAGTACATGTGAGAATTAGTCAGCAGGGTTTTGATACTTTCCTGGGCGATGCACATTCATACCCCTGTAATTGCAACTCCCACTTCTCATTGCGAAGGGGTGTCTTGGCTTTAGGATTGCCAAAAATGGTGAGCAATGCTTGGTGGTCAGTGATAACTGTGAAATGATTTCCATATAGGAACACATGAAAGTGTTCACAAGCCTACACCACAGCAAGGCTTTCTTTTTCAGGATGTAAATAGGCATTGTTAGATTTGGGGGTCTCTAGTTGGCAGAGGTAGGTACCTTTGTCCAAATAGGGACCCTTGAGTCTAGTCAGGGAAAGTAGGTACACTCCCGAAATAACCCCTGCTCACCCTCTTGGTAGCTTGGCACGAGCAGACAGGCTTAGTTCAGAGGCAGTGTGTAAAGCATTTGTGAACACATACAGTAATCAAGTGACAACACTACAAATGGACACCACACAGGTTATATATTTATAAAAATAGGTATACTTTATATAGATTTATCACAAGACCATAAACGACAAAAATAATCCACAGTACTGTCAAGAGTGCTTAGTTCTGATCAAAAAGGCTTAATTCAAGGTTCTGTGCGAGTCAGTAGCCTCCTCCGGCTACGGCGATGTCGAGAACAAACAGAGTCTAACAAATCCAGCTGACCGCGTCGAGACGGGCCAACACAGCGTAGACAGACTCGGTCACAGTACCTGTTACTTGAAGCGGCAGGCACGGGCGTGCGAGCCGGATGGCTGTTCGTCGCGGTCGCGATGCAAAAATGGAAGCGTTGCAGAACGCGTTGTCCCTCGATGCGGTGCAGGGAGCGGCTCGTTGACGTCGTCGAGACGGAGTCGGTGAGACCAGGGCCGTGCGTTGCAGGGCGAGACGGTGCTTCGATGCGGTGCTGGCAGGTTGCGGTGCGGCGACGGAGCCGGATTCAGGAGCTGGCGTCGATCAGTCCGGACAGCGGTGCGAGTCGGGCGGTGCGTCTCAAAGCGTGCGAGCGGTGCCCAACTCCGGTGCGGTCACAGGACTTGAACTCAGCAGCAGTGACCGTGTCGGTCGGACCAGTTCGATTCGGCGTAGCGAAGCGTTGCAGGACGCGTTGTCCCTCGATGCGGTGCAGGCAGCGGCTCGTTGACGAGGTCGGTGAGACCAGGGCCGTGCGTTGCAGGGCGAGACGGTGCTTCAATGCGGTGCTTACAGGACACCAAGTCGGTCGTGAGAGTCGGTCACAGCTCCCTACCTCTGTAGCCACTGAAACAGAGTTTCCAGCAGCAATTAACAAAGGGGGTGAAGTCCAATGGTCCTGGGACTTCGGTCAGGGGCAAGCTCTCTTCCAAGCCCTTGGAGATCCTTCTCAAGTTGATGAAAGTCACAGCAAAGCAAAAGTTCCTTTCTCCTTTCTTTGGCAGTCAGGCAAACCACTGCAGGCCAATCCCCCAAGCAGCACTTCAGGCTTAGGGATAGTCTCTCCTCAGTTTCTTCTTGGTTCCGCTCCTCAGCAAAGGTTTCTTCTTGTTCCCAAAAGTGATCTAATTTCCTAGGGGTCTGGGTCCCCTTTTATACCCAGTTTCTCTTTGTTCTCTGAAGGCAGAGAGGCCTCTGCCTAGTCCAAAACCAGTTCTGGTCAGTGCTGGAGCACTTTGTTTTTCTGACTCCTTCTTTCCTTTCAGAATGTGGGGCAGAGTGCTCAGCCGCCCGGCAGGAGGTGGAGCCAGCATTGTGGAAGGCAGGCACAGCCCTATTCAGACCCAGGTGCAACTCCTCCCTCCACTCTGGATGCAGATCTTTCTATTCAGCCCTGCGCTGACTCACCCTGTCTCCTGTAGCCACCCCCAGCCGCTGTCACTCAATCTCCAGACAAGGAATACACAACCTAGCAGAGGCAGGCTTGGATAGTTAGGCAAGAAAATACCCACTTTCTAAAAGTGGTATTTTCAAACACAGAATGTTAAAACCAACTTCACTAAAAGATGTATTTTATCGTCCTGAGTTCAGGCATACTAAATTCGTTTTCTACCATGTTCCCTGGGTCAGTTCTGACTATAAGGTGTAATAGTCAGTCTGCCCATTCTGGCCTATGGGGAGCAGGTAGCCTTGCAATAGTGAAAAACGAAAATGGCTGTAATTCACTATTAGGACATGCCACACACACCAGGGCATGTCCTACCTTATACTTACAATGCACCCTGCCCTAGGGCCTACTTTAGGGGTGACCAACATGCAGTAAAGGGAAAGTTTAGGGACTGGTAAGTGGGTGCACTCACCAAGTCGACATGGCAGCCCTAGGCTGCACACAGGCTCTGCAATGGCAGGCCTGAGACACACTTTACAAGCTGCTTCTGTGGGTGGCACAACCCGTGCTGCAAGCCCACCAGTAGCATTGGATTTACAAGCCCGGGGCACACTCAGTGCACGGTACTAGGGACTGACAAGTAAACCAATCATCCAATCATGGAGTCACTAATACATACATCAATTCACGATAGGGAGCACTTGCACTTTGGCACTGATTAGCAGCGGCAAAGTGCCCATGAGCATCTAGTCCAGCAAAAACATATCGGTAACAGTGGAGGCATTACGAAAAAAATGGAAGGGAGACCCACGCCAAGGATGCCAGGTCTAACAGGCATGTTCTATCGAACACAAACTTTGGCTAGCATAAGCTACAATGTGCCTTGGGGCATTGGGATGTCCAGTGTGCTGGGCAAGGATGGCACCCAACTACCTACCTCGCAGCCAAGACCTGGAACAAACTCCCCCTCCACCTCTGAAGAAGCCCGACACTGCACCAATTCAGAAAGGACCTCAAGTACGGAGCACCCATTCACTTTCAGTGTGATCTTGGGACACTGTCCAAATTAATTTAGAACTCTCACTTGTTGACATTGTTCAGTTTCTACTGTCCTCAACTGATGTTGACGTTTGGTCTTGTGGGCATAGTTGGAACGTCTCTGGAAATTTCTGCCATCCATTTGATTTTCTCAACATGATCAACTTGATCTTTCTTCCATTTTGCTTTCTCGACATCATACACTTGATCTTTCCCTTGCTTTACAAAACATTACAAAATGGTTCTCTTTACTTCATCCTTTGCATATCTGTCCAACGGCTGGACATGTAACTTCAAATGGAAATGAAAATCCACATTGAAAATACGACGTCTTTTTCTTTGGAGGCATTACTTTATGGCCTTCTACCTTGTATTTCAACTTAATTTTCACACTCCGATTCATTTTGGGCCATTCCGGCCTCCATGTTAGGTGCTTGTCTGTCAGCTCTTCCTTCCTCTCTGGCAGCCATGCGTACTCATTCCAAGCTGAGTGTCCCTTTCAGCATTCAGCCTCCATGTCTTTAATAAAATCCGGATTTTATTACCATCAAGGCTTTGGAAAATCTACATTATTCATAAGGTATTTACCAGTTGCATCACTAGAAAAGTTGTTATGTGACCCTCTGGATATGTAATATGGCACATGTTAGAAAAACTAGCTAGGGCGCTTGCGAGCGGACCATCAATCCAACATTAGATGTCAAGCTTTGTCAGCTTCCCTTGTGGTCACTTTCTCCAAGCAAAGAATCCTGAAAATGTCAGTCAACACCTGTTTGCACAGGGATAGGAATTTAGCCCTGCACTTATAATCAGGGCTAAGTGGAGCTTTCTGGAAGTGGTTCTACCAAGTACAAGGGGTGGCGATTTTGAATAGATTATCAAGGATTTTGCGCATTTGTACAGACCACAATGGGATTAACAAAAAGTAGGCTCTACCATGGAAATACTAATTCATCCTTCCTCTCACAGTCGACAAATCTAATGTGTTTTCAGCACTGGAATTCCATGTGACCTCTGAATAATGGGTCGTAATTATGCATATATCCCACCTAAGTGAATTGTGACCCCCACAACTTTCCACTTTCAAAGTGAACAGGAATTTTACGTGCTTTGAAAGTGGAAGTACATAGTCCTGGTTTACCATGGGGAGTTCACAATAATTTTATAGCATCATCGATCGTTTGCAGACTCATTTAATTTATTAGGGAGAAATGTTCTGATAGTGAATCCAACATATACACTGCAAATCCCAGAGTTCCATGGTAACAATGGAGAGAATCCTGTTATGAGAGTATCTGATAAATGTTCCCCCTTGCAAAAAGTAAAGTAGAATTGCTCTAACAATACAATGACAGATTTAGGTGTTGTAAGCTGCCAACATAAATGAATTGCTATGCCTAAGTATCTCTGCCACTGTTGCCATGAAGACGCCACGTGCATGAGCATCCTTAAAGATACAGCCTGAGCTAAACACCAGTCAAAGTTCTTTCTGACCTCTCAAGCATCAGAAGCCAGAACGGTATGTATTCAATGCACAATCACTTTTAAAGTATAAACTAAGCGGCATGGAGTTGAAACTCTCTCTACTCCAGTTTGAATTAACGCAGAAATGGTGACTTACAAATTACTTTCCTCCCTCATTTGTATTCACAGTGGACCATTTGGTATATACCAATGTAATTAATTCGGTAACATAATCAAATGCATAATATAGACCTCCAGTTGCACTCGGTAATTTTATCACCACACTTAACATAGTCTCCACCTCATTGGCCCTAAAATATAACAATTGCCTCATTTTGGGAGATTTTAATATACACATGGATAAAGAAGATGACCCCATAGCAACTTCCTTGTTGGATACGATGCAGGCCTGTAATCTTATCCCATCGACTTCTACTTCCACCCACGACAAAGGCCATACCCTCAACCGACTTTTTCACAACTTTGATCTACTGGCAAATCCACCACTGCCTATTACCTGGTCAGGCCACCTCCTTATCAATTTTAAAATTCCCAATTTAGGGACAGATCCCTTACCAAATGCAATTAAGAGGGACTCAACTACAGGGCTTTTCACAAAATATCTATCCCAGCTTTAGAAGATGCCCTCGACCGGTCTTCCCCGGAGCTGACTGGCAATCCTGATAGGGATGCCCTCTTACTAGAGTCCTGGCTCCGAGCAAACATTGATGCCGCCGCACCCGCAGCCACCCGCTCCTCTAAGAGGTCGGCCCCCCATCACCGTGGTTCAATGAATCCATTAGAACTAGCAAAAAGAACTGTAGAAGATTGGAAAGGAAATGGCAAAAAAATGATCTGCCTGAAGATAGAAAAACCTACAAAGACACCTTAAAAGCTCACTATACACAAGTGAGGGTGGCTAAGAAAAACTTCTTCCGTACTAAGATATAATCAGCCCAAAACAGGAGTAAAGAAATTTTCAGCAAAGTGAAATGATTCACTTACCCCAAAGCTGGTAAGAAGGAATGACCACTCACAGCAGAATGGACTAGGCAGGTAGCGCAATTCTTTCATAAAAAGATCACTTTAATTCAACAAGCCTTTGATAACATCTCTGAGGAAGAGCTGACCTTCTATCACTCGGTAAATGGAAAGTTTGTCTCGCAGGAGCTCCCTACTTTACTATCTTTCCCCGAGATACAATTAGAGGAGTCACTCACTCTTCTCCAAAGCATAAAGTCAGGTTCTCCAACTGACTCTTGCCCGGCGAATATACTAAATTTACTAGCACGTATCATCAATCCTACAGCTAACAAGCTATTTAATCTATCCCTTTCTTCTGGCAATATGCTGCACATATGGAAGCAGGCAAAGATCCTACCCCTTTTAAAAAAAGAAAATGCCGATCATAACGATCCCGCCAACTACAGGCCGATCTCCCTACTTTCCGCCTTCTCTAAGGTATTACAGAAACATGTAAACAGAGCTCTCATGAAGCATATTGAAGACTGGAAGCTACTTCATGATTTACAATCAGGCTTTAGGTCTAACTATAGTACGGAGTCTGCTCTGTTGGAGGTGACAGAATTTATCAAGGTTAAGCTAGACCAAGGAGGAAAAGCAGTTCTGATCCTACTCGAATTGTCGACAGCCTTTGACACGGTCCAACACGAGAGGCTACTCGGTAGATTATTGAACATTGGATTGGGCGTGACCGCCCTAACCTGGATGTCCTCCTTCCTGGAAAATAGATCACAGGAAATCTGGCTACCCCCTTTTTCATCTCCCATATCTTCTATGAATGTGGGTGCTCCCCAGGGCTCTATCCTCAGTCCCACCCTATTCAATATATATCTATCACCCCTTGCACCTTTGGTAGAAGAAGAAGGCACTAAAATTGTCTTATACGCGGATGACACACAGCTGATTTTTACTTGTGACAAAGGAACTGACTTTGATCGAGCAAATATTTAGTCCTGCCTCACAAAGGTATTCAATTGGCTCAAGATAAATCAGTTGAAGTGTAACCCAGATAAAACAGAAGTTGTATTCTTTGGACAACCTGAAACTTATAACTGGAGCACTTGGTGACCAAAAGACTTGTCACCTCAGCCATCAGCTAAGGAGAAAGTCAAAAACCTAGGTATTGTCATCGACAATACTCTCCCCATGCGTTCACAGATCCAAACTTTAACAGGCGCCTGTTTTGGCACACTCTGCATGTTAAAAAAATTCCTGCCACTGCTATCACTAGACAGCAGAAAGATTGTGGTACAAGCCTTGGTGACATCAAAACTAGACTATGTCAACAGTTTGTACCTCGGATTGCCCAAATGTCTTATTCAGCGCCTGCAAGTGGTGCAAAATGCGGCTGCCAGAGCTATTGTGAGACCCAAACCCAGATCTAGTATGACCCCCATCTTAAGGTCTTTGCACTGGCTGTGCATGAAGGAAAGGATCAACTTCAAACCTATGGTGATCTTTTTCAAAGCTTTTTACGGCATAGGAGCCTGCTATCTAAATAAACGCATAAACTGCTATATTCCAACTAGATCCCTAAGATCTTCAAAGGCAAACCTTGCCCTTATTCCCAAAACACACCTTGTGCGTATGGGGGGAAGATCGTTTGGTTTCCTTAGCGCACGGATGTGAAACAGTCTTCCAGAACCTCTGAGATTAACTACAGACCTGTTAACTTTCAGGAGGAATCTTAAAACCTGGCTTTTTAAAAAATAGCCCTTCCTCAGCATTCCGCCACTCTTTCCTCTTCCTTGCGCCAGGACACTCTAGTTTGAGTAGCTGTGCGCTATATGAAATGCGTTCATTTCATTTCATAAAAGGACCAAAGACAGGAGTGAGAACACCTTCTTAGGACAAGGGTGAATTCACAGTATGACGTTGCTTTTACTGTAATCAATAATCTTCCACAGTCCTTCGAATGTTCCCTACAATAAAAAAAGATTGTTAAATGGGGTCTAGTCACAGATCCCTGATCCATATTATTCTGGAGTATACAAACAAGTGAAGAGATTAAAGCTGGACCTTTAACAATTGCTATGGCAGTTGGCTGAAGAGCTGTAATGCTATTAGAGCTTTGCACCCAGTGAGAGTAGGCTATTCTGAAATATTCTTAAATTAACTGTTAGAAGGAAAAAGCCAAGCATTGGAATGTTGTAGGTTCTGGGCTGCTTCATTGTCTTCAGTGGAGCTCACAACATTTTAATGTTGCAATTGAAAAAACACGACATCTATGGGCCGCAATTTCTTGATTTTCCTCAAGTAGGTATGAGTAATGAAATTAAGACCCCCCAAGATAAAATCTACAATTCATTAATGTTCAACTTTCAATCAGGAATTGAGGTGTCTCTGTACACCTATGGCGCTCATAACAAGGACTAGTGTATGTGTTCAGTTATGTGCTCAGGGTTTTCAAGGGCACCATGTGTGGTATTATTGTGCAGTGGAATGTGTTCCTTTAAGAATATTGTCACTGTTTATCATCAAGTGTTGACAGATAGTGTGACCCCTTCGGGCATTAAAATCAATATGCTTTTTCGTCTTCAGGTTACAGCATTAATTAACCTTTTGAACAGACTTTCTGTGCATCCACAATTAATCCCATTCACACTTTATTTACATAGTCATAAAGTCAATGGGAAACATGCCAGTATGACATTCGCTTTTTTGTTGGCATTCACCATAGCGGTTGAAAAAAAAACACCCAAACCACCTAAACTTCTACTGATCTGATTTACATTTTCATTCACAACGTAATTTATTAAGTACATTATTTAAAAGTTGTGTATGAGATAATGCTTAATTAATACTTGAAATTTCTTGCTTCAATGACATGTCATAATAAATTTGCCTTGCTCCATCACACATATATATATATATATATATATATTCAAACCAAAGTGCCCGAAAGCAGTGAGAAGGCACTCGACAGCGCCCTGCCTCCGGCGTTAGAATGCAGCTTGTCTTCCTGCTCCCATTTCAAATATAAAAGCCAACGCGTTTCAAGGATACAATCCCCTTCTTCTTGGGCTGCTCGACCACAACAAAGACAGCTCACATTGCTTAGTTTCCAGCATTCTTTTATTTCCATACATGCCCCCAGTGGGCGTTTGCTCAGTGCGAATCTTCCTCAATGCATGATGGGACCTGAAGTCCCTAATGTGAGCATAAATGTTCGCTTTTGGTAAGTTCAATGTGTGGTTATTGTAAAAGCATTTCAATGTCCTATAGTAGGTCTCGGAGTATGTAGACAAGCTCAATTAGCATATTGAGCGCTGTGCTGAAACGGTGTTGCATAGTTCAACACCCAAGCCTCTGTACATAGTGATGGTGCTCTTCTCCACGGTCTATGCCGCCGTGTCAAAATTATTCAAACCAAAGTGACTTCAGGTCCCATCATGCATTGAGGAAGATTCGCACTGAGCAAACGCCCACTGGGGGCATGTATGGAAATAAAAGAATGCTGGAAACTAAGCAATGTGAGCTGTCTTTGTTGTGGTCGAGCAGCCCAAGAAGAAGGGGATTGTATCCTTGAAACGCGTTGGCTTTTATATTTGAAATGGGAGCAGGAAGACAAGCTGCATTCTAACGCCGGAGGCAGGGCGCTGTCGAGTGCCTTCTCACTGCTTTCGGGCACTTTGGTTTGAATATATATATATATATATATATATATATATATATATATATATATATATATATATATATATATTTATTTATTTAAAAAATTGCTCCAAAGCTTAAGGACGCCACTCCACTCGGGACAGGTCACAAGAGCCTTTATTTCTTCAACCGGAAACACTTCCCCAACTAGTCACGATCCCTGACGCGTTTCGGTGCAGCTGCACCTTAATCATAGGGAGGGGGGTATGCAAAACCTGGGACGCACTTCAACAATTTCTACCTTGCTGGCATCGCGTCTCCAGTGAACAGCATGCCGGTATTTGAAGTGCCAATTTTCCCCATCAGTGGAGCCCGTTTATTTTGCAGTTCTTTTCAGTCCCCAATTCATTCGATTATTTTTCAGCCCTCCGGTGGGCCTCGGGGCAGAGTTTCCGATTTCATTTAGTAATCCTTTGTGCTGCTGCCAGGCTGTACCTCAATTTACAGCCACGCAGACCTGTAGTCCAGTGTACCAGGCGGTGCAATCCTTCACGGCCGGAGCCACCGTGTCTTAACATTTCAAAAAATTGCTCCAAAGCTTAAGGACGCCACTCCACTCGGGACAGTTCACATGAGCCTTTATTTCTTAAACCGGAAACACTTCCCCAATTAGTCACGATCCCTGACGCATTTCGGTGCAGCTGCACCTTAATCATAGGGAGGGGGGTATGCAAAACCTGGGACGCACTTCAACAATTTCTACCTTGCTGGCATCGCGACTCCAGTGAACAGCATGCCGGTATTTGAAGTGCCAATTTTCCCCATCAGTGGTGCCCGTTTATTTTGCAGTTCTTTTCAGTCCCCAATTCATTCGATTATTTTTCAGCCCTCCGGTGGGCCTCGGGCCGAGTTTCCGATTTCATTTAGTAATCCTTTGTGCTGCTGCCAGGCTGTACCTCGATTTACAGCCACGCAGACCTGTAGTCCAGTGTACCAGGCGGTGCAATCCTTCACGACCGGAGCCGCCGTGTCTTAACATTTAAAAAAATTGCTCCAAAGCTTAAGGACGCCACTCCACTCGGGACAGTTCACAAGAGCCTTTACTTCTTAAACCGGAAACGTTTCCCCAATTAGTCACGATCCCTGACGCGTTTCGGTGCAGCTGCACCGTAATCATAGGGAGGGGGGTATGCAAAACCTGGGACGCACTTCAACAATTTCTACCTTGCTGGCATCGCGTCTCCAGTGAACAGCATGCCGGTATTTGAAGTGACAATTTTCCCCATCAGTGGAGCACGTTTATTTTGCAGTTCTTTTCAGTCCCCAATTCATTCGATTATTTTTCACCCCTCCGGTGGGCCTCGGGCAGAGTTTCCGATTTCATTTAGTAATCCTTTGTGCTGCTGCCAGGCTGTACCTCGATTTACAGCCACGCAGACCTGTAGTCCAGTGTACCAGGCGGTGCAATCCTTCACGGCCGGAGCCGCCGTGTCTTAACATTTCAAAAAATTGCTCCAAAGCTTAAGGACGCCACTTCACTCGGGACAGTTCACATGAGCCTTTATTTCTTAAACCGGAAACACTTCCCCAATTAGTCACGATCCCTGACGCGTTTCGGTGCAGCTGCACCTTAATCATAGGGTGGGGGTATGCAAAACCTGGGACGCACTTCAACAATTTCTACCTTGCTGGCATCGCGACTCCAGTGAACAGCATGCCGGTATTTGAAGTGCCAATTTTCCCCATTAGTGGTGCCCGTTTCTTTTGCAGTTCTTTTCAGTCCCCAATTCATTTGATTATTTTTCAGCCCTCCGGTGGGCCTCGGGCCGAGTTTCCGATTTCATTTAGTAATCCTTTGTGCTGCTGCCAGGCTGTACCTCAATTTACAGCCACGCAGACCTGTAGTCCAGTGTACCAGGCGGTGCAATCCTTCTCGGCCGGAGCCGCCGTGTCTTAACATTTCAAAAAATTGCTCCAAAGCTTAAGGACGCCACTCCACTCGGGACAGTTCACAAGAGCCTTTATTTCATAAACCGGAAGCACTTCCCCAATTAGTCATGATCCCTGACGCGTTTCGGTGCAGCTGCACCTTAATCATAGGGAGAGGGTATGCAAAACCTGGGATGCACTTCAACAATTTCTACCTTGCTGGCATCGCGTCTCCAGTGAACAGCATGCCGGTATTTGAAGTGACAATTTTCCCCATCAGTGGAGCCCGTTTATTTTGCAGTTCTTTTCAGTCCCCAATTCATTCGATTATTTTTCACCCCTCCGGTGGGCCTCGGGGCAGAGTTTCCGATTTCATTTAGTAATCCTTTGTGCTGCTACCAGGCTGTACCTCGATTTACAGCCACGCAGACCTGTAGTCCAGTGTACCAGGCGGTGCAATCCTTCTCGGCCGGAGCCGCCGTGTCTTAACATTTCAAAAAATTGCTCCAAAGCTTAAGGACGCCACTCCACTCGGGACAGTTCACAAGAGCCTTTATTTCATAAACCGGAAACACTTCCCCAATTAGTCATGATCCCTGACGCGTTTCGGTGCAGCTGCACCTTAATCATAGGGAGGGGGTATGCAAAACCTGGGATGCACTTCAACAATTTCTACCTTGCTGGCATCGCGTCTCCAGTGAACAGCATGCCGGTATTTGAAGTGACAATTTTCCCCATCAGTGGAGCCCGTTTATTTTGCAGTTCTTTTCAGTCCCCAATTCATTCGATTATTTTTCACCCCTCCGGTGGGCCTCGGGGCAGAGTTTCCGATTTCATTTAGTAATCCTTTGTGCTGCTACCAGGCTGTACCTCGATTTACAGCCACGCAGACCTGTAGTCCAGTGTACCAGGCGGTGCAATCCTTCACGGCCGGAGCCGCTGTGTCTTAACATTTCAAAAAATTGCTCCAAAGCTTAAGGACGCCACTCCACTCGGGACAGTTCACAAGAGCCTTTATTTCTTAAACCGGAAACACTTCCCCAATTAGTCATGATCCCTGACGCGTTTCGGTGCAGCTGCACCTTAATCATAGGGAGGGGGGTATGCAAAACCTGGGACGCACTTCAACAATTTCTACCTTGCTGGCATCGCGTCTCCAGTGAACAGCATGCCGGTATTTGAAGTGCCAATTTTCCCCATCAGTGGAGCCCGTTTATTTTGCAGTTCTTTTCAGTCCCCAATTCATTCGATTATTTTTCAGCCCTCCGGTGTGCCTCGGGGCAGAGTTTCCGATTTCATTTAGTAATCCTTTGTGCTGCTGCCAGGCTGTACCTCGATTTACAGCCATGCAGACCTGTAGTCCAGTGTACCAGGCGGTGCAATCCTTCACAGCCGGAGCCGCCGTGTCTTAACATTTAAAAAAATTGATCCAAAGCTTAAGGACGCCACTCCTATATACATATATATATATATATATATATATATATATATATATATATTATTCAACAAATGCCCGAAAGCTTGAGAATGCACTCGACAGCCAATGAACACCTTCCGGTATTAATTCAAATTTGGAAACCAGCATCTGTGTTCCGGGTTAAAAGTCTTTATTTGCCAATGCGTTTCGAGGCTCCAGCCTCTTCCTCACAGGCAGCTTTGATCTACGGCACAAAAGTTGCCTATTCTAAAAAGGATGTAAATATGCTTTTAAGAGACACAAACCTGGCATTGAACCTACCAAGGTATTCATTTGTACTCACCTCGAGGGACTACAAGTCCCATCATGCACTAAGCAAAGATTGCACTAAGCAAAGCCCATTGGGGAAATTGTTAATAAAAGCATGCCGGAAATGATCGGAAGTAAGCCTTCAATGCCTGTTTGTCTTGCAGCCCATGAAGAAGAGGCGTGCCAGCCTCGAAACGCGATGGAATGAAATAAAGAATGGCAAGAGAAAGGCGTGCTGCAGCGAGGCAAAGAGACCGGATGGTTGGGAGCGCCGTCGAGTGCCCCTTCAATGCTTCAGGGCATTTTGGTGATGAATATATATATATATATATATATATATATATATATATATATATATATATACATATATCCACACCTCAGCGGCTGATCCCAGGCCTCTTGACACGGCGGGCGACACGGCAGGGTAGCCACCCCTCAATATCCAAACACTATCCAGTTATCAATTCTTTACGCAAGAAAACACCGGA
Source organism: Calotriton arnoldi (assembly GCA_963921515.1). Classification (NCBI taxonomy): domain Eukaryota; kingdom Metazoa; phylum Chordata; class Amphibia; order Caudata; family Salamandridae; genus Calotriton; species Calotriton arnoldi. The sequence goes on from CAWUFW010005494.1 coordinate 117,461, forward strand.
AGCGTGGCCTCAATTCCATAAAGTGTTTATTTACACAAAGTCTAGGTCCCGATGCGTTTCGGAGTTAACAACACTCCTTTCTCCCGTGAGAAATTTGAATTTTGGCAATAAAACCAGTTGACAGCACCGAGCATGTGTCGGACCCGTTTTTTCTGGAAAAGGGGACTGGAGTCTAGGTTTGAACGGTAAAGCAGGCACCGTTTTCTGGCACGCCCTCCCGTTCTGGAGCTCCGCGCATGGCTTGCTAAACCTTTGTATGTGTATATAACTACAGCGCGGCGCCCCCCCATATGGAAAAGATACTCACCTGAGTTTGAACGCCTTATGGGGAGAGAGTATGCAGCATTTGGCTGTGTAGAGGTGTTGACAACTGGGACTTTTCCATTATTTACTCCCGTAATGGTTGCTGGGAGAATGTGCAAACCGCAGCCAGCAGGACTGGGAAGCCACTTGGGTTCGAGCTGAAATTCACTGTACTTTCACTCGCTGTGGAGCACATAGAAACCTGGCAAGGATTGGGTGGGATTAGCGCAACAGTGACTGTGGAGGCTGGGCCAACATTAAACTCCAATCAAAGTGGACTGTGCCCCTTTTTAACCGGCCCCCAGGTGGAATTATATCGCTTGATGGAACAGGCACTGAGGAAAGCCGTCAGGCTGAAACACGTCTGCCTAGCGTTTCATTCAACATTCACCCTGAGCGCTTGAATTTTGGCAATAAAACCAGTTGACAGCACCGAGCATGTGTCGGACCCGTTTTTTCTGGAAAAGGGGACTGGAGTCTATGTTTGAACGGTAAAGCAGGCACCGTTTCCGGCACGCCCTCCCGTTCTGGAGCTCCGCGCATGGCTTGCTAAACCTTGGTATGTGTATATAACTACAGCGCGGCGCCCCCCCATATGGAAAAGATACACACCTGAGTTTGAACGCCGTATGGGGAGAGAGGATGCGGCATTTGGCTGCATAGAGGTGTTGACAACTGGGACTTTTCCATTATTTACTCCCTTAATGGTTGCTGGGAGAATGTGCAAACGGCAGCCAGCAGGACTGGGAAGCCACTTGGGTTCGAGCTGAAATTCACTGTACTTTCACTCGCTGTGGAGCACATAGAAACCTGGCAAGGATTGGATGGGATTGGCGCAACAGTGACTGTGGAGGCTGGGCCAACATTAAACTCCAATCAGAGTGGACTGTGCCCCTTTTTAACCGGCTCCCAGGTGGAATCACATCGCTTGGTGGAACAGGCACTGAGGAAAGCCGTCAGGCTGAAACGCGTCTGCCTAGCATTTCATTCAACATTCACCCTGAGCGCTTGAATTTTGGCAATAAAACCAGTTGACAGCACCGAGCATGTGTCGGACCCGTTTTTTCTGGAAAAGGGGACTGGAGTCTATGTTTGAACGGTAAAGCAGGCACCGTTTTCCAACACGCCCTCCTGTTCTGGAGCTCCGCGCATGGCTTGCTAAACCTTGCTATGTGTATATAACTACAGCGCGGCGCCCCCCCGTATGGAAAAGCTACTCACCTGAGTTTGAACGCCATATGGGGAGAGAGGATGCAGCATTTGGCTGCGTAGAGGTGTTGACAACTGGGACTTTTCCATGATTTACTCCCTTAATGGTTGCTGGGAGAATGTGCAAACGGCAGCCAGCAGGACTGGGAAGCCACTTGGGTTCGAGCTGAAATTCACTGTACTTTCACTCGCTGTGGAGCACATAGAAACCTGGCAAGGATTGGGTGGGATTAGCGCAACAGTGACTGTGGAGGCTGGGCCAACATTAAACTCCAATCAGAGTGGACTGTGACCCTTTTTAAACCGGCCCCCAGGTGGAATCACATCGCTTGGTGGAACAGGCACTGAGGAAAGCCGTCAGGCTGAAACGCGTCTGCCTAGAGTTTCATTCAACATTCACCCTGAGCGCTTGAATTTTGGCAATAAAACCAGTTGACAGCACCGAGCATGTGTCGGACACGTTTTTTCTGGAAAAGGGGACTGGAGTCTATGTTTGAACGGTAAAGCAGGCATCGTTTTCCGGCACGCCCTCCCGTTCTGGAGCTCCGTGCATGGCTTTCTAAACCTTGGTATGTGTATATAACTACAGCGCAGCGCCCCCCGTATGGAAAAGATACTCACCTGAGTTTGAACGCCTTATGGGGAGAGAGGATTCAGCATTTGGCTGTGTAGAGGTGTTGACAACTGGGACTTTTCCATTATTTACTCCCTTAACGGTTGCTGGGAGAATGTGCAAACCGCAGCCAGCAGGACTGGAAAGCCACTTGGGTTCGAGCTGAAATTCACTGTACTTTCACTCGCTGTGGAGCACATAAAAACCTGGCAAGGATTGGGTGGGATTAGCGCAACAGTGACTGTGGAGGCTGGGCCAACATTAAACTCCAATCAGAGTGGACTGTGACCCTTTTTAAACCAGCCCCCAGGTGGAATCACATCGCTTGATGGAACAGGCACTGAGGAAAGCCGTCAGGCTGAAACGCGTCTGCCTAGCGTTTCATTCAACATTCACCCTAAGCGCTTGAAGTTTGGCAATAAAACCAGTTGACAGCACCGAGCATGTGTCGGACCCGTTTTTTCTGGAAAAGGGGACTGGAGTCTATGTTTGAAAGGTAAAGCAGGCACCGTTTTCCGACACGCCCTCCCGTTCTGGAGCTCCGCGCATGGCTTGCTAAACCTTGCTATGTGTATATAACTACAGCGCGGCGCCCCCCGTATGGAAAAGATACTCACCTGAGTTTGAACGCCGTATGGGGAGAGAGGATGCAGCATTTGGCTGCGTAGAAGTGTTGACAACTGGGACTTTTCCATTATTTACTCCCTTAATGGTTGCTGGGAGAATGTGCAAACGGCAGCCAGCAGGACTGGGAAGCCACTTGGGTTCGAGCTGAAATTCACTGTCCTTTCACTCGCTGTGGAGCACATAGAAACCTAGCAAGGATTGGGTGGGATTAGCGCAACAGTGACTGTGGAGGCTGGGCCAACATTAAACTCCAATCAGAGTAGACTGTGACCCTTTTTAAACCAGCACCCAGGTGGAATCACATTGCTTGATGGAACAGGCACTGAGGAAAGACGTCAGGCTAAAACGTGTCTGCCTAGCGTTTCATTCAACATTCACCCTGAGCGCTTGAATTTTGGCAATAAAACCAGTTGACAGCACCGAGCATGTGTCGGACCCGTTTTTTCTGGAAAAGGGGACTGGAGTCTATATATATATATATATATATATATATATATATATATATATATATATCCATGAAAAAAGGTTGCACCTAGTGGAAAAAGCCTCACTGCTGGGTTATAGTCCTCAAGTGCAGCGTGGTAAGCAGCAAGGAGGGTAGTGCACACACCCCTGATCACAGCCAAACGCGTTTCAAGATATTCATCCCTTGGTCACTGGCAACAAGAATCACTCGCTGGATGTTTGCAAAACCACCATTTTATTCACAGGTAAGCCCCGCCCACTGGCCTCCAGGCATTATGGTTACTGTGGTTTAAGCATATACCTCCCAAGTGGGCTCAACGAGTGTTCACAATAAAAAAAAAAAAAAACCCAAGTGGGTGGGTGGGTGATGGACAGTACTCAGCTCTATGGTGCCTTATTCCAACCACGCTGAAGGGACCCCACCAGTATCGAGTTGAAGAAGTCCTGAACTCGTAATCTGCTTCTGCGGCGGGCAATTTCCGCGACCGGGCAGGCCGCTTAAATCCATGAAAAAAGGTTGCACCTAGTGGAAAAAGCCTCACTGCTGGGTTATAGTCCTCAAGTGCAGCGTGGTAAGCAGCAAGGAGGGTAGTGCACACACCCCTGATCACAGCCAAACGCGTTTCAAGATATTCATCCCTTGGTCACTGGCAACAAGAATCACTCGCTGGATGTTTGCAAAACCACCATTTTATTCACAGGTAAGCCCCGCCCACTGGCCTCCGGGCATTATGGTTACTGTGGTTTAAGCATATACCTCCCAAGTGGGCTCAACGAGTGTTCACAATAAAAAAAATTTTAAAAAAACAAGTGGGTGGGTGATGGACAGTACTCAGCTCTATGGTGCCTTATTCCAACCACGCTGAAGGCACCCCACCAGTATCGAGTTGAAGAAGTCCTGAACTCGTAATCTGCTTCTGCGGTGGGCAATTTCCGCGACCGGGCAGGCCGCTTAAATCCATGAAAAAAGGTTGCACCTAGTGGAAAAAGCCTCACTGCTGGGTTATAGTCCTCAAGTGCAGCGTGGTAAGCAGCAAGGAGGGTAGTGCACACACCCCTGATCACAGCCAAACGCGTTTCAAGATATTCATCCCTTGGTCACGGGCAACAAGAATCACTCGCTGGATGTTTGAAAACCACCATTTTATTCACAGGTAAGCCCCGCCCACTGGCCTCTGGGCATTATGGTTACTGTGGTTTAAGCATATACCTCCCAAGTGGGCTCAACGAGTGTTCACAATAAAAAAAATAAAAAACCCAAGTGGGTGGGTGATGGACAGTACTCAGCTCTATGGTGCCTTATTCCAACCACGCTGAAGGGACCCCACCAGTATCGAGTTGAAGAAGTCCTGAACTCGTAATCTGCTTCTGCGGCGGGCAATTTCCGCGACCGGGCAGGCCGCTTAAATCCATGAAAAAAGGTTGCACCTAGTGGAAAAAGCCTCACTGCTGGGTTATAGTCCTCAAGTGCAGCGTGGTAAGCAGCAAGGAGGGTAGTGCACACACCCCTGATCACAGCCAAACGCGTTTCAAGATATTCATCCCTTGGTCACTGGCAACAAGAATCACTCGCTGGATGTTTGCAAAACCACCATTTTATTCACAGGTAAGCCCCGCCCACTGGCCTCCGGGCATTATGGTTACTGTGGTTTAAGCATATACCTCCCAAGTGGGCTCAACGAGTGTTCACAATAAAAATAAAAAAAACCCAAGTGGGTGGGTGATGGACAGTACTCAGCTCTATGGTGCCTTATTCCAACCACGCTGAAGGGACCCCACCAGTATCGAGTTGAAGAAGTCCTGAACTCGTAATCTGCTTCTGCGGCGGGAAATTTCCGCGACCGGGCAGGCCGCTTAAATCCATTAAAAAAGGTTGCACCTAGTGGAAAAAGCCTCACTGCTGGGTTATAGTCCTCAAGTGCAGCGAGACATGCCTGTACCCACTGTGGTTGTATTGTACGGAACTTCGAGTACCAAGATGCTTTGTTGCACACGCCCACATGGGCGGGACTCTGTTGTTATAAATGATGTTCCCGTAATGGCAGCCATAATCATGTTTTAAAGGCCAGTGACCAAGGACGTGAAGTCCGAAACGCGTTTGGCAAACTTGAACAGCCTGAATTGGTGAGATGCCTGTTTCTGCAACCTACAATAAATGGAGTTGAACTCTCGCTGTGTGAGGCGTTTTCATCAAGGGCAACCTTTTGTGTGGATATATATATATATATATATATATATATAGTTTCATATGTTTCTACTCAAGAATCACCCCAAATCCCCAGATTTTGATGAAAATGAAGAGATCGCCCCAAAAATAATGTGTGAGATAACTATATAATAGCAGTGTTGTACATTACATATCCAATGGGTACTTTATTTCTTAGGAAAGTTCAACTTTCAATAGTATCCACGGGTAACTTGGGGACCTTGGTCATATACACCTACTTCCCTTGTTGCTGACGTGGAAACAGGAATACCATGACTGGTGGCCAGAGGTACCTTCAGGTGACGAGCCCTCATGCTTACAGGATATCCCAGGTAACCTTCTTACATGTAGGTTATAGTTAGTCCCTCTTCTATGATCGTAGACTTGATTTCTGGAGTCTTCTTGGCTTTTTTTTCATAATTGTGCGGAGCGATCTGGTCTCGGGGACTAAGCTTGTTCATAGTACTACCTCTAGGATTGCTGGAATCAACCAGATCATGGTTGGGGATATCCGGTGGCTTATGACTGTGGCTAGGTTCCCTGTGTACCTTATTTAGTAAATCTCTTAGTTTAAGGATTGCATGTTTTAAATTCCTAATCTCTCCTCTCAGGGCTGATATAAGGTCAACTGCCTCAACTAACATAATACTCCCTCCACCAGTGTTTGGAGCATCCGTTCTAAGCTTATTAACTATCCTGCAGAAAGAAAGGAAGGAAAGGAACCAGTTGTTGCTAGGTGTGTGGGGTGATATCTGTTGGTCTCATTTCCATGTGGCTCGGTATCAGCTGTGGGAACAGTGAATACGACTCAGCCCTGGCATGGCCTGATGACTAAAAACAAGGTCACAGTTTACAAGGGCTATACTCACGGGAAGCCGGGAGACAGAAATATAAACCCGGGTATACAAGTCTCGGATTGCCAGGAAATTGCTCATTCAAATAAGGGGCTACGAAAGGGAATACATCAACTTGACAGTTGACTTCCACAAAGTTAAATCAGTGCCAGAGGCATGAGGGTAAACAGAAACAATGTGGGAAAGTAGCTGGCGAGTGTAAATTGATTAAATGTTGCATTCAAAAACACCGGTCATAACATTGCCTTGTTTTCTCTTGGCCGAAGCTACTCAAACAAAAGCTGACCAAGTCAATTTACCGTGCATGAAATGGAAAACGCTAGTGAGTTTAAGATTGGGCCGAGCAGCATGGTGGGTACCAGATTTGAGTGTAGTTGGTAGGACTGTCAAAAACACCTTTTATTGTCTCCAATATCATGCCATCATCTTGTGATTTCAGGCATGCCCGTCAGCATGAGTGCGTGGGCACAGAACATAACTCCTAGAAGCGCTTTGATGCACATGTATGTGGATGCCACATTCTCTGTAGGCACCCCACACCACAGAAATAGTTTACTTCAGAGCGAATGAGACAACCAAGTTGGCGGTCATTTCTAAACCATTAGCAGGAACTGCCGCCATGGTGGTTCCTGCCAATGCAGTTGAAAGTTTGGTGCAAAGTTGAATTTGCGTTTTGAAAATAGGAAAGAAAATGCTACCCTCTGCAAGGGGAGCATTTAGCAGTTCTGACTGCCCCTTGCGGTCAGGATTTTCCTGATGGTGGCAGGCAGTGAAAACTGACCTCTAATTTTGCCCATCAAAATTAGATGGGCAGATTAGAGGTATGCCTCTGATAGACTTTACTCTGTAGGGCTATTGCAGGGGTTTAATCACACCAAAGACTGAGTAGACTCTGCCGTGATTAATGTAAGGTCTGCCCGCATCTAAATTTGGTGTGCGGAGCACAGTCTTGGCCGTATGTATATTCTATCACTGTGATGAAGAGTATACATACCACCAATATATATATATCGGGCCCTAAGTCCCAATGTAGAAATAGGGACCGAGTTGAAGCTCAAAAGTATCCATCAGATGCTTCCCTAGATGTGAATTTTAGCTTTTACTGCTCTGAGCTTTTCTCACCAAAACCAACAATGGCTAACAGAATTTTTAACACCTATCTAACTTTGGTGAGACCTTCCTTGATACAGGTTGGTGTCTTGCCCTGCTGAGGGATTTGGACTTCCATTTTATTGACTAAGTTACAGAGTAAAATGTTTGACTGCGTCATCCCATCCGGTGTATCCGATCCATTGAGGTCAGCCTTAAAGTGTGCCTAGGTCCAGTCTACTCAAACCCAGAGACCATTATTGGCTCTTTGTATATAGAAAATGTATTTTGCCAGTTTGACATGGCAGTGTAAACTGCACACACAGGCTCTGCAGTTAAAGGACTACTTAAGTGGGCGGCACAATCAGTGCTGTGGGCTCACTAGTAGCATTTAATTTACAGGTCCTAGGTACAGGAGGAACCATGTTACTAGGGACTTAAGTAAATTGAATATGCCAGTTGGGATGAACCAATTGTCATGTTTAGGGGAAAGAGCAAAAAACACTTTAGCACTGGTCAGCCGTAGTAAAGTAACTTAGTAAAAGGACGAGTGGGCAAATGGATAAAATACATATATACACAAAGGATGCCCTAGATGAGCCGATTCAACCTAGTGCTCATTAGTGGAGTAACATAGCTCTAAAAAGAAAACACTATGAGGAAGGTATCCAAATAGAAATTGCATTAGTCCCGTAATGGTTCCCTGGTCAGCAGACCATAAAAGTGCAAACGCATACAGTACATAGGAATTAAGGTGCTTACAGTAACACATTAAAAGTTCTATTGAATAAATAAGCTTTACAAGATTAAAACTAAACAACAATTAAAAAGGATAAAAGTGAGCTCTATAAACACCAGGAAAAACTGATCCCTGTCGACACCCCTTGCAAACATCGACAGGGATCAGTGTTTTCTGGTGGCAAATGAATCACAAGTTTTCACTCGTACAATAGAGAAAATAGTGCACATCGGTATTCGTGCACCGATTCCTACATGCTCTTAACCCATGATGAACTTTTTACTGTGTACGTTTTGGCAGGTTTTATTTGATGTAATGTATGCAGTGGAATAAAAAATGGCAGTGCATTTTAAGCAGACTCTAATTCCGATAGAAGCACTCATCGGAATTACAAAGAAGAACAAAGTCGAGGTTTTAGAATTTTACACCTTTTAAAACAGATAAACCTAGTAGGAGTCGCACCTTTTAATTCAGGCCAGGGGCTCCAAAATGCCAAATATATGATCGAGGGCCCCATATAAAAAGAAACATTATTATTACTAGAATATCTGCATGCAGGTATGCACATCTTAATATGGGGTTACAAATCATTTGAAAAATGATGCAACTCGTTTGCTTATGAAGGACAGACACTGCATTGACAATAGAGTGAAAGTGAAATCACTGTCAGATACATTTAGACAACATCCAACAGCTGCTTAATGTCTGCTCATGGAACACTCTTTATTCGCTCCCGCACGGCATGCAGAGGGATTGGCTGAAATATCTGCTCTATCATGGCTGGAAGTTCCATCCCAAAATTAATTTCTATGCAGCCTTTTGCTTGAGAGTCATTTGGAATTCCATTATCTTTCTGGCTGAGTTAATGATTTAAAAGTCCAGAAAAGCAGTTTACGATGTCTGTCATTAAATGGCATGAAAAATAGCGTGTGCCCATTGAAGCTGGGCAAGTAGCGTGTCCGACCAGAGTAAAGAGAATTAAGCACTTCAGTTGTTTGATGGCTGGATGACATGTTACATTTCTATGGTACGTCACGTTATGTTAACACTCGCAAAATAAAGACAGTCGCACTCCTGTTAATATTAAAAAAGTGTTTCTTATTCATGAATCATTTTAAATCTTCTTTTGAAAGGTGTTGGGTGCAGGTGGGTATCGCCCTCTGATCTAAGGCGTAAATATACGTACACAGCAATAGCGTTATTCTAGGGAAGAATAGCGTCCCCACTGTGCACACCAATTTGGCAAGTTTAAAACTTGTATTCATATATTTCTTTAATAGTGATCACTCTGTAGTCAGTAGGATTTGTATAGCTGTAAATTATTCTTTTTTTATTTTGAAGCATTCTTGTTCGTAGTGTTAAACCCCCCACTACAATTGCCGGGTAAGACACGAGTCACCCGTGATGACACACTTCACATGGAGTAATAGGAAGGACATATTCCTCTGATAAAGGGCTTGTCCCGAAATGCATTGGGATTCCAATTAAATGAAAATGAATATTAATTGTAGTGTGGGGTTTAACACTATGAACAAGAATGCTTCAAAATAAATAAAGAATAATGTACGACTATACAAATCTTACTGACTACAGAGTGATCACTATTAAAGAAATATATGAATGCAAGTTTTAAACTTTCCAAATTGGAGTGCAAAGTTGGGACGCTATTCTTCCCTAGAATAACACTATTGCTGTGCACACTTGTAAAACGCTCATGTACACAGACGGGCATATTCTCAAGGACTTATCGCCGAGTTAGCAGCATTTTATCGCAGCCAAAGTGGCGATAGATTTATCGCCCTATTCACAAGCTGGTGCTAACAGCCGATATCGCCAGTTTTCCTGCGATAGCAGCCGCAAATAACATCGCCAAGGATGACACCGGCAACTAACGCTAATGAGATGCAGAGTAGGCGTTCCTGTGCAAAAAGCTGCGAAAACACCACTTTGCAATACTCTCAATGACCAGCCAGATCAGCGATAAGATCCCAAATCAGGCGATAAGGCGCGTTAGCAGCAGGGATCTAACACCTTCTCTTACCTGGTGTTAAGTCGGACGACAACCTGCACCACAAAAGGAAGCCCAGACCAGAGCCACACCTGAAGAACAACAGATGCCATGGAGCTACTGATCATGCAGCTCGGAGCCCCAAGAGGGCCACAACACCCACCGCCACCACACCCATGCCCGCCACCCCCCCCCTGACTCCCCTCCCCCCCGGACTACCACAGAGGCAGCGCAGACAAAGACAGCAGACCTTCAGAAAATGCACCAGACTCCCAGACTTAACACCAGAGGATGTTATTCCCCACTACAGGCTCAAAAGGACAACCATCCTCTGCATCCTGACCATCATTGCCCACAGGCTGACGGTACCAACACAGTGGACAACCAACATCCCTCCGCAGACAAAGCTACTGGCTGTGCTGCACCTGTTGGCCTCTGGTACCTTCCAACCAACAACTGCCAGAGTCGGAGGAGTCTCACAGCCAGCCCTATCCAAGTTCCTCACACCTGTCTTGGATGCCATCATCAGCTTGGTACCCCAGTACCTTCACTTCCCCCACACTGTGCAGGAACAGCTGGAGACCAAGCAAGGCTTCTATGCCATAGCTGGCTTCCCGCACGTGCTGGAGGCAATCGACTGCACACATGTACTCCTCGTGCCCCCTGCCGCCACTGCACACAATTACCGCAACAGGAAGCACACGCATTCCATCAATGTACAGGCAATAGTGGACCACCTGGGACTCTTCACCAATGTCGTTGCCAACTACCCAGGCAGTGTGCATGATTCCTTCATCTCCCGACAGTCCATCATCAACCAGCGCTTTGAGGCTGGCACCTATGGGAATGCATTGCTCGTTGGTAAGTACCAAATGAACACACCACACACCTCAACTCCACAGTCATGCAACTCACGACTCTGGGAATGCACACGTAACAAACTCACATACAACATGCCAAACAACATGCCCACCTACCAGACACGCCAGCACAACTTACTGTGGTAACCTGGGCTAGCCATGTACACAAGCCATCATCGGCATGGCACCTCAGCCACACAATAGCAGAATGTGGGGAGAGGTGGGAACCAGGTATGTGCGAAGGAGGCAAGTGACCCATGAATGAGAATGTACACAATGCCAAGTGTGGTGTGGATGTGCTGGCCAGACTGCATTATGCAGACCACAGACATGTCCATGTCGACATATACCGCTGGTGTTTGGAGTGTAGTGGACAGTGGACGCAACCATGTCACCCCAGGCAGTGGGGAAGATCGTGGAAATGTAGCTTGTTACGTCCCCCCCTGTAAGCGTGAGCAGAGTGGGCTGGCCCGGCGTACGCCAGGCCAGCGTAGGGGTGTGAATAAAAAGCCTGTTGCTCTGGGCGTGGTTCTCTTCCAGAATGGCCGTGTCTGCCAGGGCGGTGCCTCTCACCCCGCCACGAGGACGATGCCGTGAGCGGTGGTGCCTGCGATCATGTGCCCCTGCTGCACTCCAGGCCTCTGGTCCCCAGACCCGTCTTGGCCGCCCCTGCGCACCCAGGCCTCACTGCTCACCTGCCGACACCGGCGTGTGTCAAAGAGGGCTCACCACGTGCAAGCTCCAAGTCCGAGGCCCGCGACCTTGGCAGCCTCCTCAGACCATTGCTGGCCTCCGTGACACAGGCCCCCAGCACTCCTTTCTTGTTGACGTACTCCACCGCTGCCTCCGTCCTACACTGCGGTGAAGTAGGTCACACATTTGGAACTGAGTCTTGATTATTAAATGGCCGAGTTCATATCATTGTATGCAAGGAGAGGAGTAAGAGGAAGACGCGGTTCAGTCCGGAGGAAAAAAGGATCATCGTTATGGAGGTGATCGAACACTACCAACAACTGCTCTGGTGCCACTAACTCTGTGCATCGCAAGCCAACGACACGTGGCTGTGGGCCCCTGCTGACCGCTGCCTCCGGCCTACACTGCGCTCAAGTAGGTCACACATTTGGAACTGAGTCTTGCTTTTTTCATGGCAGAGTTTATACCATTGTACAGGCCTCATCGCAGAGTGCATCCCCTTTCAGCTCTGGTGCCACTAACTCTGTGCCCCGAAATTCATGGACACTCTCTGGTTGAACTTTGGTGGCGTCTGAGTCTATGGCCTGGGTGGATGTCTTCATCATCATGTAGCTGGTACTGACTTGGTGTTAAAAATGAGTCTGTAGCATTCATCTCCTCCATATTGCCTGTTTCTGCTTGGTTCTGCCCTATGCATCATGCCCTGGAAGAACACCTTCCACTGTCCCCCGAAACACTCCGCGACATTCACCTTCGACATCGACGAGGACCCGCTCAGCTCTCGTGGCCCTACCTCAGTGCACCGCAAGTCACCGTCCCGTGGCGGTGTGCCTGTTCCGGCCGCAGAGCATCCGGGGCCACTAACTCATGGACCCTTTCTGATTGAGTCTTGTGCTGTGGACAGCTCCCGCAACAATGTCACCTCATTCAGTGGGGAAGACCTGGGACGATGATGAGGAAAGATGAGGCAGGTGTAACACCCCACTGCAGCTGCAGCAGGAATATCCCGAAGGGACATAATCCTAGACAATTTCTTCACATGAGCACGCTCAGCTCTGGTGCCCCTACCTCAGTGCACTGCAACTCACGGACCCTTCTGATTGAATATTGGGTGACCTCTGTACTTGCTCCGGCTACCACCATGATGCTTCGCAGTTGTTTGTGTTATGTTGGTGTTTTCTGTTTCCGCTTTAATAGTGATCACTGTTCAAGTTGTTGCCAGCACCAACTACTCCCTGAGGGCTGGCTCACACTCACCCCACACCCATCCAGCAAAGGCGTCACTGATCAGGTGACCGTGGTAATGAAAAGTGGCCGGGCGCACGTGCCCGAAGCCAGTTCAACTAACTATCAACGTGTGTCCGTGTGCTCATTACGTATGCATGATGGCCCCAGGCCCTACCACATTACATTGTGCTGTGTACAGTGGACGCAACCATGTCACCTCAGGCAGTGGGTAAGACCTTGGACATGTAGCTTTGTCGTCCCCCCCCTTTATACGTAATAGGAGTGTACTGGGCCGGAATACGCAAGTACAGCGTAGGGGTGTGAATGATTATCCTGGGGCTCTGGGCGTGGTTCAGTACTGGAAATGTGCAAATGCGTGTGTCTTTTGTCGCAGTGTGGGTGTCCATTGGGGAGTGTAAGTGGTCCCTGATGGGAATTGGACACCCACGTATGTAATATAGTTCAGCTGCCATGAGGTCGACACCCAACGGCACCTGTTCAGCCACCTCCTTCTGGCAGTCTAACACCTGGCCTTGGAATGCGATGTGTGCTTCGCTGAGGTGCTGGGAGCCAGCCGTCGTGGTGGGTGCTTCCTGCAGTGTGGTCTGTGCAGGGGGTGGGGTCTCCTCGATGCAGCTGGGCTGCCCTACTCCTGGAGGTGGGTTGCCTAAGATGTCCATGAGCTGTTGTAGGGCGTCAGTGTCGAAGGTGTGGAGGTCCTCTTCATCATCACTGATGAGTTGTCTGGTCTGCTCTGCAGGAGGTGTTGGTTGTCCCTCTGCAATGTAAAGGGGAGATGCATTTTAACATTGTGTTGACATGTATGTTGACGCATTGTTCTAGTTTACATTCAGACTGCATGACAATGTACATTGGGACTGTTTGGGAGGAGCTGACTATTTGATGCCGGACAGTGGACATTTGAACTACATCACGGATGTGAGTTTGTACACATACATTTTCATCTCACAGTTTCCTGCTATGCCAGATGTGATTGGCCAGTTTCTACGCACAAGCGGAACCAGTTGTGTCCTCTGTTCTGTAGTGAAAGTGTTGCACTTTGTACCACATTGTCGTCAATGTTGATGTGCTGTTATTGCTATGTGTGTGTGCTGCATTGTGGGAGAGTCGCCCCTGCAGCTGTGATTTTGCTGCCCCTTATCCCTTTGAGGCGGTGTGCCTTTGACTTCTGTGCTTCTACAGTGCTGAGATGTTGCAGACTTGGCTAATTTTGGCTCTTGTTCGTATTTTGGACTCTTATGCATGGTTTGTCCGCAGATGTGTTGTTGACGTCAGGGGTTGTTTGTGCACGTGGATGTGTCAGAGTGTGACCTGCTCCTTTCCGGATGTGTTCCACACTCAGCCACCCCAGTGTCGTGGCATGCACCATGTCATGATAATTGGACTGCAGCCATGCTATTCATCATGCAGTGTCACTTGCATTGTCATGGTGGCTCACAGACATGCAGCTTTGCTGGTTTTGACACGTGTGCATGGGTTGGTTGTGAGATTGGTGCTGTGTGGGGAGGGACCCCTTTGTGCCTATAGTGGACGGGGGCCTACTTGCTGTTTGTATGTGTGCTGCAGTGTGCCAAGGGGATCAGGGACATGATCCAGGGTCATTGTGGGTGTCTAGTGTGCTCTACTTAATTGTGCATGTGTGCCATTGTGCCCATCTCCCCCGTCCCCCCAGTCCCTGTTCGGTACTCACCCTGGTGCTGTTGTGTCAGGTCATGTCGAGCAGTGTCCAGACCCCCAACTCCTGCCACCGTCTCCCCACTGATGACTGCGGCCACCATTTCCTCCATCTCATCCAGCTCATGGTGTTCCGCTGGACTGCCACCTCCAGTCTGCATTGCTGCCTGATGGTTGTCAGCGAGTTTCTTCTTTGTTTTGCGCTTCGCATCAGTCCAGCGCCTCTTGACCTCTCCAATTGTCCTCCTCCTCACTCCGACTGCATTCACCTTGTCCAGGATGGTCTGCCATATTGCATTTTTATTTGCCAATGACACGTTGGAGGTGACGAACAGTTGTTGGTGGTGTTCTATCACCTCTGTGATGATGATCCTGTTTTCCTGCGGACTGAACCTCGTCTTCCTCGTCTTCTTCTCCTTGCCCTTCCGTGACCCTGAGGTCCCAGGCTGGTCCTCAAGGGGGCTTGTGGGGTTCTGGTCATCCTCTGTACTTGCTCCGGCTTCCTCCATGGTGCTACACAGTTTGAATTATTTTGTTTGTATTTTTCGGTGCTTTTATAGTGCATTTTCCCGCATGACACGTGGGAATTGCAGGCCTGTCGCTGGTTATCGCTGATTTTTTTATCGCAGTTGGCCACATCGCAACTTTTTCCGCGTTCGTGTTTCGCGTTTTTTTGCCGTCACGGTAATTTTATCGCGGTCATTTGACGCGTTTGCGTGAGACTATCGCATGGTACAGCTGTGTTGTGAATACAACGTTAACACAGCGTTATGTTCCCGCAATAGGCTGCGATGTGCAAAGTTGCGTTAAGCTAATTTTGCGGTAATTATCACACGTTCTTGAGAATATCCCCCAGAATTTCTTGGTGCCAAGACTTAGATTTTTGTACACTGTAGCGTGTGAATAAACTACATATCTACAACAACACATCTCGAAGAAGATTAATCCTGTCTAAATTTATTTAGGCAATGAATGTCTGGATTACATATCGGTAACCTTCATTACTCTAATTCAATATTCGTCGGCCTATTACTTACTCTATGCAGTTGTTTGTTTTGTTTTTTTGTCCTCATCTCACCAATAAGCATCTGCAATTCTTGAAAAGAACCCATCGTTCCAAACTGTGCGCCCTACGGCTGCTGCATTTGCTTAGGCCAATCCAGACCAGCCCCTTTGTTGGTAGCTTGGTGTAATCATAGGACCAGGAAGAACCAGAGGGAATTATACCAATCTCAAATCCATACCCCAGGACACTAGGGCCTGACAAATGTTCACACTGCTCTCACTTTCTCCCCCTTGATCCAATCGGGCCATTGCAAATGCAGCTTTAAGCCGATCCTCACACATTGGGGGCCGTGGTTCTTTCCACTTCATGCAGATCTCTCTCTGGGCTATTAGGACCAGGTATAACAACAAGCCTCTATATATCTGCTGAAGATGCTTCCCAAACGCACCGTCATCCCCAAATAATACCAGGGAGATGTTGACCTCAATTTTGACTTTGAAAATGTCACATAGAACATCGCCCACCCCCTTCCAAAAAACTAAGTTCGGGGCATTCATAAAAAATATGGATATCATTGACATTAAGAAAGTTGCATCTTGGACATTTGGGGGAGGATAGGGGTGCAAACTTAGCAATTTTTGAGGGTGTGTAGTAAAGTCTGTTGATGACAAAAAAATGATTCTTCTTTAAACTGGCCGGTTTAACAAATTTATAAAGAAGCTTCAAAGAGGGTTCATAAAGATCTTCAGTATTGGACTCAAAGGGAGACTGATTCCAGACTGCATGCTGCGGGGGGTAATCCATATCTTCAGCCTCCAAGAACTTTCTATACGAAATAGAAACTTCCTTTCTTTTGAGATGTACTATTTGCAAAGACTGCTCCATCTCCCAGTCACCTCTTATGTCCCCTTTTTCCGCTGTAACCCAGGAGGCTAGTTGCAAGTATTTGAATCTCAAAAGACTACTTCCAACCTTCGCTCTTAATATCTCCCAGGGGTGAAGTCCTTCTGAGGATAAAAGCTCTGACCAGGTAGTAATGCCTGCCCTTTTTATTAGAATCACAAGGCTGTCCTTCAGACAGAGCGGGGTCCCCAGGGAGTCCCAGATCGGGGCAAAATCAGAATAGTACCCAATCCCCCATCTGCATCTGGCCTTATACCATATGTTAAGGGCGGCCCTAAGAACTTTCAGACGCACCGGTTTAAAAAACCTTGGTGCCCCGAATTTGTACAAGAAACCTTCTCCTCCGCCTCCACCCTCCACCTTGACCATTTCACCCAATAGCCTCCCCCATGATGACTCTTCTGGTTTTACAAGTAACATCCGGATGTTTTTAAACTGAAATGCAACAGAATACCAGCCAATGTCTGGGAGAGCCAGCCCCCCTTTGGTCAGCCTATGTCTCAGCTTTTTCCACGACAATCTAGCACCCTTGTTTGCCCAGATGAAACTTCTGATCTTACTTTGGATTTTACTAATATCTTTACTAGGGAAAACAAAGGGGATCGCGTTAAACAGGTAGGTCAATTTAGGCAAAATAACAATTTTTACCAGGTTGACACTACCGAAGATAGTTAAGGGGAGATTCTTCCATCTGGCAAATAGGCGGTCCACCTCTTTAATGGTCTTATTTAAATTAATCTGAGGGATTTTATCCAAATCCTTAACAATAGTAATGCCAAGATATTTGAACTCATTACTCGTGGTACCCTCCCAGTTGTCAATGTTCCAACACATTACCTCTGTTTTGGAGGTGTTGGCTAAATATCCCGAAAAGGAACCAAATTTTTCCAACAGTACTTCAACCCTTGGTATGACCGCCCCCGGGACGTTAGTATATAACAACAAGTCGTCAGCATAGAGAGCCAACTTGCTACAGTATTGCTGCGATCTAAAGGGGGAGATTAAGTCATCTGATCTTATCGCTTGTGCCAATGGCTCTATATAAATATCAAACAACAGGGGGGAGATGGGACAGCCCTGTCTAGTTCCTCTTTGGATGTTGAAACTAGAGATCAACATGCCATTTAGCAAGATTTTTGCAGAGGCTCCCTGGTAGAAATTTATCAAGGTCCGAATAAAAATGGGACCAAAGCCCATCGACCTAAGTACCTCCCAGAGATATACCCAGCAGACTCTGTCGAACGCCTTGGCCGCGTCGAGAGCCACTACGGCCAAGGGTTCCGATCTTGCCATAGACAAGTCAATGTTACCAATTAGCTGGTGCGCCAGCTCCTGGATTTATCTCCCGGGGATGAACCCCTTTTGGTCGGCATTTATCAGGTAAGGAGCCAACTTGACCAATCTCCCTGCAAGGATACCCATGAAGATCTTATAATCGGCATTCAGCAGGGAGATTGGTCGATAGGAGTCCGCTTTAAGGGATCCTTCCCAGGTTTCAGGATAAGTACAATTGTTGCTTCTTTCAAGGACCTGGGAACCTGTCCTACCAAGCTAAACACTGAGTTAAATAGGATACCCAATATCGGGACCAATTCATCTAGAAGGAGTTTATAGACCTCACTAGGAAGAGCATCCGTACCTGCTGCTTTATTATTTTTACATTTATTTATTTGATCTTTGATTTCTCTCACAGTAATTGGAGCATCTAAGCTTCCATGACTTTCATCTGTTAGGGTCGGCAGGGATTTTTCACTCAATTAGGCTTGAAGTGTTTCGGTGTTAGGCACCGTCTCCTCTCTGTATAGCTCTGAAAATAAGGAGAGGAGGCGGGCTTGCATGTCCTTTAGGCTACTTGACTTCTCTCCATTTTCATTTATTATGAGCTCCTTGATGTTATTCTTTGCTCGATCCCCTCTTGCTTTCCATGCCAATAAGGCACCTGCCTTCTCACCATACTCAAAATTCTGCATGTTTTTAGTCAACCATTGAGCCCTGCACTTCTGATCTAATCTCCCCCTATACTCCTGCTGGGCACCTACTAGATCCCTCTGGACTTGTGCAAACCTTTCAGGGCTCCCTTGGTTGAACTGCTCCCTCTCTGACTCCAACTGAAGAATTTTCCCCTCAAGAGTCCGTAGCTCCCGGGCCTCTGCCCTATTCTTTGAGCAAATAAGACTTTGTAACAGGCCCGGCAAGTTAGCCTTAAAGGCATCCCAAACATAGTCCATAGAGGTAGAGCCGATATTTATAGAGAAATAGTCTAGTTTTAGCTGATTTAAGAGCCCTCGCAATCCCTGGATCTGACAGCATGGACCTTTTGAGTGTCCATCTAGGTTGTAAATTAAGCCTCTTTCGTGCGAAAGAATACAACACTGGGGCATGGTCAGATAAATGACTAGGCAGAACAGTTATACAAGTCATATTATCAGACTAGACCTATCAGTTAAAACATAGTCCATTCTAGATGAATGACCATACTTCTTGCTATAGAACGTAAACCCCTGTGCGTCACCCATCTTTACCCTCCAGACATCTGCGAGCTCCAGATCATGCAACATGTTCTTCATAGCTCTACGGACTCGAGGTGCCCCAATATAATGACTCTGATTGGATCTGTCTTTTAAGGGGTCAAGAAGAACATTAAAGTCACCTCCGATAATTAAAGGCGAAACTATTTCGATTAATTTAGATTGTAATTTACATATATATGTTGAATCATCAGTATTGGGGCCATAGAAAAAAGCACATGCTAACTCTGAACCACCAAAGTCCAATAAGGCCACTATTCACCTCCCTGTATGGTCGGTTTGAATGGATTTAATAGAGCATCCTGCCCCCCGTTTTATCAATATAGCCACCCCCTTGTTGTGAACTGTCTGCTCAGAAGAGCAAAAATATTTTACCCAGGAATATTTAGGGAATATGATACCACACTCTGCATAGCTTAAATGCGTCTCCTGGATAAGGCAAATTTGGGCGGGAGAAAGCTCCAAGTATTTCAGTACCAATCTTTGTCTATGGGGGCATCTTAACCCATTAACGTTCCACGAGATAAACTTTACCTCGCTACTCAATGGGGGGATTCCTGCCATCAGGGGGTGAAGCCCAAAACAGACGGTCACTTATAAGTGTGAGATTGAGGACATTTTTTTGCTTTTTACCCACTGCTCCCCACCCCGTGCTTTCCACCACCATCCCCCCTCAAGCCCCCTGAGTACCCCTTTCCCTTGGGAAACCCTCCCTTCTATTAGACTAGAGCCTATTCGGCCTCTCCCCCTCGGGCATCAGGAAAATTTACCTTAACATTGCGATCCAGAAGTCTCTCTAGCTAGGGGCCCTCCTTACTTCGACCATCCCCTCCTTATACTCCACCCCCATTCTTAATCTTGGCTATAAGAGCATCAACCTCCTCAACTGAGCGAAACAGATACATGTGGTTTTTCCACATAATACGCAGTGATGCAGGAAACCTCAGTTGAGCCTTAGCCCCCAGCTTATTCAGCTCCTCCATTCTTTTTCCCAGCTCCCACTGTTTTGTAGCAGTAATGTGGGATATATCGGACCTAATAGAAAAGGTAAAAGAATTAGAGGGGGAATTAGATGTTATAATTCTTTCCCTTAAAGCCGAGGATAAAATAGCCTCTTTAACAGTATATGTTAAGAAGTTAATTAAAATTTTCCTGGGCTTCTGTTTAGCTGGATTTCGTTTGAACGGGTCGCGATGCACCTGTTGTTTCTCCTGTGCGAGGTCTATATTGGTAGAGTCCTTTAACACTGTTTCTTTTAACAAAGATATCACAAATCCCTTGATATCTGTGCCTTCAAGTGCTTCTGGGACATTGATAAGTCTCAAGTTGTTCTTCCTTGAGTGGTTCTATAAAACGTTCAAGATCTTCCTTTAATTCTTTATTCTGGGCGGCTAATTTTGCCATATCCGTAGTGGAGGTATGAAGAGCCTCCTTAATTTTCGGGATCTCCAGCTCCAGTGCGTCCGTTCTTGGTGAAACTTCCTCCAACTTCTGTGCAAGTACCACGCATGAAGCTTGGATCGCAGCCTGGTTTGTCTCCGAGACAGTGAACCTACTTGCCATCTCATCCTTAAGAGCCAGTAGAATACCCGCCAAAGATCTAGACGAGGTCCCAGATTCGACAAACTCGGGAATAGAATCGGGAGGAGAATCTTGCTGGCCATCTTGGTCATCTCGAGACGCTAGCACGGTAAATCTATTTGAAATGGCTACTGCAGGATGAATGGCAGATAGAGAGTGCCCGGAGCGCTCCACCAAATCATTCTGGGGGGCGAGTGACCCTGACGGCTGCACATTACTTGTAAGGTGGTTAACATGTCGGGAGGCTTAAGCCGGCCGGGATCCAGGGAAATTTCCGATTGCAGCCTGCTAGAACTATGAGAACCTTCCTGAGGGCCTTCCTTATTTGAGTCCCGGGTTGTAGATGAAGACATAACCTTGTAAAATGATTTTAATGAGGGGGTTATTTTCACCTTTAAGGTCGATACTTTCTTGCCCCTACCCCTCCTTTTTTCTTTAGCGCTGGCAGCAGACTCTATATTAACCCCCTTGGGCTTAGTTTGTTTAGCAGATACTCCTGCTTCAGAAATGGGGGGGGAGACTCGGGTAGGCAGAATAGGCTGAGTGATGTCAGTATTGGAGGAGGACTATGCTGCCCTGGCACACAAAGTCAATCTGCGGACCTTAGGTGGCGAGATACCTACATTCTGAACTTCGCATGTCTCCATGCAATAGGAAATCGCCTCTTCCTTCTCAGATAACTGGGTAACCACAAAAGTCTTCCCTTGGTTATATAAAGGTACACAGCTGGAGAGAAAGTCCTGCGATATCCTAAAAGTACCCTTACCTCCTCCCCAGGTAGATACAGCAGTCTTACCGCAGGAGCCGGGGTCCAAACGCCCTAGCTGGACAACACGCTCTGTCTCTCCTTCACCTTCACTGTCACTGCCGGTCTTAACACTCGCGTAGTCGCCAGTACTGACTCTGCCTCCAGTAACCCAGACCTGGAAGCAGGCAGTACCGCTACGCTGCCACTCGCATGGTGCGCCCTCCCACCGCGAGGTTCGGAGTGCTGGCAAGCCGCCACAGAAGTCTGGGGCCATACAGCAAGCCGAAAAAACAATGAGGAAATGAACCAACACGACTTGAACGAAGGGCAGCACACAGCACCTCAGGTAGGAATGGAGGGGGGGGATTCTTCAATCGAAAACACACATTCCGATGCCCCTTCTAGATGAGACCAATAGCAAGTCCGTGGGAGCTCGGCCGCGACCCCTTAGCTTGCGGCCGCCATGTTCCCCTATGCAGTTGTGAGGAATATCCTCACTATAGTCACTACTACCAAGCACTCCCTGTCTTAAAAAAACAACACTTACCTTTTAGCTATTAAAAGAAACCAGAACATACATTCATCTTGTTGTTATAAGATCCAAAAATACTCCTCAACAAGCAATGGGAGGGAAGGAGAGAGGGAACATAAGTAAAGGTATGAGAAATATGGAGTCAGAGTAATGAAGATTATCAGTACATAATCCAGATAGTACTTTCTCATTTTATTCTTTGTCCCCTTACTTACTCTATGCAGAAATACCCAAGTTTGTCAAAAAATACACTTAACAGAATTCATTTAACACCCATTATTTAATAAAGTAGGAGACATGACTCTATCAAACTACTGCAGTTTCACAAAACCTTCGAACTTAGAACAGCTTTTCCAAACTTCAACTCATAACCTTGGGCTAAATTAAGCCTATAATAATCTATAAACATTAATTGTGCTACCTAGTTTGCTGAAGAGCAAAATTCAGTAACAAAGTCACCAGTCCATTCTGCACACAGGCAGCCCTCTCTCTTGTTGATGAGTGTTAGACCTGTCATCCTTAGGGTGGTCTTTCCCCCAACGTTTTGCCTTTTTCCTCTCATTTTTGCTGATTTTTTTGTGGGCCTTGGGACTCCAAGCACTTTATCACTGCTAACCAGTTTGTTGTAATGGTAAGTCTCTTGTAACGTGGTATACCATTTACCCAGGGCCTGTATTTAAATGCTACTACTGGGCTGCAGCCCTGACTGTGCCACCCACAGAAATAGCCTTTCAAACCTGTCTCAGGCCTGCCACTGCAGTGCCTGTGTGAGCCCTCTACTTCCACATGGAATTGGCATTTAAAACTACTTCTCAAACCTTAAAATCCCTTTTTATTACAATTAAGTCACCATGTCATATAGGTCACCAAGGGGTAGCCCTTTAATCCTAATTTTAGGGGCATTAAGGATGTTGGTGCAAGTGGCCAATGGGCTACTAGCCCCAGCGGCACATCTTCCCTTGAGCTGACCACATCTGGGGCGGGGGTGTCACCTTTCTACCCAGAACCCTCTTTTAAGCCACTTTTAAAAATGGCAGAAAACGTTCTTTGCTGTACAGACCAGGTAGTCCACCATAGAGGTGTGACTAACCTTCTGGGGGTGTACAACATCTGGATACCTAATGTTCCTGCCTGCCCAGGTACAAATGTGCCTGGGAGCAAGAGCAAGGTTGTTTCCTCCTTTGGGAGGCAGTCAGCTATCATATCAAGGAAGTGAAGGCTTTGAAGCTCAAAGCCTTGATGTGCCACTTTACTAACCCCATCCTGTCAGGGAGGGAGGTGTGAGCTTTTTCCTGTCCAGGCCATTGTTTCTGACTCCTGAGAGTATTCACACCTCCTGGCAGGGGTCAGATTTCTGTCTTGGCGGCAGCAGCTGTGGGCCCGCAGCCAGAGTACAGGACAGGCTGGGGCAACCAGACTGGCAACCTCTAAAGTTGCCACCTTGGTGCATGCCACATCGTACACAACTCAACATACATGTCAGGGGTGATGAGGCATGTTGCTTGATACTAAACATGACATATTTCAGTGGTATTATAATGGAGCTGCCAACTTCAGGTTTTCCCAGGTGCCAGCCCATGTTATCCTAAGGGCTGCTTATCACTTACACTAGAAAAGGCCACAAAGGGACATATACACTTGCACTTATATGTCCTCACCTTCAGTATAATGCACCCAGCCTCCTGGGCTCAGGAGGCCTTCCTTAGGGATGACTGGCATATATTAAAAATAGTGCACTGACGTTGCCACTCATGGTGTGGTTAAAGTCAAGTTCGAGCAGTTGGCACTGCTCCTGCATTGGCAGGACTGCTATCATCAGTTTACTTGGGTCACTCAGGGTGGCCCAAACAGTGCTTCAGGCCCTGGTGACCCTTTAAACATCCATGGCCTGGGTACCACTGGTACCATGTGCTAGGGACTTATAAGAGGGTTACAGTCCTTGCCGATTGGGGTTGCCAATTCACCTGTATCAGTTTTAAGGAGAGAGTACTGACGCTGAGGCCTGGTTATCAGGCTTCAGTGCACTGTCAGAATCAAAAACTAGCATTTAGTAGCCCAAATGGGAGCAAAAAGTGGGGGGACACCTGCAAAAAGGCCTGCTTTCTTACATTGCCACATGCAGAAAAATTTATCTAGTCTTCCACCAATGACATCCTCAGCCTCTTAACACTCAGGAATGCTGAATATTCTTTGAGTTCTGGGGATTCTAAGAATTACCACCCAGATACCTGTGCTGAAAACGACTCCTGATGGATGAGGGCTCAAATGTCTTTGCTCTGATATGATCTTAAGATTTTTTTGATTCTAGAAAGAGATGTTGACTCAAATTAAAAAGGCATGTTATTATTATTATTTATTTATTATTAAGCGCAAAAAATCAACCTAAAAGAGTCTCTAGGCACTGCTACAATTGTACAGGAAAAAAAATAGTGAAGTAGAAGCCATCTAAACTGAAAAATTAGAGCAAAAGATTAGGGTAGGTTTCTAATTCCTCACCAAAATGTTTATCCGCTGAAATGGCCTCTTTAGTAAACTAACTGAATCAGTGTGCTTGCTATGATTAACATTCATGAATGTAGAAGCAGCTACTGTACCCCCAAATACTTTGGTTGTGGGTGCTACTTCGGGGTAGACTATATATTTATTTGTCATGGACTCTATAATTTTTCGATATCTTGCGAAATCATAGGAACATCCTTTAGTGATCGTGACCCTCTTGCTACAGTCATTTTTTTCTCCGTCTCCAGAGCTTCAATTTCTTTTAAAGGTTAATTATCATTTACTTAAGCCTCAGAAGGTCCCAGGCTAGTTTAGAAACTATCTGACCCTGATGGTTTTGTTAAGTGTTTAGTTTGTCAGTATTTTGACCTTTTTCATTTTTTCTGTCTTTAAACTTGCCTGAGCTTTCATCAGTGGATTTTTTTGATTGTTTATGAATGGGAATATACCAATCCCTGCTTAAGGCAGTACGTAACAAAAATTGGGATCGCCTGATTCTGCAAAACCAAGAGCAGCAAGTCATCCTGGTGCATTGTCAGAGCCATCAGAGCTAGTGGTAGTATTTTATCTAGCTTAAGTGCACTCATAACTGTAGATCAGTGGGTTACCCATCTTTCTTACATATTTATCGATCAAGCATTTGTTGAAGTGATAGTTTAGTCTTTTCCCATAATCCACATTAATGGAATGGTTTAAGCATTGAGTTATGCGAGGTTATACATGCGCTGCAGGAGAGCCCCTCATGCAAGGCGATAGGGCCTGATGGGGTCCATCTGGATTTATTTAAGCATAACATTGATCTTTGGGCTCCTCTACTCACCAACGTTTCAACAACATTTCCTATGAATGTTTACCCAGATTCTGGACACTGACAAACATCGTTCCTATGATTGTGGGAAGGTTCAACAGTGCTAAATGTGTTTGCATTTGGGCGTCCATAGCTCTGCCCCAGGGTGAAGTCAGCAGAACTCCATTCAAGTAGAGGGCTAGGGTGGAGCAGATCATTGAGGTCAAGCAGCCAGAGGGTGGTAACCACCTTAGTATGCAATCCCTGTCCTCCCCTCTCACTGTCAAGTCATGTTTATTGTATGACTACTTAAAACACTTACAAGTTACATAATACACATATATCATAGGATAGAAAAACATAGTAATAAAAACCCTTATAAAAAACAACATTTCCTGTGAGGGAACATGTTTTGCCTGCTTAGTGTAATTAATACAAAACATTTAAAAATGCGGAAAAACTTGATGTTTTGAACAACAACTTGTCTTTTTTTTTTTTTTTTTAAATCGTTTGAAGCGACTCACGGTCCTGCAGAGAACAGTAACATCTGAGGTGCCACCAGACCCTTACCCTTCATGTGCAAAGGGCGGCGACGGAGGGTATACAACTTTGTAAAATGCAGACGGAATGTAAAAATAAGAGTTGAGTGTACAAAGCAGCTCAGGATGCTACAAGCCATAAAGCTAAAGTGCAAAGCGCAGTGCCTGAAGGTGTATGTCTTGTAAAGTTCAGATAACATAATAAAAGGTCATGTACAGAAGTTGCACAATGTCTGCATTTCATGAGGCACAGACGGCAGCGTTGATCAAAATGTGTTATGACGAAACAGGCCATATGGTTAAGGTGCTAAAGTGCCTAAGAAAGTATGACTTGTAAGGAGCAAATGGGATGTAATAATTTGTGTAGAGGTCAGGCCGGTCATGGTAGCAACGGTGTAACCACAGAGGAGTAAATATTGCCAAATTATGATCTATAACCTCCAGATACATGACCAGATTCAACCTAGCATGATGGACTTGGGCTCATTTGCCACTCAGAATTCGATGTACCCATCTCTCGAAGGCCCTCTGGAGGATGGACATGATGGGAATACAGTGCTGCATATGTATTAGAGATCGGGCAAGGCATAGAGCAGAAAGGGAGATGAATAAGGAAGTGAGGAATAAGGAAACATGATTATTGAAGCACAAGCAGGGTTGGGTGGCTAAACGAAAAGGTGCAGAGAGGCACACAAAGTGTGGCAGTGGCACACGCCTAAAAGGACGCAAGATGGGTTGTCACACTGAAACAATGAGTAAAGTTGGAAGAAAGAGGAGTGCTGAACAGAAAAAGAGATCAATGATGAACTGTGACAAGAAGTGGTGCTTAAGTGTGTGTCTTTCACCATCAGTGGCATAGAGGGGTCTCGTGGAGACTAATGCAAGCAGGAAATTGGGTCTCGGTGCAATCAGCTACTGACAGCTATGCCTCTGTTTCCAATCCTAGAAAGTTAGCAGACATTGCCGGTGTTGTCTCGACTGAGAAAAACTCTTTCATGACTCTTTCATGACATACAGGAATGCAAACATTTATTTCAACAGAAAGGTATTTCTGTGCTCACTACGCTTTTCAACAGAAAGCCTCATGTATACCCCAAAAGAATACTTATGCTGAAACAATTTTGAAGAATTTCACATCGGAGGAGGAGGAGGAAGACGCAACTGGTGCAAAGGTGTGCAGGGAAAACCGAAGAGTGGGCTGGGGAGCTGATATGCAGCCTGCCCAGTGAAAGTCGTTGCTGTCAACTAATTCATAATTCAAGTGTGGAAACTTATTCGAAGGGCCTAGGTGGTGGTGGCATTGGGGAGGCTTGCTATAGTGCTAATGTCTCGAACATCACTGCGTCCTTTCCGGCCTCTTCTGCACTCATCCATTCAAATCCATTTCTTAATGAGAAGTGCTAACTGGATTGTCACTGTTTTGAAGGGACAGGAAAACTATAAATGTGGATATAAAGTGCTGCAACAATACTGCAAAAAACATAACTGTATGCAGCAATATTTCTGCTTTTGCGCCCCCAAAATGTGCCAGTCCATGGCGCAATATCCTGGGGTTGCCAACTTTAAATGAAATCCATGCACATCTCTCAGTTATTCTGTTTTCCTTTTCTATCTGTGTTGAGAACACATATTATTGATTGAAAAATAATGTGAAACTGTTTTTGTAACCAAGTTAGGTGGTTATGGAAATGCGAAACCGAAGGTACAGCTGCATGCTGTTTTCAGTCATTAATGGGAAATCTCAGCACAGATGGAAGTCACAAGTACAGAATAATATATAGATGTGCATGTTTTTCTTTTCAAAATATATGACTGGAGCAACAACCAAACAGCAAATACATTCTTGTGTGTGATTGTTGCTGCAGTCCTTGGCATTACTTCCCAAGCAGGAAGAGTATTTAAATGCCTCTTTAGAGAGGAATTGTATTTGCCACGAACATGTTTATTAATAATTTAGTTCCAAAATAACTCTTTTGGAACCAAGCTCTTTTTGATATTAGATGGGTCAGGGGCCAGCATCAGCTAAGATTTCTGAGAAATATATGTAGCCACATTGCTTTACACCCCATCACCACATGCCAATGAATTGAGCCTGGTTTGTGTAAAGTGTTTTGTAGACAGGACCCACTTATTTGTTAGAGTTAAGAAGTAAATGGACGAAAAGTCATACTTTTCAAGCAGAAGTGGCAAAGGGAAGACACTTCACAAAGTGCAGTTTTCAATCAAGAATGTACCAGGCATCAGGCTTTACCCCGGGAGGCTGTAAGGGAGAGGGGACGATTTTGTAGCAGTGCAGCAGTTTTAAAAGCACTGCAGAGTTCCTTGTATGTCCAATAGTTTTCAGGCAACAACAAAAGTGCCAAGATAACTCTGGTGATTAATGTACCTGCTGGAGAGGGATCAGAGTTTTATCTAGTGGCAGTTTTGATTCATCTAAGAGAGCGCAGAGGGTTAATATGCCTGCTGCAAAGTGTGTGCACTATGCAGATCACAGAACAGTATTTTATGTGCATAGCTCAGTGGGTTACTGCTTTTGTCACAGAGATCCTTTTGTTACTGTGCAGTGCATACATTAACAATCGTAATCTAGGTTAGCAAGTTATGTTTTTTTGTCCCAGTTCTTCATTATCCTAATCCTAAAAATGCATTGTAGAATGCACCATTTTTGCCAAAATTTGCAGTGGTCAGGCTCGCTCGCTGCGCTCGATTGCTATGCATCGTATTGGGGCTGGTGTGACAAAATTTTCCATGGCTGCTTTGGTTTCAATGAATCTGCTTAGTATAGCAATTGTCCAGCGGAGTCTTTTCATTCATATCTTTGCTTTTCTACTTTTCATCTCTGTCCATTAAGAGTTGTCACTGGATGTTTTACTGATGGCCGTAATTCTGTCTCCCGTAGTATTTTGGAGCTGCTCTTTGCAGCTTTTTATGCTGATTATTATCACTGTTTGGTGGCTGCGCTGCAGTTGTGTTTTTCATATTTGCGCTCATTTTCCGGAGGTATTGTAAGTGAAATTTACATTCGCAAAGCAAACGCGTCTTTTTTTTGCGAGCCTGCTCCGTTTGCCCATCGTTAAGTATTCAATGTCATTTCCAGTTTTACATTCTCACTATTTGCAATCATTAAGAGGTTGTGTGCTTGCACTAATGTGGGGAGTGGTTGTGCATTAGCCTGTACCGGACAAAGTGCACTGGTAACATTCATAAACAGAGAACTTATTGCTGAATACAATCTGTTCCCATTTCTTTCTGCCTGCAAACATGAAGTGCACTATCTTAAAACACCCTTTAGGGCAGCGGAATTCTTAAGTTGTGTACCCCTCTATTTACAATGTGTTTCAATGTGTTTCACTTTATGATCTCTGGAAGTGTGTGAGAGAAGACAAATGACACGCGTGGCAGAAATAGTTATGATATATGTTTCAATGTGGACAACTTAAACAAGCACGAGACAACTGTTATTGTGGTTTTCTGCAAAAATGATTTATGCCCATGTCACCAGCAGCACTGATGGGAATCGAAGCTAAGCTCAGCGGCGTGAGACAGCAGACTCAGGGGCAGATTTACAAGCCCCCTGCGCCACCAGTACGTCACTTTTCGTGACGTACTGGTGGCGCAGGGGGCTCCTCGATATTTACAAGGAGAGGAAAAGCCACCATGCGTGACTTTTCCTCTCCTTGTAAATACCGTCCCTTCACACGCAGCACTTTGCGTTGAAGGGGCGTTCCATGGGTGTTGCTGTGGGTGTTCCCACGCAACACCCATGGAACAAGACACATCTCCAGATTTACGAGTAATCGTAACTCTGGAGATGCGTGTGAATGCTACGCCACCCTAGAGGTGGCGTAGCGAGACGCACCGAGGAGAAATGTTTTCATTTCTCCTCGTTTTTCCTCTTTCAATGCGTGCTGCATTCTGCAGCACGCATTGAAAGAGGAAAAGCCTGTACTGATTGTTTTTGTGCAGAAAGGTGCCCCTTCCTGCACAAAAACAATCTCCCCATGGCGCAGGCATCCTTGCACCATGGTGCAAGGGTGCCTGCGCCGGCGCTTGGCAGCTGTTTGTGCGCCAGCGCAGGGGAGAGCACAGGAATGCGACATATTCTTGTAAATATGTCGCATTCCTGTGCTCTGAAAGTGCCGCAGCGTGGCGCAGCCAAAGGGCTTGCAGCGCCACGCTGCGGCACTTTCTTGTAGATCTGCCCCTCAGAGTTCTCCTTAAACCCCTAGTCGTGATTGGCCAGTGTGGCTCATATTTTGACCAGCGCCATTGCTGGCATAAGGCCAATTTTCTCCCATGCAGTCAACTAAGAATGTTCTGGTGTGGTGGTCAGTTTTTCGATTGTCAGTTCGTACTCATTTAATTTAGGATAGTCCTTGTTCTCAAAAATTGTGAACTGGACGAATACCACTTTAAAAATGAAATATTGTTCAGTATTGTCTTAGAAATGTGATATATTATTGCTTCAATACAGCATGACACCTTTAATCCTAGCATCACTTTTAACCTACATACAAATGAATTAGGAGGTTAAATCATTGTGAATTGATCTGAATTTATCTCCACCTTCATGCTACATTATCCATAGTATGACTGTCAAAGGGATTTTGCCCTCATTCTGCTGTTTTACTTTCCTTTTCTTAGAAAATCAACTACGTTGCTTGCATTTCTTCTCTCTATGTATCTAAAAGATATTACATTGATACTCAAATGAAATGTACCATAGATAATAGGTGTTAACATTCAAGACATATTGAACTCTAGTAATCGATGAAAACTGCACAAGTTCCTGTATTTATACAATACACTAAACATGCTATCAGAATGAGCCATGCAGCAAAGCGAGATTCGAGCTTGGGAAAAGGCTGGGTAAAACTAATTTGATCTTAGACCAAACCTGCTGATTCTTTGTGACATCTTGAATTCACAAACCTTGCCAAACCATTTCGATATTTTCGTACAGGAGTTTGTTAACAGCTGCAGCCTGTTGGAAATTTTGTTAAAACTGAAGTGGTAAGGTTAAAGCACCTGCTGCTTCCAGCTATTGATTGAAAGGTATATTTCACTGACGAGGCGATAGTGCATCGTTTATCTGACGAGGCAGCGTGTGTCAAGCAGATTATTCTTAGTATTATTATTATTATTTTTAATTTCTAAAGTGCACAGTTGCTTAAAAGGCGTCCGGGTGCTACAACTTAACAGTGGCGCAATCCTTTTCTACAACAATTACATGTTAAACAACCAAGGGCCATATGTACAAGGAGTGGCGAAAACTATCGCTAACGTTAGTTAGCGGCTGTTTTCTTACCGCTGTGTACCGCTGAAAACTATCACCATGGTAGCAACGTATTTACAAGCCGTTGCTACATGGCAATAGCTTCAGGGATCGGCGGCGAAAACTGCCGCTAACATTAGCGTGATGGCGATAGGAATTCCGGCGTTAGCGGGCACGGACGTTAGTCAGCCCAACGTGAGTTTTTTTTGCCTCTATTGGAAAAAATTGCCTATCAGTCGACCTCCAATAGAAAACAGGCAAAAAAAACAATGAAATGCAGAATGGAGCAGCCAGGGCCAAGTGCAGCACACATCAACAACCCCCTCACGCCACCTAACATCCAGGATGACCAGGATGAGAGCGTGGATGCCTTGCTGGACTTGCTCCTGGAGCCTGGATGCCTCGCTGGACCTACGCCTGGAGCCTGGATGCCTCGCTGGACCTGCGCCTGGAGCCTGAATGCCTCGCTGGACCTGCGCCTGGAGCCTGGATGCCTCGCTGGACCTGCGCCTGGAGCCTGGATGCCTCACTAGACCTGCATCTGGAGCCTGGAGTGGGATGCGGAGGAGCTGTGGAGTTGAGGAGCCGTGGCGGTAGACATTGAGGCACGGCGATCACCCGTACCTGGTGGTGAAGTCTGGCATGTCGCTTGGAGACACGTTGCTGACCTGTGTGAGAAGAACACCTTGAGCCCCTTGGAGCTGTGAATGGTAGAGGTGCTCCTGCGCACCAACGTAGGGAGGTCTGCATCGCATATTATGATCCACCACTACACTGGCGTGCACGGAGGGGATTACTAACGGTGGGCGGCGCCTCTCTGCCGGATAATGTTGCGCTGGCCGGACCCTGTGGAGGGTGAGGCCCCTGAGCTGCGCCAAACATGTGTGGCAGGAGCGCTGCAACTTCACGTCTAAGGGGGCCCTGCTGCATCAACTGTATCGGGAGGTTCACCAGTGGACTTGTCGGCGACTGCTGTACCCAGGCTTGTGAAATCCCACCTGGCTGAGGCTCCTTCTGGATGAGTCACAGGTTTGGAGAGAGTGCAGCGGATTGCGCCACAGTGTCAATGTCCAGGTAAGGAGAAGGTGGGACGCGTAGCGGAGGAGGCCCAGGGGTCGAGTCGGCCAGGCCTTGCACCTGTAGATGACGCACCCCCAGTGGCGGCTCATCCACTATGGCGGAAGAACGTCGCCCCACTGCTTTCAAGCAGTGCAAGAAGAGGAAAAATCATCACATGATGATAACTTTCTGATGTAATCATGCTATGTTTCCTTTGCGGGCAGGAGGGTGGGTAGGGCTGCTCCACTCATGGAGCAGGGAAGGCGCGGAGTGGCATGCCCACTCAAGTGCGCAATGACTGTTTGGTTGGCCCACTCAGGCCGCCCAAAGCAGTCATGCGCACTGTCCTGTTCGCAATGCAGGCTGCATTACAGCCTGCATGGAGAACATGCCCACCCCTCCAGCCCCTAGCTGAACACCTTGTCCCGGCGCCAATGACCAATCCCAACGCTGCATTGCAGCGTTGTGATTGGCTTTGGGGAGGGAGCCTGGCTGCCTACTTCCTGCTCCTGGAAGCAGACTCAGGAGAGCAGGAGCAACGAAGACACGGGACCCAGCCTCGAGGTAAGATTTCTCTCATTTAAATATTTAGAACACCCGCTCACACACAGCCCACGCGTTCACGCCCCATCCAGTGTCCTTTCCGGCGTTTCCCACCTCTCAGCTGTCCAGTCCCCCTGCAGCACTTTTCAATGGCGACCGCTGTGCGGCCATGCGCCTCTGGAGTACCACTGGTGTGCCAAAGGTATATATGAAGTTACGACGCATACCATTACATCGCACTCCATTACAATGCATACTAATGCTAGGCATATTGCAACAGTAGGGAAGGTGTTGGATAGCGGAGATGTAAATATTATTATTCCCACTTCAAGAGTGCAACCCTAAAACTAACCCTTGCACCCCAAAGCAGACCCTGAACCCTAAGATTCGTCTTTGCGCCCTCAAAACACACCCTAAAAATCATATTTGACCCAAATGCACACCCCAATTTTCATAATACACCCCAAAACACACCCCAAATTTCAGATTTCACCCCATAATACACCCCAAATTTCATCGCCGACACCCGAAACCCATACCCACCCTAAAACTTGAAAATATCCCATTACTGACCTCACAATGCGTTGCAATGGAATGCGATGTAAATGCACATGCGTTGTTGGGGTTGCGTTGTAAAGGCATTACAATGTAATGCCTGCGTTGTAATGGACGTCTCCCGTGCCAAAGGCAAGCCCGTCTGCATTCGTCTGTGCCTGGACCGCGCTCAGCAACAAGGCCCCTTCCTCTCGGACACTCCACCGCTACGACGCCAGCACCCTCCTCGCCAGCAACCCTGGATGCCACATCGCCTGCCAGGACCAACCTCTGCTCCGGAACGGACATCACCATCGCCATCACTGAGGGCCACTAAATCACCCACAAGGACCACCCCGGCCGTCCAGGAGGAGGCATTGCCATCACCTACAGAAGCACACTCCGACTGACCACGCACTCTAATGACCCAACGGTGACCATGGAACACCTCTACTTCCAGATCCGGACCAACCCCAGCCTCATCCTCTGCGGCACCCTCATCTGCAGGCCCTCTGGGCCAATGGACCCCCATTCTCTGATACCATTGTAGACCTCAATGTACCCCAGGCTCTCCCATCCACCGACGACATCCTACTCGGTGAACTCTACTTCCACATGGACAACCCCAATGACCAGAACACCAACCCTTCCTGGGGAAGCTCGCCAACATCAGACTCAAGCAGCTAGTCACCGCAGCAAGCCACATCGCAGGACACATGGTCGAGCATGTCTCCTCCGCCAGCGGGAACTTCAACTACAGCCACACCTCCAGACTCTCCTGGATCGACCATCATTGTATACATCATGTCTTCACCATGCCCACCGTACACCACCACCATCATCGCCCCCCCTCACAGCTCGATCAAGGCCACCAAAGAACTTCTCGTTAACTCCCTCAGCTCCACCACTCCGCCAACGCTTACAGACGATAACACCGCAGCGCGCAACCACCAACGATGGATTTCCAACTGCGCTGACACCCTGAAGCCCCTCAAGAAAAGACAAGGCAAAATCTAGCAACACGTTGCACCGTATTTGCAAAGTGACGCATGTAGGCATATGCGTGACCTTGTGAAGCCCTGTGCCACATCATACCTGCTTCAGGTATGATGTATGCAGGGTGTGCGTTCCCATGCGACAAGGCCTCATAGGAGTGGCACAGTGAAATCCAACAGATTTCACTGCAACAATTGTAGGATGGCACTGTGTCAGTACCTTACGCCTGCCTGATGGCAGGTGTAAGGGTGACGCAGTGACACATGGATAGGCTCGCCCCATGCATTGCTGGAGTTGCATTATGCTTGTGACACAACTGCAGCAATGCGTGACTTTAGCGCAGACAGATACGTCAGGATTCCAGACGTATCTGTCATTACTTGTGTCATGGAGCGCTGTTCAGTGAATAAAAATGTAAGTAAGTCCGTTTTTATATAGCGCAGCTACTCACCCTTACGGGTCTCAAGGCGCTGGGGGCCGTAGTGGAAATTAAGTGAGCTATTGCCCAGAGTCACATGGTGCTGAGCTGAGCTGCCGCCGGAGCCGGGGATCGAACCGTGAACCCTGTGCTCCGAAGTCAGCTGCCCTGGCCGCTGCACCACACCTCTCCACAGCGCATCCATGGTGTCGCAAGAAGGGGGTAGTGAAAAGTGTTGCAACGCTGTCTTGTCGCAGCGCTGCAACACTTTTCATGATTTATTGATGGTGCGCATTCCTGCCCTGTAGTTTTGCCACAGGGCAGCGCAGCAACATTGCTTGCAGCGCTGTCCAGCACCAAAACCTGCTGAAATGAGGCCCCAGGTGTTATCTCCATTTTTAAGACCCGCTATTTTCTGGTCTTAAAAAACTGCCTCTAACTGCATCGCCATATGTACAAGTTGTCATTAGCGACAGCTTGTACATATGGCGATGTAAATATCGCCGCAAAACCTTCGGAAAAGTGCCGCTAAGGCGGCGTTAACTCCTTCTACATATGCCCCCAAGTTTTAAGCAACTTTCTAAAATTACCTATGTTCGCCATCTGAGGCAGAGATATAGGTAGCCTATTCCATAAACGCAAAGCTTGAGCTGAGAACTTTCTAGCCCCATTTGAGAAACTCTGAATTTTTGCTGTATTAAAAGACTGGCCTAGCTGAATTCAGCAGTTTGCCAGGTCTGAACCTAGTGAACTTGTTCCAGAAGTAGGTACGGCCCAACTCATGGAGGGCCCTGTGAACAATACAAAGAGATTTAAGAAGACTCCTCTTAGCTACCGGTAACCAGTGACATTTTTTTGAGGCCGATGAATTTGGTGGGATAGACAGAGCTAAACAAGCTGCCTCGTTCTGTATGCATGAAAGACATTGATCAATAAATACGAAGCTCCCAAGAATAAAGAGTTTCCATATTCTAATCGACTAACTATGGTAGTTTGAACAATCAGAGGTCTATGTTCAACCATGAACAGAGGTAGTATCTTCCGGAGCGCTTTCCTTAAAAAGGATTGCCCCTCGGTGACCAACTATCTGTGGTAAATGAATGGCCTTATGCCATTACTCACAGTTCCTAGATCAAAATTCGGATCTGGTGTGGTCCAGTATTCCATAATAAATAACAGATCTGGCTTCTCTTCCAACACAATTTCATAGATGTCATCTATGTGCCAGGGTAGGGACCGGGCATTAATT
The DNA here is from genome assembly GCA_963921515.1 of Calotriton arnoldi. NCBI lineage: Eukaryota > Metazoa > Chordata > Amphibia > Caudata > Salamandridae > Calotriton > Calotriton arnoldi. The sequence goes on from CAWUFW010005494.1 coordinate 153,246, forward strand.
GTTGCTCACTGCAAGTTTAACAATGACCCCACTGGGAAGTTAGAATTATTTGAACAATAACGGCCTGTAGACTGCTCTACCCAGGTGAAAAAGGAAGATATTCCTTGAGTCATTCTGAAGTCATCCAATGACTTCAGATGGGCTATTCCTGCAATTATCTGGTGAAGTCAGCCAAGGCATCCTGAAGTATGTGTATAAGGCGAAATATTTAAATAAGATGACTCTAGAGTCATCACAAAAACTATTGTAGGATGGTGTTCTGATGTGTGAATAGCTTTAACTACTATAGGACGACTTCATAACAACTTGGGAATTACAGCAGATGACTTCGCTACCTAAGGATGACTTCATGACTACTTCAGAATGTGCTTGCATTTCTTTATGATGGCATCTTCACTACATCAACATGTATTTATGTTACTTCATGATGAGTACTTCAGGATGTGTTTGTTCACAATGACCCTAAGGACATCTGCATAATTTTTTTTTACTTAAGCACAATTTCATGGTGATTGTTTGAATAAAGTAATTTTCACTGATGAATATGTTTCCTTCCTGTCCATTAGACTTCAGAGTAGGGTGTTAAGAAAATACACAAAGGCATCCAATTAGAATATGTCATAGAACCATCAGCCTTACTGTAGTTATAACACCATAATTCTAGTAACTATGACACACTAACTAGTAATTAAGAGTACCACAAATTTAAAATCATGTGTGGGAAGTGTGTGTTATACATAGCATTCTCCATTTAAACTTACAGACTAATCTCCAGCTCCTTGAAGTGGTATTACCACATTTCTTAATGTAGTAATACCACTTTTCTCTAAACAGAAACAATCACCTTAAATATGCGGAAATTGACTTACCGCATATTCATCATGATTATTTGCACTTTTGACTATCTATAAATGAGAGCCGAAGAGAACTACCACTACGGCTTAAACCCACTTATCTCACCCTTGATGACCCTTCCTTCTTTTAGCTCTTACAACCTGTGAGTGGTGATGGTTAAGTGGTAACAATTGTAGGAGGGAAGCATTACGAGTTGCTGTGAGTGTGAGGGTGTTTATAAGTATTAGGAGTGAACAACATGACTTCTGAATAATGTAAGTGGGTAGTACTCTAAGTTGGAGATAGAGAGTTGTATGAGCTATATTGTAAATTTCTTTGGGTAAGCTGGTGGTCAATTGCGAGTGGGTGTGTCTGCAAGTTGTTGATGTTGAATGGGTGAGTTAATGTATTGAATGAAGTAATAAAACAATGGTAAGTGATGTCAGTGGAGTAAATGAAATGGTAGTGTAAGAGATCTGAGTACCTGCAGCTGAGTGGGTGGATATACATGATGTGAATCAGTACAGTGTTGTGTGGTGATGGCAATATCAGTAAGTAGTGCAGTTACCGGGTGTCACCAAGTGATGCTGAGTGGGTATGAGTTGTATTCAGAGCAACTGTTGAAAATAGAAACTGAGTTGCATTACATAGTTAAGGATAAGTGTTGCAAGTGGCTGAGAAAAATGGTTGTGTCACTGGAAGAGACTAGTGTAAATGGTATTTCATGGTTCTTGTCAATAAAAGGAATGAAAAGTAACACTAATAGTTGTCAGTGAGAAGAGGGTGCCTAAGTGGTAATACATGTGCTTGATGGCAAGTGATGGTCTGACTGGTATATTATGTAGAATTTAGGATGTGAGTGGTAAGCATATGGTGTAAGTGGCATTAGGTGAATGAGAACTGTGATTGGGTAAGGGCTGTGGGTGATGGAATGAGCTGAGTTAAATAGTGAGATTATTCTGTAAGTGGCCTTTTGTGAGCAGTGGCCACTGGAATTATGCAATTCTGTGGCATTATTCACATAATTATGGATGTGCCGCATTACCACATAATCCATCATCTTCTGCATAATTTGCAGATTTTCACATAAAACATTTTTGTTTCTAGCAAAAACAGATAGAAAATTACTAAAAACACAATGGTGTTGCTACAGAGTGGAAGGTCCTTCGCAAAGGTTGACTAGTCACTTTTCAGTAGCTTATTTCTGTATTTTGTGGTACTAATGGGGTAAAATCTTTGCTAAAACAGTGTTAACATGAGTAAAAATGACAAAATAATGAAGTAATACTGTCACAAAATGTTCTGCATTATGTCACATAATTTGCCTTTTCTTACCGCATAATTGAGTCAACACTACCACATAATTTGGCCCTCTCATGCAGCATAATTCCAGTGGCATTGGCCATATAGTGAACACTGATCTAAGTGACAGAGGGTAAATGGTATAAGTGTTGTGAAGGTGTTAGTAAGATCAGGTTTTAAACTCAAGGGAATGACGTAGAGAGTAAATGTTGATAAAGAGTGGATATGGTGAGCATATAATCATGTGTATGAGAGTATGAGGAGAGCAGATGTTGAGTGGAGAAAGCAAATATTGACCTGGATGTGAACTGAGGAAGAAGAGAGCATAGAGCAAGGTGTGTTAAATGGAATGTGAAGACTGAATGTGGAGAGCAGTAGTGGTTGTGGATAATGGCACATTACAACAATGGGTTGTAGATTGTGAATTTGGAGTATGAATAGTGGTGAGGAGCAGATGTTGAGAATGCTTGTAGAGAACTGAGGGTGGAACGGAAGTGAATATTGAGAATGGATATGGAGAACTCATGTATAGAGCCAATCCATTGAGTGGAGGTAAAAAGTGGGTAGCTGTAGAAATGGAGAGTGCTTGTGGAGGATACAGAGGAGGAGGATACAAAGCCCTTGTGTTGAAGGTAAAGAATGGATACAGAGAAGGAGATCCGAAATATATTGCAGACAGCAGATGCACAGGGCAGCCAGATGATTGAGAGTGCAAACAGATAGAACATAGATTGTAGAGAGCAGATGGAGAGGGTCAGTAGTGTGTTTCAAAGGAATAGTGAATTAAAATGGTGGATGGTGGCTACATAATGTAGAGGCAAGACAGCAAATATAAGGCTGAGAGTGAAGGAGAAGATAGATAGCAGGTTAAGATGTCCGATTTAATGCGCAGAGAAAGTATGTAGAGGGTGGAGAGAGAATGTTGTGTGTGAAGAGCGGTGTGGAGTGCAGATGTATAGAATGTAGAATTGAAACGGAACCTGGAAATTGAATGTGACGGATAAAGAACAAATGTATTGCATGCACTGCAGATGTGATGAGCTGGTGTTGAGAACATATGGATAGTGGGTGTGGATCGTGGAAAGTTGATGTACATGGAGATTTGCGCTGTACAGACTACATTCGAAGGAAGTACAGCATAGCTAGTGGGGAGACAGCACAACTGGATTGTGTAGAACACATCTAGAATTAGACATATGTACAGGATCGTACACAGATATGAAGAGAGAGGAGCAACAGAGGAGGTGGAAGTGTGCATGTACAGCTTAGAAAGAGGATGTGGAGAGAGACTATATAAAGTGAAGAGCACATGTACAGGTGGGGGACGCTTGTACAGGTTTGATGTATCAATTGGATTAGAGTTGATCCTAAAAAAACAAATCAAAGCTGAATCCCTTAAGTTGGATAAAAAACACACTAGTAGAGAAAAATCATGCATTGTATGTGATTAACTCATACAAGTTTTTACGTATTCAGCCATTTCTGACTACCCATTCCTCTGCAAAAATAAAAAATATTTTTTTTAATCTACAAATAGGAATAAATCTTACAAAAGAGGGCACGCAGCCTTGGATTCAGCAGTGGCCGGATACTAACTGTAGACTATGCGGATGGTCTCAAGAATCATTAGTTCATATAGTATGCGTGTGTCCTAAATTGATTAACATTGGGCCTATCTTCTTGAGACCCCTATTTTTGAAGATCAGGGTTAGATCAGCTCGCCAGGCACTTAAGAGGTCCCTATCTGGTGAGTCGATCCTGTTGTTGTGCCAATTAATAAAATGTTTACATGCAGACGAAAAATGTTTGGTATAGTCAGTTTGAGATGTAGTATATTTATATCCCATGAACTTACGAGATTTTTGCACAGTTTGATATTTTGTAGACTTAGGGGGTTATTAGGATGGCGGGCGGACTTTAGTCCGCCCGCCACCCTAGCGGTGCAGGGACCGGCCGCCAGACGTGCGGCGGTCCCGCACGCTAATTAGGATGCGACTGCCACCCTGGCGGTTGCATTCCCCATACTTTACATTGCGGCGGGTGCTGCTGTAAGCAGCACCCGCCGCAATGCCAAAGTGCCATGTTGTGCATTGCCATGCACAACGTGGCAGGCACCCCGCGGTGCCTGCCACCTTGTGCATGGCAATGTGGGGGGGTACCATAGGTACCCCCCAAACGGGCAACGGGCCCCCAAAGCGATTCCCCACCAAAGCGATTCCCCACCAGCCTTTCCATGGCGGCATCCCCACCATATTAAGCCCCAGCTCCGTCTGGCCGGCAATCGGAACGAGTGCCGACCCGCGGAAAAGCTGCGGACGCACTTTGCAATTGCCGCGATACCCGGGGGGTAATTCCGTCCACCCGCCACCCTAGCGGTGCTGGGACCGGCCGCCAGTGGTGCGGCGGTCCCGCACCAGCGATTAGGATGCCACCGCCACCGTGGCGGTGGCACCCTCCATTCCCAGCATTGTGGCGGGCGGTGCACACAGCACCGCCCGCCACAATGCTGGGAATGCACTGTGTGCATTGGCATGCACAAGGTGGCAGGCACCGCGCGGTGCCTGCCACCTTGTGCATACCAATGTTGGGGGGTACCATGTGTACCCCCCAAGTGCAGCCTCCCACCCCTCACCCCCCAGGGGGCCCGCAACAGTCCCCCAAAGGCATTCTCCGCATGCCTTTCCATGTTGGAGTCTCTGCCATGGAAAGGCATGTGACCGCGATCATCCTAATATGGATGGCGGTGCCTGCAAGGCACCGCCACCATATTGCAGGCCTTTTCCGCCCGGTAGGCAATCGGGCGGATTGCCTACCGGCGGAAAACCGGCGGACGGTCTTTCCGTCCGCCTGGGTCCCCACCGCCATACTAATATGGCGGTGGGGAAATGTGAGGCGGGCAGTGGGAAATGGCGGGTGGATCGCCAACGCCATGCGGGCGGTGGCGATCCGCCCTACATCCTAATCACCCCCTTAGTTTTTAATTAATAATAATTCTATAATTGCTCATTAATTATGTTTTTTGAACAATAACATTTTATCTTACATTTTAGGTGTGGGTTGTGGGTTTTATAGGGGTACAGGGTGAGAAGTAAATTAATTTTATTTAAGATAATCATTTTTTAATTGATATTAATTAATACATTGATATCTAATTATGTTAACTTTGTAATTCATTTTTTGATAAGTTACATGTGTTGTGTGTTTTGTGGGGTATATTGTGGGAAGTAAATTAATTATAATTGAGTCAAAAATCATTTTTTAATTAATGATAATTAGTTTATTGATCAATATTTATGTTAATCGTGTAAATAATTTGTTTTTGAAAGTTTAGTTTTAGGTGTGGATTGTGAGTTTTGTAGGGGTATATGGTGGGAAGTAACTAAAATAAAATAATATAGCTATTTTCTTTGTTAATAAATACATTTTAAAGGGGCGTGGCTCATGCGCCAAACAAGATGGCCGCATAGCTATGGAGCTCCGCACCAGCGTTTCCCGATGTGATTTCTTTTCGGGAGAGAATTCCTTTGTTTCCAACTAATGGACGCTGGATATCTTTTCCTCATACAGCGGTGAGCTTTTTTATCACTTTCAATGCCGCTTTCATCGAATTTTGGCTGTTTTTGACGGCGCAACTCGGCTCGTATGTATAACGGCTGCCATTTTGTTTTATTTTCAACGTGCCCACTGTTCTTCAAGATGATTCCTCTGGACTTAGCTCTCCTCTCATGAGTCATAACTGACGTTTACCTCATTGTGCACAACAAATGACTCTCTTTATCTATTGAAGTGTGTTGCTTTTGCTTTTCCCTTGGCATGTGAATACTGCGCTCTGCCTTCTTTGACAACAGCCACCATTTTATGCTCCACTCGACGTACTCTATGAGGTGAATATTTACTCAGCATATTACTGCCTTTCTTGGTTTTGCAGTTTCTTGGCTTTCTTTGAGCTATACCACGTTCCCATGAAGGATACTTTCTAGATTTCAAAGGTTTTGGAGCTTATGTTTAGTCTGACTCTTACAGTAATTTAAGGGTTTAAAGAATCAGTCACTAAGAGTTTGGTTTGATACTCATTAAACTCCACCATACTTTTATGGGGAGGTTGAGGAATCTTAAGCTTACTGCTTCTACCAAAGTTACTGCGTGTTCAGATTCAGACTCCAACTTTAGTGAAATGGAGGACCTTTCTTCTCAGAAACCTGATCATTCTTCAGGCACCATTCCTAAAACACAGCTTTCAAGCAAATTACCTGCAATTTCTACCAAACGACCAAAAAAAGATCCTCCTTCCCCAGTGAATTCTTCTTCAGCCTCCATGGATATAATTCTTGAAGAGATTTGTGCCCTGAAACCTTTCATAGAGGAAACTAATAAAACTCTACAGTTTCTGAATGATAAATGGTCTTCACTGGATTCGCGAGTGCTCATTGTAGAACAAAGAACAGAGTCTCTCCAAGCCTCTTGCTCTCGTATTTCATCTTTAGAGTCTGAAATTTCTCTACTCAAGAAACAGACGGAGGATTTGGAAAATCGAAATCGCAGAAACAATCTTAGACTTTATGGTCTCCCTGAAAATATTGAAGGTTCCAACCCGACCGTCTTCTTTCAGTCATTTTTGCCTAAGCTCCTGGACTTACCTGCTACTCCTTCTCTTAACATTCAAAGAGCTCATAGACTTGGTCCTAAAATTTCTGCTAAACCACGTGGTGTCATCATGCTTTTTCTGCAATACACGGACCTTCTACAAGTCCTGTCTGCTGTCAAGTCTAAAAAACAAATTTTGAGGGAAAGTCACCGTCTATTTTTTTCTCAAGATGTAGCTAAAACTACGGCAGATCCTCGGAAGAAGATTCTTGATCTACGTCCTCAGCTACGTTCTATTAACGCCAGATTTGGACTTCTTCATCCTTGTCTCTTCAAGGTTACATATAAAGAGAAGACTACAACATTTGACGATCCGGCGGCGCTACAAGAATTCCTTCGTCATCATGGAGCCGATGTCATGGATACTTCAAAACTTGCATGATTGTTATATTTGCCTAGTGTCGTGTAGTTATTTTCTTGTCTTGGTTACTCATTGAGTGTTGTTTCGCTTATATTTTCGTAATGCTCTAGTATTGTTTTTTGTTCTATATATTTCTCCTATATCTCTCTCCCTAATGTTATTACTTCTTCATTGTTAATTTTTCTTCCTTTCATATACAGGTGTTTTATTCCTACAATTTCGTTACCTATCTAATCTTCCTGTTACGTTGAAGTTTTTGATTGTGGTGCCTCGGGAATTCGGTGGAGCTTCGCTGCTGTCGTCGTCATCTTCTGGTGTAGTCACTCCCCATTCGTTTTGTATCTGTAGGTATGTTTTTCAGTCGTCTTTTGTATGACTTGTACTGTCTCTTTCTTCTCTACCTTCTCCTTTCTCTTTTTGTTTTCTCCTACATGTTTCCTTTGTTACACTTTCTTTCTCTTTTTTACTTTATTTATTTACCTCTTTCATCTCCCTTGTCCTTTTTTCTAAAACAACTGCCCTATCTCTTTCACCTTCCTTCCCTATATATTTCTCAATCAATTTTAATTCCTGTTCTTGTAAGCATAAAGCCTGTTCATACTTTTCTTATTGAGTTACATTTTGGGTCACAACCTGGAATATTAAAGGATTAAACAAACCTAATAAAAGGCAACGGGTGCTATCTCACCTAGCTAAGTTAGAAACTGATATTGCTTTACTCCAAGATCTCATATTACCGGCGATGAAGCTTCAAAGCTGAAGAGATGTTGGGTGGGACATGTTTTTAGCTCTCCAGCTATGGGTAAGAAAAACAGAGTTTTGATTTTATGTCACACAAAACTACATGTTTCCATTGTTCAACAAGAAGCTGATTCTGAAGGTCGTTGGGTTATTGTTAAACTTCTTATAGATAAGATTCCTTTAGTTATTTTTAATGTATATGCCCCTACCTTGGTCGATAAGGTTTTTTGGACTAATGTATCTGATAAATTACTTGCATATGATGATGACTATATTATATTTGGTGGTGATTGTAATCAAGTCTTAACCCCATTCTAGATAGACATTCTAGAATTAAGTTTCTTCCCTGTAAAATGCATTCACAATTTACATCCACAATACATCGTAAAGCATTGGTGGACATTTGGAGACTCTGCCATCCTGACCTTAGAGAATATAGTTTTTATTCGGCCTCACATCATTCACAATCCCATATTGAGTCCCTGGCCCAACATGCCATTCAATCTGAAATTGGTTCTATCTTAATCTCAGACCACGCCCCTGTACTTGTAGATATTGATCTTATTCCTTTTTCGCCTCACCCAGGAAGATGGCGTTTTAATAATTCCCTACTCCTTGATCCTATTTTTTGTCAAAAATTCAACTCCTTTGCCTCTGAGTTCTTTACTATCAACAATACCCCGGATTCTCCCTTTGGTATGGTATGGGATTCCTTTAAGGCTGCTGCCAGAGGTTTTATCATAAATCTTGTTTCACAAAAGAAAAAATCCGTAGAAGCCCAATGCTCTCAACTACTTAATAAAATTAAACAATTAGAATATACTTATTATCATTCAAACAATGAGTCCTCTTTGAAAAATCTTATTGACGCTAAACTCACCTTTAATAGACTATCTACCGATGCTGCCTCTAATTACTTATTGAAAAGTAGTTTTCAGTACTATGGGGGTCAAAACAAAATGGGGAAATTACTGGCCAACTATTTAAAAGTGAGAAAAGAATGAACGAAAATAGAATCTCTACAAGGTCCTGCCGGTACTTCTATCTTCAAAGATAAAGTTATTTTGAATTAATTTGTATCATTTTATAAGGATTTATATACTCCTGAGGCACTACCAGAACAGTCCGATCTTCTTTCCTATTTTCAATCCATTCCTTCTCCTCCATCAAGTCACATTGATTTTGACCCTTTGGAAACTGATATTTCTTTAGCAGACATTTTTCACACTGTTTCGGTGTTGCGTCGCGGGAAAGCACCTGGCCCAGACTGCTTTACCATTGAATTTTATAATCATTTTGCGAAAATCCTTTTGCCAAATCTTTTACTTTTATTTCAATCTTTGTCTGTCAATGGCTCTTCTCGGGGCACGTTTCAAGAGGCATTGATTTGCTTCCTAAGGACGATAAGGATCCTTCTCTTTTTAAGGACTATCAGCTTATTTCTTTGGTCAACACAGATTATAAGATCTTTGCAAAGATTCTGGCACTTCGTATTGATCCTATTCTACCCGATCTCATTGGCCCTGAGCAATCAGGTTTCGTTAAGGGGAGACTTGCATCTGACAACTCACGAGTCCTTTTTAATGTTTTAAGCAAAGCTTCTTCCTTGGATCACCCTATTGCCGCGATCACCTTAGACGCTGAGAAGGCTTTTGATAGAATTGGTTGGGATTTCATGTTTCATGCTTTGAAATGGGCTGGTTTTCCTTCTAAATTAATTGCTTTAATTTCTTTATTATACTCAGGTCCCCAAGCTTCAATATTTGTCAACGGTATGACTTCTGACTACTTTTCATTGTGTAGGGGAGTACGACAGGGATGTCCTTTATCTCCTTTATTATTTGTTATAGCTTTGGAACCCTTTTTAACTAAAATTAGACAGGATGATCGTATTACTGGATTTTATTTTGGTCCTCATCAGGTTAAAATGTCAGTTTACGCTGATGATATTATTTTATATTGTTCAAATCCTGAATCATCTCTTACTCCTTTTTTTCAACAGGTGACCTTCTTCTCTAAAATCTCTGGTTATCGTCTTAACTCTGAAAAATGTGAAATTCTGCCTTTAAATGTTTTGTGTCAAAAACATCTTTTTGAGCATTCCGGGTTCTCTTGGCAACCACTTAAAATCAAATATCTGTGTTTATGGTTCGCTCCTTCATTAACTGAAACATTAAAGCTAAACTTTGATTATATTATTAAAAAATTGAACGATACTATTACTCGCTGGCACCCCCTCTTTCTATCTTGGTGGGGACGTCTAGACTCAATTAAGACGATGCTCTCTCCACTTATTTTATATATCATCTCCATGATTCCTATTCATATTCCTGAGTATTACTTTAAGAAAATTGACACTACTTTAACAAAATTCTTATGGAAGGGTAAACCTTCTCGTATAGCCTTGTCCTCTTTAAAGAAGGACAGACCTAATGGAGGTCTTAGATTTCCTGACTTTAAAACATACCATTCTGCTTTTTCATTAAAACAAGCTACTCGATGGATATCTACGGATCTTCCTTTATATCCCCCTCTTTGGTTAAAAATGGAGAACTCTTTTATCGCTCCTTTCAACTTTCAGGAAATCTTAACCTTCACTTCCATCACTGCTTCTTTACGCTCTCCTATCATTTCCCATTCTTGTAAACGTTTGGTCCCTATACTATCTTCATCATATCCCTCTAATAGTTCTCTTCATCAACAACCTATTTGACATAATAAATCACTACGGATTTGTAATCGTTCTATATACTGGAAATCTTGCCATTCTAGAGGTTTAAGTTGGATATCCCAGCTTTTATCTGATAACCAACCCCTTACTTTTTCTGTTCTCCAATTTCAATTTTCCCTACCTTCGTCCTCTAGATCGCAATATACTCTTCTTTATCCTTCTCTCATCCAATATCTCAAAAATCTACCTAGTACTAATGATCTTCCTATTTTGTACAGAAACTTATTCTCAATATTAGACAATTCCCCCTCAGCATCCACTATATACAAATCTTTGCAACTTCCCCCGGACAGACACAAAACAAAGGTTGAATTGGCATGGGAAAAGGATTTTTCACAGGAGTGGCCAATTACTACTTGGGATAGAATATGGTCTAAAATTCATAAAACCTCTTGGGCTGCAAACACCACACAAACCCTTTTTTTCATTTATCAAAGAGTATTATTTTCCCTGATGTCTTTAGCATCTTTTCACCATAAATACCCTCTACTTGTTGGTCCTGCCCTTACCCTACTGCTGACTTAAACATATGTTGTTTGAATGTCCTCCAATTCATCAATTTTGGAAACTAGTCTGGTCCCAAATTAAGACATTTTTTAAAGTTCAGATCCCTTTTTCTTACACACACATCTTCCTAGGTACTCTATCCTCCTAATGGCCTCAATCACCACTGAGTTTTAAGCTTTTAGATTTATTGTTAGCTATCGCATTTCATTTAAAAACCTCTAATTGAAAACAAGCTGATAAAGTCACTTTCAGATCCTGGTGGAATGCAGTCTGTTTTCCTCATCGACTGGATACTAATTATGTCTCTCCCATATCTCTAGCAATTAAAAGGGATCTTCTATGGCTCCCTTTGATAACTTATTTATCTCTAACTGCCTCTTTAAATGTTGCTTCTAAAAACGGATCAGATGATGTACGGAAACCACCTTAATTTCTCCCTTTGCCTCCTCACTTTCAGATGATTAGTTAGTCATTTACTATTGAATGTTTATTATTTTGTTTTTCATTCTCATTTATTATTATGCTTACACTGCTAAATACTTTACATAGTATGCCTGTTATCTTCAATTGTTCTACATTAATTACATTTTGCTTTATCTCCCTTTCCCTTTTTCCTCATTTCTTTATATGATGCATTTTATCTTTTGTATACAGTGTGATAATTATACCACTATATATTTCTACTTTATTTATTCATTTTTATGTTAAATAGGTATCGTAATATCATTATATTGCTGTTCTCCCCTTTTCGTTATTCTTTAATAAAATCAAACTTAAAAAAAAAATGTTAAATAAAATATTTATTTAAATGATTTTTTTATTTTCATTATAATTATATTTGTAGTTATTTGTGATATGTATTTAACATTGTCATATTTATTTTATTTAATTTTTAATATAATATATATATATATATATATATATATATTTACATATTTATATTTTTATTTGTTTACTATATTTTTGCAATTATTTTATTGTGTTAAAGAGAATTTCTCTGTTTCTAATGTTGCACTGACTGGAGTGGAACTAGTACATTTGACCCCTTTGCAATCCAACACTTTTCCTACTGTTGCACTGACTGGATTGGGAACAGTAAATCTTTCCCCTACGCAATCCAACACTTTCCTTACTGTTGACCTCATTGGAGTGGGAATAGTACATTTTACCCCATCACAATCCAACACTTTCCCTAGTGTTTCCCTGATTGGAGTGGGAATAGTAAGTTTTACCACTCCACAATCCAACACTTTCCCTACTGTTCCACTGACTAGATAGAGAATAGTAAATTTTACCCCTCTTCAATCCAATTCTTTCCTTACTGTTCTACTGACTGGAGTGGGATTAGTAAAATTAACTCCTCAGTAATCCAACACATTTTCCCTACTGTTCCACTAACTAGAGTGGGAATATTACATTTTACCCCTGTGTGATGTAACAGTTTTCCTACTGTTGCGTTGCATGAAATGGGAGTATTAAAGTTTATACATCTTTATTAGAAGAATTTGCTTACTTTTGTATAAATTATAGTGGGAATAGTATATGTAGTAATTGTAAAATTATGTCATTTATTTTATATTGTTACAATTTATAATATTATGTTTTTGCATGTTTAAAATTATAATATTTATAATAATTAATGTTTTTAATGTGTAAAATATTTTTATAATATGGTAAGAAATGTATATTGCTCATTTTATTTATTTTATTTAAATTGGTTTGTTTTTTAAATATTTTATGTTATTAGAACATATGTACATATATATATATATATTTATTTTTTTCTCCAAAAGGTCCACAATCCAATAGGAAAGGAGGGTGACACACCAATATTCACCACAAGTAATTTATTTGGTGCAAAAAGGAACAACGCGTTTCAGCCGAAACGGCCTTTGTCATGTTCAAACTTCCGCTATCACCTGTTTCGTTAAATACGTCATCATAGACATAGCAAACATACTGCGCGACATGAATAAACACGATACTACCGTAAAATCAGTTCATCATTTTGAACATGATTTATCAACAATATACATAATTTTACACCAAAAAAGGAAAGATTATTTGGACTAATCATTAGTTTGCATCCTCCGTGATCGCAATTCATTGGCGATTCACAGAGCATGTTGTGTCCTGCCCTCTTCCTGTACCGAGAATCTCTGGCCAAGTAATAGACATAGAAAACAGCCGCATATCACGTGCTGTAATAGAGCAGCATAAAGAATGCAGTATAAAATATACACATCACAATTTGTGATATAAGTGTTGACATTATATCGATTCCAATAATACTAATGTGCTCAGTCTATAGATTCATGTATTCATTAAACATTATATCAATTCATAGGGTAGCGCGGACACACACAAAATAATCATATATACAATTATGTAAATTATTTATCAAGCATAATGTTAGACATAATCCCAAAATAACAGGTGTGTAATTCCCTATGTGACGGCCATCCGGCAATTGCATACGGGGTAATGGAGTATGGAAAATCGTGTATGCACATACTTATGCAGTAATAAAAGATGTTTCATTGCCTGTTATTCAATAGATATGGCAGGGATACAGCGGTAGTGTAAATATCGTGCAAATTAGTGATTGTAATAAAACCCAAATTCAAAAGAAAAAGTAAAAAAGTGTACTAGGGATTAATCCTCACAGTGGGGTGGCCTTGGAGAATAATGGTGGATTACTCTAGAATTGGAGATAATCATAATTTATCTCACTGCAGTACCTGTAAACAAAAGTCAAGAGGAGATTGATGTAACTAAATGTCATGCGGGTAAGTGCCCATATAAGTTACTGGGAAAGGAATTAGATCCAGAATAGTTAACCAAGGTCCTACCCCACATACCTGAGAGCAAGTGAAGAAATATATATATGTAATATTGGGAAGTCACCTCACTTACCAATTATGTTGAAGTGGGCCGTGTCCCAAGAGGGCTTTGGATTTCAATCATACCCACATATGAAAACCCTAATCCTGAACTCTTGACGGAATGGGCACTCTTTATGGCAAAGACATGCAAAGGGATGCTTGAAATTCTAATAACATTTGCCAAAATTGATCTTGACAAAACCAGAGAGGAACTAACTATCGTCTGATCTCAGTTGGAGGCACACAAGGAATATAAAGTGGTTATTGAATTTCTAAAATCACTGGAAGGGCGCCTCAAAACATACGAGGATACTATAAAAGTAAAAAAACAACGGAAATTTCTGCGGGACAAACAAGATTACGCAGAAGGCAGAATTCTAACTTATGCCAAACGCTTTGACTGAGCACAACGCGACCGCCAATTTATTCACCAACAAAGATATCATGATCCGACTTCTACAGATTCAAGTTCGGATGTAAGTTCAGATCTGGAAAGAGCCACACCTTTCGCCCTTTTAGGATCACGCCCCCTAACTTTCCTACACGAATTTCAACTGCTCAAACAACAGAAGGAACAAAGCATACACGCGCCGCAAAGAGAAGAAGCAGCAGGAAGAGGACGGGGAAGACCAAGAGGAAGGGGCGCAAACAAAAAGAAAAACAAAGACTGAACAGAAGAGGTGGGCGCAACAAATTGTGGTACAAAAAATCATCAAACAGTGACATGATGGACAAATCCATCATCAATCTTTCGAAACGATGTTTATCTTCGGAAGAGGAATCACTATTGAAATTGGGATTGTCCTTTTGCCCGGCAATCGATTGGAACTATGTTGATACCAGAATTGACCTCTTTCTATATGTAAGGAAACTTAAATTGATGAAATTGCATTCGATATCTACCAAAATGGAACGACATAATCACACTGGAATGTCACAACAAACTACGAGTCCGCTAATGGCTTTCACTCTTGGTGACGTGAACTCCATCTTAGATATCCACGAACTTGAGCAGGATTTAGAAGTCACAACAAACGATAACATAGGCAATACCCTTAGCAATTTGGGTTTCACAGATGACTCTTCCTGCAAAAGCGGCATGAAAATCAAATCATGATTTAATCCAAATGTCCCACATGACAACATTTAGGCTTTACATTCTGTTATGATTCAGGAACTGGTAAGCTTAAGAAATCACCAAAACTATAGAATCAAGGACAACCTCACAAAAAATCAACGAACATCATTAAACAATTTATTACAAGATTCAACAATAATAATAAAACCCTCAGACAAAGGGGGAAATGTTGTGTTAATGGAAGTTGAAGACTACAAAGCGGAAGCCATGCGACAACTTGCGGATGAAAGCTGCTATGAATGTGTAACGTGGCAGACATATGAAAATACCATCATGAGATATCACGAAATGATGCATAACTGGTGGAGTGCAAATTTAATTGATAACGATGAACTCAAATTTGCTAGAAATGACAATTCTCGTGTCCCCTGTTTATACCTTTTACCAAAGGTTCACAAACATGCAACAAAACCCCCAGGGAGACCGATCGTCTCGTCCAACGGGGGATTACTTGAGAATACCTCCATCTTTCTGGATCCCTTTCTGGCACGGTATGTTAGAGATCTACGATCATATTGCCAGGACAATACGGATTTTCTGAAAAGGATCCATCATATCAAGTGGGAAAAAGGCTTTTTGCTAATCACATTGGACGTATGTTCATTATATACTTGTATAAATCAAGAGCAAGGTGTTGATGCATGTCTATATTATCTACAGAATAGACCAATTGGCCTCTATGATCACACGATCATGCTTAAATTGATGACGTCCTATTGTTTGAAAAAAAAAATCTTTCTATTTGACAAAATACTGTATCGTCAAAAGTCTGGGACTGCCATGGGCACCTGCTTCGCCCCCAGCCTGGCAAATTTGTTTCTGGGCTGGTGGGAGGAGCAGGTGGTCTGGACTGAGGTCAATGAAAGGTTTACAAATCAGGTACCATTATGGCTGAGGTATATAGATGACCTCTTCATCATCTGGGATGGTGATGAGGAATCAGCTTTGCGGTTCATTGAGCGTCTCTTTTCCAATGACCTTAATCTCAGCTTCACATACAAAATCAGTCAAAAAGAGTGTGACTTCCTTGACATCCATGTCACAGTGCAAGACAATAAACTTGTGACTAATTTATTCAGGAAGGAGACTGCAGGTAACAGTATATTACACGCACGCAGTCATCATCCCACCTCTCTCCTTAATAGTATTCCCTACGGCGAATTGCTGCGGGCTTGCAGGAACTGCAGTACAGACAGTGGCTACTCTAAAGAGTGTGACATCATGTTAAAAAGTTTCAAACACGGGATATTCTAACAAAATTCTGTCCCAAGTCAAAAATAAGTTGTGTAATGTTAAACAGGCTGATGTTCTGTTCAACAGAAACAGAATAATTCCAGATAAGAAAGCCATGGTGACACCTAGAATGATAACCACCTATAATGATCGATCTGGTAGACTCAAATCGATCATGAAAAAACATTGGGGGCTTATTCAAGCGGATCCTGTCATTGGAAGCTACATTGGTTGTTCATCAACCATAACTTACAAGAGACCAAGTTCGCTTCATGATAAATTGGTCAACAGCTATTTTCAAACTGAACCCAACACGTATTGGCTACAATCCAACAGGGGATTTCATAAGTGCTTTGCTTGTAAAGCATGCAAAAACAGTGAAAATCGCAAAACCCACAAAACCGCCAATGGTATGGATAAAGTCATCTCCAAATTTATTACCTGTACCACCAACTACGTGGTTTATGCCCTAGAATGTCCCTGTGGTCTCCGCTACATAGGGAGTACCAAATTGCCTGTCAAAAAATGGATACTTGAACATCAGAGAGCCATAGCCAATCTAGATTTTAATTATCCTGTGGCCAGACATTTTTATAATGTCCACGACAGCAATCACAAACTGCTCAAATACATGGGACTAGATAGAGTATATAAACAAATCAGGGGTGCTGACAGAGAAAAGCGGCTGCAGATTCTCTAATCCAGGTACATCATTGATCTAAATACGAGAATGACATTTGGGCTAAATAGAGAAGAGGAATTGGCAACCCATATTGGGGTGTAATCCCCCCCTGGACGTTGGGACAATTTGTCCTCAATACTTACTGTATATATTGTGATTCGCAGTTTTCCCCATTTCCACTATTATTCGTTGCTCTATTCTTTCTCCCCCTTATTCTTCAAAAATATTATTACATATATATATTTCTTCACTTGCTCTCAGGTATGTGGGGTAGGACCTTGGTTAACTATTCTGGATCTAATTCCTTTTCCAGTAACTTATATGGGCACTTGCCCGCATGACATTTAGTTACATCAATCTCCTCTTGACTTTTGTTTACAGGTACTGCAGTGAGATAAATTATGATTATCTCCAATTCTAGAGTAATCCACCATTATTCTCCAAGGCCACCCCACTGTGAGGATTAATCCCTAGTACACTTTTTTACTTTTGTTTTTATTTGGGATGTATTACAATCACTGATTTGCACGATAATTACACTACCGCTGTATCCATGCCATATCTATTGAATAACAGCAAATGTAACATCTTTTATTACTGCATAAGTATGTGCATACACGATTTTCCATACTCCATTACCCTGTATGCAATTGCCGGATGGCTGTCACATAGGGAATTACACACCTGTTATTTGGGGATTATGTCTAACATTATGCTTGATAATTAATTTACAAAATTGTATATATGATTATTTTTTGTGTGTCCGCGCTACCCTATGAATTGATATAATGATTGATGAATTCATGAATCTATAGACTGAGCACATTAGTATTATTGGAATCCATATAATGTCATCACTTATATCACAAATTGTGATGTGTATATTTTATACTGCATTCTTTATGCTGGTCTATTACAGCACGTGATATGTGGCTGTTTTCTATGTCTATCACTTGGCCAGAGATTCTCGTTACGGGAAGAGGGCAGGACAAAACATGCTCCGTGAATCGCCAATGAATTGCGATCATGGAGGATGCAAACTAATGATTAGCTCAAATAATCTTTCCTTTTTTGGTGTAAAATTATGTATATTGTTGATAAATCATGTTCAAAATGATGAATTGATTTTACGATAATATTGTGTTAGATCATGTCGCGCAGTATGTTTGCTATGTCTATGATGACGCGTTGTTCCTTTTTGCTCCAAATAAATTACTTGTGGTGATTACTGGTGGGCCACCCTCCTTTCCTATTGGATTGTGGACCTTTTGAAAAAATTATCGTGGATTCTGCCGCCACGGCTGGCACCGACAAATAATCAGCAGCCATACGGCGTTATCTGGCAGGCAACAGGATTGTATCATATATATATATATATATATATATATATATATATAATATATATATATATATTATATATATATATATATGTATATATATATATATATATTACCTACTGGCCGGTCGCCAGTAGGTAGTTATAGTTAGGACCTATTTTCCATAGGAAATTCACAACATTCTATTTCCAATATCTTTGGCGGCGGTTGATGAATCTTCGCGAAATTTTCAAAATTCGTGGGGCGCTCCGGTCTGCTCCTATCCTGAAAGTCTCGGGGTGATTCGTCAAGTGGGGGCCGAGAAAAAAGGGGGGTCCCAAAACGTGTTTTCCCCATGCAATTTTCCATAGGAACCTTTAGTCGTAGCTACAGCCCGAACTGCTGAACGGAATTACACCAAATTTGGCAAAAAGGTAGCCCTTGGTTCAGAGTCATGCCTTTTGGTTAAATAGTGTAAATCCGTTCAGTAGTTCCTGAGAAATTTGAAAAAGAAAACACATATATATCTGGGCGGAGCCTAACCACACATGTCATCGTGAGATCTGATTGGCTGTCAGCACTTCATCCTGGAATTGCTGGCAGCCATCTTGGGACCAATATAAATGATAGTACCCCATTGAAATGCATTGTAGTGAATCGAAGATTTTGAGGGTTACCAAAAGGAGAACTATAAAGGGTGATAACAGACTTTAGTTACATTAGAATTCATTTGTTGATGGTACCATACTAATTTCAGGAATTGTGGTGTGTTCTAAGGTGATTTTACCCTGTGAAAAACCTTCTGCTGGGATATCATGAATCATGTTTGAGAGAAAACTATTTTCACATGCTTGTCCCATACAGTTTTGGAAGGTGCTCCAGAAGCTAAAATGAGAGCATATTTTCTGTAAAATCACATTATCTTTCTCAGTCATGTGAGAATGAAGTCTAACATTCTCAGTAAAACATGTACATCCAACAAGGGCAGAGACTGTCAGTTGATTCCTTTGTGTTCTACTGCAGCTTCCCAGAGCGTTCTAAATAACAACTAGAGTGCTAACAGCCTTACTTATGACAAAAGTATGGCACACCTGAAGCCATCTTGATGGAATAAACTGGTAACACTTAAAACATTTAATTTAAAAAGGAACAAAATGATGGGGTTCATTTTGTCATAGAAATTATGGTTAGTGCTGTAGAAAGAAAAATTAGGACATGTTTCAAGTGTGATCTCAAATATCTTCCTGTTATATTTCAACAGGAGCAGCCTGTCAGTTGATGCCTTTGTGTTCTACTGCAGCTTCCCAGAGTGTTCTAAAGAACAACTAGAGCGCTAACAGTCTTATTTATGACAAAATTATGGCACACCTGAAGCCATCTTGATTGGAATAAACTGGTAACACTTAAAACATTTAATTTAAAAAGGAACAAAATGAGGGGGTACATTTTGCCATGGAAATTATGGTTAGTGCTGTAGAAAGAAAAATTAGGACATGTTTTAAGTGAGATCTCAAATATCTTCCTGTTATATTTCAACAAGAGCAGCCTGTCAGTTGATGCCTTTGTGTTCTACTGCAGCTTTCCAGAGTGTTCTAAAGAACAACTAGAGTGCTAACAGCCTTACTTATGACAAAAGTATGGCACACCTGAAGCCATCTTGATTGGAATAAACTGGTAACACTTAAAACATTTAATTTAAAAAGGAACAAAATGATGGGGTTCATTTTGTCATAGAAATTATGGTTAGTGCTGTAGAAAGAAAAATTAGGACATGTTTCAAGTGTGATCTCAAATATCTTCCTGTTATATTTCAACAGGAGCAGCCTGTCAGTTGATGCCTTTGTGTTCTACTGCAGCTTCCCAGAGTGTTCTAAAGAACAACTAGAGCGCTAACAGTCTTACTTATGACAAAAGTATGGCACACCTGAAGCCATCTTGATTGGAATAAACTGGTAACTCTTAAAACATTTAATTTAAAAAGGAACAAAATGAGGGGGTTCATTTTGTCATAGAAATTATGGTTAGTGCTGTAGAAAGAAAAATTAGGACATGTTTTAAGTGAGATCTCAAATATCTTCCTGTTATATTTCAACAGGAGCAGCCTGTCAGTTGATGCCTTTGTGTTCTATTGCAGCTTCCCAGAGTGTTCTAAAGAACAACTAGAGCGCTAACAGTCTTACTTATGACAAAAGTATGGCACACCTGAAGCCATCTTGATTGGAATAAACTGGTAACACTTAAAACATTTAATTTAAAAAGGAACAAAATGAGGGGGTTCATTTTGCCATAGAAATTATGGTTAGTGCTGCAGGAAGAAAATTTAGGGCATGTTTTAAGTGAGATCTCAAATCCTCTTCTATTTCATTAGAAAATTCTGACATGCAGACTGAAACAATCACTTTCAATACCAGCAGTAGACTTCCAGTTAACTCCCTGGTGAGCAGTAGCTTTACTACAGTGATCAAATGAACAACTAGAGTGCTAACATTCTGAATTTATGGCAAATGTGTGACACATCTGAATGCCTTCTTGATGGAATCAAAGTAAAAAACTGAAAGCATTTCCTACTGAGGAGACTGCAGTAAATGACGAAATTAGGAAACTTCATAACAAATAAGTCTCCCAAGATGGCCACCAGAGAAAAAAGAGCCCAAATGTAGCACAAATATCACCCAGATGTAGCCCACATATAGCCCAATGACAGAAGTGTGCAAAACACTTTTTATTTTTAGTTTTTCTGCAGTTTTATATAGTGCAAACTGGTCAGGTATTGGAGCATTACATCTTACTTGGACCCCTTATTGCGTATTTTGCACGAAGTACATGAGATTGATCTTGCGAAACATTGAACTTTACGATTCTGTTAACCTGAAGTTGCTCTGAACCGGGCTTTGTAACACCCGTTTTTATCTACTGGTTTTAATTAATTCTCACTGTATTGTATTAGGAAAGAGGATTTACTGTTTTTATGTACACTTTTATGATCTATGTTTCTAAATCAGATCAAATAAAGTTTAATGAATTCTATGGCAGGACGGAGGCGAGGATTATGCATATCTTTCCTCACTTTATTTGAATAGCAGTTCAAAGAAAACGTAACACAACAATCATTAAACAAAAGACTACACAACCCATGAACCATTAGGGGGTAGTCTCCAAGGCAACTATAGTCCAATCATATCACAGTCCATCGTATATAATATCGTGACGTCCCTTCCGCTTCCTCTTTCTTCACTGCTCGTCAGTTAAGTGCATTCCTTACATACTTGGCTTAATCTGACGTTGTTGCTGTTTGTATAGCGGTTTCTTGTGCACGTTATTAGCATTATTGCCTTGGTATTGTTTCATATGCCCTGCGCAGCAGGCTCTTGCCCGAGCGCGTTCTCCCCCTTGCAGTTTCTCCCGCTGTGTGCTCTGCGCGCGGTGAGATCCTGTCAGGCGCGTCTGGTCCGAGCGAGGCAGCTCCGTCGAGCGCTCCCGCTGGTCTTTACGCGCGTTTGGGAATCCGGTCACTCCTTTAGTGTCCGCTTGATTCCCGACCAACCTCGCCTAATTTTGACACCGCTACGCGGTGATTTCCCCACACGGCCACGTTAGTGACCAGCGCCACCTGGTGGTGGTAATTGGTATTGCGCCTCAGTCTATTCTTATAACAGCTTCAGGGAAAGCCCAGCTGTTGGAGCACCGGCGAGGGGGCTGTCTTAAGGATTTTAAGGGCATTTGTTCTGCGCTCACACCCTCTGCTATCATGTCTTCTCCAAAAGACCATTTTTACTCCTCCTACCAGGAAGTGGAGGAGGAATGGCCCCCAACTTCTCCCTCCAGCAGTGGACCAAGCCCTCTCTCTGGCTATTTCTAGGGCGCTGGCTCCTCTTAGGGATCAGGTTGATAAGCTGGCGAAAAGCATCCCTGGGGTGTTCAGTGACCCAGATCTGGTGGTGGCGGGTCCAAGTAGCTCCCAGATGGGGAATAAAAGGGCCGTTAAGCATAACGCGGGGCACTTGGAAGGATTTGATAAACTTACGGAGACCTTCCTCAAGAGTGCGCGAACGCTAAAACATGCACCTTGCCGGGAGGAGGAGTGGCCCGGAGAAAATTGCGACACTGTCACCACTATTGTAGACCCCGACGGCGGGTTTCCCTTAGAGGGAGAGGGTGTATCGGAGGACGATTTCTCCTCCGATGACGATAAGGACTCGGGGCGTCCCGTCCCTGGCGTCCAGAGTCCCACTCCTCTCAGTCCCCAGGTTGGGGACGGGGTCCACTCGGACATGTTCGAGCCTACCCAAATTTACCATCCTAGGTCGGCAGAGTGGACACCTGACGCCAAAGTGGCAGAGTATGTGGTGGGGAAAATCCATCAACCCCTTGAAAGGGAGGTCAGGAATAGGATGAGGGGCGAATGCCCCAGGCCCTCACTGAAGGGGAAGGTGGCACACACGCCTGAAATTGATGAGAAACTATGTACCTTTTTCTCCAAGTATATGAGGGATCCCAAGAAAGGAATTGATAGGTCTTGGATGTGGTAGGGCCCTTGACCCAAATTATTCAATTGACGGAGCGTTCCAAAGAGTCAGGATCCCCTTTGTCCACGGATATTGTGGCTGGTTGGGTGCACTACCCTAAACCCTAAAACACTACCCCCTCCACTACCCAAACACCACTGCACTACCCTAAACCCTAAAACACTACCCCCAGCACAACACCCTACACTACCCAAACATAACTGCACTACCCTAAACTCTAAAACACTACCACCAGCACGACTCCCTACACTACCCAAAAACCACTGCACTACCCTAAACCCTAAAACACTACCCCCAGCACGACTCCCTACACTACCCAAACACCACTGCACTACACTAAACCCTAAATATACCCCCAGCATGACCTCCCACACTACACAAACACCACTGCACTACCCTAAACCCTAAAACACTACCCCCAGCACGAGCCCCTACACTACCCAAACACCACTGCGCTACCCTAAACCCTAAAACACTAACCCCAGCATGACCCCTACACTACCCAAACACCACTGCACTACCCTATACCCTAAAACACGACCCCTACACTACACAAACACGACTGCACTACCCTAAACCCTAAAACACTACCCACAGCATAACCCCCTTCACTACACAAACACCACTGCACTGCCCTAAACCCTAAAACACTACCCCAGCACTACCCCTACACTACCCAAACACCACTGCACTAACATAAACCCTAAAACACTACCCCCAGCACAACCCCTACACTACACAAACACCACTGCACTATCCTAAACCCTAAAACACTACCCCCAGCACGACTCCCTACACTACCCAAACACCACTGCACTACCCTAAACCCTAAATCTACCCCCAGCATGACCCCCTACACTACCCAAACACCACTGCACTACCCTAAACCATAAAACACTACCCCCAGCATGACCCCCTACACTACACAAACACCACTGCACTACCCTAAAATCTAAAACACTACCACCAGCATGACCCCCTATACTACTCAAACACCACTGCACTACCCTAAACCCTAAAACACTACCCCAGCACGACCCCCTACACTACCCATACACCACTGCACTACCCTAAACCCTAAAACACTACCCCCAGCACGACCCCCTACACTACTGCACTACCCCAAACCCTAAAACACTACCCCCAGCACGACCCCTACACTACCCAAACACCACTGCACTACCCTAAACCCTAAAACACTACCCCCAGCACGACCCCTACACCACCCAAACACCACTGCACTACCCTAAACCCTAGAAAACAAACCCCACCCCATGCCCAATCCCCCTTACCTCTCACTCCTCATTGTTCCTCTCTCCTCGTGGTTCCTGCTTCACGTCATCTCTGAGGGCGGTGCACGTCATTGTGAGGAAACGGAACAGCCTCTGTTTCCTTACAACGACATGGATCTTCTACATGTTTTTAGAACGCATGGTCATTTACCATACATACCTTTACAACAAAATTCGTTGTAAAGGCATGCGTGGTAAATGACCATGCGTTCTAAAAATGCGTAGTAATGACTTTGTGATGTACAACGCATGCGTGGTAATGCATGCGTTGTAATGGTATCGCAAAGTAAAAAGTCGTTATAACGGCTGTTTACCGATCGAAGCTGGCCCCTGTTCTTCAGTGAGGCGTTTATTTGATTAATTAGGAGGAAGGAATGTGTTTTTTACCGAAAAGTGCATTCCCGGCTGTTGTATTGTGAAAGTGTCCGCGTGGCCTGGTTTCACTTCCGGTGAGAGAGTGGAAGAGTCTGTTTGGATCTAAAGGAGTTCTGTTGTTGGACGGGGCCGCCGCGACATGTCATCAGAAAACATAGCTAATGGAAAGCATCCTCCCGGAAGTGTGGAGCAGTGCCATGAGAGGTCAACGAGTGTGCGTCCCACCGCAGTATTGACCCATGTGCCGCCTCCAGGGTACGGGAGGCAGAAGCGGCATCGCAGGTCCTCTTGAAGACCGTTGTAGCACTAATTCTACATTTTGGTACTAGTGCATTTTAACTTCATTGTTCCTGCCAGATACAAAGAGAAGATCCTGTGTTATTCAGTGCCCTCATTACCTTTTCTGTGGGTTGTGGTGCTTGTCACTTCGCTGCCCCGCCGGTGCACACGACTGGGCACCCCACCTCGTGTGCCATCTGCAGGGCCTCTGCCCTCGGTTCACTGGTTTCGGTTTCTGGAGTGGCAACATAAACAGTTGCTCCCAAAGGACTAGCCTGAACACATAGGTGAATATCCCCTGCACCAGCATTCCACGGAAATTCTTTCCTAGCTCTCCCACGTCAACGAGCACGGCTCCGCTCGCGACACGTATGACGTCATCGGAGCCATAATAGGACCTCGTCGGCGTGCTGACGTCAGTTCCACCCATTTTTTCCGTGCCACCGAGTCAAACAGGGGACCGAGACATTTTCACATGTATACATAGTATAATAAATATATATATATTCACTGAAAAAACCATAGGTTTCAGGCACGTTATAGTTAGAAATTAGCATTTAAAAAACCTTAGAAATTCACTGAAAAAACCACAGGTTTCAGGGGCGTTATAGTTAGTTGGACATTTCACTCGTACAAAACCATAGAAATTCCCCGTTAAAGTTAGTTCAGCTAACTATAACTCGCGCGCCCGCAATGCACTGCTGATGACGTCACATATTACATCACTCATGACATGGTCAGTGACATCACTCATGACTTCACTGATGACCTCTCAAATGACATCACTGATGACATCATCCAGTGAATGTGTGTTTTTCTGAAAATTAAATATGTTTTATATATGTATATCTCAAGGTCGATGGAAGAATAAATGGGTATATAAGTGTCTAAATGGATGATTTTGTTTTGTAAAATTGATTGTATAACTGACTAAGTGTATCTTAGTGAATACATGGGTTAGTGAGTAATGTTTAAATATGAAAATATCTGTATCAGTCTCTCACTTTGTGTATAAGTGGCTGCATGGGTTGGTGAGTAGCTACATGAGTGTCTATATGGGTTATTAGTTGGTTTTTGAGTATCAGTATGAGTGTCTGAGTGTCTGTATGGTTCGGTGGGGGTATTACTTAGTGCATAGATGCATGAATGAGTGACTCACTGTTTGTATGTGTTGAAGACAGCATGTGTGCAGGACTGTATAGGTGGATGAGTATGTGTATGGGTGTGTTAGTGAGTGAATGACTGTCTCAATAGTGTCTTTATGAGTAACTACATATGTTTTAAACTAGTATATGTGAGTATTGGTGTATATAAGTGAGTATATGTGAGAGTGAGAGATTGGAAGAGTTCCTGTACAAATAAGTAGGTGTTTCTATAAGTGATTGTTTAAGAGAGTAAGTATGTGTAAGTTTCTGTAGAAGTAAGTGTGGTAGTGTGTGTATAACTGTATATGCAAGTAAATGGATGTTTGATACTTTGTTTGCATGTGTGACTATGTGTGTGAGTAACTCTATGGATGAGTGGCGGTGTGTAACAGGATGTATAGGTGTATGAGTACATATGATGAGTGAGTACATGTGTGAGTGACTGTATAGGGACTGTTGGTGAATGAGTGGATGTGTGTGTAGATCTTGGAATTACTGAATAGGTGTGTTGTAACTGATATTGGTATGTCCATTGTTTTGAAAATGTTAGTTTATATTTTTGAGTGTGTGTATCAAAGGTTATATTAGGGTGAGAGGAGGTCTGCCACTCTATCACAAGGATGATGTCATCAGTGATGTCATCAGTGATGTCATTTGAGATGTCATCAGTGATGTCATGAGTGATGTCACTGACCATGTCATGAGTGATATAATATGTGACGTCATCAGCAGTGCATTGCGGGCACGCGAGTTATAGTTAGCTGAACTAACTTTAACGGGGGAATTTCTATGGTTTTGTACGAGTGAAATGTCCAACTAACTATAACGCCCCTGAAACCTATGGTTTTTCAGTGAATTTCTAAGGTTTTTAAATGCTAATTTCTAACAATAACGTGCCTGAAACCTATGGTTTTTTCAGTGAATTTCTAAGGTTTTTTAAATGCTAATTTCTAACTATAACGTGCCTGAAACCTATGGTACTTTCAGTGAATATATATATATATATATATATATATATATATTTATTTGTAATATTATTATATATTACAAATTACAAATTTGAAAATTATAATATATATTTAAATTATCAGTTTTATAGTTTTTTTACTAGGAATATGTAAATATATATTAACATATATGTGTCTAACTTTAAAAAAACGTTTTTTGTTATATTTGTTGAAATATATATTACATCTATTTTATTTTTATTAAATTAATGTTACTATTTAATATATTTAATATGTAATAATTCAATTAATATATATTTAAACCACTATATTTAATATGATATTAATGACAACTATATTTTTTTCTGATATAAGTATAGGATGACAATATTTTTGACATTGATATTTTGGTCACAATATTTTGGTATGGGGATATTTTCATAGGCAATGTTTTGTCAGTGAACTTCCTAGTATATGGTAACAAGGGTACCCAGGGCATGTAAAACAGAGAGCCTAAGTACGATGTCGGGCGGGACATCGTTTCGATCTTGGGACCGCCCGACCTCCTGTCGGCGGTCACGACTGACTAATTAGGAAGCGACCGAACAGTGTTCGGTCACACTCCTATACTTTACAATGGGAGCATGCAATCTGACCGGAATGCATGCTCTCATAGTAAAATGAAGAGGTGCAGTTCATCTGCCTGCCATGGGGTGCAGAGACCAACAGGGGGGCACCATAGGTGCCCCCCTCGGCCACCAAA
This sequence comes from Calotriton arnoldi, assembly GCA_963921515.1. Lineage (NCBI taxonomy): Eukaryota > Metazoa > Chordata > Amphibia > Caudata > Salamandridae > Calotriton > Calotriton arnoldi. The sequence goes on from CAWUFW010005494.1 coordinate 180,947, forward strand.
CGGAGGCCGTGCCCCCATGGGGGGCCCTGCCGGGGGCCCCGAAAGTCGACTTTTGACAACCTTTCTTTGTCGGAAAGGCCGGCACAGAAAGGCTGGCGAAATCCGACATTGTAATCCCTCGGGCGGAAAAAGCCACACTTGGGATTACTGAAGTCATTCCGACTGTTGGACGGGCTCAGAGAGCCCATCGGATGGCAATCGGGATGGCTGGTTGGATTCCTTTCCGACCGACACCATCCAAATAGGATGTTCAGAAAAGAATCCGACCGACTGATTACAATGCGTCAGAAACGGCTCAAACCGACGGTCGTAGAATGCATCTTAACCAGCCCCTGAGTGTCCATCCATGGCAGCAGCACTGATTGTGTCTCCCAGAATGTGTGTTCATGAAAGACAGGCTGGCAGCAGGAATGGAGAGGGAAAACCAGTGCCGAAACCAATTTCTCCATGGACGTGTAGCCTCCAGGTAAACACACCTTTAGGGTGGGCTACCAAGCTCCTAACATCCAAGGAAGGGTTCAGACATCTTGAAAGTGGGAATAATAGTGTACTCTGGGATTGCTAGATGCCACACATAGCCGAAAGTCATCACAGGACGGGAGGGATCCTGGTAGTCCACTGGCTAATGACAGCATCCCCCCAGGGTACGTTCTGGGTTTAAGTAAGGCAACCTGAACCTCCGATCCTGACAGATTTGGAGAAGGACCAAAGAAGGACTGCCCTGCTGACTCCTGTACCTGGCAAGAGAGGTTACACTGACTGCTGGACTGCACCTGCCGCACCTTGGGCTAGCAAAGATAGGATTGTGCCCATGACTCCTGGTTCATGGAAAACTCACCCTCGGGCCCCAGACCAGAGAAGTGACTCCAAAGGTCAGCCAGTTTGCCCCCTGGAACCAGCACCAGGGCCATCAAAGCTGAAATAGGCCATTTTGGCAAGTCAATGGCCTCATTCTTCGAATCGCTGCTGACCACCGCTGGGCAACCCAAGAGACTGACCCTCAATAACCAAAAGTTGCACCCGAGTCTTGTGTACCCAGTAGTGTTGTCTGTGTCCAGATTGGTCACCAAAGAGGGACACCACCCTTCACCAGAGGATACCGCTTGATCCGCTGTGTAAGGAGACCAGTAGCCCAGCTGCAGCTAGCTTTCTATTGCCTCAAAGTGGACTTAGAGGAACCCAACTTGTGTGGCCAAAGTCTCCCCACCTTACCCATGGACCAAGGAGTAACTGCAAGGACACACTAATTGACAACACAGCACCCAGGTAATCTTTCAACATACTTAGCATCCTGAGTCTACAGCATCAGGACCACTCCATTGAGGTCAATGGCAGTCTTGATGTAAAGTATGGAACTGGATTTGAGCTGCTTTGGTGACCATGTAACTGTCCAAATATTCCTTAATTGCCCCCCTGACCTTCTCCCTGTCAGATTTGATCACCCACTTGGGCCAAAGTAGCAAAACTCAGCTCTTTCAAACTTTTTCGAAGTTTCTGAATGTTACTGTTACCAATACTTGTTTTTGCTTTGAACTTAAAAGCTGAGATTTACACTTTACTTAAAAATCTATAACTCTGGAACCCTACAGTGGATTTTGCTTATCTTATTGTCTAAAATTCATTAAAATGTAATCTATTTTATAAATTGGTGCCAGATTTCTTTTGTGTCTTTAATTGCATTATTTGGAGTTTCTAAATGCTTTAAACGAGTTTCTTTGTTTAAGCCTTGCTGCTCAAAGCCAAAGCTACCCAGGGTTGAGCTAAAGGTTTTACACTTGAGTCTGACTGGACTCAGGACAGATTTGTAAGTGCAATACACGGTAAGGTCACACAATCATACCATATAATGCACCACAATCCTCACAATAGCATGTCTGGAGAACGTTTGTATGGAGATAGGTAATATAGAGGGAAGGGCTCATCTGTAGGTGAGCTGATGTACAGAAAGGCTGGCTGAAAGAGTAGGAAGTGTAAATGGAGGTTGCAATGTGCATGTACCATTTGGAAAGTGGATGTGAAGAGGACATATACAAGGTTTGGAGGGGATGTAGAAGATGGGGAGGCGATGTCCTGGAGAGTGAATGTGCAGGTTTCAGACCAGATAATGGTGAGTGCATACAGAAAGTATGTGTATCTTAGGAGCACATATACAGCAGGGTCCATGATGTGGAATAGATAAAAAGTGTAGAGACCAGATTAAAGTGTAGAGAGAGTACCTGTGGAAGGTGGAGAACACAAGTGAATGACAGAGAAAAAGTGTAACATACTATTTGCCTGTTATGAAGCTCCCTTATGTCCTTTGGCAAGGTTTCTGCTAAGTAAAACTGCCAAAACAAAAAAAATAATTGTAGATTCTGCCTGTCACCCACACTCTAATCTCATCCACTAAGAATGAAAGAAAAAACATTAAGCTTTGAATTTCACATTGCAGAAACTGGAAAAATTGTGATCATACCAGCATTTTGATCATAGGAAAATACTTTCTTTCACAGAGCCACTGTTTTGATTATTATCTCATGTGAGAGCACCTTCAAATATGCAAGTACAGCATGCACACTATACAAAAGCTTCTTGTGTTTGAATTAGTACATGATAATGTTGCTCCTTCTTGCCTATAATCTTGCTCTATTTATAATAAGAATAAAAGCCACATATAGGGATCACATGACAACTGATGTGCCTCTTAGTTCACTTATAGCATTGTCATCTTTGGGGGGGCAGCAATGTTTCTCTGTGCATGTTAAGAATCTCTTTTAATAAATGCTTTTCAATGCAAAGATATCATTTGATGTACTAGGATGAACTGCTTCACTGTGTTAAAGATTTGCACTTTTTGCTATTTTGAAGACACCTTAGCACATGATGTTTACTGCATGATTTATATGACAAATATTTTCAAGGCTTGCCTTTTGTACGGCCTCTGAGTTATGGCTCACCCTAGGCTTGGCTCTCCCTGTCAATTTATTAGCTTGCCCACTTGTAGGAAAGTGGATATAGCGCATGTACTGCAGATGTGGTGCTGCAGAACGACGAGTGGGTGTGGGCCATGGAGAGGGACTGTTGAGGGTGGGGAGTGCTTTTCAAAGGTGGAGAGATGGTGTAGATAGAAGAGAGTGGATAAAGGTACTTGGTGGAAAGTAAAAGTAGAGGGCGTGCAGTGCATCTACAGTATGGAGAGTACATATGCAGCATGTACAGCAGATGGCTACAGTGAAGAGCAGATATACAGGGTGGAAAAAAGATGTCTGAAGTAAATATGGGTGGAGAGTGAACTTTGAGTTTGAAGAGTGAATGTACAAAATGAAGAGCATGTGTCCAGGGGAGCGAGTGCATGTGAAGGTGGAAGATGCATCTGTAGAGTGAAGAGCTTACCTGTGGAGGACGGCAGAGAATATAGTGCAGAGCAAAGCACAACATAGAAAGAACTGGTGGAGGGGCGTGGCCTAAGCAGCAATGGAGTAGGACGTGTACTCCTTGTGCTCCGTTCTCCTGCAGACCACCGCACAGCTTCTCACCTCCACGGGTCATCTGCAATTATCTCTGAGGGCTTCCGGGGCTGTCCGAGGTCCAGTGGTGGAGCTGGGGACCTGTTGCAGGTCGAAACTGCAGCAAACAGAGCGGCTGGGACCCGGAGGCGAGGACAACGAGCGGCGGCTGCCATCCTGCTGTGGAAGGCCGCTGAGACCTTGGGGTTCGCATCGGCATGGAGACCCCTGCCGCGGCCTGCTGCACCTTCGCTGACGGCACCTGGGAGGTTCCTGGGGCTGTGCATATTTCCGGGAGCGGCCATACCGGGACTTTGACCCGGTAAGTGCAAACAGCACCCGTCATTTTAGACACAAGGGGCTGACCCACTTGAGCAGACTGGAACGGTGCATCAGCGGGAGTTCGCTCAGCACTGGGAGAGAGGACACGGAGCTCCTCTAGATCGTCGGTGATGAGCGGAGATGAACTCAGATGCCATGGGGCCATTAGACTGATGGTGAGGAGGAGTGGCTGCCATTTTGCTGGGGTATCCTCTCACACATCAGTGGCCATGCAGCCGAGGATCCGTACAGAAAGGTGCTGTGAACACCGCCCCTTGGGCTCCTTACCCTGACCCATTCTTGTGAGGGGCACTGGCAGTTGAGACTCCCTGAGACCACCCGCCCTCAGTAAGCCGGTGAGTTTGTGGCACTGCACAGCACCTTGTGGGGGCGGCTGTCCCACAAAAGACCATCCACCTGTGCAGCTTTGCGGTGGGCATGCATGTGAGAGGTGGATAAAAGACACGCCGCCATCCCTTGGCCCCCCTCGGCGCAGACTGCTATACTTCCTGCTAGATGGGCTGTGACCCCTAAGGACCTTGTCTTTCGCTGAGGAGCAAAGGGGGTCTGAGATAGCTTAACACCGGCTGGCATCAACACGAGTGAGAGGCCCAGGATCGTGAGTGGGGTGACGGGCCCCCTTGGCATTATTTGAAGTGATGTGGGCACAGCCACTACACCGGGCACCAAATCCGAGGGCGGTGCAGATCACTTCCGCCCTTGGACTTCTTTACCTATAGAGTGGAACAAAGCGGCATAGGCACACAGCGAGAGCATGCAGAAGTGAGGCAGGAGTTCACGGATTCCTGGTGGTCTGCGTGGTGGGGTGTCAGGAGATCCCTGAAGTGGGGACACCACACTTTAACCTAGGTCCCCCCACAGGCCTACAGGCGCAGAGAACGGACAGCGAAGTAGGTGCAAAGGATAGAACCTTACAGACACTCCCCCTTCACCCGCAACACAGGGAGAGAAGATACAGGCACCCCCCCGGCTACTTTGGAGTGGTGAAACCCGGCGACCCCGGGCACAAACCTGGGAAACCCCAGTGCCTGCGCTCTCATGTGCCCAGAGCCAGACTTTTGAAGAGGAGGGCACTTCCACTGGGGGACTCTTCGTAGGGGACCCGGACCCAACGGAACTGACGGGGATACCACATAGCAGGATTGGCAACTAAGGCCTACTGGCAACTCTCTCAGCAGGCGAACACTTGCACAGCGGAGACCTTCCATGAGAAACCCCATACCTTAGCACCTCCGGTCTCTTGCTATGCCACATTCTAAGGCAATCAAAGACAACCCAGTGACATCCCTGTGGAATAAGGCCCCCATCCAGAGGTGACAATGCAATCCTCAGCTTCGATCCCGGCGCCGACTGGGGGGGACCCTCGGCCCCAATCACTCAGGGATATATGGATCGATTCCTGCAGGAGATACGGACAGACATCTCCTCCCTCAAAGAGGAATTCAAGTCAGGTCTCCGTGACATCCGGGGAGAGGTGACTGAGATTGGAGACAGGGTGGATGACCTGCAGCGGACGGTTGATGCTAGATCAGAAGATCATGAAATGCTACTGAGGCGCATTAGCATATTGGAGGACCAGCATATTGAACTCCAGACCAAACAGGAAGACTTAGAAAACAGGAGTCGCCGCAACAATATTCGTATACGAGGGGTCCCTGCAGGCGTTGAGGGCGCAGACATTGTGGCGTTCACGGCGGAGCTTCTGCAGGTGGTCCGAGGTGACGAGGATGCATCTCCACCAGCCATCGATTGGGCTCACAGAGTCTTCATGAGACCGGGCCGGAGGGACATTGGGCCGGACATCCTAACCAGGGTGCAAAACAAGAAGCAATCATGCAGGCAGCCTGAAACAAGATGTAGATCAAGTTTCAGGGACACACGATCCAGCTCTAGCAAGACCTCTCCACTGTCACGCTCCGCAAGCGCCGGGACTTCAAGCCTATTGATGATAAGCTACGCACCCAGGGTGTTCGGTACCAGTGGGGCCATCCCTTCATGCTCCTGTTTCAGTGGGAGGGCAGGCGACGTTCCCTAAACTCGTTGGCAGAGGCCAAAGCATTGATGGGCTTAGCGGATGAACCCACGACAAAAGAACGTTCTTCCTCCCTGGGTGCCCCAGGATGTGATCTTAAGCCCGGGTGGTCCACAGTCCCCCAGCGCCACTTAAATAGACATCGAGCAGAACTATCGTCTCAGGAGGCAAAAAATGACATTATCGATCACCTGCACACTCTTAGCAGGGGCCCCTCCCCCGCCCACTCGACTGCTGGCACTGGTTGAAAGTGAGATATCCTGATGGCGGCTCTGTGCGAAACACACAGATGATGGCTCGGATGGACAAGGGCCCTGAATCAATTCACCAGTGGCTGCAGACCCTTATCCCAGGGACTATAGATGTATTTGGTGGGCCCTGGGGGCACATGGGGCCTGCCTTGGCTGTGCTCCGACACTCCTGTTACATCCTCGATGACCCGCTTCTCCAGACTTTCTCTCCTAGAGGATGACTCCTCCAGCGGGTTTAGAGCACCTCAGTGCCAATCTCCACGATCTGAGAAGTCCTTGTTGGGCCCAGTTGGTCTGCTGTTGTTTTTTGTATTATCTTGGTTGCTTTTACAGGTCGCGAACGACATCACTTGTAGGAATGATGATGGGGTGCTGGTTGCTGTGGGCAGGGGGGGAAGACACAGATAGGCTGACACTTCCTGAGCTTAGCATGGGAATTCCTCATGGGTGGGGGCCTGACTGACTGGGAGCCACCCGGCCTGGCAGAGGTGGGAGGACAAGCACAGGACACAGGTACTGTGACCCTCGCCTGCAACACAACATATTTTCGTCTTGCGATGCTAAGTCTCACATATAACCCGGGGACGCTCCCTTCGACCTCCCATCTCCCATGGGGGACACTAAACTACTCTCATTATATGTTCAAGGCCAAAACTCCCTGAACAAACGAAAGCAACTATGGCGCTACATTTTGCACAATGACTCAGATGTCATAATGCCTCAGGAGACCCACCTAATGAAGGCAGACCTACACCACATGGCACACCCGAAGTATCCCCACCGTTTCTGGGCTTATACAACTTCTAAAACTTTGGGGGTAGGAGTGTTGTGTAAAGCTAACTTTTGCACCTCTGTGACTCGGGTGACCCGTGATAGGGAAGGCCGATATTTGTGATTGCAACTGCTGCGGGGGAAACGTCAGCTGACACTACTTAATATGCACGCTTCCAACACTACACAGGATGCATACATCAGACGCGTCCTACGCGAACAACTTAATGGGGTGGACGGGGACATAGTAGTATGCAGAGATTTTAACCTAGTTTGGGACCCCTCTCTAGACAGAAGCGGCGCAACATTCCAAAACACTGGGGCCATGTTGGCACACCTTAAGAGAGACATTGAAGAATGGGGCCTGGTAGATGCATGGTGATACAAACATCCGGATGTGAAGGACTACTCCTTCTATTCACACGTACACACTTCCTACTCACGCATCAACTATGCTTTTGTCACCCCCTCTCTCCTTAAATGCCTGCACACATCGGAACACTCTGATATTTCCATCTCAGACCATGCACATCTTGAACTCACATGGGAAGACCGGGCCCTCTCGCCCGGCCTGCCCAACCCAATGGCACATGCCTTCATATCTGTTGCGAGGTCCGGTAGATGTAGAGGAGATACAGAAGGGAATCACAGAATACTTTCAACTCAACGCCTCCCACGAGATCTCCCTGCACACACTGTGGGATTGGTTTAAAGCCACGATACGGGGCACAATAACGTCCATTGCCAGAGTGAGGGAGGCAAAATTGGTAGAATCTAAACTCACGGCGGCGATCAAGCAGCTAGAGCGCTTGGACAAAGAGACCCCATCCTGACGTACTAAAAGACAATTAGCCCTGTTACGTGGTCAGCTGCGTGCTCATTGCACGGGAAAGGAAGAACGCACGCTACTATCCCTGCAGCAGAAATATTACGAGGGCGGGAACAAGGTGGGCAGGCTACTGGCTCATAAACTGCGCCAGCATCAGGCTAGGGCACATAACATATCGCTAAGATTCAGACAGGTACTGCTACATGGGCGACAGCAGAAAAGGACAAATCTGAGGCCTTTCGAGATTACTACCAGCGACTCTATTCTCGTGAAGACCCCTCTCCCACGAGACTTCACTCCTACCTTGCTGATTGTGAGTGGGAGCCCCTGACCGCACACCATGCGACTCTGTTAGATAGTCCCATTACAGCAGAGGAACTTTCGCAGCTGTACAGAATCTTCCTCTAGGTAAAACGCCAGGCCCAGACAGGCTTCCTGTACTCTTCTACCGTTTCTTTCTTCCACAGCTGCAGGAGCACCTCCTGCACCTGTTTAATTCCTTTTCAGGGGACACAGGCCTTACCCCCACCATGGCAATGGCTGAGATCTCCCTCATTCCCAAGGCAGGTAAGGATCTGGCACAATGCTCTTCCTACAGTCCAATAGTCCTGCTCAACACGGACGCCAAGCTTTTTACTAAAATATTAGCCACTCGTCTCGACCCCTATCTTCCTGGCCTTGATAGTCCCAACCAGGTGGGGTTTATCGGCCACCGACAGGGCGCGGACAATGTCCGGTTTATAGCTCACCTAGTTGAAAAAGCAGAACGCTTGAACATTCCCACCTGCCTTCTCTCACTTGATGCGGAGAAGGCCTTCAACAGGGTAGACTGGTCCTATCTCCGCGCCGTGTTGGGTAAAATAGGCCTTGGACAGGAATTTATATCAAAAGTCATGGCGTCATACACGGCCCCAACAACCTGTATTTGAGTAAATGGGCAGGCTACGAGACAGATAACGCTAAATCGGGGCATGCTACAGGGGTGTCCACTTTCACCTTTGCTCTTCGTGTTAGCGTGGAACCCTTGGCAATACGGGTAAGAGAACTAGAGGGGATTAAGGGTCTGTCCTTTGGTGGCCAAACCCACAAAATTAATCTGTTTGTGGATGACCTCCTGCTCACCCTGACTCAACCTGAATACCTGCATCCCTGCGTGGTTGATAGCCTACAGATTTTTGAAGCCGTGTCCGGCTTCAAGATCAATCTATCTAAATCATTCGTCTTAAACATTAACATCCCAGCCCCAGAGGTTAGATTGCTGCAGGGCCTGACCCCCTTTCAATGGACCTCGGATTCCATCAAGTATCTAGGGCTCCACATCACCCCCACACTTGCTTCCTGGTCCCGTGCAAACTGGATCGCTCTCCGTCGCTCAGTGTTAGCTGATCTCCAGAGGTGAAAGCCCCTCCATATTTCTTGGGTGGGGTGTATCTACGTTATTAAAAAGAATATCCTGCCGCGGGTCTTATATCTGTTTCAGACGCTGCCAATGCCAATCCCACAAGTGGATATCCAGCATCTTCAGGGCGACTTACGCGCCTTTGTGTGGAATGGGAAGCGACCGCGGATAGTGCAGTCACTACTGATACATCCGTGAGATAGAGGAGGCCTGTCGTGCCCAAATCTACTGGAATACTCTTGGCAGCCCATCTGAGGTATATCTCGGAGTCGGTGGTGCGCGAAAGCGAGCAGCATTGGTTCCATATGGACCATGCAGTCACTTGCCGTCCACTGTGGGACCTTGCCTGGTTGCCTAGGCACGCCCGACCCCGGACTGCGTATGTTGCGACCCCAACCAAAACAGTACTAGATATTTGGAATAAAATAGCGGTAAAAAAGGGATTAACCATTTGCCCATCCCCTAATGCCCTATCGCCCTGCAATCCTGAGTTCTGTCTGGGCCTACCAACACTCCTGTACAGTTGATCGAGTGATGGAGATTTCCGGATGATACGAGACCTCTTTGAAGGGGATATCATAAAGACGTCCAAGGCCTGCAGGTCCGAATTTACGCTACCTCCCACGGCGCGGTTTCAATACATTCAGAGACACTGGCTTTCCAGCCCCGGGTTACGTGAGGCGGCGACGCGCCCCTTCACTCTATTCAAGAAACTTGTACAGGCCTTTGCAGGCACTAGGGGACTGATCTCCAAAACTTATCAGGTATTGCAGCACTCGACACCCGATTCGTACACACAAATACCAAACTGCCTGGGAAGACGCAACCCAAGGGGGACTCTCCCCCAAACAGTGGTACACACTGTGGCAAGACATCCCCAAAACATACCGTAGCCTTGCTTCCCATGAAACTGCATATAAATTAATGCTTTAATGGTACTATACGCCATTTCGCCTGGCTACTATATATCGCACGGTCTCCAGTCCTGCTGGCGCTGTGGGAAAGATGAAGACACTTTATATCACATATGGTGATCATGCATGGTGATAACTACCTTTTGGAAGGGGTCTTGGGGCATATCAAGGGCATTGTGGGGTACCCGCTGCCACACTTGCAGCACGTGACAATCTTAGGTATACGCCCCTCTACCCTACTTGCTATGACCGGGGGTGACTGGGCCCTCATCAGCCATTTACTCCTAGCAGCGCAACAACTTATAGCGTGCACATGGAAACAAACCTCGCCCCCCTCCGTGGCCCAATGGTTTGCCAGGATCTGGCATATCCTGGTGATGGAGAGGCTCTCCCACAACCTAGCGAACACCGAAAAGAAATTTCAGCGCATATGGCAGCCATTGATATCTTATTTAATACGCATCGAGTTCACCTGCTTTAACCCCCCAAAACTTTGCGCCCTCCAGCTTTTTCCAAGCGATTAAACTGCGTGCTTGCTCAGCCTACCTGGTCTATCCCAGATGCTGCTGGTGCTTGGCCCCCTTCTCACACGCACCACTACATTGAACATGCTAGACACCCCACACCACATACTGCATCGCGACCTGTACAGTTTTTGTTTAATTGATGTTGTCAGATTTCTTTTTCCTTCTTCTTTTGATGCTACCCTGGCCATATGGAGCAACACACATTCAACCTCGCGGTGCGCCTGACATAGCGCATTAGTAGTCGCAACAAGGGCTACATAGGAGCAGACACCCCCTCAGAGACACAGCTGTGTCTCATGATATTACGTGAATATTCGTCCACTATCATTATCAGGTGATGTCCATTGTCAAATAGACCAAATAATTCAATGGCTACTCTCTCCCAGGCATGCTTTGGGAGTTCTGTTTAAGGGGTGTGTTGAGTAACTTTAGTAGATAGGCAGATTCACAGATGACATGTCTCTAATTCCTTTTTAACCCACTCATCGAGATACAGAAACCAGACTCTGTCTCGTTTTGTGGCAACGATTCTACGATGTTCTCCATAGGCCACTTCAATCATCTTCTGCCTCAGACTCTCTGGAATCAGGATCCTTGACACTCACAAAATAACTCCTCCTTGAGTTATGGACAGTTCATCTTTGACATTTTTGTATTTTTGATATTCACCTTCACTGGTGAGAAGTTTAGCATGTCACTATCATGGCTCGTGGCTGCGACATTCTGGGCTAACGAAATGGCAGCAGGTGTGTTTGACTTTACAATGAAATTGGTAAAGGCTTCTGCTGTCTCGGATGGAGTACCATGACATGTATAGGCACTCTGGAAAAGTAGTCAGCAGGGTTCTGTTCCTTCCCTGGATGATGCACAATGTTATAATTATACTCTTGTACTTGTAATCCCCATTGTTCAATATGAGGCGGCATCTTGGCCTTTGGATTTCCAAATATAGTTAATAAAGCTTGATGATCAGTTACCAGAATAAAAGGGTTTCCGTACAGGAATGCATGGAGCCCATACCACAGCTAAACTTTCTTTTTCAGGTTGTGAATAAGCATGTTCTGTTTGTGACAAACTCCTACTTGAATATGCCACAATACGCCTTCGAGCATTCAGATGTCCGCTATGCTGTGCAAGCTTGGCACCTAACCGGACTGGGCTAGTGTCAACAGCAACTTCTGTATGAAGCTTCAGATCAAAATATGCCATTTCAGTAGCATTCTCAATGGCGTGTTTAATTTTCTTAAAACTCTTCTCACATACATGTGACCAATGAAATGAAACATTTTTGTCAACTCTCTCAATGGAGCACTTACATTTGCATAGTCTCGTACATATCTGGAACCGTAGACGGCCATGCCACGAAATGAAAGCACCATAGAAACATCTTGTGGGGATCAGCATTTGACAACGCTTTTCTTTTAGCAGGATCGGGTGTCATACCCCCATCAGAAAAGATATGGCCAATGAATGTTAAGTTTGTTTTGTGGAACCCACATTTATTTGCATTCAAAGTCAAACCTGCATCCACAAGTAAACCAAATACTTGTGTGAGAGCTTTATCATGCTCTTTTTGTGTAGCTCCAAAAACCAATATGTCTTCTCTATAATTGAACTCATTCAAGACGGGCTGTATGATACGTTGAATGACGTCTTGAAAAAGGTCTGAAGTCGATGACACAACAAAACCTAGGGCCTGATTTTGATCTTGACTGATGGGTTACTCCATCACAATGGTAATGGATGTCCTGTCCACCAAAATCTAAAGCCCATAGGATAGAATGGGATTTATATTTCCGCAGACGGGATATCTGTGACCTATTGTGATGGAGTAACCCATCCACCGAGATCTTAATCAGTCCCTTAGTCTTTTGTATCGAAACAGACGAACATGTGCAGAAAAGGTAGTATTGTACCTGCAACTTAAATCAAAGTGAAAGAAGACCTTTGCACCATTTAATTGCCTTATTCTGTCAGCAATGTGTGGACTTGGATGTCGGTCTCATTCAATTGCCTTGTTTGCCTGTCGCATGTCAATGCATATGTGTACAGCTCCTTCACTGTCCTTTTTGGGCACTACCACTATGGGAAAAACCCATTGCCTGGGGCTAGTAGACCGCTCAATGATATCATGCTTAAGTAACAATTCAAGTTCTTTTTTTAACAGCGTCTTGTAAATGAAAAGCAATTCACCAATATCTTTAAGCAAGAGGACAAATGTCCTCATTTTAATTGCACCCTTACTTTCATAGTCTTAAGCTTTCCTAAAACATTAAATAATGAAGGGAATTGACCTACTATTTCATGGTGAGCATTCATGTTGTAGTTTACAGAAATCAGTCCCATATTAGCAGCTGTGCTGAAACTGAGTTGACAGGCGCTTTGCACTGTACCTTGAAGCACATGGATGGGTGCTTGCACTTTAATTTTCTTGTGTTTCTTCATCGCTACAAATGAACCTTGACTTTTTAAGGGCATCGATGCAGCCAATGTATACCCTTTGGTTTTCGAATGTTTAAGTTTGTGGTAAAGGAAACAATTCATTATATTTCTCCTAAGGCATACTGTTTATTGAAGCACCACTGTAGATGATGAAAGGTATCAAACAACCATTTATTTTCTGTGTAATCTTTGGACAATGTCTGAATGACTTTGGTGCTTTAGCATGTCAACTTTTCTTTGACTGACATTTTTCTTCACATATGGCCAGTCCAAAGCTTTTCTGAGGTAAACATCGACATGGAACAACCATCTTCTTCACTTTCACCTGATACTGATCTAGAAGTACTGCTTGATAATGATTTAGATGACAATCGACTACGTTCAGTGTCGATTTGTCTTGACTGATGTTGTTGCATGGCCTTGTGGGCACATGTCGATCGTTGCTTCGGGAATGTTCCATCATGTATTTGTCTTCACGCCGTGATGCATTTGCTTTTTCCTTTGCTTTGCAAACAGTCATAAAATGGTTCTCCTTCCCACAGACTTTACATATCTGTCCAATGGGGGGACATTTATCTTCGTGTGGAAACGAAAACACAACTTCTTTTTGCATGTAGACATCACCTTGTGTCCTTCGGTCTTTGGCTTTGGCTTACTTTTCATACTCATGACTGATTCATTCTGTGTACCTTCTGCCTCCATGTCAGCAACATGTCTAACAACGTGCTCTTTAGCTCTGGAAGCCTTAAAACTCACTCCAGACTAAGAGTTCCTCTCAGCATTTGTCGTCTGAATTAATCTGACAAGCATTCATCATGACTCTAAAACATATAGCTTCTTCATCAATAAATTCATTGATCTTACAGTGTTTGATGAGTTTGTCGAGTTTATCCACAAATTCATCAATGGTTTCACCCACTTTCTGTCATTCTTGACTGAAAATATATATTTCATAATCTACATTGGGTATTGGATGGAACTCACAATTCAAAGTTTCTTTCAATCAATCAACAATTTATAGAGAGCAGCAAATCACCCGTGAGGGTCTCGATGCGCTGGAGCTGTTTGCTGCTGCATGGAGGTTTATCATTCAAACATCCAAGTCTTTAGTTTTCTTCTGAATTGCTGGAGTAACGGTGTGATCCTGAGGTGCAGGGAGAGGTTGTTCCAAGTCTTGGCTGCAAGGGGCAAAAAGGAGCATCATCTGCTGTTGGTTCGATGGATCCATTGGGTGTCTATGAGGGAGAATGAAGCTGATTGAAGGTGTCTAGTCGGTTGGTAGAGAGTCAGGCGTTTGTTGATTTATGCTGGTCCTTCGTTGTGCAGGCCTTGTAGGCTTGGGTCAGCATCTTGAACTGGCATCTCTTCAAGATCAGGAGCCAGTGTAGTTTCTTGAGCTGTGGTGTGATGTGAGTCCTTCTGAGGAGGTCGAGTATGAGTCTTGCCACTGCGTTCTTTATTGTCTGGAGTCTCTTCAGGAGGTGTGCAGTGATTCTGTCGTAGAACGTCTTTCCGTATTCCAGTCTGCTGGTGATGAGGGCCTGGGTGACAGTCCTTATGGTGTCTGCCGGGAGCCACCTGAAGATCTTGAGGAGCATCCAAATGGTGGGGAAGCAGGCAGATGAGACTGCGTTGACTTGCTTCTCCTTGGATAGCTTGCAATCCAGGATGATGCTGAGGTTGCAGGTGTGGTCTATTGGGGTGGGGTGTGCTGAGCTCTGTGGGCCACCATGCGTTGGTCCAAAGATGAGGACCCTTCATCCAGTCCGCAACATTCATCATGCATCTTTGGATCTTCGGACAATGAAAGGATGAGCTGTGTGTTGCCAGCGTAGTAGATTATGTTGAGTCCGAATGATCTGATGGTGGCAGCCAGGGGGGTTGTGTAGGTGTTGAAGAGTGTCCGGATTAGGTATGATCCTTGGGGGACTCAGCAGATGATCTTCTTGGGTTCTGAGGTGTGTGATGAGGCGATCCATTTGAGGGCGTTTACTTGAATCCCGATGTGGTGGAGTCTGTTGATCAGGATGTGGTGGGAAAGGGTGTCAAACGCAGAGGACAGATCCAGGAGATTGAGGGCTGCTGTTTCCCTGCTGTCCAGGAGGACTCTGATGTCATCTGTGGCTGCAATCACAGCTGTCTCGGTGCTGTGATTAGCTCTAAATCCAGATTGGTAGGGGTCCAGGATGTTGTGGTCTTTTAGGTGTTGGGTAAGTTGCTGGTTGATCGCTTTCTCGAGGACTTTTGTGGGATAGGGGAGCAGAGAGATGGGCCGGTAGTTCTTCATTTTGGCTGGGTCAGTGAATGTTTTTTTCAGGAGGGGCCTCACTTCAGCATGTTTCCAGTCCTCAGGGAAGGAGGCTGCAGGCATGGAGGTGTTCAGGACCTTCTTACACTCGTTGCTGATTGTCTTGTTTGTGAGGATGAAGATGTGATGGGTGCATGGGTCCGTGGGTGCTCCAGAGTGCACAGAGTTCATGATAGAGATAGTATCTTGCGCCGTGAGGAGTTTCCAGTGGGTAAGAAGGTGTTTGGGTTTGTGTTTTTGGGTGTGAGCTGGTAGATGCTGTCTCCGGTGGAAGGTTGGTATTTGAAGTTTTCATAGATGGCCAAAGGTTTGTCATGGAAGGTGTCGAACAGTTCCTGGGAGGGAGTAATGTCATTCTCTGTAGCTGCAGGATTGGTGAACTCCTTCACAACAGTGAAGAATTCTTTGCAGTGGTTTGCATTGGCTTTGATGCAGTCTGCTAGGGTGTTCTTCTTCGCTTCTTTCAGGAGGCCGTGGTACTGGTTCGAAGCGGACATGAAGGCGGTTTGGTCTTCTGTCTTTTTGCTGATGCACCACTTTATTTCAAGTTGTCAGAAGTTGCATTTGGTAGAATGCAGTTTCTTGGTGAACCAGCTGACTCTTTTGTTTTGTTTTTTGATCATGGCAGTCTTTGCGGGGACAATGTTGATGGCACAGTCTGTGAACCACTGAGAGAAGCCCTTAGCTGGTTGTTCAGAGTTATGTGTAGAGTCTGGGAGTTGGGAGCGGAAAGTGTTGTTCCACTGGTCTTCTGACATCTTTATCCAGTCTCTTTGTGTGGATCTGGGCAGCACTTGTGTTCTATTGTAACCTTTGGGGATGGCGGTGGCGATGTCTGGTGCGGAGGCGGGGTTGGTCAGGTTTCTGTGAGGAAGATGACGTTCGGGTGAGGGAGGAGATCTTGTCCCAGACCTCCATGGCGTGTTTCCCAAGTGAAGGTATGTTGAGTAGGATGCATTGGAGTTGTGACATGGTGGTCTTGGTTGATGTAGTGGGTGTGGCCGTGTTTGCACAGTCACTGGTGTCATTGACTGCTTCGGTGCTGAAGGTGAGGCGGTAGTGTTGGCAAGAGAATGGTCCTCAGGTGGTGTGCGGGATTGTGCGGCAGCAGTGGTTGTTGGTGCATCCTGGACTCAGAGGTCAGCGGCAGTGTATCATTGTGGAGTGGAAGGGCCAGGGGTCTTGGTGATGGGTGCGGTCCAGGTGCAGACGGGCTTGCCTTTGGCGTCCACTTTGGCATGCCTGCGGCGTGTACGCTGCATGCATCCACTGCGTGGCTGCACTTTAATCTGACGTTATGTGATTTCTTCGTCAGTTCATTGCATTTTCCTTATTACCTTTTTTACACCATTAACAACAAGGTTTTTGTGGTAATTGATAATCTTTTTGTTATCAGTCTCTTCAAGTGCATCAATGAAATATTCAAATGTCTCTATCCAAACTATCCAACTACCGCCAATATTTTGCTTTTTGGCGGTGTCAAATGGTGGAGGCGGTTTCAGAAAGGCAGAAGCTTTGTAGAGCAGTGTGGACTTTAACCACTGGAAATCATCTATAAGGCCTTGTGACGTGCTGGCCTCAGGATAATCTTTAACAATAGCTGGAAATATGACTTTCCATGATGCCATCTAAAAAGTTTCAGTATTCCAAGAGCAGCTCTTGGCTTTTTATTCTTCAAAGTCCTGTGAAGTTGTTCTGAGCCCCACTCAGCAGTTTCAGTGGCTGGCCACTTCAGGTATGGATGTCTTGGTAAACACAATCTGTGGCACGTCTCCTTGAGCCACTTCACTGCGTGCAGCAATACGATGACTCTCTGTAATGTGTTTTTTAAGTCAATTATATCTTCTTTTCTAAATGTCAATTTGCACTTTCTGACACCTAGTTGGTCTCCACCTTGCAACGTTTCTGTTTACAGCGTTATTTTGCAATTTTCAATTATCAATGACTGCTCTGTGAAAACCTGGTTGTATCCGCCTCCAGCGCAGACACTCCACAGAACATATGACTTTAGCTTGCGTGGCACCGCTGTACTTTTATTTATGATTTGACCAGCAGGTTCTCGGTCAATGAAATGAAATGAAATGAAAATAAGTTTTATAAAGTGCTCAAATGCCTGAGGGCGTCTTGGCGCTGGTAACACAGCAGATGGATGGTTATGACAACTAGTTTTGAAGCTATAAGTTAAAAAAGCCAGGTCTTAAGATTCTTTCTAAAAACGAACAGGTAAGAACTGGTCTTTAAGTTGAGAGGTAGGGCATTCCACCGTTTGGTTGTGCCATACACAAACCTTTTACCCCCCAACACATTCTTCTAAACTTGGGCACTTTAAGGTTAACTGTTGAGGATGATCGAAGTGGCCTAGTGGTAATATATCTGGTCAATTTATTTTTAAAATAGTCTTGGCCTTTTCCATGTAAGGCCTTGAAGGCCATGCACAGCACCTTAAAGTCTATTCTCTTAACAACTGGCAGCCAGTGAAGTTCCACAAGAGCCTTAGCTACTGAGCTTTGGCTAGGTATTCCCAGAAATAGGCGAGCTGCTGAGTTCTGCAGAATTTGTAGTTTGCTAAGAAGTCGTTTCTGTATATTAATATATAGCCCATTACAATAGTCTATTTTGGATAGAGTGAGGGCAGTTATCACTAGTTTCTTCAGCTCCAAAAGAATAAAAGGCAAGATCTTTCTCAGAATTTTTAACGTAAGAAATGCACTTGAAGTAATGACATCCACCTGTTTGTCAATCAACAGATGGTTATCAAAAATCACCACCAGATTTTTTACCTTAGTGACTGGGGTTGGAAGGGACCCAAGCTCCTCTGGCCACCAATCCGGTGACCGGAACGAGGTATTATTTCCCAGCAATAGCACCTCGGTTTTATCGGAATTCAACTTCATACAGTTGCACATCATCCAGTTGTTAACTTGTTGCATGCAATAGCTGAAGGTGGCCCCTGACTCTTTATGGTTTCCAGCAACTGAGACGATAATTTGCGTGTCAGCAGCCTAGCAGACAACAGAAAAACCCAAATTTCTAATCGATGTGGCTAGCTGACCACGTAAAGATCAAACAGGGTTGGGCTCAGTGATGATCCCTGCGGAACCCCACACGGGAAAAAAAAGAATCTGAGCAGTAGCCATCCAAAGACACTGACTTCACTCTGTCTGTGAGAAGAGAGGCTAGTATTGACAGACCTGAGCTACGAGTACCCAGAGACTTATGATTGACCATGTCGAATGCCGCCAAAAGGTCAAGAAGGATGAGCGCTGCAGAGTTCCCCCATCAAGCGATGCCCTTAGTTCCTCTGTGGCAGTAATTAGAGCCAGTTCTGTACTGTGTAGGCAATGAAACCCAAACTGTGAATGATCCAGTAGATTGTTTGATTCCAGGAATAAGGTGTAGATTCTCTGCAATGCTTTTGTTATCATGAACTGCTTCACAGCGGCTGAATCTATGCTTTGACTACACAAGCATTAAGTGTTGATTCGGTACTTCAACGACTGCACCCATGGCAGGCAAGAGCAGTGTGCTTGGACTATGGCAAACTCTCTGGTAAAGCAATGTTGATCTTCAGGTTACTTATCCCCTATCTCGTCACCAGTGGTAGCGGTTTCCCAAGGTTGGGTACTCACCAATGACTACATCACACACGTAGCTTAGTATTACACATATTTATTCTTCTGCGTGTAATTGCAAACTCAACATTCTAAATCAGCCTTCACTGTATTTTGCTCTAACACCTACGTCACAGCTCTACAGAGTCCATCAGGGGCCAAAAGGTTTCTGTCATTGATAACTTGCAAGACACTACAGGTCACAGGAATGCTCTTGTGCTATTTTTTCCAACAACCTTTATTGAAAACTCAACACTAACATGAAAACGGGAATACAGTAATGCAGCACAAAAGCAAGAGTTTACCTATCAATTACTACAAATAATTATTAGTCAAATTAAAAGCCTGCAGTGCATTCTGGAAAAAAGAGGATACTATCTGCAGTAGCGTGCAAGGGTTATGTGGCTATGGTAATTCAAAATAATAAACTATTTTACACACAGTTGTCATGGCTCTTGTATATATTTTGGGTAAAGGTAATTAAAAAAAATACACATTTACTGTAGTAGCTTTTTCAAAGTTTTGCAGATTTGAGCAGAAAGTTTAATTTGCATTTATGTATCTTGGGAGGTACAGTTTTTGTAGACAGCAAATAAATGGTGGCATGATGGGTCTTTGGGTTAATGTGCTGTTATGGTGCCCATGTAGCAAAGCTGCTAATTTTCTTACATTGTCCTCTTTTGCACAATAACATTACTGCTGTGACCTTTTGCACATATTTGCGTGCTTGACAGTATTCGATTAGTTTCTCTGAAACTACTTCTGTTTAGACATCTGGCTTTGCATAACATTATCACGATGCCTTGAACACATTCTCTCTCCATGTAATGGGGTTAGATCTTCCCTTGGGGGGATTTTTGGCTTTACACCTATACACACTCTAGGCACACACAGAGTGGGGTTTATCATAGTAGGAGTACGTCTGGTTACTACCTTGTTTTATATGCCTGCATATATACACTGTTTTAGCACCATGGTAAAACTGTATCTACTATTTACTCTTTTGGTGCTTGTAATCACTTTCATCTGCTTCTGTCTACTGATTATTGCAGCACATGTACTTTATACAAGAATAACGTTGGTTTAATAAATATTTTGAAAACGTCCCAGTGTGCATTCTCTGTATATTTCTCTGAGAACAAAAGAGCAGGAAGTAACTTAGCGAAAGGTTCTGATCTGCTACCACTATCCCTGAGGGGTTAGGGTTGTCATGTTCAGTGGTTGCCAGAAACCATTCACTCCCTTGTAGGGTTAGGGGGGCTTATGGTGGATCTGTGAGCTAGCTGGTCTCTAGTCCAACATATCCTGCGGGGATGCCCGGAATAAGTCTAGGCACCTCACCCAAAGTTTATGTTGTCCAACAAACATGCAGATCCTACGGATTAGTGGGAACTACACAACAGTGCCTCATCTGCCTCAGCCCTCATCTGTCTGCAGGTGATAAAACATAGCTGTGAATTATTGTGACTGCTTATATGTGACTCAGCCATTACTTCCATTTAGCCAAGTGCAAAGCTGCATGCTGGGCTTGCGGACCCCCATCTGGTGAGTCAGTGTCTGCTCACCAGATGGAATAACTTCACAAAAAATAAAATATACTTAAGGGAGCATTACATTAGACAATCATAGAACATGTTAACTAATATATGACTAAAAGATATAGTTTTGTCCTTCTTCTGGAACTCTGTCTTTGAGGGAATGTCAATTGTCACCATATAAACATGCATAAATAGAAGCAAATGTTGTTAATCTTTTGGGTGCAGCCATATATATATTTAACATAGGGATGACCTTGTTAAGGTGATGATGGAGCAACTCAGAAGCAGATATGTACCTGATATGTATTTTGCTCAGGAATATGTGTGTGCGTGGGGGGGGGTGTAAGGTTTCAGGATGAAGTATAGGGGTCTCACTGAATCTCTGATCGAGCTCCACAAAAACATTTAAGCAGCTGACAAAACATACACATATATCTTTGTGATGTACTGACTGTGAATGTGCATTTTAGGTTGTACATGAGCAGATTAACTCTACATCTTACCATCCTGTCATTCACTTTTATTAATGGGATTGAGTGTTAGCAGCCTCATATGCACACCATTTCAGATGGATTCAACTTTGTGGATTGGAGGGACTTGGACGTCTCAGCAAGATCTGAGCAATAGTTGCAGAAATCCATATAAAGTCACTTCTGATGCTCAACTAAATGCAATATTGTAACCATATTGAAATTAAACTGTGATATAGAAGTACATTTCTACAATGGGTGCATTAGCCAGTTTACAGTGATTGGATCTTCCAAGTTACACATAGATTGTTAAAGCACTCAGTCAATCCATTGCGCTCTTTTGTTGGTACTTGAGTGTAGCCTTCAGCTTACAAAGATATATTTAGAAGATGAAGTAAATCATTAATCAATCTTTCTGCGACTGGAGCATGTAGGCTAACCACAGATGTATGCAATAGTCACTCAGCTCACTGAGCAATCTGCCTGGGACAAGCTGATAAACTGCATTCTATGCACAAATGAATGACAAAGATTATCATCTTCTGCCAACTGTGTTATATTTTATGATTAGAACTTGTGATATTCATGTTCACATTGACATCTAATGCACATTTGATATTTTTAATAAAATGCAAAATTGTGTGAATAATAAAATGGTGCTCACTGCGAAGTAATCCCCAAGTAATTCTAAAATTGCCCAGCACAATTTCTAGTTTGCCAGGAAAAGCTGACTCAAAATAAAGTGATGTGTGCTTGCAAAGTAATCAGCAAACCATTCTTTATTAATCAGGAAGCATTTTAATTTAAGGCAAGATGGTAGCATTTATGAAGTAATCAACAAATAAATTCAAATCATCCTCAAGTCACCAGGAACAATCTCCTGGTAAAGTAATCAAAAACCCATTTTTTAGTCACCCTCAGATCCACTTGATCAATTACATCTTGTGGAGTCATTAAATACTCATTTTCATGTCCTCCTCAAATCATCAGGCACAAGTTTCTAAACTCTGCTGATGGCTTCAAGAGATTGATGATGTTTGATGATGTGAAAATGACTTCTACAGAAGTTGGATGACAGTCCAGTGACTCTGGGATGGCTTCCGAAGTAATCCTGTATGCTCTGGGTGCCACCTGCCTTGCAGATGGGACCAACCTGTATACCAGATCCATACCATACAACTCATGCAGTATACCTCGTCTTCTATCAACTCAACGGGCAAGAAATTACACCTCATCTCTCCCATGAAGTCTAAAATTTTCCGAGAATACCCAAGAGGCGACTTAAAAGGTGTGGGCCCATGAATATATGTTGCTTATATGCTGCTTTACTCACAAAACCAGCAGCATGGCCGGCGCTGTGCATGGCCGATGCACGGACGGGCACACAAGGACTTGCCTTTGGTGTGCCTATGGCCATCGGCACCACTTTGTGAGTCAGCTGCACATCCACTAAGCAGTACACCTTAAATAGGGGAGATTTTGCACATGAGACTAACAAGCTGACCAAGACTATGGTCTGAAAAAGAGCCAATACCTGAGGGAACACATAGCATTACCAAAAAGTCAAATAACAGTAAAAACACTCAATAAAATCAGTCCAAGCGCTAAATATACCTTTTAGAAGCAGATTATGTCCGCAACACAATTATCATCCTTGTTTCTCCCCCCCACTATTATAATTAACAGATGGGGTCACAAAACAAACATGTTTTTTAAAATTACACCGACCACAAGTAACCCGACCTTACAGCAGTACGCCTTAAATAGACGGGGTACTTGCCTGGACATAAAACTAGCAGGCTGACCAAGATGGCAGTCAGGAAAAAAGTTGATGCCTGAGGGAAAAATGGTGGTACAAAAAAGCCCAATACTGTAAAAACACTCGATAAAATCATTCAAAGGCCGAAATATTCTTTCTAGAGAATATGAAGCCAACAGCAAAATTATCACCCTTGTTTCTCCCCACCTTTACAAATTAACAGACGAGGTCACAAATCAGACGTATGCTTTTTATAATTGCACTGATCGCAAGTTACCCGACCGCGTAGTAGTTTGTCTGAAATAGGTGAGGTCTTGCCTGCACATGAAACTAGCAGGCTGACCAAGATGGCGGTCAAGAAAAGAGCCAATGCCGGAGGGAAAAAGTGATGGTACGAAAAAGCTAAATTACTGTAAAAACACACAAAATCAGCCAAAGCCCCAAATATCCTTTCTAGAAGTAAATGAATCCTCCAGCACAATTATCACCCGTGTTTCTCCTCCCTCGATAACAATCAACAGCTCTAGTCACAAAACAAACATATGCCCCAAGTATCCTTTTTAAAAGCAGATGAAGCCCCATGATTTACCATTTGTTTCCATCTGGCAAATGTATGTAAACAAAGCACCTACTTCAGAGACCTTAGTACACAATATTTATCTAGCTGCTAAGTTACAAAATACAATCAGTTGTGCCTTTGTCCAGCCCTCACAAACTAGTTTTGTATTTACTTTTTGGTATGGACTTTCTAAACATAGATTGGATTTCAACCTGGCCACTGGAATGGCCAGTGTATTGGACATGGTACATGCTACTTTTAAAGCTAACGTTTTTTGAGGGACAAGCCCATCAGGAGCTCAGGTACTGTCTAAAATGAAGCAACCAAAAGATAGTAAAAGAATGCATGATGCATGCTTTCGATGTGACTCTTTCTTCCTTAGACAACCTGAATAGGAATATGTAAAATTACAATTTGCTAATTTAAAATTTCTCAGAATTATGTGAAATTATGTGGTGTTTCATGTTGTTATTGTGTGTGATAATTAAACACGTTCAGAAGTCAATTGAGATTCCTGCAGAAGAATATTTGAGGAGAACATGTATCCAGCCAGACAGTTTCTGTTCAAAGTAGTCTTCCATAGTTACAACTCGAGCAAATTCCACACCGATATAACCTTGTAAAAGTTTTCAAAATCTCACTGGCAAAATCTTGTGGAATTTCACTTACATGATTTTCATGCACATAAAAACATTCTGCCTATGTGAAATCCTGAAGTGCAGACCCGTTTTGAAATTGTTCGATTTCCCACACTGGCAATACCTATTGGGCCTGAATAAAGGTATAGGTGCTATTTAGCACTCCTGGTAAATACCAATGCCACAGGGTTCATAATTTATTAGGGCGATAAATAGCACCTGTTAGACCTGACAGCCTCAGGGTGGTCTTCCACCAGCTTTTTGCCTGCCTCCCTCCATTATTCTGACCTCGTTTCTGCTGGCTTTAGGACTCTGCACTCTTTAACATGGCTAAATGGTGCTAATGTACTTATGCTCTCTCCCATAAACATGGTAATATTGGTTCATCTTCAATTTGCATACTTCATTTACCTAGAAGTCCCTAGTAAAGTGCAATGCATGTGCCAGGGGCCTATAAATTAAATGCTACTAGTGGGCCTGTACACTGATTGTGCCACCCACATAAGTAGCCCCTTAACTAGGTATCAAGCCTACCACTGCAGAGTCTGTGTGAGCAGTTTCACACTGCCATGTCGACCTGGCAAGTAAACCCTCTTGCAGAGCCTAAACCTTCCCTTTTTATACATATAAGTCACCCCTAAGGTAGGCCCTGTATAACCCATAGAGCAGGGTGCAGTGCTTTTAAAAGGCAGGACATGTACTTTTAAACTTTACATGGCTTGGTAGTGAAAACCTCCCTATTTCGTTTTTCACTACTGCAAGGCCTATCTCTCCCATAGAATAACCTTGGGATTACCTTATTACATCTTTTAAGGGTAACTCCCAATTGTGAAGAGATAAACATTTCAAGTTTAGTGTCATTGAACCCACAATTTAAAATCAAAACTTATGGTGAAGTTGGATTTTAAAATCCAGTTTAGCTAATGCCACCATTAGAAAGTCGGTATTTACTTACTTTAGCCATTTGGTGCCTTCTGTCTGTCTATGGAATACAGGTCTGGGGTGAGAGACAGCTGGCTTCCTGCATTCCCTCTAGACAGTCACACACAAAGGAAGGGTAGGTGCGCCTGAGTGGTCATCTGCATGCAGATGGGCCATCCTGAACAGGATGGGAGGGAGGAGCTGACACTTACACCTGAAAGGTCTGTGTTCTGTCCCCGCACAAAGGATTGATTACCCCCTGTAGTGTGTTTGGAGCCAGGGGTTCTGTTGGCATTGAAAAGTACTTGGCCTTTGGCCTTGTGTTTTTGTGATCTCACAAGTACCCCTCAATGGCAATACTAGATCTTATCACACAGTTAAAAATTACGTTCTGCTAACAGATTTTTGCACATGTCACTTTGTCTATGGGAAATTTAGATTTTTACAAAATTGGGGGATTTTTTTTAATACTGTTGATCATTTGAAAAGTGTATGATACAAATTGCATTATGTGTTCATAAGCAATTCAGATTAGTGATATTGTCTCTTGGGGTAGTAATGTTAATGTACAAAGACACCAGTCTACCATATTTAAATTGGACTGTAATGCATGGATGCCTTGAGACACTCACGTGTGAGTAGCGCGCTCTATAAACCCCCTGATTGATTGATTGATGCAGCAGGAATGCACAGCTTGTAAGCTGCTTGCACACTAAAGATGTGACAAAGGCAAGCATGTCTGCTCACACCAGCAACCGCTTAGGGACAGAGCCAGACATGCTGCCTATTTGAACACTGAGAATGTGTGCCTCACTTATTCTAAGAGCAAGGTAATGTCAGTTAACCCATTTTTATTAAATGCAAGGTGTCTCCAAAAATGTTATGCTGAGGTCTCAGACTTCATACTTAGGCACATATTTACTAAGGGCTTGCATTATGTCATGCAAGAAGATGCATGGCAATGCAAGCCCTTAAGTAAGATTTACTAAGCCATGCACAGTCACTTTGTGTGACTCTGCGTGGTTTAATAAGTCTAGAGTAACACAACGCAGAGCAAGTTGGGCATTCCCACACATCCACCTTTGGATCTTGGCGCATTCCTAAATTTACTAAGAATAGTAAACCTAGAAATGTGTCAAAATGGTACGACATCCCAACAGAGGCATAATGAGGAGCAATATATTTAATTCTCCTTGTTATTTCCTCTTTCTCCATGTGCTGCATTCTGCAGCACACATAGTCAATCAATCAATCACGGCATTTATAGAGCGCGCTACTCACCCGGGAGGGTCTCAAGGTGCTGGGGGGGGGGTAAGTTACTGCTCGAACAGCCAGGTCTTGAGCTGCTTCCTGAAGGAGAGATGGTCCTGGGTTCGCCGAAGGTGAGTGGGGAGGGAGTTCCAGGTCTTGGCTGCCAGGTAGGAGAAGGATCTTCCTCCGGCGGTGGTTCTGCGGATGCGTGGTACGGTGGCGAGGGCGTGGCTGGCTGATCGTAGCTGGCGGGTGGGCGTGTAGAAGGTCATGCGGTCGTTGAGGTACTTTGGGCCCAGGTCGTGGAGGGCCTTGTGTGCGTGGGTGAGGAGTCTGAACGTGATTCTCTTGCTGACGGGGAGCCAGTGCAGGTCTTTCAGGTGTCCGGTGATGTGGCTGTGTCGGGGGATGTCCAGGATGAGTCGTGCGAAGGCGTTCTGGATGCGCTGGAGTCTTTTTGAAGTTTGGCTGTGGTTCCGGCGTAGAGGGTGTTCCCATAGTCCAGTCGGCTGGTGACTAGTGCCTGGGTGACGGTCTTCCTGGTTTCAGTGGGGATCCATCTGAAGATCTTGCGGAGCATGCGCAGGGTGTTGAAGCACGAAGATGAGACGGCGTTGACTTGTCTGGTCATCGACAGGGAGGAGTCCAGGATGAAGCCCAGGTTGCGTGCGTGGTCCGTTGGCTTGGGCGCGGTGCCCAGGGCCGGGGGCCACCAGGAGTCGTCCCAGGCGGAGGGTGATGAGCCCAGGATGAGGACTTCCGTCTTGTCTGAGTTCAGTTTAAGGCGGCTGTTCCTCATCCAGTCGGCGACGTCTCTCATCCCGTCGTGTAGGTTGGCTCTGGCGGTGGTGGGGTCGTTGGTGAGGGAGAGGATCAGCTGGGTGTCGTCGGCGTAGGAGATGATGTTGAGGTTGTGTTGGCGTGCGATGGCTGCGAGGGGCTCATGTAGGCGTTGAAGAGGGTTGGACTGAGTGAAGATCCTTGTGGAACGCCGCAGATGACTTCGGTGGCCTCGGATCTGAACGGGGGAGGCGGACTCTCTGGGTTCTTCCGGCGAGGAACGAGATGATCCATTCCAGTGCTTTCTCTCGGATTCCGATGTTGCTGAGGCGCTTCACTAGGGTGCGGTGGCAGACGGTGTCGAACGCCGCGGAGAGGTCCAAGAGGATGAGGGCTGCTGTTTCCCCATTGTCGGTTAGGGTTCTGATGTCGTCGGTGGCTGCGATAAGGGCGGTCTCGGTGCTGTGGTTGGCCCGAAACCCGGACTGCGAGGGTCGAGGGATCCATTCGTCTCGAGGAAGGCGGCAAGCTGTCTGTTGACGGTCTTCTCGATGACTTTGGCCGGAAACGGAAGGAGCGAGATGGGACGGTAGTTCTTGAGGTCGGTGGGGTCCGCCGTTGGTTTCTTCAGGAGGGCGGTAAGCTCGGCGTGCTTCCAGCTCTCCGGGAAGGTGGCGGTGTGGAAGGAGGAGTTGATGATGTCCCGGAGATGGGGTGCGATGGTGGCGTCGGCTTTGTTGAAGACGTGGTGTGGGCAGGGGTCGGTTGGTGATCCGGAGTGGATGGAGTTCATCGTGCGGGTGGTGTCTTCGGTGCTGATCGGGGTCCAGTTGCAGAGGGTGGTGGTGGCGGGCGTTGGTTCGGCGGTAGGGTGCATGGTTTGTGCGTCGAAGCTGTTATGTATGTCGGTGATCTTGCGGTGGAAGAACGCGGCGAGTGAGTTGCAGAGGTCTTGCGAGGGGTGATGTCGTTGTTTCCGGCGCTGGGGTTGGAGAACTCTTTGACGATGCTGAAAAATTCCTTGCTGTCGTGGGCGTTGTTGTCCAGTCGTTCTTTGAGTGCCGACTTCTTGGTGGCACGGATCAGCTGGTGGTGTTTGCGGGTGGCGTGCTTGAGGGCGGTCCTGTTGTCTGTGGTCTGGTCGAGTCACCAGGTTTTCTCGAGAGTGCGGCAGTTCTTCTTGGATTCCTTGAGTTCGTTGGTGAACCAAGGGGTTTTCTTGCTTCCGGGTCTGCTGGGAGGCTTTTTAGTGGTGCGAGGTCGTCGGCGCAGGCGGTCAGCCACTTGGCGAGGTTGCTGGCTGCTTTGTTTGGGTCCGTTGTGTTGGTGGGTGTGTTCTGGCTGAGGGAGGCGGTGAGCTGCTCGGCGGTGATCTTGCTCCAGCTCCGGCGGGGAGCCTGTTGCGGGTGGTGGTGGGTCGCAGTCTTTCTGAAGCTGAAGTGGACGCAGCTGTGGTCGGTCCAGTGGAGTCCGGTGGCGTGGCTGAAGGAGATGTGCTTGCTGGAAGAGAAGACGGGGTCAAGCGTGTGGCCGGCGTAGTGGGTGGGCGTGTTCACCAGTTGCTTGAGTCCGAGGTTGGCGAGGTTTCCAGCAGGGCGGTGGTGTTTCTGTCGTTGTTGTTCTCCAGGTGGAAGTTGAGGTCCCCTAGGAGGATGTAGTCGGCGGAGGGCATGGCGTGCGGGCTGATGAAGTCTGCGATGTCTTCGCTGAATAGTGTGCGTGGTCCCGGGGGTCTGTAGATGAGGGTGCCTCGGAGGGTGGTCTTGGGGTCAGTGTGTATCTGGAAGTGTAGGTGTTCGGCGGCGGTGAAGGTCTCGTCGGAGTTAGTCGAGATGCGGATGGTGTTCTTGTGTACGATGGCGATGCCTCCTCCCGTCTGGTTGCCGCGGTCCCTCCGGGTGATCTTGTATCCGTCCGGGATGGCTATGGCGATGTCGGGCGCTGAGGAGGCGTTCATCCAGGTTTCGGTGAGGAAGGCGATGTCCGGTGCTGTTGCGTCGAGCAGGTCCCAGAGTTCCACGGCGTGCCTGTGGACGGAGCGGGTGTTCAACAGGATGCATTTCAGGTGGTTGCTGCTGGTGCTCGACTTGGCGGAGGTGGTGCACGTCCGGGGGCAGGTGAATCGGCAGGTTTGGCAGGTGAAGGGTCCGTGGGTGCGTCTCGGTGAGGCTCGGTAGCAGGCAGGGTTCCGGCCGGCATTGAGTGCGGTGAGGGTGGCGGCGTCGTAGGTCCGTCGAGTAGTGTTGCATCGGTGGGATCCAGGGGTTCTGGCGCTGGGCGCGGTCCAGTCGCGGACGGGCGCAGACGGGCTCGCCTTTGGCGCGCCTTCGGCGCGCCAGCGGCGCGGCCCGCAGCGGCCGCCATTTATGGGGAGGTGGGAGGGAGGAGCAGCTGGGAGGCGGGAGGCAGGGGCAGCGAATGGGCAGTCAGGGGGGCGGGGCCGCAGGGGACGCAGCGGCGGGAATGGCGACAGAATTACGGGCACAACGCAAATGGGGCAGCGAGGGGCACAGAAAGGAAAATGGGGGGAGAAAAACAGACAGAATTACGGGCACAACGCAAATGGGGCAGCGAGGGGCACAGAAAGGAAAATGGGGGGAGAAAAACAGACAGAATTACAGGCACAATGCAAATGGGGCAGCGGGGGCACAAAAGTACAAGGGGAGAGAAAACAGACAAAAATACGGGCACAACGCAAATGGGGCAGCGAGGGGCACAGAAAGGAAAATGGGGGAGAAAAACAGACAGAATTACAGGCACAATGCAAATGGGGCAGCGAGGGGCACAGAAAGGAAAAAGGGGGAGAAAAACAGACAGAATTACGGGCACAACGCAAATGGGGCAGCGAGGGGCACAGAAAGGAAAATGGGGGAGAAAAACAGACAGAATTACGGGCACAACGCAAATGGGGCAGCGAGGGGCACAGAAAGGAAAATGGGGGAGAAAAACAGACAGAATTACAGGCACAATGCAAATGGGGCAGCGAGGGGCACAGAAAGGAAAAAGGGGGAGAAAAACAGACAGAATTACGGGCACAACGCAAATGGGGCAGCGAGGGGCACAGAAAGGAAAATGGGGGAGAAAAACAGACAGAATTACGGGCACAACGCAAATGGGGCAGCGAGGGGCACAGAAAGGAAAATGGGGGAGAAAAACTGACAGAATTACAGGCACAATGCAAATGGGGCAGCGAGGGGCACAGAAAGGAAAAAGGGGGAGAAAAACAGACAGAATTACGGGCACAACGCAAATGGGGCAGCGAGGGGCACAGAAAGGAAAATGGGGGAGAAAAACAGACAGAATTACAGGCACAATGCAAATGGGGCAGCGAGGGGCACAGAAAGGAAAAAGGGGAGAAAAAACAGACAGAGTTACAGGCACAACGCAAATGGGGCAGCGAGGGGCACAGAAAGGAAAATGGGGGAGAAAAACAGACAGAATTACAGGCACAGCGCAAATGGGGCAGCGAGGGGCACAGAAGGAAAATGGGGAGACAAGCAAGAAATACGGGCACCGGGGCCACAAGCGGAGGGGCGATCTTACCTGCAGAAGCAGCGGGCAGACAACACAGGCGGAGCTGTGTGGTGGGGAGCGACCTACCTGGCAAGGTCAAGGGTCGCTCTCCTCACCGCGCAGCGGCCGCCATTTATGGGGAGGTGGGAGGGAGGAGCAGCTGGGAGGCGGGAGGCAGGGGCAGCGAATGGGCAGTCAGGGGCGGGGCCGCAGGGACGCAGCGGCGGGAATGGCGAGAGGCAGCGGGGGCACAAAAGTACAAGGGGAGAAAAAACAGACAAAAATACGGGCACAACGCAAATGGGGCAGCGAGGGGCACAGAAAGGAAAATGGGGGAGAAAAACAGACAGAATTACAGGCACAATGCAAATGGGGCAGCGAGGGGCACAGAAAGGAAAAAGGGGGAGAAAAACAGACAGAATTACGGGCACAACGCAAATGGGGCAGCGAGGGGCACAGAAAGGAAAATGGGGGAGAAAAACAGACAGAATTACGGGCACAACGCAAATGGGGCAGCGAGGGGCACAGAAAGGAAAATGGGGGAGAAAAACAGACAGAATTACAGGCACAATGCAAATGGGGCAGCGAGGGGCACAGAAAGGAAAAAGGGGAGAAAAACAGACAGAATTACGGGCACAACGCAAATGGGGCAGCGAGGGGCACAGAAAGGAAAATGGGGGAGAAAAACAGACAGAATTACGGGCACAACGCAAATGGGGCAGCGAGGGGCACAGAAAGGAAAATGGGGGAGAAAAACAGACAGAATTACAGGCACAATGCAAATGGGGCAGCGAGGGGCACAGAAAGGAAAAAGGGGGAGAAAAACAGACAGAATTACGGGCACAACGCAAATGGGGCAGCGAGGGGCACAGAAAGGAAAATGGGGGAGAAAAACAGACAGAATTACAGGCACAATGCAAATGGGGCAGCGAGGGGCACAGAAAGGAAAAAGGGGGAGAAAAAAACAGACAGAGTTACAGGCACAACGCAAATGGGGCAGCGAGGGGCACAGAAAGGAAAATGGGGGAGAAAAACAGACAGAATTACAGGCACAGCGCAAATGGGGCAGCGAGGGGCACAGAAGGAAAATGGGGAGACAAGCAAGAAATACGGGCACCGGGGCCACAAGCGGAGGGGCGATCTTACCTGCAGAAGCAGCGGGCAGACAACACAGGCGGAGCTGTGTGGTGGGGGAGCGACCTACCTGGCAAGGTCAAGTAAGAGGAAAAGGCCTCAGAGAATTGTTTTTGTGCAGGAAGGGAAAACAGTCCTTCCTGTAATGTAGGCACCTTTGCACCATGGTGCAAGGTTATCTGCTTTAGCGCTAGGCAGCACTCAGTGTGCCAGGACAGAGAGAGAGCAGGTATGCACCATATCTTAATAAATATGGCGCATTCCTCCTTTCTCCATTTGACACAGTACAGATAGTAGTCTTGCTGTGTTGTGTTGCGCTGAATGTTAGTAAATCTGGGCTTCAGTTCTGAGCAACATTTCTTATTTTAACTGAAACTTGGGTCCAAGAATCAGTTAATCCTAACTTTGCATTGGCAGTCCCTTCTCAATTTAAGGTCATTAGATTGGACGGTATCAACAGACCCAGAAAGTGGAGTAGAAGTTAAAGTTATGGAAAATGTATAATACAGTTAGTTACACTAGAGGAATTGAAGTCTGCAGAGCTTCTGTCTCCTACATGTTCATACACCTAGTTGTTGCATTTACACTTCCAGGGACTGATTCTAAATTGATGATTCAGTTTAATGAGTTTGTATAATGAAATTCTTTTAACCTCAGCAAACCTAATAGTACTGAGCGATTTTAACTTTTTGAACTAATTGCCATTGCACGAGGGCACAAGTGAATTTTAAGAAACTTGTTCGCCAATTCATCTTGGAGCCAACACATATAAAGGACATAGGGCCTGAGTACGAGTTTGGCATTACAACGGTCGGAAGTACACTGCCAAGCCGGCAGCATCCCGCTGTATGACTTTCCCCTGACCTGATCATGGCGAGGGTCCCGATCATG
This sequence comes from Calotriton arnoldi, assembly GCA_963921515.1. NCBI lineage: Eukaryota > Metazoa > Chordata > Amphibia > Caudata > Salamandridae > Calotriton > Calotriton arnoldi. The sequence goes on from CAWUFW010005494.1 coordinate 213,312, forward strand.
ATCAGATTGTCGGAAAGGCAGGGCGTGATCTGCACAGCAGTGCTGACATCGGCACCTCCACCACAGGCTGCCGCTTTTTGCACTGCTGCCCCATCAGGATCCAGGATCCTGTCGGTGGCGGCGGTCTTCTGTCTGACTTGTGTCGGTCTGACCGCCTACCTCGTAATCAGGCAGTCGGACCGACAAGGAGGCGTCAGTCAGACTACCACCATGGGTACAGCAGTCTTGGGACCGCCGTAGTCATAATCAAGCCCATTTTCTTGATTTAATTTTTTCAGAAGGGATGATTATATGCCCATCCCAAAATGTTACTCTTCCTTTAACTGACCACTCTTTAAGGTTTTTGGTGAGGACTTGTCGGCACCATGGTTGGTGATCGGCCAATTAAAATCAAAGACAAATTCCTGGAATAAAAATGCCCCAGACACACTTTTAGCTGCACTTGGAAACTTGGCTGGCAGGTTCAATTTTCATTTTGTGTTGAGGCACTTAATAACTTGGTGAATGAATGGATTACTAAAAATCTAAATGAAGTAGGACCTACAAAGAAAATACATCAAACACAACATAAGGTCTCGGCATCCTGGATTCAGAAGAAGCCAAGAAGAGACTGGAAAAAGTATGGCTTAGGGATTATAGTTCAGAGAATAAAGAAGTATTCACAAAGGCTCTCCATGCACTCTTTAGCTGATTTGATCAACTAAAGAGTTTCTTACCGCGCTGATGCTTCAATCCAACAATTCCATGTAGGAGATTTTTAGGGTCCTTATTCTTTGATTAACTCCACCAGTTTAAAATTGATTATCTATAATGCACAAGAAATACATGGTAGCCTAGTTGTATTTGCCTATGATAAAATGCAGAAGATATGTGCCACATTTCATAATCATGATAATGCAGCATATTTCATGGCAGAACAGGGAGGATGTTCAAAACTAAGGAGGAGGTAGTTATGGATGTTTAACCCCTTACATAGGATGCCATAAAAGGTCTTCTGGTGTTGGTTAAGTTGGCATCTCCTTGAGAGCCACGCACTGCTAGAAAACTACACCGAGTTACTTGCATACTTGGACCAATCCTTACCAAACTCTGTAACCCTTCATTGTTTCCAACCCTAGTACATCTTTGTTGGAAACATGAAGTAATTTCCCCTATTTTAAGGAAATCTATGGTTGACCCAACTGTTTTAGACATTTTTCGGCCAGTTTCTTTAATGCTGGTGCTGATCAAAATTTTGGAGAAACACGAATAGGATTTTGTGTTCATATTTATTAACACATAAAGGACTAGAAGTAGCCTCATCTGGATTAAGGCCAATGCATATTCAGATGTGAATGAGATTAGCTAGATCAGGAAAATATCAATCAGCTATCTATTTAGCTCTATCAGCTACCTTCATCACTATCTTGCATAAAATCTTAGGAGCAGATTTACAAGTAAGTGACGCATCTGTAGAGATGCGCCACTTTCCCTGTGCCACCCTGAGAAACCCTTGCGCCACCATGGATGTGCCGTATTTACAATACGGCGCACCATGGCGCAAGGATTGATAGATGCATCAGAAATTCTGACACACCCGTTGGGGCAAAAGTCACGCATTGGAGGTGTCGTGTCGCAAGCACTACGCAATTCCAGCAATGTATTTTTAGGCCTATTCCCACTACACTGCGTCACTCCTTACGCCTGCTTCAAGCAGGCGTAAGGTTTTGACGCAGTGGCATCCTAGAAGTGACGCAGTGAAATCTACAGAAAAAATTCTAACAGCAGTACAGACTGCTGTAGTGAGAGAAAGAGCACTGGCTCAGGGGAAACAAATAATAGTAGTGACTCCAGTTCCAGCCTTAGAGGCTGCGACAAAGGCAAGCGTTCCCAATGATAAAACTTTACATCCGAGATGGATACAATGGGCTAATTCTCTCACTGCAACAGATGTAGAATACAGGTACGACCCAAATTTAAAGAAACAAGCATTCCTGCAATACGAACAAGAATATCCTCTATCAAACAAAATAATGCCTCTAGATCAGTATGAATATATCATTTACACTGACGGATCTGCTCAACCGGCCATGGGGAGTAAGCAACAATATAGCGCAGCATGTGCAATGGTTAAAGGTCGCATGCGGGATGGAAAATTCCACCCGAGTTGCACAAAGACGCAGTCCCTAGGAGACTGCACGGCACAGTTGGCAGAGTTAAAAGCGCTGATATTGGCACTAGTAAATACGGATCGAGAATTCCCCACACTAATTGTGTGCGATTCCTTTTACTGTGTGCAGTCTTACAATGAATATTTGCAGTACATGGTTCAGAACGGGTTCAAAGATGCAAAAAGTGGCACAATTAAGCATAAAATGCTATGGCAACAGGTAGTGGAGTTGAAAACCAAACTACCGAGGGCTCACTTGATACATACACTGAGTCATCAGCGTGATGGCGTTCACGTTGAAAGGAATTCATTGGCTGATGAAGCCGCAAAGGGGGCTGTATGCACGGCTTCCGTAGCTGCAATCACTCATTCTAAAACGAGAATAGACGGTGAGATTATGGTAGCTGTCATTGCTTCACGCAAAAACAGCAAAGCACTACCAAAAAGGTTTCCACTCAAGTACTCCTACAAGTTAGATGCCAATAACATTCCATTTGCTCAGATTCCTGGAGTGGGGGATAGAGTAATTCCAAATATGGATCGTAGGTTAGGTTTAATTCTAGCAGCACACAAAGTGATAGGTTCTGCACATGCAGGAGTTACGGGGACTGTTTCTTTACTGAAACAACGCTATTGGTGGCCTGGGTTAACAAAGCAGACTAAAGACTATGGGGTCGATTCCGATTCGGGCCGGAAAAAGCACCGACCGACTCGGATCCGGAAAAAATACCGACCGACACGTACCAGTGGCGCCCGACACGCCAAGTACGATGCAAGCCGCGATAAATCCGACCGACACGTCAGGAAACTAAGCCGACCGACCGACCCGCTCGGAAAATAGCAATCCGGCCGGAAAAACACGCGAATCCAACCGACCGACACGCACCCGGAACAAATCCGACCGAATCGTACCCGCCAACTCCAACCCGCAAAGTACGATGCAAGGCGCGAAAAACCCGACCGAGTCGGACGGAGGACAAGCCGTACGACCGACACGCATACAAAACCGAGCCGAAGCAACACAATACACCGCGACCGACGCGTACGCAGCATACAAAACTGCACAAACACAGCGTGAACGAAACGGAAAACACCGTACGAGACCAATGCACGGTCCGACTCGGTCACAAGAACGTTTCCAACATACACAAACAGCACAAAGGAAAAATCAACCAAAAAAAGGCCAAACAAGCAATTACCAAGCCAATAAATACTGGGGGGGTGGGGACAGAGAACAAAGACACACCAACAACTCCACCTATATAAAGGACACAAATCACTACCATGAGCCTTTGCAAATGCCATTCCACTGCCAGCACCCAAGAGAAAGCAACCACACACCCACAGCTCATCCCTCACACAAGCCACACACCAGCAGCACACCAACAAATACCTACCTCACATACACCCAGCACAACACACACCCACACACCCTCACCTGCACACCAACACACACAGCACCCACTATCACCACCCATCACCATGCCCCCCAAGAAGAATCCCAAGTTCCTAGATAGTGAATTGGAAGTCATGGTAGACGAGATCCTCAGGGTGGAGCCACAGCTGTTTGGCACTCTGGTCCAACAGACCCCCATGTCGCAGAAAACCAAGATGTGGGAGAGGATCATCAACAGGGTGAACGCCCAATCACCATGTCGGCGCACAAAGACCGACATCCAGAACAGGTGGTATGACGTGCGCAGGAGGGTCCGGGAGCTGCTCAAGAAAGACTACCACCTGAGCCAATACACCGGCAGTGGCCCTCCTGCCAAGCCAGTATACCTCAGGCCCTGGGAGGAGAAGGTGCGGGCCATCCTTCCGCCAGTGAGCGTATATGGACTAGAGGACATCCCAGAGCCTGGTGAGTACACAACAAATGTACACAATAAACTGCCACAAAACACACACATCACTGTCAAGGGGAGAGTCAAACCATGCACTCATAGCAATTACACAGCAACTAGAACAGAATCATCCCAAAATGTGTATGTCAGTCAGATAAACACAACACATGCCATCAAAAAAGTCACATCCAACTGTGCCAACACATGTACAAACACAACCACAACTACAGCTAGGCAGTGGCACAAATAGAACTAACACACACATCCACACATGTAGCCACCACAACAACACCAACACACAGTGAAGACCACTCAAAGGAAGGAATTCTGTGTATGCTGGCCAAGTCAGTGTAGCCAATAGCATCATGGGAGTCGCAGTCACACATATTGCCCCCCACAACTGTCCCATCAACACCACCCTGAACCATGCTCACATCACAGGGAGTGGAGAAGGACTCACAAGATGGCTGACACTGGCTACTGCTGTGGGGAGCACAAGGCCCTGCTGCCAACTGTGCACCAACAAACAGCAGGACACCACTGACTGACATCCTGAGAGACAACTTACACTCCCTGCAATGCAAGCACGTTCCATGGTGGGATATCCGGCTGGCTGGGTGGGAAGGGGGACTTGCAGCACTGACCATAGTCACCAGCACCTCCCCTCACCCCCCCCCCAACACAAACTCCACAGTACCCACCTGGTAGAATGCAATGCCCTCCATCCTAACACAAGATCCCACAAAGCACCACCACCCTGGGTTATGTTGTGTGAAGCACAGGGACACTCTTGGGACTCTTAGCCAAACAACTGCCAGGACAACACTCCCAGCCATCCTGTCAGCACAGCCAGCCCACCCCACAGGGAAGCAGAGTCAAAAGGAAGGAAGCATGGGCATGCTGGGAAGGGGGTGGAGGCAATAGCATGATGGGAGTCGTAGTCACAGCTCTACATCCCCCACCACATGGCCCAGCAAGCTCACACTCACGCATGCACATCCCACAGAGAGTAGAAAGGCCCATCAAAGATGTCTGACACTGTTGCTGTGTCGTGGGGAGCACAAGGGCATGCTGGGAACTGCACATCAACCAACAGCAGGACACCACTGACTGACATCCTGAGAGACAACTTCCACTCCCTGCAATGCAAGCACGTTCCATGGTGGGATATCCGGCTGGCTGGGTGGGAAGGGGGACTTGCAGCACTGACCATAGTCACCAGCACCTCCCCTCACCCCCCCCAACACAAACTCCACAGTACCCACCTGGTAGAATGCAATGCCCTCCATCCTAACACAAGATCCCACAAAGCACTACCACCCTGGGTTATGTTGTGTGAAGCACAGGGACACTCTTGGGACTCTTAGCCAAACAACTGCCAGGACAACACTCCCAGCCATCCTGTCAGCACAGCCAGCCCACCCCACAGGGAAGCAGAGTCAAAAGGAAGGAAGCATGGGCATGCTGGGAAGGGGGTGGAGGCAATAGCATGATGGGAGTCGTAGTCACAGACATTGCTCAGCCTCACAACTGGCCCATCAACACCACCCTGAACCATGCTCACATCACAGGGAGTGGAGAAGGACTCACAAGATGGCTGACACTGGCTACTGCTGCGGGGAGCACAAGGCCCTGCTGCCAACTGTGCACCAACAAACAGCAGGACACCTCTGACTGACATCCTGAGAGACAACTTCCACTCCCTGCAATGCAAGCACGTTCCATGGTGGGATAACTGACTGGGTGGGTGGGTGGGTGGGAAGGAGGTCTGGCTGTCAACCAAACACAATCAATGCAGACCATGTTCACACCCCAGAGAATACATAGAAATGCCCAAATAATGCAGGACAATGTGCCACACCAATATCAACCCCTGACTGTGACGACTTAGGACAATACAATGTACAGGCCCGCACCCCGAGGCACAGTCACAACTGTCAGGTGTGTCAACCACTGATGCCTGCAGAAACATGACATACATTGTTTGTGTCTCCCAAAAACAGGTGATGATAGGGACACAGCAGCAGACGCTGAGGAGTCCCAGTCCCAGGCTCAAGAGGATGCCGAGCTCACTGGCGTCGTACAGCCTCTGTCCTCCTCGGACGATGAAGAACAACCTGGCACATCCGGTGCAAGTCAACATGCTGCACCAGCAGGACCACCAGCTGCAGCACCAGCAGGTCCACCAGCTGCACCCCCTGCACCCACCCCTCCAACGACTGTCACCACGAATACCATCCCTGCCGACATGGACAGAATAAGGAACAACACCAGCGCAGTGACCCTGGACCAACCTGGGGCCATGGACACCACCACCACCACCAACCCCCAAGGTGGACCAGGGTTATCTGTGCGTGCAACTGCACACACTGCACATGTCAGCAGGGGTGGTGGGAGGGGTGGGAGACAGAGGTCGCTGCTTGCAGACGTTGCTGGTGTGCATGAAGACCCACAACTGGTACGCATAGCTGATGCGTACCAGTCCAGCACCGGAGAGCTCAGCCAGGTAGTGGGGCTCCTCAGAGACATCAAACAGCAGCAGGCTGCCCATCATGCCCGCTTGGACTCCCACATGTCCCATGTGGAGTCACACATGTCACGTGTGGACTCCCACATGTCACGTGTGGACTCCCACATGACCCGCGTGGAGTCCAAGTGGGATGTACTACATGAGATGACGGCGGTGCACAGGGACATTTTACAATGCCTCCGCCAGATGAACAGCAACCAGTCCACACCTCCCTGTGTGCCAACAACATCTGGTACCGAACAAACTGCAACTGCCACAGGGAGGGAGGAGGACTCTGGCGGAGAGTCCCCTGCACCGCAGCAGCCTGCACTTGAGGGCCCCCCCCAAGAAGAGGGGTCGTCCGAGGAGGGGAAAGTGAGAGGCTGATGGCCAAGCGCAACTCCCAGGAAGCCTGAACCTGTTCTGGATTTTCGCCTTTGTGCACAGACTGTTCACCCTGTTGATGGCAACACTACTCCCACACATTGCATGGGGAGTACAAGTTGGAACAATGTGTCAGACAACTGTGGCCCCGATACTGGGGATCCTGTCTACCTGGACTTTCTATTCATCTAGGAACTTGGGATTGCAAGATTCATGTACAGCACAATCCATCCTATGCACTATTATCACAGATGTATCACAATAAACACAATAATACACCATACTTGCCTCTGTCGTGATTCCAACGTGGGTACTGTTATGGGGATGATGAACAACAAAATTACACTGTGTATGCGAACTGCAACAGCAAGGACAACACAGGCATGTGAGTACAGGCAACGTGACACATATGAGGGAGACACACCACCAGGGCTACACAACACATACACACCTAGGCCATCTGACTCATTGCCTACACTGATGTTGCCAGGGAAGACGGTGCAATGCACAGACACCACACCCATTCCCAGTTGTAGTCAAGTAGCCCACAGGTGCAGTAAGCAAATGGCAGTCAAATGTGTGACCACAGACAACGCACATCACTAAGTGAAGCACAGGTTTATTACACAGTAGCAACATGCCGTAACCACTACAGATGCAAGGTAACCCCACCTGGTAGCGGGCACACAGTCAACAACTGTAGACAGAAGGAAGTCCATGGGTGTGGCGCACATCACCTGTAGGGACACAACAGCTACCAGCCTGGATGTGCAATCACGTTGTCGGTGGACACAGTTGACCAAACGAATCTGAAAGTACCCTGTGAAGGACAGAAATGACACACAGTCAAAAGCAATGGAGTACAGGACAGAACAGCAAAACTCATGCACAATACATGTTACAAGATACCCACCCAGAACCAAGTTAGCATGTCAACACTGTTGGGGAGTACAGCCCACCTGTCACCACACATCGCAACACACATCCAGTCAAGTAGCCCATGGACACACTCCAACAGCACCAGAGCACCACCCACACATCATGCCAACTCACATCATTCACATGACACCTCAGGATACTCACATTCAGCTAAAGAAGTTGGTGATGAGCTGTGTGCGGACATCACCATCACCATCATCATCATCATCGTCACTGGCATCGTGGTCCAGGCCAGGATCCTCCACAGGTGGCGGATGTTGGTCATCGTCATCCTGGATGAGAGGCAACTCCTTCCGCACTGCCAGGTTGTGGAGCATGCAGCAGACGATGATAATCTTGCACACTTTCGCAGGGGCATATGGGAGGGACCCTCCGGTCTTGTCCAGGCAGCGGAAGCGGCTCTTCAGGAGACCAAAGGTCCGCTCAATCACTCTCCTGGTCCGACCATGTGCCTCATTGTAGCGCATCTGGGCAGGTGTCACAGGGTTCCTGAGGGGTGTCAGCAACCACGGCATGTTGGGGTATCCCGAGTCACCTACGGACAGACAAGTGCACATCAGCTGACTTGGAAAAGTGGGCGGAATACTACAGATCAGATCACACACAATGGCACAAAGTCAGTACACACCGACAAGCCAGGCACGCTGGTTCTGCATCTGTGCCATCAACCTGGGGATGCGACTACTCCTCATCACAAAGGCATCGTGTGCTGAACCAGGGAAACGGGCACACACGTGTGTGATGGTCATGTCTGCAAGACACACCACCAGTGCATTGACCGAGTGGTAGTGCTTGCGGTTCCTGTAGGCCTGCTCCTGGGCCTGTGGTGGTACCAAAGCCACATGTGTCCCATCAATGGAGCCAATGACATGCGGCATCCTCCCCAGGGCATAAAAGTCACTCTTCACGTCAGTGAGTCGTCGCAGTCTAGGGAAATAGATGTACCGGTTCAGGAAGAGCAACATTGCCGCCAAGAAATCGCGGAGCACACGGCTGAACATGGTCTGTGACATCCCACCAGCAGACGCCACAGTATGTTGGAAGGTACCGGTGGCAAAGAAGTGTAGGGCTGCCATCACCTTCACCTTGGGGGTCAGCGCTGTAGGATACGGCCGGCCAGGCTGCAAATGTGGGGACAACTGCACTGCCAAATCCTCAATCAGCTGCCTGGTGAAGCGGTACCGTCGGATGCTGTCCCGTTCCACCATCGTTGCCAGGTCTGGGAATGGCCGATGGACAGCAGGAGCCCTGCAGTGCAGAGGAGAAGTAAGCAAGATCGTCAGTCACCCCACATATGCGGCATTGAACACACTCAAGATCCCAACATACATCATCATGAGGCACAACTACATGAAGTGTGCAGTACCGGAACGACATTTATGGTACATACATGGCCAACATCTGTCAACACGGTCCTACAGGTGGCATCAATTTGTCCCAGGTTGGCCCATTGGATATCATGATGCTGTGTCACAGTCACCCCCCAGTGACATGTGAGGACAGATGTGCCCCAGGCACCACAGCTCAACGACAGGCACATTCCCAGGGACCCTGTAATGCCACATGGACACTGGCATCACCTGGAGTATCATGTGTACACCACAACAAAACAAACATGACCCCCACAGGTAGTGGCCACACTTGCCATGGCAGGAGAGCCATGGACGTCTGTGACACACACGCACAACATCAGAGTCCATGCACACACAACGTGGATGTGGAGACTGTCTCCCATTGTGCACATGAAATCAGAGACATTGTAAACACTACATGCACAAAGACTGTGGAGGGCCATCACTATTGTGCCACTGGGACACCCTGGCTCAAACATACCGTCCCACATGGGACTCACGGGGTATGTGACATGACATACACAAACACCACTGTGAAATGTGACCATGGCACATGCACAGATATGAACAGTTGCACATCACAGTGGTCACGTACACGTAACACCCAGGATCCTGTCCCCATTAACACGTGCACAGCCTGGGGGTGGCTGCCCACAGGTGACACCCACAGGACAACATGTACACCAACATACACACAATAGGAAATGCAGCCTTACATGCCTTATGATAAGGTTTGGACAGGCTGTCGTGATGTAGGTGTGCCCCTCACTCCCTGGGAGCTATCTGTGGCTGGCATATGTCCATCTGAGACAGGCATGCTGACATATGCCAGTCACATGTACAGTGATGCGTTGAACAGCAATGGACCGATCGGTGCCTCCGGCCGGCCCATTGCTTTCAATGTGTGCGGGTACGCGTTGTACCCCTGTGCGCGTTGTACTGCAATGGACCGATCGGTGCCTCCGGCCGGCCCATTGCATTCAATGTGTGCGGGTACGCGTTGTACCCCTGTGCGCGTTGAACTGCAATGGACCGATCGGTGCCTCCGGCCGGCCCATTGCATTCAATGTGTGCGGGTACGCGTTGTACCCCTGTGCGCGTTGTACTGCAATGGACCGATCGGTGCCTCCGGCCGGCCCATTGCATTCAATGTGTGCGGGTACGCGTTGTACCCCTGTGCGCGTTGTACTGCAATGGACCGATCGGTGCCTCCGGCCGGCCCATTGCTTTCAATGTGTGCGGGTACGCGTTGTACCCCTGTGCGCGTTGTACTGCAATGGACCGATCGGTGCCTCCGGCCGGCCCATTGCATTCAATGTGTGCGGGTACGCGTTGTACCCCTGTGCGCGTTGTACTGCAATGGACCGATCGGTGCCTCCGGCCGGCCCATTGCATTCAATGTGTCGGGTACGCGTTGTACCCCTGTGCGCGTTGTACTGCAATGGACCGATCGGTGCCTCCGGCCGGCCCATTGCATTCAATGTGTGCGGGTACGCGTTGTACCCCTGTGCGCGTTGAACAGCAATGGACCGATCGGTGCGCACCCATTGACAATGGGCTTGCCTGGCAACGGACGCGTTTTCGAATATTCGAGCGAGTCGGTTGCTGGAAAATCAGTTGGTCACCCACAACAATGTTGCAAAATCATGTATGTCATGAAGTTGAAATTTTGAAGGATGCTGTGGGCGTGTTTTGGTGCTGCTATTCCATGGATTGGCCAGATTCAGAAGATGCAAACGACTTGGACCTATCACTTTGGACACAAGGGACAGTATCTGCCTCTCCAGCACATATATATTGCTGCATGTTCCCCTGAGAGCCCACTTGCCTGCACTACATGCTCCAGGACGACATCTGCCACTGCACTGCTGCTGTCTCTGCCCCTCTGGACCCTGCAATGGCACGTACTGTGGAGAGAGCCCCAGCCTTCAGCCTTGAAGAGAACCAGGCCCTGCTGGACAGCCTACTTCCACAGTACAGCAAGCTGTATGGGACACCAGGGGAGCAGGTGAGTGTTCTGTGCACTGCCTTTCTGAATGTGCATTTTGTCTGACTAGCAAGGCTGAGAGTCAGCACACCACTGGCTAGCAGGCTCACTGAGTAGTTGTCACCCCCCATAGTGTGTAGTGACTTGCACTGGACAGGTATGGTGCAGTGACAGTGCTTCTGAACAGGGTTTTACTCCCCATGCTATGATACCATGTAGTGACTTCTGGAAAACTGTCCATGGGCAGCCGTGCACTGCCTGGGTACACCATGTGCCCCTGTGATTGCGACATGTATATGCAACTGTGTCATGCACGGATATGTTGCATGTGTAGTAATGGCCTTATCACTTTGTCATCCTGACAGGCTTCTGCCCATCGGAAGCATGAGATATGGAAGGACATCGTCCGGGCTGTCCGGTCCGTGGGGGTCTACAAGCGCCGGATCCGCAACTGCCAAAAGAGGTGGCAGGACCTTCGGGGCTGGACCCGGAGGATTGCACGGGTCCAGCTGAAGCTGTCGCCTCCTCGCAGGAGGGGCGGAACACGGACCCTGACCCCCACATGCTCAGGATCCTGGCGGTGGTCTTTCCAGACCTGGATGGGCAGCTGAAGGCCAGAGAGCAGCAAGGAGGGGGTGAGTCAAAGACTGCACTGTGTACTCTGTCTAACATGCTATGTGCCCTCCTCGGGCCAGGTTGAACTGCCACAGTACAGCAGTCATGTTGTCCAGGAGCCATGTCCCTCTATTGTGCACTGCCCACTCCTCATCTGATACCCAGGTGTGGCCCTTACATGCAGGGAATTCTGTCACTTAGGACTGTGTCCTTGCAGTTTGCTTGACTCAAGGTGGGAGACAGCATCTGTTTCCCTGACTCTGTGGTGGGCATCATGGGTGGGTCCATTGCTTACACAATGCCTGTATTCTGACATGTATTCAGCGTGTTACTTTGATCTGTGGTCCAATTGCTGAGCTGATCCACCACATGTGGCTGGGGTACCTGGCACACACCCATGCTGCGGGTGGGAACAATGTTTGGGCCCCAGGAGTATGTATATGACGTGTGTCACACATACTTAGCCAGCTGCCTACAGTCCAGGGCTCATCCCTCATTCATGTGGGGCTGGACAGTCATGCCTACTCCAGGCCATACAATACACTCTGTACTCCCACTCCCGTGTATCAGAGGACACATTGTGCACAGTGATTTGACCCCTCAGGTGTCTGCCTCTGTGTCAGTGTGCTGTGGATTAGTCGCCAGGACTGCTGTGGAGTTTCTTGGTAGGGGCTCAGCATGCCACTGGAGATGTGACCATAGGAGACGATACTTGTGTGACACATAGGTGTCTGATCAGCTGCCCATGCAGACTGGGGCATGTAAATGTGAAGTTCAGGCAGCTGTTCCCCATGCACAGCAGAGTGTGAGGGGCTCAGGTTCAGAGGGTAGTGTCACAGGTCTCCCATATGTCCAATAGGTATGACCTGGACAGATGAGGGTTAAGAGGATGTGTTGTGGGGGGATGTACATGTGCACTTGTGCAGCTCCAGGACTTGCATTCCCCATGACCTACTATTGTGACACAGTGCAGAGTGTTGTTGTCTGGCTGCAAAGTCATACATCACTGAGACAGTGATGTATGACTTTGCAGTCATGCCTCCGCCATGGCATGTGTCTACTGATTGGTGATCCTGCAGGGGAGTGACATGTGCTACATGCACACCATAGTGGCGCTGGCTATCAGGACATGGGTGCATCATGGTGTCTGTCGCTGGTATGCATCACATGCATTTCCTATTTGACTCTGGGCATCCCTTACATCCGTAAACCTGTACTGACTCAGTGGCAAGAGCTGTGATGTGTCCACACCGTGTCCTCTGCACTGTCCAACTACTGTGTACTTGGTGCATGTGTCAACACTGGGGTGTTGCAATCCAACAGACACCAGACAGATGGGTGCAAGGCCATGTGGGATGTGAGTGCCATGCTTGGCATCAGACTGACAATTGACTTCTCCTGTTCAATTAGTGCACTTTTAGCAATGTACAACTAATGATGCCAGGGCTTGCTCTGTGATGTGCTGTGCTCACAGTGGTGTGTGCGTTATGTGCAGGTGACTGATGTCTGTCTGTTTCCCCATTGTTTGCAGATACATCCACGGCCACGGAAGGGGACAGCTCCACGGACCAGGAGGAGCCGGAGAGCCAGACTGGGTCAGCAGCCGAGGAGTGGTCGGAGGGACCCAGTGGCACGGAGGGCGAGGGGAGCCACACCGAGGAGTCCTCAGCAGCATCCACCTCAGCTGAGGACCAGAGCAACTCGGAGGATGACTCCCTTGTGGAGGCGGGTGTCAGCAGCCACCACACCCCAGCTAGTGTTGCTGTCCCCGCCACCACCAGCACCACCACCGCCCTCCCATCGGCTCCCATTCCCCAGGTCCGTGGAGGCTCCCATGTCCGGGAGCGTGTCTCCTTTGGGCCAGGCACCGCACCCCCTGCCCCTGTGTCCCCTGCTGCCCTGAGTGAGGAGTCTGTGTACCTCCTTCGCCAGCTCCATGTAGGGCAGACAGCCATGCTGAGTGTCCTCCATGCGCACACCGCGCTGTTGACTCAGCTGGTGTCGTTCATGGAGGGCATCTCATCGGGCATGTCTGACCTACAGAGGGGCAATAGGTCCATGGACTCCTCCCTGACGGCAGCAGTGTCCCTCCTCAAACGGTCCCTCACCCCTCCTGCCTCTGCTCCATCCACACTCCCCAGCACCTTACCCATCCCAGGCACACACACACTGGCACAGGCACACACCAGCACACACACATCCAGCACACTGACACACACGCCAATGACAAAACGCACACGCACGCACATTCAGGGGACTGAAGCCAGACTCACAGGGGATGGGGCCCTGGAACACACACACGCATCCACATGCACTGCGCAGTCCTCAGTTCCCTCTCCTCCAAAGCACCCTCCCTTGCCTCACCTGCAACCCCAAAGTCACAGCAGCTCTTCCTCTGTGACCTCGGCCTCTTCCCCACCGATGAAGCTGCTCCAGCATCCCGGGGAAGAGGAAGCCCACCCACACGGAGCAGAGTGCCCCTCGCCCCCGGACACCCTCCACCAGGCGCAGACGGACTGAGGCCCCCACCCGCAAGTCCCCCGGAGTGCTAAGAGCAAGACCCCGCCACCGCCCTGCAGCTCAGGCACAAGGTCTCCGTCCTCCATCCCTCAGGCCCCCACTGCACAGGTGCCCCCACCACACCCTGCCCCAGGTTCCCCCACCCACAGATATACCATCCCCAAGATGCTCCGGCCTTCTCCCCTGCCACTTGCTCTCCCAGCACCACATCCCCCGCTGCGCTTGTCTGTGCCACTGATGTGGTGAGGGTGTCCTCCCCTCTGTCCAACCCACCTTGCCTGTTCCCCATTCTCCTCCCCTGGAGGTAGGCACTGCAGTGGAGTCCACTACCGCCCTGTCTGACTTGGGCACTGCAGTGGCGGACCTGTCCACCCCATCTGCAGGGTCCACTGCAGTTGTGCCGGCACCCACGACATCTGTGTCATGCCCCCCAGTTGTGCCGGCACACACCATGTCAGACACCTCCACTGCAGTTGTCAGTGGCTCTCCAGCACCCACCACCCCTTCCCTGACTCCCCCTGGTGAGCCCTGATCCTGTCCCTGCGGTGCCTGGCCTGCCCCCCGGTTGCCCCTCCTAGTGGATTGTCCCTGGTATTGTGCAGGCATGCGTAGGGTGACATCTGCCAGTGTCACCCTGTTTGAACTTTGACAATGGACTGGCCATTGGCCTTTGCTCTAATTTCTTCTGGACGTCGTTATCCAAACAACACATATGCTGAATAAAGCAACTTTCTTTTCTCTAGTGCTCATGCTTCAGATGTACATGTTGTTGGTGCAGCTAACCATGCCCTTGCTGCAGTGATGGTGATATCTGGTCTCATGATTATGAAGTGTTACTGTGCAGGAACCCATGTGGTCCAGGGGGAATGTGTCCTATCATGTGGTGTATCCATGTCATCAATAGCAGCATCTGAGGGTGTCATGTGTTCAGTATTTGGCAATGGGTTTCCTACTTACATTGGCAATTTCATATCTGTGGCTTCCACCCCTGCACATCTGTTGTGCCTGCCATCGTTGCATTTGTCTACTTCCCTGACCGTGTTGCCATCTCCAGTGGACATGCAGGTTTGGGCATCAATGGGGAGGGACTCATCCGTGTAGTCAGTGCAACATTGCTATACAAGTGTGTTGGATCTGTGCTGATGATTCCGTTGGCACATCCATGACCAGGCTGATGTGATGGGAGCCCTCATTTGGTGCTAATTGTTGATTGTGTGACCAAGTGCTCAGCTGACATGATGGGGCCCTACTGAGGCAACATATGGCACAGCTTTCCTCACACAGGAGTGGAGTCCCCTCATGGCAGTGTGTACACGTGTGACATTGCCTGCGCCCAAGGTGTGTGTTGTATGTGCATGTCTGTGTGTTCACTTCCATTCATCTGCGCATGCTGTGATCCCTAGTGTTGTACCTGTTTGTGATGCTTGCTGACTTGAGCTATGTTCCCCCAAAGTCTTCTCCCTGTGTTCTCTGTGATGTGGGTGCATGGCACATTACTGGTCATCAGGGTGTCACCCATAGGTGTGTTTGCTGTCAGGGCAGAGTTTGTGTGCTGACGCAGATGGGTCACAGTCAGGTTTCCCTTTGGCACTTGTTGTTTGCCCCTGTCATGTGATTTCCAGTTTGTGTTATCTTTCAGTGATTGTGACACGTTGTGTGTGTGACTGCTGGCACTCCTTAGGGTCCGGGCTGCAATGTTGGTTGTTGTCTATGTGTGTTCTTTGTGGGTGACCTTGGCTTCTTCATTGGTGTGTGACTGTGGCTGGGATCCCATTGGTCGGTGTGGTATTGCCGTCATGTCCATGTACAGCGTAGTGTGCAGTGTGTCAGACATTCAGGAGTCTTGTTGAGTGTCCATGTGTGATGTGTTTCTACACCTTGGTTCCCACCCACCACCCTGGAATAGTCATTGGTGCATGTGCAATGTCACCAGTGCATGTGTACTTCACTGCTGCACATTGTTGGAGGTCGAGGGGTGTGGTCTTGAGTGTGTGCAGATGAGAGTTGTTGCCCGGCTAGTCCCCTGCCTCCATGTTGGCCTTGGCTTACTGGCCATGCTGATTGATTTGTGCTTGTGTAGGTGTGATGGTAGTTAGTTGCTCAGGACACCTGACTGTGGTTCACAGTGTGAACGACATTTAGCTTTGTCATCACAGTGGTATTTTTATTCAGCCCAGGGTCACCACATTGTGGGGGCCCTGGGGGTGGTGCTGTGGTGTGTCTGTGACTTGCTGTGTCAGTTGTTGTTCCTACGTGCCTGTGTGACATGTGTGTTTTGTGCTCCCTCTCACCTGTCAATGCCTGCTTGCCCACATAGGGGATTTGGATCCATGAGTTAGCTTAGTGTGGCAGTGTATGCACATCTGTATGATTGGTATTCAGCTCTCCTCATGTGTTGTGTTGTTGCCTGGGGACACTGGCACCCCCACCCCTCACCTGCTGTGTATGATGACAGTGTTGGTCTGCCTGTTTGTGTTTGTGCATCTGCACCACTGCATTGGCATATCTTGGGTGTGCCATTGGCTGTATGTTGTTTGGTGTGTTTCCCCTGCTGTCCCTGGGACTCCTAGGTCATCGGTCAGCACAGTGATCATGGTTTGTGTGTCCCATTGCTGCCATGGTATGGTATCTGTTCACCTCACATCTGCTGTCTCCACAGGGTATCTGCATTTGTGTGCCCATTGGTGCAAATATGTGGTTCTGCATTCTGATGGTCACTTCTGTCATTGTGTCATTGATGACTGTTGACGGTCTCAGCCCCCATGGGTGTTGTTTGTCTGCACATGGCCAAAGGAATGTTTCATTTGCACTGCAGTATTTGGCTCCCCCAATTTATGTTGCAATGGGACACATACACTACTTTGCCACAGATGAGTTTTTGGTTCTGTGACCAGGAATGATCCATGCAGTTTGGCAGTTGCAGCTCTTTCTTTGTCAACAATTACCTTTTGGTCACTGTGATGATGAGGGTGTAGACCCCATTGCCACAATGGTCAAAATGTGCTTCAGCTATGGACCCCACACTTGCCTTTTGGTCACTGTGATGATGGGGGTTTAGACCCCATTGCCACAATGGTCAAAATGTGCTTCAGCTATGGACCCCACACTTGCCTTTTGGTCACTGTGATGATGGGGGTTTAGACCCCATTGCCACAATGGTCAAAATGTGCTTCAGCTATGGACCCCACACTTGCCTTTTGGTCACTGTGATGATGGGGGTTTAGACCCCATTGCCACAATGGTCAAAATGTGCTTCAGCTATGGACCCCACACTTGCCTTTTGGTCACTGTGATGATGGGGGTTTAGGCCCCATTGCCACAATGGTCATGGGCTGCTTGCATTGTGGGTGCCACACACATATATGTGTGGCACATGTGCTAGGGGTCACATTGTATGTTCAAAGTCATGTTCGGTGTTGTAGGCATTTGACACAGCCTGCTCACACGCTTGTCATGGTGGTGGGGGATGTCTTAATCTTGCATTCCCTAGGTTGTGGTGTGCTTGTTGTGTCATGCATTGTCCATCCTATGAGTGGGGGTGGTAGTAGTGGTAGGCATCTAGCCCCCTGGCTAAGGGTGGTAGTAGTGGTAGGCTTCCTGCCCCCTGGCTAAGGGTGGTAGTAGTGGTGGGCATCCTGCCCCCCTGGCTAAGGGTGGTAGTAGTGGTAGGCATCCTGCCACCCTGGCTAAGGGTGGTAGTAGTGGTAGGCATCCTGCCACCCTGGCTAAGGGTGGTAGTAGTGGTAGGCATCCTGCCACCCTGGCTAAGGGTGGTAGTAGTGGTAGGCATCCTGCCCCCTGGGTGAGGGTGGTAGTAGTGGTGGGCATCCTGCCCCCTGGCTAAGGGTGGTAGTAGTGGTAGGCTTCCTGCCCCCCTGGGTGAGGGTGGTAGTAGTGGTGGGCATCCTGCCCCCCTGGCTAAGGGTGGTAGTAGTGGTAGGCATCCTGCCCCCCGTGGGTGAGGGTGGTAGTAGTGGTGGGCATCCTGCCCCCCCTGGGTGAGGGTGGTAGTAGTGGTGGGCATCCTGCCCCCTGGCTAAGGGTGGTAGTAGTGGTGGGCATCCTGCCCCCTGGGTGAGGGTGGTAGTAGTGGTAGGCATCCTGCCCCCCGTGGGTGAGGGTGGTAGTAGTGGTAGGCATCCTGCCCCCTGGCTAAGGGTGGTAGTAGTGGTGGGCATCCTGCCCCCTGGGTGAGGGTGGTAGTAGTGGTAGGCATCCTGCCCCCTGGGTGAGGGTGGTAGTAGTGGTTGGCATCCTGCCCCCTGGCTAAGGGTGGTAGTAGTGGTGGGCATCCTGCCCCCCTGGCTAAGGGTGGTAGTAGTGGTAGGCATCCTGCCACCCCTGGCTAAGGGTGGTAGTAGTGGTAGGCATCCAGCCCCCTGGGTTGGGGTGGTGGCGCGCATTCAGGCCCCTGTGTGCATATGTGGCATTGGTGATGGGCATCCCGCCCCTATGGTGCTGCTGTTGCTGGTGTAAGTATATTCAGATTCCCAGTGTATGTGTGTGATGTGTCGTGTACGTGTTGTATGTGTTTTGTGGTTGGTGTCTGACTTACCTTCTGCGCCGTACGCGTCCGTGCCTGTTCCGGTAGTAGATGTAGAATATTGGTATGATCGGGACGAAGGGATTCATGGTTGGTTCGTGTCGTTCGTCCTTCTCGTTGCTTCGCGTCGTCCTCGTCGCTTGGCTTCGTCCTCGTCGCTTCGCTTCGTCCTCGTCGCTTCGCGTCGTCCTCGTCTGTGCTGTGTTCGTCTCGTAGCCGTGGATCGTGTTGTGGCGCGATTCGGAGCTTATGTGCGCCTCTCCCGGATGCTTTGACGTGCCGTGCGTAGCGACGGGTTCGGCGCGTACGGAAGCGCATCGTACTTGTCCGGCCGGACGGGGCTGCATTTTCCCTTCCGTGCGACTCGATTCGGCGTTTCTGGATTCGCCTCGGTCGGAGAACAGGACCTGGTTTGGGTGAGTACGGCTCGGCCGGAATTTTTGCTGTTGTGCGCATCGTACTTGCTAGTTCGGTGTGCTGTACGGATCGGTCGGGAAACTGGCTTTCGCATGGCTTTTTTCCCGACCGAATAGTATTGGGTGCGCCTCCGACCGAGATCGGAATCGGCCCCTTTGTCTTCAACAACGCTGTTTGACCATTCTTCCTTTGACAAGGTTGGTTCCATGACCCAATTCATACTTTCAATCTCCTCATCACACTGTTCACACTCCAAAAGCAACCGCGACAAACAGTCTGCAGACTTATTGGCCAAATCAGGAAGATACTGAACACGAAAATTAAACTCCTGGAGTCCTTCACTCCAATGTTTGAGTCTGGGAGTCATGTGATCACTATGATGGCATGAGAAGACTTGCACTAACTGCCGGTGATCAGGCCTAAGAATGGAATACCCCACAGAAAAAATTTAAAATGTCTCACTGCCCAGAACACACTCAAAGCCTTCCTCTCAATGCAAGGATAGTGTACTTCTGCATCTCCAAGTGCCCTAGACGCAAAAGCGACCACCCTCTCTTCCCCATCAACAACTTGTGAGAGCACTGCACCGAAAGCCTTGAGACTGGTATCAGTAGTCAGAACAGTTTTGAGTTTGACATCAAAATGTCCTAATGTTGGCATCTTCCAATTTCAGACTTGATAGTTGCGAAAGCTTTCTCACATTCCTGAGACCAATCGAAACGTACACCCTTCTTCAGCAAAACCCTGATGGGCTCAGCCACACTAGCAAATCCCATGACAAATTTGGAGTATAGCTCCGCAAGTACCAGAAACGGCATGACCTGCTCTTTATCTCTGGGTGTAGGCGCTTTCAGTATGCTTTCTGCTAGCTCCAGTTTCGGCTGTATACCCTCCCCAGATATGACATGGCCAAGATAGGTAACAGATGTCACACCAATACGACATTTTTGTCTTTTCACTGTGAGTCCCTTCTCACTCAACCTCTCCAACACACGTCTCAGTACAGCACCGTGCTCCACATCATCCCTTCCATAGACCAGAACATCATCTTGGAAAAAGAGGACATTCGTCAAATCACCAAGCACCATCTTCATAATCCTCTGAAAACAGGCTGCAGCCGAGGCCAGTCCAAAAGGCATCCTCAAGAAACGGTAAGCCCCCAAAGGAGTTATGAAGGAAGTCAGGTGTCTAGAATCACGGTGCAACATTGTAGTATACTGGTATTTAGTGTATTGCACCTTTCCTGCTTCTCTGCCTTGCTGCTCAGCCAGTGTGGATGTTCTTGGAATGTTGGTATGTGTGGTGAGGTAATAGAATGCTGGTATGACTGTGTGGAGTGTCAGTTGAGAGGATGGGCTGAGCAGCAAGGAAGCTGCTCCTGGTGGGGCTCGCTCTGTAGAGAAGACCTACTCTACATCTAATTCTGTACTACTCCATGTTGTGATTCCTGATCTACAATATCTACAATAAACCTTCATGGAAATCCAACTGGTCTTGGTTCAATTCACTTATTACATTTGGCGACGTTTGGAAAGAACCTGCCTTGCCACCTGATGGTCTACAGAAATTTTGAAAAGCAGGAAGCAACTCCAAGGTATGAGTTTCCTACAACTACAGCTACGCATTTAAAAGGCATACTGGCACCCGGTGAGCCCCACCAGTGACCTCCCATCGGTCGCCCACAACTGAAGTGTGCCAGTTCCTGCCTGCACACAACTGAAGTGTGCCAGTTCCTGCCTGCACACAACTGAAGTGTGTCAGTTCCTGCCTGCACACAACTGAAGTGTGCCAGTTCCTGCCTGCACACAACTGAAGTGTGCCAGTTCCTGCCTCCTCTACTTTAATCTACCTGTTTACATCACGCTTCTCCCTGCCTGCTGTAACCTGCCTGGGGAGAGTACCACCTGCTTCCGTGGGAAGAGTGTCAAGGGCTAATACAATTTATGAGCTTCTTGTCTTGAAGTTTGAAGCCCATAACTCTACAGTGCCAGACTTCCTCCTTTTCTGTTTTTTTTCCTGCCTGTTGCCTGCATACTGCCTTACATACTTTGGCAGCATCCCAGAGAAGGTTTCACCCCGTTACTTCCCTGTGGCCTTAATTGAAAGAGACGTGCTGCACTTCGGGGGAGCTGAGTGAAGCGATGGTCTTTGGGGTTTGAAATAATGGAGCTACGCTGATGCTGCCAAGTGCTCCACAAATCTACTTTTCCTAGCCTTCGAGAGTTTTTCCTCCTGCCTTGCCTGCTGGGTTAATACCGCCTGCATTTTGCTGATGTCCCTGAGCCCTCGTGTGGAAATGCGCAATCTGCTTTTCCCTGTTAATTAATCTGGGAAAGTGTGCTGTTCACTCTGCTGGTTTGCGTTTCACATATACTGCCAGCATTTGACTGTGAGTACTTTGATTTATATTTGTTGTTGATCCATAAACATGCATCCATTATGGCAGTTTAACCGCCTCTTCACACTTAAAAGTGTCTCGAGCACGCATATAGCTCGCGCAGCCTTACCTTCCTCCTTCTGTTTTCTGTGACGTCTGATGAGCTGCTTTCCTCCTTCCGGACCTCTGCATGCATCGACGTGCCTGGAGCCTCCCGGCACGGCGTCACGCTACGTGCCTCCATCTTGTCTGGCACCACCGGAGCACATTAAAGTTGAAGTGCTCTAGGTCTTCCTATTTGTCTGCGTTATTCTGCCAACCATGCCAACCACGTTAACATCACTTCTGCGATGTTCGTTTCAAAGAGTATGTGACTGATTTTGTTTTCTCAGTTCAACGCTCGGGTTTCAAGGTCACTGCTTCGTGGTGAGTGTGCATTGTAAATGACTTGCTTGCTGTATCATTTTTTTTTCTGTGCTGCAGCTCTACAGGAATCCAAGTTACATTCTATATTCAGCCAACAAAAGCGAAGTAGACTAATGTTGATCACTTAAAAAAAAAACGGCAATACTGATGGAAGTATTTCAGTACTGGGGCATATGTCAAGGGATTGTAAAGTCATCTGTGCGGCGAAGTCAAGAAAGTGTTATATTTAAAAATGTTCTACAAAGTGATTTCACATTCAATATAGTGAGAGTCACTTATGTTCTTTATACTGTGTTTAGAGCACCATCTACTGGGCATGTTATTCAATAACAATGTTATTTATTTCTAACATGCATTTCTCTTTATAGGGAATTAATTTGTTTACAAGTTTGCCTTTGGAATGTGTTTCACGTAATCCACATTGTCTAGCAGTTTCTTACTTTCTTCGTGATGATGCACATCTTGTTTATTCTTATGTCTATTTTTAAAATTTAACAGTTTACATTTGCACTGTTTATTTCAAGAGTTATTGGAGCGAGATTCTCTTTTTTGACTCCACCTGTGCATATTTACTGTGTGTGGATTAGTTAAAGGTTTATGTTGTAATAGCCTTCTGGCTATGTGGCTTTCCACTAGTACGTGGATTTGTTCACCTATATGGTTTTTAAAGTTTATATTGAAATAGTCTTTAAGACTATGTGACCTTCCACCGGTAAGTGGATTTGTCACCTATATTGTTTTACAAGGTATATGTTGAATTAGCCTTTTTGGCTATGTGACCTCCCACCGGTACGTGGATTTGTCACCTATGGGTTTTACATGATTCTTTCTTTGTAAGTTGATTTTAGTATACATTATAATAGCCTACTGGTTATATATGATTCCACGTGTGCGTGGATATGTCACTTCAAGGTATACATTTTGATAGCCTACTGGCTATATGTGATATTCACTTGTGCGTGGAAATATCACCCGTTGTATTCTACTTCTTATATTACTTTACAGTACTGGATTTTCAAAGTTACTATGTGTAGAATCTACGGTTATGTTTTACTGACAGAATGTGTTTTTACTTATTTTCTGTCATGTTGGATTTATTTTTAAAATCCAACAGGGTGTAGTTTTCACCTCCTTTTCTCCTCTCTAGTTTCCAACCTCCAGGGATCATGTGTTGGATCGCGACCAACCTTTTTCCTGGTTGTGTGAGTATGAGAGTCTTTCTCAGTGGCTCTCGTTGAGGGTACTTTTTCTTGTCTCTCTTTCTTGCACTAATTTATCATTGGTTGACGTTCTCTGTTTATCACTACCATACTAGTCTGGCCAACTGGTGTGTCCTGCTGGTGATTTAGATGTCAAGTTCCTGTTTTCTTCTGTGGTTTGTTTAGTTTTCCTGAGCATACGGTGGGAGATCTCTTTTTCTCACATTCTCTTTCTTATTTTTGTGAATCCCTTGATCTATTCTGTTTCTTTTTCAGACCTTTGTTGCTAGATCATTCTTTTATTGCAATTATTGTTTAGCGTATTGCATTTTCTACTTTTCTTTATTTAATCCATAAAAAGGGGTAGAGGTGTGTTATGTCATTTTTGTTAATTAATACAATGTTTTGCTCCTATGTTTATTTATGCTTTTACTATGCTTACTGCTTACATAATTATTTTGTTGTTGTTCATTAAAGGGGGAAGGTGTGTAGTATACTGGTATTTAGTGTATTGCACCTTTCCTGCTTCTCTGCCTTGCTGCTCAGCCAGTGTGGATGTTCTTGGAATGTTGGTATGTGTGGTGAGGTAATAGAATGCTGGTATGACTGTGTGTGGAGTGTCAGTTGAGAGGATGGGCTGAGCAGCAAGGAAGCTGCTCCTGGTGGGGCTCGCTCTGTAGAGAAGACCTACTCTACATCTAATTCTGTACTACTCCATGTTGTGATTCCTGATCTACAATATCTACAATAAACCTTCATGGAAATCCAACTGGTCTTGGTTCAATTCACTTATTAGTAGAAAAGATAATCCCTTGGCCAAGGAATAAATTGAAGTTACTGAGTCCAAGACTATCTTGTACACAGAGAATGTTTTTTTCAGGCCACCCACACGTTGTACCAATAATCCACAACTAGTACAACCCATATGGTAGATCCAAGTAATTACATGAACAACATGAATATATTCAAAAATAAAATCATATTTATTTACATTAAAACATCTCTTGAATCACAATCTCATAAAACAACCCCATACATTTCACAAGGGTACAGATAAAATTTCATATACACAAAAACATTTAATGACAACAGACACAGGAGAGAAACAACAAATAGACAGTACAATTTGTCATCAAACAGCACATCTACAAAAGACACTTCTTTTAGCTTGTCCTAGATACACTCTATTATCTTTAGTCTGTAGGATAAGCTGATTCCAAAGATTGTGCAACAACAGCGTCTCATTGTAAATGTGTTTACCTTCAAATCTACTGACATAAAGGCATGCCAAACTTGGGGCACAGGTAGCCCCCATGCTGGTCCCCTTAGTCTGTTTGTACAGTTCATCCTTGAACAGGAAAATATTATTCTTCAGAACCATACTAATACAATCCAAAATGAACTCCTTGTTACCCCCTTTCAGATCTTCTTCCTCTAAAATGGACGACATCACCAAAATGGTGTCATCTTGGGGGATGTTGGTATACAGGGCTTCGATATCCAGGGTGACCAACAACTGGGTCACCCTGTTGAAGCCCTGACCTTCAAAAATGGAAATAGCATGAGCCGTGTCCTTTAAATAAGATCTCTGTTTCTGGACAATTGGTCTTAAAAAAATCCACATATTTGCTAAGAGGCTCCAAAAGTGAGCCCAGGCTGCTCACAATTGGTCTCATGGGTGGATTTGTGATATCTTTATGGATTTTGGGCAATCCATAGATAGCCGGAATCATTGGGGTGTTATTTAATAAAAACTTATACTCATTCTCACAAATAGACAATTCTTCTTTACCTTTTTTCAGAAGTTGGGCCACATCTTTTTCAACTCATCCACAATTTGAAATGATACTCTTTTGTAATGATTTTTAACATTTAATAGTCCCCTCATTCTACTTTCATAATCTTGAGTGTCTAAGACAACCACCCCGCCACCCTTATCGGCGGGTTTAATAGTGATCGAGTCACAGTCTTGAAGTGTTTTTAGGGCATTCCTATGTGGAATTGATAAATTGTTATTCTGATTGTGGTTGTTCTCAAAAATACTCTTAATTTCCATCTCAACTACCTTTTCAAAAAGTTCTACATTCTTATCTATCTGACTAAAACTCGGAGTGAACGTGGACTTAGGTTTTAACCCTGATACATTGTGAGCTGGTTCATACGTTCTACCAATAAAGAACCTATTAAGTCTTATTTTTCTGAAGAAACTCCTCATATCCTTTTCTATATCAAATTTGTTAGGTAGGGGCAAAACTAAATCCTTTCCTTAACACTTCTTGCTCATCACTCGTAAGCAATCTAGACGATATGTTTATAATCGGAAATTCCTCTACCTCCAATACCGCTGATTCCTGGTCTTGAGGTAATCCTGAGCCAGATGGTTCTGAGGTAAATGATTTCTCATTGGTTCTTCCCTGGTATAGGTCCGATAGTTTCTCTGTCCTCGGTTCGGGCGCCCACCTAAAAAAGACTCCCGCTCATAATTAGGCACTCTTCCTTGTGGCTCCATACTATGTTCGTCTTCACTCCCTGACCCTGAAGATTCCGAAAAAGTTATTCTTTTGTTGCCTCCTCTAGAGTAAACCTGTCTTTGATATTGTGGTTTCTCCCATCTAGATTCCCTCTTTGTATTATAATACTCTTTTTCTAAAAAGGATACGCCACTTCTGCGCTAAATTTCTCTATATCTTTCCTCAACTTCATTGTTTTTTTATTGATGAGATATTCCCGATATCCTTCAGTTTCCCTTTCTAATTCCTCAATTTTTTTCTTGGCTTCTTCCAACACAGTATTTTGTTTGAAGGCATTCTCCATTTCTTCTAATTGTTTTCTCTCAATGATCATAACTTCTTGGGCGGTTTCAATTATTAAAATCAACCAATCTCTACTACATCGATTTGCTATATGAGTCCAAACTTCTAAAAATTTCCGATTTTCAAAAAGAGGCCTGGCTCATTCCTAATTCGTAGTCCTATCGGAATAACTCCAGCCTTTAAATACTCAATTAAAAAATCGGCATGCAGTTCCGTCCTTATAATCTTTTTCTTGAGATTCAAGATTTTAATCATTTGTTCATGACTATTGCTATTTGTCATTGATTTATTCCCCATCCGTGGGTTTTGATTAATAAGTTTATTGAACTGATCTTCAGTAAAACCAAACGTCTTGAAATTATCCATTATATTTCCCAACAAGAGCCTATCCGGCTATTAGAAATATTCTGATAAATACCGTCTAAACGACCTCTCCAGCCCCACCGGGCTGTGCTGTAAAGATAAGAAAAAGAGAGGGACCCCTTAAAACCAGGGGAATAGGGTACTACTAAGCAGTAGAAAAGATAATCCCTTGGCCAAGGAATAAATTGAAGTTACTGAGTCCAAGACTATCTTGTACACAGAGAATGTTTTTTCAGGCCACCCACACGTTGTACCAATAATCCACAACTAGTACAACCCATATGGTAGATCCAAGTAATTACATGAACAACATGAATATATTCAAAAATAAAATCATATTTATTTACATTAAAACATCTCTTGAATCACAATCTCATAAAACAACCCCATACATTTCACAAGGGTACAGATAAAATTTCATATACACAAAAACATTTAATGACAACAGACACAGGAGAGAAACAACAAATAGACAGTACAATTTGTCATCAAACAGCACATCTACAAAAGACACTTCTTTTAGCTTGTCCTAGATACACTCTATTATCTTTAGTCTGTAGGATAAGCTGATTCCAAAGATTGTGCAACAACAGCGTCTCATTGTAAATGTGTTTACCTTCAAATCTACTGACATAAAGGCATGCCAAACTTGGGGCACAGGTAGCCCCCATGCTGGTCCCCTTAGTCTGTTTGTACAGTTCATCCTTGAACAGGAAAATATTATTCTTCAGAACCATACTAATACAATCCAAAATGAACTCCTTGTTACCCCCTTTCAGATCTTCTTCCTCTAAAATGGACGACATCACCAAAATGGTGTCATCTTGGGGGATGTTGGTATACAGGGCTTCGATATCCAGGGTGACCAACAACTGGGTCACCCTGTTGAAGCCCTGACCTTCAAAAATGGAAATAGCATGAGCCGTGTCCTTTAAATAAGATCTCTGTTTCTGGACAATTGGTCTTAAAAAAAATCCACATATTTGCTAAGAGGCTCCAAAAGTGAGCCCAGGCTGCTCACAATTGGTCTCATGGGTGGATTTGTGATATCTTTATGGATTTTGGGCAATCCATAGATAGCCGGAATCATAGGGGTGTTATTTAATAAAAACTTATACTCATTCTCACAAATAGACAATTCTTCTTTACCTTTTTTCAGAAGTTGGGCCACATCTTTTTCAACTCATCCACAATTTGAAATGATACTCTTTTGTAATGATTTTTAACATTTAATAGTCCCCTCATTCTACTTTCATAATCTTGAGTGTCTAAGACAACCACCCCGCCACCCTTATCGGCGGGTTTAATAGTAATCGAGTCACAGTCTTGAAGTGTTTTTAGGGCATTCCTATGTGGAATTGATAAATTGTTATTCTGATTGTGGTTGTTCTCAAAAATACTCTTAATTTCCATCTCAACTACCTTTTCAAAAAGTTCTACATTCTTATCTATCTGACTAAAACTCGGAGTGAACGTGGACTTAGGTTTTAACCCTGATACATTGTGAGCTGGTTCATACGTTCTACCAATAAAGAACCTATTAAGTCTTATTTTTCTGAAGAAACTCCTCATATCCTTTTCTATATCAAATTTGTTAGGTGGGGCGGTAGGGGCAAAACTAAATCCTTTCCTTAACACTTCTTGCTCATCACTCGTAAGCAATCTAGACGATATGTTTATAATCGGAAATTCCTCTACCTCCAATACCGCTGATTCCTGGTCTTGAGGTAATCCTGAGCCAGATGGTTCTGAGGTAAATGATTTCTCATTGGTTCTTCCCTGGTATAGGTCCGATAGTTTCTCTGTCCTCGGTTCGGGCGCCCACCTAAAAAGACTCCCGCTCATAATTAGGCACCACTCTTCCTTGTGGCTCCATACTATGTTCGTCTTCACTCCCTGACCCTGAAGATTCCGAAAAAGTTATTCTTTTGTTGCCTCCTCTAGAGTAAACCTGTCTTTGATATTGTGGTTTCTCCCATCTAGATTCCCTCTTTGTATTATAATACTCTTTTTCTAAAAAGGATACGCCACTTCTGCGCTAAATTTCTCTATATCTTTCCTCAACTTCATTGTTTTTTTATTGATGAGATATTCCCGATATCCTTCAGTTTCCCTTTCTAATTCCTCAATTTTTTTCTTGGCTTCTTCCAACACAGTATTTTGTTTGAAGGCATTCTCCATTTCTTCTAATTGTTTTCTCTCAATGATCATAACTTCTTGGGCGGTTTCAATTATTAAAATCAACCAATCTCTACTACATCAATTTGCTATATGAGTCCAAACTTCTAAAAATTTCCGATTTTCAAAAAGAGGCCTGGCTCATTCCTAATTCGTAGTCCTATCGGAATAACTCCAGCCTTTAAATACTCAATTAAAAAATCGGCATGCAGTTCCGTCCTTATAATCTTTTTCTTGAGATTCAAGATTTTAATCATTTGTTCATGACTATTGCTATTTGTCATTGATTTATTCCCCATCCGTGGGTTTTGATTAATAAGTTTATTGAACTGATCTTCAGTAAAACCAAACGTCTTGAAATTATCCATTATATTTCCCAACAAGAGCCTATCCGGCTATTAGAAATATTCTGATAAATACCGTCTAAACGACCTCTCCAGCCCCACCGGGCTGTGCTGTAAAGATAAGAAAAAGAGAGGGACCCCTTAAAACCAGGGGAATAGGGTACTACTAAGCAGTAGAAAAGATAATCCCTTGGCCAAGGAATAAATTGAAGTTACTGAGTCCAAGACTATCTTGTACACAGAGAATGTTTTTTTCAGGCCACCCACACGTTGTACCAATAATCCACAACTAGTACAACCCATATGGTAGATCCAAGTAATTACATGAACAACATGAATATATTCAAAAATAAAATCATATTTATTTACATTAAAACATCTCTTGAATCACAATCTCATAAAACAACCCCATACATTTCACAAGGGTACAGATAAAATTTCATATACACAAAAACATTTAATGACAACAGACACAGGAGAGAAACAACAAATAGACAGTACAATTTGTCATCAAACAGCACATCTACAAAAGACACTTCTTTTAGCTTGTCCTAGATACACTCTATTATCTTTAGTCTGTAGGATAAGCTGATTCCAAAGATTGTGCAACAACAGCGTCTCATTGTAAATGTGTTTACCTTCAAATCTACTGACATAAAGGCATGCCAAACTTGGGGCACAGGTAGCCCCCATGCTGGTCCCCTTAGTCTGTTTGTACAGTTCATCCTTGAACAGGAAAATATTATTCTTCAGAACCATACTAATACAATCCAAAATGAACTCCTTGTTACCCCCTTTCAGATCTTCTTCCTCTAAAATGGACGACATCACCAAAATGGTGTCATCTTGGGGGATGTTGGTATACAGGGCTTCGATATCCAGGGTGACCAACAACTGGGTCACCCTGTTGAAGCCCTGACCTTCAAAAATGGAAATAGCATGAGCCGTGTCCTTTAAATAAGATATCTGTTTCTGGACAATTGGTCTTAAAAAAATCCACATATTTGCTAAGAGGCTCCAAAAGTGAGCCCAGGCTGCTCACAATTGGTCTCATGGGTGGATTTGTGATATCTTTATGGATTTTGGGCAATCCATAGATAGCCGGAATCATAGGGGTGTTATTTAATAAAAACTTATACTCATTCTCACAAATAGACAATTCTTCTTTACCTTTTTTCAGAAGTTGGGCCACATCTTTTTCAACTCATCCACAATTTGAAATGATACTCTTTTGTAATGATTTTTAACATTTAATAGTCCCCTCATTCTACTTTCATAATCTTGAGTGTCTAAGACAACCACCCCGCCACCCTTATCGGCGGGTTTAATAGTAATCGAGTCACAGTCTTGAAGTGTTTTTAGGGCATTCCTATGTGGAATTGATAAATTGTTATTCTGATTGTGGTTGTTCTCAAAAATACTCTTAATTTCCATCTCAACTACCTTTTCAAAAAGTTCTACATTCTTATCTATCTGACTAAAACTCGGAGTGAACGTGGACTTAGGTTTTAACCCTGATACATTGTGAGCTGGTTCATACGTTCTACCAATAAAGAACCTATTAAGTCTTATTTTTCTGAAGAAACTCCTCATATCCTTTTCTATATCAAATTTGTTAGGTGGGGCGGTAGGGGCAAAACTAAATCCTTTCCTTAACACTTCTTGCTCATCACTCGTAAGCAATCTAGACGATATGTTTATAATCGGAAATTCCTCTACCTCCAATACCGCTGATTCCTGGTCTTGAGGTAATCCTGAGCCAGATGGTTCTGAGGTAAATGATTTCTCATTGGTTCTTCCCTGGTATAGGTCCGATAGTTTCTCTGTCCTCGGTTCGGGCGCCCACCTAAAAAGACTCCCGCTCATAATTAGGCACCATTCTTCCTTGTGGCTCCATACTATGTTCGTCTTCACTCCCTGACCCTGAAGAATCCGAAAAAGTTATTCTTTTGTTGCCTCCTCTAGAGTAAACCTGTCTTTGATATTGTGGTTTCTCCCATCTAGATTCCCTCTTTGTATTCTAATACTCTTTTTCTAAAAAGGATACGCCACTTCTGCGCTAAATTTCTCTATATCTTTCCTCAACTTCATTGTTTTTTTATTGATGAGATATTCCCGATATCCTTCAGTTTCCCTTTCTAATTCCTCAATTTTTTTCTTGGCTTCTTCCAACACAGTATTTTGTTTGAAGGCATTCTCCATTTCTTCTAATTGTTTTCTCTCAATGATCATAACTTCTTGGGCGGTTTCAATTATTAAAATCAACCAATCTCTACTACATCGATTTGCTATATGAGTCCAAACTTCTAAAAATTTCCGATTTTCAAAAAGAGGCCTGGCTCATTCCTAATTCGTAGTCCTATCGGAATAACTCCAGCCTTTAAATACTCAATTAAAAAATCGGCATGCAGTTCCGTCCTTATAATCTTTTTCTTGAGATTCAAGATTTTAATCATTTGTTCATGACTATTGCTATTTGTCATTGATTTATTCCCCATCCGTGGGTTTTGATTAATAAGTTTATTGAACTGATCTTCAGTAAAACCAAACGTCTTGAAATTATCCATTATATTTCCCAACAAGAGCCTATCCGGCTATTAGAAATATTCTGATAAATACCGTCTAAACGACCTCTCCAGCCCCACCGGGCTGTGCTGTAAAGATAAGAAAAAGAGAGGGACCCCTTAAAACCAGGGGAATAGGGTACTACTAAGCAGTAGAAAAGATAATCCCTTGGCCAAGGAATAAATTGAAGTTACTGAGTCCAAGACTATCTTGTACACAGAGAATGTTTTTTCAGGCCACCCACACGTTGTACCAATAATCCACAACTAGTACAACCCATATGGTAGATCCAAGTAATTACATGAACAACATGAATATATTCAAAAATAAAATCATATTTATTTACATTAAAACATCTCTTGAATCACAATCTCATAAAACAACCCCATACATTTCACAAGGGTACAGATAAAATTTCATATACACAAAAACATTTAATGACAACAGACACAGGAGAGAAACAACAAATAGACAGTACAATTTGTCATCAAACAGCACATCTACAAAAGACACTTCTTTTAGCTTGTCCTAGATACACTCTATTATCTTTAGTCTGTAGGATAAGCTGATTCCAAAGATTGTGCAACAACAGCGTCTCATTGTAAATGTGTTTACCTTCAAATCTACTGACATAAAGGCATGCCAAACTTGGGGCACAGGTAGCCCCCATGCTGGTCCCCTTAGTCTGTTTGTACAGTTCATCCTTGAACAGGAAAATATTATTCTTCAGAACCATACTAATACAATCCAAAATGAACTCCTTGTTACCCCCTTTCAGATCTTCTTCCTCTAAAATGGACGACATCACCAAAATGGTGTCATCTTGGGGGATGTTGGTATACAGGGCTTCGATATCCAGGGTGACCAACAACTGGGTCACCCTGTTGAAGCCCTGACCTTCAAAAATGGAAATAGCATGAGCCGTGTCCTTTAAATAAGATCTCTGTTTCTGGACAATTGGTCTTAAAAAAATCCACATATTTGCTAAGAGGCTCCAAAAGTGAGCCCAGGCTGCTCACAATTGGTCTCATGGGTGGATTTGTGATATCTTTATGGATTTTGGGCAATCCATAGATAGCCGGAATCATAGGGGTGTTATTTAATAAAAACTTATACTCATTCTCACAAATAGACAATTCTTCTTTACCTTTTTTCAGAAGTTGGGCCACATCTTTTTCAACTCATCCACAATTTGAAATGATACTCTTTTGTAATGATTTTTAACATTTAATAGTCCCCTCATTCTACTTTCATAATCTTGAGTGTCTAAGACAACCACCCCGCCACCCTTATCGGCGGGTTTAATAGTAATCGAGTCACAGTCTTGAAGTGTTTTTAGGGCATTCCTATGTGGAATTGATAAATTGTTATTCTGATTGTGGTTGTTCTCAAAAATACTCTTAATTTCCATCTCAACTACCTTTTCAAAAAGTTCTACATTCTTATCTATCTGACTAAAACTCGGAGTGAACGTGGACTTAGGTTTTAACCCTGATACATTGTGAGCTGGTTCATACGTTCTACCAATAAAGAACCTATTAAGTCTTATTTTTCTGAAGAAACTCCTCATATCCTTTTCTATATCAAATTTGTTAGGTGGGCGGTAGGGGCAAAACTAAATCCTTTCCTTAACACTTCTTGCTCATCACTCGTAAGCAATCTAGACGATATGTTTATAATCGGAAATTCCTCTACCTCCAATACCGCTGATTCCTGGTCTTGAGGTAATCCTGAGCCAGATGGTTCTGAGGTAAATGATTTCTCATTGGTTCTTCCCTGGTATAGGTCCGATAGTTTCTCTGTCCTCGGTTCGGGCGCCCACCTAAAAAGACTCCCGCTCATAATTAGGCACCACTCTTCCTTGTGGCTCCATACTATGTTCGTCTTCACTCCCTGACCCTGAAGATTCCGAAAAAGTTATTCTTTTGTTGCCTCCTCTAGAGTAAACCTGTCTTTGATATTGTGGTTTCTCCCATCTAGATTCCCTCTTTGTATTATAATACTCTTTTTCTAAAAAGGATACGCCACTTCTGCGCTAAATTTCTCTATATCTTTCCTCAACTTCATTGTTTTTTTATTGATGAGATATTCCCGATATCCTTCAGTTTCCCTTTCTAATTCCTCAATTTTTTTCTTGGCTTCTTCCAACACAGTATTTTGTTTGAAGGCATTCTCCATTTCTTCTAATTGTTTTCTCTCAATGATCATAACTTCTTGGGCGGTTTCAATTATTAAAATCAACCAATCTCTACTACATCAATTTGCTATATGAGTCCAAACTTCTAAAAATTTCCGATTTTCAAAAAGAGGCCTGGCTCATTCCTAATTCGTAGTCCTATCGGAATAACTCCAGCCTTTAAATACTCAATTAAAAAATCGGCATGCAGTTCCGTCCTTATAATCTTTTTCTTGAGATTCAAGATTTTAATCATTTGTTCATGACTATTGCTATTTGTCATTGATTTATTCCCCATCCGTGGGTTTTGATTAATAAGTTTATTGAACTGATCTTCAGTAAAACCAAACGTCTTGAAATTATCCATTATATTTCCCAACAAGAGCCTATCCGGCTATTAGAAATATTCTGATAAATACCGTCTAAACGACCTCTCCAGCCCCACCGGGCTGTGCTGTAAAGATAAGAAAAAGAGAGGGACCCCTTAAAACCAGGGGAATAGGGTACTACTAAGCAGTAGAAAAGATAATCCCTTGGCCAAGGAATAAATTGAAGTTACTGAGTCCAAGACTATCTTGTACACAGAGAATGTTTTTTCAGGCCACCCACACGTTGTACCAATAATCCACAACTAGTACAACCCATATGGTAGATCCAAGTAATTACATGAACAACATGAATATATTCAAAAATAAAATCATATTTATTTACATTAAAACATCTCTTGAATCACAATCTCATAAAACAACCCCATACATTTCACAAGGGTACAGATAAAATTTCATATACACAAAAACATTTAATGACAACAGACACAGGAGAGAAACAACAAATAGACAGTACAATTTGTCATCAAACAGCACATCTACAAAAGACACTTCTTTTAGCTTGTCCTAGATACACTCTATTATCTTTAGTCTGTAGGATAAGCTGATTCCAAAGATTGTGCAACAACAGCGTCTCATTGTAAATGTGTTTACCTTCAAATCTACTGACATAAAGGCATGCCAAACTTGGGGCACAGGTAGCCCCCATGCTGGTCCCCTTAGTCTGTTTGTACAGTTCATCCTTGAACAGGAAAATATTATTCTTCAGAACCATACTAATACAATCCAAAATGAACTCCTTGTTACCCCCTTTCAGATCTTCTTCCTCTAAAATGGACGACATCACCAAAATGGTGTCATCTTGGGGGATGTTGGTATACAGGGCTTCGATATCCAGGGTGACCAACAACTGGGTCACCCTGTTGAAGCCCTGACCTTCAAAAATGGAAATAGCATGAGCCGTGTCCTTTAAATAAGATATCTGTTTCTGGACAATTGGTCTTAAAAAAATCCACATATTTGCTAAGAGGCTCCAAAAGTGAGCCCAGGCTGCTCACAATTGGTCTCATGGGTGGATTTGTGATATCTTTATGGATTTTGGGCAATCCATAGATAGCCGGAATCATAGGGGTGTTATTTAATAAAAACTTATACTCATTCTCACAAATAGACAATTCTTCTTTACCTTTTTTCAGAAGTTGGGCCACATCTTTTTTCAACTCATCCACAATTTGAAATGATACTCTTTTGTAATGATTTTTAACATTTAATAGTCCCCTCATTCTACTTTCATAATCTTGAGTGTCTAAGACAACCACCCCGCCACCCTTATCGGCGGGTTTAATAGTAGTCGAGTCACAGTCTTGAAGTGTTTTTAGGGCATTCCTATGTGGAATTGATAAATTGTTATTCTGATTGTGGTTGTTCTCAAAAATACTCTTAATTTCCATCTCAACTACCTTTTCAAAAAGTTCTACATTCTTATCTATCTGACTAAAACTCGGAGTGAACGTGGACTTAGGTTTTAACCCTGATACATTGTGAGCTGGTTCATACGTTCTACCAATAAAGAACCTATTAAGTCTTATTTTTCTGAAGAAACTCCTCATATCCTTTTCTATATCAAATTTGTTAGGTGGGGCGGTAGGGGCAAAACTAAATCCTTTCCTTAACACTTCTTGCTCATCACTCGTAAGCAATCTAGACGATATGTTTATAATCGGAAATTCCTCTACCTCCAATACCGCTGATTCCTGGTCTTGAGGTAATCCTGAGCCAGATGGTTCTGAGGTAAATGATTTCTCATTGGTTCTTCCCTGGTATAGGTCCGATAGTTTCTCTGTCCTCGGTTCGGGCGCCCACCTAAAAAGACTCCCGCTCATAATTAGGCACCATTCTTCCTTGTGGCTCCATACTATGTTCGTCTTCACTCCCTGACCCTGAAGAATCCGAAAAAGTTATTCTTTTGTTGCCTCCTCTAGAGTAAACCTGTCTTTGATATTGTGGTTTCTCCCATCTAGATTCCCTCTTTGTATTCTAATACTCTTTTTCTAAAAAGGATACGCCACTTCTGCGCTAAATTTCTCTATATCTTTCCTCAACTTCATTGTTTTTTTATTGATGAGATATTCCCGATATCCTTCAGTTTCCCTTTCTAATTCCTCAATTTTTTCTTGGCTTCTTCCAACACAGTATTTTGTTTGAAGGCATTCTCCATTTCTTCTAATTGTTTTCTCTCAATGATCATAACTTCTTGGGCGGTTTCAATTATTAAAATCAACCAATCTCTACTACATCGATTTGCTATATGAGTCCAAACTTCTAAAAATTTCCGATTTTCAAAAAGAGGCCTGGCTCATTCCTAATTCGTAGTCCTATCGGAATAACTCCAGCCTTTAAATACTCAATTAAAAAATCGGCATGCAGTTCCGTCCTTATAATCTTTTTCTTGAGATTCAAGATTTTAATCATTTGTTCATGACTATTGCTATTTGTCATTGATTTATTCCCCATCCGTGGGTTTTGATTAATAAGTTTATTGAACTGATCTTCAGTAAAACCAAACGTCTTGAAATTATCCATTATATTTCCCAACAAGAGCCTATCCGGCTATTAGAAATATTCTGATAAATACCGTCTAAACGACCTCTCCAGCCCCACCGGGCTGTGCTGTAAAGATAAGAAAAAGAGAGGGACCCCTTAAAACCAGGGGAATAGGGTACTACTAAGCAGTAGAAAAGATAATCCCTTGGCCAAGGAATAAATTGAAGTTACTGAGTCCAAGACTATCTTGTACACAGAGAATGTTTTTTTCAGGCCACCCACACGTTGTACCAATAATCCACAACTAGTACAACCCATATGGTAGATCCAAGTAATTACATGAACAACATGAATATATTCAAAAATAAAATCATATTTATTTACATTAAAACATCTCTTGAATCACAATCTCATAAAACAACCCCATACATTTCACAAGGGTACAGATAAAATTTCATATACACAAAAACATTTAATGACAACAGACACAGGAGAGAAACAACAAATAGACAGTACAATTTGTCATCAAACAGCACATCTACAAAAGACACTTCTTTTAGCTTGTCCTAGATACACTCTATTATCTTTAGTCTGTAGGATAAGCTGATTCCAAAGATTGTGCAACAACAGCGTCTCATTGTAAATGTGTTTACCTTCAAATCTACTGACATAAAGGCATGCCAAACTTGGGGCACAGGTAGCCCCCATGCTGGTCCCCTTAGTCTGTTTGTACAGTTCATCCTTGAACAGGAAAATATTATTCTTCAGAACCATACTAATACAATCCAAAATGAACTCCTTGTTACCCCCTTTCAGATCTTCTTCCTCTAAAATGGACGACATCACCAAAATGGTGTCATCTTGGGGGATGTTGGTATACAGGGCTTCGATATCCAGGGTGACCAACAACTGGGTCACCCTGTTGAAGCCCTGACCTTCAAAAATGGAAATAGCATGAGCCGTGTCCTTTAAATAAGATCTCTGTTTCTGGACAATTGGTCTTAAAAAAATCCACATATTTGCTAAGAGGCTCCAAAAGTGAGCCCAGGCTGCTCACAATTGGTCTCATGGGTGGATTTGTGATATCTTTATGGATTTTGGGCAATCCATAGATAGCCGGAATCATAGGGGTGTTATTTAATAAAAACTTATACTCATTCTCACAAATAGACAATTCTTCTTTACCTTTTTTCAGAAGTTGGGCCACATCTTTTTTCAACTCATCCACAATTTGAAATGATACTCTTTTGTAATGATTTTTAACATTTAATAGTCCCCTCATTCTACTTTCATAATCTTGAGTGTCTAAGACAACCACCCCGCCACCCTTATCGGCGGGTTTAATAGTAATCGAGTCACAGTCTTGAAGTGTTTTTAGGGCATTCCTATGTGGAATTGATAAATTGTTATTCTGATTGTGGTTGTTCTCAAAAATACTCTTAATTTCCATCTCAACTACCTTTTCAAAAAGTTCTACATTCTTATCTATCTGACTAAAACTCGGAGTGAACGTGGACTTAGGTTTTAACCCTGATACATTGTGAGCTGGTTCATACGTTCTACCAATAAAGAACCTATTAAGTCTTATTTTTCTGAAGAAACTCCTCATATCCTTTTCTATATCAAATTTGTTAGGTGGGGGTAGGGGCAAAACTAAATCCTTTCCTTAACACTTCTTGCTCATCACTCGTAAGCAATCTAGACGATATGTTTATAATCGGAAATTCCTCTACCTCCAATACCGCTGATTCCTGGTCTTGAGGTAATCCTGAGCCAGATGGTTCTGAGGTAAATGATTTCTCATTGGTTCTTCCCTGGTATAGGTCCGATAGTTTCTCTGTCCTCGGTTCGGGCGCCCACCTAAAAAGACTCCCGCTCATAATTAGGCACCACTCTTCCTTGTGGCTCCATACTATGTTCGTCTTCACTCCCTGACCCTGAAGATTCCGAAAAAGTTATTCTTTTGTTGCCTCCTCTAGAGTAAACCTGTCTTTGATATTGTGGTTTCTCCCATCTAGATTCCCTCTTTGTATTATAATACTCTTTTTCTAAAAAAGGATACGCCACTTCTGCGCTAAATTTCTCTATATCTTTCCTCAACTTCATTGTTTTTTTATTGATGAGATATTCCCGATATCCTTCAGTTTCCCTTTCTAATTCCTCAATTTTTTTCTTGGCTTCTTCCAACACAGTATTTTGTTTGAAGGCATTCTCCATTTCTTCTAATTGTTTTCTCTCAATGATCATAACTTCTTGGGCGGTTTCAATTATTAAAATCAACCAATCTCTACTACATCGATTTGCTATATGAGTCCAAACTTCTAAAAATTTCCGATTTTCAAAAAGAGGCCTGGCTCATTCCTAATTCGTAGTCCTATCGGAATAACTCCAGCCTTTAAATACTCAATTAAAAAATCGGCATGCAGTTCCGTCCTTATAATCTTTTTCTTGAGATTCAAGATTTTAATCATTTGTTCATGACTATTGCTATTTGTCATTGATTTATTCCCCATCCGTGGGTTTTGATTAATAAGTTTATTGAACTGATCTTCAGTAAAACCAAACGTCTTGAAATTATCCATTATATTTCCCAACAAGAGCCTATCCGGCTATTAGAAATATTCTGATAAATACCATCTAAACGACCTCTCCAGCCCCACCGGGCTGTGCTGTAAAGATAAGAAAAAGAGAGGGACCCCTTAAAACCAGGGGAATAGGGTACTACTAAGCAGTAGAAAAGATAATCCCTTGGCCAAGGAATAAATTGAAGTTACTGAGTCCAAGACTATCTTGTACACAGAGAATGTTTTTTTCAGGCCACCCACACGTTGTACCAATAATCCACAACTAGTACAACCCATATGGTAGATCCAAGTAATTACATGAACAACATGAATATATTCAAAAATAAAATCATATTTATTTACATTAAAACATCTCTTGAATCACAATCTCATAAAACAACCCCATACATTTCACAAGGGTACAGATAAAATTTCATATACACAAAAACATTTAATGACAACAGACACAGGAGAGAAACAACAAATAGACAGTACAATTTGTCATCAAACAGCACATCTACAAAAGACACTTCTTTTAGCTTGTCCTAGATACACTCTATTATCTTTAGTCTGTAGGATAAGCTGATTCCAAAGATTGTGCAACAACAGCGTCTCATTGTAAATGTGTTTACCTTCAAATCTACTGACATAAAGGCATGCCAAACTTGGGGCACAGGTAGCCCCCATGCTGGTCCCCTTAGTCTGTTTGTACAGTTCATCCTTGAACAGGAAAATATTATTCTTCAGAACCATACTAATACAATCCAAAATGAACTCCTTGTTACCCCCTTTCAGATCTTCTTCCTCTAAAATGGACGACATCACCAAAATGGTGTCATCTTGGGGGATGTTGGTATACAGGGCTTCGATATCCAGGGTGACCAACAACTGGGTCACCCTGTTGAAGCCCTGACCTTCAAAAATGGAAATAGCATGAGCCGTGTCCTTTAAATAAGATCTCTGTTTCTGGACAATTGGTCTTAAAAAAATCCACATATTTGCTAAGAGGCTCCAAAAGTGAGCCCAGGCTGCTCACAATTGGTCTCATGGGTGGATTTGTGATATCTTTATGGATTTTGGGCAATCCATAGATAGCCGGAATCATAGGGGTGTTATTTAATAAAAACTTATACTCATTCTCACAAATAGACAATTCTTCTTTACCTTTTTTCAGAAGTTGGGCCACATCTTTTTCAACTCATCCACAATTTGAAATGATACTCTTTTGTAATGATTTTTAACATTTAATAGTCCCCTCATTCTACTTTCATAATCTTGAGTGTCTAAGACAACCACCCCGCCACCCTTATCGGCGGGTTTAATAATAGTCGAGTCACAGTCTTGAAGTGTTTTTAGGGCATTCCTATGTGGAATTGATAAATTGTTATTCTGATTGTGGTTGTTCTCAAAAATACTCTTAATTTCCATCTCAACTACCTTTTCAAAAAGTTCTACATTCTTATCTATCTGACTAAAACTCGGAGTGAACGTGGACTTAGGTTTTAACCCTGATACATTGTGAGCTGGTTCATACGTTCTACCAATAAAGAACCTATTAAGTCTTATTTTTCTGAAGAAACTCCTCATATCCTTTTCTATATCAAATTTGTTAGGTGGGGCGGTAGGGGCAAAACTAAATCCTTTCCTTAACACTTCTTGCTCATCACTCGTAAGCAATCTAGACGATATGTTTATAATCGGAAATTCCTCTACCTCCAATACCGCTGATTCCTGGTCTTGAGGTAATCCTGAGCCAGATGGTTCTGAGGTAAATGATTTCTCATTGGTTCTTCCCTGGTATAGGTCCGATAGTTTCTCTGTCCTCGGTTCGGGCGCCCACCTAAAAAGACTCCCGCTCATAATTAGGCACCACTCTTCCTTGTGGCTCCATACTATGTTCGTCTTCACTCCCTGACCCTGAAGATTCCGAAAAAGTTATTCTTTTGTTGCCTCCTCTAGAGTAAACCTGTCTTTGATATTGTGGTTTCTCCCATCTAGATTCCCTCTTTGTATTATAATACTCTTTTTCTAAAAAAGGATACGCCACTTCTGCGCTAAATTTCTCTATATCTTTCCTCAACTTCATTGTTTTTTTATTGATGAGATATTCCCGATATCCTTCAGTTTCCCTTTCTAATTCCTCAATTTTTTTCTTGGCTTCTTCCAACACAGTATTTTGTTTGAAGGCATTCTCCATTTCTTCTAATTGTTTTCTCTCAATGATCATAACTTCTTGGGCGGTTTCAATTATTAAAATCAACCAATCTCTACTACATCAATTTGCTATATGAGTCCAAACTTCTAAAAATTTCCGATTTTCAAAAAGAGGCCTGGCTCATTCCTAATTCGTAGTCCTATCGGAATAACTCCAGCCTTTAAATACTCAATTAAAAAATCGGCATGCAGTTCCGTCCTTATAATCTTTTTCTTGAGATTCAAGATTTTAATCATTTGTTCATGACTATTGCTATTTGTCATTGATTT
The DNA here is from genome assembly GCA_963921515.1 of Calotriton arnoldi. Taxonomy (NCBI): domain Eukaryota; kingdom Metazoa; phylum Chordata; class Amphibia; order Caudata; family Salamandridae; genus Calotriton; species Calotriton arnoldi. The sequence continues at coordinate 254,930 of CAWUFW010005494.1, forward strand.
ATTCCCCATCCGTGGGTTTTGATTAATAAGTTTATTGAACTGATCTTCAGTAAAACCAAACGTCTTGAAATTATCCATTATATTTCCCAACAAGAGCCTATCCGGCTATTAGAAATATTCTGATAAATACCGTCTAAACGACCTCTCCAGCCCCACCGGGCTGTGCTGTAAAGATAAGAAAAAGAGAGGGACCCCTTAAAACCAGGGGAATAGGGTACTACTAAGCAGTAGAAAAGATAATCCCTTGGCCAAGGAATAAATTGAAGTTACTGAGTCCAAGACTATCTTGTACACAGAGAATGTTTTTTTCAGGCCACCCACACGTTGTACCAATAATCCACAACTAGTACAACCCATATGGTAGATCCAAGTAATTACATGAACAACATGAATATATTCAAAAATAAAATCATATTTATTTACATTAAAACATCTCTTGAATCACAATCTCATAAAACAACCCCATACATTTCACAAGGGTACAGATAAAATTTCATATACACAAAAACATTTAATGACAACAGACACAGGAGAGAAACAACAAATAGACAGTACAATTTGTCATCAAACAGCACATCTACAAAAGACACTTCTTTTAGCTTGTCCTAGATACACTCTATTATCTTTAGTCTGTAGGATAAGCTGATTCCAAAGATTGTGCAACAACAGCGTCTCATTGTAAATGTGTTTACCTTCAAATCTACTGACATAAAGGCATGCCAAACTTGGGGCACAGGTAGCCCCCATGCTGGTCCCCTTAGTCTGTTTGTACAGTTCATCCTTGAACAGGAAAATATTATTCTTCAGAACCATACTAATACAATCCAAAATGAACTCCTTGTTACCCCCTTTCAGATCTTCTTCCTCTAAAATGGACGACATCACCAAAATGGTGTCATCTTGGGGGATGTTGGTATACAGGGCTTCGATATCCAGGGTGACCAACAACTGGGTCACCCTGTTGAAGCCCTGACCTTCAAAAATGGAAATAGCATGAGCCGTGTCCTTTAAATAAGATCTCTGTTTCTGGACAATTGGTCTTAAAAAAATCCACATATTTGCTAAGAGGCTCCAAAAGTGAGCCCAGGCTGCTCACAATTGGTCTCATGGGTGGATTTGTGATATCTTTATGGATTTTGGGCAATCCATAGATAGCCGGAATCATAGGGGTGTTATTTAATAAAAACTTATACTCATTCTCACAAATAGACAATTCTTCTTTACCTTTTTTCAGAAGTTGGGCCACATCTTTTTTCAACTCATCCACAATTTGAAATGATACTCTTTTGTAATGATTTTTAACATTTAATAGTCCCCTCATTCTACTTTCATAATCTTGAGTGTCTAAGACAACCACCCCGCCACCCTTATCGGCGGGTTTAATAATAATCGAGTCACAGTCTTGAAGTGTTTTTAGGGCATTCCTATGTGGAATTGATAAATTGTTATTCTGATTGTGGTTGTTCTCAAAAATACTCTTAATTTCCATCTCAACTACCTTTTCAAAAAGTTCTACATTCTTATCTATCTGACTAAAACTCGGAGTGAACGTGGACTTAGGTTTTAACCCTGATACATTGTGAGCTGGTTCATACGTTCTACCAATAAAGAACCTATTAAGTCTTATTTTTCTGAAGAAACTCCTCATATCCTTTTCTATATCAAATTTGTTAGGTGGGCGGTAGGGGCAAAACTAAATCCTTTCCTTAACACTTCTTGCTCATCACTCGTAAGCAATCTAGACGATATGTTTATAATCGGAAATTCCTCTACCTCCAATACCGCTGATTCCTGGTCTTGAGGTAATCCTGAGCCAGATGGTTCTGAGGTAAATGATTTCTCATTGGTTCTTCCCTGGTATAGGTCCGATAGTTTCTCTGTCCTCGGTTCGGGCGCCCACCTAAAAAGACTCCCGCTCATAATTAGGCACCACTCTTCCTTGTGGCTCCATACTATGTTCGTCTTCACTCCCTGACCCTGAAGATTCCGAAAAAGTTATTCTTTTGTTGCCTCCTCTAGAGTAAACCTGTCTTTGATATTGTGGTTTCTCCCATCTAGATTCCCTCTTTGTATTATAATACTCTTTTTCTAAAAAGGATACGCCACTTCTGCGCTAAATTTCTCTATATCTTTCCTCAACTTCATTGTTTTTTTATTGATGAGATATTCCCGATATCCTTCAGTTTCCCTTTCTAATTCCTCAATTTTTTTCTTGGCTTCTTCCAACACAGTATTTTGTTTGAAGGCATTCTCCATTTCTTCTAATTGTTTTCTCTCAATGATCATAACTTCTTGGGCGGTTTCAATTATTAAAATCAACCAATCTCTACTACATCGATTTGCTATATGAGTCCAAACTTCTAAAAATTTCCGATTTTCAAAAAAGAGGCCTGGCTCATTCCTAATTCGTAGTCCTATCGGAATAACTCCAGCCTTTAAATACTCAATTAAAAAATCGGCATGCAGTTCCGTCCTTATAATCTTTTTCTTGAGATTCAAGATTTTAATCATTTGTTCATGACTATTGCTATTTGTCATTGATTTATTCCCCATCCGTGGGTTTTGATTAATAAGTTTATTGAACTGATCTTCAGTAAAACCAAACGTCTTGAAATTATCCATTATATTTCCCAACAAGAGCCTATCCGGCTATTAGAAATATTCTGATAAATACCATCTAAACGACCTCTCCAGCCCCACCGGGCTGTGCTGTAAAGATAAGAAAAAGAGAGGGACCCCTTAAAACCAGGGGAATAGGGTACTACTAAGCAGTAGAAAAGATAATCCCTTGGCCAAGGAATAAATTGAAGTTACTGAGTCCAAGACTATCTTGTACACAGAGAATGTTTTTTCAGGCCACCCACACGTTGTACCAATAATCCACAACTAGTACAACCCATATGGTAGATCCAAGTAATTACATGAACAACATGAATATATTCAAAAATAAAATCATATTTATTTACATTAAAACATCTCTTGAATCACAATCTCATAAAACAACCCCATACATTTCACAAGGGTACAGATAAAATTTCATATACACAAAAACATTTAATGACAACAGACACAGGAGAGAAACAACAAATAGACAGTACAATTTGTCATCAAACAGCACATCTACAAAAGACACTTCTTTTAGCTTGTCCTAGATACACTCTATTATCTTTAGTCTGTAGGATAAGCTGATTCCAAAGATTGTGCAACAACAGCATCTCATTGTAAATGTGTTTACCTTCAAATCTACTGACATAAAGGCATGCCAAACTTGGGGCACAGGTAGCCCCCATGCTGGTCCCCTTAGTCTGTTTGTACAGTTCATCCTTGAACAGGAAAATATTATTCTTCAGAACCATACTAATACAATCCAAAATGAACTCCTTGTTACCCCCTTTCAGATCTTCTTCCTCTAAAATGGACGACATCACCAAAATGGTGTCATCTTGGGGGATGTTGGTATACAGGGCTTCGATATCCAGGGTGACCAACAACTGGGTCACCCTGTTGAAGCCCTGACCTTCAAAAATGGAAATAGCATGAGCCGTGTCCTTTAAATAAGATCTCTGTTTCTGGACAATTGGTCTTAAAAAAAATCCACATATTTGCTAAGAGGCTCCAAAAGTGAGCCCAGGCTGCTCACAATTGGTCTCATGGGTGGATTTGTGATATCTTTATGGATTTTGGGCAATCCATAGATAGCCGGAATCATAGGGGTGTTATTTAATAAAAACTTATACTCATTCTCACAAATAGACAATTCTTCTTTACCTTTTTTCAGAAGTTGGGCCACATCTTTTTCAACTCATCCACAATTTGAAATGATACTCTTTTGTAATGATTTTTAACATTTAATAGTCCCCTCATTCTACTTTCATAATCTTGAGTGTCTAAGACAACCACCCCGCCACCCTTATCGGCGGGTTTAATAATAATCGAGTCACAGTCTTGAAGTGTTTTTAGGGCATTCCTATGTGGAATTGATAAATTGTTATTCTGATTGTGGTTGTTCTCAAAAATACTCTTAATTTCCATCTCAACTACCTTTTCAAAAAGTTCTACATTCTTATCTATCTGACTAAAACTCGGAGTGAACGTGGACTTAGGTTTTAACCCTGATACATTGTGAGCTGGTTCATACGTTCTACCAATAAAGAACCTATTAAGTCTTATTTTTCTGAAGAAACTCCTCATATCCTTTTCTATATCAAATTTGTTAGGTGGGGCGGTAGGGGCAAAACTAAATCCTTTCCTTAACACTTCTTGCTCATCACTCGTAAGCAATCTAGACGATATGTTTATAATCGGAAATTCCTCTACCTCCAATACCGCTGATTCCTGGTCTTGAGGTAATCCTGAGCCAGATGGTTCTGAGGTAAATGATTTCTCATTGGTTCTTCCCTGGTATAGGTCCGATAGTTTCTCTGTCCTCGGTTCGGGCGCCCACCTAAAAAGACTCCCGCTCATAATTAGGCACCACTCTTCCTTGTGGCTCCATACTATGTTCGTCTTCACTCCCTGACCCTGAAGATTCCGAAAAAGTTATTCTTTTGTTGCCTCCTCTAGAGTAAACCTGTCTTTGATATTGTGGTTTCTCCCATCTAGATTCCCTCTTTGTATTATAATACTCTTTTTCTAAAAAAGGATACGCCACTTCTGCGCTAAATTTCTCTATATCTTTCCTCAACTTCATTGTTTTTTTATTGATGAGATATTCCCGATATCCTTCAGTTTCCCTTTCTAATTCCTCAATTTTTTTCTTGGCTTCTTCCAACACAGTATTTTGTTTGAAGGCATTCTCCATTTCTTCTAATTGTTTTCTCTCAATGATCATAACTTCTTGGGCGGTTTCAATTATTAAAATCAACCAATCTCTACTACATCAATTTGCTATATGAGTCCAAACTTCTAAAAATTTCCGATTTTCAAAAAGAGGCCTGGCTCATTCCTAATTCGTAGTCCTATCGGAATAACTCCAGCCTTTAAATACTCAATTAAAAAATCGGCATGCAGTTCCGTCCTTATAATCTTTTTCTTGAGATTCAAGATTTTAATCATTTGTTCATGACTATTGCTATTTGTCATTGATTTATTCCCCATCCGTGGGTTTTGATTAATAAGTTTATTGAACTGATCTTCAGTAAAACCAAACGTCTTGAAATTATCCATTATATTTCCCAACAAGAGCCTATCCGGCTATTAGAAATATTCTGATAAATACCGTCTAAACGACCTCTCCAGCCCCACCGGGCTGTGCTGTAAAGATAAGAAAAAGAGAGGGACCCCTTAAAACCAGGGGAATAGGGTACTACTAAGCAGTAGAAAAGATAATCCCTTGGCCAAGGAATAAATTGAAGTTACTGAGTCCAAGACTATCTTGTACACAGAGAATGTTTTTTTCAGGCCACCCACACGTTGTACCAATAATCCACAACTAGTACAACCCATATGGTAGATCCAAGTAATTACATGAACAACATGAATATATTCAAAAATAAAATCATATTTATTTACATTAAAACATCTCTTGAATCACAATCTCATAAAACAACCCCATACATTTCACAAGGGTACAGATAAAATTTCATATACACAAAAACATTTAATGACAACAGACACAGGAGAGAAACAACAAATAGACAGTACAATTTGTCATCAAACAGCACATCTACAAAAGACACTTCTTTTAGCTTGTCCTAGATACACTCTATTATCTTTAGTCTGTAGGATAAGCTGATTCCAAAGATTGTGCAACAACAGCGTCTCATTGTAAATGTGTTTACCTTCAAATCTACTGACATAAAGGCATGCCAAACTTGGGGCACAGGTAGCCCCCATGCTGGTCCCCTTAGTCTGTTTGTACAGTTCATCCTTGAACAGGAAAATATTATTCTTCAGAACCATACTAATACAATCCAAAATGAACTCCTTGTTACCCCCTTTCAGATCTTCTTCCTCTAAAATGGACGACATCACCAAAATGGTGTCATCTTGGGGGATGTTGGTATACAGGGCTTCGATATCCAGGGTGACCAACAACTGGGTCACCCTGTTGAAGCCCTGACCTTCAAAAATGGAAATAGCATGAGCCGTGTCCTTTAAATAAGATCGGACCTATACCAGGGAAGAACCAATGAGAAATCATTTACCTCAGAACCATCTGGCTCAGGATTACCTAAAGACCAGGAATCAGCGGTATTGGAGGTAGAGGAATTTCCGATTATAAACATATCGTCTAGATTGCTTACGAGTGATGAGCAAGAAGTGTTAAGGAAAGGATTTAGTTTTGCCCCTACCGCCCCACCTAACAAATTTGATATAGAAAAGGATATGAGGAGTTTCTTCAGAAAAATAAGACTTAATAGGTTCTTTATTGGTAGAACGTATGAACCAGCTCACAATGTATCAGGGTTAAAACCTAAGTCCACGTTCACTCCGAGTTTTAGTCAGATAGATAAGAATGTAGAACTTTTTGAAAAGGTAGTTGAGATGGAAATTAAGAGTATTTTTGAGAACAACCACAATCAGAATAACAATTTATCAATTCCACATAGGAATGCCCTAAAAACACTTCAAGACTGTGACTCGATTACTATTAAACCCGCCGATAAGGGTGGCGGGGTGGTTGTCTTAGACACTCAAGATTATGAAAGTAGAATGAGGGGACTATTAAATGTTAAAAATCATTACAAAAGAGTATCATTTCAAATTGTGGATGAGTTGAAAAAAGATGTGGCCCAACTTCTGAAAAAAGGTAAAGAAGAATTGTCTATTTGTGAGAATGAGTATAAGTTTTTATTAAATAACACCCCTATGATTCCGGCTATCTATGGATTGCCCAAAATCCATAAAGATATCACAAATCCACCCATGAGACCAATTGTGAGCAGCCTGGGCTCACTTTTGGAGCCTCTTAGCAAATATGTAAAAAAAAATTTAAGACTAATTGTCCAGAAACAGAGATCTTATTTAAAGGACACGGCTCATGCTATTTCCATTTTTGAAGGTCAGGGCTTCAACAGGGTGACCCAGTTGTTGGTCACCCTGGATATCGAAGCCCTGTATACCAACATCCCCCAAGATGACACCATTTTGGTGATGTCGTCCATTTTAGAGGAAGAAGATCTGAAAGGGGGTAACAAGGAGTTCATTTTGGATTGTATTAGTATGGTTCTGAAGAATAATATTTTCCTGTTCAAGGATGAACTGTACAAACAGACTAAGGGGACCAGCATGGGGGCTACCTGTGCCCCAAGTTTGGCATGCCTTTATGTCAGTAGATTTGAAGGTAAACACATTTACAATGAGATGCTGTTGTTGCACAATCTTTGGAATCAGCTTATCCTACAGACTAAAGATAATAGAGTGTATCTAGGACAAGCTAAAAGAAGTGTCTTTTGTAGATGTGCTGTTTGATGACAAATTGTACTGTCTATTTGTTGTTTCTCTCCTGTGTCTGTTGTCATTAAATGTTTTTGTGTATATGAAATTTTATCTGTACCCTTGTGAAATGTATGGGGTTGTTTTATGAGATTGTGATTCAAGAGATGTTTTAATGTAAATAAATATGATTTTATTTTTGAATATATTCATGTTGTTCATGTAATTACTTGGATCTACCATATGGGTTGTACTAGTTGTGGATTATTGGTACAACGTGTGGGTGGCCTGAAAAAAACATTCTCTGTGTACAAGATAGTCTTGGACTCAGTAACTTCAATTTATTCCTTGGCCAAGGGATTATCTTTTCTACTGCTTAGTAGTACCCTATTCCCCTGGTTTTAAGGGGTCCCTCTCTTTTTTCTTATCAATTCACTTATTACAAACATCACTTGGTGGTACGCCGATGAAAGGTCTAAAACACTGAAAACTTTTGCACCCTTCAACATACTAATGGACTCAGAGATGTTCGGAAGGGGCTGACGATCCACCCAAATCCATTAATTCAACCCTCGCAAGTCCACACACATCCTAACGCTAGTACCACCATCCTTGGGTGCCAAAACCACCGGGGCCAACCACTCTGATGCTTCAATTTCTTCTATAACGCCCAAATCCAAAAGTCTTTTAAGCTCCACTTTCAATGGTTCGACCATCATGTTCGGTACCCTTCGCACCTTATGTACACACGGCTTGGCCCCCTTCTTCAGGATAATTCGTTGTTCGAAGCACTTGAGAAGTCCTAAACCATCACCAAACACCTCAGGAAAATCCTTAAAATATTGCTCACCACTTGCCACATGATCAATCAACATAACTTGGTCTTTTGGATTGCTGGCTCTGGGGTTTAGGATGATGTCTAAATCACCTGGTGCCTCCACCCCAACAGGTTGTCACCTCTTTCAGCCACATATACCTTTCCAACAGTTTGTCTGCTCTTAAACTCAATTTTAGCAACCACATACCCTAGTACTTTAATATGTGACCCCCCATAGCTGACTGGGTTGATGTCAGGTGGAAGCAGTTCTACATTGCCTTTGCCAACACTTTCATCCCACTGTTTATTTCCAATCATAGTGAAAGGTGAACCCGAGTCAGCCAACACTACAAATCTTCTTCCATCCACCTTAATATCACACTCAGGCATTACCACCTTCCCTGAATCCACCTCCCCATTCTCGTTATTCACATTCAAAACGATGGTGCCTGAGGCAGTAGGTACTTTACGATGGTGCCTACTGCCTCAGGTGCCCTCTCTGCCACCCGGTTCTTCCCAGCGGATCTACACACACTGGCATAATGCCCCTTAATACCACACTTCTTACACACCGACCCTTTAGCATAACAGTTTGGACTGTTGGATAAATGTGAAAAACTTCCACATCTGTAACTTCTAACTTTCTGTGAATCAGTAGTGCTCCGCTCTTGAAAGTCACGCTCTGGACCACGTGACTGCACATCACGTTCAGGACCATGCGATAATGCATCACGCTCAGGACCACGCGATTGTGTGTCACGTTCATTACCTCTTCCCCTCACATTAGAGGAAATCTTTGCAATATTATCAGTGTAAGGTTGATGAGCAATAATATCTGTCAATGCACGAATATCACTCTGCACATCTTTCTTATCCTCAAGATTCTTCCTCATCTCCTTCACCCAGGTTGATGTATTTTCGACCCCTTCAACAATGGCTACAGCCTCTGCTAACAATGGGTTCTTTGATAATAGTTTTTCTTGTACTCTGGTACTATTGGTGCACCTCACCAATTGGTCTCGGACTAAAGAGTCCGATAACTCTCCAAATTCACATGTACGTGCTAGCGTCTTTAAAGATGCAACATAACTGCCCACCCTTTCCGCAGGTCCTTGCACCCTCGTAAAGAACCTGTGACACTCCAACACCACAGTAATGCGGGGTCCAAAGTATAGTTCCAGCATAGTCATTGACATTTCATACACATCTGATGGCTCCCCATCACCGTTACCAACAGGTATTACATCCATGCTATCATAGATGTTTCTTCCTTCAACACCCAGATTGTGTAGTAAAATGGCTTGCTTCCTAAAAGAAGAGAATTTTTCCCCACCAATTGCCACTATATATGAGTCAAAAAGATTCCTCCATCATTTCCAAGGTAGGATTGGCTCACCCTTTTCTGAGAGGAAAGCAGGAGGTTGAGACATGCTGGTGGTGGTAGCCATGGTTACAATGAGGGTTGCACAATGGAAATATGAAGTGTATCACAATATGCCAGGCGCAGCAACAACGCACACGAGCAAGTTTTAGTCTTTAGAATATATTCAATCTCACCATATGTCCAGAATAAGTTGCAGTATGAAATATTGCAGCTGGATGTTTGCCCCGCAGTTAGTGGAAGTGATTTTCGATAACCAAAATGGAGGCACGCTGCATGACGTCACGACGCCCTGTGCGTGGAGCATCGGGCGTAGGAGCAACGCGATGACAGGAGATTCACTGACGTCGAACAGTGCTGACGTAAGTTGGAGATGGCGTGATTCCTCAGGCAAGCGCGATTTAAGGCGTGTGCGGTTGTTGAAATAACGGTTGACTTGCCACCGCAACTTTTGTGCCTAAAAATTTGTCAAAGTAAGGCACAACATTTCAGCAATTCTAGGGTACCTTGTCACGTTGTCGGTCTCCTCTTGAGTATCTCCAATTTCACAAAGTTGACAGGCAATACTGTTGAAAGGCAATGCGCTTGACACCGTGGGTCCAATTCTTCGTCGGTAGGGGAATCGGTGGTTTGCGATGCCTGTCCCCAATCAGGCGCTTGTTGCCAGTATTAAATCGCAGATCCAGTGTAGATTTCAAAGTACTTTATTCCGCTACTGAACCACCGACTATTCAGCTCGCCAGCCTGCCGTACAATAACCGGTCTCCCACATTCCCATGGAGACCATAACATTCCAGGCGCGAGCTGGCAAACTTAAAGGCAAAGTGAATCACAACACCTACATTTACTAGCTAACTTTTTTAACCGATTAACCGTGGCGGTTTAGCGGAGTGGGCGGGGCCGCGTCGGCCAACGGACGTTCGCAGCACTACAGATGTAGTGCTCGTGACGGCCGTTGGCCGACAGACGCACGCAACGGGTTAATGCCAAAACATACTGTTCAATATTTTCGTGCTTTTCTTGTTTCTTTTGGAAAAACATGTCTTGTAACAGCAATGCAAACAGAGGGAGAAAATGATCATCAAGATCCAAAATTGCAGCTTTAAATACATCAATATCATCCCCCACTCTTTCAGGTTTTTGTAACTCATTGTAAATACGCAATCCTTCAGGTCCTAAACAATACATCAGGATCCTTTTCTTCCTTTCCGGCGAAAAACTTCCACTAAGGTCTTCTAAGCTGGCAATGTAGTTGAGAAAGTATTCTTTCTAATCATTCCATGTGACCAAGGGTTCCCCTGGTGTGGGCAAAAATTCCTTTGGTGAATTAATGTGCATTGAAGATCCATTAGAATTGCCAACTGCGGTGCTGGTCTCTGCCGTAGACATAACTTGAAAAGGGAGAGTATTTTACAAAAACCAACTCTTAAGGTGCCGTAAGGAATAACCCTTGAATTGTGAAAAATGTAAGTAAAAGAAGCGTAAAATTCACAAACGCCGTAACATTCACCGACGCTGCAAACACCCTTGTGCAGAGTAAATATTAAACATAAGCACAGTACCGTAAGTATTTCGTGAGTAAATGTATCCCTTTGTTGTTTGTTTACCAAAACGAGAAGCTCAGGTGGTGACAGGAGTCCGACATTGCAGAAATCGATGAAGTGTTTGAAAATGGGCGCCGTGCGTGCCCTTACGTGCGTGATGATGTGTGCTGACCTTTCCGACGTGTGTAGCCTCGTGCAGTCCCTCTTCAGTATCAACGTCACACGCGTTGTCCTTCGTCACAGAGAGAAGATAGGATCCCGACACACGCAGAAGATGCAGGATTTAAAAATATAGATGCTGGCCGTTGAGGTCAACCGTTGGTAAGCTGTAGCAAGCGCTGCGCTGCACTTACTTGTGTTAACTTGACAAATGCCTTTGACAGGCTCCAAATGTTCCGTTATCTGGCCCACAATAAAACGAAAGGCAGGACACAGGAACAGAAGTATGCATGCACAGTTCCTCTGTCGTGTAGGCTTCGGTTCCCAGTACACCGTGTAGCACGTCGTATAAAATGTTCCCAAAAGTTGCAAACGATGTGGGCTTCTTCAGTTCTCCAGCTCGTCGCCAACATCCAAGTAGTAATCACACAGGAGCAAAGTATGATTTCCTTACTTTATGTAGATTAGTAGTACGGTAACAAGGTGTAGTATACTGGTATTTAGTGTATTGCACCTTTCCTGCTTCTCTGCCTTGCTGCTCAGCCAGTGTGGATGTTCTTGGAATGTTGGTATGTGTGGTGAGGTAATAGAATGCTGGTATGACTGTGTGTGGAGTGTCAGTTGAGAGGATGGGCTGAGCAGCAAGGAAGCTGCTCCTGGTGGTGCTCGCTCTGTAGAGAAGACCTACTCTACATCTATTCTGTACTACTCCATGTTGTGACTCCTGATCTACAATATCTACAATAAACCTACATGGAAATCCAACTGGTCCTGGTTCTATTCACTTATTACACAAGGATGCTTGCAGCAGCAACACGCAACTATCCAAGAGTGAGGAAACACATTCTATGCCCCATCCAGACATGCCAACCCTCCCGATTCAGGCGGGAGACTACCGATTTGAAGGCTAGTCTCCCGCCTCCCGATTCATGCATCCAGAAACCCAATGCCACAATGATGCACATGGTGTGAAGGCAATCTGGTCCTTCTGAGAATGTGTACGGACTCGGAGCCAGATGGGTTCCTTAGAGTAAGATGTAAGCTCACCAGCTCAATTGAATACATGGATCTTTGAAGTAATGCTTGTCTGTGTTCGCCTTGCTTCTACTGGCTAGGTTGGCTTTGGGGATCTCTTGGCCCCTTAACTGTTTGGTTTTTATGAGGAATCTTCATTACAGGTTCCTCAGTCACCTGGGATTGTGCAAATCTTCCCACGATCACACAGGCTCACATGGCCTGAGCAATCGAGCGCCTCGCCATGCAGGGCAGGGTAGTTCCTCTTCTCTCCACAGGGCACAGCAGAAAGGCTGTTTCCAAGAATTAAGGCCTTGTCCAGGCCTGTGGGATACCGCAAACTAACAGAGGCTCAGCTCCTGGTAATGTTTTCTGTGGGTTGGTGCCCAGCGTCCCCAGTATACCTGAATGATGCACAGGGGCCACTATTTATATCACTGGTCATTGGTCAAGTCACGCCTTCATCCTCTCCTAGCGTTTAAGCCAGCCAAACTTTACATTCTAGCATGTGCCATCTCACTTTTACTTTTGCAAGCAGGAGTCTTCAATTCCCATTATGCAAAGTGCTGCGAAAGACGCCCTGTACTGACAGGATGACGTACGTGGTGGCACTTCGCAGCAATGGCATCTTGCACGTTCAGAGTCATTCTATGTAAAGGATGAGTACAGCTTTGGCAGAGTGATATGCATGTAATTGGACACAAAAGGATCAGACGCTGAGTGTATTAGCTGGGTTTAACCCTGGGACCGTTAGACCGGGCCTGCAGGCCAGTGCACAATATTGCCAAGCCCCCAGTCACTCTGCATTCTATAGCCTGCTCCTGACACAGGTTAAGAAGTCAAGGTAAGAAAAAGAACATTCAGTAAAACCGAGAAATAGCCCTTGGAGAAAAAATGTGTTCCAACTCTGTTTTTGTTTGAACACTTTGTAAAACTGCCAACAATAAAATGTTGATGCCAGTCTTCATTCACGCACACTCTAATCTCCCTCTCCAAGAATTACCTCAGACATCAAAGCTTAACACTTTGTCCTTAATTCTTGGAGGGGGAGACAGGAGCATGTGATGGGAATCAACATTTTTTTTTTGCCAGTTTTACATATTAGTGCACATAAAAACAGAGTCCAAAACTCTGTTTTAGTTAGCACCAAAACGAAATGCTGATTTTCCCTATACTCATGATGTGGTGTTATTGCCAGAGTTGCAGACTTAGGAATAGGGAACCAGGTTCAAGTCCTGGAGTTGGCTCATCATCCTGTGATTCTGGATAAATAATTTAATCTCCCCATCCCTATAAGCAATGAGTGGTGATATTGTGTAATGTAATTGGTGCTCATGTAGAGCACTCCTGTACCTTCAGGTCGTGTCTGCTATATGAAAAATGAACAACAAGGTAATAACAAAGCATTAATATAAGTAAAGACACCTATTTAGTGGCTGATTTGTAAATTGTGGCTTCCCCGCTTAAATTGTTCTTGGGTAAATACTTTATTTCACTCAAACTTTTTTTTCTTCATTATAGAATATGAAAGCACTTTCAAATTTGTGAGTTCAGAATACTGTTTATTGGGAAATGTCCCCCCGACCCCTGTATGCAAACATCGAGCTACGTGGGTATTTTGTGTAGGCGAGATGTGGAGAACGCGCCCAGTGGATGATTTCCTGATGACATCACAGTGTGTGCTTGCCCTATGCCTCATCCTCATATACAGACACATTGCAGTTTACTGGTCATCCGGAGGGGTCTTGAGCGATGGGTTATGGCTGCAGCGGCGCGAATAGACGGCACACAAACTTGATGACGCCACTCTGTTCAGAGTAGACATACTATAAGTCAGTTTACAACTTGCACAAAGTGTTCTGATAAATATGGCCCCTCACTCCCGTGGCTTCCGGTTGTTTGTTTCTTAACCGCCGTGTGCACCGTGTGGCCGCTCCTCCAGCCAGCAGGGGCAGTTATTAAATGACTGAAAACTGGGAGGAGTGCTTTGGGACAGCTGCCCATTCCATAACAACAAGTAGTGGACAGGGTACCCACATGGCGTTTGGATGGCATCATCAAAGACTGAGTCAACTGTTGAAAGGTGACAGTTGGATAAGAGACGTAAACACTACAGCTTATATGTACGAATCTCGCGTGCAGACTGTGTGGGAAGAGGGGATAGGTGCGAGGTGCGAGATTTGTCTTTACATATTTGAGATTTTGCAGAGCATGAACTATATCGTCTGCAAGATGGGTGCAAAACGATTTACAACACAATAAAGAGATCGAAACGAAAGTACTGATGATGTATAAATCAGACTGTGGCAAATAATAGAATGTGTTCTCATTATTACAATTTGCTAATGGTCGTGATAATGAAAAGAGCTTCAATTTTCAGTGGCCTCGTGTATTATTGAGATTATGTGGGGTTGCCTTTGTGGTTAGTGGAGGCGGGGGAGCAGAAACCAGTGCTTGACTGTTTGCATTGCCTGGATGCATGTGTTCCTTGCTAGTGTCGAGGTGTGTGTTTAAATCATTGCAGTGATGTTGACAATTACATAAGCCCCTCTCCAGATGATACATGCCCCCTTGCATGTTTGCTTTTTTGAGAGTATGCACCCATCCCCCATGTATTTCTGCATAAGAGAGTTCACGAGTTGCTTGAAAATGCACCATTTTCCCTCTCTTTTTTCAAAAATTTCTCGGGGGTAGAACCCCCCCGAAGCCCCCGTAGGTGGTTCAGGCTCGCTCGCTAGCCGCAGTGAAGTATAACAATTGTTTTACACCCCACCACTTTCAAATGTCACCATCCGCCACTGGTTTTCACCCATTATGTTGACTTGTCATGCATTTATGAAATTAATACATATGACTCTCTTCCTCGAAGTGAGCATGCTACATTCTAATTACAGGTGTATGTATGACCTATTTCTATGAAGCAGAAGTTATTTCTTGAAGAGGGCAACAAAAATCTCTCCCAGTTACTCCTGCGACCCATTTAGTGTTATGCCTGACCCGTTTTGCGTTACATGTTTTTCAGGTCGTTGTACACACGCATATTTCTCCCTCTTATCGAAGTTGAAATGTTGGCATGTATGACCATCATAAATACACATTCCACATGACATCAACACATTCTACATTCCTACATAGCTTAGATGCAAAGAACAATGTTACTACACTCGTGCATCGGCAAGACCTATTGGCTTTGCCAGTGCTTGCTTTTCAATAATGTTTTTATGTCAGTGACCATAATAAGCCGGTTACTCTCCAGAAATGATATATATAATCTCAATACATGACCTTCGCTACCTTGCATGCTATCTGTAATTGAAGGATCGCATAATTTTGTGAATCTTTGCGTTTGTTTTCGTTTCTTAGTAAGCGTCTGTTAAGTGATCTTATTTTTCTAAGCCTTTATACCACGTCTGAATTAGAAATATTTCAAAATGGCCACACTTTTACCAGACTGGAGTTTACATTGCCCACTTGTCCGTCTTTGCTATTTACACGGGAAGCAGAACTACTAGTTCCGGGTTCAAGGGAGCCACATTCTTCTTCCTGTGTGAAACTCAGCGTGGGGAACTCCTACGAGCTGTCATGGGGAAGAAGGGGGCAGCGGGAGAAATCGGCGAGGCCCGGCCACGGCGTATTAAAAAATCCAAAAAGTTCAAACCGGTTGAGGAAGAGGCTGCGGACCCGCCAGGACCAGGGTATGCTGTTGGGCAGGTAGCCGGCAGCCTGCGAGGAGCGGCAGATGGAAACAGCCCGGGACCGTTAGCATCGCTCTTTGGCTCTAGTGTTGCAAACCTCTTTACTCCCATCTACGTGCCGGCGCCGCCCGCTCCAAGAAGGAAGCCAGTACCTGTGACCACCCCCAGTGGTAGAACAGCTGCGGACGTCCAGACGCCAGCGCCTAAAAAACCTAAAGTCCTTCCCGCCTCGGAGCTGCTGGTGTCAGCCAGAGAGGGTCCATTAAAAGAGGCTGATCTCCAGGAGGAGCAGCGGGAGCAACAAATCCGGCAAAAGCGAAAGGAGCGGCGATTGCAACGGGCCGGAGAGCCAGAAGACGAGGTTGAGGGTCCCACGAGGCCACAGCGCCCCAGGAACAAGGCAGAGGAGCGGATCAAAGACAAGCGCACGGTCTTTGTGGGCAATCTGCCGGTCTCCTTTACTAAGCAGGCGCTGCGGGCTCTCTTTAAAGGTTTCGGGGCCATTGAGTCTCTCCGCTTCCGCTCGGTGGCCCGTGCAGAGCCCACCCTCAACCGCAAAGTGGCTGCCATTCAGCGCCAGGTGCACCCCAAGCGTAAGAGCATCCACGCCTATGTTGTTTTCAAGGAGGAGGCAGCAGCCGGTTTGGCCCTAGCCCGCAATGGGGCCCAGGTGGAGGGTGGCTTCAACATCCGAGTGGACCGAGCCTCTGGCAGCCACAGTCACGACAACCGACGCTCAGCCTTTGTGGGCAACCTACCCTACGATGTAGAGGACCAGGTTCTGCGTGACCATTTTGCTGAGTGCGGGGAGGTAGCGGCTGTGCGGATCATTCGCGACAGGGAGACTGGAGTGGGCAAGGGCTTTGGATATGTCCTTTTCGAGGAGGCAGATGGCGCTCAACTGGCCCTAAAGCTGGACGGTTCAGTGTTGATGGGCAGGAAAGTGCGAGTGAAGCGGTGCGTTCAGAAGGATGGGGCACCTCGTACTGGACCGCAGAATTTCACTGGTGCCAAACACAAGTTCGATTCTAATGCAAAAGACGTAAAAAAACGTCCTGCGTTTAAACATGCAAAGAAAGTGGGGAGCAGTAAATCCAAAACTGTCGGGCACCAGCGTGTTTCTAAGACGAAAGCATAGCTTTATTCGCCGCGCTGTTTTAGTCCGATAATCTTCTAACTACTATGATTTTTTTCCACCGAATAAACGGATATGTAAAGTTAATTTGCGAATGAGCATGCTGTGTGTGTGTAGCGAAGCTGTCTAGATATTTTAAACATATGGTATATTTTTTTTTACCAGAGACGTTGGGAAAATACATGTATTGTTTAAATTTGTGACAGGTTTAAGGTAATGATTAGGAGCATAGATAGTCTCATCCTAAGATTAAGAAAGGTTAGAGATAAATAACAGTGAACGTAAAGGTTCTGAATTAATCAGTCGATTTTATATAGTGCGACTAATCGCCCGAGAGGTTATCCAGGCGCTTGCTGATTAGGAAAGGTGACCATAATAAGAAAGGGTTGAGATGTGCGAGAGTCTGTGTTAAATTGAATCTTGGGCTTTGGGTAAGGTTGTGGAAGAAAGTTTAGATATGTTTAGGTTCAAATTAATGGTTAGGGGCATGGTTTGATTGAGATTAGGATTTGGAGTGGGTTCAAGGGGTATGTATGTTCTATTCCTTTAGCGCAAACCTAACCAAAATGCAGTGCGACACTGTCCAGGGTCAATGACCATCATAAAGTTAACTAGTTTTTGGAGAGGTAGTTGGTTTATGATGTAGTGTTCTTTAATGCATTGTGATGTAGTGTTCGTTAAAGAGATTCATCTTCAAATCTTTCCTAAATTGAAGCAGTGTTGGGCCTTCCTGACGGAGAGAGATGTTGCTCCAGATCCTTTATACATACATGGGAAAGCTTTGCTATTTTTTCTTTTTTACACTTCAGTCTGCGGTCTCATGGGATCCTGGCTTCTGATGTACATAGAGCCACTAGAGAAGATTAACTTGTCTGTAAGATAGGCTGGGGTACCTGTGGTGATAGCTCTGTAAATGACTGAGATTCCGCATGTTATAGGCATCTTTTGGGACTTGAAGGCGCCCATGTGAACAAAGTGGTGTACGTTGAAAAGGTAGGATGAGAACCAGTGGCGGAAATTGCTGGTGAATCCCATTCGAATCTCCACAGTGTGTATGAGGATAGAATGGTCAACTGTGTTGAAGGCAGCTTAGGTCCAGTACTATAAGGGGGCAGAGGTCCTCTTCATCTGTGGCCACAAGGGAGTCTTCGACGTGTAAGGTAGCAGTCTCCATGCTGCAGCTTAGTCTGAAGCCAGACTGGTAGCTGGTCAGGAGATGGTTAGCAGGGCTCGAAAAATTATAAAATTTTTACTAGACCTGCAGGTCTAGTAACTTGAATAATCTACTCGACTTAACTGTAATGTACTTGACCCATGAACTGGTCTCAAATTATGTAATCCTAGGCAAATATTTTGTCTTATGGAGCTGCCTTTTTCTTTATTATCACATAAGCAAGCACCTTCAAATATGCAAGTTCACTAATTCTGCTGTACAAAAAACTATTTACTAGACTAAAGAAACGTTTGCTCCATGTATAATAAGAATCAAGCCCACATATAGGATACTCACAATCCCTGGCGTGCCTCTTAGTTCACTAATAGCAATGTCATCTGGGCAGGAGCAGGAATATTTCCCAGTTCATGTTTAAAAACTCACTTTTCATAAATATATTACTAAAGCATGATGTGTTGGTGCACTGTCATTTACAGATAGCGCATTTTCCATTGAAATGGCCATAACACTTTCCCACTAACGTAGTTTTACTGATAAAACTACATAGTGCATAAACAATGTTTGGAAATTGGGTTTCAGCATAAATATTTAAAATTTGCACATCACCAAGTATAGTGTTCTGATTTGTTTTGATCCTATAAGAATCTGTTTTTTTCCACCACATAATTACAAAAATGTGTCTTCATAACTAGTGAAATATATTTGAAATGTTTAAAAAGTTCACTTATTAGCTATTGCAGTATTAGAGGGGAAAAAAGCCTTAAATCTTACAGCCTTTCATTTCACATGCTTTGCACAGTGTGATTGGCACACAGATCACTTTACAAAATCCTCTTACTTCAGTCACAGAAAGAAAAGTAAATGTAGGAAGACAAACTGACTTTTGACCTCTGTCTCTGAAAGCCAAGCAAATGTGACAAAATAAGATTTAAAGGCATCTTTATTGCTCATTCCTGCTTTGTGAGCAAGCAAAACACCTGTTGTCAGCTCGCCAGAACTGGCGAGTAGGCTCTAAAAATAGCTTGTCCTGATTAAAACTGGCTCTCCATAGCGAGTGTTTTTTTTGAGCCCTGGTTCGCATTAATGTGATTTTAGAGTTGAACATAATCTGCTTTTTCAGAGATCTTACAGATGAATGGTGAGTGAATAATGGGCTGGTAGTGGGCAAGATCATCAGGGTCTAATCTTAGTTTCTTTATGCACAGGAGGATCTGGCCTGATTTGAGAGCTTTTGGGCAGATACGGTGAGTAAGGGTGGCATTTATAATGGTGAAAGACCGTCCCCAGAAAAACCATCAATAAATGACAAGGGTAAGACATCATCTTCATAGACCGTGGTGTTGAGGGATGTGAGTAGGTCAGTAAGATCTGCAAGAGATAGGGCTTTGAAGGCTAACCAGTGTGGGATTTTACGGGAGGATGTGTGTAAGTAATGAAGCAGGCTTGGTGTTGGTTGTGCTTTTCTATCGGGGTGGGGTGAGCTGGGCTACAGTTCTTGTACCACAAGTTATGTATTAGAACGGTGAAAGAATGACACACTAAGTGCAACACCATTCCAAGTGGTCTGCATAGTAAATATTGCGTCTTGGAGGGATACTATGACTAATGTATCATTCTTGTACCAATCCACGGTGCCCTACATGTTGCTCCTAAATGTAATGACCGTCTTGAAATGGTAAAACTATGGTTCTAAGATGGCTACCATGTGTAGGATCAATGGGATGTCCTGTACTGCAGAAGAAATATGCTGAAAGAAAGTGGACTGGTGGGTGAAACTGTGGGCATTTAATGAAAAAAAAGGAAAATGGAACCTAGAAATAGAGAACATTGAAAACTAAAGGACTGGTCCGCCAGCCCAGTAACTAAATCGCACACATTTTCAGGTGGATGGTCATTTGCAATCAGAAGAAAAGATGTCACTTACAGGGCAATAAAGGCAATAGCTGAAATGGGCTGACCTGCCCCACTCAGTCTTTATATCCCCCAGGATTTGGTAGTAGGTGTAACCAATACCAAAAGCCTTGCCTAATACTGTGATCTTTGATATTCCAATGTAAAGAAATACCTGTCTACAAGTTTTAATCTGGTATAATAACAATCCGCCTTTAATGATCTTTTATCCTTCAGCATAAATATCAGCTAGTACCTTTCGTGTCTTTTCATAAGAAGCGAATCACATCTATGGCATCTGACCTTACTTTTCCCAATGAACCTATCAGTCCTACTTTCTTGATCATTGACTTGTCACCATAACCTACTGCATTTAGCAAAAACGTACCCAAAAGGTAGTACAAGCACTCCTTTTCAGTGGAAATAAACATCTTCTGCACAGCTTGTAGAGAAAGATCAACAAGTAAGCTGAACCTCCGGCCCCTTTCTGAGTGCTGCTACTTATACCTATTTTCTAGAGATCGCATAAGGTCTCCCAGCAACTGCATTACCGGGTAGGCTTGAAACCGTCATGGTGATAAGCTGAAAGACAGCTTTCAAGGTTTATTATCTCAGTCCTATTGTCTACAATACATACAGTTAGGTTTTGGTCAGTCATCTCATGATTAGATGGCTTTTGTTGTCTAATTCAATTTGATGCTCCTGGTTCTATGGCCTTCCTCCCTTTTCTTTCCTTTATTGCCCTGCTCCTGGAGCATAGCTTCTGTGCTATCGTTTTGATTTGTCAAGTTGTATCCTTCCTTCACTGAGATAAGAGATCTTTATTTTCATTTGTGTTGTAACACTTGGTGGGAACCCACACTTGACTTTCCTCGCTCTCTTCTCTCCTGCCTGCCACAACTCCATCTTCTCTGGCCTAGCAGCTGCATATTGCTGCAAGGCTGTTCAATGCCCTGCTTATATATTGCTTCTCTGTTTTACCTTTTTTTCTTACTTCAATTTGTTATTTTTGCGAGCTCCTGTATATGCATTGCATCCTTACTCATGTCTTGTTTCTTAATTTACTATTCATAAACTTCCATACTACATCTTGGAAAAGTAAATTAATAAAGTATAACGAAAAAAACCTCCATGTAGCGGCCGGTGCACAAACATGTGGATGTCTGATTGGTGAAAGAAAAGCATAGGCAAAGTCAATTTTTCATCCGCATTTGAAAGGTGATACCAGTTGGCTTTGGTAAAACTCTTTATAACAATGGAAAAGTTACACAAACGGGTGTGGAATTTAATAAAATATCTTCTCTATGGGACAGGTTGCTTCATAAATCTACTTGTCCTGTAACAAAATCTACTCATTCCTTTGGTACCATGTTGTACGGCTACACATTATGGCAAATGCAAAAACAACAATTGATGGACAGAATGCAGAACAATGTCGTACATTCACCTCAGTACAGAGATCTGGGCCTAAATCCATCGTTTTTTTGCTCACCATGCCATTCCAGTTTGGACCCAGCCATATGCAAATCAGTCTTGACCCTGCGCCCAATGGGAACAGTCCAGCCCGAACTGCCAGGCCAGGTCCTCCCTGGACTGGAAACAAGCATCCTAGGACCGGTTTCGGGCTTTCAGCCCTCATCAGCCAGGATAGCTTGACTCCAGTGGCATGGAGAGCACGGGACCCACGTCTGGGCATACCCGTCTCACTCTGGGTGACAAATGCAAAAACAACAATTGATGGACAGAATGCAGAACAATGTCGTACATTCACCCCAGTACAGAGATCTGGGCCTAAATCCATCGTTTTTTTGCTCACCATGCCATTCCAGTTTGGTCTGGACTGTTCCCATGGGGCACAGGGTCAAGACTGATTTGCATATGGCTGGGTCCAAACTGGGGTGGCGTAGTGGGCAAAAGAACGATGGATTTAACCCAGATCTTTTGACTGGGGGAGAATGTTTGCATTGTCAGCATTCCGTCCATCATTTGTTTGCTGTAACACTTTTCGCCCTAAGTGGGATGGGTATGCCCAGACGTGGGTCCCTTGCTCACTGTGCCACTGGATTCAAGCTAGCCTGGCTGAAGAAGGGTGACATACCCTAAAACCGGTCCCATTATGCTTATTTCCGGTCCAGGGAGGACCTGGCCTGGCAGTTCGGTCTGTACTGTTCCCATGGGGCACAGGGTCAAGACTGATTTGCATATGGCTGGGTCCAAACTGGGGTGGCGTAGTGGGCAAAAGAACGATGGATTTAACCCAGATCTTTTGACTGGGGGAGAATGTTTGCATTGTCAGCATTCCGTCCATCATTTGTTTGCTGTAACACATTATGGCAGCAGTCTTATGATATAAGCGCTCTGATAACAGCCTCTCTGATTATGCCATGACTCATGTTATAGTAGGATTTGAATACTAGCAATTCCCTTATTTTGCCTTCTTTATGCTGATCTACATACTGGGGCTGGAGGTAGTGGTAAGCAATAGTTCCAGGGTTGGAATGCCCTAGTGAGTCTGTGCCAACCCACTAACTTGCATCCTTTAGGGGTTTTTCACCAACTCTTCCCTAATCTTTTTCCATACTGAGAAAGGTTGGAAATTTACCCCTGAAAAGGGCAGAAGTAAGACTTCTTCCAGGGATAGTTAAAATAAAAATAAAAAAAGTAGTTGGAGGAAAGTGAACTTGTAAACGCTCAACAGATTTTGACATAAGCAAATCTACACATGCATATTTGCTCGTGCTAAAATGCAATTCACAAATATTTTCTAGCAGTACAATTTCCTGGCCTACTTCAGTGAATTCATGAAAGCTGTAAATCTGCAGTAATGCAAGGGCATATACCATGGGTGCACTATTGTGATTTTTTTTATATAGAATTGGGGCCCTAATTAGGAGTGGTGTTAACCAAGACCGTTTGTTTTTATTAAATTTCTATCTATCGGCTGGCTTCACTCTGATTGAAAGCATTCTGCTCTCTTACAAGGAGCATATTGGCACACAAAGTAGTGTTAAGTGCCAGGAACTATTGTGGCAATGTGCGCTTTTGAGAGCAAAAAATATTTTTGCTTTTTGCCAATGTTTGTTATAATGGTGAGGTTATGGCTGCTTCCACAACAATAAAGTTTTACAAAAACGATGTCAAAACAAGATACGCATTGACAGTCAAATTGCTGACCCATAATTTCAGACCTATTGGCTTTGTCAGTGCTTGCTTATTTTCATGTTTCCCATAATCTTGTTGAAACTGGTTACATTGATTTCCCATTATGAACATTTTTTGGGAAATAGCATGCATCAACACATTTTACTAAAAGATGCTTCAATGAAATGGTACGTAAACTTTCACAGTAGTATAGCATAACTTTTTCCTAGCGCATTTTGTGTGAACATTTTATTTTGAAAGCAACGAATCAATCTTGCTTTCAAGTTTCTCCAAATATATGCATCTAATCAGGGAGCATTGTGGGAGCATTAAACATAGCCTCATATTGTTAAAATTTGCAAAAGTGTGCAGGCATTTTTATACTAGAACCACTGTACATAGTGCAGTCTGAGCTTGAAACATTTCCTTAGAGCTTACACCCTATTAATAAAGGCTATCCATTAATGAACCATAAATACAAGTTTGCACCCCTAAACCAATCCGCTCTTACAATTTTGAATTTGTCATAAATGTACTACTCAACCAAATGATTCCTTTGTTGGAGCAATAAAAAATGAACAGTCATAGGTTGTGGTTATGGATCATGGTAATATGCTCTAGAGCTATAACGGTCTTACATTCTATGAATTTGAAGCTGCTATCTTATTGGAGAATGGTAACCTTGCTTCTCCACTGGGCAAACATTTTCTAACTGCACTGGTGCAGTGGAACACAGCCCAGGCAAAAAACACCAATGTTAAGAGGGTTGCAGCTCCTCTCTTCAGCCACCTGTAAAAATCGAGGAGACAAATATGGAGTGGCCATTCCCTTCACACTCCTCATTTACCTTTATTCATGTCTTTCTTCGAGGCACCTTTAATATTCTCAACATGGCGGCCAGGCCTGGCTAGAGAAGCAATAGTCTGTTGCAGCATGCTGTTGGATCTTCCCTTGAACACAGGCCCTATATTTCCAGTCTAGCAACACAAACTATATGCATCACCATAGCGCCAGTTAACTGTAGTCAATACTGTATCTTACTGATCACCAGCTCCTGCACCAGTCCCATACTCGAGTGCTACCAACAAAGATGCTACATAGACACTCTAAAAAACCTGCGCTCAGTTACTCGCAATATCGGGGAATCTGCCCGCATCCCAGAGCCTCAACTTTTGGAAAATTCAAAGAAGTACACCTCTCACCTTTACAGTTCATCCAGGGACACCATGGAATATCTTACCTCCCAGTACAATCCTTATGGCCCTGACTTCAGGAAAACTCATGGGACTTCCCACTCCACATGCATGGTGTGTGCCATAAACAGGTAATTAAATATAACAGCTCAATGCAGACTTAGTGTTCCTTACAAAATATATTCATAAGAAACACTCACTGCAGCCCCATTGCTGTTTCCAGCAGCATGGAATTCCAAGTGAATCGTTTTCTCCTCTCCCCCAGTGGTTCTGGTGCTTCTGGGAAAGCAAAAACGAAAAGGAAACACTTCCCTGTGCTCCATTAGTACCTACAACAGCAGGGATGCCCTAGAGAATCCCTTTTGCCCTTTCCCGTGCTGAACCAGTGTCCACAAAAGCAGGGTAACGTAAGGCAGTTTATTCCAGCCTCCTTGTTCAATCCCAGTGACCGGAGAAGCAGGGAGACTCCGGCTATGCTTCTACTTGCCCACAGACTCCTGGTGTTTCAAATGGTGTTTTAATGTATTTTGAAGTCACAGACTCTGGCCCCGTCCTTGGACCCCATAGCATCAATGTGGATGTTTGTGAACTGGTGATTCGGTGAGGAAGTCCAACATTGCCCAGTATTCTTTGCTCATGGTTAGTGGCCTCCAGATCTAGGTCTGTGAACCTCCGAAGCACCCACTGGGGTCGAACTCTGCACTGAAAACGGCATTTTTAAATCACATAGGGGGATTATTTTGGGCCCCTGGCATGTAATCCTGAGGTCAGGGTCTGCTGACTTTACGCCCTTATGAGGCCTTTTATTTTGTTTTCCAGAATGCAGGGATCATGCCCAGAGACGTGTAATGGCGCGTGCAACAGAAATCTTTCGGTATCAGCCAGCTAGTTGGTGCATTTGGGTACATGAACAGTCATATGGGTCTATTATCCGGAAACGGAAGAAGGGAGGGAAAAGCTCCCTGATCCGGTTAGATTTGTTTATTTTTTTCCTTAATTTCTGTCAGCGAACTGTCCACAACCTGTTGGTCAAGATATCACGGTAATTGAGCCCTCCTGAATGTTGTATAACACTAATTTCTCAAAACCTACTAACAGACTTTCACCAAACCAAGCAAAGGCTTTCCTGTGAGTAAAGTTAACATTTTGTGTCCCGTTTGGTGAAATCCCATCCAACGTTTTTTCGTTTTGTTGCTATAGTGAAGAGCAATTGCCTTGTGGGAGTTCAAATGCAAATTTTTCGATCTCCATTTTTTGATCTTCAATACAGATCTATGCAAAATGTGACATAACAAAAGCGAGCCAGTTTCGCCTTTTTAATAGAAACTTGCATGCACATTTGTGAGATGGTGGCAAAGTTATAAGCACATCAAAAATAGGCTTTTCAGTGATAACCCAGACCTAGCTTGCATTAAATAAATCACAAGAAAAACTCTTTCTAAAAGGTAAACAGGAAAAACACAGCATGTATGTTAGTATAAAGGCTACAGCCTCTGGAAAACCGACACAGCTCCTTTATGGAAGTACACAACACTAGCATCCCATGAGCCCTATCGGTGATAGTTGCCTCAGTTCATTTTTCTGGTTTCATTAAAAACTTTCCTGAGCATTGTCCTCAGCATTTTTTAACCTAAAACCCTTTGGTTTTATGATTCACTCAACATCTATAGTGACTGGAAGTGTTTTTCTTCATTTCCCAACAGAAAATATTTTTCTGTTTTCCACAATGCTTATGCCTTTTGTGAAATGCCCCACATGTAGCTGGAAAAAACCCCGCATAAACAGTCTTCATAATCTACATTGTATGTCAGCCAGATTCACATCTAGATGAATGCTAACATTGTCTGCAGATGTCTTGAGGAAAAGACAGCTAATTAGACTGCATGGCAAGCAAGAGGATTTGATGCACTAGGAATCCATCTCTGAAATATCAGAAGAGCATGAAGAAGGGACTTCTGTCTTGACTCGGACCACACTGAAAACTCCTAAAGGTGGAGATGGAAGAACAGACATAGACATCACGAACACCGTTGTACCTGTTCAATGTTTAGGTCCAATATGTAAAAAAACGGGTATGATGCTACCTGTTAGTCTGTGAGAGCTGACTTGCTCACAAAAGAAAATTCAGCATTGAAGAAGACAAAGCTGTCAACATCAAAGGAGCTGTCAATGCTGAAGTATGATATAACTTTGAAACACTTGTTGTCATGTAAATATTGCCACTTGTCAGAATCATAGTTGAATACGCTGAAGGGGACCTATGACTTTCAACTCAGAATATTCTAAGGTGTACTCGCCGACTAGAGAAGGTACTCCAGTAGTGGGAATCTGAGTCCCACCAATGCGTACATCGCTGTGTCCAGTGATTCTTCTTCTATATTTTTCTGGGACCAGGAAGTATGATGCTTCTTTAGACAAGGAGATTAAGAGGTTGTGTTTTTTGGTCAGAAATATTTGAGACATATGTGACATCGGCAAAAGCAATAAGAACCTTGAAGCATTTGTAGCAGGTCACTGGGGGATTCTCTTCCGAGGTTTGCAGACAAGCTTTTGTGAGAGGCAAGAATTCTTAGATGACTGGATGATGGTGTCTAACTAAATCATTAGTGCCGCTGCAGACTCCTCAGACCTAGCAGCTCATGCCTGTTGACATAGTTTGGCAAATAGACATCCTTCCTGGCTCTGCCTCACTGCTCTTAAATCAAAGGATTCTTCATTTACCCCTTTCCAGCAACTCTTAAGAACCCATGACAGCAAAGATGCGAAATATGAAGCTTGAGATGGAAACACTTAAGGCAGTATAATTAGAGAAAAATGAGGATATGAAATATCACTACAGGGCTCATGAGTGCCGCTACTACAAGGACAGGGTTCAGACCCTTCTCTGTCCACAGCAAAGTCAACAGCGGAGCCACTCCAGACCAATTTTGGAGGCCATTACGAGAGAGAAAGGGCAGTCGGCAACCATCATCAGCAAATAATTTTTATTTTAGACCATTTTTTATTGGCATGTATAAATAAAAGTGTGGTAGGTGGTACTAATGAGTCAGAAAGCGGTTGGAACAGGATTATGCTCCTAATCGCACTCATGCTTGGGTGACTTAGTGTCCATGTTGTAGTGTCATTTAAAGTAAATAGAGCTAGCAACCAAAAGAGAAAGGGAAACTCCCACCCCCTCTAGAAACTCGCCAATTATTCATTCGTGGGTATGACAACTGAGGATAGAAACAACCGCAGCATAGCAGCTGCTAGCTGGTGGCAAGCAGTGCCTTCTCACCAGCCCTCCGCCGCCATCGTCTGACACTAGTAGGCGACATCGTAAAATATCTTAAAAATGGCAAGAAACCAAAGAAGACAGATGGGTGCTAAATATTTTGCAAATATCAAATTCCAGATCATTGGTATAGGAACGGAGGGCAGGGGACATTTATCCCTCCCAGATTTTGGTGTTCCTAGTTTTTTGCCATGAACTGCGCCCTCTGGCGAGTACTTTTTCCACTGAAAAAATTATTACTTTTCGACCCTTCCTAAAATTACTTGAGAAATGTATAACTTACCTCAAAATATTCCAGGACTGGAGCTCGAATAGTAAATAATCCTTGCTCTTTCCCCAAATATCCTAGGACTGGAGTTGCAATAGTTAATTTAACCTTCCAGTGTCCCCCACACCCACTGCTGCCCTTAGGGTGCAGTTCAGGATAAACCGGAACAAATCTAGATTTTGTCCAGGAGGATGCTTGAGGCAATACTCTCCCACTCATCCCCCAGACTTTGGAGCGGTGTACTACATTGTGGTGCTCAGAGGCTGCTTAAGAAAAAAACGCTCCTCCCTCACCCAGCCAGTAATCCTTGTGCCTGCCACTGGCCGATCTTAAACCAGCAGCAATAGCAAATAGCAGTGATCTCAGGAACTCCTTAAACAGGCTCCGTCTGCTTTAATTAGCACAAATTGGCAGCACAAGTAGGCAAGCACTCGTTACTCCACTCCAATGAGCTCTTGCTCAATCCCCTATCAATGTTGCGCATTTCAAAGCGGCCTGGGATTGGTTCTGGATCCACAGGCATGCTATGCGCCTGCTGTGATTACTTGCACTGGCTGTGGGAGGAGAGTGAATTGGGTCCTCGGTGCAGACTACAAGCGGTGCTTAATTTGAGCTGGTGCTCAGCACCACCACTTAATTGTAAACACCGCACTTATGACAATCTGCCATATGGTGGCGCTGTTTGTGTAATTCGAGACGATCACACAATGTGTTTATTTTTTTAATATATATATTAAAAATGACATACCTGCCCCAGCAATTCTTGTAGCATTGGGGTCTTGGAATAGTCAGAACTGTCACACTTGTAGGAGTGTGATGGTTAGTACTTTTTCTTTTTACACAAATTGAGCACTGACTACAAGCACACCACATGAGCTCTCTAGGTCTGCACCATCTGTCAGTGGAAATAGTGACTGGACTGCCAAGTGGCCTGACTAACTCCAGACAACCAGGCCAACGATCATTTGTGTCTAAACTAAAGTGTTAGTTTATTACACCGCCCCCTGCCTTAACAATAGTGCCATTAGTGACCTAAGTGGCATGTCAGTCAGTTATCCTGTCCACCCAAGTTTGATCTAGATTATTATTATGCATTCAGCAACATAATAGTCCATGAAATAAAAAAACAAGGTTTTGTACAGTGTACATCTTGAACCCATGTATTTGAAGGAGGTGCTGTCATTTTAGTGTAGAAAAAAGTGACTGTCAGTGAAATATTTGCCTAGTATCACATAAAGACAAGTGGGGTAGTCAGGATAGATCCAACTTTTTATGGATTCACATAGTGCAGTTCAGCCACTAAATGGGTATCTTTCTTACTCCTGTTTTACAGTAGAGATTCATGCTTTGTCTTCAATTCTTGATGCATAAGTTTAGAGAGCATGGGCCCCCCAACAATTTTGCAGCCAGAGTCTTCCATTGGTGTCAGGTCCTTGGTGATTGAGAATTTGACTGCCAGGCTGTCTGATGTACCGGTGTAGGTGACTTTAAAAAATGTGCAGAAGCATTTCACCATAGCACTTTAGATTATATCACTGTATTGAGTGGCACTTATTAAAAGTGGTAGTTTATAAACATGAATTTAGATCATTCCTCTCCCCCGATGGTAATAACAATAGTGAGCTAAGAGGCAAGTTACTTGTCACGTGCACCAAAATGTGGCCTAGATTCTTCCACATGGAGCAAAATTATGTTCCATTAAATCTAACATAAGAGGTTTTAAAACAGTACACGTTCTGAGCTCACTTATTTGAAGGTGCTCTTAAGTGACAATGAAAAAAGTGAGACTCTATGGTGAAATAAAACATTTTGCCTAGGGTCACACAATTTAGTCCAGCAGGGAAGGCGGGATGATCCTGCATTTTTTGGTTTCACATTTTGCAAATCATCCACTAGATGTCTTTCTTTCTTCTGTTTTTACAGCAAAGGTGAATACTTTGTCATAAATTTAGTGTGGGAGAGCAGGCAGAGGACACACGAAAGCTTGGTTCATTTTGGTCTTTAGGGCCCAAGAGGACCTTGAACTGAGCCAGCTCCAGGCATCTGGCTCAATCTTTCAGTGTCTTGCCCACCTTTTGTTTTAAAGCGCATAATATAATGCTCAGAAGTGAGAACGCCTACATCTTCATGACCATACATTTGCTTTCCTTTCTGTGGAAGAAAAGGTATAGTGACCACTGTGACAGTTCTTTTGGTTCTAATGTGAAGGCTTCCTCATATGTCATGCAGGAGAATACAACCTCCATACTAGTTCATTTAAGGACTTTCCTAAATTCCATCCCAAGAGTGAGAGGATTACAGCCTCCATGCCAGTTCTATCCTTGAATTCTTGCTCAAAGAAATTTATGTAAAGATGTTTAGTACTGTGCTCAGGCTTTCAGTACCTGGCATAACCTTCAAGTCTAAAAGAAGCGTCTTTCTATCAATGCGCTATAAGACGTTACTAGAGGTAGAAATAGGATGCACAATTCTGATAAGGTTCAGCAATGAGTCTTTGTCAGCAGTGTCTTGGTCTCCTCTAGGTGTGAGAAGGGAGCACACACTCGCTCCTTCTAGTCCGTGGGTGTTGGTGGTGGGGTGAAGGTAGTTTATTCTGCAGACGAGAGGAAGTTTGGGGTGTTTGCCATTCAATGCATGACTGAAATTGGTCACTTACAGCAGCAAACGTGAATAGTGTTTATAATGACTGATTAGCATTGATTAGAAACATTTGGAAGCATCACCTTGACAAAGCTTGACTACACAAAAACATCTGCAGTGTCAGTGTTTCATTGACTAGCGTCATATCAATATCATGCCTACCACCACTTTCCATTTCACATTAATATGATGGAAAATAAACACTATACATCTAGACAGGCCCACAACACACTGATTCTTTTCTGGAAATGTAGTCCCTTGGTTTTGCCAACCGAATCACTGCCAACCCATTTGTGGTCCAGTGGGCTAGCTGGAAAATGTGGAACAAGGAAACATGGTTTTTAAACTGGCCTCCCATTTGGCTACATTGCTGGTCCACCGCAGTCTCTTTTAAAATGAATCCTCTGCCCTCTTGCAGTGCCCTATACCGCTTTTCCCTAATGTGAGAATACATGAACAATTTAAAACAGGCTTAATTGAAGAGAGAAACTCCAAGGGCGTATTCCTGGATAGGGTCCCAGCATGGTTTTCATTTTCACATTAAGTGCTGCTTAAAACCTGGTGTCAACGAACCATATTAGCATCTCTAAAGGCCAAAGTGTTCCGAAGCTGCATTATGTAGGGCCCCTCTTGTTACAGCTACTTTCTTTCAGCCAACAACTGGTGCCTCTTCTCACTTATTTAAGGCTAACGGAGTGATAAATGGGCACCCTGACAGACTTCTCAAAGTGTCCCATAATGGCAGTGCAAAGTCACCTGGTGAGCACCCTTTTGCTTGTCCTGTGAGTGGCAACAAGAGAGAGAATTGGCGCCCTGCAGCAGTTCAGTGTGGGCTTTGAGACAAACCCACAGAAGACAGGACGGCCGGCCACCCTAACAGATGGTATGATTGTATTTGCTGGCCTGGACGGTAAACTCCTGATGGAAAAGGGGGTCTGGATTAGGCTAACAAATACCTCTCCTGCATGACCGGAAGGAGAAAGGTCAGTCAAGTGGAACCTTTAAATCACTTTCTTGTCTATCTGCTCATTCCTTCTAGTCGCAAACAGTGAAGAAGCACATAATAAATAAAAAAGGTTTAAACATTTCCCATGGCTGCACTACAGGGACTGGGTGAAGAAGTGCTTTGGTTTTACTATGTACGGTCTGAGTCGTTGAAATTGAGCAAACGTTTAAAGAACGCAGATAAGGTTTTCTGTACTACCAGTTTTATGACCTGGAGGAAGACCATAGTAAAACAAAACACCAAAGCAGTTCTGTTATTTACACGCAGTCAACTAGCACAATATAAAACAACTCAACCAATCAATGTACAATAGACGCAGCAAGTGACTGTGTCTCTAGAAAATTATTCAGATTGCTGCCCCTCTGGCAAAATAAGGCCTTGCACTTTGAGGTCATTATTACAGCAATAAGAATTTCTGTCACTTTCCCATTGCATGAGCAAAAGATGTGCCTCCTTCGAAATAGAGGAATAAAGAGAGTCAAGCCGAATATCTTAGTTTAAATATCCAAAATGAAGTTCCGGCAGCTATTGTCCCATGCAATTGTTTGTCAAATCTGGTGATGATCCTTTTGCTGTAATTGTTGATGGCACATAGGGAGTATCCTGTTACCCCGAAACCGGTCCCAGGATGCTTGTTTCCGGTCCAGACGTGGGTCTCTTGCTCACTTTGCCACTGGATTCAAGCTAGCCTGGCTGATGAGGGGTGTTTCCCCGAAACCAGTCCCAGGATGCTTGTTTCGGGTCCAGGGAAAACCTGGCTTGGCAGTTTGGGCTGGACTGTTCCCATGAGGTACACGGTCAAGACTGATTTGCATGTGGCTGTGTCCGAACTGGGGTGGCGAAGTGAGCTAAAGAATGATGATGGATTAAACCCAGATCTGTGACTGGGGGTGAGAGTCTGAAAAGTTTCAGCTCTCCGTCCATCATCTCCTTGTGTTTACTAGATGTGTACAATGCGGAGCACATTGTACACATCTAGTTATGCAGGCTTCAACACTGACATGCCCACTTAAAGAAGATGCACTTCTTTATGTACAAGAACATGAGAATCTGTTTGGGCAACTCATGCTTAGACCTCATCCAAAATATTTCGGGTAGGTCAAGTAAAAGTGTTGGGAATACAACCATTTTGTCCAACATGCTGGATGGTCCATTTAAAAACTGTTCAAAATGTGATTGATAAATTTGAAACAACTATTCTGGGAACCTTAGAAGAATTTTCAACTTCCAAGACTAGCGGTGATGTGTCTGCCTTTGTCTGTGGTTTGAATTTTCAGAAAGGACGAACTGTTCTAGGGCCTTGGGTTGCTATTCAAGTAATCAAGATTCTTGAATATTTGACTGTTGCCATGCAAGGACACCCGCAAACGATATCAGGTCTGCGACCTGCAGTGAATGCAACAACATGGACCATCAATCTTTTGACAGTCTGCTTTACTGCAATAACCACATGATTGGCTAGTATTACCGTAATGCCACAGAAAGTGACAAGACCGTGACAAATCCATTAACAGATTGATGATGTGTCAGCAGAAAATTTTCATCCTCTTAAAGACTACTATCGTCCTCCATTTTTTGAACTGTAAGGGATCCATACATATAAAAACCTTGAAAAGCTGCCTTTAATAGTCAATGACTGAACCAATTGTCAAATTCAGAGAAATCGAGCATTTACTACTCCAAGACCAATTAATCACATTATGAAGTATGTACAAGTACTTATCAGTCTTGGATCTGGCAGACATGCTCCAAAGAATGTTTCAGACAGAGAGACCATTCTTTAGCGAATAGGAGAAGCCGCTACATATCCTTTTACTAATCCCTAATGAGAGGCTGAGAAAATCTTCAGTTGCCTTCGCCGACTGAAAACTTGGTTACGGTCAACTATAACTCAGAAAAGACTAAATCATGTTCCCATATATGTAAAGAGATGATGGATTCAATTGGGATACCTGGTACCAACGAAAAACTTTGGGCCTAATTTTGAGATTGGCGGACAGAGTACTCTGTCACAAATGTAATGGAGTACTCTGTCCACTAAACTCTCGGTCTGCCTGCTTCATTTAGAGAGCCCCTGTTGTCTCCATTGACAAAAAGCTTCCCCGATGGAGTAGAGCGGACTGTGTAACAACTAATTTTGTCCATCTGGTGTTGTTAGACAGAAAATTCAAAATTCAAACTTTTCAAAATAACTCCTTTTCAGGTCACAACCTTCTTTTTAACCATTTATATACCACCCAAATGTAGGTCTTGCATGGCACTTAAAATTAGCACATATAGGAATTTAATGTTAAACATGTCCTTACAGTGAAAAAGGCCGAAACGCTATTTTTTACTTTAGCAAGGCTGGCTGTTTCATAGTACACTGGGTTACATTATTACATTTAATTATGCAACTTTTGGTTAGGAAATAGCTAGAAAAATAGTTATGAAACAAAGTTTGTTATTAAAAATCCACTTCAATGGTGAAGTCCCATTTTTGATAAATATTAAGGAAAACACTGTTGGGAAGTTACCTTTTCCTTGCCTAAAGCCTCCGGAGGCTTATTAGCATGTGTTCTCCCACTTCTGCCAGGCAGTAATTAGCATTTGAATATGTGTGAATGGGTGTGAAATGCATCCTAGGAGCAAACAATAGACTTACCTGAATGGGCAGAGATGACCCCTCTGAACCTGACAGAATATGCCGGGTAGGCCTTTGACCATCCTTTATGACATTTCAATGTCATATCTTCCTTGAATGTCAATTCTTGCTTGATAGGTCAGCTGTCTTACATATACCACTTGGGGCACACTTCAAGGGGCAATAACAGGATGCCAGAAGAATTCTTCTGTATCCACTGTCTGGTTGCTGGAAAACCCTGCTTTGATGCATCAGACTCTGTCTCTAGGCTTTTTGGGTTTGCTTCAAACTGGATTTTAGTGTTAGATGTGGGAGGACTCTAGTATTACCATAGTACACTCTACACCCCCACCCCCCCAGTCCTCAACGCCCATGTTTAGTGTGGCTGAAGACTTTCACCAGCTTGAAAATGCTAGAGGTGGTTAGGGTTGGCCCGGAAACTTTTACTCCATTGGTTAGGGCATGCCCGATAGTTATTCCCCCCCCACTAGCTTGGGTTAGGCATAAATTTGGCACCTCCAGGCACCCACTTCAGAATACTCCTGGACCCGAGGAAGTTCGGAAGAGAACTGAACCGGCTGTTTTCGACATGAGAAAAGCCCTGAAAGAAATGGATCTTCTCTCGTACCAAGAACGAAGAAGTGGGTTCCCAGAGTCATAAGTCTGACCTCCTGTTAAATCTACAGTCACACAACAAGCAACAGGAGGCCTTTTCCTGCAACTGACCAGTGGCAACTAGACATGGACGGGACCCTGCAGTTTGGCCTCTGCCTGGCACCCTTTGAGTCTCTAAATGCCTCCCCTGAAGTACAATGGGACTTTAGAAGTGTAATCCTGTGATGGATTGCGTCTTAAAGGACTAAAGTCAAAAGGTAAAATCTTTCCCCAGGATGAACCATGTTGGTGTATTCCACCTGTGCTCTATTGCAGTCCGTGTCAAATTGCACCTGGGGCCTGGACTACAGTGACCATTGGCTATCATTGGCACTCTATACTTCTTGGCACTATTTCAACGTAACACTTTAAAAATTCATATCTGCGGTTCTGCTGCTTTTTGTCATTTTTGTGTCATTTTGTTTCGTGAATTTTATTCTATTTTCAAATTCAGCTGGGAATTGTTATTGTTTTGCTCTTCCACTTTCTTACTGTTTTGGTACTGCATAAAAACTTTATGCATTGCCCTAAATTTAAGCCTGACTGCTCTGTGCCATAACTATCATGGGCTTGAGCTCAGGATAATTTAGTGACTTTGAGGGTTGAATGGTTTGAAGATTGTGATACTTGAGGTGGGTAGTTACTTTCCCAAATAATAATCAGATTTCTTACAGTCTCAATGTCTTTAACTGTGAGGGTTGTGAAAAGCTCATTTGCACCATTCAAGTAATTTGTTTTTAGAAAAAATAAACCTTGTGATGTCAGGTGAGAGAAATAACATGAGAATTCTCTTGTACACACATGTAAAAGCCTAGAACTATTATGCTTATTTAAATGAATACATGACTATATGAACTAGAAGCACACTAAAACAATACACGCTACATGTAATGCACATTGATGCAGAATACTGAACTGCATCAGCTACAGCGAGGGAGCAACAGTGAATAAATTATTATACCACAAGGAACTTCTATAAAGTGCAGGAAAAAATGCTTTACTAAAGACCTGTTACAGGAGAAGGAAGATGTATTTATAGATGTTACACCTTTCACAAATGCATGTTCTCTTTATGGAAATTATTTAAAAACACACAGAAATGTTGTATGATGCACAATGTCTTTGCAACAGGGCTTATCTCATAAGTGTAACAAAAGCCTAAGTAACTACCTTGTAGGTGGGGAGGGACTAAAGAAGACATTGACACAATCAATTTAGAAAAAACTCACGAAAGAATGTTTCCTGTGTTTACATTCTCTGAATAGCACCATCATCATTTCATCTGTACACTGACAAGAAATATGATATTAAGCATTAAAACCTGTGGTTCTGCTCTATATTCCACAAGTTGCCTGTGTGGCAGTTATAAACTAAAAATTACTGGAACGAGAAGACTCTCCAAGGATACAAACATTATGTGCTGTTAGTCCAAAGGGGACAAATGAAAGCATTAGTGTCCTCTGTTGATTGTAATTTAAATAATTTTTGCCAAAGTATGAAATGGTAGCAGAATGGCATGTGAAATCAGTGAAACACTTTGTATGAGCGAAAGGGGTTTAGAGGACAATATAACTTCAATATCATTAACAGTCATTAACATGACAGAATGAGATATTTTAGGATTAACATATGTGGACTAAAATATTCAGCGATACTTTAACTGGCATAATGGGACAGCAAGAAATGGAGCTAACAGATTGAATCTTTGAGTTAAATGAGGAAAGATGCCAATGTAAATGGTGCTGATATTAAGAGAAAAATGTAAAACATCTAAGTCTCAGGAAATTACTTGTGAGTATGTCAGTTACTGACATAGAGAAAAGTTGTTCTACAGATGAAAAATGCAAAGTGGACTAAAATAGAAGGAATGGCACAACAAAATGGTGTTGCTTGTATGAAGACTTGAGGACACAATGAACGCAGGGCAGTGGAAATTGTTGATACACATTAAAACATCAGCAACTAGGAACTTTTGATGCACAATTTTATATTTTACTTCTGTAATAACTTTAAATGCAGGTGTACATTGCAGGTATATGGCATTATTATCAAACTGCTGTATACGTAATATCAACAAGCCTTTTCAAAGCCAATCGGTCTCACATATGTGAGAGCTATTGGCTTGGCCAATGTCTTTTAGCCATGTTATAGAACAGCATGGCTGTTGTGCAGCATGGCTAAAAGTAAAAAAAAAGTGCTGACATCTACCTCTCACTTGCAGTCTCTGACGTGGCTACCAAGAAGCAGCACCTCATGATGAGGGTGTCTTTTTTCCAGCCAACCGCGCAAATCTTGCTGAGATTTGTAGCCCAAGCATTAAAAAGAGAAGGAGAAACTACAAGTCACAGCATGCTTAGCAAAATGCCCTGAAAGATCAGGGCTGGCTGAAAGTCTCACTCATGACAAGTGGTCAGGTGCCAGCTTTCCCTGATGCTGTGCTTGTATGGTGCATCACTCATGGCAAAGCTTGTCTCTCGTGCCTCTTTCCTAACACAAGTTAAAAAAAAACACGGCTCGTTGTCAGCAGTCCCTAGATTACATCTCCCTTACCACTAATCCAGTCAATCCTGCCTTTATTTTGCACTTCAGCTATACACGAAAGGTGCATGTAGTTGTTTGGTACCGAACAGCACAGCTGTGACACACTTCTTGGTTTGCATGTGCCACTGTGTCTCGACTAACATTACCAAAAAATAGGATAACTGTTATTTTTAAAGAAAAACAAAATAACAGAACCATAGCTGATGGGTATAGAAGGAGGATGGTGGGTGCTTGCCTTTCACAATGAATAGCACAGCAGCAAGTTATAAAAAAAAAGGTCAATGACGTGGTCAGCACTAACTGCATCATAGCATTTTTTGTTCATACAGTGTATGGGCAACATAAACAATAAGAGGGTGGGAGGAAATGGGGAGTTAAAAAACAAGCAGTATGACAAAGCCAGCTTTGGCTGCGTCGTACTTTTTTTTGTTATGGCGGGTGGTGGGTGCAAAAGGAAAAACAGGAGGGTGGTGGGTGAGAGAATAAGAGACACAACAGACTATGGGAGAGCGATGGGTGGGAGGGAAGAGGCAACACAGACAACGGGAGGGTGGGAGGGTAGAAGCAACATGGACAATGGGAGGAAATAGCAACACGGACAACAAGGTGGAAGTGGGAGAGAAGAAGCAAGATGGGCAAGGGAGAATGAAGGATTGGAGAGAAGAAGCAACAAGGATGACGGGAAGAAGAAAAAAAATAGTTCAATCACAGTGGAAGTAGTGGAAGGACACTAATCAAGATGAAGCAATCAGTACTTGGTCCATGCTCCAGACGAAAGAAAAGGATGTTAAGCTGGCACACGCTGACCAATTAGGAGGCAGCAAATCAGAGTGACAATGAAGCCAATGAATGGTAAGCAATGGGTGGGCTGCAAACGCCATGTTGTATACAATATCGCAAGCGAGAGTGCATGCACTGTCACAGGCGGGACCTAAAAATCAAGTGGTAATGAGTTGTGTGTTAATAGTTACATTTTAAACCTATTCCCAGCATTATTCTACATATTCTTTCAGAATAGCATTATTATCTTGATAAAGGTAACCAGATTTCCCAAATGCATTGTAAAACAACTGATGACATGAGTATTGTGGTCATGTGTGTCTTCCTTTTTTCCCTCCCACCTATTTCTTGGTGCAACTCCACAATCCTGTCCCTGCTCCCCCTGCCCTCCAGAAATTTATTGTCTTTTATATCCAAGGTACATATGCTGCTGTTACCTGCAGTAATACCAAATATATTTGCCCTTTAACTTATAGGGAAGCAAGTTGTGGGGAAGGTTTTTTTGCTAAAAGATAATGAAATGTTTTTTTTTAATACATCTATATTACATATAAATTATATTTAAATACGTCATAGGATAATTTAAGTGGTAAACAGAAAAAGGAAATGCGGTGTACAAATGTATCCATATTGCTAATCACATTAACTAAACATTATGAAAGTGAAAAGCATAATGTGCGGTTACACTATGGAACAACATAAAACAACTAAAAATAGTCAGTGTACTTGGTGGACAACACAAGCTTAATACATCTAGTCTGATGCGTCTAATTGACAATTAAGTAGCATCGACTAATAAATTCATGGAACCAAAATTTGCCTGAATTCTTACAGATACATGTAGGAAATCCACGAGTCTCCACATTTATATAGGCCTAGGCAATTCTTCCAAATAGACACGGCCATGCCTTCTTTCTTTTGATTTTGAAAAGATAATGTCTCCAGTTAATCAAGAGGTCCGTAACATAATGTATTTTTTTTAATTTGTTTTTGTATGCAGGGAATACTGGGGGAAATAGTTGGTTTTTGATGGGGTGTGGTGGTATGTTACACAAACTATTTACAGTCTAGGTTAGGTGGTGCAGAAAAAGTTACTCAGGAACCACACGATTAGTCCCACCAAACAGCCACACACCTTCCCTACTTGGCTGCACATCGCTATCTGCGTTATTTTCGTTTCTTCTATTTTTTCGTTTAAATAGTTTTCTGATACGGTTCAAAATATTGCTCAGTGAGAAGCAAGTCAAGCTGTACTCCTCCAAATCATCTTCATCTTCTTGAGTTGGGTACATTTCTTCCATGCTGCGGACATACGCTGCCTCTGGGTATTCCAGCCACATCTCTGCTTTATTTGGGATTTGTATAGTAACATCACATTTACCCTACAAAAACATCACATATAAATGTTAGTTTTTTTTTGTTTTGTATTTGAAGTTCTACAATGAGTATGGCATGCTATTTATATAAGAAATATTTACAGCTAGTGAATCATTTTTGTTTATTCCTCCAACTTACTCTCCCACAGTGACAAGCGTTTCACTCTAAAGCAATAACATATAGGTGAACATTTTAGAAAATTTGTGATCATTGTAATTTCCTACAGTTTTCAGAATTTGATGGATTTCTACTGGAACCTAGTGTGTGGGTCTGTTACTGTATCTGATCTCATTATCACTCAGCGGCAAAGGGGTGTCATCAATAGTACAAACACTTGTGCCTTTGACCTGTATGTTTTCTATGTGAGTTTGACATAGTGACTAGTGATATAGGGAGCACGTGGCAGCAGGCATGTTTTGCATATGTCTGCTTGTTACAGAATATAGGCCTGATGAGGATCACTTGCTCCCATTCCTAGGCAATAATGGCTTGGAAAAAATATTTCTTTCCCTGTGTGCCTATGAGACCAGTCTCTTCTACTTTTGGGCTCCACAGGTACCAGTCCCCTGGATCTCATTTCTGTTGATTGACAAAGTGGACCTTCTGCTCCCAAAATCACTATAAATTAAACAGGTTTATGATAGGCAAAGCATTCTTCTAAAGATCGAACCCATTTCAGAGTGAAGGAGGGAACCCTACTCCATAGCAAAGATGTAGTTGCTTCAAGCACGGATCAGTCCTAAAAACCAAACATTACATGGTATGGGTGAAAGGAGAAACAAGCCTCTCTCTGGTCACTTTAAAAAAAAAAAGATATCTTTATCATTTTGTGTGCAATCATACAATATATCTTCTAATAGCACCAATTACAACTTTAATATAGAGCAAACATTTTCGTGGGGTGGAAGAGTACACATCCATATAGTTCAGACATGGAGCGAGAAGCAAACGGGAGTTATGTTAGAGCTACAACATTAACCACATCATATATATCCAGCAGCCTTAACAAGTACTTTACATTTGACTTTATACAACTTTCCCAATCTTGTAATCCATCAAGAGAAGTAGACCCTTCTATGTTATTGGATGTTCAGCGAAATGCCTTTGTCAGGGGGGGTCACACGAACCCTTCAGTCAACACTCAGGTTACCTTCGCCTTGTGTATGTTCCATTTCTTGCTGATCATTATCTGCTTCTACAGTGTCTGCCTTACTATGTAAGTACGCTTGCTATGGCCCCCATATGTTGCGTGACCTGCTCTCTCTGGTCACTTTTGACCTCTTGAAAACTGACTCAAAATAGACTTGTTGGTTAACCTCAGAGGAAGAGGCATCAGGGAGAACATTGATTTGTTTCAAGATTTTCTTTCTTCTAGGTCTCAGATGTGAGGATGTGGCCACTTCGCTCCTCAAGCAAAGCAGAATTAAGAGGTCGCACAATAGTAGCTGCTTCCCCCTGTTCTATCAAAATTTGATTTTTCTCTTACTCCACTTTCTAATTCTTTTATATCTATTAGTGCCGATAGAATCATCTCTAGATAACACAGTGGTGACAATCATCTCTGGCTAACACACAACCATTATAGAAACATACACAGACAACTCATAATAACTTTCAAGGGCGCCTCCAGAATATCTCCATAATATTCTTCTTGACTAGTGTAAAGTTAGCTTACTTTTGACATACATGAGCCATTAAAGGAGTGCCTACCCTTATTCTCTGCATTCGATTTTGTGCCCTTTGGCTTTGGGCATTGTGGCAATGCTAGTGTGATTTCCTCACACATTACATCTAGTAGTGGGGGAGCCAACAAATTAACAGGGCGAGGAAAGGGTCTGGTTTGGTCCTTTGAGCCCGTGCATGAGCCGAGCCCTGAAAATATTTGCCATGTAAATCAAACAATAAACATCACATGAATAATAAGAGAGTCCCTTCAAAAAAGTGCATTTCTTTAA
Organism: Calotriton arnoldi; assembly: GCA_963921515.1. Lineage (NCBI taxonomy): Eukaryota > Metazoa > Chordata > Amphibia > Caudata > Salamandridae > Calotriton > Calotriton arnoldi. The sequence goes on from CAWUFW010005494.1 coordinate 296,568, forward strand.
CATGTGGAAGCTTTGTTTTCTGGTTCTACTTTGTACTAATCATCCACTATATGGGTATATATATGTGTTTCTCCTTTTTACCTCAAAGGTAATACTTTGTTTTTGCCTCTGTGCATGAGGGTGGAGCGAGGGTGGCAGGCAGAAGCCACATGAAAGCCAGGCTTTTTTTGGGCTTGAGGTTCCAACAGGACCTTCAGCTAAGCCAGAGCCAGACTTCAGGCTGGCTGGCCTGAGGCTTCAGGGTTCAGGCTAGCATGAGCCTGGCTCAAGCTTTCAGTGGCTCACCCACCTCTAGTTACATTTGGTCTCCTGATTTCTCCAGTTTAGGTTAAGGAACTGATGGGTTGAGTACCCACCCTACTGGATGCGTTACAGCAATGTTCCGGTTCATAGACTGTGCACCAGAGCACCTCGGCCCACAGAGTGACTGTTAGAAATGGGATCTCTAGTTGGCAAGGGCTTGCACCTTTGTCCAAGTAGGGACCCTTCTTCCTAGTCAGGGTAAGGGTGTTACACTCATGAAGTAACCCCCGCTCACCCTCGTGGTAGCTTGGCACGAGCAGTCAGGCTTAATTCAGAGGCAGTGTGTAAAGCATTTGCACATAACCAACAGTAATACAGTGTAAGCACTACAAACGGACACCACACCAGTTTAGAAAAATAACCAATTTTTATATACTCAAGACAAGACCAATTACGACAAAAATCCACAATACTATACTTTAAAAACGAATGCTTGATAAGGTAACTTCTTCTTTGCAGGAATAGTTCAAAAACAAAGTTCGTACGAGTCTGTAGCCCCGTCCGGGTCTACCGCGATGCTGAAAACCACAGAGTCTAACAGTTCCAGCCGACCGCGTCGATACGGGCCAGCAGAGTCGTGAACAGACTCGGTCACAGTACCTTTCTCGTTGTGGCTGGTACGGAGTGTACGAGCCGGTCGGCGTTCGTCGCGGTTGCGGTGCAAGACGGAGCGATCAAGGTGCGGTGTCCCTCGATGCGGTGCAGGCAGCGGCTCGATGAGTGTCGTGCAGACGGAGTCGGTGAGTCCAAGGCGCGTGCGATGCAGGGTGAGACGATGCTCGATGCGGTGCTGACAGGTTGCGATGCAGGCGACCAAGCCGGAGTGCGGGAGCTGGCGTCGGACAGCGGTGCGAGTCGGAGCGGTGCGTCGCAGACGTGCGAGCGGTGCCCCAAATGCGATGCGGTCACGACTCTTGAGCCAGTTGCAGCGACCGCGTCGGTCGGGTCCGGCTGGTTCAGTGAAGCGATGCGAACTGCGGTGCCCACAGGTCACGGTGCAAGCAGCGGCTCGGTGCTGGCGGCGTCGGACGTCGCCCACGGTGAGACCAGGGTTGCGATGCGAAGCGGGGCGATGCGGTCTGCGGTGCAAACAGGTCACCGGTCCGGGATGGATTCGGTTGACGCAGTCGGTTGCAGTTCCCTTCCTCTGTGGCAACTGAAACAGCGTTCCAGAAGCGGTACCCAGAGGCTTGTGAAGTCTTTGTAGTCCCTGAGACTTCTTAACAGGAGGCCAGCTCGGTTCCAGGCCCTTGGAGATACTCAGTATAAGTTTGTAGAAAGTTCAGTCCTTTCCCTGCCCAAGGCAGAAGCAGCAGCTGCAGGCCAACCCAACAAAGCAACAACACAGCAAAGGGGCAGTACTCCTCCTGGCAGCTCTTCCAGCTCTTCGTCTTGGCAGGTTCCTTGATTCCAGCGAGATCTAAATTCATGGGGTCAGGGCCCCAATATTTATATCCCAAATTCCTTTGTTCTCTGAAGGCAGAGAGGCCTTTGCCTAGTCCAAACCAGTTCTGGAGCACTTTGTTGACAAGTCTCCGTCCCTTCTTTTAGTGAGTAGGCCAGGGACATCAGACGCACCACAGGAGGTGGAGCCAGCATTGTGGAGGGAAGGCACTGTCCTATTCAGGGCCCAGGTGCAACTCCTCCCACCCATCTACATGTAGATCTTGCTATTCAGCCCTGTGCTGACTCACCCTGTCTCCTGGCATCCCCCAGCCCCTGTCACTCACACTCCAGACAAGGAATACACAACCTCGTAGAGGCAGGCTTGGATGGTTAGACAAGAAAATACCCACTTTCTAAAAGTGGTATTTTCAAACACAGAATGTTAAAACTAACTTCACTAAAAGCTGCATTTTATCCTTCTGAGTCCAGGCATACTAAACTCGAATTTCTACCATGTTCCCAGGGTCAGTTAGGGTTATTAGCTGTAATAATCAAAACTGCCCGTTCTGGCCTAGGGGGAACAGGTAGCCTTGCAATAGTGAAAAATTAACTAGGCTGTAATTCACTATCAGGACATGCCACACACACCAGGGCATGTCCTACCTTTCGCATACAACGCACCCTGCCCACGGGGGTACCTGGGGCCTACCTTAGGGGTGACTAACATGTAGAAAAGGGAAGGTTTAGGGACTTGCAAGTGTGTGCACTTGCCAAGTCGACATGGCAGCCCCAGGCTGCGCACAGGCTCTGCGATGGCAGGCCCGAGTTACACTTTACGGGCTGTTTGCGTGGGTGGCACAATCCAGTGCTGCAGCCCACCAACAGCATTTGGTCTATAGGCCCTGGCACTCGCAGTGCACTTTACAAGGGACTGACACATAAACCAAATAGGCCAATCATGGAAACACCAATCCATAACACATTTTATACAGGAGCACTTGCACTTTCCCACTGGACAGCAGTGAGGAAAGTGCGCAGAATCATTACACCAGCAAAAACTGAGTCAAAACCGGGAGGTCAGAAAGCAAAAAGTCAGGGGAAACACGCCAAAAGATGCCAAGTCTAACACATGTCCCCTCCAGCTGAAAGTAGGGAGAACTACCCAACCCCATTGGAGTTCTCTTCACTAAGGCGGAAGATCCTGGACAGACCATCTGCGTTGGCGTGTTCTGTACCAGGACGGTGTTCCACCGTAAAGTCCATTCCCTGTAGGAAGATGGACCACCTCAGCAGTTTTGGATTCTCACCCCTCATTTGCATCAACCATCTGAGGGGCCTGTGGTCTGTCTGAACCCGGAAGTGAGTCCCAAACAGGTATGGTCTCAACTTCTTCAACGCCCAGACCACAGCAAAAGCTTCCCTTTCTATGGCACTCCACCTCTGTTCCCTGGGAAGTAGTCTCCTGCTAAGGAAGACTACAGGCTGATCCAGGCCCTCTTCGTTCAGTTGTGAGAGCACCGCTCCACACCATGCTCTGAAGCGTCAGTCTGCACGACGAATTCCTTGGAGAAGTCAGGTGCCTTGAGCACGGGCGCCGTGCACATGGCTGCCTTCAGGGCATCAAAAGCTTTCTGGCAGGACTCAGTCCAGATCACTTTCCGGGGCTGCCTCTTAGAGGTCAGCTCTGTTAAGGGGGCAACGATGGTGTCATAGCCCTTAACAAATCTCCTATAGTAGCCGGTGAGACCTAAGAAGGCTCTCACCTCTGTCTGGGTCTTGGGGGGGCTCCCAAGCCAGAATGGTGTCAATCTTGGGTTGTAGGGGCGCCACCTGGCCGCTTCCTACCTGGTGTCCCAAGTACACCACAGAACCCTGCCCGATCTGGCACTTACTGGCCTTGATCGTGAGGCCTGCACCTTGCAGAGCCCTCAACACTTTCTCAAGGTGCTGTAAATGTTCTTCCCAGCTGGAACTGAACACAGCAAAGTCATCCAGGTAGGCGGCACTGAAATCCCCCAGCCCAGCCAACACCTGATTGACCAACCTCTGAAAGGTGGCAGGGGCATTCTTCAACCCAAAGGGCATCACCCGGAATTGGTAATGACCTTCTGGGGTTGAGAATGCTGATCTCTCCTTGGCCCCATCGGTTAAGGCAATCTGCCAGTACCCAGACGTCAAATCAAACGTGCTGAGGAACCGGGCAGCTCCCAACCGATCAATGAGCTCATCAGCTCTGGGGATGGGGTGCGCGTCAGTCCTGGTGACGGCATTGAGCCCACGGTAGTCCACACAAAACCGGAGTTCTGGAGTGGCACCGGGCGCAGCAGCCTTTGGGACCAAGACCACTGGGCTGGCCCAAGGACTGTGGGAGGGCTCAATCACCCCTAACGCCAACATCTTAGAGACCTCCTCCTTGATGCTGGCTCTGACCCGGTCAGTCAACCTGTAAATCTTGTGCTTCACAGGAGGGCTGTCACCAGTGTCCACGTCATGGGTACACCAGTGATTAACACCGGGGGTCAGAGAGAACAGTGGGGCGTACTGTCCCAACAACTGGCGACAGTCCCCCTGCTGCTCCTGAGTCAGAGTAGGGGAGAGGATCACACCTTCTACTGACCCATCATGCTCCTTGGTAGACAGGAGGTCAGGGAGAGGCTCACTCTCCTCTTCCACCCCATCATCTGTCGCCAAGAGCATACTCACTCGGACCTCTCGAAGTGGGGCTTGAGGCGGTTCACGTGAAGGACCCTCAAAGGGTTCCTTGGAGCCTGCAAATCCACCAGGTAGGTGACGTCACTCTTGCGCTCCTTTACCTCATATGGCCCAGTCCACTTGTCCTGCAAGGCACAAGGTGCCACTGGGGCCATGACCCACACTTTTTGCCCAGGTTGAAATTCGACCAGAGTGGCATTCTGGTCATACCATCTCTTCATTTCTTCCTGGCTTTCTTCTAGGTTCGCCTGAGCGAGTTTCCTGAAGCGGGCAGTCTGGTTTCTAAAGGCCAGCATGTAGCTAAACACATCCTGGGGAGTTTTCCTGGGAGCTGCCTCCCAGCCTTCCTTTACCAAACTCAGAGGTCCTCTGACAGGGTGGCCATACAGGAGCTCAAAGGGGCTGTACCCAAGAGACTTCTGAGGCACCTCCCTGTATGCAAAGAGTAGGCATGGCAAGAGGATGTCCCACTTACGCCTCATGGGTTCTGTTAGACCCTTGATCATGCCTTTCAAGGTCTGGTTGAATCTCTCCACCAGACAGTTTCCTTGTGGGTGGTAAGGAGTGGTGAACTTGTAGGTTACACCACACTCCTTCCACAGGGATGTCATATACTTGGATATGAAATTGGTCCCCCTATCAGAAACCACCTCTCTGGGGAATCCCACACGGGAAAAGATCCCCATTAACGCCCAGCCCACCACTGGCGCCGTCGTTGTCCTGAGAGGGATTGCCTCCGGGTACCGGGTGGCATGGTCCACCAAGACCAGGATGTACCTGTTGCCCATGGCTGTCTTGGGATCCAGTGGCCCCACTATATCCATCCCTACCCTTTCAAAGGGTGTACCAACAACAGGAAAAGGTTGGAGAGGAGCTTTGACCTTCCTCCCACTCTTACCACTTGCCTGGCAAGTTTGGCAAGACCTACAGTGTGCATCTGACTGCCTTCGCATTTGGGGCCAAAAGAAGTGGGTGACAAGCCTGTCAAAGGTCTTGTCCTGCCCCAAATGTCCTGCCAAAGGCACGTCATGAGCCAGACCCAGTAGGAAGGTCCTGAAGCGCTGGGGTACCACCAGCACACGGGCTGACCCAGGCTCAGCAACCTTAGGCTCACTGTATAGGAGACCACTCTCCCAGTAGATCAGATGTGACCCGGACTGATTACCAGCTGCCTGGTCTGCAGCCTGCCGCCGCAGACCCTCCAGAGTAGGGCACTCGTTCTGCTCCCTGCAGAACTCCTCCCTGGTGGGACCCCCTTCTTGCTGCCAATGGGTCAGCTCAGAGATGTCTCCCAGTTCGGCTACCTGCTCCCCTGTAGGCACCGGGCGTCCCCTCGAGGTCCGCCTCCTCCCGGTCCGTGGGAACTTTGGGGGCCGGTTTCCCGCGCCCTGCCCTTTCTCTTGGCAGGGACTTGGGCCACTGTTTCAGGCTCCAAGTCCTCTTGATCACCCTTTCTGGCTGCCATTGACCGAGTAGACACGCATGCCCACTCTGGCAACCCAAGCATCTCCAAGTGAGACCTGAGCTCAACATCCTTCCATAAGGACTGCTCCAGGTCGTTACCTAGCAGACAATCTACAGGCATGGTAGGGCTCACAACCACCCTCAAGGGACCTGAGACCCCCCCATTCAAAGGGAACCTGCGCCACCATACACTGGCGCTCAGAGTTGTCTACAGCAACTACTTGGTGGAATGCCCCTGGGACTACCTGCTTCTCAGAGACCAGGTGACACCGGACTGAGGTCACACTGGCTCCCGTATCTCTGAGAGCCTCTACCCTGTTCCCATTGATGGTCACCCAGGTGCTATATTTCTTTGTGTTAGGGGGCACCTGGTTTCCTGGGACCATCTCACTGTCCCCTAGTGAGACAAGGGTCATTTCTGCGCGATCCCCACCCTCATGTGGGCACCCCTCCTCCCCAAGCGCTTTCTTGTGGACCCTGGTACTCACCCAGCGGTCCGCTTCCATAGCAAGCTTCCTGGGGTCAGTTAGCTTACTATCCACTAGGTGCTGGCGCAGATCTGCAAAACATAGACTAGACAAGTGCTCCCATGCAATCAAGTTGTAGAGCCCCTGAAAATCTGTTACACTACTGCCCTTTACCCAACCATCCAGCGACCTGCAGAACACATCCACACATTCCAACCAAGTGTTGGCATCAGACTTCTTACTGGACCTGAACTGATCCCTGTACTTTTCAGGAGTAAGACCATACTTAGTGAGAAGGGCATCCTTCATGTCCGCATAGGTGAGGTGATACCCCTTACCCAAAGCTATCAGAGCATCCCTTGCTTCTTCAGGGAAAAGGGGCCACAATCCTGCTCCCCAATTCTCCTCAGGGACCCCATTCATGTGTATGGCTGCCTCATAACCCTGAAACCACCTTTGTATGTCATCCCCCTTCTTGAACTCCTTGCCTACATTCTTGGGAATGTGCACAATCCTGTCTGCCTTTCTGGACGAATTGCTGCCACCATCTGAGCCTGACTTACTCCTAAGTTCTAGCTCCTTCAGTTCTCTCTCATGCTCTAAGAGCATCTTCCTCTCCTCTATGGCCAATCTCTTCTCCTCCCGCTCACTCTCCAGCCTGAGCTTCTGCAGCTCAAACTGCCTTGCCTCCCGCCTGTCCTCCAGCTCCTCTGGGGACAGACTGCTGCTGCCTGACCTGGCGGGTTCCCCCTACCCAAAAGCATATCCACCCTGGAAATAGGCTCCTCCACCTCCTCACTGAGATTACCAGGCTGCCCACTGGCATGTCTGGCTGCTACCCAGGCCCTCAGCGCCTTCTGTAGCTCCTCCTTCCTTGTGAGGCCTTTAATTTGGACTTTCAGGTTTTTACAAATTGCTCGTAGTTCCTTTACGGCGTAGGTTTCCAACCTATCCTCCTCAAAGATAACTTCCAGAGATGCAACGTATGATGCAGCTGTGTCAGGCATGACAAAAGTAGTGAGTTGAAAACTGGCAAGATCAAAAATAGGCCAAAAGAAAAAGAACCAGTATGTGGTACGTAATGGTCTGCGATATGGTAGTAGTGCACACCAATCACTGTAAGTCAAGTGCAAACACAAGTCCTATCCTCACCGCTGACAACCAATGTTAGAAATGGGATCTCTAGTTGGCAAGGGCTTGCACCTTTGTCCAAGTAGGGACCCTTCTTCCTAGTCAGGGTAAGGGTGTTACACCCGTGAAGTAACCCCTGCTCACCCTCGTGGTAGCTTGGCACGAGCAGTCAGGCTTAATTCAGAGGCAGTGTGTAAAGCAATTGCACATAACCAACAGTAATACAGTGTAAGCACTACAAACGGACACCACACCAGTTTAGAAAAATAACCAATTTTTATATACTCAAGACAAGACCAATTACGACAAAAATCCACAATACTATACTTTAAAAACGAATGCTTGATAAGGTAACTTCTTCTTTGCAGGAATAGTTCAAAAACAAAGTTCGTACGAGTCGGTAGCCCCGTCCGGGTCTACCGCGATGCTGAAAACCACAGAGTCTAACAGTTCCAGCCGACCGCGTCGATACGGGCCAGCAGAGTCGTGAACAGACTCGGTCACAGTACCTTTCTCGTTGTGGCTGGTACGGAGTGTACGAGCCGGTCGGCGTTCGTCGCGGTTGCGGTGCAAGACGGAGCGATGCAAGGTGTGGTGTCCCTCGATGCGGTGCAGGCAGCGGCTCGATGAGCGTCGTGCAGACGGAGTCGGTGAGTCCAAGGCGTGCGATGCAGGGTGAGACGATGCTCGATGCGGTGCTGACAGGTTGCGATGCAGGCGACCAAGCCGGAGTGCGGGAGCTGGCGTCGGACAGCGGTGCGAGTCGGAGCGGTGCGTCGCAGACGTGCGAGCGGTGCCCCAAATGCGATGCGGTCACGACTCTTGAGCCAGTTGCAGCGACCGCGTCGGTCGGGTCCGGCTGGTTCAGTGAAGCGATGCGATGCGAACTGCGGTGCCCACAGGTCACGGTGCAAGCAGCGGCTCGGTGCTGCGGCGTCGGACGTCGCCCACGGTGAGACCAGGGTTGCGATGCGAAGCGGGGCGATGCGGTCTGCGGTGCAAACAGGTCACCGGTCAGGGATGGATTCGGTTGACGGAGTTGGTTGCAGTTCCCTTCCTCTGTGGCAACTGAAACAGCGTTCTAGAAGCGGTACCCAGAGGCTTGTGAAGTCTTTGTAGTCCCTGAGACTTCTTAACAGGAGGCCAGCTCGGTTCCAGGCCCTTGGAGATACTCAGCACAAGTTTGTAGAAAGTTCAGTCCTTTCCCTGCCCAAGGCAGAAGCAGCAGCTGCAGGCCAACCCAACAAAGCAACAACACAGCAAAGGGGCAGTACTCCTCCTGGCAGCTCTTCCAGCTCTTCGTCTTGGCAGGTTCCTTGATTCCAGCGAGATCTAAATTCATGGGGTCAGGGCCCCAATATTTATATCCCAAATTCCTTTGTTCTCTGAAGGCAGAGAGGCCTTTGCCTAGTCCAAACCAGTTCTGGAGCACTTTGGTGACAAGTCTCCGTCCCTTCTTTTAGTGAGTAGGCCAGGGACATCAGACGCACCACAGGAGGTGGAGCCAGCATTGTGGAGGGAAGGCACTGTCCTATTCAGGGCCCAGGTGCAACTCCTCCCACCATCTACATGTAGATCTTGCTATTCAGCCCTGTGCTGACTCACCCTGTCTCCTGGCATCCCCCAGCCCCTGTCACTCACACTCCAGACAAGGAATACACAACCTCGTAGAGGCAGGCTTGGATGGTTAGACAAGAAAATACCCACTTTCTAAAAGTGGTATTTTCAAACACAGAATGTTAAAACCAACTTCACTAAAAGCTGCATTTTATCCTTCTGAGTCCAGGCATACTAAACTCGAATTTCTACCATGTTCCCAGGGTCAGTTAGGGTTATTAGCTGTAATAATCAAAACTGCCCGTTCTGGCCTAGGGGGAACAGGTAACCTTGCAATAGTGAAAAACGAACTAGGCTGTAATTCACTATCAGGACATGCCACACACACCAGGGCATGTCCTACCTTTGGCATACAACGCACCCTGCCCACGGGGGTACCTGGGGCCTACATTAGGGGTGACTAACATGTAGAAAAGGGAAGGTTTAGGGACTTGCAAGTGTGTGCACTTGCCAAGTCGACATGGCAGCCCCAGGCTGCGCACAGGCTCTGCGATGGCAGGCCCGAGTTACACTTTACGGGCTGTTTGCGTGGGTGGCACAATCCAGTGCTGCAGCCCACCAACAGCATTTGGTCTATAGGCCCTGGCACTCGCAGTACACTTTACAAGGGACTGACACATAAACCAAATAGGCCAATCATGGAAACACCAATCCATAACACATTATATACAGGAGCACTTGCACTTTCCCACTGGACAGCAGTGAGGAAAGTGCGCAGAATCATTACACCAGCAAAAACAGAGTCAAAACCGGGAGGTCAGAAAGCAAAAAGTCAGGGGAAACACGCCAAAAGATGCCAAGTCTAACAGTGACATACTGAGCAGCTAACAGCACTAATAAAGCCCCTGGTTTCAAGGAGGCCCCATGGATAGCTGGGCCTCAAAATGTGAGTGAGGATAGACAGTATAACTAGGACTGCCAACTTGTTTCTTATTGGGTGGTGATGTCAAGTGGTTTGTTGAGGTAATTATGAACTTTCCAAAGACACCAGAGGTTGTGGAAGGTGATACACATCTGAACTGTGAGGAGGGAGCCAATGTGTTAAGCAGCGTCTCCCTTTGGAAGTTTTTCGTACATTCCTCTGATGACTGACTATAATACTGACAGTCACCCCGGGACATCAATAGTCATGTAAGGCTCTCTGAGGAGGGATTCCTGTTATTCAATTGCCGGCCAACCAGAAAGAACACGACTGTTGCTGTAGTGTCCAGTGTCATAGTGAAGCCATCCACTCTAGCCGCTTAAGAGGGGCTGTCACTGGGCCTGGTGGTGTGGAGAAGTGGTTACATGTCAATTAGTTATTTATGGGCCTCTTCTGTTTGTAGGTCTTCAGACAAAATGCTCATAAATACCACTATTAAAGAATACCATGAAAGAGGGTTATTGGCCCTGGGCTGGCATGCGCATTGAATGAGAGAGAGCGAGAAAGAAAGAAAGAAATAATGAAAACAGGGGCAATACAGAGAGAGAGAAAGGGACAAATAAAAAAAAGTGAAAATGAAAGATGAACGTAAGAAACAAAAGTAAGGATGAGAGAGAAACAATGGGTAGATAGAAAGGGTAAAGAAAGAACAGGAGGAGAAAGCAACAGTGACGGGAAGGAAGGAAACATGAAAGATGAATGGAAGGCTGAAAGGATGAATGGACGAGTGAAAAAATCAATGGGTGAAAGAACAAATGAATGGAAGAAAGATGAATGATGGATAGGTGAACGAACGGATGGAAGAATATAATGATGGGTGAAAGTTGTCTGTAAATATGAAAGGATAAAATAATGGAAGGTGGGTGGAAAGGTGAAGGGATTGACAGATCGATACATGAATGGACGAAAGGGTGAAAGGATGGATGAATAAATGTATGGAACGAAGATGAAAGAGTAATAGAAACTCTACTAATGAGGGTCGACTTTGCTTGCTTCAAGCTTGGTGTGATCAGGGGTATGATTCAAGTGAGGGTTATTTACATTTTCTGGCTACTCCCTTGGATGTGTCAAGGGAATGAGGACTGTGAGATACCAACCACTATTAGCAGTTGAGCCAAATGGGGCACACCCCAGGAGGAGATTAATTTCTGGGTGGTGCACTTTGCCTTGCCTGCACTCCTTTAAAGATGGAACACGAGGGAGCACTAGATTTCTCTAATGCCAGTGTGTACATGAACACCACAATTCCTGCTGAGACATCAATTGTCCATTGCAGCCTCACCACATCAAGTGAATCTGTTTGCAGCTGCTCTGTTACTAATGTCTCTGAGCAGGTTACGGCACATGTTTCCTAGGTACATCAACCCACAAAATGGTGTGGAGGCCAGGTTACGTTACTTCACAATGCTCCTGCCAGGTAATCGGGATCCAGCAGTGCAGTTTATGAGGGCTCACTCCTTCGTTGGAGATCACAGTTTGCCTGCAAGGCAGATTGAAACCATAAACCTAGTATATGCTATACTGAACACAGAGTGCAACCATTTGCTGTACAACCCCTTTTACCTCTGTATGCTTATACAAACATTGGTCTCTTTTGCTTCTTAGCTATCTCATCTATTTCACTCTCATTCCAGTGGGTGTTCTCACCCAGCAAAAGGCCCTTGCAACTTCATTACACTTGTGCACTTGTAATTTGGAGATTAAGTTGACCACAAGTGCCCTCCTAATCTTGGGTTCAGGAGTGTTAATTGGTGCAAGTTTCATGGTTTACTAATGTCTCATGCCTCACAATTATCCCTCCTTTCTCTAAATACCAAAAATAACTTATTAGTGTATGTTTTACTCTGAGTGTTCAAATATGCAACATTGTCTTGTCTCCCTTCATGTCATCTGCTGCTCAATGTCTTCTGTAGCTCCCATATCTCTATAGTTCCTTCTATCTGTGTTATTGAGGTGCACAGCCTTATATGTTCCAAATCTGGATGGAGAACCCCAAACACAATCCGTTAGAAGCACTACTCCTTCTTCTGTCACATTTCCAAAATGTGCTCAGGACACTGATCACTCGCTAGGCCAGTACTAACAAGCAGGAGAAACACGGGACAGGGGCTCCTGTTTACCAAGCTCATAGAAACCCCCTTTTTTAATTTCTTTTTTTATAAAGTTTTCCAAATAAATATACAATTGAGATTATTACCATGTGCATCATATCATTGTCTACATATTATGTTTAGATTTTTAGAAACCTCTTACTGTGTGCATAATAATAAGTAATGTATATGACATTTAATTGTCTATTCTTTAATTAAAATATTTCACATTTTCTACCACTTTTCCATGCAAACCCCAAAAATTCTATGAATGTAAAAAAACTGAAATGTATTTTCTGTTTTAAATTGATTTGTGTTTAAAAAGTAATATGTTTTAAGAGCCTAACAATTTTGAATAGAAACTTTACTTTTATACAATATTATTTATATTTGAGATTACAAATCTATAAATATGTATTTAATGATGCTGAATAAAATGGTATACATAACAATATTTTCATTTATTTAAAATAAATTAACAATAACGTGAAATATAATATTTTCTAATAAAACTAAGAATTTGAAATAAAAATGTATACATCTAAAAATACGTGTTATTGATAAAACACTAAAAATGTTCAAAAATAATATTTTGTTCTATAATACTAACAAATTTTAAAATGTTTTACAAATGGTAAACATTTATAAAAAAAAATAGAATTGTTTTTAAAATAAAACAAAGAGCATAGAAAAAATATAACATTAAATGTTATTTTGATATACTGATTAGAATTCTGCAAAAAATTAACCACTAGGGAAACAGCATGCATTCTGGGAAATACATTTACTATTCTAATTCCAATCCAAGGAATATTAGGGAAAGTTTATGAAAAGATGGGTAGAGGAAGCAAGAAGAATGAGAGGGTGGATTTAGCTTACGACTTGTGGTTGGAGTAGATGTTTTAGAGAAGACTCCCACCAGGAGCTTCTTATCCATCCAAAATGTTGATGCCAACTCTCAACTTCCATCAAGAAGTCTAACAGTCAAAAAGGTAAACCAGAATGTTGTAGTCAATAACATAAACTTAGAGTTTGATGGCAGATGTGTTCCAGCAGGCTCCCCCACAACCAGCTAATTTACAGCTCACTGGAAGAGCATGTGCCCATGTGGACATTCAATCTCTATTTCCTCAGTCTGAGACAGAGGGAGAGTAGGCAGCAACTAGTAGTGATCAGGGGGCAAAGGTCAGAGTGAAAGGCTACAATGTAGCCTGCACCTGAGCTGATAGAGAGGGATATAGCAGTTAGAGGAGATTTCTGATACATAGTACACCTGATGCAGAATGATGGGGATCAAGGAGACGGAGTGGAGGGTTTGTCGGAGGGAGTGGGGAGGTGGTCTGAAAGTACACTGCAGTCTGTGTCTGAGACAAAGGGAGAGGCAATGGATGGTTTGTACAGAGAATGGAATTGCACAGTATAACATTGCAGCTTGGGACGAGTTGCTCAGACATGATTCCCGTGTACGCAGCGCCACTGGAACCAGCTGCTGCCCGGCTAATGAATGCTAATAAGGGTGAAACTGGTCTCGGGTTGCTTGTGTTCCGGTTCAGGGAGGACCTGGTCTAGCAGTTCTGGCTGTACTATTCCTATTGTAGCAGGCTCAAGACTGATTTGCATATGACTTGGTCCCAACTGAGGTGACAAAATAACTGGGGGCTGGGATGTGGACTGAGTAATTACCAATGGCTGAGGTTAACTCAAACATTTCATCTATCACTTTTTTGTATACTTCAGTGTGACAACAACTGCAGCTTGTGCCTAAGATAAAGAGAGGGGGTGGTATGGAGGGTGAAGAAGGGTGCAGATATGAAGTGGGCGAAAAAGTACAATGCTATACTCTTTGAGACAGAGGCAAAAATGGCACGATATACTGCACAGTACAATATGCAGGTTTTGTCTGAGAAAAGGAAACTGGGCTGTTGTGAAAGGGAGTGGAGGATTTGAGGGGTGTAGGCAAGCACTACTGAGAAAAAGGGAGGGGGCAACAGAGAGAGGGGTTGGTGAAGGCAGGATGTGGGCTACACCAGCCTGATGAACTAGCTTTTTCTTAATCTTTTGACTTCTGTGGACCCTCAATGAAATATTATTTGAATCTGAGGACCCTATACTGAATCGTTGCTGGAATCTGGGGACCCCACTGAGCCATTAATGGAAGCTGAGAATCCTAGCCTAAGCAATTTCAATGATTTGAACTTCAAAACAATACACAAAAATACAGAAACAAGTATACATCAAACAAACACACAAATGATGACATTTATTTAATTCACAAACAAAAAAATAAATAATAATTTTTAAGGGAAGGATGGAGGTTTTCTAAATTTGTGTTTTAATTCTAAAAGACGAAGCAATATGCTTAACTCTAGCATATCGCTTTGTCTGTTTTTTGCCCTTAATGCAATCTCTCTTTTGTTGGCGCTTCAATGGAGGTATCCCCTTGTCCATACTTTATTGTGTTTGCAATACTTGCGCTGCTCCAACAAATCAAGTTAAGGATACTAACTTTATATTTATCCTCCAATTTTACATTCCTTTGCATTTACAGAACATTTTCAAAATTTTCAGTTTTAGAGTTTGTCTTTATTTTATATACACTTTACTAATCTGTCAATGTTATTTTATTTTCAATACAGTCAAGGACCCCCAGCGCAGGACCACAGGTTAAGAACCACTGGACTATACAGTATAAAACAGAGGAGAAAAAAGGGATCTTTTATTTATGTTTTTGTTTTAAGTGTCAAGTTAGCTGCTAAACACATTTCTATGAAATATAATTAAAAACATCTTTCTTTGGATTTTCTTAAGCCATCTTACGAGGATCAACTTGAATCGCTTTAAAGGGATTCTGAGGGTAAAAATATTAAAATTGCAATATAAAACTGAGCCTGGAGCCTCTGGGGCTGCAAGGACTCTATATTTACATGATGCATGGAATTTTAATTTTGAGGCTACCCTGTGCCAAAGCTTTGAATGGAATTGAGCATATGGCATACATCTGGCAGAGTAGGAGACTTGCCTGGACACTGCCATCTACAATCTGAACTAAGGCTGTGGTTTGATGAATCTCCGTAGCTTGTTTCTCACCCATTCTCTAATCGCTTTTTATTCAGAAGTGTTCGGTTATTTTCTCAAGAAAGAAAAACTACAGACAAATGTGTTTTATAATTCCCGCTTGGCAGATTAACTCTTCATCGCATGCACCAGCCTTCACCACGTTTCATGTGCCAAAGAGTGCTCGTGTGATGGGTTCCGCGTTTGCCAGGTCTGGCAAGGGCGTGTTTAAAAGGTTCAACAAGTATTCTGGTTTAAAAAATAAAGATTAAGTGGCCATGGATTTAACCAGTGAGCCAGAAACAAAAGACTAATCACGATATCACAAGACTGGATTGACTGATCGATGGATTTGCGGATATGAATGGGTGATTATTAACTTGCTTTCATACGGAATTTAAAACCACACTTTTGCTGTTTGTGAGCACTGTGAATAGTTGTTGGTACTACTATCCACTTTAAATTACTCAACCTATTGATCTTGGCAGGATCAAAGGCTCAGTTGGCAACGCAAAGATTCAGATTCATGATCTTCAGATCACACCAGATGTTAATGGTCAGAGCTTAACTCGGTAGCCATCTTGCCTAGGAGAACAGCACAGGTGCGTTGCATGGGTGGATAGTTAGGGAATCTAGATCAAGATCATGCACATTGTCCACAAAGCCCATTACTGCCTGTATGATCTTCCTTTCATGCAAATTTGCCCACTTCCTTCCAAACCTTTTCTCCGGCAAACACATTTTGGCAATCTAATCTTTCAGAAGAAATACCCCATAGGCAGATGTGAAATCTCAGTTGTAGAATTCTCTTCCTCTGCCCAGGTACCTGACCATGGACTAACTGCAAGTCCCAGGAAGGCATCAAGATCTTACTCCATTGTAGACAACCTCAGTATTCTTACTGTGATTAAGCTGCTTTTGTTTTGAGCTGCCCCGCTCCTCATCTATCTCATTGTGGACTAGTACAGCATTCTTTCCATGATTAATCCTCGCAAAGCACAACGCAGTTCAGCCTCGCTTACATTGTAGACTAGCATGGAACCCTTCCTGTCTTTGAGATCTTGGAGTGCATAGGGAAGCTCTTCCTCCCCCACATCTAGACTAGGAATCTATCATTGCTGTAACCCCCCCAGACAGCCTAACACAGCCCCACCTCCCTCACACTGTGGACTAACACAGTGTAATTTCTGTGACTAAACTCTCTCTGTCCCACCTTTCCTGTCCCATAGAGTTCCACACTGATACAGCTTTAGTCTATGGAGTTAGACAGAATCATACCCTGGGCCAGGTGAAACCACTGTCGGAATCACTACTACTGATGTATTTGCACATGTTGTCGGTTGGCTCCTCATCCTCCTGCAGAAAGAGATAAAGCAAAGCAGTGAGTTTTGTGAACCCTGGTAAAATATTCCATATTCACATCATCTGACTTTCTTTACTTGGATAACTTTCCACCTTAGATCATACTAAATGTGTGCTCAGGGTTTTCCTGCTCTTCTTTTAGCTTACATTCTGAACCCACATACTGTCCTTTAGGCTAAACTCCTTGGGTGCACAGGGCACAGCTTCACCTCTCCAATCCTGCATATCCTATTATTTGGTTATTAGGAATTTCACAAAATAAGCTTTCGTCAGCAAGATTCACACCAGGTACGCTTTTTGATATTATAGAGTTGGTGTGCTTCACACAACATTGTCTGAAAAATTGATTTGTGATGGCTCTCTCGTGGACAAGATCAAGTTTTTGCACATTTCTTTACTCATTTCTCTTTTTAAACTACAAGCTTTGGGATTTTCTTGACGTGTGCAAATTTTACTTGAGAAAAAATAATGATAGGTGCTAATGCACAATCCTGTAATTTTGCATACTTCTAGTGTTCATCCACAAGATTTCATTCTAGAAAAACTCAGCAACACAAACTAATCAATGTAAATAACTGTTAGAATTGGGGGGCTCTAGTAGGCAATGGTTTGCACCTTTGTCCAAATAGGGCCCCTTCCTTCTAGTCAGGATAAAGGGGATACACTCCTAAAATAACCCCTGCTCAATCCCTTGGTAGCTTGGCACGAGCAGCCAGGCTTATCTCAGATGCAAAAACAACAATTGATGGACAGAATGCAGAACAATGTCATACATTCACCCCAGTACAAAGATCTGGGCCTAAATCCATCGTTTTTCTGCTCACCATGCCATTCCAGTTTGGACCCAGCCATATGCAAATCAGTCTTGACCCTGCGCCCAATGGGAACAGTCCAGCCCGAACTGCCAGGCCAGGTCCTCCCTGGACTGGAAACAAGCATCCTAGGACCGGTTTCGGGCTTTCAGCCCTCATCAGCCAGGATAGCTTGACTCCAGTGGCATGGAGAGCACGGGACCCACGTCTGGGCATACCCGTCCCACTCAGGGTGACAAATGCAAAAACAACAATTGATGGACAGAATGCAGAACAATGTCATACATTCACCCCAGTACAAAGATCTGGGCCTAAATCCATTGTTTTTTGCTCACCATGCCATTTCAGTTTGGACCCAGCCATATGCAAATCAGTCTTGACCCTGCGACCAATGGGAACAGTCCAGCCCGAACTGCCAGGCCAGGTCCTCCCTGGACTGGAAACAAGCATCCTAGGACCGGTTTCGGGCTTTCTGCCCTCATCAGCCAGGATAGCTTGACTCCAGTGGCATGGAGAGCACGGGACCCACGTCTGGGCATACCCGTCCCACTCGGGGTGACAAATGCAAAAACAACAATTGATGGACAGAATGCAGAACAATGTCATACATTCACCCCAGTACAAAGATCTGGGCCTAAATCCATCGTTTTTTGCTCACCATGCCATTCCAGTTTGGACCCAGCCATATGCAAATCAGTCTTGACCCTGCGCCCAATGGGAACAGTCCAGCCCGAACTGCCAGGCCAGGTCCTCCCTGGACTGGACTGGAAACAAGCATCCTAGGACCGGTTTCGGGCTTTCAGCCCTCATCAGCCAGGATAGCTTGACTCCAGTGGCATGGAGAGCACGGGACCCACGTCTGGGCATACCCGTCCCACTCGGGGTGACAAATGCAAAAACAACAATTGATGGACAGAATGCAGAACAATGTCATACATTCACCCCAGTACAAAGATCTGGGCCTAAATCCATCGCTTTTTTGCTCACTATGCCATTCCAGTTTGGACCCAGCCATATGCAAATCAGTCTTGACCCTGCGCCCAATGGGAACAGTCCAGCCCGAACTGCCAGGCCAGGTCCTCCCTGGACTGGAAACAAGCATCCTAGGACCGGTTTCGGGCTTTCAGCCCTCATCAGCCAGGATAGCTTGACTCCAGTGGCATGGAGAGCACAGGACCCACGTCTGGGCATACCCGTCCCACTCGGGGTGACAAATGCAAAAACAACAATTGATGGACAGAATGCAGAACAATGTCATACATTCACCCCAGTACAAAGATCTGGGCCTAAATCCATCGTTTTTTGCTCACCATGCCATTCCAGTTTGGACCCAGCCATATGCAAATCAGTCTTGACCCTGCGCCCAATGGGAACAGTCCAGCCCGAACTGCCAGGCCAGGTCCTCCCTGGACTGGACTGGAAACAAGCATCCTAGGACCGGTTTCGGTCTTTCAGCCCTCATCAGCCAGGATAGCTTGACTCCAGTGGCATGGAGAGCACGGGACCCACGTCTGGGCATACCCGTCCCACTCGGGGTGACAAATGCAAAAACAACAATTGATGGACAGAATGCAGAACAATGTCATACATTCACCACAGTACAAAGATCTGAGCCTAAATCCATCGTTTTTTTGCTCACCATGCCATTCCAGTTTGGACCCAGCCATATGCAAATCAGTCTTGACCCTGCGCCCAATGGGAACAGTCCAGCCCGAACTGCCATGCCAGGTCCTCCCTGGACTGGAAACAAGCATTCTAGGACCGGTTTCGGGCTTTCAGCCCTCATCAGCCAGGATAGCTTGACTCCAGTGGCATGGAGAGCACGGGACCCACGTCTGGGCATACCCGTCCCACTCGGGTGACAAATGCAAAAACAACAATTGATGGACAGAATGCAGAACAATGTCATACATTCACCCCAGTACAAAGATCTGGGCCTAAATCCATTGTTTTTGCTCACCATGCCATTCCAGTTTGGACCCAGCCATATGCAAATCAGTCTTGACCCTGCGCCCAATGGGAACAGTCCAGCCCGAACTGCCAGGCCAGGTCCTCCCTGGACTGGAAACAAGCATCCTAGGACCGGTTTCGGGCTTTCAGCCCTCATCAGCCAGGATAGCTTGACTCCAGTGGCATGGAGAGCACGGGACCCACGTCTGGGCATACCCGTCCCACTCGGGGTGACAAATGCAAAAACAACAATTGATGGACAGAATGCAGAACAATGTCATACATTCACCCCAGTACAAAGATCTGGGCCTATATCCATCGTTTTTTTGCTCACCATGCCATTTCAGTTTGGACCCAGCCATATGCAAATCAGTCTTGACCCTGCGACCAATGGGAACAGTCCAGCCCGAACTGCCAGGCCAGGTCCTCCCTGGACTGGAAACAAGCATCCTAGGACCGGTTTCGGGCTTTCAGCCCTCATCAGCCAGGATAGCTTGACTCCAGTGGCATGGAGAGCACGGGACCCACGTCTGGGCATACCCGTCCCACTCGGGGTGACAAATGCAAAAACAACAATTGATGGACAGAATGCAGAACAATGTCATACATTCACCCCAGTACAAAGATCTGGGCCTAAATCCATTGTTTTTTGCTCACCATGCCATTCCAGTTTGGACCCAGCCATATGCAAATCAGTCTTGACCCTGCGCCCATTGGGAACAGTCCAGCCCGAACTGCCAGGCCAGGTCCTCCCTGGACTGGACTGGAAACAAGCATCCTAGGACCGGTTTCGGGCTTTCAGCCCTCATCAGCCAGGATAGCTTGACTCCAGTGGCATGGAGAGCACGGGACCCACGTCTGGGCATACCCGTCCCACTCGGGGTGACAAATGCAAAAACAACAATTGATGGACAGAATGCAGAACAATGTCATACATTCACCCCAGTAAAAAGATCTGGGCCTAAATCCATCGTTTTTTTGCTCACTATGCCATTCCAGTTTGGACCCAGCCATATGCAAATCAGTCTTGACCCTGCGCCCAATGGGAACAGTCCAGCCCGAACTGCCAGGCCAGGTCCTCCCTGGACTGGAAACAAGCATCCTAGGACCGGTTTCAGGCTTTCAGCCCTCAACAGCCAGGATAGCTTGACTCCAGTGGCATGGAGAGCACAGGACCCACGTCTGGGCATACCCGTCCCACTCGGGGTGACAAATGCAAAAACAACAATTGATGGACAGAATGCAGAACAATGTCATACATTCACCCCAGTACAAAGATCTGGGCCTAAATCCATCGTTTTTTTGCTCACCATGCCATTCCAGTTTGGACCCAGCCATATGCAAATCAGTCTTGACCCTGCGCCCAATGGGAACAGTCCAGCCCGAACTGCCAGGCCAGGTCCTCCCTGGACTGGACTGGAAACAAGCATCCTAGGACCGGTTTCGGTCTTTCAGCCCTCATCAGCCAGGATAGCTTGACTCCAGTGGCATGGAGAGCACGGGACCCACGTCTGGGCATACCCGTCCCACTCGGGGTGACAAATGCAAAAACAACAATTGATGGACAGAATGCAGAACAATGTCATACATTCACCCCAGTACAAAGATCTGGGCCTAAATCCATCGTTTTTTGCTCACCATGCCATTCCAGTTTGGACCCAGCCATATGCAAATCAGTCTTGACCCTGCGCCCAATGGGAACAGTCCAGCCCGAACTGCCAGGCCAGGTCCTCCCTGGACTGGAAACAAGCATCCTAGGACCGGTTTCGGGCTTTCAGCCCTCATCAGCCAGGATAGCTTGACTCCAGTGGCATGGAGAGCACGGGACCCACGTCTGGGCATACCCGTCCCACTCGGGGTGACAAATGCAAAAACAACAATTGATGGACAGAATGCAGAACAATGTCATACATTCACCCCAGTACAAAGATCTGGGCCTAAATCCATTGTTTTTTTGCTCACCAAGCCATTCCAGTTTGGACCCAGCCATATGCAAATCAGTCTTGACCCTGCGCCCAATGGGAACAGTTCAGCCCGAACTGCCAGGCCAGGTCCTCCCTGGACTGGAAACAAGCATCCTAGGACCGGTTTCGGGCTTTCAGCCCTCATCAGCCAGGATAGCTTGACTCCAGTGGCATGGAGAGCACGGGACCCACGTCTGGGCATACCCGTCCCACTCGGGGTGACAAATGCAAAAACAACAATTGATGGACAGAATGCAGAACAATGTCATACATTCACCCCAGTACAAAGATCTGGGCCTAAATCCATCGTTTTTTTGCTCACCATGCCATTTCAGTTTGGACCCAGCCATATGCAAATCAGTCTTGACCCTGCGACCAATGGGAACAGTCAAGCCCGAACTGCCAGGCCCTCCCTGGACTGGAAACAAGCATCCTAGGACCGGTTTCGGGCTTTCAGCCCTCATCAGCCAGGATAGCTTGACTCCAGTGGCATGGAGAGCACAGGACCCACGTCTGGGCATACCCGTCCCACTCGGGGTGACAAATGCAAAAACAACAATTGATGGACAGAATGCAGAACAATGTCATACATTCACCCCAGTACAAAGATCTGGGCCTAAATCCATCGTTTTTTTGCTCACCATGCCATTCCAGTTTGGACCCAGCCATATGCAAATCAGTCTTGACCCTGCGCCCATTGGGAACAGTCCAGCCCGAACTGCCAGGCCAGGTCCTCCCTGGACTGGAAACAAGCATCCTAGGACCGGATTCGGGCTTTCAGCCCTCATCAGCCAGGATAGCTTGACTCCAGTGGCATGGAGAGCACGGGACCCACGTCTGGGCATACCCGTCCCACTCGGTGTGACAAATGCAAAAACAACAATTGATGGAGAGAATGCAGAACAATGTCATACATTCACCCCAGTACAAAGATCTGGGCCTAAATCCATCGTTTTTTTCCTCACCATGCCATTCCAGTTTGGACCCAGCCATATGCAAATCAGTCTTGACCCTGCGCCCAATGGGAACAGTCCAGCCCGAACTGCCAGGCCAGGTCCTCCCTGGACTGGAAACAAGCATCCTAGGACCGGTTTCGGGCTTTCAGCCCTCATCAGCCAGGATAGCTTGACTCCAGTGGCATGGAGAGCACGGGACCCACGTCTGGGCATACCCGTCCCACTCGGGGTGACAAATGCAAAAACAACAATTGATGGACAGAATGCAGAACAATGTCATACATTCACCCCAGTACAAAGATCTGGGCCTAAATCCATCGTTTTTGCTCACCATGCCATTCCAGTTTGGACCCAGCCATATGCAAATCAGTCTTGACTCTGCGCCCAATGGGAACAGTCCAGCCCGAACTGCCAGGCCAGGTCCTCCCTGGACTGGAAACAAGCATCCTAGGACTGGTTTCGGTCTTTCAGCCCTCATCAGCCAGGATAGCTTGACTCCAGTGGCATGGAGAGCACGGGACCCACGTCTGGGCATACCCGTCCCACTCGGGGTGACAAATGCAAAAACAACAATTGATGGATAGAATGCAGAACAATGTCATACATTCACCCCAGTACAAAGATCTGGGCCTAAATCCATCGTTTTTTTGCTCACCATGCCATTCCAGTTTGGACCCAGCCATATGCAAATCAGTCTTGACTCTGCGCCCAATGGGAACAGTCCAGCCCGAACTCCCATCAATTGTGTGTCTTTTGCTTCCTCGCCCTAAGTGCGCCTGGTATGCCCAGACGTGGGTCCCGGGCTCACTGTGCCACTGGATTCAAGCTATCCTGGCTGAAGAGGGGTGAAACCCCGAAACCGGTCCTAGGATGCTTGTTTCCGGTCCAGGGAGGACCTGGCTTAGCAGTTCGGGCTGGACTGTTCCCATGAGGCACAGGGTCAAGACTGATTTGCATATGGCCAGGTCTAAACTGGGGTGGCATGGTGAGCAAAAGAATGATGGATTTAACCCAGATCTCTTGACTGGGGGTGAATGTTTTGATTTGTTCTGCATTCCGTCCATCAATTGTGTGTCTTAGGCTTATCTCAGAGGCAGTGTGCTAAGCATTTGCACATAACCAATAGTAATACAGTGAAAACACTACAAAAGGATACCACGCCAGTTTTAGAAAAATAACCACTATCTGTGCAAACAAGACCAAACCGATCAAAGGCCAACAAACAGTAATCAAAAATAGGCAGTTCCAACAAAATCCAACAGTTCCAGCTGACCACGTCAGTGCAGGCTGGCGTTAGTGTCAGCAGACTCGTAAACAGTATCTTTGGTTCCGGCTGACCGCGTTGGTGAAGGCAGGTCATGGCAACCGTCGCGGTTGCGATGTGAAGCATAGCGGTGCCCTCAAGTCGCGGTGCAGGCAACGGCTCGGTGACAGTTGTCCACCGGAGTTGGTGAGACCAGGGCTGCAGTGCAGAGTGAGGCGGGCTCGTTGCAGAGCTGACAGGTCACGGTGCAAATGACAGTGCCGGTTGATGGGAGCTGGCGTTGGGGGCCCAGACTGCGGTGTGAGACGTGACGGTGCGTTGTGTGACTTATGAGCGGTGCCCCCAAACCACAGTGCAGTAACGGGTGTTGTGGTCAGTGAGCAGTGACGTCGTCGGTGAGACCAGGGCGGCGGAGTGAAGCGAGGCGGTGCGGAGTGCGGTGCCCATAGGTCGTGGTGCAAGCAGCGGATCGGTGGCGGCAGCGGTCGTCGTCGTCGTCAGTGAGACCAGGGTTGCGGTGCAAACTTCTTCCTAGAAACAGGCACTTTCCCCGACGACTGGAAACGTGCTGAAATCAAGCCCCTCCTCAAGAAGCCCACTGCAGACCCAACGGACCTCAAGAACTACCGATCCATCTCTCTCCTCCCCTTCGCAGCCAAAGTCACCGAGAAGATCATCAATTACCAACTCACCAAGTTCATAGAAGCCAACTTGATCCTCGAATCCTCCCAATCCGGATTCCGCAGCAACCACAGCACCAAAACCACCCTCCTAGCCGCCACGGACGACATCCGCACCCTCCTTGACCAGGGCCACACGGCCGTCCTCATCCTACTTGACCTCTCAGCAGCCTTGGACACCGTCTCCCACCGCACCCTAACCGCCAGACTCCACGACGCAGGCATCCGAGGAACTGCCCTTGACTGGATCCGCTCCTTCCTCACCGGCCGAACCCAAAGAATCAGACTCCCGCCCTTCCTCTCCGAACCCACAGAGATCTGCTGCGGAGTACCCCAAGGATCCGCACTCAGCCCCACGCTCTTCAACATCTACATGGCCCCTCTCACCACCCTGGTCAGAAAACATGGATTCAGCATAGTATCCTATGCCGACGACACCCAGCTCATCCTCTCCCTCACCAACAAACCTGACCTCACCAGACACAGCCTCCAGGAAGGAATGAAAGACGTAGCCTCCTGGATGAGCAACAGCTGCCTAAAGCTCAACTCAGAGATAACGGAAGTCCTCGGATCCACCCCCTCCGCATGGGACAACACCTGGTGGCCCACCGCCCTAGGCAAGCCCCCCACGGACCACGCTCGGAACCTCGGCATCATACTTGACTCCTCCCTCACCATGAACCATCAGATCAATGGCGGGCCTTGCTCGTGCTTCAACACCATGCACGTCCTCCGCAAGACCTTTAAATGGATCCCCCCCAAATCCAGAATGATCGTCACCCATGCACTCATAACCAGCAGACTGGACTATGGGAACGCCCTCTATGCCGGAATAAACAAATCGCCACTCCTCAAGCTCCAGACCATCCAGAATGCTGCAGCTAGACTCGTCCTCTGCATCCCTCGACAACACCACATCACCCAGCACCTACGAGAACTCCACTGGCTCCCCGTCAAAAAGAGAGTGACCTTCAAACTTCTCACCCCACCTACAAATCCCTCCACAACATCGGACCCCAATACCTCAAAGAAAAAATCTCCTTCTACGCACCAAAGAGAAGCCTCCGCTCCACCGAGCTTGCCCTGGCCGAAATCCCTCGCATCCACAGAACCAGAGCAGGAGGGCGATCCTTCTCCTATATCGCAGCCAAGACCTGGAATTAACTACCCCCAGCATCAGACGAACCCCCACACTGCAAGCTTTCAGGAAGAGCCTCAAGACCTGGCTCTTTGGATGAGACGGAGCTGCCCGAAAACCCCGCCCCCCCAGCGCCTTGAGACCCTCATGGGTGAGTAGCGCGCTTCACAAATCCCCGATTGATTGAGTGCAGTGGTGCCCTCTGCGGTGCCTTCAGGACACAGAGCCCACAGCGGGTCGGTGACGGTGTCAGTTGCTTTCCCCTCTGTGGCAAATGAAACTCACGGTTCCAGAGGCGGTACCCAGAGGTAAGTGAAGTCTTTGCTGTCCCTGAGACTTCGTGAACAGGAGGCAAGCCCTATTTCAAGCCCTTGGAGATACTCAGCGACAAGTGAAGAAAGTTCAGTCGAGTCCTTTCACTGCCCAAGGCAGAAGCAGCAACTGCAGGCCAACCCAGCAAAGCAACAACACAGCAGAGTGGCAGTACTCTTCCTGGCAGTTCTTCCAGCTCTTCTTCTTGGCAGGCTCCTTGATCCAAGCGAGTTCGAAAGTTCCTGGGCTCTGGGCCACAATATTTATACTGCATTTCTCTTTGTTCTCTTGGGCAGAGAGTGTCTGTGCTCGGTCCAAACCAGTTTGGTCGTCTCTGGCCCAGCTTCTCGGCAGGAGGTGGAGACAGCATTGTCCAAGGCATACCAGGCCCATTCAGGGGCAAAGAAATCTCCTCCCACTACTCTAAATGCAGCCCAGGTCTATTCAGCCCAGCTCTGACTGATCTAGGAAAGGCAGGACACACCTCGACCCCCCCCAGTGGCTGTCTGAAGAGAATGCACATCCCCAGCCCCTGTCACTCCAAGGCCAGACAGTCAATTCACAACCCAGCAGATGCACACAAGATGGCTAAGCAAGAAAATACCTACTTTTTAAAAGTGGCATTTTCAAACAAAGAACATAAAAATCATCTTTACTAAAAGATGCATTTTTAGATTCTGAGTTTAGGCATACTAAACTCTATTTCTCTATCTTGTCCCAATGGGAAGTTATACTTGTAAGATGTTACAAAGCACCTCCCATTCTATCCTACGGGACAGATAGCCTTTCCATAGTGAAAAACAAAATACACTGTATTTCACTATCAGGACATGTCACACACGCCAGTACATGTCCTACCTTTCACATACATTGCACCCTGCCCACAGGCGCACCTTGGGCCTAACTGAGTGGTGTCTTATATGTAAGAAAAGGCAAGGTTATGGCTAGGCAAGTGGGTGCACTCGCCAAGTCGACTTGACAGTCACAACTGCGTTCAGATACTGCAGTGGCAGGTCTCAGAATCCTTTGAAAAGCTGCTTGTATGGGTGCCACAATCAGTGCTGCATATGAACTTTAGCACTGAATAGCAGTGGTAAAGTGCCCAGAGTCCTAAAACCAACAAAAACAGGGTCAAAAACAGGAGGCCAAAAAGCAAAAAGTCTGGGGGTAAACCCACTGAAAAAGCCAAGTCTAACAATAATGAATTGATTTGTGACAAAACATATCAATCTGTAACAAGAATGTATCAAGTAAGTTGTGACATGTAATGTCAATTCCAGTGAAGACATTCCCAATGATTTACTGTTTGGAGTTCCAAAGGATTTCCAGTTTTAATCCTAGTTCTTAGATTGTTTCATCAAGACCTTCTATCCCCCACAGAAACACAGAGCGGCCCATTTATTGAAGCCATATAAAGTTTGGCTCCGATCTTGATGTGAGGGTCTAGGATTTAAAAAAAGGAAAGGGTTTAAGATCTGGAAAGCTGGTGAAGTAATTTCCCATTTTCTCAGGAGACCACAGGGTTAAACTCAGAATCCCATGGTATTCCTGTATCCCAAAAGTATTGCTTGGCTCCCTAGCGATTGCTTGTGATTAGAGAAATTGCAAGCATCATCTTTGGTGTGCTTCTTCCTAAGACAGTTCATCAGACCCCTCACTGTACTGTTGAATACAGCATAGTGGCACTGTTCAGGATCATAGACCACAGATGATGCATAAGTAAAGCCTCCTCCCTTGTGTAGCTCCTATGACCAACACTCGGGTCTCATGTGGCTCTTTTTTAGGAACCCTCCACTGTATTTAAAGAGATCCTGCCTCTCCTGGTTCTCTAACACACACCTCATGCACACTTTTACTTTGATGAACCTCCCAATATAAATAACGTCCCCATGCACTTAATGCCCACATGGTCTTTGTCTGGGCTAGGCACCTTATGTTACCGGACCCATGCACCCTAACTGACCCCAGCATCTAATATACTTACAGCAAGTTTTTTCACCAAGTCAGACACAACCGTACTTCGCTCCACTTCAATTTTCACATCTCCACTACATCTGTAATCGAGCTCCATGAGATCCCTAGTTTCCTGACCAATTATTTGATTTTGAGTTCTAATATCCAACACCTGCAGAAGAAAATTTTGGACAAGAAGTTAATTACCATGTCCAAAATTCAAAATTGTTCACATTGCTCATTCTTTGCTTGAGGTCAATGTAGTTAAGCAAGCCACACTGATGTAGAACAGGCAACACTGTGTTAAACATGGAGGAAAACACAGCATATAGTGCAATTTAAACATGCAATGAAAGAGATATGTGCAAACAAAAGTACTAAAGTTGTCTGTAGTTAGTGCATTCCCACCGCTACTATCCCATCTCATTTCACAATCACATGCATTCAGTCTATCAAGTCAGGTACTGTTAAACCTCATTTTTCTTATCAGCTCTGACCTTAAGTTTAGTCTGTTTCATGGTGTTGTCAGTGCCCAGCAGAATAGAAAGATTTTGCCCAGCACCCTGCAACTGCTACAAGAGAAGAAGACAATTATCAAGACTGTCAAGAGCTTCATGTTTAATATTCTACACTCACACAGTACGTTACATTCACAAAAGTGTTTTTTAGCTTCCTGTTGAATTGAAATTGGAAACCATCAGTCTGTGTAGGCACAAAGGGCCCGATTCACAAAGGTAAACTTATTTGTTTGTGTAAGTTTACAATTTTCAGTATTTACAAAAGTAAACTTAGACCAAAAGTCTAACCTTACTACTTTTCGGCCTTCACAAAGGTAAACTTAGACCAAGAGTCTAATTTTACTAGTAGTAACTAACCTTTGTGAATACTGAAAAGTAGTAAAGTTAGACTTTTGGTCTAAGTTAGACAGTTGGTTTAACTTTACCTTTGTGAATACCGAAAAGTAGTAAAGTTAGACTTTTGGTCTAACTTTATCTTTGTGAATCGGGCCCAAAGTGTTCACAATTTACAAACAGGTAACTCTTAGATGCAAACATGCTACATATGTGCATGTGCAACATACACACTATGCACATGTCCAAAGAGCATGTATTGCAGTTGACGGGTAACTGTAGGGTGGAAAATGCAAATGAATTTGTGGAACAGGGAAATAACTGTTAGCAAGGGGGTGGCATAGTGGAAAGGGTAAATGAAGGGGTAGAAAGCATAAATGTAGACATTGAACAGGTATATGAACTGGTGGAATGGGTAAAGGAGCGCGTGGAGCAGGAAATGGAGAGTGGAGAACCAGTAAATGAAAGGATGAAACCAGTCAATAAAGGGGTGGACTGGTAAACAAAAGGGTGCAATGACAAAATGAAGCAGGGGAAAGATGTTAATAAAAAGGGGGAACAGTAAAGATATTTGTGGAACGACTAAAGGAGAGAATGTAATCGGTAAATGAAGAAGTGGGACAAATAAGTGGATGGATAAAGGAGAGTGTGGAACCGGTAAATGATAGGGTGGAACATGTAAGTGACTGGGTGGAATGAGTAAAGGAGAGCGTGGAACTGGTAAATGAAAGGGTGGAACAAGTATGGAACAAGCAAGCGACCCAGTTACAAGTGTAAAATATAATTTATGAACAAAAGTGGAGAAAAGGATTCGTAGGGATTCCACATCTTGACCTGCACCTGTCCCTAACAGCAGAACAGCTGGACAATGGTAAGGCAAGTTGCTGCTGTGTGCCACACACTATTGGAATGATGAAAGACTGAAAATACCTCCTTAATGCAATCTCACCCCCAGTATCACCAAAAATGTTGTCTCATAAAGCATTTGTCTTTTGGCGACGGTATGTATATGCTTATTGCAGTCTCACAGCCCCTACCTCCTTTACTGTACACTCATGTTTTACTTCTGGCTGATCAAACAGTGTTGTACCTTATTGTCGCTGGACCTCTCCTCATCAGTACTCAGATCCAAACTGGAGAGTTTGCTGGAATGGCCCAGTAATATTGGCATGTCCTGTTCCGGGTGACACTCCTGCAGAAAGAGAACAATAAAACCACTGATGTTTCCAAAACTTTCATAGCCAACACTCTAAACCCATATGGTGGGTTGAAAATTCATGAACACGCTGTTTACTTCATAAAAGACGAAACGATTTTGAAGTAGAAACAATTCAAAATCTGCATGCACGCAAAGTGCCTCATTTACAACAAAATAACTCAGGTTGCCGCCGCAATCCATTTTGACGCGCCAAGCTGCATAATTTTAAAAGCACAGAGATGCATCATATTTACAACAATATGACGCATCCCTGTGCTTTCCCCTGTGCTGGCGCACCATTGGCTGCCACGTGCCAACGCAGGCACCCTTGCACCATGGTGCAAGGGTGCCTATGCTGTGGGACTGATCCTATTTGTGTAGAAAGGGACACCTTCCTGCAGAAAAACAATCACAAGTGGCTTTTTCCTCTTTCTATATGTGTGCTGCAGAATACAGCACACATTGAAAGAGGAAAAACTAGGAGAAATAAAAGTATTTCTCCTTGTTGCGCCTCCTTATGCCTCACCTTCGGAGGCGTAGGATTCTAACGCATTCCTGGGTTTACAAAATGTTGTAAATCTGCGAATGCGTCAGAATCCACCGGTGTTGCGTGGGAACACCCACAGCAGTACCAGTGGCACGCCCCTTTCACGCAAAGTGATGCATGAAAAGGGGTCGTATTTACAAGGCCATGGAAAGCCACGCTGGGTGACTTTGCCTGGCCTTGTAAATATGGGCCAGCACACGGCGCAGATGGTGCGTCAAACAAAGTGACGCACCGCCGGCGCAAGGGTCTTGTAAATAAGCCCCAAAATGTGTATGCTTCGCAAGCAGGTAGAGTAATGTTTTCACACATTATATATACAGGTGCAAAATATACAATATTGCATGTGCAAAAAATATGTTTTTCTATATATTGGTAAATGAGGGAAGAGACTCGATAAATGAATGGACGGGGCAGGAAATCTATGGGTTCAAACAGGAAATGGAAGGGGTGAAAAAGGCAGATCATGTAATGGAAGGGGTGAAACGGATAATTGGTGCGGTGGCCCATGTAAATAAAGGGCTTGAAAAGATAAATGAAGAGGTGCAACAGGAAATGTAGAAGTAACACAGGCACCCTGTGAATGAAGTGGCGGAACAGGTAAATGAGGGAACCGAATAAGCAAATAACCTACTTTTTATGTGTAAAATAGAGTTAGTGAAAGAACATACACACAAATGCTCCTGATACACTAGTAGAGGGCCCTGGAAAGTTCACTCTGCACATGTAGACAGGCACACCTCAACAGGTTTGTTATGTAAACAGCTAATTGCTCCAGAACGTCCAGTAAACGCTCCCCAAGGAGCTGTGATAGTTTTTCAGCCCATCTCTTCCTCAGCCTGACAAATATCTACATACACATGTAAATACTTAACTTCTAAGATACAAAATGCACAGCCTGTCTCCTTCAGAACCCTCCAACTGACTCCTCAGTGAAGCCTCAGTGATCTGGAACACGCTGACATCATACGTTCTGTCTCTCAGCCAGGAGGTTCATACGTAAACAGCCCAACAAGATACTACAGTTTTGCTTCAATATATAAGGCCATGAACAGCTTCTATCCCAAATAGGAAAAAATCAAAACATTCCCAGGCAAAATCAAGAAACAAACAAAACAATCACGGTCAAATTGATTCTGTGTGTCAGAAAAATTGTGTTTAATGCCTCCCACATCTATATTTCGTTTAGGATATTCTGTTTACAGCAGTCCCACTAGCCATGAGCTCTTATGCTCTATACTTATATAGTTTACATCATTCTGACCCGGAAGTACTATAACTCATTTCTTTTGTTTGTCTCGGCAACACTGACGTCAACACTGAGCGGATGTCCAGCACCCTCCGATTCGAAGGTAGTTTGTCTAGACTGTCCGTCGGTGCACTCCTGCGGTATGAAAGAAACAAAAAACAGAGGCTGCCAGGAGTTCGAAGTTCAAAAGTCTTCACTGACATGGGAGGTTTAAAATTCAGAGGAGGAGTGTTTGCTCCAAAATGGATGAGAAAGAGTGCACAATCTGTGCATGATTCACAAATTCTGAATTTACATATGCTTTCCGAGTAGAAACAGAAACTGTGCAACAGTTGCGCCCACCAAAAAGCATGTTTTCCAATAGGTGACACATTTTATGGGTGGAACAGATAAACAAATGAGCAAAGCAGGCAAATGATAGCCTAGAACAGGTAAATGCATGGGTGGAAAAGTAAATGAAGGGGTGAAATTGGTAACCAAAAGAGTTAAGTGAGTAAATAAAGGAGCGGGACAGGTAAATGAAGGGGTGGAACAGGTTAACGCATGGGTTGGACATGTAAATGAAGGGGTGGAGCATGTAAATGAAGGGGTGGAGCAGACTGTCTGCTGGTACAGTTTGGGTCCAGTTAAGTATGAATACCCTGCAAATGACTCGACACCTGCAGCAACAGCAGACTAACACTACACTACCCGAGGTTCTGTGCCCAACACTCTGCACTCATGAGGAGAACTATAGTCACATGATGGTTTTTTGGTCCTTATTGGGATTTGCACACAAAAACGAGGAAACATCTGCATATGTGCAAAATATATATTAATTACAGAAAGACAGATCTACTGGAATATAAGTGAAAGGAAATTGTGCAATAGGCCCCAAAAAGCATGTGTTACAGTGGTGGTTATTTGAAATATACAGGGGAATGAATGAATGAATGGAACGGGTAAAGGATGGAGTGGAATGGGAAAATGAAAGTTGGGAACATGTAAATGAGTGTAACAGGTAATGTAAGGTGTGGAATGGATAAATGGAGGAGGAAACATGCAAATGAAGTAATAGAAGAGATAAATGATGGTGTGAAACTGGTAGATAAAGGGTGAGGATAGGGGAATGAAGGGGTGGGCATGCAAATGAATACCTGGATCCAGTGAATAAGTGGGTGGGATGATTACATGAGTGGGCTGAAGATGCTCATGAAGAGTGAGACATTTCAGTGAAGGAGTGCAACGGGATATGAGGTAGCAGGATAAGTTAATGAAGGGAGAGACCAGGCAGATAAATGGGTGGAATAGGTAAATATCTATTTATTTTAATATGTAAAATGCAATAGGCAGAGAAAAAGGTGGGCCAAATGAGGGAAACACAGGCAAAGGAAACCACACCCAAAGAAATTAACTCAGTTCACAAAAGTGAAGCAAAGAGTTTGCTCCAATTTCACATAAAGAACTGTTTCTTCCGCAACAGGAGAAACCGCAGTCAAATTTCTCCTTTATGTCAGTTGGCATTGAACTTATGTCAGGTAGAAAAATAATGCTTACTGTCATCCCGCCTCTTCTGTGCCCTCACGTTCTTTGTTGACAATGTCCACGTCGCCAAAATACAGTCACAAAAAATGCAGCATAAAAACAAGTGGAAAAAGGCACATCATAAAGTGAGACATTGTACGACCACGAGCCTTACTATCTCTATCTCAATACCCCTCTTAAAACTATGTAAAAAAAACACATTTGAGGCGTTAATAAAAGTTGCAAAAATAATAACGCTGGTCTCACCTGTCTAAAATTCATAGATGACAAAAGGGGCCTTATAAATTTATGATGCAAGGAATTAAATCTAGGGCATATCAAAACAATATGTAAGGTATCAGCAATTGAGATATTATCACAAACCTATACAGGTAAATCTGGTTCTTTAGTCCAACCATGATTTGAAAACATCAAATGGTGAACCATAGTTAGTCTGAAAATCAACAACCTACGGAGATGACTAGGCATATTGAGGGGTACATTTCATTAACCGACTTGACCAAGATGTTCTGGCACATGGAGCGCTTGGATAAAACATGAGTCTCTCGCTCTGCTGCCACCCTGAGGTAAAAGGACTGCTTCACCCAGTAGGGTGGGTTTTGTGCCAAAAATAATGACATTTTGAAACAGGCATTAAAAAGGAGAAATGCTTTTATTTCTCCTAACGTTTCTCACTTTCCATGAGTGCTTCACTGCACAGCATACATCCGAAGTGGGAAAAGTTTTAAAGTTAGTCTATGCATAGTGTTTTGTACTGAAAAGGTGCCCTTCCAGTACAAAACATATGCAAGACTCATGCAGATACCCTTGCACAATGATGCAAATGTGTGTGCATGGCACTCAGCAGCCTGATTGTGCATTGCCGCTAGGAAGAGAAGAGAAGAGAAGAGGAGAGTCCCATATCTCTGTAGATGTGGTGCTTTTCTCCTCTCTCCTT
Organism: Calotriton arnoldi; assembly: GCA_963921515.1. Lineage (NCBI taxonomy): Eukaryota > Metazoa > Chordata > Amphibia > Caudata > Salamandridae > Calotriton > Calotriton arnoldi. Next base: position 330,408 of record CAWUFW010005494.1, read on the forward strand.
GTCACAAGACACAGCGCAGCAAATTTGGTTGCTGGTCTGCATTTGTAACATTTTTGATTATCTGGGTCCAAGGTTTAAGATGTTTGCAGGAAGGGGGATGTTATACTTGTCCTTCTGCATTGTTCCTCTTTATGGTCTGGGAACTCCTTGGTGACTGGCAATACCCTTATAATGTACGGCAGGGAAAACTTTATCCTATTTATAATACTACTTGGTAATTTAACAATGCCTCCAAAGTACGTACGGTCTCCGGTTGGTAGTTGGTAAGCGCCTTATTCCATAATGGACCCTTCAGATGCACATGAACAGTGGATTCCATCTAGAGTGCATGCAGGTGCGGCTGAGTCTTTCTCACACCCTCTGTAACACTTATGTGCAGCTAAACTCCATGTGACATGTGCCCACTATGTCATCATATTTTAATTTATTTCTTTATATTCTTTAATTTTTACAGTTTTATATCTCGCAAACTCAACCCGAAGGTATTGGAGTGCTTTACAAGAGTACCAGTTGCATTAAACAATGTCACATTTATTTATTTATTTTAGGCACCGAGAGATTAAATGATTTGCCTGGAATCAAATGATGTTGAGCCAATGCCAAGACTCTCATCTGCAGCACATCCTCTACTATCATACCTCACACTCTTCACCTAACATGTCCAATAAAGGTGAAACCACACAACCACCCTTTCAACCATGCCCCAAGCAGCTGATAGAAATCGTGTGCTTCTATATCCTTGTCACTGGTATAAAGCAGTATATAAATAATGAAACCAGACCACCTAGAAACATGATTTTGGCCTTGCGAGGGACAGGCGCCTTGCTACGTAAAAAAACAATTCAATTAAATACAATAGTTTTCCAAAGTCCAATTTATATTTTATGAATTCTAACATTGTGTCCCAAACCCCAATTGATTCTATGCTTTCATTTATCTTGTTTCTAGGTCCATTTATATTTAATGTAGCCCTGCCTTGCATTTTTTATTCTAATCTGCAGTTCATGCATTCTGGAAAGTGATTCCCAGGCACACCTGCATTTTAATTTCCAGCTACAATACCAATTAGAACTTCTTATTCTTACTCTAGTCCAGGTTGCATGTGTTATACTTATGAATTGTACAGTTCCCAGCCACTTATTGGAACACAAATCATCACAGTCTGAAATTGGGGTGTTTAAATGGAAGAGGAAAATGGATTCATTCAACCTCATAAAAAGAATGCTAAGTCTTTTCCTTAAGAAATATTTATTCTTAACTGGAGCACACTTTAGCTTACATTCTGTGTTTCTCCTGAGACGAAAAATGCGTGGATTGTACTGAGCATTTCTTTAAAAATCTCCTTGTCACCTGCCCACTGCCGCGGACGTTTGGGGGGGCCAAGCATCAAGATGGGGGTGCCGGGCCCTGCTTGCCCCCCGTCCCGTGGTTATGGCACTGCTGGTATAACCTGCTCTCCGCTATGCTGCCACTGATCAGTACCAACTCGGCCCACTTGGTCGCTCGGCTGCCACACCCTTGGTACGTAGGCAGTTTGTCACATCCGAGTAGCACAATTTACTTTTGTTATACTTAGGGGCTATTTCATAAAGGCAGAGCAACGCTTGCTCAGTGTCCCTGAGCACATGACAGTGATAGTTGTTTCTTATCACCCATGGTCACCATTTTTGTCTCTGCAAAATGTATCCCACTTTCCATCATTTCTAGGTTAGGGGGCGTCCTGAGAGACCCTAAACCACGCACCCCATGGACAGCACTCTTCGCTGTTGTGGGTACTGGTATATTGCTGCTGCCTCAATGCAAAGGTTATGATCAATTTTTGTATGAGGTCTAAGGAGCCCCCATTAAAGTGCCCATCTTCAGGCCAGGCAATATCCGCTCTTGGGTAGGGAACGGTTGGCCGTGTACATATTATAATGTTTTTCAGACAACCCAGTGAAGTGCAAATCTGGAGTCTTCTTGGGAGGTCACGTGGAGTGAAACACTCCACGTGAAACACCATTCTGCTGGGAATTCTGGAGGAAACATTTGGGGGCATATTCACAAGGACCTACCGCCGATTTATCTCCACCTTAACCCATCAAAAGTGGAGATAGATTTAACACCCCATTCACAAGCGGGTGCAAACTGCAGACATCGCCAGTATTCCCGCAACAACTGCCCCAAAATTTATCTCCACGGTGGACACCACCAACTAACCCTAATGAGATGCAGAGTAGGCGTTCCCGTGCAAAAACACACGAAAAAACCACACCACCACTTTCACAACGAACTGCCAGATCTGCGATGCGAACCAAAAACAGGCGATAAGCCGCGGTGGCACCAGTGATTTAACACCTGCCTTTTGCTGGTGTTAAGCAGGACGACTACCTGCAGCATGAAAGGGAGCCCAGCCAAGAGCCACACCTGAAGACCCACAGATGCCATGGAGACAATGATCATGCAGCTCGGATACCCATGAGGGCCACAACACCCACCGCCACCACCCCAGGCCCGCCACCACCCCCAGGACCCGTCCCGCCCCCCCCCCCCGGGAACACCACAGAGGCAGCATACACAAAGACAGCGGACCCACCTGAAACGCACCTGCCGCCCAGACCCAACGCCAGAGGAGGACATTGCCCACTACAGGCCCAAAAGGACAACCATCCCCCGCATCCTGACCCACATCCCCCACCTGCTGACGGTACCAACCCAGCGGACAACCAACATCCCACCGCAGACAAAGCTGCCGGCTGCGCAGCACATGTCGGCCTCTGGTACCATCCAACCTACAACTGCCAGAGTCGGAGGAGTCACACAGCCAGCCCCATCCAAGGTCATCACACCTGTCCTGGATGCCAACATCAGCCTGGTACCCCAGCACCTCCACGTCACCCACACTGCGCAGGAGCAGCTGGAGACCAAGCAAGGCCCCTACGCCATAGCTGGATTCCCTCACGTGTCAGGGCCAATCAACTGCACACATGTACCCCTCGTGCCCCCTGCCGACACTGCACACAACTACCACAACAGAAAGCACACGCATACCATGAATGTGCAGGCAATAGTGGACCGCCTGGGACTCCTCAACAATGTCGTGGCCAACTCCCCAGGCAGAGTGCATGATTCTCACATCTCCCGACAGTCCATCATCACCCAGCGCTCCCAGGATGGCACCCATGGAAATGCAGTGCCCGTTGGTAAGTCCAAAATGAACACACCGCACACCTCCAGCCCACAGTCATGCAACTCACGACACTGGCAATGGGCACGCAGCACAACTACATTCAACATGACACACAACATGCCAACCGACCAGACACGACAACACGACTCCATTGGGAATCTGGCCTTGCCATGCCCACAACCCAGCCCTGGCATGGCACCACAGACACACAATAGCAGGATGTGAGGAGAGGCATGGAGCAGGCATATGCGAGAGCGGCAAGTGACTAAGGAATGTGAACCTACCCAATGCCAGGTGTAGCGTGGAGGTGCCAGACAGATCACAGAGTGCAAACCACGGGAATGGCCATGTGGAGATCAACTGCTGGTGCATGGAGTGTAGTGGCCAGTGGACGCTACCATGTCCCCACAGGCTGTGGGGCAGAACGCGGAAATGTCACACGTTACGTCCCCCCCTGCAAGCACGTGCGTAGTGGGTTGGACCTGCGTACGCCAGGCCTGCGTAGGGGTGTGAACAAAAAGCCCGTTGAACTGGGCGTGGTTCTCATTCGGAATGGACAACGCATCTGCCAGGGCGGCGCCTCTCAGCCCGCCACAAGTCCTGCGCCGAGCGCACCAAAGACCCGTCATGCCTGCCCCAGCGCACCAACGAGGCTCCGCTCACCTGCCTACACCGGCGTGTGTCAAAGAGGGCCAACCACGTGCCTGTGCAAGCTCCAAGCACCAGTCCCGCGACCTCTGCAGCCTCCGCAGACCATCGCTGGCACCCCGACGCTGGCCCACATTACTCCTTTCTCATTGACATACTCCACCGGCGTCCTCTTCGGCCCACTAGGTCCCACATGTGGAACTGTGTCCTGAGTCTTGAATGGCAGTGACCCCAAGTCCGTGGCAGCAGCCACAGCACCAGACTCCCTTCGATCAGTGAGGCATAATTCCATATCGCAGGCCTGCGACACATGGTGCCACTGACCCTGTTCAACGCCCGTGCTGACTGCTGCCTCAGGCCTACACTGCGGTCCAGTAGGTCACACATGTGGAACTGTGTCTTGGGTAAGATGTGGAGGAGTCCACACCATTGGACACGCCTCATCGCAGGCGGCATCCCCTAACAGCACTGGTGCCACTAACTCTGTGCGCAATGAGTCATGGGCACTATCTGGTTGGACCTTGGTGGTGTCTGAGTCCATGGCCTGGTGGTTTTCTGCATCTTCATCTGGCTGGACCGGACTTGGTGTCCGACATGTGTCTGTTCCATTCATCTCCACCATAGTGACTGTTTCAGCGTGGTTCTGCCCTCTGCATCATGCCCTGGGGGTACACCTTCCACTGTCCACCGAGACACTCCGCGACAAGCCCCTTTGTCATCTACGGAAACCTGCTCTGCACTCGTGACCCTGCCCCAGTGCCCCGCAAGTCAGCGGCCCATGGCGGTAGGCCCGTGCAGGAAGCTGTGCATCCGGGGCCACTAACTCTGTGCAGCACAAGTCATGGGGCCTTTATGGTTGAATGGTTGTGTCCTTCACGATGTACACTGTTGTCGATTTCTGACTGCACCAGGCAGCCCTTGCCGGCTGGTGTGCACACACCCCACACACATCCAACACAGGTGTCACTCGATATGTGTGCCTGCTAATAAATGTGGCCGGGCGCACATGCCTGTAGCCATTCACACCATCTGAGCAAGTGTGTCCGTGTGGTCATTGTGTCAGCATGATGGCACGGGCCCTGCAACATCACAGTGTGCTGTCTTCAGCGGACGTTACCATGTCACCTCAGCGTTGGCAGTGACCCTGGACATGTAGCTTCGCACGCCCCCCCCCTGCATGCACAAGCAGCGTGTGCTGGTCCGGCGTACGTCAGGTCAGCGCAGGGGTGTGCTGATTCGGCAGGGGGAGCAGGGCGTGGCTCGGACCTGGCCTTGGGCAGGATGTGCGGTAAGTGTGTCTCTGTGTTGGGGTGTTGTCGCCACCAGGGCCACAGTAGTCGATGTTGCAATGTAGCATGCACCAGGAGGGCGGGCCCGCACAGACGGGGAAATGTAGGAGCGCAAGACAGCTCGGGGTCTTGGCACATGCATGCCAGGTGTTATGTGTATGAGTCCTGCGGCTGCATGAGTCAGTTGCCTAGCCTCATTAGCAGCGCGATCACAGCCAGCCATGGACTGTACACCTGTGTCCGCCCTGTCCGGACCATTGGCCTACACTCACATGGCCGCACACCTTCAAAGGCCAGCGTCACAGTGTTGTTGGCATGCCGCTGGACATGCGCGGACAGGCATGACAATGGTGTGCCGTAGGAGTGCACGTGATACAACCGCGCAGCGCACACAAGTGTGGGGGCTCGTGGGAGGGAGGAGCAGCTGTGAGGCAACGTAACACACAGTGAGGCCGCTCATGTGCCACGTGCTGGGCATATCATCCATGATTCCCAGGGTCGCAGACATCCCACCACACCCACGACAGGCCTCTGTACATCTCCTGAATGCATGCAGATGGTGAAGTTACTGTAGGGATGAAGGGTCCTTTGTCTGTACTATCAGGCGGTGGCACATCTGCAGCTCCGAGCTGGGACTTGCATGTGGCCAGCACCCCCTGACAGATACGATAGCATTTGCTTGCGACTCCCACACCACACACTGCCCGACGTGAGACCAACATGTACACATCCCACACGCAGAAGTCCTTCGTCGTAGTTACCGTGCGTGAGATGGCCTTCACACGTACTCCCACCCCACCCCAGGCCTGCACCAGTTGCACACAGACACTGCTCATCCTCCAAGCTGTGCCATTTCATCCACAGGACTGGCGCAGGGCAAGCCAGTGCCGCTTCAAGCAGAGCCACTGACGCAATGGCAGACCATCCCGGACACATGCTCGACTTCAGTCACGTGGACCTGTACCGTGCACGTCTGCTGCATGTACTGGGGGCACTGCCGTTGGCAGTGCTGCGGATCAGTTACCGGCTGAGCTTCCGCCTTGCGAACGTCACCTGCGTTCAGCCTGTGTTGCATTGTCGCTCGTGCATATTCGAGTGGACCATGGATGTCTGCCTCTCCAACGTGACCGTAGCTGACCTGGATTTCGACGTGTGTATGCGCCCCCTGTTGGTCCACGACCAGGAGTGTCACCGTGATGCCCGTTTATGGCATGCATGGATGTTTAGAATGCATGCTGGCAACTGGACCTGGGAGATTGCATGAGTCGTCGTGTGAAGGGAGCACATTGAGCCGCTACCCGATTGGGCTTTGGTGCACATTGGGGCCAGGGGTTGGAGTCAGCACATCTGTCCGGGTCAGCTGATGGATTACGTCGACGACATGTCAGATGTGGTGGAGGACGATCTCTCATTGGAGATGTTGGCCTACGCTGCTGCACTCGCGTTCATGGACGAGTGACAAGGTATCTGCAGCCACAACTGGATGTGACCCATTGCACGTGTCCCGACGCCTGGTTGCATGTTGGGAATCTGGTCACATGTCCCAAGACGACAGTGGACATGGCTGCATTGGCCTGGACTCCTGATCCATGCGCGGACAACCAACGCGGGTTGGCACTGACTTGTGTTGGTGATGGACTCCCCCGGGGTGGACATGGGCGCTTTCCTACGTTCCTCATTCAGACACAGTGGCGGCTGGTGACATTTGAAAGTAGTGGGGCGTAAAAGTTCAGGATGAGTGTCACCAATTTTGTATTGTGTCCACGGTTTGAACTGACCACTCTATTGTCCTCTGTACTGGTTGGAAATGCCTACAGTCAAGAGCAGCCACCCCTAATCCTGCATACTAGCCATGCGAGGCCAAGCACCCACTTAAATCTTTCTCACTAGATACTAGTGTCAGACAAAGCAACTCATGAAAGCAACTCACATGAGTCCTCATATGTACCCACTTCCTAATACATGTCCGATATCACGAATAACGATGTACAAGGCAATGTGGAACAAATCCAAGAACGGTTGGTTAAACAGAAGGAAGAAACTATTTGGAGCACGAAACAAGCCCTCTGTCATCGCAGTCAACTCCTAGCCCTACCACGGCCCGCTGGCGTGCAGCGACAGTCTGATGTGGATACCGGGGCTCAGTAAGTTCCACCGAAGCACAGAATGCACAGCAGCCAACCCATAAGCAGTGGAACCAAATGTTGAATTTGCAATGGAAAATAAACAAATAGAAGGCGCACACTTCTATCACAGAAACCCTTCTCTATCAATAAGCTGGTGTCTGACGCACACTGGAGCAGCTTCACGCTTGCCCGACATTCATGGGCACTTAGACACCCACCTGGCTCGCACACACAGAACTCATTATGTTGTTACAAGAATGACTTTTGCCCAAATCCCTTAATTATCACTCATGCGGACACCAGAAACAGACAGGAGTGGCAGGAATGCGGGTTTACGCAGGGAAGCACACACAGTGTGATGCCATGCTGCGAGGTCTTAGGCTAGCCTAAAGCGGAAATCGATTCTAAACAAAGTTAATGAGTGCGCGCTTGCTTTAATCACAAACTTCATAGCACCCACCCACTCTGCCCAATCAGTAACAAAGAAATGTATAAAAGTGCGTTCTCTACTTTACAGTAACAAAGATGCCCCCTACCTTTCTGCTCGTCCGAAATCTTCATTGTCAGGCATATCAGCCTTTTGTGCGAGTGTTGCACAGCGGTGCAGCATTAACCCTTTGAACGAGGCAGTCAGACGTGGTTAATCAGTGCTGGCTTTTTTTTCCAGAATGGCTTTTTTTTTTTGCTAGCTTATTTTTTCAGACATCTGCATACACATCAGGCACATCTGTACAAACGGTATCAAACTTTATTCTCGCAGATTCCGTGAGCAGGAGCACACCATGCCTCTTGCAGGGAGAGGAAGGTGCTGATGCAGCAGCTGAAGGACAGGGCCCGAGTATAAGGATACATTAAGAAATACAAACTAAAGTACAACTCGAGCCTTTGCAGTGCCAAGAAGGACAACCAAAGTACCCTGCAATGTAATTTAAATTAAGGTGCTGAAACAACGGAATACCACAAATTATATTTCAGTGATTCATGTTATTAAAATGCGACGATCTAAGATGGCTACAATGTTGTGTGTGATTACACACTCACAATTCAGTACAGATAGAACCAACTAGCATGTGGGCCTTCTGAATGCGTGCAAGCCGGTGGAACGTGCAAAAGCCCTGCTGCACCAACTGCTCATTGTCGTGTGCTGCTCCCATGTTGGCCCAAACTCACCAATTTGGCAAACTCCACTAAATAGGCACTCCAAACAGCAATTTAAGACAGACAGGCAGGAAATACGCAACTTCAATCCAAGTCAATATGATGATGAAGCAAGATATCCGCTCCCACCACAAAGTACATGGGGGCAGATTTCCCATGTTAAAAGTGACGCAAAAGTGGCGCAAGGGGCTTGTAAATCTGCCCCATGGAGTCCAGCGAACTGCGAGTAGTGGAAGGAGTGAGGGGCTCTTATATCTTGTGAAGACAGCTCACGGACAAATTTGTAGTACAAATGCTCCGTAAAACGAAGCCAAGTTGAAATCCCTTTTATTTAGTTCAATAGTGGAAATAGGCTCAAACACAGCTTCCCCGACATTCCCCAACATGCAGAGAGGTTGTCATAATTTAGTGGTCCAGTGACGACTATATTTTACTATTCGGAGCAAAACCGAACGGAACGAACCCGGACAGATTTTTGTTTCTAGGCTGAAAGTTCCAACCCTAATTAGCGCATTATAAAAAGAATAATAAACATCCCCGTACATTTGCGCTCTTTTTTCTTTTGGAACATTTCCAGGCTCTCGGGTGATCTATATAGAAAAGAAAATTGCGTGTCCAGATAAAGCTCAGTCCACAACACAGCATAGGGGTTTTAAGAGTGAATCTGCAGGGAGCCCCCACTAATGATTGTTTTTATACAGCGCGTAATGCTTCTCTTCCGCCATTTCCAAGCGCTGGGAATAACATGTTACTATCACGCATTTTATTGGTGTCCAATGTAATAACCTGAAGAACAAATGACCTGCAGATAAAAGGGACTAAAGTTCAACTTACTGAGCTTGCAGGCTAGTGGAACCATTACACCGTCCCTTATTTAACCCGCTTCACTAACATCAAGGGTCAGAAGAAAAGGAACACAAAGCGCCTGGGAACATAGCGCCTGGCAATATTGTACTTCAACTTAAGGGGGTTCTGCCCTCGTGTAGGAGGTGCCGCCTGCCTCTGTCTGAATAATACCACATTACAATGCCAGGCTTCTGTAGCTGAAGGTCGGGAGCATGGCAGCAGAGTCTGTAGAACCAAGGACAGGAACATGTTACAGCGACGGTGGGTGGACGCACCGTGCCAGGGGATTATAAAACGAATAATAAACATCCCCGTATATTTGCGCTCTTTTTTCTTTTACCCAGTCGCGGCCGGCGGCATGACGGGGGTGGGGGGGGGGTTATTGGTTATAATTAAAACTACACATATTAAAAAAACTTACCTTACAGGGTCCGGAGTCCTGCGCCGCCTAAGCTCCTGGCAGTGGCTGGGTCCGACTCAGGAACGTTTTCCCGCTAGGTAGCAGCCACAGGCAGCCTCCCTCCTTGGGCCCTAAGCCAATCACAACGCTGCAATGGCAGCGTTGTGATTGGTGCGGTGCAGGCACCCAGCGTCCCAGCTGGGAGCCTAATCGGAGGCCCTTTTCTCTATGTAGGCTGCATGCAGCCTACATAGAGAAAAGGGGGAGTGCGCATGACTGCTTTGGTTGGCCCCAGGCCGACCAAAGCAGTCAGTACCCACAACATTGGGCAAGCCACTCCCCCCCTGCTTACGAGCAGGACCACCCACCCTCCCGCCCACAACCAGGCACTCCAGGCACTTCTGCTTTCTCGCAGTGCGAGAAGCAGAAACATAAAATGGTAGTTTTACCATTTTATGTTTCTGCCTTCTCGCACTGCGAGAAAGCAGGGGGGCCACGCCCCCACGCCCCTATGGAGGAGCCGCCACTGTTCAGACATGCTGCTGCATTGGTCTGCATATCGTGGCACTTCTCTTGGCCGTACTGACACGCACTTGTTGATAAATTTTCCGCACTTTCACTTGTCTCCCACTGTGTTGTGTCTTGATTTGTATGCCAATGTGTGTGTCACGGACTCTCTGGGTCCCTGCCATTCGTGCATTGCTCCCCCATCAGGGCTGTGGGTTTGTACTTGTGCACTATCATGTCCCTGTTTCGTGCTTTGCCAGATTCGTATGGCCGTTTGCCAGCCACAAGCGGGTGCACTTGTGTCCTGTGTTCTGTTGTGCAAATGTTGGTGTTTGTACCACATTGTGTTCGATGTTGGGGTGCTCTGCTTCCTATGTGTGTGTGCTGCATTGTGTGTGAGATGTCCCTTCAGCTCTGATTTGGCTCACCGTTCTCCCTTTCAGGCAGTGTGGTTTTCACTTCTGTGCTTGTTCAGTGGTGTGATATTGCCGGGTTGTGTGACTTGTGCTCTTGGTTGGTGTTGTTACTGTTAGGCAGGGTTTGTCTGCAGTTGTGCTGTGCTTAATTGTGCATGTGTGCCATTGTGCCCATCTCCCCCCGTCCCCCCAGTCCCTGGTCGTTCCTCTCCCTGTTGCTGTTGTGTCTGTTGTTTTGGAGAGTTTCCGGTCCCTGGGTCCTGCCACCATCTCCAGACTGATGTGGCGGACACCATTTCCTCCATGTCATCCAGCTCCTGGTGTGGCGCTGGACTCCCACCTCCGGTGTGCATTGCTGCCTTCTTGTTGTTGGCGTGTTTCTGCTTGTTTGTGCGTTTCGCATCATTCCGGCTGTTCTGGTTTTCTTCCATTGTCCTCCTCTGCTCTCCGGCTGCATTCACCTTGTCCACGATGGCCTGCCATGTACAATGTTTTGTTGCCAATGGGGCTTGTGGGGTTGTATACTGGCTCCGTTTGCCTCCATTGTGCTTGGCTGTTGTTTTCTGTTTGGTTTGTCTTTCTTTTTCAGGCTTTTGTTGTGCTTATTCCCGCCTGCCGTGTGTGTGTCGCGGGCCTGGCGGTGCTTATCGCTGCTTTCCTCATCGCGAATGGGCTCATCGCACGTTTTGTTGTGTTGTGGTTTGTGTTTTTATCTCCGTCGAGGTGGTTGCATTGCGGACATTGGCCGCGTTTTCGGCGGACTATCGCATGGTACCGCCGTGTTGTGAATTCCACGTTAACACAGGGTTATTTTCCCACGATAGGCTGCGATGTGTAAAGTTGCGTTAAATTTTTTTTGAGATGTTTAGCACACGTTCTTGTGAATATCCCCCTTGGTTTGTTGGGATGGGGGGGAGGTATGTTCCAGAAACTATGTACAGTGTAGGTGTTCAGAAACAGTTACTCTTGGACCGCACAATTTATCCCTCCCAACCCCCAGCAACCACCCTTGCTTGGCTGCAGATCGCCATCTGTGTTATTTTTATTCCTTCTATTTTTATGTTTGAATAGTTTTCTGATGCGGTTGAAAATTGTGTTGTGTGAGAAGCAAGTCACACTGCTGTGTTCCAAATCGTTTCCTTGACTTGTGTGCACGTCTTCCGTGTTGCACACAAGCTCTACCTCTGTGAGTTCCAGCCGCAAATCTGCTTTATTTGTGAAAGTGACCTCTTGTTTACCCTACAAAAGCATCACAAATAAATGTTAGATTTGTTTTCTTTTATGCATTCAAGATTATGCAATGAGTATGCAAAGTTATCTATGTAAGAAATATTTACAGCTAGTGAACCATTTTTTTATTCCTTCAACTTATGCTATCACCAGCATTTTACATTAAGGCAATAATCTATTGGTGTACATTTTTGGCTATTTTTTATCATAATAATTTCTTACAGTTTTCAGAATTTGATGTAGTTCATTTCCGCTGACACCTATTGTGTGGGTCTATTACTGTATATGATGTCATTATCACTCAGCGGTAAATGGGTGTCATCAATAGAGCCATAAGTGGCTAAGTACATATGCTTGTTCCTTTTACCTGTATGGTTTTCTAGGTGGGACTGACATAGCGACTAGTGATGGAGGCAGCATGTGGCTGCAGGAACATTCTGCATGTGCCTGTTCGTTTCAGAATATATGTCTGATGAGGATCACTTGCTCCCATTCCTAGGCAAATATGGCTTGGAAAAGATCTTTCTTTCCCTGTGTGCCTGTGAGACCAGTCTCTTCTAAAGTTTCATTATTGGGCTTCACAGGTGCCAATCCCCTAGATCTCATTTCCGCTGATGGACAAAGTGGGTCTTGGGCTCTCAAAAACCCTATACATAAAACAGTTTTAGGATGGGCAGAGCATTCTTCTAAATGTCCAACCTATGTAGTAGTATTATTAAACTTTATTAGATTTTTAAATAAAAATCATAAAAGTGTGCAAACAATAGACAAAAAGAGAAAATACATCAGCATAAAATCGGCATACAAATTCATGTTCAAAGAGGTTTCCAGAAAAACAAATCTAAAAACATATGATAAAAAGCATTCGCAGAAAATGCAGAATCTCAAGCACATGTTCATGGAAAGCCTTTCATAAGTTAAAACATCCTGTGAAAATGGGACATAACAAGTTCATGTGCAACAGAGTATCCCTAAGAACGAAATCTAAAACCATATAATAAAGGTGCTACACATAAAAAAGCAGCATATCAAATACGTATACATAAAAAACATAGGAAAAAGCATCGTACAGTCCGTGATGCTGTTCGAACTCAGTCCACCTCTCCAAAATACAGCGCCAAACAATGTGGCATAAAAGCATGTGGATAAAGGCAGACCATAAACAGAGACATCATACGACCATGAGCCTTATTATGGCAATCTCAAAACCCCTGATAAAAGCAATTATCTCCATCTCAATACCCCTATTTAAACTATGTCAAAAAGAAACACATTTGAGGTGTTGATCAAAGTTGCAAGAATAATAACGCTGGTCTCACTTGTCTAAAATTTATAGATGACAAAAGGGGCCTTACAAATTAATAACGCAAGGAATTAAATCTAGGGCAGATCAAAACAATATGTAAGGTATCGGCAATTGGGATATTATCACAAACCTATCCAGGTAAATCTTGTTCTTTAGTCCAACCATGATTTGAATACAACAAATGGTGACTCATACCTAGTCTGCAATAGTTCAACAACCTATGGCGATGACTAGGTATATCAAGAGATGGATAAGGTTCCATCCCACTAACCAACTTGACCAAGATGTTCTGGTGCATGGAGAGCTTGGGTAAAGCAAGAGCCTCTCGCTCTGCTGCCACCTTGAGGTAAAAGGCCTGTTTCACCCAGGCAATATCTCCTTTAACACTGAGACCAGGATGAAAAAAAGCCCCTGGTCTCCTCAAATCTTTCAGGTTGCACAAGATATAACACAACCATGGTATACATAGCACATTGTCCAGGCCCATACAGTGACGAACAATTCGCTTGTTTAAATTTAGCTCATCCTTCAGCCAAACTAAAGCCAAAGTAAAAGGGGACGAAGGCATATGAAATCTGATATATATCCTGCCCTCAACTCTTCATGTACAATCTGAGATAGAATGCCTTGTGGTACACTTAAAATACCTCTCATAAACGTGTTTTCCACCACCTGGATCGGTGCAATAGATACGTAACCCCAATTTTCACAGCCATAACTTGCTATGGGGATGCATTTGGCTTTAAAGATATATCTAGCATCACCTTAATTGACTTATGCCCCAACTATTGCATGAAATCTCAAATACTAAAGATGGCCCTCTTGAAATTCAACGTATTGTTCTTTAACAGTGAGAACCAGCTAAGGTGTGAGTTAATTAAGATGCCAAGATAAGAGAAGTTTTCAACCTCGGTTAATTGTTGAAAATTCACCACAAATGTTTGTGTTTTGTGTTCTTAGGACCCACCACAATTACATGCGATTTCTTAAAATTGGTTGAAAGATGAAGGCTATCCATAAAGTCAATAAAATGATCTAGGAGATGCTGAAGACCCCAGGCCGTGCGTGCAATCATTACGACATCATCTGCATATAAAAGGGTGAACAGCGGCCTGCCAACCACCCTCAGGACATCCACCCCATGTTCAGAGAAAACTGCCTCAAGAAGATTTATACAACGAATAAAAACAAGGGAGGGCGGGGCCAACAAGATGACCGACTAACAGCTCTCTTCGCCTGCTCTGCCGGCCCGATTCCTAATCCTGACAAAATGCTGCTTCCATCTCAGCATCCACTGCAAAGACCACCAAATGCAATGCTGGGACTGTATATGGAGCACTCTGGAAAGAGATAACGCATGCCTTAGAGTCAAAACCGGCAGCATTGAGGCGACCCCATTGTCAGCCTGTGTGGCGCAATCGGTGCGGCGGAGTTGTGGGATTGCCGGTCCCAAACCAAGATTACACCACTGTACTCGGTGAGTGCTCGACCAGAGACTCCCGAGCTACCCTGTCCCGGTCCATGGGACGAGTGACCGGATCTCCGGCAGACTGATGAGTGAGGCACTGCCGAGGGGGGTCCCATTCCTGGGCCTGAGGTGGTGTCCGTGGACTGCCAACCCAGACTGTGGAGAGACCCAGCCTGCTGTGCAGAGAAGTTGGTGGTAGATGTGAGGAGAGCCCCTGTGAGGCGGTAAAGGGGCCTCTTTCTTCCTGCCCCCCTCCCTTATCGACTGCTGTGGCCCCAGAACACCTGGCCATGGGGAGGGAACCCCGAGCTCAGCGAGGAGCAGATCGGATGGAATAGAGCCCTTTAAAGGGTTCCCCGTGTTGCGGCCCCCGTGGGATAGACACCTTTGTTGCGCTGCAGACACGGCCTGGTGCAACGGGGAGGGAGAGCGGACACTCGGAAGAGGCAAGAGAGAGATGAGCTGTGGCCCCCTGCACGGAGCGGTGAATGGTGGGCCCACCTGGTGTGAGACTGTCATTATTTTCAATGTGCATCGGCGGGGGTTGCTCTGCTCTGTGGGCATCGGCTGCTGCATTGCAGGCGCCCCTGGGCCACAGGCGCTCAGAGAGGCGCGGTGGGGGACTCCTGAGGTGACCTGTAACTCGCTGCCGCGGCCTTACCTCAATTGAGTGGGTATGGCACTGGAAGCCCTCTGGAGGCCTCTGCTGATAATGTGCTCCCCTGGGGGTGGCCCTGAGAGACTGTTGATGCCCACGGCCAAAAACGCAACGTAGACACATCACATTTTTCCAGTGAAAACAGACCCGTTTTTGCAATGTGCCTAGCTGTGGATTTTGAACATTAGCTCAGCCGGCACCATGGGAAACCTAGCAAATGTATATATACATTTTTGAAAACTAGACACCCAGGGGAATTCAGGATGGGGTGACTTGTGTGGTTCTCACCAGGTTCTGTTACCCAGAATCCCTTACAAACCTCAAACTTTGTAAAAAAAAACACATTTTCCTCACATTTCTGTGATGGAAAATTCTGGAATCTGCGTGGATCCACAAACTTCCACCCACTCCGTATTCCCCGAAGTCTCCAGATAAAAATGGTACCTCATTTGTGTGGGTAGGCCTATTGCCCATGACAGGAAACAGCCCAAAACGCAACATGGACACCACATTTTTACAGCGAAAACTGACCCTTTTTTGCAATGTGCCTAGCTGTGGATTTTGAACCCTTGCTCAGCCGGCACCTAGGGAAACCTAGCAAACCTGTAAATTTTTGAAAACTAGACACCCAGGGAAATCCATTATGGGATAACTTGTGTGGCTCTCACCAGGTTCTGTTACCCAGAATCCCTTGCAAACCTCAAACTTTGTAAAAAAAAACCCACATTTTTCTCACATTTCTGTGATTGAAAGTTCTGGAAGGTGAGTGGACCCACAATATTCCACCCACCCCATATTTCCCAAAGTCTCCCGATAAAAATGGTTCTTCACTTGTGTAGGTAGGCCTAGTTCCCGCGGCAGGAAACGGCCCAAAACGCAATGTGGACACACCACACTTTTACAGGGAAAATTGACCCTTTTTTTGCAAAGTGCCTAGCTGTGGATTTTGAACCGTAGCTCAGCCGGCACCCAGAGAAACCTAGCAAACCTATACATTTTTGAAAACTAGACACCCCGGGAAATCCACGATGGGGTGACTTGTGTGGCTCTCACCAGGTTCTATTCCCCAGAATCCCTTGTAAACCTCAAACTTTGTAAAAAAACACATTTTCCTCACATTTCTGTGATGGAAAGTTCTGGAATCTACATGGATCCACAAACTTCCACCCACCCCACATTTCCCAAAGTCTCCCAATAAAAATGGTACCTTATTTGTGTGGGTGGGCCAAGTGCCAGCGGCAGGGAAGGGCCCAAAACGTATTGTGGAGACATCAAAATTACCTATCACAAAAAAACCTGGTTTTGCAAGGGGGGTCACCTGGGTTTTTTGCCCCGGGCTCGGCAGCCATCTATGGAAACCTACCAAACCCAGACATTTTTGAAAACTAGACACCAGGGGGAGTCCAGGGAGGTATGGCTTGTGTGGATCACCCAACGTTTTCCTACCCAGAATCCCCTGCAAACCTCAAATTTAACTGAAAAAATCAATATTTTTCTCAAACTTCTGTGTGGGAAAGTTGTGGGATCACCGGGTTGATACAAATTTCCTACTACCCAGTGTTCCCCAGGTCTCCCGATAAAAATGGTACCTCACTCGTGTGGGTGGGCCAAGTACCCGCGACAGGCAAGGGCCCAAAACTTATTGTGGAGACATCAAAATTACCTATCACAAACGACCTGGTTTTGCAAGTGAGTCACCTGGGTTTTTGGCCCTGGGCTCGGCGGCTATCTAGGAAAACGTGCCAAACCCACACATTTCTGAAAACTAGACACCCAGGGGAGTCCAGGGATGTGTGTCTTACGTGGATCTCCCAACGCTTTCCTTCTTAGAATCCCCTGCAAACCTCAAATTTAGCTGAAAAAATCTCATTTTCCTCACATTTCTGTCTGGGATCACTATGCCGGCACAAATGTCCTACCACACAGCATTCCCTTTGGTCTCCCGATAAAAATGATACATCCCTTGTGTGGGTGTCCAATGCAGAATCGCCTAAAAATGTTTTATTTTTACAAAATATAGCGCTTAGAGTTTGCTGTGCTATCTCCTTAATCCCTATGTTTTTGACCCTTCCCCGTTACAGGCCCTTGGCCCACCCACACAAGTGAGGTATCATTTTACACGGGAGACTGACACAACCGCGATGCATTATGTCAACAAGCAAAGGGGCACTAGATCTCATCTCCTTACTCAGGAGGCATAGTACATCTGAGAATGGGCTATCCAAAACTGAGTCTCTTTAAGAACGGAACACTTCCGGGTGATCATTCCACAGCAGCAGGCACGCTAAGCAGGCTCAAATCCTCATGACACAATTGGAGCTGCATCAGGGAACACTCAACATCTTTCTCCAGTGGGGCAAGCCAACCATAGATCTGTTTGCGACTCCAGAGAATAAGAAATGCCGGTACTTCACAAGTTGGCATCACCATCCGGGATCTTGGGGGAATGAGTTTTTGATGGCATGGTCAGGCACCTTTGCCTACGCTTTTCTGCCCATTCCCTTCCTGCCAAGATTGCTGATGAAAATGAAGGCAGAACCCTGCAGGATCATCCTCATAGCCCCATCTTGGCCACGTTAACATTGGTACATGGAACTCCTTCTCTTGGATCCCATTCCGTCTCTTCTGACAATGTCCCGGGGACAAGTGCTAAATCCAGTGAGAAAAAACCCTCTTAATAGAGGAGTGGGCCTTTTCAACGAAGTAAAAGTATTAACAAACTTTCCCAACTCCTTTCTGAAGGGCTCCCCAAAGAGTCCCCCCTGAGATACTGCTCCCGCTTCAGAGTCCACCAGGTCCCTGAGTTTCAGGTCCACCTTTATCCACAATGAACGGCGTTGTTCCATGGACAGCTCACAGTTGGCATTACTGAGAAACACCACTTTGCGCTGGGCCCACCTGGAGAGGACCTCTGGTGAGACTTGGGAACCTGAGGACTTAGCATCCGCTGCCATGTCCAGGATTTATGTAATGGGGCCAAGGGCATCCAGCAGCTTATCCTGGCAAGCGAGCCAGGATCTGTCAATATCCTTTCTGGGATCCTTCATAAATTTAGCGAGGAAGGGAGTCAAATTTGAATCAAGCTCCGGAGTTAAGGCTACTTTTCCAACTAGAGAGGGACGGGGACACTCAGCCTTAAGGCAACTACGGGCGGCTTTCCCCAAGGGGGCCCTTATCGGACTCACCACCTAGGTTGCCACTTTTGGGAAAGGAACCCAGTCAGAGGAGCGGGGATGGAAGATATGCTCCCGGTCCAACATGTCAGAGGTATCGTCTGACGCCGTAGAAATAGAGCCAGGGGGGTTAGGCATAGGGCACCAGGGTCTGGAAGGCCCAGCCTCCTCATCTGTGCCCCTGTGGGCATCTTCTTCGGGAGAAACAGGGTCTGGGGTGCTTTCATTACAGCCCGGTACATCCCCAGGGAGGAGGGGCGGTGGGGTCCGTGCCAGATAGGCCTCCCGTAAGCATGCAAAAGTGCTGGGATCAACCCCCGCAACCCAGGAGCATTTTGGTGGGACAGGGTCCATATCAGAGGGCTGGGCAGGCAATGTGCCGCCAGGGGACTTCTGACCCTGAGAATTGGAAATCTTTGCGCATTCTTGCACAAGATGCTGCTCAATCGGGCCCATAGTCTCCTCCACTGCTCTATAGATAGAGGCGTCCACAGCCTCATTAAACCCCTCATTCCACTGGAGGTATGTCAGGGAGTCACCTCCCATCTGGAATTCGTCCTCGGTCTCCATAGCCCCTGACCAGAGGGAATTATCCAGGGTAGAGAGCAGGTTAGGGCTCTGAGATGATCAAAAGCAATGGCCAGACAGCAGAGGCGCTACAAATTTGGGTCTGGGGATCCCAGCAGAGTAGGGGTGAGCAAGGTGCTCACAATTGGTGGGTCTATGCCTGGGAAAACAAACCCCAGGGTACAATACTTTGATTAATATATGGGGCTATAGAGTGTGCCTGGGAGCGTGTCCCCAGAGGCTCGTGTAAGCAGCCTCTGAAGTTAAATACAGACCGCAGGGGGCGTATATACCACTCTCACTACCAATCGTGGGAGTCCCAGGGCATCACAATACAGCAAAACAAATTCAGGCGGGAACGTCACTCGCCTGTACTGACCCTCGTAGGGGGCGTTTCTCTCCAGGCAACAGGCAGCACAGGCTTTCCGTGCCGCTTGATCTCAGACCCGTTTGACAGGTTTCTGAAATCGGGCATTGCGGGGCCAGAGGGGCACCGCAGTGCCCTTGTATGCACAGAGGACTCGTCCGCACTCTGCCGGCACCTTCCTCAGCCACGTAGGAGCGCGAGGCGTTCCCACAGTGAAATTAGTGTGAAGCGACCGTGTCGCCACACGCACATCGTCAAGAAACAAATGGTCAGTAACGCTCAAGGATTAACACCAGAAAGCAAACATAAATTAACAAAACCGTTATCAAGAAGGAAAGTAGTGACTTATCTTGGCTGCAAGCAGCGAAGAAAGAGGCCCTACTGATATGGCCAAGGGACTTTATCATTGAGGATGCAATCTGATTGGACATTGATGAACTATTGTTGATGTCTGTTATTTGTTTCAACTAAGTTCCCTGTGACTCATGGGAACTGTAGTTTCTTATGGTTCTAGTGAAATGGCTGCTGTGAATAAAGACAAACAAAGTGATAGCATAATCCTCGCCTCCAGTCCTGACATGGAGTTGCAAACAAATTGTGTTTCATTTTTGCTTTCCTAACTGCTGAATGTGTACAGTTAATGTACAGGTATTTACATTTATTGTGTACTCCAAAAAAATGACATCGTACAGCTTTTCCTTTCACACTCACTGTACTCCAGCAAGATTGTCACATAATTTACTTTACTTTTCTTTCTGTGACTGCAACACCAATCCCCATTAAAAAAATTATAAGCAGCAATCTGTCAGAAGACAAAGTCTGACATTTGATCTCTGTCTTTGAAGCACAGCAAATGTGACAAGATGAATGCAGAATTTAAAGGCATCTTTACTTATTGCTTGGCTTTTACGGCCAACCGACCAATCAGCTCATGACCCACCAGTGGGTCACTACCCACAGTTTTCGAAACACTGGCTTAAGAATATTTCTCCTATCTCATTCTGACATGCGATAGTTCATCTGACTTAGGTCTGAGGTTGTGAGATTTGGGCATGTTAATTGGACCCTTCTGCTTAATTTGAAGTTTTTTCGCATTTATGCCCAATGAATAATAATATTTTTTTCGGATGGGGTTTAGATGTGAAAATATGTGAGGTAGAGGCAAAAAGAGAAGTTTCAAACATTTTTTAATGATAGCAAACAAAAGTAATTTGTCTTAAAATATGTTTCAAATGGGTGTAAAATATGTGTTCTTTCTAGCCAATTTCTTTAGAGAATTCTGCTGTTCAGTGAACTGTTTTGCCCCATTGTTTTCAATATATCCCAATGAGGCAGAAAAATCAATACACCTCTGAGAATGGTCTAACCTGCACACCATCCCATTAACATGGAACTATCTCATAAGAAATCCCATTTGGAGCCACTGTTCTGACTCTCTCACTGTGCCAGCTTGATGAATTTTGTGTCCTGTATGGGATTTGGTTAATGAAATGGTCAAAATAGGGATGAATAGAGATGAATATCAAACCCTATTTTATAAGTAGAAGTTCCCTAATGTCCATGAATTCCAACTACTCCTAGGCAACCTACAAAGTACCTTAAAATGACATTGGTGTTTCCAGATAAGCAACTACTGATGTTTTTTGAACATTTTTACCCACATAATATCATTTTGCATGTTGAAGGCTTTTGGAGTTATGCAAAACCAATATTATTTCATCTCATATTAAACATACATAATCTTATGATATATTTTCTTCAAAATAGTTAACATACCACATCAGTATCCCTGTTACCATGAGGACCTTGCAAGGCTAATATCGCTTAAAAACCATTAGTTATTAATGCCACAGTATTGTGCCATAGTATTTACGGCATACCTTTTTTAAATTTCACCAGCCATTATTTCAGTGAAACCCTTGAAATACTAACAGTTCTATGCACAGTTCAATAGCTTGTTTATCTTCAAGCTGAATGGCCTTCCACCTTATGAGCCAGAATGCTTGATTTCCTCATCAGCTCTTTAATAGAGATGGGCAAGCCACTGAAAGCTCGAGCCAAGCTCAAGGTCCTGTTGAAATCTCGAGCCCATGATGAGCCGAGCTTTCATGTGGTATTGCCTGCAACCATCTCTCTACACAGGATGTGGCGTTACAGTCACAGCTGCCGACTTTACAACTTGGGAACCAGGGGGCCCATTAGGATGGCGGGAGGATCGCCCCCACCGGGCCGGCGGTAGCCACCGCCGGCCCGACGAAGGCGATCCGCCCGCCATCCTCACTAGAATGACCCCCCGCCATATTATGATGGCTGTGGGTCCGCTGCGGACGGGAAGACCGTCCGCCGCTTTTCTGCCGGTCGACTCGTTGGCCGGCGGAAAAAGTGCCTGCATATGGTGGCGGTGTCTGCGAGACACCGCCATCCATATCAGGATGCTGGCGGTCAATGGCCTTTCCACGGCGGCGTTGCCGCCATGGAAAGGCATACGGTCCTTGCTTTTGGGGGCCCGTTGCGGGCCCCCAGGGTGAAGGGGGGGTGGGGGGTGCACATGGGGGGTAACTATGGTACCCCCCCTCATTGCCATGCACTACGTGGCAGGCACAACGTGGTGCCTGCCATGTAGTACATGGCAGTGCCGTGCACAGTCCTTTTCCATTGCGGGCGGGTCTGCAGCCAGCAGATCCACCCACAATGGAAAATGCACAGGATGCGCCCACCAGTGTGGCGGGCGCATCCTAATGTGCATGGCGGGACCGCCGCAGCATCGGCGGGCGGTCCCGCGCTCAGTTACGGTGGCGGGCGGACTATGCCCGCCCGCCATCGTAATAGGCCCCCAGGTTCGGATCTTGGTGTCACACTCAATAATCTGAGCATATCAC
Source organism: Calotriton arnoldi (assembly GCA_963921515.1). Lineage (NCBI taxonomy): Eukaryota > Metazoa > Chordata > Amphibia > Caudata > Salamandridae > Calotriton > Calotriton arnoldi. The sequence continues at coordinate 352,615 of CAWUFW010005494.1, forward strand.
TAAGAGACATATTTATGAAAGAGTTGGGTCACTTTTACGCCACGCAACGGGGCGCAAAAGCGATGCAACCCTTAAGTCTGGTTTATCAAGCCACGCAAGGCCATCTTGTGCGGCCCTGAGTGGCTTGATAAATCCAGATTATTGCAACGCAGTGCAAATCGCGGTGTTGCGTTACTGTGCACCAGGGAGGCATTCCATGGGTGGAGCGTGAATGATCCTATGCATCCACCAATGGATTCATTCCCAGATTTAACATTAGTGGTACACCTGGGAATGCGTCAAAATGCTACGCCTCCCCAGGTGAGGTGTAACGAGGAAAAATATCTTTATTTCCCCTCGTTTTCTTGTCTTTCTATGTGTGCTGCATTATGCAGCATGAATGTATGACAGAATATCGACGGACAGAAAATCGACCTACAAAAATATCGACACAGAAATATAGAAGTCAAAAATATCGAAGTCCAATCTACATAAAGGTAAGTACAAAAATATCGAAAAAAATATATAGTTGTCAAAAATATCGAAGTTAAAAATATCGTTTTTCTTAATGTTTTAATAATAATGTAAAATTAAGTAAATAATACATATAATTAAAAGAAATATAGTTAAAAATATTAAAAGATATTTAAAAATAATAACTAATACATTAAGGGGTCGATTCCGATCCCGGTCGGAGGCGCACCTAATACCATTCGTCCGGGAAAAAAGCCAGGCGAATGCCTGTTTCCCGACCGATTTGCACATACGTCCGAACGAGCAAGTACGATGCGCACAACTGCCCAAATCCCGACCCAGTCGTACTCACCCAATACAGGTCCTGTTCTCCGACCGAGGCGGATCCGGAAACGCAGAATCGAGTCGCACGGAAGCAAAAATTCAGTCCCGTCCGGCCGGACAAGTACGATGCGCTTTCCGTACGCGCCGAACCCGTCGCTACGCACGGCACGTCAAAGCATCCGGGAGAGGCGCACATAAGCTCCGATTCGCGCCACAAGACGATCCACGGCTACGAGACGAACACGCCAGCGACGAGGACGAGGCAAAGCAAAGAGAAAGACGAACGAGACGAACCAACCATGAATCCCATCGTGCCGATCCTACCAATATTCTACATCTATTACCGGAACAGGCACGGACGCGTACGGCGCAGAAGGTAAGTCAGACACCAACCACAAAAACAAACTACACGTACCCGACATATCACACACACACAGAGGGATGCAGAAATTACTTACACCAGCAACAGCAGCACCATAGGGGCGGGATGGCCATCACCAATGCCACATATACACATAGGGGCCAAACACTAACACCACCCCTACCCAGGGGGTGCTAGATGCCTACCACTACTACCACCTCTACCCATGGGGGGCTGGATGCCCACCACCACTACCACCCCTGCTCAGGGGGTGCCAGATGCCTACCACTACTACCACCTCTACCCATGGGGGCTGGATGCCTGTCACTACTACCACCTCTACCCCTGGGGGCTGGATGCCCACCACCACTACCACCCCTACTCAGGGGGTGCCAGATGCCTGTCACTACTACCACCTCTACCCATGGGGGCTGGATGCCCACCACCACTACCACCCCTACTCAGGGGTGCCAGATGCCTACCACTACTACCACCTCTACCCATGGGGGGCTGGATGCCTGTCACAACTACCACCTCTACCCATGGGGGGCTGGATGCCCACCGCCACTACCACCCCTACTCAGGGGTGCCAGATGCCTACCACTACTACCACCTCTACCCATGGGGGCTGGATGCCTGTCACTACTACCACCTCGACCCCTGGGGGCTGGATGCCCACCACCACTACCACCCCTACTCAGGGGGTGCCAGATGCCTGTCACTACTACCACCTCAACCCCTGGGGGCTGGATGCCCACCACCACTACCACCCCTACTCAGGGGGTGCCAGATGCCTGTCACTACTACCACCTCTACCCATGGGGGGCTGGATGCCCACCACCACTACCACCCCTACTCAGGGGTGCCAGATGCCTACCACTACTACCACCTCTACCCATGGGGGGCTGGATGCCCACCACCACTACCACCCCTACTCAGGGGGTGCCAGATGCCTACCACTACTACCACCTCTACCCATGGGGGGCTGGATGCCTGTCACTACTACCACCTCTACCCATGGGGGGCTGGATGCCCACCACCACTACCACCCCTACTCAGGGGGCTGGATGCCTGTCACTACTACCACCTCTACCCATGGGGGGCTGGATGCCTGTCACTACTACCACCTCTACCCATGGGGGGCAGGATGCCTACCACCAACAACACCCCCACTCACAGGATGGCTAATGCATGACACAACAAGCACACACCAACATAAGGAATGCAACAAAAACACATCCCCCCCAACACCATGACAAGCGTGTGTAGACTGTGTCAAATGCCTACAACACTGAACATGACTTTGAACATACAATGTGACCCCCTATCACATGTGTCACACATACATGTGTGTGGCCCCCACAATGCAAGCAGACCATGACCACTGTGGCAATGGGGTCTAAGCCCCCATCATCACAGTGACCAAAAGGTAAGTGTGGGGTCCATAGCTGAAGCACATTTTGCACATTGTGACAATGGGGTCTAAGCCCCCATCATCACAGTGACCAAAAGGTAAGTGTGGGGTCCATAGCTGAAGCACATTTTGCACATTGTGGCAATGGGGTCTAAGCCCCCATCATCACAGTGACCAAAAGGTAAGTGTGGGGTCCATAGCTGAAGCACATTTTGCACATTGTGGCAATGGGGTCTAAGCCCCCATCATCACAGTGACCAAAAGGTAAGTGTGGGGTCCATAGCTGAAGCACATTTTGCACATTGTGGCAATGGGGTCTAAGCCCCCATCATCACAGTGACCAAAAGGTAAGTGTGGGGTCCATAGCTGAAGCACCTTTTGAACATTGTGGCAATGGGGTCTAAGCCCCCATCATCACAGTGACCAAAAGGTAAGTGTTGACATAGAAAAAGCTGCAACTGCCAAACTGCATGGATGATTCCTGGTCACAGAACAACAAACACATCAGTGGCAAAGTAGTGCCTGTGTCCCATAGCAACATAGATTGGGTGAGGCAAACAGTGCAGTGCAAATAAGACATACCTTTGGCCATGTGCAGACAAACATTACCCATGGGGGCTGACACTGTCAACATCCATCAATGACACAATGACAGAAGTGACCATCATAATGCAGACCCACATATTCGCACCAATGGGCACACAAATGTAGATACCCTGTGGAGACTGTAGATGTGAGGTGAACAAATAACATACCATGGCAGCAATGGGACACACAAACAATGATCATTGTGCTGACTGATGACCTAGGAGTCCCAGGGACAGCAGGTGAAACCCACCAAACAACATACAGCCAATAGCACACTAACGATATGCCAATGCAGTGGTGCAGATGCACAAACAGGCAGACCCACACTGCACAACAAACACAACAGGTGAGGGGGGTGCCAGTGTCCCCAGGCAACCACACAACACATGATGAGGCCTGAATACCAATTACACAGATGCACATACAGTGCCACACAAAAGTAACTCATGGATCCAAATCCCCTATGTGGGCAATCAGGCATTGTTAGATGAGAGGGAGCACAAATTACACATGTCACACAAGCTTGTAGGAACTGCAACTAACACAGCAAGAGACAGACCCTCCGCAGCACTACCCCCAGGGACCCCATATTGTGCTGACACTAGCCTGCATGATAATCCCACTGTGATGACAATGTCAGATGTCATTCACACTGTGAAACCCAGCCATGTGTCCTGAGCAACTAACTACCATCACACCTACACAAGCTCCAACCAATCAGCACGGCCTGCCAGCCAAGGCCAATATGGAGGTAGGGGTCTGGCCGTGCAACAACTCACTTTTACACACACTCAACACCACACACCCTGATCTCCACCAATGTGCAGCAGTGAAGCTCACATGGACTGGTCACATTGCACATGCACCCATGACAATACCAGGGGTGGTGGTGGGAACCAAGGTGCAGAAACCCATCACACATGGCCAGTCAACAAGACTTGTCAATGTCTGACACACAGCACAGTATGCAGTACATGGGCATGATGTGAAATCCACCACAATCAATGGGATCCTGGCCATAGTCACACACCAATGAAGAAGCCAAGGTGACACACGAAGAACACACGTACACAACTACCAACATTGCAGCTCTGACCCTGAGGAGTGGCAGCAGTCACACACACAACGTGTCACAATCACTGTAAGCTAACACAAACTGTAAATCACATTACTCGTGTAAACAACAAGTGCCAAGGGGAATCCTGAATGTGTCCCATCTGCGTTTGCCCACATCCCCAGCACTGACAACAAAGACAACCTGGGATGACAACCTCATGAACATTAGTTTGCCATGCACCCACATCACAGAGAAACCAGGTCCAAGATGCTGGATGAACACAGAACAACTCAGCAAGCATCACAAACAGGAACATCCCTAGGGACACAGCCTGTGTAGGTAAAGGGAAGGGAACACGCACAGACATGCTTACACAACACAGGCCCACGCAATGTCACCAGATTACACACTGCCATGAGGGCACACCACTCCTGTGGAAGGTCCGCTGTGCCAAACCTTGTCTGTGCACGACCCAAACATGTCAGCAGAACACTCCGTCAGTGAGTCAACAACCACAACACACAGAAGGCTCTGCTCACATCAGCCTGGGTACGGGGGTGTCACGTCAGTCATCTGCACACACACCAAACACGTGTCAAGCAAGTTGCACTGTATGCACAGAGGAGTCCTTCGACATTGATGTGCAAAACTGCATGTCCAGTGGAGCTGGGCACACAGTCAGGGAAATAGGAACATTGAACAGTGCTAAGCCCACCAGATGTGCATCAGTGTAAGACAAAGATGTTCATTTACAAATGCAAAAAGGACATCCCTGTGTCAAATGCTGAACATTACACCCTCAGACTGTAGCAAAGGATGCCATAGATCCAGAATACAACAGGACACATATCCCATGGACCACATGGAGTCCATCACTGCAACACTTCATCGTCCTGATGTGAACACTATTACAACTGCAAATGCAGGATGCTATTCATCCACATCATGTACATCAAAAGAAAACCCAAAAGTAAACAAAAAGAGGCTTTATTCAGCAAATGTCAGGGTAAAAACGGAAGTCCAAAAGAAACTAAGGCCAATGGCCAGTCCAAAATAACAGTACCAACGGGGTGAGAAGTGACAACTGGTCACACATTGCTTGCCTGCACTGGTACGGTTGGGGGACATCCCCTTGGAGGGGCATACAAGGGGCAGGCCAGGCACCGCAGGGACAGGATCAGGGGATGGCAGAGTGAGGCAGTGAAGGGGTGGTGGGTGCAGGAGTGTCACCGGCAACTGCAGTGGAGGTGTCTGACTCAGGGGGCCGGCACCCCCGTGGTACACAAGTCAGTTGGTGTGGGTGCCGCAACCACTGCAGTGGGCTGGACTGATGTAGTGGACTGGGTACCCACTGCAGTGCCCGAGTCAGACGTGGTGGTTGTGGACTCCACTGCAGTGCATGACTCCAAGGAAGTGGAAGGGTGGGCAGATGAGGTGGGCAGGACAGAGGGGGGGGACCTGGTCACAACAACAGTGCCACTAACAGGCAGAGCGTCTGGGTTGGGGGTGGAAGAGCAAGTGGCAGGGGGGAGGGCCTAAGCAGTCTGGGGATGCGGTATCGGTGAGTGGGGGAACCTGGGGCAGGGTGTGGCGGGGAAACCTGTGCAGTGGTGGCCTGGGGGATGGAGGAGAGAGACTGGGGGCTGGAGCTGCGTGGTGGTGGTGGTGGGGTCTTGCTCTTCCTGCTCCGGGGGACTTCCGAATGGGCTCCTGTGTCTGCCTGCGCCTGGGGGAGGGTGTCCGGGGGCGAGGGGCACTCCTCTCTGTGTGGGTGGACTTCCTCTTCCCCTGGTGTGCTGGGTCAGCAGGAATGGTGGGGAAGAGGCCGAGGTCACACAGGAAGACCTGCTGTGTATGTGTGGTAGCAGGCGAGGCAAGGGAAGGGGTCTTGGAGGGAGAGGATTTGGAGGACTGCGGAGTGAATGTGGATGCCTGTGTGTGTGTGTGTTCCCCATCACCTGTGTCTGTGGTATCAGTCCCCTGAGGATGCTTGTGTGCACGTCTTGCCTTACTCTTGGGTGTGTCTGTGCTGCTTGTGTCTGTGTGTATGGATGACTGTGCAGGTGTGCATGTGCTTTGGACAGGTAGGGGGCAGGAAGTGTGGATGGGGCAGAGGTGGGAGGGGTGAGGGACTGTTGGAGGAGGGACACTGCTGCCGTCAGGGGAGGAGTCCATGGACCTATTGCTCCTCTGTAGGGCAGACATACCCGCCGAGATGCCCTCCATGAACGACACCAGCTGTGTCAACAGAGTGGTGTGTGCATGGAGGACACTCAGCATTGCTGTCTGCCCTACATGGAGCTGCCAAAGGAGGTACACAGACTCCTCACTCAGGGCAGCAGGGGACTCAGGGGCAGGGGCTGCGGTGCCTGGCATGAAGGAGACACGCTCCCGAGCACGTGAGCCTCCACGGACCTCAGGAATGAGAGCCGATGGGAGGGCGGTGGTGGTGGTGGTGGTGGCGGGGCCAGACAGACTAGCTGGCCTTTGGTGGCTGCCGAGACCCGCCTCCACAAGGGAGTCATCCTCCGAGCTGCTGTGGTCCCCAGCTGAGGTGGATGGTGCTGAGGACTCCTCGGTGTGGCTCCCCTCGCCCTCCGTGCCACTGGGTCCCTCTGACCACTTGTCCGATGCTGACCCAGTCTGGCTCCGCTGCTCCTCCTGGTCCGTGGAGCTGTCCCCTCCTGTGGCCGTGGATGTATCTGCAAACAATTAGGGAAACAGACAAACATCAGTCACCTGCACTGACCGCACACACCACAGTAAGTACAGCACATTACAGAGCAAGCCCTGGCATCCTTAGTTGAACATTGCCTAAAGTCCTCGCACAGATTCGGGGAAGCCAATTGTCAGTCTGATGGTCAACCATGGGACTCACACCCCTCCTGCCCTTGCACCCATCTGTCTGGTGCCTGTCTGATGGTAAGACCCCAGTGTGGACACATGCACCACCTACACAGTTGTTGGACATTGCAGGGAACACGGTGAAGCATGTGAACATGCACACATCACATCTCTTGCCACTGAGTCAGTGCAGGTGTCCGGATAAAGGGATGGCCAGATTCTAATTAGAAATGCATGTGATGCATACCAGCACCAGACACCATGATGCACCCATGTCCGGATAGTCAATGCCACAATGGGGTGCATGTTGCACATGTCACTCCCCTGCAGGATCAGTCCCAGGAAGTTGAATGCCATGACACAGGAATGCGTGCAAAGTCATACATTACTGTCTCTAGTCACATGGCCATGGCAGCCAGACAACAACAGTCTGCACTGTGTCACAATCCGAGGGCATGGGGAATGCAAGTTATGTGACACAGGAGGTACACAGACTCCTCACTCAGGGCAGCAGGGGACACAGGGGCAGGGGCTGCGGTGCCTGGCATGAAGGAGACACGCTCCCGAGCACGTGAGCCTCCACGGACCTCAGGAATGAGAGCCGATGGGAGGGCAGTGGTGGTGGTGGTGGTGGCGGGGCCAGACAGACTAGCTGGCCTTTGGTGGCTGCCGAGACCCGCCTCCACAAGGGAGTCATCCTCCGAGCTGCTGTGGTCCCCAGCTGAGGTGGATGGTGCTGAGGACTCCTCGGTGTGGCTCCCCTCGCCCTCCGTGCCACTGGGTCCCTCTGACCACTTGTCCGATGCTGACCCAGTCTGGCTCCGCTGCTCCTCCTGGTCCGTGGAGCTGTCCCCTCCTGTGGCCGTGGATGTATCTGCAAACAATTAGGGAAACAGACAAACATCAGTCACCTGCACTGACCGCACACACCACAGTAAGTACAGCACATTACAGAGCAAGCCCTGGCATCCTTAGTTGAACATTGCCTAAAGTCCTCGCACAGATTCGGGGAAGCCAATTGTCAGTCTGATGGTCAACCATGGGACTCACACCCCTCCTGCCCTTGCACCCATCTGTCTGGTGCCTGTCTGATGGTAAGACCCCAGTGTGGACACATGCACCACCTACACAGTTGTTGGACATTGCAGGGAACACGGTGAAGCATGTGAACATGCACACATCACATCTCTTGCCACTGAGTCAGTGCAGGTGTCCGGATAAAGGGATGGCCAGATTCTAATTAGAAATGCATGTGATGCATACCAGCACCAGACACCATGATGCACCCATGTCCGGATAGTCAATGCCACAATGGGGTGCATGTTGCACATGTCACTCCCCTGCAGGATCAGTCCCAGGAAGTTGAATGCCATGACACAGGAATGCGTGCAAAGTCATACATTACTGTCTCTAGTCACATGGCCATGGCAGCCAGACAACAACAGTCTGCACTGTGTCACAATCCGAGGGCATGGGGAATGCAAGTTATGTGACTGACAAGTGCACATGTCCATCCCCCAAAAACCACATCATCTGTACTACTATTTGTCCACGTCATACCAACTGGACATATGGGGGACATGAAACACAACTCCCTGAACATGAGCACCTCACAGTGTGCTGTGAATGAAAATACAGCTTCCGGAAAGTCACAGTCGCAAACACCTGTGTGCACAGTCAAGTGATCAGACACCTATAAGTCACAGAAGTATCGTCTATCATGGTCACATCTCAGATGGCATGCTGAGCCCCAAACGATGAACATACCTGTAGTCCTGACAACGAAGACACAGCACAATGAGACAGAGGCAGACACCTGAGGGTACATTTCACTGATCACAACATGCCAGATGATACACGGGAGTGGGAGTACAGAGTGTATTGTATGCACTGGGGTAGGCATGACTGTCCAGCTCCACCTGTAAGAGGGATGAGTCCTGGACAGTAGGCAGGTGGCTAAGCATGTGTGACACACTGGATACACATACTCCTGAGGCCCAAATATTGTTCCCACCAGCAGCATGGGTGTGTGCCACATTCCCCAGGGACATGTGGTGAGTCAGAGCAGCAAGCGGACCACATATCAAAGTTACACTCAGATCACATGTCAGAACTTAGGCACTGTGTAGGCAATTGACCCACCCATGAATCGCACAACATAGTCATGGGAACAAATGCTGTCCCCCACCTTGAGCAAAGCAAAATGCAATGACACAGTCCCCAAATGACACAGTTTCCTGACTATAAGGGCCACACATATGCGTATCAGAGGAGAAGTGGGCATGTAACAAATGAGGGACATGGGTCCTAGACCACATGACTGATGTACTGTGGAAGTTTAACCAGGCCAGAGGAGGGCACATAGCATGTCAGACAAAGTGCACAGTGCAGTCATGGACTCACCCCCTCCTTGCTGCTGTCTGTCCCTCAGCTGCCCATCCAGGTCAGGGAAGACCACCACCAGGATCCAGAGCATGTGGGGGGTCAGGGTCCGGTGTCCGCCCCTCCTGCGAGGAGGCGACAGCTTCAGCTGGACCCTTGCGATCCTCCGGGTCCAGCCACGAAGGTCCTGCCACCTCTTTTGGCAGTTGCGGATCCTGCGCCTGTAGACCCCCACGGATCTTACTTTCTGGGCGATGGTCAGCCAGATGTCCTGCTTCTGGTGGGCATCAACCTGTGAGGATGACAAAGTGAAAAGGCCATTACTACACATGCAACATATACGTGCATCACACAGTTGGATATACATGTCTCAATTACAGGGGCATATGATGTACACAGGCAGTGCAACAATGGCTATGAACAGTTTGCCAGCAGTCACTACATGGTATCATTGCATGGGAAGTAAACCTAGTTGGAATGCACTGTTACTGCACTGTACCAGTTCAGTGCATGTAACTACACACTTTGGGGTGTGACAACTACTCAGTGGGCATGCTAGCCAGTGGTGTGCACAGTGAAAGTCCTGCTAGTCAGACAACATGCACAATTAGTGATGCAGTGGACAGCACACTCACCTGCTCCCCTGGTTTCCCATACAGCTTGCTGTACTGTGGAAGGAGGCTGTCCAGCAGGGCCTGGTTCTCCTCAAGGCTGAAGGCTGGGGCTCTCTCCACAGTACGTGCCATTGCAGGAGCCAGAGGATGCATAAACAGCAGCAGTGTTGGTGGCAGATGTCGTCCTGGAGCATGTAGTGCAGGCAAGTGAGCTCTCAAGGGAACAGCCAGCATTATATGTGTGCTGCAGAGGCAGATACTGTCCCATGTGTCCAAAGTGATAGGTCCAAGTCGTTTGCATCTTCTAAATCTGACCAATCCATGGTATAGCAGCACTAATACACGCCCACAGCATCCTTCAAATCTTCAACTTCATGACACCCATGATTTTGCAACATTGTTGTAGCTGGCCAACTGAATTCACTGCATCAGACTCGTTGGAGCTTCGAAAACGCGTCCGTTGCGATGCCAGGCCCCAGCCAATGTGTGCGCACCGATCGGTCCATTGCTGTACAACGCGTACCCGCGATACAACGCGTACCCGCTCACATTGAATGCAATGGGCCGGCCGGGCACACCGATTGGTCCATTGCTGTTCAACGCGTACCCGCTCACATTGAATGCAATGGGCCGGACGGGCACACCGATCGGTCCATTGCTGTTCAACGTGTACCCGCGATACAACGCGTACCCGCTCACATTGAATGCAATGGGCCGGCCGGGCACACCGATCGGTCCATTGCTGTTCAACGCGTACCCGCGTTACAACGCGTACCCGCTCACATTGAATGCAATGGGCCGGCCGGGCACACCGATCGGTCCATTGCTGTTCAACGCGTACCCGCGTTACAACGCGTACCCGCTCACATTGAATGCAATGGGCCGGCCGGGCACACCGATCGGTCCATTGCTGTTCAACGCGTACCCGCTCACATTGAATGCAATGGGCCGGCCGGGCACACCGATCGGTCCATTGCTGTTCAACGCGTACCCGCTCACATTGAATGCAATGGGCCGGCCGGGCACACCGATCGGTCCATTGCTGTACAACGCGTCCCTGGACAAGTCACTGGTATATGTCACCATGCCTGTCACAGGTGAACATATGCCAGCCACATATACTTCCCAGGGAGTGAGGGCACACCTACAACACCACAGCCTGTCCACACTGTATCCTAAGGCATGTAAGGCTGCATTACCTATTCCGTGTATGGGGGTGAACATGTTGTTCTGTGGGTGTCACTTCGGGGCAGCCACTCCCAGGCTGTGCACGTGTTCATGGGGACAGGATCCTTGGTGTGTCGTGCACATGACCACTGGGATGTGCAACTGTTCATTCCTGAGAATGTGGCATGGTCAAATTTCACGGTGGTGTATGTGTATGTCATGTCACATACCCCCTGAGTCCCATGTGGGACGGTATGTATGTCCCAGGGTGACCCATTGGCACAATAGTGATGGTCCTCCACAGTCTGTGTGCATGTTGTGTTTACAATGTCTCTGATTCCATGTGCACAATGGGAGACCGTCTCCACATCCACGTTGTTTGTGCATGAACTTTGATGTTGTGCATGTGTGTGTCACAGACGTCCATGTCTGTCCTGCCGAGGCAACAGGGACCACTACCTGTGGGGGTCATGGTTGTTTTGCTGTAGTGTATTCATGATGCACCATGTCATGCCAGTGTCCATGTGGCAATACAGGGTCCCTGGGAATCTACCTGTCGATGAGCTGTGATGCCTGGGGCACATCTGTCCACACATGTCACTGTGGGGTGTGTTTGGAACGTGGCAGCAGTAGATGGGAACTGTGACACGGCCTCATGATATCCCATGGCACAACATGGGACTTGTTGATGCCACTTGTTGAACTGTGATGTTAGATGTTGGCCATCTAGGTGCCATACATGTCCTTACGGAACTGCACACATCATGTACTTGTGTCTCATAATGATGTATCATGTGATATTGTGTATGGTCAATGCCACATATGTGGGGTGACTGACAATCTTTCTTTCTTCACCTATGCACTGCAGGGCACCAGCTGTCCATAGACCATTCCCTGACCTTGCATCCCTGGTGGAACGGGACTGCATCCGACGGTACCGCTTCACCAGGCCGCTGATTGAGGAATTGACGGTGCGCTTGGCCCCACATTTGCAACCTGGCCGGACATACCCCACAGCGCCGACCCCCAAGGTGAAGGTGATGGCAGCCCTACACTTCTTTGCTACCGGTACCTTTCAACACACTGTGGCGTCTGCTGGTGGGATGTCACAGACCATGTTCAGCCGTGTGCTCCGCGATGTTTTGGAGGCTATGTTGAGATACCTGAACCAGTACATCTATTTCCCTAGACCTCAACAACTCACTGACGTGGAGTGACTTCTATGCCCTGGGGAGGATGCCGCATGTCATTGGCTCCATTGATGGGACACATGTGGCTTTGATACCACCACAGGCACATGAGCAGGCATACAGGAACCGCAAACATAACCATTCGGTCAATGCACTGGTGGTATGTCTTGCTGATATGAGCATCTCACACGTGTGTGCCCGTTTCCCCGGTTCTGCACACAATGCCTACGTGATGAGGAGTAGTCGCATCCCGAGGATGATGTCACAGATGCGGAACCAGCTTGCCTGGCTTGTCGGTGTGTACTGACTTTGTTCCATTGTGTGTGTTCTGCGATGTAGTATTGCACCCTCTTTTCCAAATCAGCTAATGTGCAATTGTCCATATGTAGGTGACTCCGGATACCCCAACATGCCGTGGTTGCTGACGCCCCTCATGAACCCTGTGACACCAGCCCAGATGCGCTACAATGAGGCACATGGTCGGACCAGGAGAGTCATTGAGCGGACATTTGGTCTCCTGAAGAGCCGCTTCCGCTGCCTGGACAAGACAGGAGGGGCCCTCCCATATGCCCCAGCAAAGGTGTGCAAGATTGTCATCGTCTGCTGCATGCTACACAACCTGGCTGTGCGGAAGGAGTTGCCTCTCATCCTGGATGACGATGATCAACATCCGCCACCTGTGGAGGAACCTGGCCTGGACCACTATGCCAGTGATGATGATGATGATGGTGATGTCCGCACACAGCTCATCACCAACTTCTTCAGCTGAATGTGAGTATCCGGAGATGTCATGTCAATGATGTGAGTATGCATGATATGTGTTGGTGGTGCTCTGGTGCTGTTTGAGTGTGGCCATGTGCTACATGACTGTATGCGTGTAGCGATGTGTCCTTACAGGTAGTCAGTACTCCCCAACAGTGTTGACATGCTAACTTGGTTCTGGGTGGGTATCTTGTGACATGTATTGGGCATGAGTATTGCAGTTCTGTCCTGTTCTTCAGTGCTTTTGACTGTGTGTCATTTCTGTCCTTCACAGGGTACTTTCAGAGTTGTTTGGTCAACTGTGATCCCCCAACACCGTGATTGAACTTCCAGGGTGGTAGCTGTCGTGTCCCCACAGGTGATGTGCGCCACACCCATGGACTTCCTTCCTTCTACACTTGTTGACTGTGTGCCCACTGCCAGGTGGGATTACCTTGCATCTGTAGTGGTTACAACATGTTGCAAATGTGTAATAAACCTGTGCTTCACTTTGTGATGTGCGTAGTCTGTGGTCACACATCTGACTGATATTTGCTTACTGCACCAGTGGGCTAGTTGACAAAGACTGTGAATAGGTGTTGTGTCTGTGCATTGCACCGTATTTCCTGGCAACATCAGTGTAGGCGATGAGTCAGGTGGCCTTGGTGTGTATATGTTGTGTAGCCCTGGTGGTGTGTCTCCCTCATATGTGTCACGTTGCCATGACTCACATGCCTGTGTTGTACTTGCTGTAGCAGTTAGCATGCACAGTGTAATTTCGCAGGTCATCATCTCCATGACAGAAACCACGTTGGAATCACAACAGAGGCAGGTATGGTGTATTAGTGTGTTTATTGTCATACATGTGTGAGTATAGTGCACAGAATGGTGGGTGCTGTACATTGTGATTGTAATCCAAAGTTCCTAGATGATTTGGTAGTCCTGGTAGCAGAAATGTCCTGAGTAAAGTCCACAGTCATCTGATACATTGGTCCAACTTGTACTCCCCATGTCATGTGGGGGAGTTGTGTTGCATTCAACAGGGTGAACAATTTGCGCACAAAGGTGATTATCCAGAACAGGTTTTGGCTTCCTGGGGGTTGCGCATGGCCATCGGCCTCTCAGTTGCCCTTCCTCGGACGACCCCTCTTCTTTGGGGGGACCCTCAAGTGCAGGCTGCTGCGGTGCAGGGGACTCTCCGCCAGAGTCATCCTCCCTCCCTGTGGCAGTTGCAGTTGTTTCAGCACCAGATGTTGTGGGCACACAGGGAGGTGTTGACATGTTGCTGCTCATCTGGCGGAGGCATTGTAATATGTCCCTATGCACCGCCGTCATCTCTTGCAGTGTGTCCCACTTGGACTCCATGCGGGACATGTGTAAGTCCAAGCGGGCATGATGGGCAGCCTGCTGCTGTCGTATGTCCCTGAGGATCCCCACTACCTGGCTGAGCTCTCCGGTGCTGGTCTGGTACGCATCGGCTATGCGTACCAGTTGTGGGTCATCATGCAGTCCAGACCCCTCTGCGAGCAGCGACCTATGTCTACCACCCCTCCCACCACCCCTGGCGACACGTGCAGTACCTGAGGTGGCATGCACAGGTGACCCTGGGCCCCCTAGGGGGTTGTTGGTGGTGTTGGTGTCCATAGCCCCACGTTGGGCAAGGGTCCGTGTGCTGGTGGTGGTGGTGGTCCTTGGTCTGTCCGTGTCGGCAGGGGTGGTTTGTGTGTTGTCAGTCGTTGGAGGGGTGGGTGCAGGGGTGCAGCTGGTGGTCCTGCTGGTGCTGCATGATGACTCGCTCCGGAGGTGCCAGGTAGGTCTTCGTCATCCGATGAGGGCAGAGGCTGTTCCACACCAGTGAGCTCCGTTTCCCCTGGATCCTGGGACAGGGACTCCTCAGCGTCTGCTGCTGTGTCCCCATCATCACCTGTTTTTGGGAGACACACACAATGTATGTTATGTTTCTGCAGGCATCAATGGTTGACACACCTGACAGTTGTGACTGTACCTCTGGATGCGGGCCTGTACATTGCATTGTCCTAAGTTGTCACAGTCAGAGGTTGATATTGGTGTAGAACATTGTCCTGCATACTTTGAGCATTTCAATTTGAATGTTGGGGTGTGTACATGGTCTGCATTGGTTGTATTTGGTTGACATCCGGCCCTCCTTCTCCCCCCAGCCCAGTTATCCCACCATGAAGCATGCCACCCTTGCAGTGGGTTCAGGTTGACTCTCAGGATGTCAGTGAGTGGTGTCCTGCTGTTGGTTGGTGCCCAGTTCCCAGCAGGGCCTTGTGCTCCCCACAGCAGTACCCACTGTCAGCCATCTTGTCAGTTCTTTTCCACTCCCTGTGATGTGCGCATGGTTCAGGGTGGTGTTGATGGGACAGTTGTGGGGGTGACCAATATCTGTGACTGCCACTCCCATCATGCTATTGCCTCCACCCCCCTTCCCAGCATTCCCATGCTTCCTTCCTTTTGACTCTGCTTCCCTGTGGGGTTGTGTGCCTGTGCTGACAAGATGGCTAGACAGTGTTATCCTGGGGTTAGTTTTGCTACAAGTCCCATGTGTGTCCCTGTGCTTCACACAGCATGACCCAGGGTTGTGGTTATTTCTGGGATATTTGATTAGTGTGTGAAGCAATTCATTCTCCCAGGTGAGTTGTGTGGAGTTTGTGTTAGGGGTGTGTGTGAGTGGAGCTGCTGGTAACTATGGTCAGTGCTGTGAGTCCTCCTTCCCACCCAGCCAGATATCCCACCATGGAACGTGCTTCCATTGCAGGGAGTGCAAGTTGTCTTTCAGGATGTCAGTCAGTGGTGTCCTGCTGTTGGTTGGTGCACAGTTCCCAGCAGGGCCTTGTGCTCCCCACAGCAGTACCCAGTGTCAGCCATCTTGTCAGTTCTTTGCCACTCCCTGTGATGTGCGCATGGTTCAGGGTGGTGTTGATGGGACAGTTGTGAGGGTGAACAATATCTGTGACTACCACTCCCATCATGCTATTGCCTCCACCCCCTTCCCAGCATGCCCATACTTCCTTCCTTTTGAGTGTACTTCACTGTGTGTGAGTGTGACAGCAATGGCAAGATGGCTGACAGTGGTGTCCTGCTGTTGGTTGGTGCCCAGTTCCCAGCAGGGCTTTGTGCTCCCCACAACATAGCACCAGTGTCAGACATCTTTGATGTGGCTTTTCACTACCTGGTAGGTGTGCATGCTTTAGTGTGAGCTTGCTGGGCCATGCGGGTGGGGGATGTTGAGCTGTGACTACCACTCCCATCATGCTATTGCCTCCACCGCCCTTCCCAGCATGCCCATACTTCCTTCCTTTTGAGTCGACTTCACTGTGTGTGAGTGTGACAGCAATGGCAAGATGGCTGACAGTGGTGTCCTGCTGTTGGTTGGTGCCCTGTTCCCAGCAGGGCCTTGTGCTCCCCACAACATAGCACCAGTGTCAGACATCTTTGATGTGGCTTTTCACTACCTGGTAGGTGTGCATGCTTTAGTGTGAGCTTGCTGGGCCATGCGGGTGGGGGATGTTGAGCTGTGACTACCACTCCCATCATGCTATTGCCTCCACCGCCCTTCCCAGCATGCCCATACTTCCTTCCTTTTGAGTCGACTTCACTGTGTGTGAGTGTGACAGCAATGGCAAGATGGCTGACAGTGGTGTCCTGCTGTTGGTTGGTGCCCTGTTCCCAGCAGGGCCTTGTGCTCCCCACAACATAGCACCAGTGTCAGACATCTTTGATGTGGCTTTTGACTCCCTGTGAGGTGTGCATGCTTGGGTGTGATCTTGCTGGGCCATGTGGGTGGGGGATGTTGGGCTGTGACTACCACTCCCATCATGCTATTGCCTCCACCCCCCTTCCCAGCATGCCCATGCTTCCTTCCTTTTGACTCTGCTTCCCTGTGGGGTTGTGTGCCTGTGCTGACAAGATGGCTGACAGTGTTATCCTGGCGTTAGTTTTGCTACAAGTCCCATGTGTGTCCCTGTGCTTCACACAGCATGACCCAGGGTTGTGGTTCTTTGTGGGATATTTGATTAGAGTGTGAGGCAATGCATTCTCCCAGGTGAGTTGTGTGGAGTTTGTGTTAGGGGTGTGTGTGAGTGGAGCTGCTGGTAACTATGGTCAGTGCTGTCAGTCCTCCTTCCCACCCAGCCAGATTTTCCACCATGGAACGTGCTTCCGTTGCAGGGAGTGCAAGTTGTCTTTCAGGATGTCAGTGAGTGGTGTCCTGCTGTTGGTTGGTGCCCAGTTGCCAGCAGGGCCGTGTGCTCCCCACAGCAGTACCCAGTGTCAGCCATCTTGTCAGTTGTTTTCCACTCCCTGTGATGTGAGCATGGTTCATGGTGGTGTTGATGTGCGCATAGTGAGGGTGGGCAATATCTGTGACTACGACTCCCATGATGCTATTTGCTACACTGACTTGCCCAGCATACACAGGATTCCTTCCTTTCAGTGGGCTTCACTGTGAGGTGGTGTTGCAGTGGTGGCTACATGTCTGGATGTGTTTGTTAGTTATATTCGTGCCACTGCCTAGCTGTAGTTGTAGTTGTGTTTGTACATGTGATGACACAGTTACATATCACTTTGAGATGGCATGTGTTGTGTTTATCTGACTGACATACACATTTTGGGATGATTCTGTTTTGGTTGCTGTGGATTTGCTAAGGGTGCATGGTTTGACTCTCCCCTTGACAGTGATGTGTGTGTATTGTTGCACAATATTGTGTACATTTGTTGTGTACTCACCAGGCTCTGGGATGTTTTCTAGTCCATATACGCTCACTGGTGGTAGGATGGCCCGCACCTTCTCCTCCCAGGGCCTGAGGTCTACTGGTTTGGCAGGAGGGCCACTGCCGGTGTGTTGGCTCAAGAGGTAGTCCTTCTTCAACAGGTCCCTGACCCTCCTGCGCACGTCATACCACCTGTTCTGGATGTCTCCCTTTGTGCGCAAACATGGTGATTGTGCGTTCACCCTGTCGACAATTCTCTCCCACATCTTGGTTTTCTGCGACATGGGTGTCTGTTGGACCAGTGTACCAAACAGCTGTGGCTCTACCCTGAGGATCTCATCTACCAGGACTTCCAATTCACTATCTAGGAACTTTTGATTCTTCTTTGGGGGCATGGTGATGGGTGGTGGTGGTGTGTGATGTGTGTGTTGGTGTGCAAGTGAGGGTGTGTGAGTGTGTGTTTTGCTGGGTGTATTTGAGGGTGCTATTTGTTGAGGTGCTGCTGGTGTGTGGCTTGTGTGATGGATGAGCTGTGAGTGTGTGTGTGTGGTTGCTGTCTGTTGGTGTTGAGTGCTGGCAGGTAATTTGAATTTGCAAAGGATCATGGTAGGGATTTGTGTCCTTTATATGGGTGGAGTTGTGGGTGTGTCTTTGTTCCCTGTTTCCCCCCAGTATTTATTGGCTTTGTAATTGCTTGTTTGGCCTTTTTTGTGTGTTTTTTCCTTAGTACTTTTTGTGCATGTAGGAGACGTTCTTCTGACCGAGTCGGACCCTGCAGTTGTCTCGTGCGAGCTTCTCAGATTCGTTCACACTGTGTTTGTGCTGTTTTCTGTGCTGCGTACGCGTCGGTCGCGGTGTATTGGGTTGCTTCGGCTCGCAGTTTTGTATGCGTGTCGGTCGTACGGCTTGGGCTCCGTGCGACTCGGTCGTGTTTTCCACGCGTTGCATCGTACTTGGCGGGTCGGAGTTCGCGGGTACGTTTCGTTCGGGATTCTTCCTGGTGCGTGTCGGTCGGTTCGATTCGCGTGGTTTTCCGGCCGGATAGCTGTTTTCCGCGCGGTTCGGTTGTTCGGCTTGTGTTCTGTACGAGTCGGTCGGATTTTGCACGCTTCTCATCGTACTTTGCGGGTCGGGCTGCACCGGTACGTGTCGGTCGGAATGAATTCCGGCTCCGAGTCGGTCGGTACGTTTTCCGGCCCGAATCGGAATCGGCCCCTAAATGTTAAAATAAATTAAACATATACATATAAATTAATATATATACTTACTCCACATAGTACAACAGTAGAGAAAGCGTTGGATAGCGTAGGGGTAAAAATTACTGTTCCCACTCCAGAGAGTGCAACAGTAGGGAAAGCGCTGGATAGCGTAGGGGTAAAAATTACTAGTCCCACTCCAGTGAGTGCAACAGTAGGGAAAGCGTTGGATAGCGTAGGGGTAAAAATTACTATTCCCACTCCAGTGAGTGCAACAGTAGGGAAAGCGCTGGATAGCGTAGGGGTAAAAATTACTATTCCCACTCCAGTGAGTGCAACAGTAGGGAAAGCGCTGGATAGCGTAGGGGTAAAATTACTATTCCCACTCCAGAGAGTGCAACAGTAGGGTAAGCGCTGGATAGCGTAGGGGTAAAAATTACTATTCCCACTCCAGTAAGTGCAACAGTAGGGAAAGCGCTGGATAGCGTAGGGGTAAAATTACTATTCCCACTCCAGAGAGTGCTACAGTAGGGAAAGCGCTGGATAGCGTAGGTGTAAAAATTACTATTCCCACTCCAGAGAGTGCAACAGTAGGGAAAGCGCTGGATAGCGTAGGGGTAAAAATTACTATTCCCACTCCAGTGAATGCAACAGTAGGGAAAGCGTTGGACAACGTAGATGTTAAAAATAACATACATATAAATGAAATAAATATTGTAATTAAATAATGATTTATTAATAAATGTAGAAAAAAACTACAAATATATCAAAAATAATAATTACTTTAATAATATTAAATACTTCCCATCCTATTCCCCAATAAACACACAACACACTCCACATAAAATTTCACACAATTAAATTAATTTCCAATCAATTAATAAAAATTAATTTGCAATTAATAATTACATTAAAAAAAATGTCAATAACAATAAATAATATGTAATAAAAGTTAATAATAAATTATTAATTAATTAACAAAAAAATAATTATCAATACCAATAAATACTATTTAATAAAAATTAAGAACCAATTAATAATTAATTAGCAAAAAATTAATTACCAATACCAATAAATAATATTTAATAAAAATTAATAACCAATTAATAAACACAAAAATATCAATAGCAATAAATAATATTTAATAAAAATAAATAACCAGTAAAAAATTTATTAACAAAAAAATTAATTATCAATACTCAATTTTTCTTCATTAATTACTTAATTACAAATAATTTACTTACCACCCTATTCCCCTAAAAACACACAACCCACTCCAATAATAAATGAATACAAATAAAATAATTATCAATTAATAATAATTAATTACCAATTATTAATTAATTAACAATAAATTAATTATTAATAACAATAATTAAAAATTAATAATTACTTAATTAAAATTAAATTACTTCCCACCCTATTCCCCTATAAACCCACAACCCGCTACAGAAATAAGACCCACAATTTTATTAAAATAAATTAATAATTCCTAAAAATTATTATTTAATTTACTATAATTAAAATACTTCCCACCCTATTCCTCTATAAACCCAGAACCCGCTACGGTACTAAAACGCAAAATTTACTTTAAAAAAAATTACTAATTTCTAAAAATGTATACATATATTTAAAAAACAGTACAATACTTAACAAAAAATATAGAACACATACATATTAAATACATACTAAAATACATAACACTCATATAAATATCGATATTATTAACATCGATAATTTAACTATCGATATTACTAACATCGATATTTGCAACATCGATATTTCTTACCTTAACTTCGATATTCTGGTTGTAGATATTCTTGACCGATATTTTGTCCCTACGATATTTAAAACTCGATATAACTGTGCTTCGATATTTAAAAATCGATATTTTGACTGTCCTCCATGCAGCACACATAGAAAGAGGAAACTGCCTCTCAAGATTGTTTTTTTTGCAGGAAGGTGTCCCTTCCTGCACAAAAATAATCCTGCTAATAGCTCAGGCACCCTTGCATAATGGTGCAAGGGTGGCTGCGTTGGCGCTAGGCAGCCCATTGTGTGCCAGCGCTGGGAAATTGCATGAATGGCACGTATATCGTTAAATATGGTGCATTCCTGCCCTTTCCCGCGCAGCCCAGCAAAGTGACTTACTACGTTGTGCTGCATGTTCATTTGATAAATATGCCCCTTAATCTCCCCATGCCTATAAAAATGATTGTGCTCTTGTTTCATGTAACCGGTGCTCCTGTAAAGCACTCCATTATCTTCGGGTGGAGTTTGTGCTATTTAAAAACTGAAGAAAAATGCACAAATAGGTAAAAAAAAAAAACAAGCATTAACATAAAGGAAAGGCAAATAGATTCACATGTAGTTGCTGATTTGTACAAAGTGAAACCAGAAAACCTGGAAAAAGTGGGTCTTCCCTGCTTAAATTGTGAGACCGCAGGCAAATGCTTGATTTCACCAAAATTCCTTTTTTCATTATTGCTTATGAAAGCACATGAGTTGAGAATACCAGTTGTACAAAAACCTCTTGTGTTTGATTTATTAGGCTATAATCTTGCTCTGTAATAATCTGAATCACGTTCAGGGTTTACATGACAACTGTCTTATCTCTTAGTTCACTAGTGGTTCATGTTTAAAAACCCTCACTTTCAAGAGGTAGTTCTCAGTGCAGTGCTATAATGTGACGTATCAATGTCAAAGTTTCCACATGTTTAAGAAATGCACATTTTTGAATTTTTAAGAAACTTTATCATATTTTATGTGGTTTGTTGTGTGATTTACGTAGCAAACATTTTCAGGGATCGGCTCATAGATGGGCTCTAAGAGCCAACACAGATCCTTGGCTTGGCTTTGGCTCGGCTCTCCCTTTTAATGTTTTGGCCCTTCCACCTCTTCTCCTGGTAACACAGATGAAGGTAAAGGTAAACTCTTCTAGTTTCTCTGAGGGTCATCAGCTCAGTGGAAATGAATAGCAGCATTCTCATGTAGCATTAGTTGGATGTGGAAGCAGGTGGGCCCCTGTCCTCAAGGGTGTGCAGTAGCACAAGCCCAGATTAGTTCCCAAGATAATTGAAAAATCCTACATAGTCTGAGCACTATTCCAAACCTATACATGAGGTCTTTGTCAGGGAAAATGCAATGCATCTTTCAAGACGTACTGGGCAATGCTCCCTCTAATTTATTTCCTCTGTGTGCGGCAGTGTAAGGTCTCTGTGCGCTGCAGCCAATGCTATGTGCACCAAGAACCAGACAGCGTGTTTTTGCAGTGCAAAAATCACTCCAAATGCAGACGGTGCATTTCCACACATACAGCGCCACATGATGGGTGTTAAGGCAAGTTTGCAATTTAGATACACACACCATGACATGAACTGGTTACACTGGCAAGTACACTTTCGGCTTTAGAAAAGCACAGGACTCCAACGGTGGTACCAATATAAGATTTCACTAAAGATTCTCAACTGGAGCTCTGTTCATAGGGTGGGAAAATGTTGGGAGCCTACACAAGATCGCATACCTGGGGATACATGCAGGGGGGCACATGCTATGCCCCCCTGTGTGCATGCACTCCCAGGTCCTGCAGGGAATGGACTTGGCAGTCCATGCCCTGCAGGAATTTGCTTTGGCATTCCCATTGCGATGCATTTTTTATAGGCCCCGCTGTGGGACAGAATGCTAGTGGTGAAAAAAGTCAAAATCTGGCAGGTGGTGCTCACACCAGTTTGGTGGTGTGGGAGCGGGGCGGTCCCGCACCGCTAAACTCATAAGAAGGCCCTAAGTCAGCATGGTAATCATATCATTTGTAGCAAGACCGGCAAACCTGCCAGCAGCAACAACTAACAGTAGTTCTTGGATAGCAGACAGAGCAGCAGGAACACAGAATGCATTGCAGCAGCAGTGGGATGTACACTTGCGCAGGAGAGGGCAAAAAGGCATCAGGCATCTATCTGGCAACAGAGGTTCTGCATGAAATGGATGATTGGAAGCTGGTTAATGCATCAGGTGCTGAGGAATATTACCTAAGCCTGTTTTGTTTATATTTCCATCATACAATCTACTGAAATTTCTTATAAGTAACAGTCATACCATTGATCAAACTCGCATACCTTCGGATTAAAACAGTGGCATATAGGTTAGTTCACAAAATTATGTATAGATATTAATATAGTGCGAAGGTAGCTGGAGAGCAAATTCTCTGTACCCTCAAGCCAAAACGTTTCCATGTCAAATTTATTTGAGTAACTCTAAATCCAGCAAAACCATGGGTTTCTTGTATTTGTCACTCATTGTGTTTTTCACCGATGATGCACGTGGAGGATCCACAAGTACCTTCAATACCTTTTGCTAATAGGGCGCAGCTGTGGGGCAGATTGTGTAAGTATTCATGTTAATCGTAGCGCCAACCACGCGCTGCAATTAACACAAATACTTTCTCAGAGGCACGCAATCTGCCCTGCACAGGGCCACCCTTAGAGCTGGTGGCGCCCTGTGCGACAATGTTTGTTGGTGCCCCCCAATGACCACCTCTGCCACGGATTCCCTCAGTACGACCCTTTATCAGTGCCCCTCAAGTCTCTAGTACCACTCTCTCTGAGATGCATTTAATTTGTTTTATAGCACACCTCATACTAGTGTAGGGTGTCAGAGCACTTTACATTTCACACACATTAAACAGAGACAATCAATCATAGATATGTAAATCAGTGTATAAGAAATGTAACATAAGACAGAGGACAGCAAAGTGTAGGAGTGACATGTCATCAATACTGGTAGGCAGTATTGTTTAAGAGTGCATGGTCTGGAGAAGCACAAACTCGGAATTTAAAATGTAACACCATGGTTGGGGGTTCTCTTTAATAAGAATTGCTTTGTACCCAAATTAACCCTTTATGCAACATTAGGATAATGACTGGCTGGGGAAAATCATAATGCTCTAATCTATACTTTGCAGTATGCATGAAGTTCTTTGATGACAGTTAATAGTTTACTGTTCTATATTAGGATTTTAACTTATAAACTTGTAAAAGTAACAAAATGACCTCTCTGACAAAAGTAGTAACCCGCTAACCTATTTTCATTCTATGCACTTTGTGAGCTACATGGTGCACATTTTTTGCAGAGGGCATATTAATCCTCTGCGCTAACTTAAAACTTCCACTACAGAAAACTCTGAAAGTTATCTTGACATATTTATTATTGCATGAAAATTGCTGGAGGCAAGAAACGTCGCAGCAGGTGCTTTCAAAACAATAATATAACTGCAAACATAGCGTCCCCACCCGAAGTCAGCACCCGGTACAGTGGCACCGGTCACACCGCCCTAGAGCCGGCCCTGGCCCCGCAACTGAGCCCTAATAACCAAAGAAATTCAGCAGGTCTATCAGGGACAGCTTAAGGATTTTGGGAGCCCTGAGCCACACCTATTTTGGGGGCCCCTGTCAGGGCCGTACTGGGAACTTCAAGCAGCCCTGGCAAAAATTATAAATTCAGCCCCTATTTACACCAAGTGAGTCCTCCCCTCACAGTACATCTCTAAATCCTGCTACTCCAAATCCAAGCAGGACGATTATTATCTACAATTGATTCCTCCAGAATAAACAACAAATCGTCAGGTACACACATTGCGTGTAGCTCCAATGTTTGTTTTCCAGAGACTTGCATAACTAGTTGCTTCAGTCCAGGATTTTACATTGCATTCTGGGACTTGAAGTATGGGTGTTTTAATGGATTAACAAGGCTACAGGTTCCAGAATGAAGAGACTCATGCGGTATCAAATCTCGGCTCGGCAGAAGGAGCACCAGCTAAAGACAAATTTTACAACACATACAAACATTTCTCTTTAAAGCCGGTCGTTCTCAATCTAAGCAAAATGTTTTCCTTTACAGTTGCTGTCGAACGTTCACACATGCTGGTGATTTAAACAAAGCTGCCTGCACCTAAAAGACGCAGACAAGAGAAATGCTTCTCTCCAAAAATAAAGGGAAATACACTTCAACCTAGGGTGACCAACTGGCATGGGTACAAATTCAGGACGGTGAGTGTAAAAATTCAGGACAAAGGGTCCAAATTCAGGACAAAAATTCAGGACAGAAGGTCAAAATTCAGGACAAAAATTCGAGACAAACGGTAAGTTTTACAGACACATCAGAGGAGGTCGCTCAATACTATACAAGTACATAAATAGACAACCAACATAAGTACAAGTCAAAATAAATTCATATTAAGTTGTGATAATCTTGGACTTCACGGTTTCTCTGTATGCATGCAGCTTTGAGCATCTGTGCAGGTATTTTTATGGTATTTCATATGATCATAATTTATTTATATGGTTACTGCACTGGGTTGTCCATTTTGATATTTTGTTTACAGTTCATGGTCCTGAGCAGGCATGTTTGGTGAGAGAAGTGGTCGGGAAGATCTGCTCGGATGGACTTTGTTACTAGCATCTCATATTTGAGTGCCATTGTGAGATGTAAAGCAGCACGCATAGAATGTAGCTAATTGGGACCTGCAGTGCTGGACAAGAGTGCAGTCCTCCGAGTGACCAGCTTTATGTGTCAGATCGCTTCAGGTATTCCATGTCTATTTAGCTGGTGATGACTGGTTGTGGTGTAACGGCCTGAGCTGCCGATTTCGGAGCCGGTGAGACTCAGGTTCGAGTCTCGGCGGCGATGGCAATATCCTGTGACTTTGGGAAATCACTTAATCTCCCCATGCCTATAATGCAGCGCCTTGAGACCCTCACAGGTGATCTGCTGCGTTTTACAAATCATGGATTATGGGGCTGGAACAGTTCTGAGTGATGGATAAGATCCATAGTGGACACGTCTTGTGTCTTTGACAATGACGTTTTGCTTCAGCCCAGTGGAGTTCTCACCTCTCACCTAACGCTACTGGCTAGTTAGGTGTATCCTTCCACCTCCACTTGCGTGCTTGCACTGAAATTCATGAGGGATCTCGCTCTAATATGCTAATGCTGCAATCAATAAACGCATTGAACCTGGAGCTTTTGTCTTTGCCAATACTTGTTTGAAATTCGATAGCTACCTTCTACTTTGTGCTGATCAGCTGCTTTCTTACTGTTCAAGTCAGGCCTTACCTGTCTCTGCTTTTTTCTGGAATGAAGCAAGGGAAAATCAACGAATATTCATTAGAGAGAGGTGCTTGGTGTCTCCAAATGTCCTTCTAGGATTGCCAACTAGCTAAAGATGAGAATGCAGATGGGAAAACGCTGGCATAAAGGAACTGTGGATTACTGCCTCTGTGAAAAGGGGATCCACTTGGATGCTTGTAGAAATGAATTTACAGAATGAAAGGAGTCTGAGAAGTGACCGGTTGTAAATTTTTTCACTTGCAGGATGACTAGTCACCTGTTCCAGTCAGATCACACAGTGAGGTTCCAACCAGGAAGTTGGCTGCTGCTGGCTGGCAGGAAGGACCTTTACCTTCCTAGTCTGAGGATAAAATAATACAACATTTGTTGAAACTCAAACCGGTGTGTGTCACTACTTCAATTTGGCAATGAGCACCACCAGCAACATCTGGACCAACACCAAGGTGGAGAGATAGAGGAAACCGCTCCACACCTTGCGAATGAGGACAGAAATCGACCTATTGTTGCGTCTGAACTAAGGCACTTCTCATTTTTGGCATAGTGATTCTGAAAGAAACATCTGTACGGATTTTTAATAATTGACTGAGCACCTGTTTATGTTTATTTTTTATCAGGCCATCACGTGCAACTAACACACTGCACAGAACTAACCATGTAAAACTGTAACATTGCTAAGCAACCAGTGTGACTGTTTGTCCCTGTGCCTCGCTCAGTGCACACCCGCAACCTTTCATCACTGCCATCGATGTGCACATGTCTCACTCAAGTGCACAAGTGTGACTCGCATCAGTCCATACTGAATGAAGTTCTTCCTGCTTGGCAAATCTGGAAGCAATGTGTTCCCTGCTTAGTGCACATGCGTGACTTCACACTAGCATCACTAGTGTGTATGATGACCCCCATGTAATTCCTCTTGTTTATCAAATCTGGAAGTAAACATTTGGCTAAAACCACTCATCGCAATGCCATTGTGTGTTTCGTTTATAAACTGCTAGAAAAATATACTTGACATTCTGCAGAAGAGACTATGGGCGGAAAACAATTATAATTGAAAGAAGCGATAGCAATTGTGAATACTGTTGAAGAATCAAGTGCCTGCATGAAGGAATTGGAAATAAAAGAAGTTTATGGAATTGGGGCAGACTGACTTTTATGTAGGATGGGGAGGGAGAGTTGTAGGCCTTGAGTACTCGATCATGTCCGATTACTCACCTGAACCTCCGAGGTCAATAAGCAAGTACTGAGGGATAGGCTTGAGATTAGACTTGGCTTCTCACCATCTTGAATTTCAAGTCTAAGGGCCTGATTACGATTGTGGGGACAGGGTTACTAAGTCAAAAACGTGACGGATATCCCGTCCGCCAAATTACAATTCCATCATATCCTTTGGAACTTGTTATATAGCGGACGGAGTATCCCATCCTCCAAGTTCGTAATCAGCCCCAAGTCCTTTTCCTAACACTCCATAGACAAATAATAACTCACCACCTAGTTTTCTTCTAGTAAACTCACTTCCATGTTTGTCATGTAGCATATAACGCACTTGTGCAACCTCGTGCACTGATGCAACAGAGTTTCTTATGGTTTTCAATATAATCTGCTTACAGGAAACATGGGCCAGTGACGTAATTAAACTTCTTGAGCTCCAAGCTCTATCACAAATTGCAGAAAATGTTAGGAAATGGCGCCTAGAGAGGGTTAATTCTTGCTGCTTCAACCAGCTTACACAGTTCTGTTAATTCACATGCTTTCAAATCCATAAAGCAAAATTGTCCATATATTTTAAAGAAAGAACCTTTCAGAAAAATGTAAACTTTCCTATATAGTCTTTCAAGCCTGCCAAGTGATCCTGGCCCAGTATGCTTGAAAACATTTACCACTAATTTCCCAAACGCCCTTGGGGAAGAATCCCCAACCTCCTGAGCTCTTCACAAGGAGAGGGCGATTGGAATTATTTGACCTTGGACCCACTCATTTCGGGGCCGCACTCTCCTGTTACAACCTGTTTTGAAATAATAAAAAAACAAATAAATAATAAAACAAGGCCTCACCTGTTCCTTCTTACTGCAGATACCGCAATAGCTCTAAGTGATACGAAATTCTGTGTTTTCACTTTCCCTAGAGTACTTGTCATCCAAATTACGAGCTGCTTCTTGGATCACAAACTTAAAGGCTGTCCCAAATGTACCATAAAAACCGTGGTGGGTTTTGGCCCCAGCCCTACCAAAGCTTCTGACATGCTTGCCAACTCCTTGTAAATTCCTCCATCCAAGCTTCCAGTAATATTGTCTTTTATTGCTCGTATCCAGTTAAGAGGATGTTATACATCCAACTAATTTTACAGCAAATATTTTGTATTCAAATCAAAATGGGACTCAGCATGGTGTTTGTAATACAGGTATCGCAAGACCTTCTGACAGGACTGGTAACCCGATGAACAGCTCTGAAGCCTGAGCCGATAAGACCTTTCCAACCTGAGGGGTTACTCTCGGAGCCTGTTAAATGTGTACCTAGAAGGATGGATTCCCTCTGTGAACCTTGCACCAGAAATAAGATCTGAGTAACCTGATAGGTTTCTTGCAGTCTAGTGCTTAAACTTCTGTGATTTGTCTAGTCTTGCTGATACCTGTTATGCCTGGTTAGTCACTTACCTGGTTTATGATTAGACCTAGTTATTCACTGACCTGGTTTATGACTGATGGAAGCAGCTTGAGTCCCACCTCAGCCTTTCCACTCTGCTAACTCCACTGACTGAGATACAAACACATGTTGGCAGGAGAGTGTGGGAGGTGGAAGGGGGTGTTTTATGGTTCACACTAAACAGGCACTTCAAGAAGGAACACACACACATTTAGTAGTGCCCTGTACAATACGCTTAGTTGGACCTGTTTTATAAGCAGATAAGCGTTTGTAAGCTTATTCATGACAGGTGACCTCCAGTTGAATCACTTATTGGACGGGATGTTACAAAGCTGCAGTTTTAGTAGTCACTGTTGTTTTGTTTTAGGGTACTGCTGCAATTTCTAAGTCGTTGAATGATGTTGCTAAAACGCACCTTTGCACTGCAACATTTTACAGTTAAACTGTGCACTTATATTAGTATATGCTGCCGGGTGGTGATTTTTGGCATTGCTGATGTTATCAAGTGCCACGGCGCCCTTGCACTTGTCAGATCTGCAAGAGATGCCCAAGTTGCCCCACTAGGGAGGCCAGTTCAGACATCTTGTTAGTGCTCATTTGTACGGGTGTTGTGTGTTCAGAGTGTACATGGATCACGGACACTAAGCGTCTGTTTTTGCACCTCACTTGCATTTCTGTGTCTTCCAGGTGTCACCATAGTTGTTGCTGATGTTGTGGAGCATATTATAGTCTTGAGAGTCTGACACTGCTGGGGGGGGGGTTATGGGGGGAGAGGGTGCTCATGTACGCTTTGCCTATCGTGGTGCCCTTTGAGGTTATCCGGTCACTGCACAGAGAGGCCCATTATCATTCTGTATGTGATCATTAGGCCGACATACAGAATGATAATGGGCTGATAGCAGTCTGTGCTGGGTTGGGGAGGGGCTTCTGCAGGCCACTGAATTCACAGCAGGAGCACGAGCTGGCCCCTGCAGTGAGAGTTACAGAACTCTCACTGCAGGGGCCAGCTCGCTCCTATGTCTGAAATTACGGACAAAAGGCGTCCGTGAAAGAATGTCTCACGGACAACGGACAAGAGGCCCAAATTACGGGCGGTCCGTGAAATTTACGGACGGTTGGTCACCCTACTTCAACCCAATATAATGCCTGCTGCTTCTGCCAAGAAAAACACTCGCAGATACATACTGTGGGCCCCGCTCAAAGTGCCACGGGTGTTGCCATTGCAATAACCGTGAGGACGATGTGTATGTAGGTACCCATGCAGCCTACTCCAAGTGTCTGTTTCGGTAGCCAAGCGCATGGCAGTAATAGCATGCTCTGGGAGTGCATGACTTGGGCAGTTTTAACTGCCTTGCATGCGCTTCTCCAACCTCTTTTCTGATGTCTGATGTGCGCGATCTGTGAAAGTGGGCAGGCACCAATGTGGCTGTTATTGAGTTGGAAGTACAAACGTGCGCATGACGTGCACATTCACCCTAAAACCAGCTCCAAAAAATCTCAAACTGGCAATATTGCAAGTTGCTGCAGGGTTGCTTAACTGCACCGCTACTTCCGTGGAGTGAAACCGGCCTCCTGGGGACCGAAACCGGCCTCCAAGGGTCCAGCCTCCCGGGGGTTTTCCCGCTTGCCCGGCTGGCCAGTCCGGCCATGGCCCCTGTTCAGAACAGGTTTGAATTTATGATTTCATTTCAGCTCTTTCAAGCCCTCTTAGGCCAGGTCACTGACAGTATACAGGCGCAATTGTCCGAATTCTAAATGTGTTTACATCTAATGTTCAGGGATAGTGATGTGTGTTATCAATATTGTAACACATCAGCAGTTCACTAATATTACTTCAAATAATATCTGTGACACACTCCCATTTCTCATATGTTTGTTCAATTGCGATCTAAAAGAAACCTTTTTGTAGTTGATGAAGCAAGTCTACCAGGGACATCTTAAGGATTTTGGGAGCCCTGGGCCAAACCTATTTTGGGGGCCCCCTGCTCAGAACAGGTTTGAATTTATGATTTTGTTTCAGCTCTTTCATGCCTCTTGAGCCAGGTCACTGACAGTATACAGGTGCAATTGTCCAAATTCTAAATGTGTTTACATCTAATGTTCAGGGATAGTGATGTGTGTTATCAATATTGTAACACATCAGCAGTTCACTAATATTACTGCAAATAATATCTGTGACACACTCCCATTTCACATATTTTTGGTCCTATTGCGATCTAAAAGAAACCTTTTTATGAATGTTGCATGAAAAATAAACATTTCTCTGCAGAATGTCTATAATAGACTCTCACACATCACCCACCATAAAAATAAATTAAGGGATAATGGTATATAAAACAATCTGTTTAGTAATTATTCAAGGTCATCAGGGCAAGACTATCAGGGGGCTCCCCTGAAAGGCTGGGACACTTGGCCAGAGCCCACTTTGGCCATGCCTTAAATCGTCTCTGAAGTCTACCAGCACAATGTGTGCTTTCAGGTCATTCTAAAAGCACACGTCGTGCGTGTAAACTTGCTGCCTTTCATTTGTTAAGAGGGCGCGGCTGCGGGGCAGATTGTGGGCCTCTAGAAAGTATTCATGTTAATTGCAGCGCATGACTGGTGCTGCGATTAACATGATTACTTTAAAAAAAGGCACACAATCTGCCCCACAGCCGCGCCCTTTTAAACAGTAGAAATGCAGCAAGAGCCACTTGCTGACAAACTTCGGGTGGTCTCTACCTCTGCCTACTGCAGAAGGAAGTGACCATTTTTCGCGCCGCACGCATTTTAAAAGCAGTGGCTCGAACAGTTGTGCGCTTCACATTTTACAATGCGCGCACCTGGAGACATGGGTGCGCGAAAACGCACCTTACAAGGAACAGTGATACTGGGTATGTGCAATTCACTTGTCTTGATGCCATTAGTATCGGATTTATGGCTTCTATCCTCAAGTGCTTGCTGTTAGGCACTCAGTAGCCTCCCTATTGTCTCAAACAAATTTTCGGATCAGGTTTTAGTCTTGAGTTGTGGACAGACCCTTGACTACCTTTCGCAAGCAGTGGAGTGGGCAGCTGCATCTAATTGTCTCAGATTTTTGTCCTGGTGAAGACCCACACTCAAATTTACATTTTAGGGGCCGATTCCGATCCGGGTCGGAAACCGTACCGACCGACACGGACCTGGAATGGAGACCAACAGACACGTTCCGGCGCCGTACGACCCGCGCAGTACGATGCAATGCGTGTGAATTACAAGCGACTCGTACGGAACACAAGCCGCACGACCGAACCGTACGGGAAACAGTGATTCGCAAGTAAACGGACCTGGAACCGTACCCACCGACACGCATCAGGAATGGACTCGACCGACACGGACCCGGGCTGAACGACCCGCGTAATACGATGCAATGCGTGTAAAACGAGACCGACTCGCACGGAGCACAATCCGGAAGACCGAGACGTACAGAAAACAGTGACTACCAAACAGTAGACTCCTTTGCGTCCAACTCGTCCGCCAACGAAGAAACACAGCAGAATTACAGTGTGACAGACTCGGATTACCCCGCAAGAGCCACTGGCAGCGTCTGTCCCGGTCAAATGAACGTCTCCATCACGCCCACCAAAACCTAAGGAAAAAAGACCAAAAAAAAGACCAAACAAGCAATGACAAAGCCAATAAATAAAAAAATAAAAAACATGGAACTAAGACACACCCACAACTCCACCTACATAAAGGCCCAAATCCACTCCCATGATCCTTTGCTATTTTCAAACACATGACAGCAGAGGAGACAACTACACTGCACTCTGAGCAACACCCACACCTCACCCACCACACAACATCTACACCATTACCACCTCCTAAACACACTCGCAACAAGCAAGAGAAACTGACACCCACTGACCCTCACTTACACCCTCACACACACATCAACCACCACAACCACCCAGCACCATGCCCCCAAACAAGAATCCAAAGTTCCCAGATAGTGAGTTGGTAGTCCTGGTTGATGAAATACTCTGAGTAGAGCCACATTTATTTGGAACCTTGGTCCAACAGACCCCCATGTCACAGAAAACAAAGATGTGGGAGAGGATCGTCGACAAGGTGAACGCACAAGCACCTTGCCTGCGCACAAAGGATGACATCCAGAACAGGTATTATGATGTGCGCAGGAGGGTCAAGAAGCTCATAGGCAGAGACTATGCCTTGAGCCAGCACACTGGCAGTGGCCCTCCTGCAAAACCAACATACTTCACGTCCTGGGAAGAGAAAGTGCGGACCATACTCCCACCGGAGGGCATCCATTGATTAACAGGTATACCAGAGCCTGGTGAGTACACAACCAATCTAGTCAATATTGTGTGGCAACACACACACATCACTGCCAAGGGGACATTGAAAACAAGTAGCATCAGCAAATCCAAAGTAAGCCCGAAAAAATGTAATTCTGTGATGTGTATGCCAGTTACACAAACGCAACAACTGCTATCTCAGAGTAATATCGAACTAGGTCATAACATGTAAAAACCTAACAACAAATACAGCAAGGCATTGCCCTAAACACCAACAAACACTGTCAGCCATCTTGCCAGCACTGTCACACCACTTCACAGGGAAGCTGAGTCACAGGAAGGAAGGTCAGGGATGCTGGGAGGGTGGGTGTAGCCAAAATCTGGATGGGAGTTGTAGTCACAGACACCAGACCCCCTCACACATGGTCCATCAAGTCCACCCTGAACTATGTTCACCTCACAGGGAGTGGGAAAGTCCTGCCAAGATGGCTGACGCTGGTCTCTGCTGTGGGGAGCACAAGGCCCTGTTGGGAGTACTGCTCATACAAACACCAGGACACCCCTGTCAGCCATCTTGACAGCACTGTTACACCACCTCACAGGGAAGCTGAGTCACAGGAAGGAAGGTCAGGGATGCTGGGAGGGTGCGTGTAGCCAAAAGCTTGATGGGAGTTATAGTCACAGACATCAGACCCCCCCCACATGGTCCATCAAGTCCACCCTGAACTATGTTCACCTCACAGGGAGTGGGAAAGTACTGCCAAGATGGCTGATGCTGGGCTCTGCTGTGGGGAGCACAAGGCCCTGTTGGGAGTACTGCTCATACAAACACCAGGACACCACTGTCAGCCATCTTGCCAGCACTGTTACACCACCTCACAGGGAAGCTGAGTCACAGGAAGGAAGGTCAGGGATTCTGGGAAGGTGGGTGTATCAGATAGCATGATGGGAGTCGTAGTCACAGCCAATACTCCTCCTCCCACATGGCCCATCAAGCCCACCCTGAATCATGCTCACCCCACAGGGAGTGGGAAAGTACTGCCAAGATGGCTGACGCTGGGCTCTGCTGTGGGGAGCACAAAGCCCTGTTGGGAGTACTGCTCATACAAACACCAGGACACCACTGTCAGCCATCTTGCCAGCACTGTTACACCACCTCACAGGGAAGCTGAGTCACAGGAAGGAAGGTCAGGGATGCTGGGAAGGTGGGTGTATCAGATAGCATGATGGGAGTCGTAGTCACAGCCAATACTCCTCCTCCCACATGGCCCATCAAGCCCACCCTGAACCATGCTCACCCCACAGGGAGTGGGAAAGTACTGCCAAGATGGCTGACGCTGGGCTCTGCTGTGGGGAGCACAAGGCCCTGTTGGGAGTACTGCTCATACAAACACCAGGACACCACTGTCAGCCATCTTGCCAGCACTGTTACACCACCTCACAGGGAAGATGAGTCACAGGAAGGAAGGTCAGGGATTCTGGGAAGGTGGGTGTATCAGATAGCATGATGGGAGTCGTAGTCACAGCCAATACTCCTCCTCCCACATGGCCCATCAAGCCCACCCTGAACCATGCTCACCCCACAGGGAGTGGGAAAGTACTGCCAAGATGGCTGACGCTGGGCCCTGCTGTGGGGACCACAAGGCCCTGCTGGGACTTGTGCTCCAACAAACAACAGGACACCACTGCCTGACATCCAGAACTTAAACTTGGACTCCCTGCAATGGAAGCATCCTACAGGGGGGATTAGCTGGCCCCTGTGGGAGAAGGTGGCCCTGCAAGTACACCAAATACCAGCAATCCCGCAAATACACACACCTCCACAGCAGGAACAAATACACCCCTTGGGACCACTCACACAAAAAGTAAATGCCCAGGCGAGATGCCTGACACATTGGCCAGACGTATGAATTGGCTGCAAGTCACACCAATGCACTTGCCCCCTCAAACCCCTTCACACTGACAGCCATCGCAACTGTATGTATCCTCTCACTGTCTGGGCCTGCAGTGTGGCAGGGGTGCCCCTGGCCTGGTTGTGAAGGTGTGTGCCCTCTATGACAATTGGGGAGGAGTAGGCATAGCACATACCAAAAGCCACACCCCAAACCACATATACACCATTCACAGGTGACACATGATAGTGAATGGAATGGCCACAGCAACATAGCTGACACCGTAGCATGGTGTCATTTACACAAGGCACTGTGGTGATCTGCATTCCACTCCTACATCGTGCAGCTTTGATTGCATCCCTCACACAACACTCCCCTCACTGTCATTGACACTTGCAACACAAGGAGTAACCTGGCCTGGGCAGGAGTAGGCATACAACTCACAGCAGCATAAGTCAAACACACAAACCTTTGGCCCTCTCTCATGAGCATGGGATAGTCTGCGATCTGTCGTTGTAAATACCCCTTACTATGGAGGACATTGACCACATAAATGACATCATCACGCACAGAACTGTGCCCCAACATCATCAGCTATGGATAACACCATCCAATGTGTGAAATGATATGTGAACTAGGGACACACACAACAAAATAGTATCTCCACAGTGAATGCAGCCATACCGTACTGTGACCATGTTGTTCAGACACAACAATGTTACTCACAAATACAAGCACAAATGCCAGCACACAACGTCCAAACGTGCTACACATTGCAAGTGGAAGTACATGTATGTCATTGTTAAAGTAGGAATGTTGAGAGGAGGGACACACCTGTGTCAGGCACATGAGGGCACATGAGTAGCAATGCCTATGTACAGTCAAACAATCTTGACATGAGATGTTCATGCACACAGCCCTACGTGCCCATCAAATTGCTCAAGCATCAAATGACATTGTGCTAAACCAAAATAGACACCCGTCACTGACAATGTAGGACAATGCAATGTAAATACACTCTTCATGATGTGCAGTGGCAACTAATGTGTGTGAACCGTTGATGTGTGCAGAAACATTACATACATTGTGTGTCTCTTACACCCACAGGGGATGCTGGGGACCCAGCAAGAACAGAAGATGAATCCCAGCCCCAGACTCGGGATGACCCTGACCTCCCCGGTGTGGATGCCTCTATGTCCTCTTCGGGTGAGGATGAACAACCTGGCACCTCCGGTGTGGCCCCGCTCCCAGCACCAGCAGCTGCAACATCAGCACACCCTGCCACCACTCCTGGACCACCTGCAAACACCTCAATCCCCCCTGCCAACACAGCCAGACCAAGGCAACAGGACAACGACGGCACAGGTACACAGGGCACCCAGGAGCTGATGGACAACAACACCAGTGCCAACACAGACAGGGGCACAGTGTTGCCTGTGGCTGCCAGGGCAGGTCCTGCCCGTGTGGGCAGGGGTGGTGTGAGGGTGGTCAGGGTGAGGCCACGGCCTGCAGGAAGATCCGCAGTTGGGACGCATCATCGATGCGTACCAGGAAAGCACCGGAGGATTTGCCCAGGTTGTGGGGATCCTCAGGGACATGCAACAGCAGCAGGCTGCACATCATGCCAGAATGGACTCCCACATGACCCGGATGGAGTCCAAAATGGACACAATTGATGAACTCACGGCCGTGCATAGGGACATACTGACATGCCTCCGCCAGATAGCCAACAACATGACCACACCTCCCTGTGTGCCCACTACAAGAGTTGCCACTACATCAGCAACTGCCACAGGGAGGGAGGTGGACTCTGGCGGAGAGTCCTCTGCACCGCAGCAGCCTGCACTTGAGGGTCCCCCTGAGAAGAAGAAGAGGGGTCGGCCGAAGAAGGACATGTAAGAGGCAGCTGGCCATGCATACCCACCAGGACGTGACTACCTGTTCTAGACATCATCCAATGTGTGCAAAGCGTTCACCTTGTTGACTGTCGCTTAACTCCCACACATGTGATGGAGGGTCTAAGTTGGACCAATGTTCCAAAGGACTGTGGACTTTACTCTAGAAATTTCATCAATCAACACTACCAACTGCACTGTGAGCTTTGGATTCCTATTACACTGTACAGCACATTCACTTACGTATAACTTACAAACACATGCATGAAAATAAATACACTATAACACAATACTTGCCTCTGTTGTGACTGAAACTTGGTTTGTGTTATTGAGAGGATGACCTGTGAAAAGATGTCTGTGCATGTGAACTACTACAGCTATGTAAACACAGTCATGTGAGTCATGGTGATGTGACACATATGAGGTAGACACCCCACTACGTCAACACAACACATACTTACCATGCCCATCTAACTCATCGTCCTAACTTATTTGTGAACAGAGAATGAAGTGGGCTGCATATACACAACACCCTTCTTGAGTCTGTGGCAAGATGCCCACAGGTACAGCATGCAAATGAATGTTGGATGTGTGGAGACCGACAACGCACATCCCAAAGTGAAGCACAGGTTGATTACACATTTGCAAAATGTTGATGCCACCACAGATGCAAGGTAATCCCACGTGACAGTGGCCACACAGTCACCAAGTGTGGAATAATTAAAGTCCAGGGGTGTGTGGCACATCACTTGTTGGTAGACGACTACTTCCACCCTGGAACTGGATTCTGGGAGTCGGGGGTCAGAGTTGACCAAACAGCCAAAGTACCCTGTGAAGGACAGAAGAACACGATAGAACAGCAATACACATGCCCGAAACATGTCACAAGATACCCACACAAAATCACGTAATCATGTCAACACTGTTGAGGAGTACAGACTACCTGAAAGGACACATCACTGCACGCATCCAGTCAAGTAGCACACACCCACACTCACACAGCAACTGAGCACCACCAACACATATCAGGCAAACACAATACATTGACAAAACATCCCTGTATACTCACATTCAGGTGAAAAAGTTGTTGATGAGCTGTGTGCGGACATCACCCTCATCATCATCATCACTGGCATCGTGGCCCAGGCCAGGATCCTCCAAAGGTGGCGGATGTTGGTCATCGTCATCCGGGATGAGAGGCAACTCCTTCCTCACTGCCAGGTTGTGTAGCATGCAGCAGACTATGATGATTTTGCACACCTTAGCAGGTGCATATGGAAGGGCCCCTCCTGTCTTGTCCAGGCAGCGGAAGCGGCTTTTCAGGAGACCAAATGTCCGCTCGATCACTCTCCTGGTCCGACCATGTGCCTCATTGTAGCGCATCTCTGCTGGTGTCACAGGGTTCCTGAGGGGTGTCAGCAACCACGGCATGTTGGGGTATCCGGAGTCACCTACATACAGACAATTGCACATTAGCTGAGTTTGAAAAGAGCGTGGAAAACAACATTGCCAAACACACACAATGTCAAACAGTCAGTAACACCGACAAGCCAGGCATGCTGGTTCTGCATCTGTGCCATCATCCTCGGGATGCGACTAATCCTCATGATGTACGCATCGTGCGCAGAACCGGGGAATCGTGCACACACATGTGAAATAGACATGTCCGCCAGACATACCACCAGAGCATTAATTGAATGGAAATGTTTCCTGTTCCGGTATGGCAGCTCATGTGCCTGTGGTGGTACCAAAGCCACATGTGTCCCATCAATGGAGCCGATGACATGTGGCATCCTCCCCAGTGCATAGAAGTCACTCTTGATGTCAGTAAGTTGTTGTGGGTTAGGGAAATGGATGTAGAGGTTCAGGAAAGTTAACATTGCCTCCAACACATCGCGAAGCACACGGCTGAACATAGTCTGTGACATCCCACCAGCAGACGCCACAGTGTATTGAAAGGTACCGGTGGCAAAGAAGTGTAGGGCTGCCATCACCTTCACCTTGGGGGTCAGCGCTGTAGGGTATGGCCGGCCAGGTTGCAAATGTGGGGCCAACTGCTCCGCCAAATCCTCAATCAGTGGCCTGGTGAAACGGTACCGTCGGATGCAGTCACGTTCAACTATGGTAGCAAGGTCAGGGAACGTTCTATGGACAGCTGGTCTCCTGCAGTACATAGGTGAGCAAAGAAAGATAGTAAGTTCCCCTACCTATGTGGCACTGACCATGCTAAATTCCACATGATACATCATAAAATGACACAAGTGCTTTATGTGTGTGCTGTTGTGTATGGACACATATGTCACCTACATGCCCATCATCTCACATCTCATCTCAACATGTGCACACAACAAGTTCCATGTTGTGCTGTGTCAACTCAATGGGCTGTGTCACAGTACATCTGTACTGATGTCACATACCAAACACACACCACAGTGACAAGTGAGGACAGATGTCTTCCCTGCATCACAGCTCCTTGACAGGCAGATACTCAGGGACCTTGTACTGCCACACGGACACTGGCATGATGTGGCGTATCATGTACACGCGACTACACGCCCATGACTCCCACAGGAAGTGGCCCCTGATGTCTCTGCAGGACTTACATGGACATCTGTGACACACAGACACAACATCAATGTGCATGCACAAACCACATGTATGTGGAGACTGTTTACCATTGGGCACATGGAATCTGAGACATCTGAAACACAATATGCACACAGACTGTGGATGTACATCACAATTGTGGCACTGGAACACCCTGTGACACACATACCATCCCACCTAAGAGTCAGGGTGTATGTAACATGTCATACACAAAGTCCCCCTGGAACTGTGTACATGCCTCAAGCTCTGAACTGTACAGTTGTCTATTACAGTGGTAATGTGCACAAACACACAAAGGAAGCTTTCCCCATGAACCCTTGCACAGTCTGGGAGTGGCTGCCACAAAGTGCTACACAACAAATCATATGTTGACCCCCATACACACACAGGTAATGCAGCCTTACATGTCTTTGGATACACTGTGTCACAGGCTGTGGTGTTGTAGGTGTGCACATGAGTCCCTGGCAAGTAACAGTGGGTGGCATCCGTTAGCCAGTGACACCAACAGTGGCAGACGCGGGTGACTTCAGGAAAGACGCGTCGTACAGTACGAGACCGATCCGTGCGCATGCCTGGCCCATTGATTGTAATGGGGAGAGACGCTGGTGACTTTATCACAGACGCGTCGTACACTTCGGGACCGATCCGTGCGCATGCCTGGACCATAGATTGTAATGGGGAGAGACGCGGGTGACTTTATCACAGACGCGTCGTACACTTCGAGACCGATCCGTGCGCATGCCTGGACCATAGATTGTAATGGGGAGAGACGCGGGTGAGCTTTCAAAAGACGCGTCGTACACCCAGGGACCGAGCCGTGCGTACGCATTGGCTATTGACTATCAAGGATACGGGTGCGTGTTGTTTTTCAAAATACGCGTTGTACAGTTAGGTACCGAGCCCTGTGCACGCATTGGCTATGGCCTGTCATGGAGCCGGACGCGGATTCGAAACTTGTACGAATCATGAGCCGAAAATTCAGTTGGCTCACTACAACAATGTTGCAATTTCAATGGTGTTCTGAAGTTGAAATTTTAAACGATGAGGAAGGCGTGTACGACTTGTGCAATTCCATGGATTGGCCAGATTCATTAGATGCAAACGTGTCAGACCTATTGCATTGTACGCATGGGACAGATTCTGACTCTGCAGCACAGATATAAGGCTGTCTGTGGCCCTGAGAGCTCACTTGCCTGCACTACATGCTACAGATTGACATATCTCTGCTACCACTGCTGCTGTCTCTGCATCCTCTGGCTTCAAGAATGGCACGTACTGTGGAGAGGGCCCCAGCCTTCACAGAGGAGGAGAACCAGGCCCTGCTTGACAGCCTTCTTCCACAGTACAGCAAGCTGTATGGGAAACCAGGAGAGCAGGTGAGTGTGCAAACCACATCCTTTCTCATTGTGCATGTTGTCTGACTAGCAGTACTAGGATTGTGTACACCAGTGGTTAGCATGCTCACTGAGTAGTCGTCACCCCCAAAGTGTGTAGTTACATGTACTGAACAGGTACTGTGCTGACAGAGTGCAAATTGAGTAGTTTGTCATTCCCAGGCAATGTTTGCATGTTGTAACTGCTGGACAACTGTCCATTACCATGGTTGCACTACCTGTGTACATCTTGTGCCCCTGTGATAGAGACATGTATTTCCAACTGAGTGATGCACAAATATGTTGCATGTGTAGTGATGCTCTTCTAACTTTGTCATCCTCACAGGTTGATGCCTATCAGAAGCAGGATATCTGGCTGACCATCGCCCGGGCAGTAAGATCTGTGGGGGTCTACAGGCGCTGCATCCGCAACTGCCAGAAGAGGTGGCAGGACCTTCGTGGCTGGACCAGATGGATCGCAAGAGTCCAGCTGAAGCTGTCGCCTCCTCGCAGGAGGGGCGGACGACGGCCCCTGACACCCCACATGCTCCGGATTCTGGCGGTGGTCTTCCCTGACCTGGATGGGCAGTTGAAGGCCGGACAGCAGCAAGGAGGGGGTAAGTGCTAGCCTTTTATGTGACCTTTGTCTCACATGCTGTTTGCACTCCTTTAGGCTGGTTACACTACCACAGTGCGTCTGTCTGCTGCAACAAGAGTCATGTTCCTCAATTGTGTTATGCCCCATCCTCATCTGATACACAGGTGTGGCCCTTGCAGTCTGTGACTTCTGTCACTTGGGTTCTGTGTCCTTCCTGTTAACTAAGGTTAAAGTTGGGGACAGCATCTGCTACAGGGACTTTGTTGTGGGCTTCATGACTGGGTCAATTGATTACACATTTTGCAAAATCTGACATGTACTGTGTGTGGTCCATATATATGTGTCCAACTGCTGATCTGACTCACCACATGTGTCTGGGGTATTTACAACACACCCATGCAGCAGGTGAGACCAATGTTGGGGCCACAGAAGAATGTACATCATGTGTGTCACACATGCATAGCCACCTGCCTAGTGTTCAGGGTAATCCCATGTTGCACAGGGACCAGGACAGGTATACCCTCTCCGGCAATAATTAGCATTCTGCTCTCCTACTCCTGTGTGTCATCCAACATGTTGGACATTGTGTAATGTGCACTCAGGTGTCTGCCTCTGTGTCATTGTGGACTGGCCTAGCTTTTCGGACTACTGGAGTGTGACACAGTCTGGGGTGTGCAGCCATCTGAGATGTGGCTGTTGAATCTGCACATGGGGTTAAAGCATAGGTGTATCATGACTTGAGTGTGCCCAATGGTCATTTCAAAATTCAAGTGCAAGCAGCTCATTATCGTTCTCATCAGCCTGTGATGTGTACATGTGTACAGAGTTGTGTTTGCACTTACTCAGATGTCACATGTGAATGACGTGGGTGCATCAGAGTCCTAATGATGTGGGTAGCAGGGGGTGAACATGTGCACTTGACAGCTACCGAGCTTGCATTCCCAAAACATCCATGATGGTGGCACAGTGCAGACTGCTGTTTTTGGTATGCACTGCCCCTGTGACAGGAGCCAGTGATGACTGATTTGCCAAACATGGCTGTGCCATGGCATACCACTTGCAAAGGTGTATCCTGCAGTATTGTGAGATGTCATGCATGCACTCCATTGTAACATTGACTATCAAGACATGACGCCATCATGGTGTCTGGTGATGAGTGACAAACCATTATCTCAACAATGACTCTGCCCATCCCTTTCCCTGACACATGTACTGAGTAACTGGCATGAGAAGGGATATGTATGTAGTGACACATTTCAATCTTAACTCTTGGAAGTTGGACAACGGTCTATGTGGTGCATGTGTGCACACATGATTGTTGCCATCCTACATGCACCACATAGATGGCTCCATGGATATGAGGGATATGAGGGGCATGGTTGAGTGGCAGGCCGACAAGTGGCTAGTTCAAATATGTGTCAGCACTTTTTGCAATGATTAGCAACTGATGCCAAGGCTTGATCTGTAATGTGCTGTACTTACTGTGGTGTGTCAGGTCAATACAGGTGACTGATGTGGATTTGTTTTACATGATTGTTTGCAGATACATCTACGTCCACAGGAGGAGACAGCTCCACGGACCGGGAGGAGCCGCAGAGCCAGACTGGATCAGCTGCCGAGGAGTCGGAGGAACCCAGTGGCACGGAGGGTGAGGGGAGCCACACCGAGGAGACCTCAGCGCCATCCACCTCAGCTGAGGAACACAGCAGCGGATGATGACTCCCTTGTGGAGGCGGGTGTCAGCAGACACCAGCTAGCAAGTCTGTCCCCGCCACCACCATCACCACCCTCCCATCTGCTCCCATCCCTGAGGTCCATGTAGGGTCCCGTGTTGGGGCCCATGTATCCTTTGGGCCAGGCACCGCACCCCCTGCCCCTGTCTCCCCTGCTGCCCTGAGTGTGGAGTCTGTGGACTTACTTAAGCGGCTCCATGTAGGGCAGACATCGATGCTGAGTGTCCTCCATACTCACACCAGTCTGTTGACGCAACTGGTGTCCTTCATGGAGGGCATCTCATCTAACATGTCTGCCCTACAGAGGACCAATCAGTCCATGGCCTCCTCACTGACAGCAGCAGTGTCCCTCCTCCAACAGTCCCTCACCCCTCCTACCTCTGCCCCATCCACAATCCCCACTACCCTCCCTTTCCAACACACACACACACACCGGCACAGGCAAGCACCACCACAGACACGAGCAGCACACGGACACGCAAGCCCAAATCCCAACGCACACGCACGCACACTCAGGGGACTGATACCACACACACAGGGGATGGGGCCCAGACACACACACAGGCATCCATGAGCACTCCGCAGTCCTCAGATACCTCTCCCTCCAAAACCCCTTCCCTTGCCTCACCTGCAACCCCCTTCCCAGAAGCTCTTCCTCTGTGACCTTGGCCTCTTCCCCACAGATCCATCTGATTCTACTCACAAGGGGAAGAGGAAGTCACCAAGCACAGAGGGGAGTTCCCGTGCCACACGGACACCCTCC
This sequence comes from Calotriton arnoldi, assembly GCA_963921515.1. Taxonomy (NCBI): domain Eukaryota; kingdom Metazoa; phylum Chordata; class Amphibia; order Caudata; family Salamandridae; genus Calotriton; species Calotriton arnoldi. The sequence goes on from CAWUFW010005494.1 coordinate 396,578, forward strand.
CCCAGGCGCAGGAACACTGAGGCCCCCATACGCAAATCCCCCCGGACCAGGAAGAGCAAGACCCCACCAAAATCACACAGTTCCACCACACAGTCTCCATCCTCCAGCCCCCAGGCCACCACTCCACAGGTTCCCCCGCCACACCCTGCCCCAGGTTCCCACACACACCGATACCACATCCCCAAAATGATCAGGCCCTCCCCCTGGCACATGCACTTCCACCCCCACCCCACACGCTCAGCCTGTTCCTGCCACTGGTGTGGAGACCGTGTCCCCCCTCTGTCCTGGCCACCTCATCTGCACCCCATTCCACTCCTTCGGAGATTGGCACTGCAGTGGAGTCCACATCCACCCCGTCTCACTTGGGCACTGCAGTGGAGACCCCGTCCACTACATCTGACCTGCCCACTGCATTTGTGCCGGCACCCACCACATCTGGCCTGAGCCCTGCAGTGGTGACGGTGCCCACTGTATCAGACACCTCCACTGCAGTTGCCAGTGACACTCCTGCACCCACCACCCCTCCCCTGCCTCATTCTGCTATCCCCTGATCTGTCCCTGGGGTGCCTGGCCGGCCCATATGTATGCCCCTCCAAGGGGGATGTCCCCTGTCGGTAGCAGTGCAGGCAAGCAATGGTTGACATTTGTCACATTTCACCCTGTTTGGACTATGTGAATGGACTGGCCATTGGCCTTTGTTTACTTTGGACTTCACAGTTTAAAAGTTGAAATTGCTTAATAAAGCCTCCATTGTTACCTAGTGGTTTTGCTTTTGATGTACATGATGTTGATGAGTATTATCATGCATTTGCTGTTGTAATACTGTTGTTGAGATCAGGAAAGTGAAGTGTTGGTGTGATGGACTCCATGTGGCCCATGGGATATGTGTCCAATTGTGGTCTGTATCCATGTCATCCTTTGCAGCAATCTGAGTGTGTCATGATTACCAAATTTGGCACAGGGATTTTCATCTTTCATTTGCCAGATGACATTTGTGGCTTACAGTCATGCACATCTGTTGGGCTCAACATTGTTAAATTTGTCTATCTCCCTGACTGTGGGCCCATCTCCACTGGACATGCAGGTTTGCGCATCAATGATGTGGAAGTCTACTGTGTCATCAGTGCAACTTGCTAAACATGTGTATTGAGTATGTGCAGATGACTTGAGGGACACTCCCATACACAGGCTGATGTGACCAGAGCCTTCATTGTGTTGTAAATGTTGGCTCAGTGACCAAGTTTTATGGTGACATGACAGAGCCCTGCATAGACAACGTTTGGCACAGCTGACCTTCCACAGGAGTGGAGTCACCTCATGGCAGTGTGTTATTCCGTGACATTGCCTGAGCCCATGGTGTGTGTTCTGTGAGCATGTCTGTGTGTGTTCCCTTCCATTCCTTTTTACTACACAGGCTGTATTCCCTACAGATGTTCCAGTTTGTGGTGCTTGCTGAGTTGTCCTGTGTTCATCTCCCAGCTTGGGACAGGGTTTGCTTGGCTGTTGGTACATGGCTAACTACTGGTCATTAGGGTGTCATCCCTAGGTGTGTTTGTTGTGAGGTCCTGGGATGTGGGCAAACGCATGTGGGACACATTCAGGATTCCCCAAGACCATTTTGTGTTTCCGCCATCATGTTGTTATGACTATGTGGTATCTTTCAGTGATTGTGACACGTGTATGTGTGTGTGACTGCTCCCACTCCTCAGGTACAGTGGTGCAATGTTGGAAGGTGTCAGCATGTGTTCAATATGGTTCTCCTTGGGTTCTTAATTGGTGTGTGACTGTGGCAGGGATCCCAATGATTCTAATACATTTCAGCTCATGGCAATGTCCTGCATACTGTGAAGTGTGTCAGACATTCACGAGGGTTGTTGACTGGGCACGTGTGATGAATGATGGGTACCTTAGATCCCCACCCCCACCCCTGGGATTGTCATGGGTGCATGTGCAGTGTCACCAGTCCATGTGGGCTTCACTGATGTACATTGGTGCAGATTCAGGTGTGTGGTGTTTGGAGTGGCCAAATGTGAGTTGTGTTGTAGCTAGGCCCCTAGCTCCATTTGGGCCTTGCATTACAGGCCATGCCCTGTGGTTTCTGTTTGTGTGATGGCAGTTTGTTGGTCAGGACTCATGACCCAGTTGCACAGGTGACTGTGCTTCACAGTATGTGCAACATCTACATTTGTCATCACAGGGGAATTACTATGCATGCTAGTGTCACCACATTGTGGGGTCCCTGAGGGTAGTGCTGTGGTGGTTGTGTCTCTTGCTGTGTTGGTTGATGTTCCACCCAGCTTGTGTCACATTGATCTGTTGGGATCCCACTCATCTTACAATGTGTGATTGACCACAAAGGTGTGCCGAATTAATGAGTTTCTTTAGTTTGTCACTGTGTACACATCTGTGTGATTGCAGTTCTGCCCCACTCATGTGTTGTGTAGTACCCTGGGGACACTGACACACACACACATGTTGTTTTTGATATGCAGTGTGAGTCTGGCTGGCTGTGTCTGTGCATCTGCAGCACTGCATTGGTATGTGTTTTGTGGGCCATTGGGTGGATGTTGTTTGGAGATTCTTCCCTACTGTCCCTGGGACTCTTGCCTCATCAGTGTGCACATTCATCATGTTTGGTATGTCCCATAGCTGCCATGGTCTAGGACTTTGTGACCTAACAGCTGCAGCATCCACGGAATGCTTAGTTTGTGTATGTGTTTGTTCAGGTATGTATGTTTGCATTATGTTGGCCACATCTGACATTGTCCAATTGGACACTGGAGGCATTCTCAGCCCCCATGGGCGATGCTTGTCTGCACATTGCAGAGGGTGTTTTTGTTGCACAGCAATCTTTGCCTCACCACATCTGTGTCTGTATGGGATACAACCACTACTTTGGCTCAAACGTGCTTGTGGTTTTAGGACAAGGAATCATACATGCTGTTTGGCAGTTGCAACTTTTTTCATGACAACACTCACCTTTAGCTCACTGTGGTGTGTGGGGGTTTAGACCCCATTACCACAATGTGCAAAATGTGCTGTACTTTTGAACCCCACATTCACATTTTGCTCACTGTGGTGTGTGGGGGTTTCGACCCCATTACCACAATGTGCAAAATGTGCTGTCCTTTTAAACCCCACATTCACATTTTGCTCAGTGTGGTGAGTGGGGGTTTAGACCCCTTTTCCACAATGATCATGGACTGCTGTAGTTTTGAACCCCACACTTACATTTTGGTCACTGTACTGATGGGGGGTTTAGAACCCATTACCACAGTGAGCATAGACTGCTGTGGTTTCCCACCACACACTGGGCTTTTGGTCACTGTGGTGAGTGGGGGTCCAGACCCCATTACCACAGTGATCATGTAATGCTTGAATAGTGAAACACACACTCAGCTTTTGGTAACACATGTGATGGGAGGTACATTGTCTGTTCACTGTCAGATTCACTGTTGTAGGCATTTGACACGGGAAACCCACGATTGCCATGATGGTAGGGGTGGTGTGTTTTGCCTACACACTCACCCTATGTGTGTGGATGCTGGTAGTGTTATGCATCCCCCATCCTGTGTGTGGGTACTGCTAGTACAGGTTGGCATCCAGCCCCTATGGGCTGGGCACTGGTGGGAGTGGTAGGCATCCAGCCCACTATGGGTAGGGGGTACTGGTGGTGCTAGGCATCCAGCCCCCTATGAGTGGGGGTACTGGTAGTGATGTGCATCCAGCCCCCTATGAGTGGGGATGGTAGTAGTGATGGTCATCCAGCATCATGGGAGTAGGGGGTACTGGTAGTGGTAGGCATCCAGCCCCCTATGAGTAGGGGGTACTGGTAGTGCTAGGCATCCAGCCCCTATGGGCTGGGCACTGGTGGTAGTGGTAGGCATCCAGCCCACTATGGGTAGGGGGTACTGGTAGTGCTAGGCATCCAGCCCCCTATGAGTGGGGGTACTGGTAGTGATGTGCATCCAGCCCCTATGAGTGGGGATGGTAGTAGTGATGGTCATCCAGCATCATGGGAGTAGGGGGTACTGGTAGTGGTAGGCATCCAGCCCCCTATGAGTAGGGGGTACTGGTAGTGCTAGGCATCCAGCCCTTATGGGCTGGGCACTGGTGGTAGTGGTAGGCATCCAGCCCGCTATGGGTAGGGGATACTGGTAGTGCTAGGCATCCAGCCCCCTATGAGTGGGGGTACTGGTAGTGATGTGCATCCAGCCCCCTATGAGTGGGGATGGTAGTAGTGATGGTCATCCAGCATCATGGGAGTAGGGGGTACTGGTAGTGGTAGGCATCCAGCACCCTATGGGTAGGGGGTACTGGTGGTGATGTGCATCCAGCCCCCTATGAGTGGGGATGGTAGTAGTGATGGTCATCCAGCATCATGGGAGTAGGGGGTACTGGTAGTGGTAGGCATCCAGCCCCCTATGGGTAGGGGGTACTGGTGGTGATGTGCATCCAGCCCCCTATGAGTGGGGATGGTAGTAGTGATAGTCATCCAGCATCCTGGGAGTAGGGGGTACTGGTAGTGGTAGGCATCCAGCCCCCTATGAGTAGGGGGTACTGGTAGTGCTAGGCATCCAGCCCCTATGGGCTGGGCACTGGTGGTAGTGCTAGGCATCCAGTCCCCTATGGGTAGGGGGTACTGGTAGTGATGGGCTTCATGCCCCTATGGTTGAGCTGTTGCTAGTGTACGGCATATCAACATCCCTATGTGTGTGTGAAATAGTGCGGGTACGTGTCGTTTGTTTCTGTGGTGGGTGTCTGACTTACCGTCTCTGACGTAGGCGTCTGTTCCTGATCCGGTCATAGATGTACAGTACAGGGATGACCTGCGCGATGGGATTCATGCTGTCTTCGTCTCGTACACGCTGATTGTTGCTCCGTCTCGTACCCGTTGCTAGTTGGTCCATCTCGTAGCAGTGGATCGTGTTGTAGCGCGAATCGTGCCTGTAATACTGCTCTCCCGGATGCTGTGAAGTGCTGGAAGTGGTGACCCGTTCGGCGCGTAGCAAGTGCGCATCGTACTTGTCCGGCCGGAAACTGCTGTGTATTTGCTTCCGTGCGACTCGATTCGGCGTTTACGGTTCCGGCTCGTACGGGAACTGTAGCTGGATTCGGATTTTGAGCACATTTGCGCATCGTACTTCCTTGCTCGGATGGTCCGCCTGCCGGAACGTGTCGTTCGGAAGGTAAGCCTACGAGCGGCTCTTTGAGGGCATACCGAGCGAGATCGGAATCGACCCCTTAGTGTTGAAATGTCATCAACAACCTACATTTGGTGCCTGCCTGTAAGAAATTGGGTCTCTAGTTGGCAGAGGTATGCTCCCTCTCCAGGTAGGGACCACAATCCTAGTAAGGGTAAGCTAGATAGATACTAAAAGATAACCTGTGCTCACCCTCTTGTAGCTTGGAACAGAGGAGTCAGGCTTATCTAAAGAGGCAATATGTAAAGCATTTGTGAAACACACACACACACACAATGAAAATACCACAAAAATACTCCCCACAGGTTTAGAACAATAAAGAATAATGTTATGAGAAGTTTAAGACCAAAACAACAAAAATCCAATAAGTAGAAGCGGAGTTATGAATTTTCAAAGAATAAACCAAAAATAGTGCTTAGAAGTCAGTAGCGCTAAGGGGTTACTTGAGGTCACGCTGGACCAGAGTAAATCCAAAGTTCAGGCTGACCAAGATGGAGGGCAAGCCGGCTACAGGACTCAAGCAGGTCCTGCTGTCAAAGTACTTTGGATGGAGCAACTGTCGATGTTAAAGACTCGATGCAAGCAGTCAAGGAGCTGCGTCTTCGTCTTCAATCCTGTGGATGGAGGTGAAGCGTCGTCGCCGATCCATGCAGTCGATGAAAGCTTCGGTGTCAAACCCCTTTATGATGCAGGCGCTGCACCGATGTCAAGCCGCATTGTCCGTCAGTGTCGAGCCACGCAGTCCTTCGAGGCGATGTCGCCGATCGACTCCTGCTTTTACGTCGGAGGGCAATGCATAGGTTTCAATCGGCGCAAAGTTGGCACTGCATCGATTTTGATGATTCTGGACAGCAGAAATCACCTTTCAAGGGCCCAGTACTGGATTGACACCACTTGGCAGGGCAGGACTGATGGCAGAGGCCAGGTGCTTTTCATCGGAGGCAAGTCAGAAAGTCTTTGCTTTAGGTAAGTGAGGCTCTCCTTTAGATGTTTGCCCTCCAAGAATCTCAACATATCTCTCCTATCAGCTTGTCCCTGCAGTCTGTTCCCTGTTTAATTTATCAATCAATATAGGGAAAATTCCATTGTCCTGGAGGATGGCACAGCTCAGACCCATTAAAAAAAGACTAACCTGGCATTGACCAATCTTGCTAACTATCCTCCCATCTCGCTACTCCCTTTGTTGGGTAAGCTGTTGGAGCGACTCATAAACAAACAAATTATGAATATCTAGAGGCTAATAGGATTCTATATCCATCACAATCTGGCTTCAGACCATCACAGAGTACCGAGACAGCTCTGGTAGAGGTCACTGACCATATCAGAGGCTTTCTCGATGCCAATTTACCATCTGTGCCGGTGCTGCTGGACTTGTCCACAGCATTTGATACTGTGTTTCATGCCAGGCTACTTCGTAGGCTGCAGGAGATAGGTATTCACGAAAAAATGCTAAAATGACTTGGTGATTTCCTTTCCAATAGGACTCAAACTTTCATTCTGGACTCCTACAAGTCTCGTACCATGGTGCTGGATAGGTGGGCCTCAGGGCTCTTGTCTGAGCCCAACACTTTTTAACATTTATGTTGCCCCGCTAGCCAAAGTTGTCAGAGCCTTTGGTTTTGAAATAATATTGTATGCGGATGACACGCAACTACTGATTTCCTGTGACAAAAATCTGGTCAAAATGAAGGAATCTTTTTCTGCTGGGATGAAAGCAATTGCTAGATGGATGACAGAAAACTGTTTCTTTCTAAATAAATAAAGGAAAAACAAAAATTATACTGTTTGGGAAGGCCCAACAGCTTTGGAATCCTGAGTGGTGGCCCCCAGAATTTAGTATAGCTCACACACCAAAACAGGTAGTTAGAAACTTGGGAGTTGAACTGGACCAATCTCTTATAATGAAAGAGCAGATTTCATCCATTATTGGCTCTTGCTTTCATATGATGTGTTTGCTGAGAAGAGCCTTTTCCTTTCCTACCACTCACAGTGAGGAAAACTCTGGTACAGGCTCTCGTCATCAGCCGTTTAGATTAAGGTAAAGTACTACTGCCCTCAGCAAATTAGATATTGCTATCAAAACTCCAAGTGGTGCAGAACGCCGCAGCTCGTATCATCAGAAATCTCCCATCTCGAGCTGCATCTACCCCTCTCCTGGGTGCATTTCACGGGTTACCGGTACGAAACAGGATCATCTTTAAAATCTACTGTCTAACCCATAAGCTCTGATAGGGAAAGGACCCAGCTATTCATCTTCAAAGCTTATTCATTATCCCCCCCTCAAGACTTCGAAGATCAAGTAACAAAGTTTTCCTCACTGTTCCTGGGGTCAACAACAAGTCTCGTTCAGGGGCAGATCGCTTTCATACCTTGCCCCTTTTTAATGGAATAAGCTGCCTCTTCAAATCCGTACCTGCAGGGATCACTTCTAATTCAGGATATTACTTAAGACTGATGTATTCTAATAGTGCTGTTTTTTTTGCCTCAGTCCGGGTACTGCACCGAGATACCCCTCCCGGGGTGATTTGTTTGTGTTATAAATAAAATAACATAACATAACAGGTACTGTTGCAGAGTTGCAGGAAGTATTTGATGGCCCTGAGACTTCAGAACAGGGGCAAGCTTGGAAGCCCTTGGAGTCACCCTGGGTTCAAGTGAGATGGGTCCAGTCCTTTTCCTCAGCAGGGCAGAGATCAGCAGGCAGCTCGGCAAACAGAAAGCAGTTCCTTTAGAGGAGCAGTCAGGCAAAAGGGCAATCCTTGTAGCACAGCAGTTTTTACTCCTGGCAGAGTTTTTCACAGGTCCAGTAGTGTATTGTCCTGGTAGGGTCAGAGCCCCAGTACTAGTACCCAAATGTGCCTTTGAAGTGTGATGACTTCAAAGCAAGGTCTTGAAGTGCAGAGGTCCCCTTTCATCCCAGTCCTGTTTGCCAGGCTATCTGTAGGTGGTAATAAGCCTTTTGTATGGGACACAGGACCCTGCCTATTCAGGTGTGTCAGCTCCCCTCCCCCTTCCTGCCCAGGAAAAGCTATCAGAATCTAGATGAATGCAGACGAGTTCTCTGTCACACCCACCCTTCCTGTGTTTGTGACTGTCTACAGGGAATGCACAAAGTGTAGCTGTCATACATCTCAGATGTGTATTTGAGATAGGCTACAAGGTGCACAGAGTAGTAAGAGCAGAGAAATAGCCACTTTCTAAAAGTGAACAAAACAGAAGGGTTGAGATAATTTAACATCAGCAAGTCTAGGCCACTATGAATTTGTAAACATACAAATGTCAGTACTGACTTTCCTTTAACAAAACAATGATTTCTATTTGTGATCACACAACTCAATTGCAGTGGTCACCATTAATTTACAATATTTTTATTGTGACATATTTGTTTTGATAAATTTATCATGAAACTGTCATAAACAGAGGAACAACAGTCTTCATGAATTGTATCAATTCACATTTTTTGTGTGACCCACATCACATAAACAACATCACATTATCACCACAATGAATTGTGACATATAACAACATAACAAACATTTATAAGAACATATACCAATCAATGTCCTAGTTCTGAACTTTGAAAAGCAAAGGGAGCCTGCATGTGCTAACCATAGGAGCCCCTCATTTTTTGGCCACCACCAGGGGGTGCAAACTTGTTCTGTAATCGAAGACCTAAACCAGGGATCTACACAATGATTATGCTACTGCAAGATTCCCTGCGTGCCTTGCTTCCTTTTTTAACACACTCCCTGGTTCTCTTATGCTGTCAATGCGTTTCGAACCCGATATCAGTATGGGGTTCTGCTCAGGACTCAGAACTGCAGGACAGAGAAAAACCTTTCATCAATATTCTGAATGAACTTAGTTGTGGGCTGAAAATTACTCTAAAAGCACGTCCTCCACTTACATTCACTTCTGTTTGTTGGTTCCTTCCTATTCTATTATGCTCGTCTGTTTCTTCACAATTATTTAAAGCTGAACGAAAAACAAAATGCGCTGGGAAATGACATGAATGGTCTGTATATTTTTAATTTTAATGGTCTGTATATTGTTAATTGGAAGTCACTAATCTGGAAACAAAAGGTGCGGTACAGGCGTACATTTCTGTCGAGCACATGAGGTAGCTCCAATCACTTGTTTTGTGTGAAAAAGGCAATTGTCTCTGTTGTACAGATGGAGGGAATAGAATGTGAAACTACTGAGACAATTGCCGGTTTCACACCTAGAATAGGAAGGAATCAACAAACTGAAGCGAATGTCAGTGAACAAGTGATGGGCGTGCTTTTAGAATCATTTTCAGCCCACAACGAAATTAATTCAGAATATTGATGAAATGTTTTTCTCTGCTTTCCCCCATTTTTGTTAATTTGATGTAGTCCCACTAGTAGCAATTAACTCACAGGCCCTGGGTATATGGTATACCCCTTTACAAGGAATTTATAAGTAAACTAAATATGCCAATCAGGTATACACCAATGTCACCATGTTTAGGGGAGAAGCACATGCACTTTAGCACTGGTCAGCAGTGACAAAGTGCTCAGAGTCCTAGGGGCAACAAAAAGATACAGCAAAAAGTGGAGGTAAGCAGGCAAAAGATTTGGGGCAAGACCACCGTAAGGATGTCAGGTCTAACACTGCCCCTGATTAAAATCTGCTAGAGACACTAAGAAAACAGATTTATCATTCTCCGTCTGGCCTATATATCGAATATTACAATACAAGCACCCAAAGAATTAGCCTCTTACTCTGTGTATCCCATTTTACCTACTCAATTATGTTGTCGATACTTTTTGTCACACTTGTCATTTGCAGTATGGGAGTCAAATTGGGCTAGAGCATGGAACAATGGCCCAGCCAGCTGCTAAAAAGTGGAATGGCAGAGAGTGTGGGAAATGAGCCCCTAAGTGGGGAAACTGAAATGAATCACAGAGCTGTACATCATCATTTATGTATTGCTAGGGGTAGCAGGCACTACCGACCATGCCCCTGGACATAGTCTTGAGACCCTCCTAACTAAGAGACAACAGGTTAGCTCCACCAACAGAAAGTAAACATGGCTCTGGAGCTCTGTTTACCTTCTTTTCCATGTTTACCTTCTTTTTGTTTACCTTCTTTCTTCTTCCAACCAGTTTGCCCTTCCATTAGCTTCTCAGGAGTAAATTAGAGGCTGCATTCATGCTAAGTGTGGGGCACTTTTGACTCTCAGTGAACCTCTCAGCACCTAATTGCAATTTGCTTTTGTTCCTCAGTGTTCTGGGATGTGTCCACCTTGAGACAAACAAAGGACTGCCAAGGTTTAATTTGAATGTGTGACAGTGTTAATTAATCTAATGTTCTGGAAAATGTATTTTATTTCAAAATCATTTGTATTGAAAATTTTATAAGACAAGAATTATAGACATTACAGACATAGACGAATGTTTCTATCTGTCAAATAGGAACATTCGCTTAATGGGGTATTAAAGTTGAAATAGAGTACATCACCATTTAATATGTAGTAATAGCATCATGGAGTCGAAGTGATGTAATATACCAAGATAGCAAGATAGTATTAATTCATAGTATCTTATAGTTGGAGAGGAGACCGAGGTGCTATGAGGGAAAGGTACATTAGAGGACAGTTGGATTACCCCAGAGTAGTAACGAGGTGTGGAAAGGAAGTGGGGAAGAGATTTGAGATAGACAGGCGAGACACAGCAACAGAACAAAGAAGAAATAGAAGAAATTGCGGACAGAGGGAGTGGGGGTGAAGGGATGGAGGAATGTGTGACAGGTAGGAGGAGGAGGGGGCTGGAGTGGGAGGTAAGGGAGGGGGTGAGGGGATGGAATGGAATCGATGAATGCATCTATGTTAGACCAGATGTTTTGTTTTTTCTTCGATGGGGTTTTTGGGTAAGTGTTTAGAGAGTTATCTGCTCCCCTGTTAAATTGTATCCATTCCCACCAAGCGAAAGTTTGGAGAGGTCTTTCCACTCAGCTACAATGGCATTAAGACCGGTTAAGACAAGGACATCCCCCAAAATGCTTTCTTCTTTGTCCAGCTTAGGATTTGTGTCTGAGGGGAAGATGCCACAAACAACAGAGGCAAGGTCAGGGGTCCAATTTATTTGTAGAATTTATGAGATGGTATCGCTAAGTCAGACTGTTATATTCCCGGGCTAGGCCCATGCAGCAAAGCAGCTTATTTCTTACATTGTCCTCACAATAATATTTAAGCCATGAAATTTTGCACATATTTGCGTGCATAACAATGTTGGATTAGTTTCCCTGAAACTAAACTTGTGTACACATTTAGCTTCGCACAACATTATCACAATGCCATGAACATCATGTACAAGGTCTCTTTTCGCACTATGTACAAATGTCATTTCTATCTTCATCCCCGGGGCAACAGGGCTATCTACATATCCATAACATTACTAATCTATACGCACATCGCAAGGCTGCTTTCTATTATAAAAGATGAGCATCCCGATAGATTAGTAGAGGAGGCACTTCAGCTGACACAGAGGGTCCCTGCATGCTGAGACTTCACCACACAGCGGTCTGACATCATGTGAGTGGTGTTCAGTTCATGACTAAGACGGGGTCCTTAATTCTCTCCCATCAGGTAATGGGGTTGGATCATCGCTTGGGGGGATTCCTGGCTCCACACCTACACACACTCTGGGTACAATTAGAGTCGGGTTCGCATAGTAGGAGTACGCCAGATTATTGCCTTGCATGGTAGAACTAGCTACTATTTACGCTTTTGGTGCTTGTAATCACTGTTATCTGCTTCTGTCTATTACACTCTGCAGCACACGTATTTTGTACGAGAACAACGTTAGTTCAATAAACTTATTAAAAAGTCCCACTGTCTATTCTCTGTATACTTCTCTGAGAATAAGTGAGCACGAGAGACTGAACAAAAGGTTCTGTACTGTTTCCACGATCCCTGAGGGGTCAGAGTTGTCATTGTCACTGGTTGCCAGAAACCATTCGCTCCCTGATAAGGTTAGGGGGACTCACGGTGGCACTGTGAGCTAGCTGATCTGTAGGCCAACAAATCCTACGGGGGCGTCCGGACTCAGTCTAGGCACCAAGCCCCTAGTTTATGTTGTCCAACAAATGTGCAGATCCTATGAATTAGTAGAAACTACACGACAAGACCAGAATTTCTTGGAGAAGGCACAGTTGAGAACCATTTGTTGCAGGTTACCTGACACTTTCTCGCAGCTCCAACATGTATCAGAATCACGGAGACCAAGTTAAAAAGTTTAGCAGGGGGTCCAGTGGGCCATATAAGCTTTCCAAAATCTACAGTGTGCTAAGAAGGATGTAATCTTGTTGGTTGTGAGGTTAGCCCAGATGAAGGCCAATTTAGTGTCATATTATGAGTTGTGCTTGTATAGTCTAAGAGCGACTCCCATTTGCTATGTTCGATCTAGTTAGAGAGGAGTTTGTGAGTGTGAGGAAAGAGTATAGTTTGGAAGCTATGTGTCCCCCCTTAGCTAAGGTCTTCAAAGGGATTGGGAACTCGGAAGAACCCAGGGATTTATGTCTGGAAATGATGACTTTAATTTTTAGAAAGTGGTAAAAGTCTATGTCCTCGAGTTCAAATTTAGATTTGAGGTGAGAAAAGGCTATCGGTTTGCAGGGAGATCCCAGGTCTCCTACTAACAGGATGTCTTTGTGTACCCATTTCTCAAGAAACAGTGATTTGCATTCTGATTTCAAGTAATCATTATGCCATAATGAGGCTAGGAGGGAGGTGCACATTTTAATAGGGAGTTTGAAAACGCTTGTCAGGGAAGGTCTTCAACCTACTTCAAGGACACCTGCTTATACTTTCAAAGATCAAAGTTTTGACATTTGGTTGTTTTACTGAATTTGTATGTTGTTGTCCACTGACGTATGATTGCTTGCCTGGTATGCTGCGTCTCTCATGCATAAGGTATTCCCTGTGCAATGCACTGTATCCACCTGGTACTCTAGACCCTTAGGGTTCATTGTGTGCACTAGAAGCCATCCCTGTAGACTACAGGGCTTTAGCCATAACACCTGGTAAGAGAACAGCCCTTTGTGCCAAGGTGCCTAAATACCAGTACTATTTGGCAGTCTCCCCTTACAATATAAGTCATATCAGCGCTAGAAATATGTTACTTATATTAAATGAAACACCCATAGATGTGCTAATACAGCAGCTGCTTTGCATAACTAGGTCCTTAAAAATAAACGGGGCAACCCAGTAACCCAGGGACCTAAGCTGGAAATATTTCACAAAATAGTGATCCCTATGGGGGAAGTGTAGACCTTGACTTCCACTGCAGAGTGTTAGTATCAGGGTACAAACACCAGTAACACAACTAGCTCAAAGTTATTTATTCATTTTGTTCAATTTATTCTTTGAGATATGCAATTCAATTCATTAGACTTATAACAATTGTGAGGTGCTCCTAGAGAGTGACGAAGCAGTGAAAGTGACTATTGGTGCAAAAAGTGCATACGTGCTATGTACAGAAACATATACATATGTGGCTGATAGGGATTGTAGGATATTTGGCGATAGCACCCGTGGAGCGAGCGTTGCTATCAACCATCAATATATTAAAACACAGTTCACATAGGTTATTTTGTCGACGTTTTGACCCCCTAAGTATGTTTATTCAAAACGGAGTCATCATCAGGACGAAAAATACATAGGCAACACCAATTGATAGGGGCAACTGGTCCCACAGTCAAGGGGGTATTAATCCTCGAAGTATCTTGAATCTTTCATATGAGCCCATCAGAGACGAGACTTGTGCTTTTAAAGGTGCATATATGTCACCAAGGAATATAGCAAATACTTTTCAATATTGCATGTCTGCTGTCATTTAATTAACAGCCTCCGTTGACAAAGAGCATTCCTCCCGAATGGATCATAGATCACATCTTGAGTGTTACAGTTACTAAAATGTGTGAGGGCAACAATGCTTGTATGATTGAAAGGTACTAAGTACAGTTTTACTTTTCGTAGTTTTGAAGTACACTGTAAATAATCAAATTGATTATTTGATTGGTTTTAGATTCTATCTGTAATAATAAAGTATGTGTCTTTTTTACATTATTGAGTTACTTGGCCCTTATATTTATATATGTAAATCACATATCTTGAAGTAAATATTTGGTTGCCTAGGGTGTTTCTTATACAATTGTAATTTGAAATGATTGCTGGCACAATTTGTTTCATGTGTGTTTGACGCTCTTGGGGTGTTGGAGATCTACTTTGCGGTAAGTGCATGTTGAAAGTGTGGTAAAACTTGGCTTGACTACTCTCGAGTGCTAACTGCACTGGTTACTGGGAGGGTGGATTCACTAGTTGTGGTAGAAGAGACTGTGCATTTTGAGTGGTGAGCTGTGTTCACTATCCTGTATCCGCCTGACCCATGAGGGGGCCTTGGACTGCTCGGGCAACGCTATCTGAAAATCGAGTGCAGAAGGGGTACTTGGCACAGTTGCTTAGAATCCATAGTAGGTTGGGTCCCAGGACATCAGGAGAAAAAAGGTTCAACCACCACAGTTGGGACAAGTAGCCCCCGCATGCCTGTGGCTCTCTAAAAAGCGTTCTGACAGCTATAATACTTGCAAGTCTGTTTAATGCAGACTCACATAATGTCTCATCGACATGGAACAAAAAAACAGCTTTCTAATCTTTCTCTTTTTTCAGGTCAAGTTCCTCATATCTGCAAATTGGCTATGGTAGTACTACCCCTGTTGAAAAAAAAACATTGCACAAACCTTGAATCTTTGTATAGAAAGAATAAATAGAGTTTTCCTATATATATATAACCTGTATGTTTGTGTATATTAACTTTATCCCTTATCCTTTTACCTACTTGTTGTTTTACTTACCTGTCCTTTCGAGGTGTTTTTGTTATTTTTTTTTATAATAATGATTTTTTTAGGTCCCAATTTTTTCAGATTTTTTTTAAAACAAAAATACCGGGTCACCCGTAAAACTACAAAACAATATGCAGAATGACGATTCCAGACAGGAGATAAGAGATATAACCATTACTGAGTGTAAATGATGGAAAGTCCTTTCTAAACTTTTTAACATAACCTCTAGGTGGCAGTACTGCCCTACAATCCTAAATGTAGGTCTATCATCACAAAAAAACATTAAATGAATGGAGAACAGCTCAAGTTTTTCTTAGAGTGAAATGAGGTTTCCGTCTCGAAAAAATATATCTATCTACCGTCTCTACTGTAAAATTCTATCTCCGTTTCCGTTATAAGTGAACGTTTTTATCAGCCGATCGGTCGGAGTTAGTCCTGAAAAGTTTGGAATGTTTCCAAACTTTCCATGCATACTGTTCACCTGATTCTCATAGCTTATGGTGTACTTAATACATGTGCCTGAGAAAGATGCATGTGTTCAAAACGTAAGTAGTGATCTAGTCTGAACTGGGTATAAAGGAAAGCTATGCATTTTTAATATATATGTTTAAGAATCCAAATATAGGAATAGTGGTTATTTGTACGACTCTGAATTTGGGTCTACCTATAATAACCTGTAGGTGAGAGGGCATTTGGCAAAACGTATTCTTTCTCCCACATTGACATTGTTAGAACACCTTTCAGAGGACCACGGGCCAAGAAGGAGTAACTCGGCTCCACCGTGGGGGTTGACGCATTTAACTCCTGATGTCCCGAGCCCGACTTACTATGGGTCCTGAGCAACTGGCCCAAGTAAAGGGGAGAGAGGGGGGGATTTGAACACAGGCTCAAAACTCTAAATACGTTCAGCAGCAGCAGTAAATGATTGTTCAGTCAAATACTTACTTTTATGAAAAAGTGAGTATTTATATACAACATAAAGTGAAATACAGCATACACAAGCAATACACACAGTCCCTTGAGATCAGGGCTCTAATGTTCGATAGGCAGGGTCCCTGTGTCCCACTACCTCTCACTAGCTGTAGGTTTTTTTTCCTAATCACTATAGGCGACAATCTGCTTAGGCCCCACTAGTAGTCCAAGTCTCAGGAGTCTCACTCCGAGTCTTTTAAAAATGAAAAGTGTTCCAGCGCCCGAAGTGCTATGTGGCAGAACAAGTTTCCCCAGTGGCCTTCTGGCCCTACGATCAATCTTACCCGCTCCTCCTGCAGGGGTTGTGCGACCAGAGTCTCCAGGAGCATTTCCTTCCTAGATGTTGCAGATGGGGTTCAGCGGCTGCTGTTGGTGAGTAGCACGCACGGTTCTGCAGGGGCAGCAGTTGGGCGTCCATGGAGCTTCCTCCGGTGGCAGTAAGTTTCTCTGATCCTTCTCAATGGTGGGGAGGAGGGGACAACTGCTCCAGTTCAGATCCTCAGGTGGGGTTTTGGGACCACACTGTTCACCACTGTAACCTCTCCTCTCAACAACGGCTTGAACCAGGCAACGATCCATGTCCTTTTGGGTAGTCCCCTCTGGCATATGGGGTCGCCAATTTCACTCCATACACGAGTGATGCCTTGATCTCCAGGGCAGTAATCTCCTCTTCACAGAAGGCCCCTGTGGCACACAGAGTCTCAGATTTCACTATGCACATGGGAGATGGCCTGATCTTCACAGCAGTAATTTCCTCTTCACAGCAGCCCCTTCTGGCATACAGGGGTCGCCCATTTCATTCTGTACACATGCGACGGCTTAATCAGCACAGCAGTCTGGCATTCTTCACAGTGCCCACTCTGGCATCCGGGGTCTTTGTTTTTACTCTGCATGGGCGACGGCCCGATCAGTGTAACCACGGCTAACTTCACAGCAGCCCCTCTGATGTACAGGGTCGCCGACTTGAATTCGCACACGAACCATGACCTCATTGGTGCAGAAGCTGTCTCCTCACACTTCACTATAGGGATCCACTCACCAAGATCCCCCACTGAACCTCGCTCTCTGCAACGCTCTCCTCTTCCTCACTGGGCACACTGCTCCACTGGTGCTCCAGGGGCAGGTGGTCTTGGATTCCCCTGGCTGATGTCCGCTTCTGGGAGAGTGGCAGGGCTAAGCCTCCAGTCTTGGTCACAGGCAGAAGTTTTGCAGAGCTCCTCGTGCAACCTGACTGACTGCTTGACAGTTGCCAATTTTGTGGCCTCAAGCTCTCCTTCTTATATTTCATTTCCAAATGCCAAATGTGATTTAGGGTCTGAGGGGCCTACTTAGGTGATGGTGTGCATCGCATTTGCACCACACAACATAGTACATGCGCGGCCCAAACCTTAAAGTAAGATTTATGAAGCCGCGCGAGTGGCTCATTAAAATCTAGAGTAAGGCAACGCAGCACAAATCGCTGCGTTGCCTCACTCTGCCCTTGGAAGGCATTCCATGGACGTTGCGTGGGTGTTTCCACGCAACTCCCACGGTCTTTGGCACATTCTCAGATTCACCATAACTGGTAGACCTGGGAATGCGTCACAAAGATGCGCCTTCCCAGGAGAGGCATAATGAAGAGAAATATCTTTATTTCTCCTCGGTACTACCTCTTTCTATGTGTGCTGCATTCTGCAGCACACATACAAAGAGGAATATGCCTCTCAGGATAGTTTTTGTGCAGGAAGGTGTCCCTACCTGAAGAAAACCAATCCTGTATGCAATGCAGGCAACCTTGCAACATGATGCAAGGGTGCCTGCGTTGGTGCTAGGCTGCCAAAAGAGCACCAGCGCTGGGAAAAATAAAATAGGATACTGCTATAGGGTATTGTGGACCTCATTTCATGCTTATATAATGAATTATTTGCTGTAACTGCAGTTAACCCTTTCTCCCATGGACATTAGAGCATCACATTAATAGTTGGCAAATAGATACATTATATGGCATATCATTTGATCTCTGCTGTAACTGATATTATGTTTATGCACCTTTACCATGGTATGCAGAGTGAAGAGATTAAGGGGCCGATTTATATATTTGCACGGACCATCAAGTGTCAGTCTGTCCGCCGTTGGAACCGTACTACCCCCTGATCTATATGTTGGCCGTTTGACGGGCTAAAGTCCGTCAGGGCTCTGCCGTCACCATCACGTGCAGAGCAGACTCCTCAGTGGATGGAGTGAAGAGCCAAAAAGCAGCAGACGGGCGGATAACAGCCACAACTCCGCTCTCACAATCACGATATTGCTTTCCGTTGGGGTTACCATGGCAGTTAAATCTCCACACCTAAGCTAGTGGTGTCCCTCCAATAAAAGGGGATAAGCTACCTCTACATACCTTTTGCATTGTTGAGGCACAATGCACCTGCTGTTGGGAGGTGCTGCATATCTGCTCGTCGATCACGATGACTACCTACCACATTGGTGCAGTCGTAGGAGGTATGTACATATAAATGTGTGTAATAAGAGCAAACTGCATTACAATGCTCATCAAGATATGAAAAGTACTGAGTTTACTGTCAGCAAATCTTCACTGGGACATGTAAAAATAAGCTCACAAAGTCATGTACCTGTCCTGGAGAAAATTGTAATGTCCGAAGTAATCTCAATTTAAATGTAGTGTGTGGATATGCCTATACACTCTGGACATATCAAAAGTACGTGATACCATGTATGTGGTGTTATTGTTTGTCATCACGAAGGTACTACATAATACAAAGCTAGTGTAGCTGGCAACATTACCTACCCATAATAATGAGAACAAATCTGAACGCCAGTGCCTTTCTATAATAAGATCTGACATAATAAAAGTTGAGAGATTCCAGCAAGAATCAGGGAATTTGGATAACCTAAAGTTACCTCTTCATTCAAAGTACATCGCAGACAACCTGATAGCTATGAATCTTTGAACACACTCTCTTTTTGAATCCATAATTAGCATTAGACAGAACAAGTCTGAACAAGGCAAGTGTAATAAAGTACCACATGATACGGAGGGGTCAAACAATTTAGATGCTATAGATTGACTGACTTAGCAGGGTGTAGTGAATCCAACATCTAAAAGAACGCTCAGTCAACAAGAGAAGAAGCACTCTCCACTTGAATCCAGTCACCAAGCTAATTATGATGCCAATGCAGAGTGGATTTACCCACAAGAAAATAGGGCAACCAATGTTCACGAGATAGAGGGGAGTGGCTGTTTAATTAGGCATAGCGATCCACCGACCTGGCCCGCTGACTTAGCCCCTAAATTCATAAAGATGGTCTCCTGGAACATAGCCGGGGTCAAACAAAAAAACGTATTGAGCCGGACTGGCAGAAATACATCAAAGATTTTGATCTATGTCTTTTCCAGGAGACCTGGGCAAGAGAACCACCACACACACTAGGGTTTAGAACATTCAGTAAAAAAGCATTACAGTCAAAAAGAGGGAGACCGTCGGGTGGGCTGTTAACTTGGATAAAAATAAATATAAACGCCACCATAGAAATTGTGCCCACTGGCTCAACAGATATTTTGGGATTGAAACTTAAGTTCCCAAACTCAACACAGATATATCTTTTTAACATATATATAAGGCCAAAGGAGAGCTCGAAAGAATTACCGTTAATACAACAGTTCGAGGAGGTTCTCGAATCTATCGAACCAAATGGGGTTATTTTAGTGGGGGGGGGGATTTTAATTGCTGCTACGAACCAATAGTGGGATTAGATACTATTTTTGAGGAGGAAGATCCATCCAGGGGGATCCCCCTCCTCATGACAAAAAATATGGTTGGGTGTTCTATCTCAGCCATGCAGTTAAACCATCTCACTATTGACAGAGGCCTAAGGGCATGTAACAGCCGTTTTCCCTCAGATTTTGCATGCTGAAACACCTTCTCAAGAGGAAATTCTTCATCACGAATAGACTACGTGATGATAAGAACAGCCCATTGGGCATACGTACAGGATTTCAAAGTAGACAAAAGAGGAGAGAGTGACCACTTCCCATTATGTTTAGATCTATCTGGGAAATGGTTCTCCACCCATTCAACTCTTGTAATTGATCCAAGGGAAGAGATTAGGCAGCCCTTGGTAAGTAACAATTGGCGGGCAGTTAAGTGGCCCGTCATATTGGACCAAGTTGATCCCCTGACCAATATATATAATGCTTTTAGCGACCTTTTAACTTCTTATCTGGAGTCAAGCCCTGAATATATACAGATAACACAAATCCACCAAAAATTGGTGGAGAAGATAACATTTTATCTAGACAAACCCCAGACAGGAATAAATAACCACAGGGCCTTGACACAGCTGTCGAATCCTTGGTTTAATAAGGAATATGTATTGGCCAAACGTTGGCTCATCAGGGCTCTAAAAGCTAAAAACATAATTGAGATTAGACGTGAAAGAATAGAATATAGAAAAACACAGAAGGTAGCCCTAAGAAATTGGGAAGACGCTAACTGGGAAGATCTCTTAATAGCTTCAAAAATTGGGGACCAGTCTACGTTCTGGAAGTTAATGACCCATGGTAGCAAACTAAATAAGACTGCCTCTGACCACTTCTTAGACCTCAACACATGGCAGAGACACTTTGCTAACTTATTTGCCACCCCTAATGAGCCGGATATAGATCTTCATAACGTTACCGGGGGACCCTTGACACTTACACAAACTGTGCCCTTACAGTTTAGTATTGAAGACACAGCGCTTGCTATAGCAGCTATTAAGTCATCAAAGGCGCCAGGACCCGACAAGATACCAGGGGACTTATTAAAACATGCCCCAGAAGTGTGGGTGCCATACACAAATTTATTATGTAATGCAGTAGCCAGGGGGCAGCCCATTCCAGTATCCTGGAAGGGCGCAGAGATAGTCCCTATTTATAAAAAGGGCAGTAGAGATGATCCTGCAAATTACAAGCCCATAAGCCTGATAGACATCCTGCAGAAAGTCTACGCCAAGCAGATTTTGGCTAAGTTAACTGACTGGATCGTGGAAAAAGACATACTCTCACCTTGCCAGGCTGGTTTTAGAAGAAAAACAAGTACAATTGACCAAGTTCTTAGACTTTTAATTCTAGCCTGGAAGTATACAAGGCTAAGAGCTGGCCACTTGTATGTTGCTTTTATTGATTTAAAAGCAGCATTTGACTTGATTCCAAGAGTGCTGCTATGGAAAAATCTACACCAACAGGGGGTACCTGATGAGATTATAAACCAAATCATAAGGCTACATGAGGGTAACTTTGCCAAGGTACGATGGGGCGCAAAGGAGGCAAGCTTACCAATGAGAATCCAGTTAGGAGGGGTGTGCGCAAGGGCTGTGTCCTGGCGCCTACCTTGTTTCTTTTATATGTAAATGATCTGGTGGAACATTTGCTAAAATCTTCCCATGACTCGCCTAAGCTTGGAGGGAACCATATCTGTGCTTTAACATTCGCGGACGATAACATTTTGCTGTCCCAAACTCCCAGGGGTTTACAAAACCTACTTGTTAGTCTTAACCAATACTGTAAAGCAAAAGGCTTAGAAATAAACCCAATTAAAACTAAATACATGATTTTGAGACCACATAAAAGTTTTAAAAACAAAATAACCTTGAATGGGGTGACCTTGGAGCATGTTTCCACCTTTGTATACCTGGGGGTTACCCTTGATTCCAAACTGTCTTGGAATCCACAAATAAAGAAATCAAAGGCCATCTTAATGCAAAACTCTGTCTCTATCGTAAAAAAACAATTTTCAATTGTATCAAAAGCTATCACTCCTGCCTTGGAAGTATATAAATTCAGAGCTCAAACCGCTGCCCTGTATGGATCAGAGATATGGGGCGGTGAAACCCTCAATCCACTAATTGTTGGGGAAAACAAAATCCTGAGAATGTTTGCGGCCCTCCCCAATCATACTCCACTGATCGCTTTGACCTATGACATGGGCATAAAACGACTGGAACATCTAGCTGTCTGGAGAACATTGTCATATTGGGTTAGAATTTGGACAACAGAGGAACTAGAAACCTATAGAGAAACCTTGAGTGAACTATTGGTACTGGATGCCCAAGTCACTTTTCCTTGGTTGGTTCACACTCGGAAATGGCTCCTTGATCTAGGTCTGAGCAGATTCTGGACAAATCTGAGACTGCTGATATCTGAATCAAAGCGCGAGATTAAGCACATTTTTGGGAATTTTATTGGGCACAAGGTCACTTTAAATAGTACATCAGGAAGGCTCACAACACAATTCTTATTGTTCAAAATGACTCCTTGTTTGAGCCATTCTTGGACGAAATCGAACCCCAATTAGCAAAGTCATTATATCTGAAATTTAGATATGAAATACTCCAGATAAATGCTTTTACTTACAAATGGGCAACGCCACAATTTAAGGATGGGGACCCCAAGTGTAATCTATGCCAATTGGGAGTAAAGGAGGCTATTGCCCATGTTTTATTTTTCTGCCCAGCGTATGTAATGGCTTGAAGGAAATGGATAAAACCACTAGGCAGGAGTTTGAATGTTAGAAAATACAACGAGATGTTGCGAATTCTAAAAACAGACAACTCACAACTCATTGTGTTTGGTCTCAGCAGATTTTTATTAGCCACCAGTTTTATAAGGAATAAGAGAGGGCTAAAATTTTTAATTACAGATCTAGCCCATACTTTTGTATTCGGCTATCACAGTGTTTTAGTATACATTAAGCGGCTCGGCTCAATCTAATTTAACTAGAGTAGTTTTACCTAGAACATACTTTATTGATACCTAAGAATTATTTTAGCATAATTTTTAATAATTGTGTATTTCCGGAAAGGGTTAACTGAGTATGCATTTGTACCTTATGTATTTCCCTACAAACATTGTAAACGGATAATTAATTTCTTTAAAGCAAAGAAAAATCGGAAATCTCAATCTCTATATTCATACTGTGTTTTACACATTGATGAGGACAGTTTTTAAAGTGTATATCTGTGAACACTATGTGTTATGTATTGTACATTTTTAAGAAATGCTTTGATGATTCGTTGAATTGAATAAAGATTTTTTGACTTTGACTTTGACTTGAAAGACAACTGAAATATGATAGGCACCTACAATTGTAAGTGCATGTCATATACAGCTGACCTTCCATTTACTCTAGAGATTGCTCCCATTGGAAAAAACAGAAACACCTCTTAGCACATAGATAAGGGTGCAGTTCATTGTGAGATAGATATTGTTGTCCATATTCCAAATTCCTGGCCCCTTCTAACGACTGAGCAAAATAAATGATCTCCATCACCTCTCCTGGCATCTCAACATGTCTGTCATTTTTAAGAAATATTGACCCTTTACCTATGTAATTCCTGTATAAAATAGTATGTTATATTCTGTTTGCTTACACCTGTCATGAATATCACATTGACACTTAAATGCCCATGACATATTGAAATTAATGTAGGCATGGCATATGCATCTGATCTCACATGTGTTACAAAAATACTTGCAGTGGAAACTACAGTATGAATATGAAAAACTGGATATTATGCCTGCCATAACATGATAATATAACTCAACGGTATCAATAAGTAAGAATGGATGTGTCATCAAATAATGCAGCCTTTGGGGCCTATGTCGCAAACAGTAACTATTTGGCACCAGACCACCAGATGCCTGGGATGGGCGGATAAACTTACAAAAGCCACACCGCTTTGGTCCTCTCAGCGGTTGGGTCTGCTTTGTCATCATAAAGGATTCAATAAATGGGACACTATTGGTATTACTAATAAGGGGACCTAATACACAGGGGCAAACTTCTCACCTTCAAAGAGCTGCAAACCAAACACGCCCTTGCACCGGGGGGAAGTTTTTCAATATTTGCAGATTAGACATGCACTTCTCACCAATATTCCAGACATATCCTCCTTACCAGACTCTTCCCCTCTTGAGGACCGCTTACTCTCAGAACCGCTCCCAACAAAGGCTGTCTCCTGCACATATCAGAAGCTTTGTAATAACCTACCCGACTCCTTTCAGACTCTTCGGGATCATTGGCAGACGGACATAGGGCCACTAGATGATGACGACTGGCAGACTGCATTAATGTCCCCCAGGGAAACGGCGATAAATCATCACTTTCGCCTTATCCAACTAAAAATCCTACACAGAACCGATCTCTCCGGTGTACTCCTGGCCAAGATAGGCAACCGGGCGGACGCACTATGCCTCAGACGATGTGGTCAAGATAGTACCTTCTATCATATCTTATGGAACTGTCCCGAGGTACGCCCCCTATGGCATAATGCAACCAAAAAAATGAAGGACACACTGGGCAAGCAGCTCCAATTGTCACCTCGATTGGGAATATTGAATATATGGGAAGCCACCGATTTGACGGAAATCGAGCAACAATGGGTGGCATTGGGGTACCTGTTGGTGAAAAGGGCTATAGCAATGCTGTGGGGATCTAATAAATGGCCTTCCACGATTGGGTGGGTGGCGGAGATGGATAGATGCATGATAGCAGAGAAGGAGGTCTACAAATTACGAGGTTGCCCCAAGAAATGGGACAGGAAATGGGGGGGGTGGAACGCCTTTAGGGGGGAGATTTGTACGTCACCAACTGAAGACATGGCGATGCGCAGAAGAACAGAACAATATTCTCCCAACCACCTAATTCCTGTCACACATGACTATTGATGTATTGTAATTCACCATATTTGATATGTACTGTGATATCGCAATGATGACTGTGTTCTTTCACTTTAAGAAAAATTGTTATATTTAAAAAAAATATAATGTGGCCTAAAGCACATAGCACAAAGTTTAAAGGCCTAAATATCCCAGGGCACCTTACACATCAAATAATATGATTATGGAACCCTACTTATTAATGTGTATATAACATATATGTTTGAACATTTAGATGTTTGTACACCATAACAAAATACAAGTTAGCCAGAAAACAAAATATTACAAAATGAGATTTCTCTTTCAATGATTAACAACATAAATAGAAACAAATACAAACAATACATGAGGAAAAAGGAAAGCATGGTTTCTGACCAAACTCTGGCCACATGTTCCCATATAGGAACTTTGCCTCCAGACTCACTGGCACACTAAAGACTCCTGCAAAAGGGGCATATGTTTCTACATGAACAGAAGGGGTTGGCCTTTTCTTCAGGGGCTTACAAGTAGTAGGGGTGATTGAGAAAAGAGTAGGAAGGTTGGATGGGGTGGGTGTAAGAGGTGTGGGGGAAGTAGAGGGTGTAGGAGCAGTTGCAGTGGTGGTGGGTGGGTATTGTGCATGTGAGTGTGTGTTTAGAATGATATG
Organism: Calotriton arnoldi; assembly: GCA_963921515.1. Lineage (NCBI taxonomy): Eukaryota > Metazoa > Chordata > Amphibia > Caudata > Salamandridae > Calotriton > Calotriton arnoldi. The sequence continues at coordinate 421,959 of CAWUFW010005494.1, forward strand.
GCGAGGTGTGGCTGTGCGTTTAGGTGTGTGTTGTGTTGGTTCCTGCAGTGTACGTGCGCTTTTTGATTACGATGAATGTCTTGGTGTAGTGTTTGCTGTTACTTTAGGTGTGTGTTGGGCTGATGCTGTTTGCTTGCCTGTAGGTTTGTCCCTTTGTGGTGTATTTTTTGCTGATGTTGCATGCTTGTCTGTGGGTTTGTGTTTGGGTGGTGTGAATTTTCCTAATGCATGCGTGTCTGTGGGTTTGTTCTTTTGTGGTGTGTGTTGCTGATTTTTCATGCTTGTCTGTTGGTATGTGTTACCACTGTGTTGATGATTTATATGATGTTGTGATGAACGTGTCCTATTGGATGAAGTTGTGGTGGTGTCTGTGGATGTGATTTGGAGTGTGGTGGTGGTGGGTGTGGTGGGTGTGTTGGGGGCTGTGATGGTGATGGTTGTGCGTGTGGTGGTGGTGGTTGTGGGCATGGTGGTTGTGGGAGTGCTTGTGGTGGTGGTTGTGGGTGTAGTGATGATTTTGTTAATATTGTCGGTGTCTGTATGTTTAGGTTTGTGAGTATGTTTATGATGTTTTGTATGACTGCCTGTGTGGGTGTCTGTGTGTTTTTGTTTGGCAGTGTGTGGATGTCAGTGTGGATGTGCTGGGAGAAGGACAAACAGAGGTGGATGGCGGTAGTATGGAGGGGAGAAGGGATTATGATAGAGGAAGGATCGAGAATGGAAGAAAAAGTGGTTGGTGGGTCGGAGGCAGTGAGGTCTGAGAGGGGTCTAAGATATGCCATGCCCCTTTGTATGAAACACACAAAAGGTGATGAGAGGCTGACCACTGGCAATAGCTCGGGGTAGCACTTCAAACCATAGTTCTTTGGCTCGCCATGCCACCTCAGTTTGGACGGGTTGGGATGCGGCCCGAGTAATTACCAGTGGCTGAGATTAATTCAAGCATTCCATCCATTACTTAGTTTGTATATTTTAGTATGATGCAATCCTAGTACCAACAGTGCAGTCTGCCCATCTGAAATACTGCGCAGCATGTCCAGAACCTCCTCCGATGTCACTGCAGAATGGAGTGGAGTAGGAGCAGAGGTGCCTGGGGTGAAAGAGACTCCAGCCCTTTTTGGGGCTAGATGTTGGTCAACATATGAGGAAACAGTAGGGAGGGTGTGAATCTTACTGATGGTGATGGACGCCGTTGTAGGTGCAGGAGATGTTCTTGGGCCCACCACCACTTGGGACTGGTTTGGTGTGGAGGCCTCCTGCACCTCCAACTCTCCAGATCCATCATACCTTAGATGATTTGCTATACATGTGTTTGAGCCAACATGCTCCTGGCTGTGTACTAAAATAAAAAATAATACACAGAGCAGCTACTAGAAAGATACAAATCCTTGAGTTAATGGAATATTCACCACACGCCTCACATAGACAATACAAACAGCAGGCCATAATGTACAATCATGCATGTTGCTGCTCAATCTCATTTATGAATGACTGTAAGGTTTTGCTGGCTTTAACATCCATGAAACGATCATGTGTAGTACAAACATAACCACTGGTTATTTATATTGGTATTTGTTACCTGCAGGCCTTGTCCTCTAACAACTGACACACAACAGTAGTATAGTTCAGATATCTTCATTATATACATGAAATAGGGGTTAATGCTTTATGGATATGAGTCAAATGTCCATCCTCGATATCCTGGATGGGTATGTGCTATACTCACTATATGTTTCTCATATATTACAGAAACACATTTAGGCACACTGTATCAACAGTAAAGGCACACTAAAGTGCCACAACATATCTGTAGTGATGGACACCCACATTTTAAAGAAAACTTTCTTTAGGACTTTGGCTTGCACACACTAGTTTTTATAAATCTGCACATATGAAGAAAATAGGGATAACCTACATTGTATTTGTGCCTCAATTCCAACTCAGCTGTGTAAACTCCAAAGTCTGTATCATGACATCATTAATAAATTTGCTAACATTATGAGCAATCCAATGTGTATGAAAACAGTGGAATTCTGTTTCATTTAAATATGCCCTCATGGAAGATGTAAGCTACTAGAGACAGCGGTCCCTTTCAAAAGAAATAAATACATATAACCACAATACTGCAATCAGGATCGGGTCTACTCATATACAGTTGATTGATATTTAGAATTTATTTACAGAAATGAAAGCTAAACAATACATGAAACATTGAGTGAGCAAAATGTGACGGGGTTTGAGGAAATCAATAGATTTCCTTACCTTTTCCTTCAACCTCTAAATTGTGGATCTCCACCAGCTTGGGTTGGGACACCGATCCCTCCCGGTTACCCACAGCTTCTTCAATTTACAGTAAGCCTCTGCCCCCTTCTCTACTTGTAGCGCGTAATTCGAACCCCGTCTCCCTCATTGTAGTATCCTCATTGCAGTATCAACGAGCGTCACTTAGGAGCAATTCAGACACCGGCTGTTTCACTGAGACTTAGACTTCACCATCATGTAACCGTGTTAATTGACCCCCACTAGACTAAGCCTCATTACTAAGCGTCACTGGGGCTTGAGCATGTGGTTTTTTCACCCTACTTATACTATTCACATGGGGGCAAGCGCGTTATTGCCCGTCCTCCTAACATACTAATTCTTTCCCTTTTTTTTCTCCTCCCCAAATTCTAAACCCTACCCTATCTCCCTTATACCCTTCCTCCTTTTTTCTTCCTCCCCGCCCTCACCACTTTCCCACCTTATCCAGGCAACTTCCCAGGCATTCTTTTTATTGTTTAGTCCTGATGATGATCCCATAACCGTTGTTGGGGATCGAAACGCCGTCGACAATCACGTCTTAAACTCCAACCTTCATTTAATACTTATGTGGAGTATAAGATGCTTTTGTTATTGTGACTATTGAATTGCGTACTTTCACCAAGAGTCACTTTTAAGTCACATGCCTGTGGTAAGGAAATCTGTTGATTTCCTCAAACCCCGTCACGTTTTGCTCACTCAATGTTTCATGTATTGTTTAGCTTTAATTTCTGTAAATAAATTCTAAATATCAATCAACTGTATATGAGTAGACCCGATCCTGATTGCAGTATTGTGGTTATATGTATTTATTTCTTTTGAAAGGGACCGCTGTCTCTAATAACTTACTACTACCCTTGGTCCCTTCTGACTATAAGGGTCCCCTTGTTCTTTGTCTATATACTCATGGAAGATGTAGCAAACATTAAGCTCAATCATACTAAAGTAAAAGGCTACAAGGATATTGCACAACTTCTTATAATCCCCTATTGCATACTTACACATCTCTCAAAGTGTGGCTTTGTTTGGAAGTAGACAACAATTACGTAACAAATCTTATTTCCTATCTGTCAGTCAAATGATTTACTATGATATACAAAATGTGGAGCTAATAACCATTGCACTGATCTGTTCATCAACTGTTAAATGCCAAAAGGCAAATCATTGACATTTTCAGATACTGAGGTGATTAATAGTACAACATTGAAACACACCGCATATATATGATGGAAATCCTATGTTGTTTGATATACATCCTATTCTCAATTTTGTATATGCTTGGTCCCTGTAACTAAACAACCCCTAACTGAGGTTCATAATTTGCAAAGGGGGAATTCTGAAAAATAGCTACTTTTATCCAACACACTCGCATATGATACACTTACTGCAGCATAAAAATTTGCTACCTCCATGTTGCTCTTCCACAACACAGGCGCCTATGTATGCATTTCATCTACTACAGGAAAAATTAAGTCAGACAATAGGCCATACACTTAACAGCATACTTACCCCCTTGTTGCTGTTCTCTGGCTGTCAGATCCCCATCAAGGAGTAAATAGGCCACCAGCAGTATGCGGGCCATCAGGGGGTGGGTGTGCTGCACCCGCTTTCTCTGACTGGAGGGCTAGCCCAGCTGGACCTCTGCCAATATCTTGGTCCAGCGCCGAAGGTCCTTCCAACACTTATGGAAGTTCAGGCTACTGCATCTATAGATCGCAAGGTGTGCACTTCAGCAGTGATGGCCCTCCATATTTCCTTCTTCATATGGGGGCTCACATACGAAATGCAACATATAAAATAAATGAAAAATGGTTACTACATCAGCAGCATGACATTTTAAATTTCAAACCTCATAAGGAAATGCTGTTTATTTTTCTGACAATCGTTTTTCAATAATCACCTAACACATGAATTGCACATACTGTGCAATGTGATGTTTAGAACACATTTGTTGTGTTATGCACAAATTTATATATAACATTTGCTTTTGAAAGCATGGTCAAAGATCTTTTTCGCACTAATGGCATCGTTCATGTTCCATGTCCCAAAAAGTTTTTATATGTCTATACAGAAATCCCATAAAAGTGAATAATACATTAGGAAACATAGTTGACCTTGAAAGTAGCTGCATATCTGAATGCATTATATACATTTCAACATCTTCTATGATAACACATTGCCATTTAGGTAAACATGTGAACAATTGAAACCTGCAGAATTATGTATGTCTCATTATTATACCAATGCAATCCAATCCTGCCTGTAAGTACATTGCATATCCAAGAGAGGCTGTAAAATGCTTGTCTGAATCTCATGGTTAACAACACATCTCATGCTCCCTAATGGAAGGAGGCACCAAGAACCAAGTGTAAGAAACACACAAAAAGTAGCAAGAAAAACACAAATACCACCACATTTACAGAACAAATACTTTGCACCTGTCACACATATATTATATATATATGTATTTAAATATAGGCAGATCTGTGAAATTTGAAAGGATTTGGATTACTCATAACATTAGAGCTTTAATTTGCTTACCTGTTGTTGTAGCATCACATATAGCTGTGTATACTCGGACCTCGTTTGTCAGAATACCCAAATCATCAGGAGTGAAGTTGAGGGCCTTGTCGTCACTACATTTCACCATGGTCGCCAACAGTTCAGGTGGAGCAGCTAACTATCAGGAGGTCTGACCTGTACCAAAGCTAGGAGGCAAGTGTGAATCCACTGGAAAATGTGAAGGTCATTGATACTTGTATCTGTGTCAACAGACGCATTCCAATACCATCGGACATTTTAGAAGCAATCGCCACATGTTAATCAATAGGCATGCGGTCTGTTGCCAGAGGTTAAATGTACGAGACGTACTATTTCCGTTTTTTCCTGATGCAGAGGTCAGGCACTGTAATTTTAGAGTTAAATGGTGTGAAAATAATTCGGCAGTACGTACTAACAGCTAATATGCCTTAATTATTTTTTTAAAACACCATGGAATCATAAGTGATAAAATTATTATTAAAAAACAAATTATTTGTGCAATGTGGAGTGGACTGTAAAAATATACTGTGCGTGGTATAAATTAAATCTCCATTGATGGATCTCAAAATTTAAATTAAAAAAATAGTTTTTTACATCAAACATGTATATATAAATGTCACAAACTCATTTGTCAGATGTACATTTTCTGTTTCAAAGTACATATGCACATGAGTATTTATGCACATGACACATGAGTGAACATGAGTGTTAGTTGATACACTCATGGAACACAGAATGTTTGTCAATTGCCCATTGAGAGGACTATTCGCTGTAAGTTTAACGCACATGCTGATGACTAATTGGTTAATATATGTGTTTACTTTTGTCTTTATACACGTATATTAGCAAGATGTTTTTGAATGCATAAATAATGTATGTGATTTGTAATGTCTTAGAACTTTTAAAAAAAGGTCCCTTTATAAATCTAACTATACACATCAACTCTTCAAGGGTGCATAGACAGCAACCTAGGATGTTCTGTCGCTTCGCAGACCTTGCCACCATGCAAGAAGGAGAAATAATTTGAAAGTACTGCCTGAACAGACAGACAATATTGGATCTAACCCAGTAACGTGAGCCACAACTTCAACCACTTAACCAAAATTCTATTGCCATACCATTGTGAAAACCATGTAAGTCCTCCATTTTGCAGCTACTGCAGTGTTCCAGCACACAGGGGATTGGAATGGGATTTCCCTTGCTACTTTTAGTGGTGTGCTCAGTGAACTCATGGAAGTGATGCTGAGCCGCCGTAACAGTTTCATCCAATTGTCATGGACTGGGTAGGAATTAACCAATGTGAAGGGGGATTTTTATTATTTGGGTGGCATTCCACATGTCAGAGGTGCCATTGATGGGACCCACATTGACCTGTTGCCACTGCACAACAGACAACAGGTGTAGTGAAACAGGAAAAACTTTTATTCCATCAATGTTCAAGTGATGTGTCTATCTTATTTGTACATCTCTAGCATCTCTGCACGATTCCCTGGATCCACCCATGATTCTTTTGTGTGATAGCAGCATACAACAGCAAATAATACAACTAGGAAATGAGAGGGCCTGGCTTGTTGGTAAGTGTTATGCCTCAATATATGTGTAAATCTCATTTGGACGTTCAATAAACTGTGCTACATCGCTAAATTATAGATTAAATATGCTTTTATTTGTATGTATTCTAGTAGACCATGGTTTTTACCCCCACTGAGAAATCACAACCCCAGAAGAAACCAGCTTCAATGAGGCACATGTTACAACTCATCAACCTGTTGAGCAGGCTTTTGGGATCATGAGGGCAAGATTCAACTGTCTGGAAAAGTCTGGAAGAGCCCTTCTCTACTCACCCAAGAAAGTGTGCAAGATAACAATGCTCTGTTCTATGCTGCACAACATTGCCCTGCGGCGAAACATTGCTTTCATCATTACTACAATGTAGACGCCCAGGGTGATGTTAAAGTATTGCCAAATGAAAATGACAGTGGTGAAGGAGAAGAAAAGGAGTTATGTCAAGACGCTATTGACAACTTCTTCTCATAAGGGTAAATAACATTAAAGAAATATTCATACAGATATTACTATCTAGATTTAAAAGTGCTAGACTCCTAAATTTGTTGTGATTTTACAGCTTAAGCTGTAGTCCATAGCAGGCTGGTAATGGTATTGTATGTGATTTAGTACATGGCTGAATTGTTATCCTGGAAACTAATCTTGCCAATGCTTAAATAAGCACAGGAGAAGATTGTGTAACTGAAGATGATATATAGTCACAAATTGTCATTTCACATGTACCTACTGTTTTGAAAAATACTAACATATTATCATTGACATTCTTATGTTTCTCATAGATGAACATACGCTGTCATTTTCTGTAGTACAAAAGAATTATTGGTGACCCAGGAAATGAGTAAGGTAGCATACTCTGTGCATACAGATGTTGTATGTATCGGAATGTTTTTGCTGTTGTGGTACTCCGTTTTGTGTGTAGAAGCAATGACTCAGTTGTAACAGGTGTCATTATACCATTGGTTGTTTATAGGAATGACTGTTACTTCAATGTGGGTAAAATTATGTTATGTGAAAATAAAGCTCCCTACTTACTCATATTTTCAACATCTTCAGTATCATGTGAGTAACATCACTTCTAAGTATTTAAACATGAAAAAATGTTTTTCTCTTTCAATTAATTGTGAATGTAATACTGATTGTTAAATGATATGTGTACACGTTGTAGTTTTTTAGATTTTAACCATTATTATAGACATACAACATTGCATGATGGTCATGCAGACATAGGACAGAAGGTAAGATGTTTACTTACACAACACATTTTCATAACACACAAAGGAGTTCACAAGACCCAATAAATCCAATGTACTGCCACAATAGTAGTGATTTATTGAAAAATATATATTTCTTTAAAGTGGTTAAGTGGTGAACAAAACAGATTATTTTTTTCCAAAGCCAAATATAATCTACATTGTATCAAACACACAATTGACCGTCATGGTGCATGAGATCTTTCTTAGTTCATCCGCAAATGTTTGGGGTCAAGTGTCCGCTTTACATATAGTCCTCATTAGGGAAATGTAAGCTTTGAATTGTCCCAAGAGTCAATGTTGTGGCTGCACAGGAGGAAGTTATTTGCGCCTCTTGGTGGTGGTTCGGTTGCAGGGTTTTCAGTGACTCTGGGGCCGATTCCGATTCGGGCCAGAAATCTCTCCGACCGAGCCGGACTCAGAGAGATTTCCGACCGAATCGGACTCTAGCAGTCCGACCGAACGAGTACGATGCGCACGTATGCTATCGGACTCGATTCGGTCGGACTCCCATTGAAGTCAATGGGAGCCAGTCGTATGACGCGTACACGGGCTCCCATTGACTCAATGGGCACGACGCGAACAAGGGCGCACCCTACAGCGTGTTCGCATCGATGCGGGTCGCACCGTACATGCACGTGTAGGGGGGACCCATGGCTCCCCCCTGTGTGCGACTCGCGTGCCTACGATTCCAGGGGGGTCCGACACGGACCCCCAAAGTGCGGCTCCGACAGCTCCTTGGAGCCGGACTGCGCGAGTCGGTCGGAGCGGTCGCGATGCGCATTGTACTTACCCGGCCGGGGAACGTCTCCATAGCGCGGTGCGAGTCGTCCCCGTGCGAGTCGGTCGGAGCGGTCGGGTTCTGCGAACGAGTCGGTCGGAGATTTCGCGAGCGCACGCATCGTACTCGCTCGCCCGGACGCACGTACGAATCGGTCGGGAAATAGGGCTCCGAATCGGATCCGGTAAAGCCGAAGATTCGGAGCCCTACCGGCTGAGATCGGAATCGGCCCCTCTGTCTCTGTTTGAAGGAGGTAGTGTCTGGTCCACTGATGGTCTGGCTTCACAGGCAGGGGTAATGTTGTCATGCACAGCCCTACATGTGTCCCTGAATCCATCCTGTACTACCCGAGAAAAGGAGCACATTACAGATAAATGACTCTCAAGAAGGCCATTGTGCTCCCTCTGCAACTGTCTAATGTCACTCAGTACATCCTTGGTATTTTTGAGGAGCTCTATTACCTGGCCCACCTGCTCTTCCTGCCGGAAGGCTGCTCCAATGGTATTCTGGCTCATAGATTCCCTGAAACTATGGGGATGAGCTGCCTCTGCTGTATTGCTGTTGGTCTCCCCCTACCCACATTGCCCTGTATGTGCATTTGCAACATCCCATTGGGTCCTGAATCACCTGCAGATGTAGTTGCACCAGTGGTCGAAGACAAAACAGGAGCCAGGACTGGGGTGCACACTGACAATGTTGAGGTTGTAGATGGCCCACAGGGAGCAGTGAAGTGACTACTACCAAATGTTGCGGAGAGGGAGAAACAACAATGGTTGTAGATGGTGGGGTGGGCTGAGTAAGACTCGCCCTAGCTGCCTCCCCAGATACACCTGATGGACCAGGCTGCTCCTCATCCAGATCAAGACCAGAAGGAGTTGCATCCTCACTGAAGGCTTGTGCAGGAGTTATTAATGTGGTAGGAGTTGGTGAAGTGGCTTCAGGACCTTCTGAAGTTGGAGCAGGTCCTACACACAATTAAATGATGCTTGTTAGTATATCTGTTTGTGATGGTATGATATTGATGCAAAATATCAGAGATGGTAAAATTATTAGGCTTACATACAAATTCCGATTTTTGACCAAGACTTTGCTTTACATGGCAATTTGTTCAATATTTAGGGATCTATCATTTCCTTTCACGTTTGCGTAAAAAATCCCTGTACATGTCTAAATTCTTCCACAGATTCACAAAATAACAACAGGTATGAAGAAGTGACATGTTTCTTTTTGCACACCATCAGAAGTATCTGTCATGTCCAATCACTTATGTGGAGAGCTTTCATATTCTGACAGCTCTTTCTGAACCAGAATTAGAATTTTTTGTACTACGATGTACATCATACAGGTAAGTTATTGTCTTTTTACAATGCATGAGTGCAAAATTGCACAGCAAAGGAAAAACTTGTACATGGTTGTAAAGTTATATGCTCTTTAGGCCCCCTGGTAGGTATACAGATGTCAAAGCTCAACATTCTGAGTGTGACACCACAAAGAAAACTGACCCATCAGAATGTTTCTATGTGTTGCACACTATGAATATGCATTATTTCAAGACAATTACTCATTAAGTTATATGTTTTGAGTCAAAGTTAGGCTATGATGATTGTGAGACATGACATGAAGGTATGTTAGCTCTTACAATACTTTATGGGAGTTGTAGTCATTGGCCACTAAGGGTGTAGCTGTTGTTAGTTACGGCACCAATGGATGACTCCATTATTTTTTTAAATCTCATCAAAATGGTAAATTGAGAGTACACAGACTGCTAGGGCTGGTCCACAACGTGTTTAGAGGTACACTGAAGCCTGTGTCAAATATAGTGGTGCTGGCACACTATTAGCTTTCTATGTGCAGGCCATTGGTACATCTAGTAAATGTTTTCTGAATATATAACTGATACTTGTTAGTTCAAATTGTGTCATAGGTACTTTCACCTTCTTAATAGACAAATACACATGCACTCTAGATGTGAGTAGAAAAGATATGTATGTTTTTTTGGCCATTAGGGCCTATTCATACCAGGTTCTGTTAACTGGATGATGGAGGTAAAACATTGTGAGAGACTGTTAATAAAGAATATAGTACAACAGTTATGTCATGACTTACCAACTTTCTTTGTCAGATAAATGTAATATTATTCTTCATAACAGTTATAATGTGTAGCAGGCATGTACAAAGTAGTGGATCAGGTTTACCTAGTTGTGTATCTTCATGTTAAATACCACACCATGCAATGGCTATTTGTCAGACGAATTTCTAAAAACATCACACATAAGGTACATAATCTTGTCACAATTTATTCCTTTTTAAACAACAAAAATGTTAGGGTAGTTCTCATAACAACATTACAGTTTAGTAAACTAGAGTGGCCCTCATAGTGTGCTAACATTAGTATATCTATGTTATTTTTAACAATTGCTGTGATTAAATCAGGACTTTCATGTTACAAGACACCGTTGAAATTGATTTCAAGGGGATTTGCAATTTACAAATTATTTGCTGTGTACTGTAGTGTGTTTGTACTTACCTGTCTCTACTTCTCTTGGGATTCCTCCAAAGACTTCAGTGTGCAGGATCCCATACACATTTCCCTCCCATGGCAAGAGGTGCATAGGCCTATGAGAGCCACCACTAGTCTGCTGGGCTGCTAGATGGGCTTTGGAGGCAAGAGATCTGACCCTTCTCTGCAAATCATTCTAGCTTTTCTGAATTTTCTCCTGTAACAACCTGGTGTTAGACACAGCAGTGCATTACCTTTCTGAGTAATAGTTGTAGATTCAACAAGTGACCCAGCAAGTGGGGCTCTACCTTAGTGATTTAATCCATCATTACTGTCAATTCTGTGTCTGTAAATCTGGGGCTTCTTCTCCCAGCCATGGTTGAAAAGAGGAAAAAATATGGTAGTGTAAAAAAGGGAAGAAAATATATGATGTAAAGGGAAAAATGTCACAAAAAAAGCAAAAAAGTGATTCTAATGGTCTGTTTCCAAAATGACAATCTGCTGCGGGCTGCTTCTGCGCAAAGACGAAGGATGATGGTATAGCATGCAGTGTGCTTTATAGTGTATTCAACAGGTGTGATTATTTAGGACATTACTATCAGGCATGTAACCTTAGCATCAGTGGGCAGAACTGAACCTCCGTAATGGAGGACAGATGGCCGGACTGCCAAGATATAATTCAGGCCTTAAGTCACTTTCCAAATGAGTCGTGAATACCACCAGTCAGCTGTGAGTCAAATGATAATTCCCTTGAATATGATTTTGCCAAAAGGCCAAGAAAAGGTATGGCTGCAAGGTTTGAGAAAGCATCATCTTTCTGCTAAAACTGATTTATGCCTTTCTCACACCACAGTGGAGTATTTAGGGTACACTGTTACACCTGAAAGCATTCAGATGGATGAAAGGAAAGTAGCTGTAATCGTGCCATAGCTTACACCCACTTCAGTTAAGGTAAGTCAGAGGTTTTTGGATTTTGACAATTGTTATGTTGCTGATTCATCAGTTTCCTAAAAGTGTAAGACCCGTTACCAAGCTATTAAGAAAAGTAGTTGGTTTTTTGTTTGGAGAAAAGAAGCAGATGAAACTTTTTGGTTTTTGAAGGAGCATTTTTCTGGTGGCCAAATTTTGCAACATCCTAAAGTGGAATAGTTTCATAGTTGATAAGAATGCTTCTTATGAGGATGTCTGCTGGTGGGTTTGTTGGCCTATGATGTTGGTTGTTTGATGATATAATAATGGGTGAGTTGGTGTACCTTGGTTGCTTAGTAGATGTATGGTGGTTGATGTATTAGTGTATGTTGGTGGTGTGTGGTTGGGATATAGAATTCTTACTACTCCCTCCTTGCCCAAGGATGAGGGACAGAGCGTATTAGTTTTTTGTGAGGCAGCTAACAGCCGCTCCGCTTTATGCCCAAGGGAAGATGGCAACAATGTCACTATCTATGCCTTGCCAAAGTGTGGGTATACTCCAACGGCTGTGGGAACGTATGTTAGGGCACCCATAACGAGCCTAGTGAGGCAATTGTACCAGATATTTGAGCTGGACGACTAGGGGCTCACCTTAAATAAGTGATCCCCGACACACACCTACTTGTTTACTCACTCACCAACACCCCACACCAAACATGGAGTCCGAATTAACATTCGGGGAGGAAACCTATGCCGAGATCCTAAGAACTCCATCACTCTTAGCAGAAACAGTAGTAGCACAAACACTGAAGAACTCAGATGAGTGGGAGGCACTCACGGCCAAAAAGAAAGAACAGATCCGAACAGCCCTCCACGGGGCCTTCATGACAGAATATCTCAGAAAAAACACCGCCCCTAGCGGCCTAGTTGTGACTAACGAACCGAGACTCTTTTTAAACAACAAAGAGTTTCGTATTAACTGGTCCAGCATTGCATGGAAATGCACGAAGGACTGGTTAGTTCTAATAATCAATACGGCCAGACAGCTAGCAGACGCACTACTAGTTGAAATACAACAGAGCGAAAGCCGATTGAAAACTCTTGTTCACATTACTGTCTACAAGAAAAAACTGGAGGAAATTAACAACGATCAGTCAGAATACCGAGAATACCTCACCCAGTCCAAAATCACGAAATTACAAAAGGATGTACAAAAATTCAATCGTGATACTGTGTATCCTTACACTACGGATGAGTATTATGACCAACCACAACAACCTAAAACAACGCGCAAACTACCCTTCAGACCTACCCCACAAAATTGGACATTCAGCTCAGGTGAAGAAAGGAGCAGCTCGGAAAGCAGTAGCGATGAAAGCACAGGAAGACAGTTCGGGAGAAAATATCAGAAACCACAACACTCGATGGAGGCACCACCGATGCACCCCTTTGGATTTTGGCAACAACCCTTCTACCCCCCAGGATCCGGATTTCCACAGGGACCCCAGCCTTTTTTATCCAGAGGCCGAGGCAGGGGCAGACAAAAACAAAGAAGAAACACAAGAGTCCAGTGGGAAGATCAAACACCGAGTGCAATGGGGGCAGTAACACGGAGCAGGGGGAGAGGCAACGGCCCATCAACGAGCAAAGACTAACGAATGTGGTGAACCTCAGTGACCACACAATCACGAAGGATGAGGAGTCCGTTGTGTCGAAGGGCTTGGGCTTCGTTCCTACACCATTGAATGATCCCTTTCTCCTGAATACAGAACTGGCACAATTCTTCAGGAAGATTAAACTCAGAGATTTCTTCGGTGACAATGAAGAAGAAGACAGAGAGAACAACACCGGGCTCCGGAAAAAATCCACTTTTTCACCACCATCCCAGAATGTACCATGCAACATACAGGCGTTCGAACAGGCAGTCCTCAAAGAAGTCGAGAAAATCGATTCCCAAAACACAAAAGGTTTTCAAAACTTGACAAAAGGTGAAAGAAGTGCACTCCAATCCTTAAAAAACAACAGAGAACTGGTTATTAAACCAGCCGACAAGGGGGGCGCCATCGTGCTCATGAACCTTAGAATGTACCGGGAGGAATGCAACAGGCTGTTAAGTGACACCAACAGCTATGAAGTGTACTACAGCGACCCTACAAGCCGACTCATGAATAAAATCAAGAGCATGGTGGATGAGGCGGTAACCAACGACTGGATCACGGGACACGAAGCCGAGTTTCTGACTAATGACAACCCTCGTACACCCAGGTTCTATACCCTCCCAAAAATCCACAAGGATAAAATGCCGCCACCAGGAAGACCAATTGTGTCCGGTATAGGATCACTTTTGGAACCCTTATCGCAATTCTGCGACTGGTTCCTCAAACCAATTGTCCAGAAATCCCAGTCATACCTACGTGACACAAAAGATGTCCTCTGCCATCTACGGGACCTGGAGATAAACAGCACAGAAGATATATTCATAACTATGGATATCGAGGCGCTCTATACGAGTATCCCCCAAAGGCGCACTCTATCTGTGGTGGAACAGATCTTACTGAACATGGAGTGGGTATTCACTACCCCGGTACACTTCATCCTCGAATGTGCGGAAGTGGCCCTCACTGAAAATTTCTTTGAATTTGAGGACACATTATACCACCAGATCAAAGGCACGTCCATGGGCAGCACATTTGCGCCGAGCATGGCGTGCCTGTATGTACATCAGTTTGAAGAGGATTTTATCTTCAACCAGAGTAATCCCTATGTAGCACAACTAAAGACCTGGAAGCGCTACATAGACGACGTGCTCATCATTTGGCACGGAACAGTGGAAGAGGCAACACTGTTTACACAATGGATCAACACTAAGGATGAACACTTGAAGTTCACATACTCTATAGATAAAGAATGTGCCATCTTTCTGGACCTGGAGATTTCGATGACCACAGAAGGGATATGTACCAAAGTACACAATAAACCAACTGACAAAAACAGTTTATTGTTGCACGAGAGCTACCACCCGAGGGCCCTATGACAAAATCTTCCGGTGGGTCAGTTCCTTCGAATACGTAGGAACTGCTCTAATATAGAAACATTCAAAGAGCAAGCTAACCAACTAGAGAAGAAATTGCTAGATCGCAATTACCCTGCAAAAATGGTGAAAAAGGCGAAGAAAAGGGCCCGGAACAACCATCGGGAAGGACTCCTGGAGACCACCAACAAAGAAAAAACAGACAGGGTAGTCTGTGTCACTACTTATACTCCGGTATCCAACCAAGTCCAGAACATCATCAGAAAGAAATGGTCTATTTTGAACAGTGCGGACAAACAATGGACACCACCTCTATTCGCGTTTAAACGAAGTAGGAGCCTACGCGATGATTTAGTCCAAGCACAGTTACAACAAAAAGAAACAACAGACCAAACCACACTCTGGAACCAATCAAGACCCTATGGACATTTTCCATGCGGGAGCTGTGTAGCATGCCCACAGACGTACACAACCAAGGAAGTGGATATAGGTACAGGCAACCCCTGGCGATTAAAAGACTTCAGCAACTGCAATACTGAGGGCTTGTATATCTACTGACATGCCCATGTGACCTCAAATACGTGGGCATGACCACAAGAAAAATAAAGACTCGTATTAACGAACATCGTAGCACTATTAGGTGTAGGAAATCCAACATCAAGCTAACCAAACACTGCCTGGAAGCAAACCATAAAGACACTGACCTAAGATGGGTGGTCCTGGAGGTCATGAACAAACACAAACCTGACATAGCGAAAGCTCTGTTTATAAGAGAGCAACGTTGGGTGTTCCGTCTACGCTCATGGGAGATTGGACTTAACGACGAAACCCCCTGGCTACAAATGGGGCGTTAAAACCAACCATCTTGATGTAGACTCCCCCGTTTCTGGCAGAACTGTGGACACTGTACTGCTCCTGGAAAATAATTATAGGAGTAACATGCACCAGAACACGACTTAGTTTAAGGGAATAAATCGGGCTACGAGGACCATTGTACCTTATGGTGCACAATCTAGGTGCGTTTATAATACAACCCTTGCTTTAACCCATTCCCCACAAACCATTTTTTGGAAGGGTATTCCGTGTCACTACCATTTCTTTTAAGTACCACACATAGAAATGAGACGCCGTTCATTAAATTTGTACTTAAGAAGGGACAATGTGCTCGAATACATTTTGTTTAGCCGGATACATACACGCGTTAACTTAACACGATAACGCTCATTTATACAATCAGATGTCCCATTAATTTCAGGGATATACCATGTTTTGCCTTTGAACTTGGGCACTCACCCCCAGCACTCCTCCGAAGTACGGGTGCAAACCGTGCCTGACTTCCGGTTGTGACACCGGATACGCACGCATTCGGAAGAGGAGCCCACTTCCTGGTCAGACACATTCATGACCAGCGGGGCCCGCCTACAATCAGGCGTACACCAGGCGATTTTATGCTAATGCCGCCTGTGACAGCGGATATACACGCGCACCAGAGCGACAACTTAGGCGCAGGTCAGGCTATTTTGTGACTTACGGATACTGGCGCACGCAGAGACACCGGAAATCACTCAAGTGGTACCAACTAGCAATGATTACACGCCCCTCCCGCCGATTCCACCAATTATTCACACTACTTATAACGCTCGCTCCACCAGGTTCATTCATCACCGGGGAGGAGAGCTGGATACAACTAGGTGATGCAGCGGAAAGCGCACCTTGATGAAGTAAGGCAATTGTGTGAGAATGGCTGCAGGATGCATGTTTAAGAGTAAATACCTTATGTTTTCTGACAAATCTTAAAACCTCTTGATACTCTAGCATGGTTTTTTGTGTTTGAATTTTCCAGTGATTGACTACAGGGGCTTTCCCTTTATTCCCCCTCCCATGAAGCACGTAGGGTGAAGGCTGTGGGTAAGACATGGGAGTTATTTCTCCCCCTTGTTTTTCTCATGTGTGTGTTCACGTATGAGAGACACGTGTTACACACCTAACCACGCGCGCTTAAAATATGCGGAGTGGTTCCTTCTTTTAAAATGAATGACCTAAATATCCTTACGGTTGTCTTGTGCGTTTTTCTTTTTTTCTTCACAGGGTACAGAGGACCCACAGGTAGTGGAGAGTGACAAAGGTCACCCCACAGTTTATTGCCTAACCACATGGTTGGTAAGAGTGGAGCCCTTTATAAAATATAAAGTTAGGTTCTGATGAATGCCATATACCACTGTTGACACGAGGCAGAAACATGTCGACCCATTCCTATACGGCGAGGGGTTAATAACCTTCCCCATTGTGCCGTTCACTAGTTTTTAGATACCATACAGTCACCTAATCCATTAAAATTAGTGAGGTAACTGTAATGTTTTTAAATTTCACTCACTCACTTTGGGCCCCCACTTAGCTTAGAAGTGCATCCCTGTCGTCAGGTGTATGCCCGCCCTCTATCAAACCAAGGGGCATATTATCAAGAACGGCGATAGGCGATAATGGGCTTGATAATATGCCCTGGAGAATTCCAATAGAAGCCCATGATCACAGCAGAACATGGGCTTCTATTGGTATTCTCTGGGGCATATTATCAAGCCCATTATCGCCGCTTTAGCGGCAGTTTTCTGCCGCCAAAGCGGCGATCATTTTTAACGCCGTTCTTGATAATATGCCCCCAAGTTTTTAGAGGGCGAGGACGGCCGATGATGAAGCATGACACCAGGTGGTGTGTGAGGCCAGTCCTAAATTTTTTGTGAGATGTCTACACTCACATACACATAACACCCCTGACCATTTTTTAGGTCATTTTTAGTGGGAGCGGCCTCATTTGTGTAGAACAGTTTATGTTGGAGGCTGGCCGGCTCCTAACGCCCTGTTTTGCCTCTAGTTCCCTTCCCCAGCAGAGTCTGGGGCTAGTGTGGTCCTATACTCTCTAGGCCCCTACCTTATCTTGTACAAGAGAGTGGGAGGATTGTTTTTATTTGTACCCCATCTTGCCCAAGGGCAGTTACTGTGTACCCTTTCACAACTCCACATCAGAGAACTACTTTTTTCTGTTGCTTCCATGGGAGAGCATGTGTTTTTAGCTCTCTCTCTTGTGTGCTGCTTGTGGCCTCACATCCTGCTTCCGCTCTCTCTGTGTTGCTCACTTCCAAAGCTAGTTCATTGCTTCCTCTGCCCCTTCTGTTTCTATTTGACTTAGTCTTTATTTTATTAGTTAAACATAACCCTACCATGCTCAATCTGCTCAACAGCGTTTACTGTTCCTACTTCCATTGCCTCCCCCCACATTGCTCACTGTGCATTTTTATTTTTAATATTTGTAAACTTTTTTTCTTGTTTGAAGAGCCTGTCAGCTGCAATTTGCTCCTTTGTAAGCATAATATATGCATTTCCACACTTTTTACATGTTTTTAAATTTACCCTTCCAAGATGGGCTTCGCCATCTTTGAATGGTAAAGTAAAACAAAAAAACACAATTGGCGGCTGCATCATAATACATTCCTGGGTATGTATCATCACTAAGGGTCTCCTTAGATTGAAGACTCATGCGTGCCCATGTTTTACAATACATACCCTTGTATACATCACTGTGATTTTTTTTGTTGATGCTGTTCAGCATCGAAAATAAAAATATATGTATATATTTTTTTCTAATGTTGAACGGCATTGGCAAAAAGCATTATTAAAGCCAATAAGTCTGCAATGGCAAACACAAAAAGCGAGACCTATTGACACCTTTGACAGGGCTTAGTTTTAAAACCCTGGCTTACCTGGGGACAAGGCGAGGGGTTATGGGGACATAATCTGCACCTGTCCTTGGGCAAGGCAGGGGTAGGTAAGGAATAGTGACTTCCCCTGCCCATGGGTAAGTCAGGATGTGAAATGTATAGATTATTGTCAATGGGCAAAGTGTGGATGGGTTGCTTGCAGTGGACTCCTCCCCACACTTGATTAATCCAGAAAGATGAGGTATTCACCCCTTGCCCTTGGAGAAAGATGACTGGGGGGAAGTGTCTAATGTAAGCGCCAGATGTAGGGGGTGAGGGGTGCTGCAGATTATCTGGAATAACTATGCTGGAGTTCAGAATGTGAATGATTAAAACAGATGCCCTTACATTTTGTGTTCATGTGTCACATTTGCTGTGTGTTCCAAGACAGAGGTCAAATGTCAGGCTAGGTCTTCTGACAAACTGCCAATTATCCCTTTAACATGGAGATTGGTGTCAAAATGTCTTCCTCAGACTGCAAAATTAGAGGGTTTGTAAAGTCAACTATCTGGCAATCCTGCTGAGGTTCAGGAAGAGTAAAAGGAAAGCCTGTAGGATGTCAGGTTTTTTTTAACACACAATAACATTTAAATACCTGTAAATGAACTGTACAAATATTTTCCAATATATCAGCAGTTAAGAAAGCACAAATGAAGCACTTTTTTGTAATTCTCAGAAATGTGTTAGAAATAAAGATTTTATTAGGATCAAAACAAATCAAGACACTTTACTTGGTAATTTGCAAATTATACATTTTTGCTGAAGTTTGATTTCCACACATTAGTGTATGTGTGCTTTATAGTTTTATCTGTAAAACTGCATTTTAGCACGAATCTTGTGGCCATTTCAGTGGAAAATGGTCTGTCTGTAAATGACAGCGTGCTACCAAACCATGCTTTAGCAATATACTTGCAAAAATGTGCTCCAAGTTGCACCACCGGCAACATACCACACCCTTAACACTCTCCTGCTGGGTGAGCATGGCTCATTCCCTATACTTGTTCTTTGTGTGACATTTGGATTGTTCACAGTCCCTATGATTTTAGTGATGCAACATTGGTGGCAGCACCCCCACTCTGAAAATTGTTCCAGCACCATTGGTGCCTAACCTCGTAACTGCTGAGGCTACCCCCTACCAGTGCTGAGCCTTTTTCTTGATATTTGGGGCACTTTTGCTTAAGCCTTGATATCATTTTATCCACAAAAGATTTCCAGGTTAAATTTGCATCCTTTTTCCCCTGTATATTGGGGAGTCTAAAAGGTCCCACAGGTTGTGGATTCCTCCAGAGGAAACCAAGGAAATAGCCAAAATGTAGCAAAATTCAGTTTTTTGTAATAATGGGAAAAAGTGCTCTGCAAGAAAAAGCGTGTGTTGTCTACAAATGGCATCAACATAAGGTTTACTGTGCTTAGAGCACCCTCTTCTCACTTTCAGGAGCAGAGAGAGTTGTCAAAAAGAATTCTTTACTTCAGTTTATAGCCCCAAATTTATAAGATCCTAAACTGGAATGTCCTTTCATTGTTGAAATGAATGCTTCTTATGAGGCAATGGGAGGTATTTTATCTCAGAGAAATCCAAGCACTGGACAGGTTTGCTCAATAGCCTACCTTTTCAAGAAATTTTCACTAGCAGAGTTAATTATACCCTCTCTGATAAAAAACATTTGCCCATTAAGAGATCTTTTGAAAAATAGGGCATTTTCTACTCGGCCTGGTTTGCCCATATTTAATGGGTTAACAAAGATAGAGGGTCCACGTTTATTTCAAAATTGTGATCTAGCTTGTGTAAACAGTTACATATTTATGTGTGCCTGTCCCCTAATTATCATCCTTAAACAGATGGACAAACTGAAAGATTGAGTCAATGTGTTGACCAGTATTTGAGATATCAAACTCTAACATAAGAGGAGGATTGACGCACTAGCACAGTGAATTCAGATATTGGCATCTCACCTTTCTTTTGTATGCATTGCCATCACCCCTGTATATTTTCTCAGGATTAGTCTTTGTCTACCTTCATTACTTCTGTGCAAGAACAATTTAATGAGTTAATTGGCATTTTGAATTGGCATTCAAAAATCTGTACAGAAAGTCTTGGGAACAGCTAAAGAGGCTAAAGTGTATGCTGATTATTAAAGAAGCCCTGTTGTAGGTGGAAATGTTGGTTACTCACAAGAAAATAAACATTTGAAAATATCTTCTAGATGGTGAATCCAGTCGCTATTAAAGTGGCCACAGTCTATGAAATTTCACCCAGATTTTCATGGTTCATATTTAAAACCCTGCTCTGCAAAGTCATATCTTGCTTCAGCTTCTATGCTGGTGGAGTTGAATCCAGAAAAATAATAAAGGTGCATAGAATTCTGGATGCTCTAATTGTTAGAGTTGGGGTTTAGTACTTGGTGAATTGGAATGAGTTTTGTCCTGAGGAGTGATCACACAAACATGCTTGCAATCATCATGCTCCACACTTGTTGCAAGACATATGTGCAAGACACCCTGACAAACCAGGTACCCCAACGCCGAGATGGCACCTTTTAGGGGGGAGTGCTACTCTTAGGAAGGGTGGGCTAGAGGCTCTACTTAAAGCTCTGTTTGGCCAAAGTACAAGGAGGCAGTACAGATGCTGGGTACCTTTCAGCCAAGGAAATGCTGGCAGTCATCACGGAGTGCAGGTGATATCTGGACTGATGCTGCATGTGTGTGAAAGATGAGTTTTTTAGAACCGGCATGCTGACTGTGAATTATGATTCCCAGCAGGCCATGAACTCTCACATGTTTCCAAAAATACAGCAACCATCTTAGATTGTCGGGTAAAACTTTCTTCAAGGTTCATGACGTCTTTTGCTAGGCAAGCATACTACAATGTTGCTGCAGCTAGGACCTCGCTATAGGGATTCGGGGTGTTCATTCACAGAGACCCATTGCTTCTTACAGGATAATTTGTATGGATCAATGGATTCCATAGAACTATCCTGAAGTTGTGCTGTTGATTTAAATGCTCTCTGATACATTTTCTTGAACATCTATCTGCAAAGTTAAAACTGAGGGTGTACTTTACTAAGGGATTACAGACAAATATTCCAAATTTTGGTGTTGATGAAAACAAAGTTTGAACTATTCTCTGAACATTTATTTAAATTGTTAAGATTAGGTCATAGTTTACTAAGGTATACTGTGAAGAAACAGGGAGAACGCTCAAAGTGGATCATTACATATGTTTTTACAAATTTCATGTCTAAGGTGTTTAATTTGAGTAGGCACATGCTATTGCTACAATTAGAGGATATTCACAGAATTGCGTATCTTTCCAGTTTAACAGAAGTCAAGCAGATCCTACAGCTTATCTTTCGATGGAGAGTGTGTAGTGATGATGCTTCAGGTAGTTAACCAAATATTAGTGCACATGCATATTTGAAATACTTATTGTTTATATGTTTAGTTTTCAGAAATTTCATGTTCCATATCGCAGTAGAGAGAGATGGTTACACAGAGATACAGTAGTCTCTCCTTGCCCACCACCAGTTCTAACTCGAAATAGGGTAAACTCGGTGAGTAGACACGCACCGGACCCCTATTGGGCAGTGGATGTGACTGGACTATAGCAGGATGTATACAAACGCTGAAATTTTAATTGTAGACAAGATTATATACCTGTTTAGGTAACTGTACCGGATCACTGACAAAATATCGATCTCACAAATATTGAGTAGACAAAATATCGTGGACAAAATATCGACTGTCAAAATATCGACTCCCTATCTCCAAACAGGTAAGTACAAAAATATCGAATCCAAAATATCGTCGTTAAAAATATAGGGGGTCATTACGATGGCGGGCGGAAGCACAACCGCCGTGCTGGCGGATGCAAAAACCACCAGTTACCGCCGGCACGCAGCAGTCCACACGCCCGACCAATTACGATGCGAAAAGTAGGCCAAACACCGCCGGCAAGCCAGCAACACCGTCCGCCATCAAAGTGCGCCCGTACACATAGCGGCGCAGCCTAACTGACACACACCGTCCGACGAAAACACGTCCCGCCCGGGCGTATAAATTACGATGCCGCAAACAAACGGCTCCCACGGCTAAGAGATGCCGTACGACAAACCGAAGCGGTAACACGGACGCCGAGCACGGACAACGAAGAAGCGGCTCCCCGAGCATGAATCCAGCACTGCAGGCCCTCCCCATGCTCTTGCTGATGCACCACCAAGGACGCAACGTACCGCGGAGACGCAGGTAGGCACACACACAACAAGTGCACGCAAACAGCGCACACAGTGCAAGGGCGGAAAAAGCGGACAACCCCCCCAGCGCGTGTACACTACACATCCACCATTGCATCCACATATGACACACAGGCCAAATCGTAACATCGCGTAACACATGTGTACACACCACCTGGGACTAGGAACCAACGACCCCGTCACGGCCCCAAAGCGGCGATGACGCCTCCACACATGCGCACAACGCAGAGGCCAACCGCAGCGCCATGCATGCGTCGCACACAGACACAGGGACACAACCAAGCAGCACACACATCAGCCCCACCCCGAACGCACATGACACGTGACAGGCCTGCCACAGACATGTCCCCAACGCCCAATTCACGGACAACACCCAACGCCACACAACCGACGCACACATGTCAGTGAAGTCACGCAACAGCAGGACACACCCCAGTGTAACAAACATGGCGAAGCACACAGCGGCGGCAACACCAACTAGGAGAAGCAGGGCCCCTTCGGGAAGAGGAACGCCAGTACCACACTGAAACACCCATACCACCCTGCACATATGAACAAGACATATAAAACGGAACACCAAAGAGCCCGGGGACCGACAACAGGTGGCCCAAGAATAACATTCACACACAAGGCCCAACGCAGAGCGGAAAGGCAGCCTGCCGCCCACACAAGGGAGAGCAGACAGCACTGAATGACCTTCCATTCCAACTCCGAAACCACAGCCCTACGAAAGAAGCCGGTGAATACAGCCATTGTCCAAGAAAAGACCAACACAGGCATGCCGAGGAGACCGACCACAGGGCAGATAGCGCATATCACAGAAGCACACAACGGACGGGGAAGAAAGAAGAAAACACTCCCCCATGTCGGCCACATGCAAGTTAATTGGAAGGAGTCACACATCACTGACCTTGAACTGTCTGAGAAGCATGTGGGATGAGGGCCCGTGTCCTCCAAACAAGCCAACAGAACACAAGTCCTGTCTCCCTACGACTACACAGAGCTCACAGCAACCTCGGAGCGTGCACATTGCAGACTGCACACACAGCCGGAGCACGCCACCACAACGCACCGCTGCGAAATGGCAACCGCAACACACCTACCCAACTATGCCGGACAGCTCAAGCTGTACAAAACCAACCTGATACATATATTGGGATGCGATCTCCTGTCCCTGCTGAACGTAAGTTACCGACTGACTTACCGCATCACATTGTTCAGCTGCGTCATGCCCGTCTTCTACTGTCGGAGGTGTCCCTACCAGCATCCCGTGGAGATATGCCTCTCCAACCCGGCATGTCTAAAGGCGGACCTGCTACCACTACTCCTCCCTCTGGACGCACACGACAGGGCCTGCTCTGCCTATGGGGGCATGGCGTATGTGGCCAACATCGCACCCGCACTGAAATGGGACCACTGTGCCTCCACACGACGGATCATCGAGAACAGCTACATCGAATGTCACCCAGCATGCCCCATCATGGTCCTCCAAGGGACAACTTACGAACAACACCTTGACAGCCACCATCCGCTACATTGGCTGGCAAACATGTACACCACCAATGACATGGAAGCCCTGCTGGACGGCATCGCATACCTGACAACCTGTAAATTCGTCGGACCACAACGCAGGTTCCCCGATTGACCTATGATGTCCAACCCCGCACCCATGCTTAGCTTCCGCACGGACTGGCCAGTCACCACCACAACAGCCATACCAAACGACCGGCAACTGTAACCACACCATCAACGACATCGCCATGACATCGGATATGACCGGGACATGCACACTGTTCCCCATCACATCCAGGAACACCGCATGCATCGTGGGAGGCAGTGGCATGGGGTCTGTGTATCGCACCCACATGGACGGAACTGCACGAACAACCAGGACACGACATGGATCCAGCGCCCATGGACACACACACTGCTCAGTGGAATGAATAGGTCGCCTGGAGTCTGTGGGTGCTGCACCCTCCCACCCCCGCCCCGGGAATCCCATACCAGGACCTTTGCATGGACGACAAGTGCATACAACAACAACACGACCCCAGTGACTGTGACATGTCCAGTAACCACCACATTGCAACAACAAGTGGCACGCCGCTGCATGCACGCAAGCACATGCCCTGATGTCATCTCACATGCACGCGTGCATGAGGAACAACCGCAGCAAACCTGTCACATGGAACTGAGATGAACTGTGCCCATGATGCCAAGCGGTCTGGTAGGCTACATGTATACCGTCTGTGTCAAAGTCCGCAGCTCCGCAGCTATACGTAAATGTACATTAGCACAGCCTTGGCCAAGCAGATGTAACTCTGAAGCCCACATCCCACATGCAACAGCCAATCACATGTAACCCCACACCCTATCCCATTTGCAATCATGCTCAGTATATCCTCAACATGTATTCCGCTGCCAGTAGTGTCCACTATACTGCATCACAGAGGACAGAAGACTCAATATAATGTTTGAAACCAAAACTGTCTCCCCTGACTCATTTCACAAGTACGAATGAGAGAGGATGAGAGTATGTGAAGTACACGGCAGTCGTGACATGACCATGTAGTCCACTGGTATTGGATGTCAACGCAAATGAGTAGCACAACTGTGGAAGACACACATGTGTCGTGTGAAGTCGTATGGACGCAGTGCTCAGGTGGGTGGGTGTGACGGGTAGATGCGCACATGACAAGTTGGAGCACGCCGTGTTGGGAGGGGTCATGAACAGTACACCACCGCTTCCCTGGGCATTGTGAGAGGACACCTGTCGGGGGAGTGAACACGTGTGTGCACAGCAGCCGGGCACACATACAAAGCGGTACCAGGCGCACCTCAGCCCACCCTCTGTGGACAAGCTGGATCCTGTTGTGCGCCCACCATGCCCCTTGACAAGGCACACACAGCCCCAGTCGACCAGGTGTAACCCCAACATAGTCAATCCGCACAGGCGATACAGGGCACGGGATGGCAGTGGAGCATGGTGTGTGAGAGGTCTCCTCGCGCTCCTCCTGGTCATATCACGCAGGCAATAGAACCTCAACGTCTAGCATGGCACAAGTCAAATGGAAGTGTAGGGGGACGCACCACAGCACGAGCAGCACTGACGTCACGGGAGGTGGCTCGCACCATCCCATCCATTGCCCATTATACCAACCACGCCACATGCCATTGCGACTAAGTGCAAGCGCGTGCGCCACCACCCCGAGCCCTCCCCAGAGAGGCCAAAGAGTGAATGTGTGGGCCATCAGTCACAGACGGACGCGGCATGGCCGCAAGGGCAGCCACAGCCACTGGGTGTCGCAGGTGGCGGATCCGGAAGGCGAAGACTGTGATGCATAGTCCATGCAGGCCGGGTCTCCATTTGGGGCACCACACAGGTGGACGGCGTCCCGCAACACATCATACCCTGAGACAGCCCACTCGTGCAACTGGACCCACACATACACTCCTTGCCCTCTCTGGTGCGAGCTTGGGGCTGCCTGTGCAAGCGCTAGCCTCGCAGGTGCACATGCATATTGGGGGAGCGAGGGGAGGACATGAGGGCTGGGGCGAAGATGACTGTATCACTGTCAGTGAGTACAAGGGATGACCCAGATGTGGAAAGGAAGAGACGTGTCCCGTGTGTACTGCAACTAGTCGCCAATCCAACTACCCCCATGTCCGGAATGTAAGCCCGCACCTAGGCCCGCCCATCCGCCACATCGAATATACCACCAGCACGACAACCTTCCCATTCGAAACACTGACTGGGGGTGGCGACCAGTGAACAATCATGTGTAGCCTACCCACGCGTACATGTGGGCCCTCCATGATCCATGTCACCTGCGGCAAAGTCATGACATGCGCAATGAGGGAAGTGAGGAGAGCTGTCTGCCCCACGCACAGAAGGTGCATCAGCTCCACAGACCCAGCAGCGAGTCCAGCAGGGGTCACATGTGCAGGGGCAGCTGTGCCTGGTGTGAAGGCACATGCATATAGACAGCACATCGACCAATGTGTAGTCTGCCCACATCTACAGTCCATCATCATGCGGACATAGGAATTGAACACAGGGCAACACATCTTAGTGGGTGCACCCACCGTGACCAACAATGCGCAATTATCGACGTACCCGCCCTGTGCATGGCCCCCCACCCAACGGAGGCACATCCAGTGCCACCATCCCACACACACAAGCCTTCCACGGAACATGCTGTGTCCAATGGTCAGTACAGAGTCAGCGCCCATCTGGTGGATCCTGAACAGGAGACACATGCACACACATGCCAGCTCCCACTATGTACGTCTGCCACCTGGCACGTGCAATGTAACCTCTCACCTGTGACGTGTGACTGCAAGCACACAACCGTCTTGGCATGGGGCTGTCAATGTGGACACCTGTCAATGTTTCGGGAGGTGTGATCCGTACAGTGCTGTACATAGGGTGCAGTGCTGACACCTACTACTGTCTCATATCCCCTCGTGCCACAGGTCCCACTTGTTTTGGCCGCTCAGCCTGTGCCCACATCGTCGTCATCGTCGTGTGCCATACTCATCCAGCCTCGGAAGCAGTTCCATGCTCAGCAGACATTCATGTTGCCGTGGCGTTGCCGCTTGACGAATATGCAGTCAGTCCCCATCAGCACGCCCCGCAAGTCATTGGGGCCTAGATCCCCATGTGCATGCACATGGCAGTGGTATGTCTCACTAGCCATTGCCATTGTTGGGAGACCTGTGTAAGTGTATTGTGGCCGTGCCGTCCCAGCTTGACAGCTGGGCTGTGGCTCATGTGCTTGCTCAGTCATGTCAGTGATGTGTATGCGAAATTGCTATGTGTTGTGTTGCTTTGACATGTGTCCACTGCCATTTTCCCTAGGCGGAGACCGAACATTGACCGCCCATACCAATTGCTGGCGGACATGGACGATACAGAGGTCATTAGGAAGTTTCGGCTGGACAGGCCAACCCTGCATCGACTGTGTGCCATGTTAGAACCCCATCTCCGTCCCCGCAGGGTGTATCCGACAGCTGTCACCCCCACGGCTAAGGTGATGGCCGCCATGCATTTCTTCGCCACTGGGTCATTCCAGCACACAGTGGGCAGTGGAGGAGGGATGTCCCAGCCCATGTTCAGCAAGGTGCTGAGGGATGTACTGGCAGCCATGATGCTGTACCGAAACAGGTACATCCGCTTCCCCAGGGCTCGTGAATTGGCGGCAGTGAAGGGTGCATTCTATGCCCTTGGCAGAATCCCACACGTCGTTGGAGCCATTGACTGCACACATGTTGGCCTTGTTCCACCACAGGCCACTGAGCACCTGTACCGCAACAGGAAGCACACGCACTCCCTGAATGTGCAAGTGGTGTGCCTTGCGGACATGGTGATCACCCACGTGTGTGCAAAGTTCCCAGGCTCGGCCCATGACGCACACATAATGCGCAACAGCATCTTGCCACGACTGATGTCCAATCTGCAACAGGATCGTGGCTGTATTGTCGGTGAGTATGTGGAGTGGTGTAGCGTGCTGGTTGTGCGATGCTGTCCCCTGTCCAGTTGGAATAGCAACGGTTCTCTGTGTCCCTTACACCCAGGTGACTCTGCGTACCCGAATGGGGCATGGCTGCTCAGTCCATTGAGGAATCCTCGCACCCCAGCAGACGATCGCTACAATGAGGCACATGGGAGGACCAGACGTGTGGTCGAGCGTACCTTTGGCCTCCTCAAGTCCAGGTTCAGGTGCCTGGACCGCACCGAGGGTGCGCTGGCGTACTCCCCACAGAAGGTGTGCCAGATAGTGGTGGCGTGCTGCATGCTGCACAATCTGGCCATTCGGAAGCAGATCCCCCTCATCGTGGATGACGGAGATCAACCAGGGCCCCAGCCCGCAGACCAGGACAGCTCGAGTGAGGAGGACAGCGGAGAGGAGGAAGCTGGTAATGTGCGGCAGCAGCTCATCGCCCACTACTTCACTTGACGGTGAGTGTCCATGTACGACGGCTGATGTGGCTGTGTCTGTGCAGGTGTGTGTGTGCTGTGTCAGGGTGGCCGTTTGTTCACTGCGTGCTGTGTGTCAACGCTCCATGGCCAGGGTAGTATGCCACTGTTGGTGGCTGTGGCATTGTGCCCTATTGCTCTGTGCGATGTGTGTACATTGCTTGTAGTTGTTGACATGTACTGTGTGATGGGTGTGTGACACACTCATTGAATGTGCTCCTGTTCTGTCTCCCACCCCTAGGTCCCTACAGGCCCTCCGGTTCCATTGCCATGCCACGCATCAGGTGCCTTTCCGCCCAAGGTGGCCGTTGTATTCCGTACAAATAAAACACAGGGCACAAACAGCAGTTTGTGTAAGAGGTGCATTTATTTCAAACTGTGACATGTGATTGTGTGTAAGGTGATGACAAAAGTGGTGCGTGCAGTGACAATGAGCTGTCGGTCATGGCTGCGTGATGCTCAGGGTGTACCCACTGGTTCTATGTCCATAGTCCAACACACACATGCCATCCAGATGGCTGTGCGGAGTGGGATCGTAGACCAAGTCAATGCAGTGGGTGGTCAAGGAAGGCTGGCTGGCTGCCTCACTTGCGTCTGGAGCGTGCGAAGTCCTCCCGGGAGATCTGTTTCCACTTCGGACGGCCCCTTCCACGTTTGCGAGGGGGGGTGCCTGCTTGCGACATGCTGGTGGTTGAGGTGTGCTCACTGGCTGTGGACGCAGGGGAACTGGACACTGCTGCTCGACCCTGCGCCCCGGCAGGTGGTGGCGGAGGGGAGCTGCTGTCCCTGGCTGTGACCTCACCGCCACCACCAGCTGGCCCATGAGGTCCACGAGTTGGCCCATACGGGCGTCCATGGACCTCAGCACCCCCAGCACCTCCCGCGTGTCTGAAGCAGACCTGACCCATTGTTCTTGGGCCTCTTCATAGGCCCCAAGGACTCTGGCCATTTGAGGCAGGGCATGGCTCCCAGGGGAGACTTGCGTTTCCCTGACCCTGCTCCTCCTACCAGTACTGCTGCCACCGGCCTGCCCACTAGCCACATTGCTCACCACGGTCCTCGCTGTGGCTCCCAGGGTGGATCCAGTCGGCCGGGCCACCACCTGCGCTGGGGCTGGTGCCAGCGAAGACGTGGTGGTGGTGGCGGCGGTGGTGGTCGGTGCGGCGATGGTGGCGGTTGCGGCAATGGTAGTGGCCGCAATGACCGTGGGTGTGGCCGCAACGACAGTGGCAGCAGGGGGCTGGGAATGTTCAGCAGCCCTGGATGATGGTTTGGTGGGTAGGAGGGGTCCTGGGGAGCGGCTAGGCCCTGCCACACCAGATGGGCCTGCTTGGTGGTCCGTGTCCGAAGAGGAGGACAGATCCTCCACATCCGTGTGTCCTCGTTGGGGGCTTGTAGGCTGGCTGTGCTGGCTGCTGTCTCCATCCCCAGCATCCAGCAGTTCGTCACCTGTGGAGAGAATGAGATTTGTTATTGTGTTGCACCTGGCGAAGTATGTATTTGTCGTCTGACATTAACAGTTCGTGCAATCTCGTACATGGGTTTCCCGGAGGCGTGTGTGTGGCTGTAGCATTTGTAGTTGTGTGTGCTTGACAATGGGACTGTGTGCTGTGCACATGTGGCATGGGACGGATTGGCCATGCCGATGGGTGTGTTGCTGTGCCCCTACTTATTGTGACTCTGGTGTATGCGGGCTCCTGGCCCATCCTGGGTCTGGTTTGTACTTTGCTTTTGGTGTTCAGATGGGACGCTTAGGAACGCATATGGCAACATGGGGGCCATGCCTCAGATTCGCATTTGGGATGGAATATGCTTTTGGGGTACATGCTGTGAGCCATGGGTGCCGAACGTGACATGTGTTGTGGCAGCATGACAGTGCATGGTTTGAGGTGTGTGCATGCTTGACATGGCCTGCATATTTGCTGTCTGTTGTGATTACTGGACATGGCATTGGACGCATCGTTATGAGTGAGTGATGGTTGTGTGCCAGCCAACGTATTGCAGTTGTCCCATCTCCTTGGTGTGCGTGCTGCCCTGTGCCATGTGCATCACTGCAGTGCTCGGGGGGGGGTGTGGCCCATGTTGTGTGTTGTTGCTCACAGTGTGTCGTGCGCTTCATTGGCTTCTGGCACATGGTTGGTCATGGGCATGTATCTTAGCGTGACTGCTGTATGTGTGGCAGCTGTGCGGATGACATGCCTTTCATGAGACTGGGGCTGACGGATGGGGTGGATGGTATGTTGTATGTGCATGGTGTGTCTGTGTGTTTGATGGGTTCAGTGGTGTTCGTGTGCATTTATGTTGTTCCGCTCTGTTGCGTCTAGTGTTGTTTGTCTTACATAGGCGTAGTTGTGGGGTGTGTGGTTGACAGGCAGTAGGGGCTACATGGACAGGACTTCAATGGTGTTTCGGTTGTGTGTGATGGGTTGCACAGTGGCTGCCGTGTGGTACTATATTCAGTGTGGCTTGTGCATGCAGACGTGGCTCCTTGGGTGTTGCTGTGTTTGTGATGGGTCATGTGGGGTGTGAGTCTGTGGTTCATGTCCGTGTGCACATTGTTCACTTGTTCGTGACGGTGGGCGGTGCTGCGTGTTCGTCTGCTACGTGACATGTCCCATGTGTTGGTCGTGTTACGGTCCTCATGCCTCCAGTAATCCAGCCCTGTCCAGTTTCCCACCTGCAGGTTGTTCGGGCGTGCACTGTACTGGATGCCACATGGTTCTAAGCGGGGGTGCTCCATGTTGCAGGTCTGTGGGGGTGGGGGGTGTTGTGGGTCGTGGTGGTGGCTGGACACCCACTGACACCGATTGCTGTGGACCGTGATGTCTACCTTTCGGCTGTCGTTGTGCACTGCGGTGGCTGACACGTGGCTGTGGGGTGTGGGGGATGCTCCTCCTTGCTGTGCTGTGGGACTAGGGGCCTGGTGTGTTTTGTACTTGGGCTGTCCACCCTCCCACCCACTGCACTTTGTGTTCCTGACACTTACCTGTTACTTGTCGGTTAGTGCAGCTATGGCGGACACATGGGTGTGGTGGGTGCTCGTTGTGGCGCTTCTGGCATATTTGGGGACCTGTTGGTGGTTACGTGGCTGGCTGAGTGTACACATGTCCCCACGCATCTTACAGTTGTTCGGTTTGGGCTGTGTGTGGTGGTGTCTGTTGCATGTGTGTGTGATGTGTTGTGTATTGTGTGCTGGACATGGGGGTGTTTGTCCCTGGGAGCTGTGGCATGGTGGTAGTGCATGTGAGTACATAGCGGTGTGCTGGTATACATTAGTTTGTACTTACCAGCCTCCACTCCCCCTGCTAATCCGGCGAGGAGCTCGGGATGTATGATGACTCGCACCTTCTCCTCCCACGCTTTGAAGGTCTTGAAGAGCGCGGGATTCCCTCCGCCAGTGACGGCAGCCAGCTCTCTGTTCTTGCTCTCCTTCTTCTTGACCAGGCTCTTGACGTCATTCCACCGTTTGTTTATTTCGACTCTGTTCCTGGGCAAGGTCCCGACTGCATTGACCTGGTCTACGATCCGGTTCCACATTCTCTTTCTGGTGGCTAGTGGTGTGTGCTGGACCAGGTTCCCATAGATTTGTGGGTGCACCTTGATGATCTCGTCGACCATGACCGTCAGCTCCATGGGCGTGAACTTGGGCATTCTTTGTGGTGCCATGGTGTTTGTGGTGCTGGTGCGGTGTGTGTTGTGTAATGTGCAGGGGGTTTGTGGTGCCGGTGTTTGGTGGTGGTGGTGGTGGTGGTGGTGGTGGTGGTTGTGATGTGTGCGTTTCTGTGGTGTGCTGCTGTCCTTGCTGTGTCACTGTGTCCTCTCCTCTCCTCTCTAGTTTGCAATGTTGCAAGGGGTTGTGGTCTGTGGGAGTGCTGCTTTTGTACTTACCTATGTGGGTGTGTCCTCATGGTCTGTTGTTTTCAGGTGTGTTGTGTCTGGGGTTCTGGCCTTTGTAGTTTTTGTTTGTCCAGGGGGTGTTTTCGGGATGTGTACTGTGCTTGTGTATTTGTGCGTGCCTTGCTGTGTGGACTTGTTGGCCATGTTGTGTGCGATTGTTTTTGTCAGCGGATGGTTTCTGTGCAGGGACGTGGGCGCCATGGCTTCTGCCGTGTCGATTCTCATCGGCGTTGTTTGCGCTGGTGGGCGGTATATTTGTAGTTTTCCCGCGCTCATGGCGGTGCGATCGTAATCTCACGTGCGGTGTGTCGGCCGTGAGGGCGGGCGGTTTTGTGTTGTCGTGCGTGTTTCCGTCCGTGGCGGGCGGTTTGACTCCGACTCGGACGATGGCGGGCGGTATCTTGTGTGATTTTTCCGCCGATGGCGGTTTTCGGTTTGTGTAATCGTAATGGCGTGGTCGGTGTTCAGACGGTGTGTGCGGGCGGATTTTTGCCGCTTCCATGCCTGGCGGATTTTTTTACGCCGGGTATCGTAATGGGCCCCATAGTTAGTCAAAATATCAAATTTTATAAATCTCTTAAAAGTAATGTAAAATTAATGAAATAATAAATAAAATAAAGTAAAACATACTTAAAATTAGTTAAATTACTTTAAAATTAATAAATAATTATTTTAAGTAAAAAAAAATATACATACATTTTTATTTTTTAATACATACATATATTAACGTAATAATATACAATAATAATCACTACTTTTAGCGTAGGATAGGGGAGGGTAAAATTTACTATTCCCACTGCAGAGAGTGAAACAGTAGGGAAAGCGTTGGATAGCGTAGGGGTAAAAATTACTATTCCCACTCCAGAGAGTGCAACAGTAGGGAAAGTGTTGGATAGCGGGAGGGTAAAAATTACTATTCTCACTCCAGTGAGTGCAACAGTAGGGAAAGCGTTGGATAGCGTAGGGGTAAAAATTACTATTCCCACTCCAGAGAGTGCAACAGTAGGGAAAGTGTTGGATAGCGGGAGGGTAAAAATTACTATTCCCACTCCAGTGAGTGCAACAGTAGGGAAAGCATTGGATAGCGTAGGAGTAAAAATTACTATTCCCACTCCAGAGAGTGCAACAGTAGGGAAATGGTTGGATAGTGGGAGGGTTAAAATTACTATTCCCACTCCAGTGAGTGCAACAGTAGGGAAAGTGTTGGATAGCGTAGGGGTAAAAATTACTATTCCCACTCCAGACAGTGCAACAGTAGGGAAATGGTTGGATAGCGGGAGTGTTAAAATTACTATTCCCACTCCAGTGAGTGCAACAGTAGGGAAAGCGTTGGATAGCGTAGGGGTAATAATTACTATTTCCACTCCAGAGAGTGCAACAGTAGGGACAGCGTAGGATAGCGGGAGGGTTAAAATTACTATTCCCACTCCAGTGAGTGCAACAGTAGGGAAAGTAATATTTTAATATTTTACTAAAAAATAATTAATTATCAATACTAATAAATATTATTAATAACACTAATTACCAATTACAAAATGTTTAATAATTAATTTATTATAAATACAATACATATTATTTATTAAAAATTAATTACCTATTAATAAATCATTAACAACCAATTAATAATCACTACCAGATTTGTATAAATATTTAAATAAATACCAAATAATATTTAATTACCAGTAAATTAAGTATCAATACAAAAAAGTATTTTCTATAATTAACTAATTACAATTAAATTACTTCCTCCCACATTCCCCTATAAACCCACATCCCGCTACAATTATTTAATTAATAGAAATAACATAATTACCAATAAATCAATAAAAAAAAAAATTACCAATCAATAAAATTTATTTACCAATTAATAATTAATTAACAATAAATTAATTATCAATACCAATTAATATTAATTAATATGTACTTAATTTCAATTAAATTACTTCCCACCCTATTCCCCTATAAACCCACATCCCGCTACAACTATTTAATTAATAGAATTAACATAATTACAAATTAATCAATTAAAAAAAAATTAATTAATAAAATTTAATTACCAATTAATAATTAACAATAAATTAATTATCAATACCAATTAATATTTATTAATATGTACTTAATTTCAATTAAATTACTTCCCACCCTATTCCCCTATAATCCCACATCCCGCTACAACTATTTAATTAATAGAATTAACATAATTACCAATTAATCAATTAAAAAAAAATTCATTATTAAAATTTAATTACCAATTAATAATTAACAATAAATTAATTATCAATACCAATTAATATTGATTAATATGTACTTAATTTCAATTAAATTACTTCCCACCCTATTCCCCTATAAACCCACATCCCGCTACAACTATTTAATTAATAGAATTAACATAATTACCAATTAATCAATAAAAAAAAAATTACTAATTAATAAAATGTAATTACCAATTAATAATTAATTAACAATAAATTTATATCAAAACCAATTAATATTTATTAATATGTACTTAATTTTAATTAAATTACTTCCCACCCTATTCCCCTATAAACCCACTACCCGCTACGGAATTAAATTACACTAAAATTAAATAACATAAAATTCATTGCTTTTAAAAAATTAAACAAACATTACAACAACTAATATACACTTTTAACACATATACTAACATACAATACACTTAGAAAAATTCGATATTATTAAAAATTCGATATTTTTTAATGCCTATATTATTTACTTCGATATTTTAACAATCGATATTACTTACCTTAATTTCGATATTTTTAAAGACTATATTATGTCCATTCGATATTATGTCCATTCTATATTTTGGACTCGATATTTTGTCCATTCGATATTTTTGTTTCGATATTATGTCTGTTTACCAACTGTACCTCCAGTTTTCACATACACACGTGAAACTAGGAGGGTGAGGCACTATTGATCTCTCGTGGGGAATGAACAATACACTAGAGTGTATTTATGTGTAGACAAATCACTATACACATAGCTTGTTATGTACTGAGGAGAAGATTACTCCTAACTGCTTGTTTCTTCTCTTTTCTCTCCCATTATACTGGTGTTCCCTTTTATTCCCTTTTTAGTAATTCCACTACTATGCTAGAGGAAATCCCTCGATACGGAAGAACAGGTTTTTAAGACACCCTCTTATCTCAACTGGAGGTGAGAGTATCAATACACTGGGACAGGAAGAGTCCTGAGGAAGGCCGGCGTGACCCTACACGCGGGGCACACACACACGGCCGAAACATGTCGACCACCTGGCAGTAAAGGAGGGGTGTTAGGAGCACATAGCATCTCCCAATCACCACCATCCTTCACGTTTTTAACTCTGGCCGGAGGGTCCAGGAATAAAGTCTTAGGCACAACGACACTTCCGAGCTAGTTTTAACTCACACAACACTGCACTTTCACTACCGTCGGTCCCAGCCACTGTGAAATAAACTGTTTCTCTCTGTGTTGTATTGTCTTCCTATCAACACAATGAAGAGGAGGGACTGGGAGCTAATTAGAAAAAAGTATAGGTCCTGTACCAATGCTCCCGAGAGCAACTTGTAAACCTAGAATGGTATCAGTTCCTAAGTGAATAAAAGTAAGAAAAAAGAATAATTGGCCACCCTATTAGGGGAATAGTCAAACTAAAGTTTGTCTCCAAAAGAGAGTGAAGTGCACGCGAGTGGGGAAGATGTCTCCTTTCTGTTCTTGTGCCCTCACACACCCTTACGAGTGTAAAGCATCAACATCGGGCTATGCTCCTCGTGGGGGTGGCGCTGCAGTCCCTCACGGGCCCTACAAGAGGGCTCTCTGTTGGAGATCTTTTCAGGAGGTGCCGCAATTGTGCATGTGGGTGTGTGGGAAAGAAGGTGATGTGGTGAGTAAGTGATTTTAAAATTACCTGGTCGTTACCCAGAGGTTTAATGAGGAGTACTCCAGGTAAGTTAAAAATAGGGCAGGGTTGTAGAGCCTCCTCAAATGAATAAAGGGAGGGATGAGTTTGTTCCCACCGCTCTCAACCCGCACAAATAGTGAGTGAAAATTAAGAATGTGAGATGGTCGACATGTTTCGTGCAATCTGTCGGTCCCTAATGGATCCCTGTGCGCTTCTTCAGGACCGTAAGAAAAGGATAGAGATATAGAAGGAAATGGGTTTCAGGGAAGAAACACCCTATAGACCCACCATACCTATCTTAAGGTTTAGGGGACGTCACAGCGTCCGAGACACGTCTTATTCGTGTGCTCAAGTTTATAAACCTAATGGAGACAATAAAACAAAGGGAAAAGTGAACGAGGAATTAGTAGTCAAGGTACAGTAGCTGACGTTGTATACCAGATCTGTGCCTCTTAAATATGACCCCTTGTGTATCTTTTATTTAAAAAAACCAAGTGGGACTATACAGTAAAGTAACATTCAGACCGATTAATACAGCGGTCCAGTTAGTGACCTAATGCTAGTATATAATACAGACAGTGATAAACCTTAAAGGTACATGGAGACATTCTCGCCAAATGAGGGAACACAAATGGGTGGTTATTCTCAGCTCTTATTTATTGTATTGTCTTCCCCCACCCTATTGCTCCACCCCGTGCGTGGCTACGCTGGGGTGTATTGTAAGCAGTCCTATGATGAAGCATGTCACACATTTGTGTGAGTGAGGGCAGTATTAGCACACACAGCATGTGCCATCACGAGATATGAACATTTTATTACTCCCTACTCCTTCTGGTGTACTATACACAGAGATACAGTTCACGCATATCAAAGCAGTTACGTTTAGTTCTCTGAACAACCAGACACTTAAGATAGCTTTTCTGCCTCCTAGGTATCCACTACATTCGGTAGACCTCACTGACCAGTGGGGTGATGGGGCAGAAGTGATGCTGTACTGTGTCTGTGTTTTTGTTTTATTCCGTTACTCTTTCCTTGCTTTTAGCAGTGGCCCTCACATTTCCATATATGTGGTCACTGGTGAAGATGGTGAAAAACTGAAAAGAACATCACTCCGGTTGGATCCTGTTCGAGGATAGACAACTTGACACTAATTTGCTGGAGACTTCCAGGTGGGGGTCTGTTACTTTGCTATTTGAGGGTCTTTGCTGTCATTGACTTTGTCTTGAACAAGCTATGTGACTGATCCCAAAATATTTGTATAGCTCTCTTAACCTAGAATATATCATGGCACACACAGTCGCTTCTGATGATTTCAGCTTAGCCCTAGGATATGGGAAAGAGATAGGTCTTCAAACTTTTTTTACATTGCCTTCTCACCATTTCATTGAGAGCGTTGAGATATTCTGCAATTTTGAATCCAGCACCTGTAGAGACCTCTCACCAGTCCTCTGTCATATGTATCAACATACCTTTACTCGCCTAGCATTCTCCTCCTCTGCTGGCCGATAAACCCACTCACACAAGTGGGATAGCGTTCCTATTGGGAGATGTGTGGCAACACTGGGTGGTAGGACGTTTGTTGTTCCCCACAGATTCCAGAACCCTCCCTCACAGAGCTACGAGGAAATCCTGTGATTTCACCCAAAGGTTCACATTTACAGGGCATTCTGAGCAAGAACATTATCACGGATCCATTCAAGTCCCACCACTGTGGATTTAATTTGAAATGCCCATAATTGGCTGGAAACCTTAGGTTACAGCCAACCCTGAGGCCTAAACACTGCAGTCATCTCCCATGGAAAATGTTAGACCTGTCAGCTTTAAGGTGGTCTTCCCCCAAACTTGTTGCCTTTATCCTTCCATGTTTGCTGATTTCGTTTTTGTTGGCCTTAGGACTCTTTGAATGTTACCACTGCTGGCACAGTACTAAAGTGTGTGTGCTCTCTCCTTTAAACATGTTAACATTGTCTTACACCCAATTGGCACATCTTGTAAGTCCCTAGTAAAGTGGTACCCCATGTGCCCAGGGCATGTAAATGAAAAGCTACTAGTGGGCCTGCTGCACTCCTTGTGCACCCACTTAAGTAGCCCTCTAAATATGTCTCATGTCTTCCGGTGCAGTTTGTGTGTGTAGTATTGAACTGCCATGTCGACCTGCCAAACTAAACCCTTTTCCAAGCCTAAATCTTCCTTTTTAATACATATAAGTCACCCCTAAAGTAGGCCCCAAACAGCTCTTATGGCAGGGTGTGGTGTATTTGAAAAGAGGGATATGTACTTTTTACTTTTACATGTCCTGGTAGTGAAAAACACTTTGCTTTCACTGCTATAAAGCCTGCCTCTCCCGTAGGATAACATAGGGTTACCTTACTACATTTAATAAGTGATAACTTTCAACTGTGAGCAGGTAGGAATGTTGCGTTTGATGTCTACAGAATTGTAATCTAAAACCCTCTTTAATGGTAAAGTTGGATTTCAATTCTGAAAATGACTCTTTTAGAAAGTTGGCGTTTTTCTTGTCCCAGCCATTTGTTGCCTACAGCCTGATTCTTGATTCACATGGCTAGGTGTAGCTGGCAGTTGGTCTTTGTGTATTACTCCCAGACTATGAGACAAAGGGGTAATATGTGTTGGCAGGATGGGCCATCTCTGACATGATAGGGGGGCAGAGCTGTCACCTACCACACTTGCACATCACAAAAATCCTGCCTCAGTACACTCACAAAGGATTTCACACTAGTCTTTTGTGCCCTCAGACAAGCTGAGGCCAGGGCAGGGAGGCAGGAAATTCCAGACACTTCTGTAGGGGGAGGACTCTAGAAGCTTCTCCCACTTCAAAGTAGGCACTAAGTATAAGTAGTGGACCCTCTGACCCAACTCTTCAGTACACTCTGGACCTGTGGAAGACTCAGAAGAAGGAGTGCTGTGCTGCTCTGCTGCAAGAAGGTCTGCTCTGCTGCCTTGCTACTCTGCTTTCATGCTGCCTGAGTGAGAAGAACTGGAAATGCATTTTGAACCCAGGACCACAAGAGTAACTCCAAGGGCTAGATGGCTTGCCTCCTGGTCAGAGCCCCAGGGACAGAAAATACTCCAACCACCGAGAACCGTGTACCTGGACTCTGCCTGCAGCGAGTCCCAACCCCCCAAGTGCGGCCCCTCCAGTGATAGACCCTTGGAATTGGGGCTAAAGGTGCTCTGCCAGCTCAGCTGTGGTCTCACCAGAACCAACGCAGTGTGTCACAAACCTTCTGCAGCTCTTCGCAATGCCTCATCATAACAGATGCAGTGCGACGCAACTCTATGAAAGCCTGCATCAGAGCCTGCACAGATCATCCATCGGAACCACCACTGTGCGATGCATCCTCAACGCGGACCTCACAGCCTCTCATCAGGACCAATGCGGAGCGATACAGCCTCAAGGCAAGCATGCATCGCAGCCCCCGCAGCTCATCTGAACCGCTGCTGCACAATGCATTCCTGACACAACACTTCACATCCCGGACTTAAGGTACAATCACCAGTGGGCCTAACTGCCTAACTTGGTCCTTGTATCCAGCCAACACTCCATCACTGTCAGCCTCAATTTGTCACTTTGTCCAGGTCTGGTACATACACAGTTGGTGCTTTTAAGCACCATGTTTACCTAAACATTTAAAACTGCATATCTCCAGTTCTACTAATTAGATTCTTGTCGTTTTGGTGTCAAATAATTAATTAAAGTGTACACTATTTTTCTACATTGGTTTGGGACTTTTCATGCGTGTGTTTTCACTTTATTGCTGCTTGCGTGCTGCACAAATACCTTACACATTGCCTGTAACTTAAGCCTGACTGCTTTTGTGCCAGGCTATCAGAGGGTTAGGCTCAGGTTGATTTAGTGAATTTATGGGCATATTTACAAGCCCCTATCACCAGAGGAACATCACTTTTCACGACGTTCCTGTGGCAATCGGGGCTTCGCCTTATTTACAAGTGGCTTAACGCCGCCTTGTAAATAAGGCACCCTTTCACGATATACTTTGCGTGAAAGCAATGGGTGTTGTGGTGGGTGTTCCGCCCCAAACGCTATTAATTTTGATGCTGTCCCATATTTACAAGGGTGACGTAAATATGGGGCAGCGCAAAAATTAAGAACAGGGAATATCTGGTCTTAACATGGCTAAACGAGGAGAAATGCTTTATTTCGCCTCGTTTTTACTGTTTCTATCTGTGCTGCATTGTGCAGCACACATTGAAACAGTAAACGCCATGAATGATTGTTTATGTGCAGTAAGGTGTCTCTTCCTGCACATAAATAATCATTAAAAAAATGACGATTTGCACCTTCTATGTGTGCTGCAAAATGCTGCACACATAGAAGTTACAAATCGCCATTTGTGATTGTTTATGGGCAGGAAGGAACACCTTCCTGCCCATAAACAATCATTCCCCCAACGCAGGTACCCTTGCACTATGGTTCAAGGGGGCCTGCTATGGTACTAGGCAGCTTAATTTTGAACCAGCGCTAGGGGAAATGCAGGGGTGCACCATATCTTTGTAAATACTGTGCCTCCCTGCGTTTTCAGAATGGCGGAGCGTGGCGTTACCAAGATTTGCTTAACACCACGCTCCTTTATTCTGTCGTACATATGCCCCTTAGGGTTTCACCCTAATGGGGATTGTGGCTACTGCTTGAGACGGGACTCAGACCTTTCCCAACCAACAACCCAATTTCTCACAGAAAGTAAGAGGAATTTAGAGTTGTATTTAAGCATACTTTGACTTTTCAGGGCAATCTAGGTAAGAAAACGAGGAAGCCACACCTTTCTACATTTCCCTCTTCTCCAGGTCTCAGACATACTTGGGAATGAGTTTCCCGGGTGATGACTGCCCTCGTTCTCAAAAACAGCACATATCTACCATTTCAAATGTGCCTTTTGAAGCTTCATTATCACCCTTTTCACAGTAATATCACTGACCCTTTTCTTTACTTGGAAGTCGGGCCACCCACACATGTGGGGTCACACTTCTATTGGGGCACGACTGCAAATGCAGTGGTAGAAAACTTGGCAGGCCTTCGAAAAGTACCATTTAACAGCAGAGTTTCAAACTCCCTGCCTAGTGTGCTTGAAAACAAAATGCAAGATATAAAGGTTTTCATGACACAATCCTGGGCCAAAGACACACTTCATAAATTATGGAAGTACACCAATTACACTCATAGCAAAACACATTAAATGAACAACTACAAACAGCCATTAAATCGAAATGAGTGGTTTGGCACAAGGTTCTCATCCATGTGAGTAGAAATGCCTGGTTTGGCACATGGCTCTCATCCATG
This sequence comes from Calotriton arnoldi, assembly GCA_963921515.1. Classification (NCBI taxonomy): domain Eukaryota; kingdom Metazoa; phylum Chordata; class Amphibia; order Caudata; family Salamandridae; genus Calotriton; species Calotriton arnoldi. The sequence goes on from CAWUFW010005494.1 coordinate 463,941, forward strand.
TGAGTAGAAATGCCTGGTTTGGCACATGGCTCTCATCCATGTGAGTAGAAATGCCTCTTCACTGGAGCAATTTTATCACTGCCCATCCACACATCCTTGAAACCACTGCTCACCAACATAGCACACTATAACCCACAACAGAGCCACATAACCAGTGACCTAGCATCTGCAGTCATCCACCACTTCCATTACCACTATTCACCTAAACACAATCATTTGCAATACAGCCACAACTGAACTCATTAAATTAACACACTGCTTCTCACCACACAATCACACCGCCGCACATCCTCAAAAAACAAAGCAAGTCACTCACTAAATACACATTGGGGTATATTCACAAGAACGTGTGCTAAACATCTCCAAAAAACTTTACACATCGCAGCCTATCGCGGGAAAATAACCCTGTGTTAACGTGGAATTCACAACACGGCGGTACCATGCAATAGTCCCCCGAAAACACGGCCAATGTCCGCGATACAACCACCGCGACGGAGATAAAAACACAAACTCCAACGCGTAAAAAGACGCGATGTGCCCAAACGCGATAAGAAAACAGTGACACCCAGCAAGAGGCCAGCAATACCCACGCGTAATGCGGGAAAAAGCATAAGAACAGCATACGGAAAATGCCACTAAAAACGAAATCAACTGCGGAGTTCCACGGATGCACCCTGACCGACTGCAGAGGACAACATGAACCCCACATTCCCCACGGAGCAACACCCAGGAATACAGGGCTCTTGGAAGGGCAATGAGAAGAGGAAGAGGAAGACGGGGTACAGTCTACAGGAAAACCCGATTATCGCCACGGGTGAGACAGAACACACCACCAACTGTACGTCACCTCCAACGTGTCATTGGCAACAAAGAGGCAAAGATGGCACACCACCTCGGACCATGTGAATGCCGTCGCATGGCAGAGGAGGACAATGGAAGAGCACAAGAGGCGCTGGACTGATGTGAATGTCAAAACCAAGCAGAAACTCGCTGCCAACATGAAAGCAGCAACGCACCCAGGAGGAGAGGGGCCAGCAGAACACCAGGAGCTGAATGACATGGAGAAGATGGTGGCCACAGTCACCAGTCGGGAGACGGTGACATGAGTTGGTGATCTGGACACTGCCCAACATGACCCAACATTACATCAACATGGTGCGTAGCGACCTGGGAGTGGGGGGACGGGGGGAGATGGGCACAATGGCACACATGCACAATCAAGCAGGGCACACTGCACACCCACAATGACTCTGGATCATGTCCCTGATCCCACGGGAACACTTCAGCACACACACAAACACCAAGTAGTCCCACGAACACCATGTGCCCAAAGGGGCACCCACCCAACACATCAACATTCACACAACCAACACATGCCCACGTGCGAAACACAGCAAACATGCATATACGTCAGCCACACTGACAATGCAAGAGACACCACATGACGAGTAGCTTGGCTGCAGTCCTATCATCATGGCAATGTACACGGCATGACACTGAGGTGGCTGAGTGCGGACAACACCCGAAAAGGAGCAGGTCACACTCGGACACAACTACCTGCACAAACAACCCCTGACGTCAACGACACATCTGCGGACAAACCATGCCCAAGAGTCACAACTCGACAAAGAGCACAAGTTACCCAAGTCTGCAACATCCCAGCACCGTGGAAGCACAGAACTGACAGGCACACCGCATGAAAGGGATCAGTGGCAGACTAATCAGAGCCGCTGGAGCGAATCACCCACCGTGCAGCATACGCACATAAGTATAAGTGCACCTCGACATTGACAACATCCCGGTACAAACAGCAACACCTCCACAACAGAACAAAGGACAGAACTGGTGCCGCAAATGTGCACAACATGGAAAATCACATCTGGCACAGCAGGAAACTGTGACATGACAATGTACAAGTACAACCTGTAACCTGCAAATATGTTTTATTCACACATGCTGTGCTTGTGGACATTTTGTACAGTCCCATGATTGTCAGGGACGGCCACAATGTGACATTCTCATGAGAAGAAATTGGCAATGATGGTGTTCCTAAGGCCCATTCCTGCTGCAGCTGCAGTGGGATGTGGGCCACCTGCCCCATCGTCCCCATCATTGTCCGGTACTTCTGGAACTGGGATCCATGGGGCATTGGTGCGTACACAGATGTTGTGCAACACACAACATGCAACGATCATCTTGCACACGATGTCCGGGCTGTACAGGAGCTTTCCACCTGTGCCGTCCAGGCACCTGAAATGTGACTTCAACACGCCAAATGTGTGTTCAACGATGCCCCTGGGGCGTATGTGTGCCGCATTGTACTGCCTCTGGGCGGGTGTGTTCGGGTCTCGGAGGGGTGTCATCATCCAAGGGCAGAGTGCATATCCTTGATCACCTGGGACAGTGCAGAGAGAAAAGAGTCTATACTTGGTTCGACATGATGTGATGGCAGGCCCACTAATCCAGTGACGCCTGTGCTGGCTGTGTGTGGGGTGAGTGTAAGCCAGCCCTCAGGTAGTAGCTGGTGCTGGCAACAACTCCAACAGTCATCAGGCACTCAGAAATGCAATGTCAGAACAACAAGGGAGCATGACTTGAGTCGCACAGGGTTAGTGGCCCCGGATGCACAGCGGCCGACACGGGCCTACCGCCACGGGACGCTGACCTGCGGGAGACTGGGGTAGGGTCATGAGGGCAGAGCAGGGTCTCGTATGTCTCAGAGGTGCCTTCCGCGGAGTGTCTCGGGGGAGAGTGGGAGGTGTACCCCCAGGGCATGATGCAGAGGGCACATGCCAGCTGTGTCCGGCAACATGGTGGATATGAATGCCACAGACTCATGCCAGACACCAAGTCCGTACCTGCCCGTTGCTGATGACAACCCCCAGGCCACAGGCTCAGACACCAACGATGTTCCGCCGGAGGCTGACGGTCACTCACGGCGCACAGGGTTAGTGGCACCAGGTCAGCCCTTGCTACTGGTTGACCTCCTCCGTAACCGTGATCCGTGTTTCCACCGGACTGTGACGCATCTCCCTCTCAGTCCTCCCCCTGCGTACACTGGTATGGACCCTGCCATTGATTAATGATGACTCAGTTCAAGATGTGGGACATGCTGGACTGCAGTGTAGCCCGGCTGCAGCGGTGGAGTATGTCAACGAATGGGGACCCCTGGGGGCCTGGGTCACGGAGGACAGCGATGGCCTGAGGACGCCGCCAAGGTCGCGGGCATGGGTCTTGGAGCTAGCACCGGCACGTGGTGGGCCCTCTTTGACACACGACGGTGTCGGCAGGTGAGCAGTGCAGCCTTGGAGAGCTAGGGTGGGCAGGCCTGGTCTGGGTATCAGCGTCCTGGGGTGCAGCAGGCGCACAGGCTCGCAGGCCCCGCTGCTCACGGCGTTGGCCTCGTGGCGGACTGCGAGGCGCCGCCCTGGCAGTGACGTTGGCCTTTCCGGGAGAGAACCACGCTCTGCGCCACGGGGTTTTTGTCCACACCCCTGCGCAGGCCTGGCGTACTCCGGGCCAACCCACTACGCTCACGCACACAGGGGGGGATGCAGCGAGTGACATTTCCGCGCTCTGACCCACGGCCTGGGGTGACATGGATGCGTCCACTGTTCACTACTCTCCAGTCACCAGCAGTTGATGTCTGCATGGACATATCTGTGGTTTGCATACCCATGTCTGTCCAGGACATCCACGCCTCACTTGTCGTTGTGTACATTCCCATTCACGGGTCACTTGCATCCTTCGCACATGGCTGCATTCCGCATCTCCACACGTTCAGCTGTTGTGTGGCTGTGGTGCCATGATATAGCTGTATTGTGTGCAGGGGAAGCCCAGGATCACCATGGAGTTGTGTTGTCATGTCTGGTAGGTGGGCATGTTGATTGACATGTTGTATGTGGTTTGGTCACGTGTGCATTCCCACAGTTGTGCGTTGTGTGATGGTGGCTTTGAAGTGTGTGGTGTGTTGATTTGGCACTTACCAACGAGCAGTCCAGTTCCATAGATGCCATCCTGGAAGCGCTGGTTGATGATGGACTGTCGGAAGATGTAGGAATCGTGCACACTGCCGGGGTAGTTTGCGACGACATTGGTGAACATTCCCCGGTGGTCCACTATTGCCTGCACATTGATGGTATGCGTGTGCTTTTTGTTGCGGTAGTGGTGTGCAGTATCCGCAGGGGGCAAAAGTGGGACATGTGTGCAGTCAATGGCCCCCAACACGTGTGGGAAGCTAGCAAAGGCGTAGAAGCCTTGCTTTGTCTCCAGCTGTTCCTGCGCAGTGTGGGGAAGTGAAGGTACTGGGGTATGAAGCTGATGATGGCATCCAGGACAGGTGTGATGAACTTTGATAGGGCTGGCTGTGAGACTCCGCCGACTCTGGCAGTTGTTGGTTGGAAGGTACCAGAGGCCAACAAGAGCAGCACAGCCAGCAGCTTTGTCTGCGGAGGGATGTTGGTTCACCGCTGGGTTGGGACCGTCAACCTGTGGGCGATGTGGGTCATGATGCGGATGATGGTTGTCCTTTTGAGCCTGTAGTGGGCAATGACTTCCTCGGGCGTTAGGTCTGTGAGACTGGTGCGTTTTTGGTAGGTCAGCTGTCTTACTCTGCGCTGCCTCTGTGGTGGTCCGGGGGGGGTGCGGGTCCGGGTCCTGGGGGGGGGTGGCGGTCCTGGGGGTGGTGGCGGTGGGTGTTGTGGCCCTGTTGGGGCTCCGAGCTGCATGATGAGTAGCTCCATGGCGTCGTTTGTTCTTCGGGTGTGGCTGTGTGCGGGGCTCCGTTGCCTACTGCAGGTAGTTGTCCGGCTTTACACCAGCAGGAGGCAGGTGTTAAATACCTGCTGCTACCGCGGCTTATCGCGTGGTTTTGACTCGCATCGCAGATCTGGCAGTTCGTTGTGAAAGTGGTGTTGTGGTGTTTTCGTGTGTTTTTGCACGGGAACGCCTACTCTGCATCTCATTAGGGTTAGTTGGTGGTGTCCTCCGTGGGGATAAGTTTTGGGGCATTAGTCCCGGGAATACTGGCGATGTCTGCAGTTTGCACCCGCTTGTGAATGGGGTGTTAAATCTATCTCCACTTTTGATGCGTTAAGGTGGAGATAAATCGGCGGTAGGTCCTTGTGAATATGCCCCATTAACTTTCCACTGTACCACTTAACTATGCGATCAGCTAGCCTCCAAACACGTCAGCACTTACCCACAATTAAACTTTATAATCATTATAGTTCAAAGTCAAATAATTTAGTAGAAAAACAAACATACATGCCAAATTGTTAGCCATTGTTACGTCACTCATACAAAAAAGACACTGACCTAATAAGGCAAAGTATAATTTAGAAAAGAAGAAAAAACACAGAATGAGAACAATGATCTCTAACACATACCTTTCTTTTTCAAATAGTCTTCTAAATTTTCTGCCATGTGTAGTACGATGTAAAACTGTGAGAGCGGCCTGGCTTGGATTTTAGGGTCACGGGGGCAGGAGTATCTGGTCTCCTCATTCTTCACCCGGCACAAACTTGATACCTTGCTTACTATGGTGCAATAGTATCTGGTCTCTTCATTCTTTGCCTGGCACAGACTTGACACCTTCAATTAGGTTGGTGCTTCTTCTCTGTTGGAACAAGAAGATCAGCAAAATATTGCCCAAACAATATGAGACCCTCCAACTGCTTCATCTCTTTGTAGACTGCTAATTAATGACTTCTCAAAGGCAAAATAACACATCACACACCCCGAGATGATTTACAATGAACATAATAACATTGTAGCCATATGCATCAAGTGCACTTCAAGCTTCTTATGCCAAATTCAGCTTTTACGTGTATCATTATAAAGCTGAAGTATCTGATTGCACTGGTCACTCCCACATGTTTGTTTAAATACCAACATATTAAAGCTTCTGCACTTCAGTGTCGAGAGATGGTCCACTACATGGTAAAGTATGTTAGTTAAGTATGTCAAGGACATGCGCTCATTGCTCAGTGGGCTATCATGGCCGTTTTTCACCAGGAGCAACACCGAAAGTTAGGGCACACCAACTAAATGTTTCAAGCAAGGAAACTATGTAAAGTAGTTTTTTATGGCTTGAGGAAGTGATGTCTAAGCCCTCACAGTCAGGAAATGTGTTAGCATATGCTATAAAATGCTACACATTGCACAAAAAGAAGCCCAGTCCTAAGGCAATTGATTCTGATTTTAGCAATCCAGCTTATTGTAAAAGTATTACTTTGCATGCAGCACTGAGTAAGAAAGAATCAATAAACTTGAACATTTGAGTCTGGTAACTAATCAGTGATCTCATTCAGTCTTTTTTATATTTGATATTTGGCAGTGTTAAATGAAGGGACACTACCACCACACTCAACCTCAGATGATGTGTCAGTTTCTGAATCCTACTCTGTGCCGGCTTTAGGGCGGTGCGATAGGTGCCGTCGCAACGGGCTCCACGGTCGGGGGCGCCACTTGCACTTCACACAAAATAAGCGCTGCTGCCCGTCTTTCATTTTCCCAATGGAAATAAAAGACAGGCAACCGCGTTCACCTGATGGTGATCGTTGTTGCCAGAGGGCTCTGCATTCGTTCCACTCCCACACAGATTTGCCTGCTCGTCACTAATTGTGGTAATGATGAGACTCCACGCACTTGAGTTTAAGAGTGCTTTATTGGAGCATACACGATCTGGAGAGCAGCAGAGCAACTGACTGTAACCACTTCCAGAACATGGAACTTCACAGAACAACAAAGAGATAACTTGAATGAAAATAACAGGCATGCTAGCATAGCAACAGAACACGGAATATTTTACATACATTATATTATCACATATCTTCCTTCCTTACGATGAAATAAACAAAGGTAAAACTATAGGTTACTACAACAACACAAAATCCTTAAATCTCTTAGGTAGAACTTTCCGTCTTCTTACGCGTGTAAGGTTATCTGGATTACGACAGCTTGAGTTAGAATGAGGACTAACACCATTATCAATTAAGGAAGACTCTATCTCCTTTTCTCCTTCCAATTGCACTGAGACACTTGTAAAATCTGGCTTGGACGAGTAAAGAGATTCCTTACAGTTGGAAATATTAGCTTTGGCAACCTTAGAAATACTCCACCAGGACCCATTATTCAAAAGGACTGAGGTCTTCCCAACTTTTTGAACAATGCAAGAATCTGAAAATTTAGACTGACCTTTTTTAACATGCATTGGTAATTTTATCTTGACTTTGTTACCAACTTTTAACAAAGATTGTCTATCTGAAACAACATTCCTTTTTTATCACAATTTTGTTTAGCTATACCATGGATCCTTTCCATATCTAAACTAGTTTCGGTAGATTTAGACTAAGAAAGGGATAGCTCTTGTCTGGGTTTCCTACCTTTGAGTAACACAAAAGGCGAAAACTTTGTTGTGCAATCCGGAGTGCAAAGATATGGCGAAATCAATTCTGCTACATGTGCTTTGACATCAATATGAGCTTCAAGAGCCAATTGAATACCCTCAGTCAATGTTTTGTTAAATCTTTCCACTAGTCCATTCATATTTGGTGAGTAAAGAGCAGTCCTTATTTGATTTATATTGGCATTTTTAACAAAGTTACCAAACACTTGAGAAGTGAACTGAGACCCATTATCAGACACAATGGTTCTTGGTAATCCTTCCTTCCTGAAAATGTCTTGCAGAAATTCAATTACAGAAATGGAATCAGTTTCTGTAACCCATTTAACTTCAACCCACTTCAAAAAATAGTCAATGGCAACTAAAATGTACAATTTTTCCATAGAGATTCCTTCATAAGGACCTAAAATATCAATAGCAATATTCTCCCCTGGTTTATGAGGTACTTGAACTTGTACGAAATCTGAGTGTTGCAATTTTAAGACTTTATCTGAATCAGCACAAAGAGAACAACCTTTCAACAACTCAACAATACAACTATCCATATAGGGCCAACAAAACAAATCCCTCACTTTTTTAATGGTGCTAGATTGCCCTAAATGCCCTAAATGAGCAATAGACATAAGTTTCCTTCTTACGCCCATTGGAGGTATAAATAAGTCACCTTTCAAAATAAGACTATCATTAATTGACAATTCATCTCTGACTTTCCAAAACACAGCAAACTCTTTAGGTAAACTTTTCTCTGATGGCCAACCTTCAATAATATACTTTTGTAAGATTTCCAAATCTTTATCCTCAGACATGGCCTTTAACCATTCCTCTTCAGAAACAACTTGAGAAACAGAAAGCACCATATCTTCAACTGAAACCACTACACATTCTTCTTGAGAAAAACCTTGGTCTATAAGTTGAGGCTCAGATGACAATCTTGACAAACAATCAGCTCTCATGCTTTGTGACTCTGGGATATAAAATTATATTCATAAAGTTTAGCTAAGATTCGAACCAATCTTGATGATGCTTTTCCTACATCATTGTTAGACAACAGAGAAATTAATGGTTTACGATCAGTTTTTAGTTTGAAAGATTTGCCCCACAAAAAGGTCTTAAAATGTTCAGCTGCCCAAGAGCAACCCAGTGCTTCTCTTTCAATAGTAGAATACTTTGTTTCCATCACAGTAAGTAGTCTAGATGCAAACGCAACAGTGACCTCATTACCACTTTTAACTTTACTGAACACTGCGCCAAGTCCAGTTGCGCTTGCATCCACAGTAACAACATTTATGGCAGAGGGTGAAAAAGGAGACAAAGGTTTGCATCCAATAATTGCAGACCTAATGGCATCAACTACCTGAGAATGATCCAAATTAATGTAATCACTGTTTCTAAGTAATAGGCTTATATCTGCAAAATTAGGGACAAATCTTGAATAATATTCACATAGCCCCAAAAAGGACTTGAGTTGATCTTTGTATTGAGGTTTTTTATAGCATTAAGAAGATCTTTTTTAGGAAAAATACCATTACCATTGATTTGATGGCCTAAATATTCTATTTAAGATGAATTTTTTTTTTTACATTTATCTAAACGAATGGTCATACCTTTATCTTCTAGGATTGAAAGCACGTTCTCCGCTGTTTCACAATGCTTTTCAGAGGTATCAGAATAAATTAAAATATCATCCTGAAACTCACAACCCCATCAGTGTTCCCGAAGAGACAACTCATCAATCTCTGGAACACTGATGCAGCCGATGACAGACCAAAAGGCATTCTAACATATCTGAACGTTCCCTCTGGCGTTATAAATGTAGTGATATCTCTAGAATCTTCTGTCAATTTAATTTGATGGTATGCCATTTTAAATCAATGGTGGTAAAAAACTTAGCTCCATCCAGCTAAGCTAGCAGATCTTGAACTTTAGGTAATGGATGGCATTCCATGACAATTTGTTTATTTACTGACCTCAAATCAATACACGTTCTAAGTTCTCCATTCCGTTTCTTAACCAAGACAGTCGGAGATGCCCATTCTGAGGCATTAACTGGTTCAATAACGCCATCGTCACACAATTTTTTTATCATCTCTGCTAATTCATTTCTTACTGACAATGGTACATTCCTCAATTTATGTTTAGAAGGAATGGCATTTTTTTTTAGAACAATTTTGTGAGAAAATCCTTTAACTTTCCCCAAGTCCTTCTTAAACACATTCTTATGTTTATTTAACATATCCTCCACTTCTTTTTTGTTGTCTTGTTGACTACTATTCATTAGAGACAACTCTTCCACCATACACACTTGTACTTTAGCATTGGAACGCAACGTAATATCAAATTTTCCTTGATGCGTCCATCCAAGGACTTGCAACCCATCAACGGCAACATACACTTTCCCCCAAATGGTCTTGTGTTTAAAAGAAATGTTGGTAACAAAAAATCCCAACATTTCAATTTCCTTACCTCCAAAGCCATAAACACGAATATCAGTAGGTTCCAACATTTTGCCCTCCCAACATCTGCTAAAGAAGGAATCTGAAATAATGGTATATGGGGAACCAGAGTCTGCCATAACTTCAACATTCTTACCATCAACAGTAACCGTACACATAGGAGGCACATAAGGTTCATTATCAATGGCACCTGCCGTATCACATATCACTTGTCCCAATTTCTCATCATTAATATTACTTTCTCTCACACACAAAATGGTATTTTCAACAGGCTCCCTGTTAATATCATTCACCATTTCTTCACCTGCAACACTGGCAACCCTTTTGTTGCTTTGACACATTGCTCCAAAATGCCCTACTTTCTTGTACTTAAAACACTCTCTACCCCTGGCCGAACAATGTTTGAATTGAAAAGAATGTGATCTAGACCCACAACAGGTGCACAATAGCTTATTAGAAGATGTATTATGGGCGTACTGTTTATTCCCAGTAGGATTTGATAAGAATGTTTTAATAAATTTCCCTTTTGAACCACTTGCCTTACTGTTAGTTTCTTTCACACTAAGGGCAGCTACTCCTCCAGCTACGTTATCTACATTGAAGGTATTAAAGGAAGTAATTGATCGTTCTACACTTTTGGCAATTTCAATAGCTTCTTGTAAGGATGAATTGCGTTGTCTTAAGAGTTGTTCCTGTATCTTTTTGTTAGAACAACGAATGATTAGTTGATCTGGAATATATTTGTCAAGCTGTGCCTCAAAATCACATTCTACAGCTAAAACTCTTAAACAAGATACATAAGCATCTACTAACTCATTCACAAACTGATGTCCCCGTCATGTTTAATAAAAATGCCTTCTTTCTTTTCACATTAAAACAGTCTCCATTAATAGCTAATAGGTAGTTATTAAAATGTCTAAACCATTTTTCCCATCACATGCTAGGTTGATTGGGACCTGAAAAGAATGGTGGTGGTGGATTTCCACAAACATTACTCATTTTAAGTCGAAATGCACTAAACAGAGTGAAAATATAATAGATTGATTGAATTTCCACAAGTAAAAATATGTGGATATCCTTGAGCGAAAATATAATAAATTGACTGAATATCCAAAAGTAAAAATGTGTGAATCCTTGTGTGTGCCCCCTTTTTTTTTAAAACCTCAAAATTAAATATGTCACTAAATTTACAAAAACAAAATTCCTTTAGTTAAACAGGTGCGCGTATCACCGCGACACGCTGTGTGAAATAATGTTGTAAAATGGCCGCTTTGAATACAATACCCTTAAATTGGTTGATTGCCAAACGATTTCAGAGTAGCCAAATTAGATGTGCGTATCACTGAGACACACAGCCTTGAAAGGATAACCGCGTTCTTGTAGCCCAATCCAAGATGGCGTTTGCGTGCGTGGCATGCGTGACGTGCTGACATCACACCGCTGCACGTGTCCTCTCTGCTCAAGCGTGCTCAGCAACACTCGTCTCGCACGCCGGCACCTGCTTACAAGTGACCCTTTACGAGCCAAAATCTGAAATCAGCAAACAGAGGACACAAAACATTAGACGATAATTGAATTCATCTGGAAAGAGCCTTGGCGATCACAGGGGAATCCTGACGTAACCACAGCTTGTGAAACGGCAGCCACCACTTCTCCATTGCTGCTCCAACTCCTGGTCTGCTCCGTCGCTGCCTCAACCACTGCCGCTGCTTCACCACCATCCACTGGCAAAAATCCCATGCATGATCTCGACAAACTCACCGAGTCAGAGACACAGCCAATGACGACAGCCAGGGAAAGGACAGGAAGCCAAAAATTACAGCGGTAGGTTGTGTGGATGCTCCTCATAACGATTATCTCTCCAAATCCCATAAATTGTCGCCATATGTGGTAATGATGAGACTCCACGCACTTGAGTTTAAGAGTGCTTTATTGGAGCATCCACGATCTGCAGAGCAACTGACTGTAACCACTTCCAGAACGTGGAACTTCACAGAACAACAAAGAGATAACTTGAATGAAAATAACAAGCATGGTAGCATAGCAACAGAACACGGAATGTTTTACATACATTCTATTATCACATTAGTCTTCCGGCCCCTTCATTCCCTCTCATGTTTACCTCTTACTCTCTCTCTCTCTCCTTTCAGTTTAGCAGTTCGAATGACCTTTGAGTGTTGTAAGTGCTTCCTCACCCTAACAGATCTTGACGCACACCGAGTTACCACAAGGAGTTTGTGTTGGAGTAAAAATCTTTAAGGAAGGGAGATGTGGTGTAATGCCATATATTCAAGTATAAGATGTATATAGTAATAATTAGCCATCATTTTAGTTATAATTTCCTTCATCATTATAGTTATTATTCCTCCCACCCTCACTGTACTACATGGTAGATTCTAAGTAGAAAGAGATTAGAATATTGAGAGATTCTGTAAGTTGTCTTGAGGAGAGCTTGGAGTTGATTAAATAAACAGTCAGTTACAGGTTATCCAGTGGTTTGTCAAAATATAATAGAGGGGTGTCACTGGAAAACTGATAGGCTCAACTTTCCAAGGACACTCCTGTTGTCTAATTCTCCAGACATAGAGAACAGAGCTGTTTTCTACCATGTCTACACTGCTGGCGAAATCAGGAAGTGTTCTCCTGGGCACCGGATCCTCTAACTAATGTCTAGAATGCCTCTACTGTCAATGTGTCAGTGGAAGGATGGCATAATCCCCTTGCTGAGGCAGAAGACACTGCCACGTACATTAAAAGGCCTGGGAGGGTGGGGAGCGCATGCTTTCCAAATTACATTTTCATTCCACTTGCTAGGAATATAGTCCTCCTTGGTTGCAATGGATAATGTTCCTCTTGGTTGCTATGGACATTTTTGCATATGGTTAGTTTTTTCTCCTAGTTTTTATGTAATGTAATGTGAGGTAGGCAGATTTATAGAGTGCAAACTTATCACCTGTGAGGGTATCCAGGCACTGAGTAGGAGTGGCGATCCTGTGAATCACTCGAACAGCCAGGCCTTCAGTTTCTTGCGGAAGATTGTGAGCAATCAGGCTCTTCTGATCTCCAGCAGGATGGTGTTCCAGGTATTTGCTGCCAGGTAGGAGAAGGAGCATCCTCCAGGTCTACTCCTGTGTATCCTTGAGGTCCAAGTGAGAGCGAAGGAGGTAGAGCGGAGGTTTCGGCTTGATTGGTGGAAGTTCAAACGGCAGTTGAGGTAGCTGGGGCCCATCTGGTGCAGTGCTTTGTAGGCATGGGTGAGCATCTTGAACTGGCAGCGTTTGTAGATGGGGAGCCAGTGGAGCTTTCGGAGGTGTGATGTGACGTGTGTGCGGCTGGTAAGATTCCGAATCAGCCGGGTTGCGACTTTTGGATGGTTTGGAGCCTGTAGGTGCGGTGGGCCGAGATGCTGAAATAAAGTGCGTTGCCATAATCTAGTCTGCTCGCGATGAGGGCCTGGGTGACAGTCTTCTGGGTGTCCAGTGGGAGCCATTTAAGGGAAACAGCATTTACAACGCTGTTAAAACAAATCAATGCTATTACAACGCGGTCGTTACAACGACCGCGTTGTTAGTACGCAATACCTTTACATTGCAAGTCATTACAATGACTTGCTGTAGGGGGCGCAAAGGTAATGGATATAAAATCCAACACCTTCCCTGCTGTTGCGCAAACTGGAGTGGGAATAGTAAATAATACTATTCCTAAGTCAAGCGCGCCCCCTACAGCAAGTCGTTGTAATGACTTGCGATGTAAAGGTATTGCGTACTAACAACGCGGTCGTTGTAACGACCGTGTTGTAATAGTACGCGATGTATTAGCATGCGTTGTAACATTCTATATTCCCATTTAAAGATCTTTTGGAGCATGCAGAGGATGTTAAGGCAGGCGGAGGAGAAGTCACTGATTTGTAGTCTCATGGAAAGGTAGATGTTGATGATTATGTCCAGGTTCTTCTTCGAGGGGTGGGGCTGGGTCCCTGCTCTGCGGGCCACCAGGTGGCATCCGCATGTGAATTGGTGGGTTCAAAGATCAGGACTTCTTTTTTCACAACGTTGAGTTTCATGCAGATAGATCATATCCATCTGGCTACTTCTGTCATGCAATGTTTGAAGTTGTTTTTGGTGTTGGTGGTGTCTGCAGAGAGGGAGAGGATGAGTTGTGCATCATCAGCGTATAAGATGATGCTGAGGCTGTGGGATTGAGTGATCTCTGCTAGTGTTGCTATGTAGACATTGAAGAGGGTGCGGCTGAGTGATGACCGCTGAGGGCCGCAGATGACATTGTGGGGGCAGAGCTGAAGGGGGCCATTAGGATCCATTGCATTCTTCCAGTCAGAAAGGAGCACAGCCATTGGCGGGCTTGGTCCTGGATTCCTGTTTTGTGCAGCCTGTTGATGAGGGTGTGGTGGGAGACCGTGTCGAAAGTGGCGGAGGGGTTGAGGAGGATCAGGGCTGCGGTGTGATCTTGGTCCATGATGATGCGGATGTCATCTGTTGCCGGAATGAGGGCCATCTTAGTGCTGTGGTTGCTGCGGAAGCCTGATTGTGAGTGGTCCAGGATGTCGTGTTCTTCAATGTATTGGGAGAGCTTGGTATTGATTGCCTTATCCATGATATTTGCGGGTAAAGGCAGCAGTGAGATTGAATAGTAGTTGCTGAGGATTTCCGGGTCAACGGATGGTTTCTTGAGTAGTAGGGTGACTTCAGTGTACTTCCAGGTGTCAGGGAAGGTGGCTGTGTTGATGTCTGTGTTGATGATTGTTTTGAGTGCTGTGCTTATCGTGGGTCCTTGGAGGTTGAAGAGACGTTGGGGGCACGGTCAGTGGGGGCCCCTGAGTGGGTAGATGCCATCAAGGCTGTGGTTTCGGTGGTGGTGATTGGGGTCTATTTGAAGAGTGTGGATGTTCTTGCAGTGAGTGCCGGTGATAGTTGATGGGTTGAGGAAGGAGGTTGTGTGTTGAAGTTCTTGTAGATGTTGGAGATCTTGTTGGCAAGTTGATTGCAGAGGTCCTGTGATGGGGTGGAGGAGTTGGCTGAGGCTGTGGGGGTGGGTGAATTCTTTGACAATAGCAAAGAGTTCTTTGGGGTTGGTATTACTTGCTTCAATTCTCTGAGCTAGAGCCCTCTTCTTGGTGTTTTTTAGGACCAGGTGGAAGGCTCAGAGCGAGTCCCTGAAGGCGTCTCTATTGGTAGGCACCTGGGAGGAGCACCACTTCCTTTCCAGTTGTTTGCAGAGTTGCTTCATTGTTCTGAGGCTGTCCGTGTACCAGCTAGCATGTTTGCGGGTCCTTCTAGGCTTATTTGTCCTGAGGGGTAATAGTTTGTTGGCGCAAGTGGTGAGCCATCTTTTGAGGATCTCAGCATCTCTGTTGGTGTGTTGATGTCATCGGAGAAGGCGGGTGGATGTTGGTGGAGGGTGTTGGTCCAGTCTTGTTGTGTGACGCTCTTTCAGTTGCGTACCTGAGTGGGTGGGGCTCCTGGTGCCAACAGCAGGGGTGAGAATGTTGAAGTGCATGATAAAGTGGTCCGTCCATGTGAGCGGGAGCGGGTTTTTGACCTTAGCTGTGTTGCTGGTAGAAAAGATGGGGTCCAGGGTGTGGCCTGCTGTGTGCGTAGGTCCTGTCACATGCTGCAAGAGGCTTGTGTTGTGGAGGCTGTCCAGCAGGTCAGTGAAGTTGAGATCAGTGGTGTTGTTCAGGTGGAAATTGAGGTTGCCTAGGAGTTGGAAGCACTCGGATATGAGGACAATGGGGGTGATGACGAGGTCAGTGGTGAGATTGCAGAAGGCCTGATTGGAATCCAGTGGCCAGTAGGCAAGTAGTTCCTTGGTGGTGGATTTGCCATCCGTCTGGATCCTGAAGTGGAGCTGCTCAATGAAGGTCATGTCTGGGTCACTGGTGGTGGTGCATTTTATGTGTTCTTTGTGGTTTAGGGCGACGCATCCCAAGGGTTTAGCTGTTCGGTCCTGGTGTAGGATCTTTGAAGCTTTCCGGGATGGCGGTGGAAATGCCCGGAACAAAGCTCTGGTTGAGCCAGGTTTCCATGAGGAAAGCAAGATCGGGTGAATGCGTGTGTCACACGCCTGCTCAGCACACCTGCCGCCGTGCGGTGGGTCCTCCCATCTCCCGACATCACGGCCCTTCCGGTGGCGCTTCACGGTGCATGGTCGTGGGTGGAGGGATGGTGGAGCAGCCAGAGAGAGAGATTGGGGAGTGTTCCGATGTTCGGCGCGAGGAGCGCGAGGTCAGATAGAACCAAAAGACTACAGTTCCCATGAGGCAAAGCGGAAGTTCCGCGATTGCCTCACGGGAAGGAAACACGTGACCCGGAAGCGGAGGAGCTTAAAGAAGCCTCCGGTGCCGGTTCGGAGCTGATTATTCCTCGTGATTGCAGCACGTTGCGCTGCCTGCCCCTGTATCTGCTCTGGTACCGGTAAGGGTGCACTTGCACCGCTTAACTCGAGACTCTTGTGATGGAAGTGGAATTTGCTTCACAGGCATTGTTTGGAATCCTTGCACGAGACACACTGATAACCTGTGGGCCGGCTGTATGATCGGAGTGCTGTCAAACTCCCCCCATAATGGCCCCTATCTAATAACTTGATTCACGCAGACCTACAAGCACCATTGGGTGCATTAGGTGTTTAGGAATATTGCACAGCAAAGAAGTGATGATATGCGCACGGCTTATGGCATGACATACTATTACCTGGGCTGTAAACCAAAAGGAGAATTTTGGTGATTGTTGTTTATGTATTTCCTAACAGGGGGTTCAAGAGGCGGCCTTCTGCTCTTCCCCTGTGAAGCGGGCACTGCCAGGCTTGATGGTGTGTACAGTACAATAATGAATGTTATGTTGGATGTAATGCAAATGTAAGGGTCATCTAACGCTCCTTGCGAAACTGGTTGTTAAGGCTCATTCTGTTTTAACCCCTTTTCCCAGCGCTACCCCCTTCCTTTCGAATATAAGACAAGGCCTTTTATACACTCCTCACCTGGAAACGAGGAAGTTATTTGCTTTACAGGTACGCAATGTTCAGTAGGTAGCAAGAGAGATACCTGGTATAAAGCTGTACTTACCTATATTGTTTTGCCTTACAGATCTCCCTCCCTGCAGTCCCCTTCCTTTCCTTCCCCCACTTGATCATCCCACTCGCCTGTGCTGTTACAGCATTCAGGGTTGGGACTGTCGAGAGGTGGACCCCTTTTTGGCATCGAACCGTTCCCGAGGAATCCTCGAGCTGACAGAATAATCAGCCCACGTATATTAATTCCTCCTGGGTGGATTGATACAAAGATGGCCACATTAGAGGACGTCATAGGAGTCCTGGCAGGGCTACAGACTGAGCTAGCCGCCTCTCGAGCAGAAACTGAGAACCTTAAACAGAAAATAGATCAAATGCAGCGAAACCCGTTTGATATAGGTGTAGGGAGATATACAGGGGGAGGATTTACCTATCCTTCAGCCCCCCTTTGCGTAGAGATGCCCACGCCTATCCCGCTTGCAGCGCCAGAAAGATTATCTGGGGATCCTGGTAAGGTCCAGGTGTTCCTCACACAGGTACTGCTATATTTCAATTGTAAGCCCAAGGCCTTTACTGCTAATCAGGCCCGAGTAGCATTTGCCATTTCCTATTTGCCCGGAGACGCAGCGCAATGGGCTGTTCCATTGGTAGATAGAGATGACCCTTTACTATACGATTGGTCAGCCTTCCGTACTGAATTCGAAAGGGTGTTTGACCGTAGAGCAGCTGCCTTTACAGCGGACCGTGAGTTACTTGAACTGAAACAAGGGAACAAGGATCTACTGGCATACATCAACACCTTCCAAAGGTTGATAGCCGAGACTGACTGGCCAGAAGCAAAACAAGCCGCCTTGTTCTACCAGGGGCTCAAGGACAACTTAAAAGACGTACTGGCACCTATTGATCCCCAACCCACCACGTGTTCGGAACTCATCAGCTTAACCTTGCGACTGGATCATAGACTCAATGAACGCAAAAACGACAGAAGACGAGTTGACCGACCAGCTCCTAGGTTCGAGAGAAACAGAAGCACCATGGGAAGCGGCGGTAACTTCTCAGAACCAATGGAGATAAGCTCCGTAAGAGCCTCCCTCACCACTGAGGAAAGAGAACAATGCAGGAAGAACGGGCTCTGCTTATATTGTGGAAGGAAAGGCCACTACGTGAAGGACTGCTTAATTAAGCCTAAGGGTCAAGCTCGGGAAGGACAAACCACAGCTGCCATGGAAGTACGGCAACCGGAAAACTCCAGAGCTCAAGAAGACAGGAAGGGAAGTTCTTGGGCGTAAACATAGTACCTTCCATCAATCAAGGGCCAGGAGACCTTTCTGTTCATTTTTATGTTACCTTGAAGGTATATAATGATAACCGGTGGCACTCTCTTAAGGCCATGGTCGATTCCGGAGCCACTGGCCTATTTATGGATACTGAATTAGCCAGAACCTTACAGCTGGTGCTTATGAAAAAACCAGAACCCGAGACTGTGGTGGCCGTTGATGGGCGGCATTTGGGTTCTGGGCCCATATGCTACAATATGCAGGAATTGGAAACCACATGTGGAAACAACCATAGGGAGCTGTTAGGCTTTAACATTATTCAAGCCCCTCAATATGGCATAATCTTGGGACTTCCTTGGTTGCGGAAACATAACCCCACCATCAATTGGAGCGATAATTCTTTGGAGTTTGTGTCCCCTTATTGTTTGAAACACTGTCAAAAATCACAGTACAATCCAGCGACAGCATTATCCAAGATACATATGGTCGCCACCGCAGAAGAGCAAGACATCGACTTGCCTTTACCTTACCGCGATCTGGAAGATGTGTTCAATGAAGAACAAGCGAACGTCTTACCCCCGCATCGTATGTACGACTGCCAAATCGACCTAATCTCTGGAGCAGTGATCCCCTGTGGCAGGATATATGCGTTTACAGAGTCAGAAAATGAACATTTGAAGGAGTACCTTGATACCTATCAGAAGAACGGATTCATATGACCATCCAAGTCCCCAGCTGCTTCGCCTCTTTTTTTTATTCCGAAGGCTAACGGTGCGTTAAGGGCTTGTGTGGACTTTAGAGCGCTGAATAACGTCACGGTAAAAAATCTTTATCCTTTGCCGTTGATACCGGTTTTATTGGACCAGGTTCGGCAAGCCGTGATATTCACGAGACTGGATTTGAAGGGCGCATATCATTTGGTAAGAATGCGTAAAGGGGACGAGTGGAAGACGGCCTTCCGTACACGCTATGGGTTATTCGAGTATAGAGTCATGCCGTTTGGGCTATGTAACGCCCCTGCGGCGTTCCAATTCTTTCTAAACGATGTGCTCCGAGAATACCCGGACATAACGGCCATTGTATATATCGACACCATCTTCATATACTCCAACAGAGAAGAACAACACACCTCGCATGTAAGAGGGGTTTTGCAAACACTGCGCAAAAACCATCTATTCTGTAAACTCAGTAAGTGTGAGTTCCATGTGCGGAAAGTGGAATTCTTGGGAGTTATGTTATCAGCAGAAGAACAGGAAATGGCTTGTCGTAAGATACAGGCCATTATGGATTGGCCCCAGCCCAACACGGTGAAGGATGTGCAATGCTTCCTGGGCTTTGCGAACTTTTTTAGGCGTTTCATCAACCAGTTTTCACGAGTGGTGACGCCTATCACAAGACTTTTGAGGAAAAACTTACCATTCCAATAGACGGAGGAGGCTCAACATGCCTTCTTGGTGCTGAAACAAGCCTTCACGTCGGCTCCGGTCTTGGCACATCCAGACAACAACATCCCATATGTTGTTGAAGCAGACGCTTCTGGTACGGCAGTAGGAGCCGTGCTATCCCAGAGGAATAAAGAGACCGGACAGCTACATCCGGTGGCTTACATGTCCCATAAGCTGAACCAGGCCGAGTCCAACTATACCATCGCTGAAAGGGAACTGCTAGCCATCAAAGTAGCCTTCGGAGAATGGAGGCATTATCTGAGGGGGCGAAACATACCGTCACGGTCTACACAGACCACCGGAACCTGCAATTTATGAAATCGGCTCGCCTACTCACCCCGAGGCAATTAAGATGGATGCTATATTTCGCCGAATTCGACTTCGTGGTAACATATCGACCGGGAGTCGATAACAAGAAAGCAGATGCCCTTTCCAGACAGGACACCACGATCGAAACAGAAACGCCACAGACACAGGCCATCATACCTACCAGTAAGGTGATTTGCCTTGCTCAGACAGACCGCTTTTTTGACCAGATAAAACGTATGATGAAGAGAACCAAGTGGAAGAATTGGTTAAAGAGAAACCCCGCCTGGCAACTTAAGGAAGAATTGCCTATGAGAAGGCAACAACTAATGGTTCCGTGCCCTAGTTTGCAGAAGGAAGTATTCCAGTGGTGTCACGAAAACCCCTGCACAGGGCACACTGGTATAGAGAAGACTTTGGAGAAAGTGTTACGTCAATTCTGGTTGCCCACCGTTCGAAGAGACATACAGCAACAGGTTAGAAGATGTGCGGTATGCAACCAAGCCAAGACGGATCAGGGAAAACCTAGGGGATTCCTTTTCCCATTACCTACCCCAGAAAAGCCGTGGGACCATATCTCGCTGGACTTTATCGTAGGATTACCTAAAGATCAAGGATGTACCACGATACTAGTGGTTGCCGACAGCCTCACTAAGATGGGGCATTTCATAGCGTGCCCCGAAGTGCGGTCCTCGGCACAATTGGCTCAGTTGTTGCTCACCAACATAGTACGTTTGCATGGGTTGCCGACAGTCATTGTGTCTGACAGGGGTTCGCAGTTCACCAGCCGATTCTGGAAGACATGGTGTAAAACCCTCCAAATCTCTGCCAACACGTCAACTGCCTACCATCCGCAGACGGATGGCCAAACGGAGCGCGTTCACCAAACCCTTAAACAATACCTCCGTTGTTACGTAGACAACACCAAGGATGCATGGGTGGACTTGTGGCTTGCTGAGGTAGCATATAATAGCGCCCATCACAGCTCTATCAAGATGGCTCAGTTTTATTGTACCTATGGATTACACCCTAGACTTATTCCCTTGGTACAACCACAAACAACGGAAAAGATCCCGGAACTCACCGAACATACCAAAAAGATACAACAAACGTTCAAGGTTGCACGACAAAGCCTGCTGGTGGCCAAGGAGCGTTACAAGTAGTATGCGGATAAACGTCGACGCCCTGGTCCGATATACAAGAAAGGGGATTATGTATGGCTCTCAACAAAGAACATAAGATTCAGAAAGTACAGCATCTTCAATCCCAGGTTCATAGGTCCCTACAAAATCGTGCGATGCATCAATCCTGTAGCAGTGAAGCTGGCGCTGCCTTCGAACATGAAGATACATCCGGTATTCCATGTTTCTCTGTTGAAACCTTCTGGTAAACCGGTAAAGAAACAGCCTACCCCGATCTGGATAGACCAAGAACCAGAGTATGAAGTAAAGTGCATTTTGGACTCGAAAAGAAGGAAAGGTTCCTTGTGGTATCTCGTAGCCTGGAAGAACTACGGTCCTGAAGAAAACTCCTGGGAACCAGCCGTAAACGTACATGCCCCACGTTTGACAAGCATATTCCATAGGAAGAACCCTGACAAGCCTCTGCCGGCTGGGAGCCCGCCAGAGGAGGGATGTGCTGTCACACGCCTGCTCAGCCCACCTGCCGCCGTGCGGTGGGTCCTCCCGTCTCCCGACATCACGGCCCTTCCGGTGGCGCTTCACGGTGCGTGGTCGTGGGTGGAGGGATGGTGGAGCAGCCAGAGAGAGATTGGGGAGTGTTCCGACGTTCGGCACGAGGAGCGCGAGGTCGGATAGAACCAAAAGACTACAGTTCCCATGAGGCAAAGCGGAAGTTCCGCGATTGCCTCACGGGAAGGAAACACGTGACCCGGAAGCGGAGGAGCTTAAAGAAGCCTCCGGTGCCGGGTTCGGAGCTGATTATTCCTCGTGATTGCAGCGCATTGCGCTGCCTGCCCCTGTATCTGCTCTGGTACCGGTAAGGGTGCACTTGCACCGCTTAACTCGAGACTCTTGTGATGGAAGTGGAATTTGCTTCACAGGCATTGTTTGGAATCCTTGCACGAGACACACTGATAACCTGTGGGCCGGCTGTATGATCGGAGTGCTGTCAAACTCCCCCCATAATGGCCCCTATCTAATAACTTGATTCACGCAGACCTACAAGCACCATTGGGTGCATTAGGTGTTTAGGAATATTGCACAGCAAAGAAGTGATGATATGCGCACAGCTTATGGCATGACATACTATTACCTGGGCTGTAAACCAAAAGGAGAATTTTGGTGATTGTTGTTTATGTATTTCCTAACAGGGGGTTCAAGAGGCGGCCTTCTGCTCTTCCCCTGTGAAGCGGGCACTGCCAGGCTTGATGGTGTGTACAGTACAATAATGAATGTTATGTTGTATGTAATGCAAATGTAAGGGTCATCTAACGCTCCTTGCGAAACTGGTTGTTAAGGCTCCTTCTGTTTTAACCCCTTTTCCCAGCGCTACCCCCTTCCTTGCGAATATAAGACAAGGCCTTTTATACAGTCCTCACCTGGAAACGAGGAAGTTATTTGCTTTACAGGTACGAAATGTTCAGTAGGTAGCAAGAGAGATACCTGGTATAAATCTGTAATTACCTATATTGTTTTGCCTTACAGATCACCCTCCCTGAAGTCCCCTTCCTTTCCTTCCCCCACTTAATCATCCCACTCGCCTGTGCTGTTATAGCATTCAGGGTTGGGACTGTCGAGAGGTGGACCCCTTTTTGGCATCAAACCGTTCCCGAGGAATCCTCGAGCTGACAGCGTGTGGATGACGTCTCAGATCTCAGTGGCATGTTTGTTGAGTTATTAGGTGTTGAGTTGTATGCATGTGAGTGATCGTTGATCAGGTGTGTGTGTGTGTGGCTGACTGGCATGGCACTGTGTGTTTCAGTGAGGTGAGCATGGTGCTGTTAGTTGAGGTGTGGAGCGGAAGAGTGGAAGCAGGAGAAGTGGCACACTAAGCATGAGAAAGGAGCGAAAATGATGGTAGGTGAGGCCTGGAAGCAGCGTTCTTCTCGTTGTCTGGTGTTTAGGCGATAGAGTTCCTTGGAGTAGTAGCTGTGGGTGGTGAGAGGTCCAGGGCTTCTGGTGCTGGTCATGGTCCAGGCGCGGAAGGGTGCAGACAGGTGCATCAGTGGCATGGTCGCTGGGCGGCTGGGGTCCTGGGGGTGGGCAGAGCTGGGAGTCGGGCTGAGGCGTGGCGGGAAGCAGGAGCAGGTCTGTAGAGGAGGCTCTGCAAAGAGAAACAAAGATGAGAAAACGAGACACATAGCAAACAAAGAGACAGTGTTTAGGCAAAATGAAACAACAGGCTATAAAATAAACAGTAGATATGCACAAAAAGACACACAACAGATGCAGCAACAAAATGTAATTGTTAGAAATTGGGTCTCTAGTTGGCAGAGGTATGCAGCCTGTGCAAGTAGGGACCACAATCCTAGTCAGGATAAGTCAGTCACACACCATAAATTATCATGGGCTCACCCTCTGGTAGCTTGGAACTGAACAGGCAGGCCTAACCTATGAGTAAAGTATTTGGGCGACACAACACACAGTAACAAAATGAAAACACCACAAAAAGACTCCACACCAGGCTAAGAAAATAGATATGATTTTTATAAATAAAATAAGACCAAAACAACAAAAACAATCAAAGATTTGAATTTTAAAAGGATAAAAATGACTGTAGTGCTAAGAAGCAATTAAGCGCCAATGGGAGTTATCTGGTTGCGCTGAATCAGGGCAAAATGAAGAATTCAGGCCAACAGCGATAAAGCGTGGGCCAGATACAGGAGCCACGCAGGCCTGATGAACACAGTACCTTAATCCTGGTCGCAACAGAGAGATGCAGGGTGCAGCAGAGCGATGCGTCTATGTCGATCCCTCAGGTGAGGTGATGCATCGATTTTCTTCACACAGTGGTGGTGATGTGTCAGTTCTGAAGGCAATGCACCGAGCTGAGAGGTGTTGGTTCTGTAGAAGACGTGCCAGGTTTCTCCGCCCAGTTGAGGGGATGTGCCAATCTTCCCACACTGCAGCTGCGGCTAACCGTTGGTTCTGATGCGTCAGTTCTTTAAGGTGATGCACTGGTTCCAACTGTGATGCACCAGTTCTGCTCCCGCTCTTGGGTTCAAGACAGAGTCC
The DNA here is from genome assembly GCA_963921515.1 of Calotriton arnoldi. Classification (NCBI taxonomy): domain Eukaryota; kingdom Metazoa; phylum Chordata; class Amphibia; order Caudata; family Salamandridae; genus Calotriton; species Calotriton arnoldi. Next base: position 488,046 of record CAWUFW010005494.1, read on the forward strand.
AGCTCTCCCTCAGCAGGGTCAGAGAGCAGCAGGCAGCGCAGCAGAAAAGCAGTTCTTCCAGAGCAGCAGTCCAGCAGAGTGACAGTCCTTGTAGCAGCACAGCAGTTCTTCTGATAGAGGTTTTTTACAGTTCTTCTGATAGAGGTTTGTATGAATTGGTGGGGTCAGAGACCCAGTACTTATACTCAGTGGTGCCTTTCAAGTGCACAGAGGCCCTTTCTTTCCAGCCCTGGCTCCAGACTCACTACAGGGGGGTAATCAACCCTTTTTGCTGGGACAGGACACTGCCTATTCAGGTTTAAGTGTCAGCTCCTCCCTCCCATCCTGCCCAGGATGAGCAATCAGGATGCAGATGGGCACTCAGACACACCTAACCTTCCTTTGAGTGTGGCTGTCTAGAAGGAATACGCAAAGTGAAGCTGTCACGCTCCCCAGACGTGTATTGGAGACAGGCTGAAGACACATACAGCTTTAAGAGCAGAGAAATGCCCACTTTCTAAAACTGGCATTTCTATAATAGTAATGTCAAATCCAACTTTACCAGTAAAGAGGATTTATCATTTCTTCTTCTGGTTGACAAGGGCACTTTTCTCCCAGGTTGCTATAGACTTTTTCATATTGCTTGGTATGGAAGTTTTTGTGATGTTTTCTATGGATATAGTTCTCTTTGCTATGGACATTATTCCTCCTAGTTGCTATGAAAATTTCCTATCGTGGTTCCTATGGGCATTTTTCCGCCTGGATGCTATGGTCATAACTCTCCCTGGTTGCCATGGACATTTTTTTATGGTTTCTATGGACATAATTCTTCTTAGCTACTATGAATATTATTTGCCTTGATAGTTATGGGCATTTTTCTTCATGGCTGCTTTGGACATTTTGGGGCATATTTACAAGGGCACTGCGCCACCGGAGCATCAGTTTTTCCGATGCTTCGGTGGCGCAATGCCCTGCTCCAGATTTGCAAGGCAGTGCTAAGCCACTCTGCATGGCCTTGTAAATATAGGCCTCCTCGCCCCATTTTTCTGTGGCAATGGGGCGTGCAATGGGTGTTACTGTGGGCGTACCCATGCAACATCCATTACTTTTTGACACTGCCCCAGATTTACAAGGATCTGTAAATCTGAGGCAGCGCCAAAATCAAACACCTTTGAAAAGGAGGCGTTGGAGTGATGCAACAAGGAGAAATACTTTTATTTCTCCTCATTGTTTGCTCTTTCTATGTGTGCTGCATTTTCCTCCTGGTTGTTTACTAAGGAACTAGTTTCTTCATAGTTGCTATGGACATTAGTCCACTTAGGTGTCATGGACATGATTTGTCCTGGCTACTATTGACATTCTTCATCCAGGTAGCTATAGGAGATGGTCTCCATGTTTGTTATAGACATTTTCCTCCTTGTTGCTATGGATATATTTCGTGAATGCTATGGACAATGTTACTTTCGGAATATTCCAAAGATGACCAAATTGACTTTAGAAAGTGCTACCAGGATGCTGCAAGTATAATTGTCTGTGTATTATCTAGTTGTAGGCACTTGTGAAAGGATAAATTAGACTTCCACTGCTGTCAGCTTGTATCTAGAAAAACCCCAGCTACTGGAATGAGCTAAGTACAATCAGTGGGGAAAACAGGTCTCCAATGCGCTTTACTCTAATCTGCTTCACTCTAATCTGCTACTGTTAAGAGAAGTGGGTGGAGCAGGATAAGTGGAAATACCTCCTTTCACTGGTGAAGTACACTTACCTTGTAGAGAGTGGGATGAGCCTGATGCTGGTTTTGCTTCTTGCTTCACATAAATGTAGCCAATAAACACCAGAAGAGTGATCTGTTCTGTGGACAGTGGCAAGTGGCAAGTGAGAGAGTGAATGAGGTGTTACACCTGCCACACAGTAATACAGTTGTCCTAATCTCAGAAAGGGCAAGAATTTAAGAACTCCAGAAAGGAAAAATCTCACCTGATTTTGGTTTTCCATTGATTTCACACCATTAATACTGGCCATCACAATCCTTCTGAAATTTTGGCTTTTAGCTGGAAGTGTTAGAATAGAAAACACATTATAAAAAAATATTCATGGTTTTTGAGCTTTCATAGCAACATCACCTTCAACACCAGCTCTTATTTTGATTAGGAACAAGATTCACCAAACATTAAATTTTTCATCCTCGAATAGGAAACATGAGCTTGGTTTAGATTGTCATAAGGCATGCTTGTTTTACCCTTTTGATTATGTATTATTGCAATACTAATCCTGATCAGTACGAGAGAAAATACAGGTTCAGCAAATTGGTGCATGTGCATGCCAGTAAGTCAATTGTGTGAAGTTACTATCTGAGGAGATTTAAATTCTCTAAGTCAGAATCACACTTAAGCTACAATGATACCACAGTGTTTGGAAGCTTTGTTGGCTGGAATAACTGGCCCCTGAACCAGTGTGGAGTGATACTTACTAAAGACATTGATGGAAGGGGGCCATTGTAGTCACATTATAACACCACACATTTGTCGGGCCTGGTACAAAGTCATAAACAGGTGATGTTGGTCCTGGCCCTCTCTGCAGGGTCACCTCCAAACCCTTTGCCTTTTTGCTTCCACTTTTGGCTGCATTTATTTTGTTGGCCTTAGGACTCTGCATATGTTATCACTGCTAACCAGTGCTAAAGTGCTTGTGCTCTGTACTTTAAACATGTTTTGATAGGCACACACCTTTTTGGCATATTTAATGTACTTTTAAGTCCCTTGTAGACTGGTATACCATATACCTAGGACCTCTAATTTAAATGCTACCAGTTGGCTATCAGCACCTATTGTGCCACCCACTTAAGTAGCACCTTAAAACATGTCCAAGGCCTGCCATGTCAGCCTAGATGCAGTTGTAAATTGCCATGTCGACTTGGCAGTAAAATCTCCTTGCCAAGCCTTAAACTCCCCTTATATTACATATAAGTCACCCCTAATGTAGGCCCTGGGTAGTCCATGGGGCAGGGTGCTGCGTAACTAAAAGGTTGGGCACGTACTTTTACGTTTTACATGTCCTGATAGTAAAAATCCCCTAAATTCGTTTTTCACTACTGCCAGGCCTACCTCTCCCATAGGAGAACATTGGAGTTACCGTATTACATTTTATTAGTGTAATTTCCAAACGGGAACAGGTAACCCATTCATGTTTGCTGTCTCTGGAATTGTAATGAAAAATGCTAACTTATGGTGAAATCAGATTTTAAATTACAATTTTAAAAATGCCACTTTTAGAAAGTAGCCATTTGTTGCATGCAGCCTATCTCTGAGTCACATGACTGAGTGTAGTTGACAGTTGGATTTTGTGTATTCCTCTTAGGCAGCCACACACAATGGGGAACTAAGGTGTGACTGAATGGGCCTTCACTGGCAGGATGGGAGGCAGAAGCTGGGCCCAGCCTCACTTACACTTGAATAGGCTATGTCCTGTCTCCACACAAAGGGCTGCATACCACCTGTAGTTAGTCTAGAGCCAGGGCCAAGAAGGCAGGGTGCGTGTGAACTTCAAAGACGTGCCTCTAGAAGCTTTTCCCACTTCATTGGCACAAATGGGTATAAATACTGGACTTCAGACACTAACTCTTCAGTACACTTCTGGACCTGTGGATACCCTTCCAGGAAGAAGGACTGCTGTGCTGCTGAAAGGACTGCCACTCTGCTGGACTGCTGCTCTGAAGGAACTGCTGTCCTGCTGTGCTAACCTCCTGCCTGCAGCCGTGTTGTGTGGGTGAGAAGATAACTGGACCTATAACTTCACGCTTGAACCCAGGACACCAGAGTGACTCCAACGGCTAGTCTGCTGGCCTCCTGATCTGAGCATCAGGGGCATAAAAAGCTCCCCAACATCCGGCACCAGCCCTTGGCCCCAGCTGCAGTGAGTTCCTGGGCCCCCAAGTAGTGCCCCTCAGGTCCTGGACCTTTGGTGTAGCTCAGGTAGCTGTATTACAGGTTTTGGACTTTTCGTAAACTGGCCAGTTCGCACTGAGACCTCGTTGCTCGCACTTTGATTCTATGCAAAGTTCCGGCTACCGCCTCTTTGCGCTACAGCATCGAGCACTAGCGGGGTACCGCCAACACGAAGCTCCAGCAACGCCGCCCTCGACGCCTGGCCTGCTCTGCACACTACTCTGCAGCCTCCTGCGTCACTCTCCCTGCTCCTCATGGCCCCCTTCATCGTGAACGGTACTCTTGGCATGCATTTGAGAAGGTAAACTTCAGCAGGCCTAACCTGGTGACTGTAGCCAACCTGCGCTCTATCGTGGTCGGTCTGAAAGTGGGACTTTGACCCGATGCAGTGCGATCAGATATCTCTAGTTGCTGCTTTGTGCTTTTTGGAGCTATTTTCACTAAACTCTTTAAAAATTCATAACGCCGGGTTCTACTGATTGGAGTTTTGTCGTTTTAGTCTTGTTTTATTTATTAAATGTTACTCTATTTTTCTAACTTGGTGCGGGATCCTTTTTGGTGGTGTTTTTCACTTTATTACTGTTTGAAGTGTTGCACAAATACTTTACACTTTGCCTCTAAGTTAAGCCAGACTGCTCTATGCCAAGTTACCAGGGGGATGAGCACAGGTTAGTTTTGGGTTGGTTTGTGCCTCACCTTGACAACGATTGTGGTCGCTGCTTGACCATGGCTCACACCCCAGTGAACCAACAACCCAATTTCTTACAGGCGATTAAGATCTGGGTTAGGTTTCCAAAAATAGCAGAGCAGCGACCTCACTGCGATCGATTAAAAGTCATCCTTTAAGCTAAGCTATTGCCCATCTGCATGCACTAGCTTCAGCCTGCCTCAGGCATGACAGACAAGATGCCTGCACAGTGGCATCATCATAACCATGGTGTGCATGGGCCTTCACTGTGGACACACAACAGTGGGGTGCAGGGGTGGTGCACTCTCCTTTATAGCCTGCCCTATGGCCGTTAGTTGGGATCAAGCCAAGATGGCACAAGACAACTAAAACAGGAATGATATCACTAGTGGCTGAACAGTCCAGGACACTGGAATCATCGGACTGGGCACCAAACAATGCTTTGTGGGTTCCTGGTCAGAAGCTCTAGAAGTCAGTATTCTGTGACCATCTGATTAGAGATCCTAGTAGAATGGGTCATCTGGTTGGTGGCTCCAAGTGCTTAGCCGTCTGGTTGGGGATACATGACTACCTCCAACATTTCCTTCATCCTGAGGTCTAAAATAAGATTAGAGTGTGCAGGGACTTAATCCTCCAATTGTACCCTGCTCAGGCCATCAGGAAGGTGCCAAATAGCACCAGGTAACCAGGACAAACATACCAACTTCAGCTACTAGTTATTAGGGAGGTACAGAGCATGCATAATGCTATTGAGAACTGGAGAAGAAGGTTCAGAGGATCCCTGACTTCATTACCATGAGGCCTGAAGGAACCTCAGGGCTAATAGTCCTGTGGATGTAATCTAATACAGTAACTAATTGACTAAAGCTGCCAGTCTTCAGTAGGGATAGAGTGCACAGAGTGCCACTGGGGAATCCAATGTTGTCCTTGGGGCTGGCCTTTGGCTTGGTGAGACCAGCAGGTAGTTCAAGATTGGTAGCCCCCAGGGAGGCCACACTTATTCAAGCTACTGGTTCAAACTGGGAAATGGCACACCAAGCACTGATAGGACACCTACATTTATCCTAGGCATGGAAAGTGAGTGGAGAGCTTCAAAGTGTGCATGTCACTTTTGCCGGCGCAAGACAGCCAGCCGAAGTGATATGCGCACTTTGAAGCATCCACCCAGCACTGCTCCTGCCCTCTGCTGCCAATCATCAGCAGAGGACACGCCACGTATGTCTATGGACTCGGGGTCGGCTGCCTGCTGCAGTGCGCACATCAGAAAAATAACATGGCAATGAAATATTTTATTTTTCCTGCATGGCTCACAGCAGGCGGGGGGTGACGCTCCTCCGCCCTCGTGCAGAAACCACAGCTGAAAGAACATGGTCCTCGAGAAGCTCTTTTACCTTCCGAGTTCTTCTAATGTCCTTGCATTTTTTCCTTATATATCCATATGTTAAGCAACCTCTTTAGACTGAAATCTCACTACTTTAGCCAATCATATTAAGTCTTCATGAAATTTACATTTCTCCTTTATGGCCTCTAGCCTAGCTCATTGTCTTGCTTGTGCAGCCAACACTGTTTCACGCCTATACTCCTAATAGAGGTTTTGAGAATATATGATTGATACAATCTTGATAGTTTACATCTCTCACCAGGGCCAAATTTGAAACTTAAAACAGCACTGACAAAAGTGTTCAAACCATTTCCACACTGCAGAAGGGCGCAACTAGGATGTGCCCATGGGGTATGGTTGGGCATGGTAGCTCTAAAATGAGCTCTTAGTCTGCAGAGTACCGGAGAAATGCCAGAGTGGTAGAATTGACAGTCCTGCCCTGTCTCCCAAAAACAATGCTTCTAGTCTTACTAACTGGTCATATTTACTGTTTATATTGCTGAGCACTTCTAATGCATTGCTTCATATTCTTAAATTTTTTGCACTAGGATTTGCCCAGGGAGAGCCCTAAAATGGAAGAATCTTTTACAAATAAAATTCGATTACCTTAGTACCGGTAACTAATATAATATTTGATACTCATGGTACCCCAAATAGCTAGATCTAATTGCCTAAGTATTAAAGAGTAGTGACCATATGAATGCTCACCTAAATTAAAATCCATAGCTCCTCCTCTTTCTAATTATTGTGGTATATGATACGTTTAATTTGATAAATAGATGTATATCTTTCATGACTATATTTATTTTTATTCCCATTCTTGCATATTGTCTGGTACCAATATTTTCACAATTGAATAAATCTAGTTCTAAACACGTGAATGTTAGTAGACACTCTTGTGTATCTCAGCATTTAGAATACATTATCTAGCCGTCTTTTGAAATAGACAGTTCTTGTTATTGGATTGCACTGATTTATTCTCTCTCAACCATAACACCATCCCATCGTTTCGAAACCCGTCATCATGCATTTACTTTCTCCTGTTTTCTTACTAATTTTTAATACCCTAACATTTTAAATTCCTTTTTAGGTTTCACCTGCACAGCGTTTGTGCTGTGCTTGCGAAATTTCTTGTATTAAAAATTTTGTTTTTTAAAAGGGGCTTAGAACCTGGCATTAATTTACCTTTGGCTGGCTCCCACGTGGCTCCCATGTCACTTTACTTTCCATTGCCTGGCTCCCACGTGGTTCCCATGTCACTCTTGTTTCCTTGCTAATCAGCGCCTCCTCCTTGCCTCCGTTGTTGTGCGTAGACCGTGGACCAAGTACTGCTTCCAGTTGCCAGTGTCCTTCCACTAGCTGCATGCTTCTGGAGGTACTTATTTTTTTTTAAATTACAGTGGGAGCGCTCCTGTGCTGTCCGTTATTGCGACATGAAGCTCCCCATCAGTTTCTGCTGCATGGCCGCAACTCTGCATGTGTGGTGTCCTTATGTGAAATGAACACAGTTGTGTTGTTGTTGCCGCAGACCCAGGCAAGAAGAGATGTGCACACAACAACGTGGTTTAGGAGTGTCGTGGTTTAGGAATTCGTTGAAATGAAGAGTCGTGGTTAAGGACTTCGTTGTTCGGGATTCCTCGTTGTTCTGACTTCGTTGTTCGGGTAAGTCGTGATTTAAACTTCGTTGTTTAGGATGTTTCCCAATGTAACTTTTTTGAATTACCCAATGACCCCTCCCTTAATAGCACACAAACACACACATCTTTCCATTCCCTGTGCTGGAGTGCACATACCAGCATGCAGCGATACACAGCCTCAGGCCCGAATAACCTCTGCTGTCGAACAGTTCATATACACACTAGAGCCATACTTTTGACCTGTTTGGTTTCTGAATGGTTTTATTATTTGTAAAGACACCAGTGGCGTAACAATACCCTGCAGCTTCTGCAGTGCGGGAGGGGGCCCTTAGCTCCCGGACACCCACTCCAGCACTGTGCACAGGCAGCGGGCTCCTGGCCTGAGAGCTCCTGACTGGATCCAGAGCATTGGGGGCCCCCTCCATATCCTTTGCAAGGGGGGGACCCCTCAAGTTATGTTGCACTACTGTAAGACACCATGGGTCCAATTAAAACCTCATGCTTTTTATGCTACAAATAGTATTGTTTTCTGCATTTTGTATATAAATCTGTTAATTTATGCACTGCTTTATAATGTGTCTTTTCTTTAATTCCGTAACACTATCATTGTCATGGTACACTGAATTTTGGCATTAACTACAAAGCACGAAGATGCTTTTGGGCCTTGAAAGTGTGACACAATATTGCTCAATATATAGAAAATATAAAAAACTTTATGAGCAAAAGGGTAGCAGGGGGAGGATATGGCGCTACGGCCAGAGCTGCTGACCTTGGAGCTGAGGAGGTTCAACTCTGGGCATTGCCTTAACCTTTGTGATTCTGCGTGAATTGTTTAATCAACAAGCCTCTGCAAAGCAAATAGGTTTCGCCTCTGTGAAATCTATTGTTTTTGTCAATTTTCTTTTAAGAACTGTTGCACAGCGGCGCTAGCTCCTGTACAACATGGCTTAAAGTTTTAACAAAAAAGTGATATGACATGGCCAATGTTAGACCTGGCACCATTGGCGTGGGTCTCCCTTCCATTTTTTGCCTTTACCTCCTGTGTTTTGCTGTGTGTTGGACTCCATTTTTGCGGGTCTGAATGCTTTGGGCACTTTGTCACTGCTGTTCAGTGCCAAAGTGCAAGTGCTCCCTTTTGTAAATTATTGTTATGGATTAGCGATTCCATGATTGGTTTATTTGATTTACTTGTCAGACCGTAGTACAGTGCACTATGTGTACCCAGGGCCTGTAAATCAAATACTGCTGGTGGGCTTGCAGCACTGATTGTGCCACCCACAGAAGCAGCTTGTTAAATGTGACTCAGGCCTGCCATTGCAGAGCCTGTGTGCAGTCTGGGACTGCCATGTCGACTTGGCAAGTGCACACACTTGCCAGTCCCTAAACCTTCCCTTTTCTACATATAAGTCACCCCTGAGGTAGGCCCAAGGTACCCCTTTGGGCAGGGTGCATTGTATGTGAAAAGTAGGACATGCCCAGATGTGTGTGGCATGTCCTGATAGTGAAATACTGCCAATTTCGTTTTTCACTATTTCTAGGCTATCTATTCCGATAGGACAGAATGCGGAGTTTGTTTATAACATCTTATAAACATAACTGACCCTGGGAACAAGATAGAAAAGTAAAGTTTAGTATGCCTGAACTCAGAATGTTAAAGTGCATCTTTTAGTGAGGGTGATTTTTACATTCTGTGTTTGAAAATACCACTTTTAGAAAGTAGGTATTTTCTTGCCTAACCATCCAGTGTGCCTCTGCTAGGTTTGTGTATTGCATGTCTGGCTTTTGGATGACAGGGGCTGGAGAGGGGCAGCGGCTGCAGAAGTCTGATGAGTCAGGGCTGGGCTGAATAGGCCTGGTCTGCATTTGGAGTAGTGGGAGGAGTAGCACCTTCACCTGAATAGGGCTGTGCCTGCCTTCCACAATGAAGGCTCCGCCCCCCTGTGGTGTGTCTAGAGCCAGGGCTCACACTGACAATGGAGGTTGTAGTGCACTTGCAAAGTGCCCCACAGAACTGGTTTTGGCTGCGTACAGACACTCTCTGCCTTCAGAAAACGAAGGATTTTGGTGTATAAAAAGAGGGGCCCAGACCCCAGACTTTTAGATGACTTCTGGGAATTAAGAGGAACCTTTGCCAAGGAGAAGAGCCGGAGAAGCTGAGGAGGAATACTGTCCCTGTGCTGTTTGCTGTCTGGGGTTGGCCTGCAGTGGCTGCTTGCTGCCAAGGAAAGGAGAAAAGGACTTTGCTGTTTGCTTTGTCACCTGCTTGAAAGAAGATCTCCAAGGGCTTGAAACTGAGCTTCCCTCCTGTTCTGAAATCTCAGGGACACAAAGACTTCACCACCAGCTCCCCTGAATTTTCTTGCTGGGATTTCTAACCTGCAAAGTGGCGCCTGCTGCTGTCCTGGACCTCTAGAGACTGTTTTCCGATGGGAGTTGGAAAATCGACGCAACTTCGAAGAAGCGAGACGCACCCGCACCTGTTTCCGATGCATCGCCGAAGAAACCGTCGCAACGCCTGCCGCTGCTCGAAAAATCACCGCACGCGGCATCGAGTGCACCGAACTCCGAAGTCCGAGATCATCACACCGAGTTCGACGCAAGGCCTGCTGTGCGGCTGCACGAGTTCATGCATCGTCACCGGATCGTCGCATCGCGGCGCCAAGTCTGTCGCATCGTTGGCGGATGCAGTAAGAAACCGACGCATCACCTCCCCACGCAGTAAGAAACCGACGCATCACCTCCTCTTCGGTAAGGAACCAACGCATCACCTCCCCTGCAGTAAGGAACCGACGCATCACCTCCCCTGAAGCAAGGAACCGACGCATCACCTTCCCTGAGTGTAAGGAACCGGCGCATCACCTTCCCTGCAGCCCGTTTTGTTTGTTTACGTGACGCATCCCAGGTACTTTGTGAGAAAAGTGTCGCATCTGCAATTTGCTTTGAACTGAACTATTTCTACCATCTGAAAGTCATATTTTTAATACTGTATTATGGATTTTTGTCGTTTGGTCTTGTTTTGGTTTAGATAAAGATTACTTATTTTTCTAAACTGGTGTAGTGTCCATTTGCAGTGTTTTCACTGTATTACTGTATGTGTTCACAAATGCTTTACACACTGCCTCTGAGATAAGCCTGTCTGCTCGTGCCAAGCTACCAAGGGGGTGAGCAGGGGTTATTTTAGGAGTGTATCCCCCTTACCCTGACTAGAAGCAAGGGTCCCTATTTGGACAAAGGTACCTACCTCTGCCAACTAGAGACCCCCATTTCTAACAGCCAGCGTTGACCACGTCATAGCTATATTTTATTAAAAGCACTGCGGTGTTACATTGACAAAACCAATAGAGGCGAAACCTATTGGCTTTGCCAAAGCTTGTTTAATCTCACTGCGGTTTTAGTACATGAACACTTAGTAACTGCTAATTATGTTTGAAAAATGCATTTTTAAAAATGTTATTCAAGAAAAAACTATTGCTAAGTATGCCTTGACATGGAACTGGAACTAATTTTTGTTTTGGTCAGTACTGATTTTTTCAAATTACTTTCAGTCAATAGGTGCTTGACTTTTTACCTTTAGGAACTGTACACTGCTCTGAAACCTGGCTGGGAGGTGTTCGCACGATAAAAAATAAAACCTAACAGTAAATAAGTTTGATGTTTTGGCATGGAGTGTCTAGATTCTTTTGCAGTTTTATATAGCGCTAACTTGACCCAAAGGTACTGGAGTGCTTCACATGAGCACCAGTTACATTATACATTCTTTTTTAAGGCAGGGGTGTTTAGGTGATTTGCCCAGAATCACATGATGTTGAGGCAATGCAAGGACTCGAGCCTGGCTCCCAGTTCCGAGGTGGGAGGCTGTGGCGCCGCCACCTCTCCCCAACGCCATGGATTACGCCCCCACCCCCTAGACTTCTGGGTCTTCTATTTCATGTAGCACCTCAGCTGAACTCCTTAAGCCAAAATACCAGGACACAAATGTTGAGCAAAGAAATGGACTTCATCATGGTATCCCCGAGCTGGTTAGTACAAACAATTTACCTAGTGTTAGTGGCGGGTGAGCCTCTGAAGGCTCGACCCGGATGCCTGGCTCTGGCTCTGGCTCAGCTCAAAGTCCTCTTGGAACCTAAAGCCCAAAACAAGCCGAGTCTTCATGTAGCTTCTTCCTGCCTCCCACTCTCAACCCTCTTGCGCCAAGACATACAAACAAGCATTGGTAAATGCATTAGGTTTCGCCTATGTGATTAATAATAAGCTGTTTTTTGTTGTAAGTTGTAGCTTGCTGAGTAGAATATAAGTTACAGAAAGTCTGTTAAAGTGTTATGACTTGTTTATGTACAAAAAGGCAATATATTGTGCTGTTACCAGTGGTATAGTGTGGGTAAGTAATAGCAAAATTTTGAAAAATGAAAGAGGAAAATAATTGAATTAATTGATGTAATAGCAATATTATGTGTTTAGAGTTCTTACAACTTTTGGGCCCGATGCCAGTGCACCTGCTGCACCATTCAAATCATGACCCTATTGCCTGTAAGGTAACTGCGCTTGTGACTGCCTGTTTAGTAGTAAAATATTGCAATATTTGGTGTTTAGAGGGGTTCCTAGAGCTTTGGGCCACGGTGTCACTGCACCTGCTGCACCATTGAAATCATGACCCTAGTGCCTGCAAGGTAACTACACTTGTGACTGCTTATTTAGTAGTTATAAATAGCAATATTTGGTGTTTAGAGGAGTTCTGACAACTTTTCTGCCCGGTGCTACTGCACCTGGTGCACCATTCAAATCATGACCCTATTGTCTGCAATGTTACTGCACTTGTGACTGCCTGTTTAGTTTTAAATTTGAGAAATAATCTGGGTTTAGTGGGGTCCCTAGAGCCTTTGGCCCCGGTGCCACTGCACCTGCTGCACCATTCAAATCAAGTCCCTTTTAACTGCAAGGTAACTGTAATTGTCACTGCCTGTTTAGTAGTCAAATATAGCAATATTATGTGTTTAGCGGAGTTCTGACAACTTTTCTGCCCGGTGCTACTGCACCTGCTGCACCATTCAAATCATGACCCTATTGTCTGCAATGTAACTGCACTTGTGGCTGCCTGTTTAGTAGTAAAATATAGCATATCTCTTGTATATTGACTTTATTTTTAATGTGCAATGTTTATTACAACATTTAGAATTTGATCATAATAACCAAATAGATTAAGTTGAAAAAATCAATCCGAGAATGCCTACAAAGTGCAAAGAAAAGTACTGAGGCATGAATAGGAACAAAAGTTCTAAGGCTAAAGCATCTGCATTACACAACCAAGTAATAAAAAACAAGCTTTCTAGCATACTGGTAGAAAAAGTCTGCCTTTTCAATGGGAAGAGATCTTATCTTGACAGTGAATGGGGCTTAAAGTATTGTAAATGCATGCAGCCAAAGGAAGTTAACAAAAAAAAAGTTCTGCACAAAAGCGAATGAACACATTAATTCGGAAATGAGAACGGATAAGAGCCCCCTTTTAAGATGTATTAAATACATGAGATTTCACAAGCACGGCGCAAGCGCTGTGCAGGCGAAACCTAACAAAGCAGCGACTTTTGATGTACCACATGAGAGTTGTAGAGATACCCTTCTAGTGGCTAAATTACACAATGTGAAACCAGAAACACTGGCTCTGGCTTCCCGCTTGATTAAACTGTGTGATCCTAGGCATAGATTTCATCTCACTGAGCCTCCTTTGTCTTCATTATTGCATAGAGCGCCTTGAAATATGTGAGTGCAGGGTGTGCGCTGTACAAAAAGCTATCTTATGTTTGATTTAATAGACGATAATGTTGCTCCATCTCTAATAAGAATCGAGGCCACATATAGGGTACAGATGGATGTCAACTGAGTTATCTCTTAGTTCACTAATGACATTGTCACCAGGTGCAGGAGGCAGGAATGTTTCTAAGATCATGTTTAAAAACTATAACTCTTAATAAATGCCTCTCAATGCAGCCATAGAGGTGGGATAGCCAACAAGTCAATGAAAGAGTCGAGCCAGAGCCAAGTCAAGAGTTGGTTCTGGCTCTAAGAGCTCGTGCACGAGCTGAGCCTGAAACTATTTGGCATGGAAATCATGCAACAAACATAATGCTAAAATATGGCACAGTGTCTTCAAAATTAAGAAAATATATATTGCTTTAACATGCATAAGAATTTTAAATTTTTTTTTGCAGAGTTTTATATAGCGCGAACTTGACCCGAATCGGGTATCAGAGCACGTTACATAGCACCAGTTACGTTAGATTAGGACACACATTCATTTTTAGGTCTCGCCTGGCGTTGGAGTGCGCATGCGCTCCTCGCCTGCGAGAGCTATAGTCAACAAGTCAGTTTTGAGAAGGGGACTAGAGCCCCGCCCCTCATTTCCATTGGGTAGCGTCAGCGTTTATGGTAAACGCTGGCTTCCCATTGGAAAGGAGGGTTTTTCGTTGCCTCCCTTTGGCTTTTTGGTGGACTGTCTCGCTTGCTTCACGGCTGTCGTGAAGACATTTCTTATCAGCTTGTTTATTTAACAAGCTGATAAGAAATGTCTTCACGAGAGCCGTGAAGGAGCATGCATCAGGTGTACTGCAGCCACGCTGGCTTCACGCCTGGAGCATGCGCCAGTCAGCTCTCGCATTTGTCTGCAGCGCGGTCCTCCTTATGTGCACGTGCGTACGGCTCGGCCGCTCGCTCCCTCTCTCCCTCCCTGCCTGCGCGCACGCTGCACGCACGCTGTTTGCCTGCTCGCGGTTGCCTTGTTAGCACTGGTAGGTGAAAGTAATGTCTTGCATGGGTCAGTGAGGGCAAAAGCCTATATGCAACTGTTGATGCACATGTGGCGGTAACTTGGGCTTTACAGAGACTGGTCGTTATAACCTGTTTTGCAATGGCGTTTAATTCCGCAAACCAGACAAGTGTTGTAAGTTACTACTTTCTAATCTAACGATGCTCCGTTTACCGACCCGGGAAGCATGGAGGCTAAATGTGCAAGTGCACTCATTTTCAGTAAAAAAAAATACGTGTCCCCCTCCTGCGTCGGCGGCCGCAAAGCAGGCAGAGCAGCCCTAGCTCCTGTCTGGAAGCATTACCGCGGCGAAGCGCTGTGTCAGCCAGGCAGGAAGCGGGAAGCCACCGAGCCCAGCCAGTGAAACACAACACTGCAGCTCCCAGCCTGCGCGCCCGGTGGCCCACCGGTGCAGGGAGCAGGAGAGCGAGGGGCGAGCTGCCAGGACTGATGTCTGTGTGTGTGAGGGGGGCAGGAGGGAGGGGGAGGGCAGGAGCGCTGGAGAGGGGCGCTCTGCCGCCACCGGTGTGTGTGGGAATAAAGGAAGGGGCAGCCAGGCTGGAGTACAGTGGCAGAACTGTGTGCGTGTGTGTGGAGTGGGGCAGGCAGCGGTGGAGCAGAAGAGGGACAGGGTGTGTGTGTGTGAAGAGAGAGGGGCGAGCTGCCAGGACTGATGCCTGTGTGTGCGTGAGGGGGGGAGGGGGACAGTCACCAGGAGCGCTGGAGAGGGGCGCTCTGCCGCCACCGGTCTGTGTGGGAATAAAGGAAGGGGCAGCAAGGGCTGGAGTACAGTGGCAGAACTGGTGTGTGCGTGTGTGTGGAGTGGGGCAGGCAGCGGTGGAGCTGAAGAGGGACCGTGTGTGTGTGTGTATGAAGTGAGGGCATGAATTGCTGAAGTGCAGTACAGACCGGCGTGGGTGTTGGAGAAGAGTGTCACAACTCGTGTGTAGAGTGCAAAATGAGGCAGAAAGGGAACTGAAGAGGGACGCTGCCAGGACAGGTGTCTGGAGGGTTGAAGAGGCACATGGAGTGCAGGGTTATAGTGCCACAAAGTGTGTGTGTGTGTGTGTGTGTGTGTGTGTGTGTGTAAGTGGGTAGGGAGTGAGGGAAAAGAATAGGGACACGCTGACAGGGCTAGTGTGTGCGCGTGTGTTGAGGTATGGGGGGCAGGGAGTGCAGCGGTGCAAAAGAAGGACTTTTCGCCAGTAACTGTGCGTGTGTATGTTTGTGTGGCACACTTTAATAACTCGTGTGTGGTAAGGGGCACACTGCCAGAACTGGCGTCACTGCCAGGGTTGTCGACTTTGGAGCTGGAGAGCCAGATGCGCGTCTCGGCGTAAACTCAATATCCTGTGATTCTGGGCAAATCACTTAATCTCCCCGTGCCTGCAAAACATGAATGTGTCCTTGTGTACTGTAGCTGGTGCCCATGTGACGCGCTCCAATGCCTTCGAGTCGAGTTCATGCTATATAAAACTGCAAAAAGCAGAACGTGTGTTTGTGGAGGGGCCTGAGAACTTTAAAAGTAATGAGCACATACATTGTCACAAGTCGTGTGTGGGCATGGAGGAGGGGCGGAAGCTGTTTAGCATAACAGAGGGGCACACTGCCAGAACACCCGAACTATGTGATAAGAGGAGTGTACAAGGAGCGCATTATGAGTAAAAGGGGCACCGCACTTCCCCCCTCCACCACCTCCAGAACTCATGTGTGAGAAGAGGACTCTGGGCCAGGTGTAAGGAAGTCAGATACCTTTTAAAGGATGGCACCTTGCCAATGCCATAAGTTGTGAGGGCCATGGGCCTTGATGTCAAGGAGTCCAGGAACGTCTGAGAGGGCCACGCTGCTACAAATCACGAGATGGGCACACTGCTTGTACTTGTGTGCGTGTGTTAATGAGGGCAGGGGGCGGAGATGTCAGAAAACTAAAGAGGGGCAAACTGACTGAATGAATCCGAGTGTGTGTGTGGGGGGGCATCAGGGGGTATAGGAGGTGCTCAGCGCTGAAACATGGGAGAACGTGGAGAGGTAATGTTGCCATGTATGCAACTGGTGCCTGTGTGGGCAGGAGATCTGGGCGGTCGGGGTTGGGAGGGGGCGGGAGGACTACGCTGAATGGGAAAGAGATATCAGTTGCAGTGATAAGGGGCACGCCCTTAAAACGTGTGCGTGTGTGGGTGTTGTTGAGGGACGTACGACCCAGAGCACAAAAGAGGGGCACTTTCCTAGAACTTTTATAAGAGGTGGGCGTGAAGCCCAGGCTATATAAATACAATTACAATAAGAGGCAGCTTATTGCAGAGGAAGGCATTGCGCCAGGAGGGAGAGATTTCAGGTAGTTTTTGATATGTATTTATTTAATGTATTTATTTTTGTTATTTTGGTTTACTAGGTTTTTTTTGCATAACGCTATTACCCGAAGAGATCCTAAAGTGCTTTGCACATGACATGTCTGGAAAGAGGGTAAGTATATTTACATCAAGAAACAAGTTACAAGAGTTGTCTAAAACAGATTCATTGCATTTGTTTGACAAGCGGGAATTAATTACCAATAAATGTATACAATGAGTTTTACAGTGTGGGCCCTGCATACAAAGAGAGAGCTGGGGGAAAACAGATTTAAATTTAGGTTGTTTATATCTGGACTAGCAGCAGAAGATTTTTTATCCGGCCTTCAAAAGATGTAAAAGGCAGTGCTAGAAATGGGAAAATTGAAGTGCAGGTACTTACCTGTACCAGAGTACCTGCTTGTTTCTGAGAAGTGCCGGTACTCTACAATTAAAAGTATTACGTCTGTCTTGAGAAGTGCCGGTACTCTCCCTCTCAAAATAAAACAAGCATTGGCATAGCCAATAGGTCTCGCCTTTGGGGCCTTATAAGTGTTTAGAGAGAGCTATTGGCTTTGTTAACATTTTTAATAGTGTTGCAGAGCATTGTGAATGTTGCGCAGCATGTTTAAAAGTTATAAGTAATAATTAAAAAAGTGTTATAACCATTTGTCACTTTATATATAACCTAGAAAACATTATATACAACTGAAGTATCCTAATAAAAACCAGAATTAACACCAAAAATGTGTTCTAGTTTTACGCTGGCAGGAGTCAGATGCGCGCTCCTGTCCAGAGGTTAAAGGGGCTGCGGAATACGGACATTCCTCAGCCCTCCGCTTCACAGGAGACTCTGCGGGGCTCTCCTGGGCCAATTACCACCTCCAGGAGGGACTCGGGGTTGTCAGGCGCAACGGTCCTTCTTAATTAAAGGCCACATAGCTTCTATAAACTCGGGGGGAAAGGGGGGAAAGATAACCCTAGCAGTTTATAACCAAGAAGCCAACAGCCCAATCTCTGTTGTCAATCATGGGAGTAAAATGCTTTTTTGTGCAGCCTCTTGTGGTATTTTCTTAAAGCAGATGAAAAATAACATCCCATTTATTCATTGTAAAGTTTTTGCTACAGCGCTATAGACCTTGGACGAGTGACAGTGCACTTTGAGCATTAAAAATGCAATAGGTCTCGCCTTTATTAAGTTAAAGCCATTTGCTTTGCTATTGATCCAGCGCTAACAATAAAAATAATTTCTCCTATTATGCTTTGGTCATCCAGGTGCAATTATTTCTCTAACACACACACTATATCCATATGACGGTGGGGCCCATAACACCGCATATACATTCACTTACTCATTTATTCCCTGGATTTCCTCCGTCAATGTACCTAGGAGAAAAACGATTCGCTGGAAGGAGACGGGATACCTCTTTTATAATGACACAGTATTTCTCATTTGCTTTTAAGGTATTCCGCTCATTGGTCGATGGACCAACTAGTAGGAATCAGTTGATGGTGATTAAGACCAGCTCAATCACAATGAACTCTTTTACCATTTCATTATTAATCATTATGCTAAAGAAAATCACTGAGTCATTTGTTTAAAGAATAATAATGTTTATATAAAGTTTTGAATGCATAAAATTTAGATTAAGTTTATTATTCAGATCATTGCATTTATCATCATTATAAGAATGGTTTGAAATTGCATGGCACTTTTATTAGACGGAAAAACGAGGTTATCATACTAAGAACTCTATAGATCAACCTATCTATCTCTCTGGGGAAATCCTAATAATTCTAATAAAATCTATCAATAAAAGTTCTCCTAAAGCAGCATCTTTATACTCAACTGGAAAAGGAAAATAACAGCAGCAGCATCAGCTCGTCAGCATCAGCAACCGAAAAACTCTCCCATCTACAGCATCTAACTTCTTCAGCATCTCCCGCAGCATCCCGCAGCATTCTAACCCCTCCCACCAAGAGTGGGTCCTCTTATACCCTAATTCTAGCTTACAGCATAAAATGTTTCTTCTTACATGGCGCGATTCATTCTCATTGGTCAAAAACTCAGGTCCATATACATTTTAATCAAACTTCCTGGTCTTAACCAGTTCCGTGTGGAATGTCCATGCAAGCATCGTTTCCCACAGTTCATGCACTTGCTCATCCGTTTCGATCAGTCCAAATTGTATCTTTTTCTGCTACATTTTGTATAACACAGTTCCTTCTATTGATTCAACCAGGCTTCTCACGCTTCTTGCTGATCATCTTGGCACACATCTGCTCAGAAGGGTCACAGCAGCCTTGACCATACTTTCATCTTAGCCTCTCGGCATCAGCACGTGATCATCCCTTTTCCACAGCCTCTCTTCTCTATCACATGGTCTCATCTGCTCATGCGCACTCTAGTAACTCGCGGCCATTTTATATTGCTGCTCGGCAGGCCTAAGCGCACTATTTTCAAAGATAAACAAAATGTTATTAAAACAAAGAAATATAAACCCTTTCGTTTCCCTCCCGTCTTTCTACGTACCCCAATTAGGTATTACCTAGCAGAAGCAACATATAAAGTTGTCCCTTACTTACCATTGCTTTATTTTGCAACCACATGTTTTATTTGAAAGCACAAATCATGCATTTATTATTTAATTAGTACGCAAATATTATGTTATGTTAGACACGTAAACAATTATAAGTCAATTAATTTGCACACAGAATTGCGTGTTACCATTAACCCTTTACATACATTGTTGGTTATTTACTTAAACGAACATGTTTATTAATATTGTACGAAAATATTAGGAGGTTAAAATTTTTACATTTACCCTGCTCCATCAACTCCCCCTTTGGTGATTTTTAATATCACCACAAAAACCCAAGTTATACAATTTTCTCAGACAGCATATATCTTTTATCCATTTGCTTTTGTTAGTTTATACAACTGTATCCCTTTCAACTTGTTTCTTCGTTTTCTTGTACATGTTCTCTTTTATTTCTTCTAACTCTATTTCACCTATTTCTCTCTCTCTTTCCTTGTTTATCATGTTTTCTTTTTCTATCTTATTCTGCCTTCTTCTTCTCTTTATACATGTTACTGCAAGCTTCAGTACTAATATTATTATTATTATCATGGTTGCTATTATTATAACTTTCCCTATTATTAATCCACTCATTCTTGTTAACCAATTTGTTACAGAAGAAAACCCTTTACCAAGTTTTCCCCACACACTTTCAACCTCCAGTGGAACAAGTTCTTTGTGCAAATTTGTAATATTTGTTATATACTTCTGTATATTTTCACTTTTATCTGGAATGTAAGTGCAACAATGTTGGACTTTCAACATTCCACAGACTCCGCCCTCTTTTGCCAAAAGAATGTCAAGGGCAAGACGATTTTGCATCACCATAAATCTCATGGCAACCATCTCGGTATTTACCATTAAGAACCCTCCAGCAGTATCTGTAGATAAACGATCTACCACTGTGGATAATTTCCGAATTCTAAATGCATTCAAAGATATTCCCACTGCTGGTATCAATGCACCAAAAATATCACCTACTATTTCTGAAAAACTTTCCCTTTTTCTACGTGCAACAATGTTGGACTTTCAACATTCCACAGACTCCTCCCTCTTTTGCCAAAAGAATGTCAAGGGCAAGACGATTTTGCATCACCATCAATTTGGTAATTGTCATGGCAATTGCTGGAACCCACAAAATAATTGTCATATCTTGTCTTATTTCTTCTAATGCACAACCTTCCCTGTTGGGGCCAATCCAGAGTCATAGCTGCATTTGTCTTTTTCTTGTCATGATGATCTTCCTCAAACGCCCAAAGAGGTGTTTTTGTCTCTTCTATCACTTTTCTTTCAAATTTCACTCGTCTCTCTTCAACCATTTCTAAAAATACCTTTTCTTCCTTCTTTAACTCACAGGTAAGGTTGTACCTAAATATATTATCTGATGTTAAAATCTTATCTTCTAAGAAATATTCACCAAACGTCTTTCCCTCTTTTATTTTGTTAAGCTCGGGAACTACAGAAACTTTAGCAAAAATCTTATCTATATCAGTGTAATAATATTCTAATCTACCTGTTTTATAAAATAAGCTTGCTAATACACTACATTTTATTCCATACGTCAAAGGGAGGTGATGATAAGTCACACCCTCTGCTACAGATGCAGGCAACTGCATACAAACATAGCAATCTCTTACATCCATTGTTTCTACATACTCATACAGTACTTTAGTAAAAACGTTCTTTGAAAAATCTGTTATTGATTTGTCCTTATGTAATTCTGCACTACTCTTTAAAATAACTGGCTCTTGAGTGTTAGCTCCTTTTTCTTTCTCAGTGTTATTAGACTTTTCTACTACAGCTAAACTAATTGGAATAGTTATTGCTAAAACCACCCATACTGTTATTAATAAACCTGTACAAAAACAGCACATCTTGCACCATCTAATTAAAAACTCACATCTACACTTTCTATCTCTAGTATTCTCCATTTTGTCTTTTAACCTTATTTACTTGTTTTCTAGAAAATTGTGTCACTACACCTCAGAAATGACTTGCTTGCCACTCTGTACTTCCAATATTTTATCTTTGCTTGGTACTTTCTTTTAATTCTTTTTCAGAATTCTTTCTCTGTCACATCCGGTAAATTCGTCAGTTCAGTGTTTTGTCAAATCCGGTAAACTATCTAATTTTCTTCAGGTTTGTTTCTTCAGGTTTGTTGCACTTCACTTTCTCCCATCAGGTTTCTTTGTTCTGGGTTTTCGTGAGTGTTCAATTCTTCTTTGTGACTAGTCAAAGCACGATACAACCATTCAGGCGATCTATACTTTTGATTTACTTTCTTTATTCTTTTCGTTTTCTGCAAGTGTTTTCCACCTTGTTTTCCTTGCTCTTTTTGACTTGTTATTTCATTCACTTGTTCAGCACTTTTTCCATCCAATTTTATGATTCTGTATCTTAATTTTCTTACTTTGCTGGGCCAATTGTCTCCTTTTCTTGGCCTTTTTGCTTCACTTCCTTTTTCCTCTCTTTCTGTTTTCCAATTTCTTTTTCTTGTCTCTAGTTTTTAATTTCTTTCTTCTCCACTTTCTTCTGATTCTGTTTCAATCCTTTCGTTATTTCCTCTTATTTTAAAGCTTATAATTTCGCTTTCATCTACTTGTGGTTCTTTTCTTATCTTCCTTCGTTCAGCTATTTCTGTCCCTCATCGAGGTTCTTCCGATTTCGTGTCAGTTTCTCTATCTGCTTCTAAATTTCCCTGTTCTTGTGTTTGACTATCTGTCCCTACTGCTCCTCGGGGTTTTTCCAATTTTTCTAACTTTTGGTTTGAAACTCTCCCTTCTTCATCTATTAATATTATTTTTGAAGGAATTTTACCACAACTTGTACTTGGTTGTTCACTGTCACTATCTTCTGGCTCAGTTTCTTCTCTTATGCTTTCAAAATTCCACTTTCTTTTTAGAATTTCTTCACCTTCTGAATGTTCTGTATCAGATTCTGAACTGGTGTCAGATATTTCCAGATGTCGACTTACAGGTCGATCTTCAAATTCTGGAACTTCAGCTATTTCTTCTATTTCCTCTTCTTCTTCTATCGTTGCACTTGTAGTTGGGTCTTCCAGATGTCGACTTACAGGTCGATCTTCAGGTTCTGGCACCCTGTTTGTCTCCTCTTCTCTTTCTGATGCTGAACTGTTATCTGATATTTCCAGATGCCGACTCACATGTCGATCTTTAGGTTCTGGAACTCTGATGGTGTGGCTGGCATGTACCCAGTGTTTCACTCCTGCACACTTGACTGCGGTGGACGTCACTAGGATCACTTGTCGTGGTTCGTCCCAGCGAGGAACCAAACAGTTTCTTCTCCGGTGGACTTTTATTCAAACCCAATCTCCTGGATTCAAGTCGTGAGCTGGTTTTCTTTCAAGAGTGGTCGCATCCGGTCCAACCTGATGAAACACAGAACGCACCACATCAGCCAATCCTTTGCAATAATCCAGTACTAGATCATCAGTTATAGTCAGTAGCTTGTTGACAGGTACTTGTGCTTGTCTCATTGCTCGTCCCATGATTATTTCATGTGGACTGAGTCCAGTCTTCCTTTCCGGAATACTTCTGATTGTCATCAGAACCAATGGCAAAGCATCTGGCCATTTCAGTCCTGTAGCTTGACACATTTTTCCTAACCTGTTCTTGATCGTTCCATTCACTTGCTCTACTATTCCAGAAGCCTCTGGTCTGTATGCACAATGCAGTTTCTGTTTAATACTAAGTGCTTCACAAATCAGTTTAACTAATTCGTTTTGGAAATGTGTTCCTCTATCTGTTTCAATCGTGACTGGAAAACCATACCTTGGAATGAATTCTCGCAGCAAATGTTTTGCTACTGTGATACTATCATTCCTTCTTGTTGGATATGCCTCCACCCAACGGGAAAACAAACAGACGACCACTAGAACATACCTCAATCTGCTGCAAGATGGCATTTCAATAAAATCCATTTGCATTCTGGTGAAAGGACCCTCTTCTCGTCCTATTCGTCCTAGACTCACTACTGTCTTCCTTCCTGGATTTAACTGTTGACAAATAAGACATCTCTGACAAAGACTCTCAGCTATGGCTCTGAATTTTGGATTGTACCATGTTTGTCTAAAAAGTCTGATCATTGAATCTCTCCCAATATGGGCTTGCCCATGGTACATCCGTGCCATGTCAGAAATCATGCTATCAGGCATAACTGGTCTCTCATCCCTGTAAACCCATACATCAGTTTCTTCATGTTTTCTACATCCTGCTTTTAGCCAAGTATCTTTTTCTTCGTCTTCTGCAGCTTCTTGTAACTGTCTCACCTCATCCCATGTTTCAATAGAGTTAGTAAAAAGCAAAGGACAAGAAATATGCTCTCTTTCGCGACATTTATTCAAAGATACCACATTCTTTGCACAGTACTGTGCCATCTCATCAGCATATTTGTTGCCAACAGTAATGTAGTCTTCCCCATTTTTATGTGCATTGCACTTCACGACAGCGATCTGTTTAGGCAGCTGTATCGCCTCAAGCAACTTTTTCACAAAATCTCCATTTCTGATGGGCGTCCCTGCAGACGTCAAGAAACCTCTTTGTGACCAAATCTGACCAAAATCATGCACGACTCCAAAGCCGTACTGGCTGTCAGTCATAATCGTAACCCGTACATTTCTTCCCAACTTACATGCTTGAATCAGAGCTACTAATTCTGCAACTTGGGCAGACCGTACACCTTTCAGACAAGATGCTTCCAATACAGTTGCTACTGTGCAAACTGTATATGCTGAACTTAGAACTCCATCACTCGTTCTCAAACATGAGCCATCCACAAACAGAATATAATCTGATTCTTTCAAAGGCTCATCTCGTATATCAGCTCTTGGTTTTGTACAGTATTCGAGCACATTCAGACAATCGTGATCTACTTCATCCATTTCAATCACATTCTCTTCATCTGGCAATGATGTTGAAGGATTCACATTCATACATCTGTCAATGGTCACATTATCTGCACTCAAAATTACCTTTTCATACCTAGTCAGCCGACTATGTGTCATGTATTGTGTTTTCGTTCTTGTCAATAGAATTTCCACAGAATGGGGAACATACACTCTCAATGGATACCCCATCACTATGCCTTCACTCTGTTCCAGACTCACACAAGTAGCAGCAACCGCTTTCAAACATCCAGGCAACGCTTTCGCTACGGGGTCTAAAACAGCTGAAAAATATGCAATTGGTCTTTTCATAGTTCCATGTCTCTGCACCAAAACTGAAAATGCACATCCATCTCTTTCACTGCAATACAGCTCAAAATCTTTCTCATAGTCAGGCATTCCCAATGCTGGAGCCTCACACAATTTCTTTTTCAGCTCTCTGAATGCTTTCATTTCTTCATCATTCATTTCAAAAGGATCTTTAACATCCTTCTTTGTCAGTTTCTGCAATGGTTTAGCAATTAGTGAAAAACCGCTTATCCATTGTCGACAATATCCGACCATTCCCAAAAACATTCTTACCTCTCTTTGTGTCATTGGAGCTCTCATTCCTTGAATCATTTTTATTCTTTCTGTCGTTACCTTTCGCACTCCTTTCTCAATTTTATGCCCTAAATACTGGACTTCTTGTTGGCAAAACTGCAATTTTGAAGGGGACACTTTATGTCCTCTTTTTGCTAAATGATTCAGCAAAGCAATTGTATCATTGACACATGCTTCTTTCGTTTTTGATGCCACCAGTAGGTCATCAATATACTGAACCATTACTGACTTTTCTGGCATTCTTAAATCTTCCAATGATTTCTTTAGGATTTGATTAAAGATTGAGGGACTTTCTGTGTACCCTTGAGGAATTCGGCACCATGCCAAAATACGCTCTCCAAACCTAAACGCAAATATTGGCTGGCTATCTGGATGCAATGGAATAGAGAAAAATGCATGACATAAATCAATTACTGTGTACCATTCTGCTTCGCGTGGAATCTGGTATAGAATCACAGCAGGGTTCGGTACTATTGGGCAACAAGGCACAACAATTTTGTTTACCTTTCTTAAATCCTGTACGATTCTATATGTTCCGTTTGGCTTTTTCAGTCCCATTATTGGCGAATTACATGGACTGCTCATGATTTCTTTTAGAATCCCTTGTTCAATCATTTTATTTATTACTGGCGTTATTCCTTCAATTATTTCTGGAGTCAAATTATACTGGGGCGTATTTGGGTAACTCGTTCCTTCTTTTACTGTAATTTTTACGGGATCTACTCCTTTCATTAATCCTACATCTTCTCCTGTCAAGTCCCACACTTCTTCTTTCACTGTCTTTTTCAACTCATTTCGGATTTTCTCTGCATCAAATACAGGAAACAAACCATTTACCTCTGGTTCTAAATTTACCATTGTCATTTTATACAGCACATCCTCATCTGGGGTCTGAAATGCAATTCCGTCTGGAGTACAATAAATTGTGCAGTTCATTTTGCACAATAAATCGCGTCCTAAAAGGTTCACGGGACTACAATCACACACCACAAATCGGTGCATTTCACTAAATGGACCAATTCTTACCTTTACTAATCTAGTAAGAGGCGTTTCAATTTGCTGATTGGAAACTCCAACCACTTGAATATGTTCACCTGAGAGAGGAAGATTTGGAATTTCCACTGACCTAACAGTAGAACGGGTAGCTCCAGTGTCAACAAGGAATGTTACATTTGCACCATTCACTTCTCCATCCACAAATGGACCTGACTGATCTACCTCTAGAGTTGCGCCAAGCACGCACTCTTCCTCTCTCTTAGACACCGTCATGAACTTTCATCCGTCTCATCTTCATTCTGTCGTAACCAATATTGTGAAATTTCAGCTGCACGTGACAACTGTTTTACCTGTTCTCCTCCGTAGAATCCTGTTTCTGCACTGTATTTCTGTTGGTTAGCACTCTTGGGAAGTGGTGGTTGTGGCACCTGACCTTGTTGAGTAACTACCTCACTCTGCACCTGTGAATTTAATGATTGATTTTCCACATTAGGTTTTGGAGGAAATTTACACTCGTTTCTCCAATGTCCTAGCTTTCCGCAGTTGTGGCATGGCCACTTTTTCTTTGCCTCATCTATGCTCATTTGTCCTTTTCCTTTACCTATATTAGGTCGGGATTTAAACTGTCCTGTTTCACTGCTAGTATTATTCAATTGAGCTTCTTGCTTTTCTGCAACTTTTACTTGTGCCCACATGGCTTTTTCTTTCAATTTACGCTGTTTACTCTCAATTTCATCACTGCAATACTTAGCATATCTCAAAACTTCATCCACTGTGCTATTCTGCCATCCTATCAAGTGCTGCTTAATCCTTTCACTTATCTCTGGTGTTAATCCATACACAAACCTATATACAAAATGACTCATGTCCTTCTCACCTAGGGGCCGATTCCGATCTCGGCCGGTAGGGCTCCGAATCGGATTCGGCTTTACCAGATCCGATTCGGAGCCCTGTTTCCCGACCGAATCGTACGCGGGTCCGGCCGAGCGAGTACGATGCGAATTCGCCGACCGACTCGTCCGGGCGTCCCGACCGCTCCGACCGCCTCGTTCCCGGCTCGAACCGCACCGACCGACTCGCTCGGACTCGACTCGCACCGCGCAATGGAGACGTTCCCCGGCCGGGTAAGTACGATGCGCGCCGCGAGCAGTCCGACCGAGCAGCGCACTCCGGCTCGAAAGAGCTGTCGGAGCCGTACTTTGGGGGTCCGTGTCGGACCCCCCTGTACGCGTAGCCACGCGAGTCGCACACAGGTGGGACCCATGGGTCCCCCCTACCTGTGCGTGTACGGCGCGAATCGCTTCGCCGCGTACCCGCTGTAGGGGGCGCACTTGTCCGCCTCGCACCCATTGAGTCAATGGGAGCCTGCGTACGCGTTGTACGACAGGCTCCCATTGACTTCAATGGGAGTCCGACCGACTCGGGTCCGATGGCATACGTGCGCATCGTACTCGTTCGGTCGGACTGCACGGGTCCGATTCGGTCGGAAATCTCTCCGGGTCCGGCTCGGTCGGAGAGATTTCCGGCCCGAATCGGAATCGACCCCTTAGTGTCTCATAACCACTATACTGTTTGAAAACCAACAACAATCTCTCATAGTACGCGTGCACTGATTCTTTGCTTTCCTGTATTGTTCTGTCTATTTTTACCCAATCTGTTTCTTTTGGTGGAATTTTATTCTTCAAAAAGGTAACTACTTCATCATACTTCCTCATCACTTCTGGACCTGGCGCTCCTGTTTTGGCATCCCTTGGATATTCTACAGTTGGCCAATCAATTGTAATCTTACATTCTGTCCATAAATCAGCAGGCACTACTATATCAAACAATCCATCTAGATCTATCCACAGCACTTTTGACACCTTAACAAATCTCTCCACTTGTCTGTACCATTCTACTGGTTTCTCTCTCAATTTTGGGAAGTCATTCGTAAATGACAGTATATCCTGTCTGGTCCACGGAACATGCACATAACTACCACCTGGTGTTTCTCTCATCGGGTATTCCCTAGCAACTGGTTCCCTATCTGTCACTGCAAAAGCCAAAGATGCTTTATCTGTTGTTTTCTCATTCCTCTTTGTCCATCTATTTCTCCATCTATCCACATCACCCCATTTTCTCAATAAAACAATCAGCTCTTTTATTTGGGTCAGTCTTCCTGATGTGTTCAAATTCTCTATGTCTTTTTCACAAAAATCTACTCTGTACGGTTTCTGCAACGTCCTCACTTTCACAAATTCTACTCCTAGTTCACCTGCAATCTCTTCCAATTTGTCATGTCAATTTCTAGCTCTCCAAGTAAGACTCTTGCACAAAAACATAATCTCGTCATCCTGATAATTGTTTAGTTTTTCTGTTCCAATTGTTCCCAAAATCAATTCTTCCATGTCTATTTTCAACCTAATTACATCTAATGGTTTTTCTTCTGGTTCTTTTGCTTTTAGCGCTTTCATCCATTCATTTAACTCTTCTGGAGTCGGACCTACAGGCGTACTATTTAATTCTATCCAATCACTGCTTCTTTCTGGTGTTCCTGATGCGGACTCTGTCACCATAGGCATTCTCCTAATCTCACTCTCATTTATCGTCAAATTTGTAGGTGGACTTGGTATACACGTACTAGCCAAATTGTGTGCACCTTCATTATTCAGTTCCATCCCTTCGCTTTTTCTTTGTAAATGTGAATTCATGGGAATCACCAAAGAATGTTCATTTATTTTCTGATTCTCAAAAAATTGGCATTACTGGACCTATCGTTACTGGTACAGTTACAGCTTCCATATTCTTTGTCAATTCTCTTATTTTCTCAGTCAATTCTTTTGTCGTTTTTGCTAATTCAATTGCATTGTCACTTTCTGTCTCTTCATTTTGTGAAATTTTAAATGTTTCTTGTGACCTATTTATTTCATTTCTTTGTTCGGGTTTTTTATTCCTCCCAGTTTCCATTGGCGGTGCATTAGGTGTCACTACCGCAGAAGTCTGTTGGTATGGAGGTGGGTTTCTGTTTAAAATATCTTCCAGCAATTCGTCATCTGTTTCACTACCACCATACACATACTTTTCTACCACTACATGCTTCTTTTTCTCAGTACACTTCCTCTTTGCTTCTTCCTCAACCGCAAAAGCTGGAAACAAACCTCCTGCCATGTTAGCGTATCTCCAACACTTTACTCTGTCCTCATGATTTATTCCCCACAACCTTCCAGGTATAAACTCATGATTCTTTAATTCTCTGGATCTCTCTCGCTCATACATCTCATCTTCCCATTCCGTTAAAGCTTCAAACTGTGTCGGTCTAGGTCTGGGTTCTAACATTACCATCTTTTCTCTCAAATTCCGTAGTACAGCTACATTAAATGAACCATTCTCAGGAAAAGCCAATGCTCCATCGTTCTTGGTGTATTTTGTCCAATTTTCTAACCATATGCATGTATGATATCCATATTTCAGCATCATATGTGAAGCTGGTGATTTCGGCGGAGGAATTATTTGTCCCTCTCTTGTCACTACCTTTTTGTCCTTCTTAAAGAAGTTCTTAACTTTTGACATCCAAGACGTTTTCTCTTTTCCATACTCATAGTACGACATGATTCACAACCTTTTTCTCTTTAAACAATCCGCAATTCAATACTGTTCCCTATGCGTTATTTCAACCAATACTAGCGCGACTCACACCAACACTCCAATCACAGCGATTTCTGTCTACGGCGAACTGTCCAATCCCAGCGCGGCTTTTGTCTACGTCACTTTGCTCCTGTTCTCATGTGACTATCGCACTGTCCAATCCCAGCGCGGCTCTTGTCTACGTCACTTTTACTCTTGACCCCTCCTTTACAATATTTATCGGCAATTTCTTTTTCAACAATTCTTGTTAGTTACAACATTTTATCCACATTTCCATTGTCTGATTCGCTAAACCAAAAAGATAGCTTTGACCATTCACACAAGAATTCTGTATTTTCCAGTAGGCAGCGCTTACCTCTACCCTACCACAGAACTTTCAGTTTCGTCGATAAAGTAGCACTTCCCTCTACCTTACCCTTCTTTCAAGCAATCAATAAACCCGTTTCTCTGGGGATAAAACACATGTGGAGACTATACTGCTCCTGAGAATTAAGGCCAGAGTTTCACAAGAAAACCGATCACTTTTTCACTTACACACCTTTTATACGCAAAATGTCCCTAATATAACACAACCTGTGTTATTACCAAAAATGAACTCAGACAGTGTAAAATTCCATGCGACTTCTCTTGCCACACGTGTTCCACATCCTACTTCCCGGAAGCGTGAAAACTTACATATAACATAACGCGACTCAACAAAAAGTGTTAAACATAAACTTATCAATAATCTATAATCATAAATCAATAATCACCAAACTAATCTATAGTAACCATAACTCTGCTACCAAGAAATCTGATCCAGCGCTAACAATAAAAATAATTTCTCCTATTATGCTTTGGTCATCCAGGTGCAATTATTTCTCTAACACACACACTATATCCATATGACGGTGGGGCCCATAACACCGCATATACATTCACTTACTCATTTATTCCCTGGATTTCCTCCGTCAATGTACCTAGGAGAAAAACGATTCGCTGGAAGGAGACGGGATACCTCTTTTATAATGACAAAGTATTTCTCATTTGCTTTTAAGGTATTCCGCTCATTGGTCGATGGACCAACTAGTAGGAATCAGTTGATGGTGATTAAGACCAGCTCAATCACAATGAACTCTTTTACCATTTCATTATTAATCATTATGCTAAAGAAAATCACTGAGTCATTTGTTTAAAGAATAATAATGTTTATATAAAGTTTTGAATGCATAAAATTTAGATTAAGTTTATTATTCAGATCATTGCATTTATCATCATTATAAGAATGGTTTGAAATTGCATGGCACTTTTATTAGACGGAAAAACGAGGTTATCATACTAAGAACTCTATAGATCAACCTATCTATCTCTCTGGGGAAATCCTAATAATTCTAATAAAATCTATCAATAAAAGTTCTCCTAAAGCAGCATTTTTATACTCAACTGGAAAAGGAAAATAACAGCAGCAGCATCAGCTCGTCAGCATCAGCAACCGCAAACTCTCCCATCTACAGCATCTAACTTCTTCAGCATCTCCCGCAGCATCCCGCAGCATTCTAACCCCTCCCACCAAGAGTGGGTCTTCTTATACCCTAATTCTAGCTTACAGCATAAAATGTTTCTTCTTACATGGCGCGATTCATTCTCATTGGTCAAAAACTCAGGTCCATATACATTTTAATCAAACTTCCTGGTCTTAACCAGTTCCGTGTGGAATGTCCATGCAAGCATCGTTTCCCACAGTTCATGCACTTGCTCATCCGTTTCGATCAGTCCAAATTGTATCTTTTTCTGCGACATTTTGTATAACACAGTTCCTTCTATTGATTCAACCAGGCTTCTCACGCTTCTTGCTGATCATCTTGGCACACATCTGCTCAGAAGGGTCACAGCAGCCTTGACCATACTTTCATCTTAGCCTCTCGGCATCAGCACGTGATCATCCCTTTTCCACAGCCTCTCTTCTCTATCACATGGTCTCATCTGCTCATGCGTACTCTAGTAACTCGCGGCCATTTTATATTGCTGCTCGGCAGGCCTAAGCGCACTATTTTCAAAGATAAACAAAATGTTATTAAAACAAAGAAATATAAACCCTTTCGTTTCCCTCCCGTCTTTCTACGTACCCCAATTAGGTATTACCTAGCAGAAGCAACATATAAAGCTGTCCCTTACTTACCATTGCTTTATTTTGCAACCACATGTTTTATTTGAAAGCACAAATCATGCATTTATTATTTAATTAGTACGCAAATATTATGTTATGTTAGACACGTAAACAATTATAAGTCAATTAATTTGCACACAGAATTGCGTGTTACCATTAACCCTTTACATACATTGTTGGTTATTTACTTAAACGAACATGTTTATTAATATTGTACGAAAATATTAGGAGGTTAAAATTTTTACATTTACCCTGCTCCATCACTATACAATACCATTAGCAAAGCAAATGGCTTTAACTTAATCAAAGGCGAGACCTATTACATTTTCAATGCTTGTTTGTTAGGCAGGGGAGATTAAGATTAAGAATCACAGGATGTTCAGCGTCATTGCCGAGACTCGAACCCAGTTCCCCAGGTTCGAGTTCGGACGCCCTAGCCATTAGGCCAACTCCTCTCCAAGGGGCATATCAACAACGAGGCGATAAACAATTATCGCCGCTTTTGCGTCCGTTTTCAGACGAAAAGCGGCGATAATTTTATCGCCTAATCAGCAAGGTCACGCTATCGCGTGAATCCTTGCATTATCGCCCTTTCCCCCAACGCCCATCTTTGCATCTCTAATGAGATGCAAAGTGGGCGTTCCGTGCTAAAATAACTGGAGAAATGTCGCTAACCGACATTTCTCCAATTATCAAGCTGCACGCTAACAAGCAGAGCGACAAGCAAAGTAGCGATAACCTCTGTTATCGCTACTTTCCTTACAACTGCTTCTAGACTGACTTAGCCATGATATCCTATGTAAGGTGGATATCATGGCTAAGTATGTCTTGCCCTATCAGCAAGCTATCGCCAAACCTTGTGCGATTATCGCTGTATTTCCAGCGATATTCGCACAAGTGGCAGCTTGCGCTCTGAATCTTATCGCTTTGGAGATAAGCGTTGCTGATAGCACGCTATCTCTGCGATAAGATTCGGAGTTGGCCGGCGATAATTATCCTCGCGCTAAGAGCGCTGAGCGATAATTATCGCATGGCCTTGTTGATATGCCCCCAATTTCACCATAGTACATCAGATTGTATCTGTGCAACGAGAAGAATGTATTAAAAGTAATAGTTTTGAATGGAAAATGAGACATATTCTTGCTCCTATGTGATGACAATGAGTGAACTAAGAAAGGAAGTAATTTCTCATGTGGACCCCATACGTGGCCTAGATTCTTATTATATGCAGAGCAAAATTATAGTTTATTTAAATGGTTTATAAAATCAAACACAAGAAATTTTGTATAGTGCACATCTCGAACTTCCTTATTAGAAGAATCTCTGATATGTGACAATGAACAAAAAGAATGCTGTGTAACAATCTATTTGCCTAAGAGCACACAATTTGGTCAAGCAGGAAAGCCGGGATTGATCACAGAGTTTCCTTTTTTCATGCTGGCCAGTTCATCAACTAGATGGGTATCACTTTCTGAAATCAAAGGTTAGGCGTTGTCCTTACTGTTTCGAAGGGGAGAGTAGCACATAGGTGGAGCCCCTTGTTTATTTCCAGCAGTGTCACACAGCCCAAACCTTTCACACGGAAATACAAGAACCTCCCAACAGCCACAGACTACTTTAGACTTCTTTATGAAACAGGGAGATTTGGCGAATTAATAGGATGTGGGACCCAGGGCGGGATTTTAACTTGGTTTCCCATTTTATATGGGCAGCATTTGTAGTCACTAAGTACATGGCCTCCCTCGAAAGCTCGGCTCGTTTTGGGCTCAAGGTTCCACGTGAGCCTCGAGCCAGGCCAAAGCCAAGCATCAGACTCGAGCCTGTCTCGCTCTCATAGTGGCTCGCTCACCTCCATCCAGTGATATGCTCTGATGTACCACTACCAAGCTGAAGAGCTTCCACATGTTAAAGAACTACAGTTTTTAAAAAAATGTTGCTGACACTTTATCACATTTCTATACGACATTTGTTGCATGATTTACATGCTAAATATTTACAAGGCTCGGCTCACACACGAGCCCCTTGGCTCTGATCTGGCTCGGCTCCCCCTCTTTACTTGTTGGCTCACCCCCTCTACATTCAGTAATTGTACGAGTCTCCTTTCAGACACATCTGGGCTGCCTCCTTCAGTCCTCCATCAGCCTCTGCTCCAAACTGGCCTTTCGAGTCCCTCCGCCCTCCAGCCTGCAGCACCACAGTGTGTTCACGCCCAACCCCTCCTCTTCACCCCATTCTGACCTTGGTCACATGGGCTGGGGTGGAGTGCGTCACCTTAGCTGCCTGAGGGCAGTTTTATAAAAGCCACTCTTTGCTCCACCATTCTGAATTGTGCAAACGCTCGGGAAAGAGAGTCCTGCGTCCGTTCCCGCCACCGCACATGTTCAGGTGAGGAAACACCATCCGCTGGGGAGGGAGACAGGAAAGGAGGACATTTGTCGTTGCTTTGACAGCTCTCTCTGTTTTGTGAAAGCACTCACTCTGCACTGCTTGACAACACTCACTCGGTTGCAATAATATTTCTTGCACTGTGGCAGGGCATAATTTCATGTACATGCACTCTCTGGATTGTTTAGACCGCACTGACTGTACAATTTTGTGACACTGCCAGAGCTCTTCGGTGACTGCACTTGGGTACGGTTCTTGACACTCAATGCACATACTGCGTAGTAGAATTCTTGTATATTGTATTGTAATTGAATTTATATATTTAATAAAGTACCGCCTGCCGTGCAGTTTAAGGATATTGCAAGTCACCAAGGAGTTCCTTTATAAGGTCATGGAACTCTGAAGCGATTTGTAGTATCTTTTTAATGCATGGCACAGGGTATTTTATTCCGTATAATACAAGGTCACACCATCACCCTTCTGCAAACCTCTTAAATCCTTGGTGTTTTTCTTTTCATATGAAATAGATAACATGGTTGCAGACATGAAGAATGAAAGCAGAATATGTAGTGTGAAATTAAATGCATCCAAAAGCATTTAGTAATTATTTAGTCATTTGTTGCAAAAATATGTATCAGTTTAATGCAAGTCATATAAAAATGCTGCAGCTGAGAATGTTTACAAACATGCAGAGATATTCTATCTTTCCTGTAACAACCTATAGAGTGCAAAACACAAACATGTCATAAATAACTTCTTTCAGCTAAACACTATTCCTTTTAGAAAAACAGATTAGAAGAAGGAAAAGCAGTTCTCATTTTAGTTGTTTGTAATATAGTTTTAATTATGCTCTGTGACCTGTCTTTCAACTTAGCTGCTGGCAGGAGGCATTATGGGGTAACAACTCAACCATGATAAGTTATACATTTGAGCAGCTACTGTTATACATTTGAGCAGCTACTTTCATTATTACAGGTGGCTTGAGGCATCAGCTATAAAAGAAACTTTTATACAAGGAGTGCAAGCTCCCATGTATTATATAATGCTTTATAACACTGATGATGTCCTGAAACACAGTGGTGGATGGATAGCACACTACTTTATAGTTTGTGTTTTTCTGAAAGAGTGTGGGTTTGCAGTGTGACTGTTGTGGAAGAGTTTTTGTGTTGCACATGGATATCAGAGTTGTGCTTTCATCATGTTGTATGCCAATTTACCTGGTCGTCTAATGGAGCTAAGAGATCTGTGAGCATGCTTAATTTTATAAGTAGGACTGAGCGAAATTTCAATTACACTTGTGTCATTTTCATAAATTTGGGGATTTTGCGATACTCTTGTCATGTGAAATTCCTGAAATTACTCCACTGTGCCATATCTTGTAATTATAGCATGGGAGAATGCTAATGACCAGAGTGCAAGCAGCTGTTGCTCGCTGTACGTATGGTTTTGGCACTATTTGTTCAATGCAAAATGCATCCTCACATCAAAAATGGACACAAGGACGCATCTCACATTAAAATATAGCACGAAATGGCTTATGTGCATTTTGTGTAATTTCACATTGTGTCCCCGAAATTTCATGTAATTATGTGATGGCAAATTTCGCACAAGCCTTCTTATAAGGCATGTGTATGGTTTGGGCAGGTGTGCATTGCCGATGTGGCTGCTGCAGTGAAACTCTCCCGCCATTCACCGGCTGCTTTTTCTGGCAGATAAAACCAGATCAGGTTCTTCCACACCCTTTAAATATGGGTGCTGAAAAACCTAACCCCTAATAATTAGTAGGACAGAAATGAATGCATGCAAGCATGTGGTAATTTCGTGCTTCCCTGACTGGTTATCAGGACCTATATGGTGTAGAGGTTACCGGAGAGTCTCATTTCACAACAATATAGAATTTTTGTAATCAAATGTCACTCCCGTAGCAAACTGATGTTCAGCTACCTACATGATAGTTCCTGTTACACTGTCAGAACTTTTTGTGGTAATTCAAACTACTTCCTCAGGTAGGGCTACTGGTACTGACGCACTTCCGAGTGACAATTATAAGCCACTGATAGAGGTGCTTCTTCCATCTTTTTTTTGAAGTGGTAAAATAAATCATAGCAGGAACTTCATGGGATTTAGCTAAAATTATGATTTTCTTAAAAAAACAGATAGACCATCTGTGATATTATGCTCTTGTGGTATCACCTCTGTGCTATGTGCAGACAATAAAATCTAGGCCTGGTAAATTGCTAACAGGCCAGCTAACAGAATTTCTTTCTTGATTTCTCCATGTCAACATGGTTTTATCCCAGGCAGAGACGCTTCAGGCCACACGCATTTCACTGCAGCACAATTTGATGGGACAGAACAAGGATCATATCTAGTTGCTTTTGTAACACGGGATGCGGAAAAGGCATTAGACCTGGTAGAGTGTCCATTTCTTTGGCCTATGATGTGACAATTTGGATTCCCAATTAATGTATGTATAGGAATCAGTTGCTATAATGGTTACCATGGGCTACTTTAATGGCTACTCATCCCCTCACACAGGGCACCTTCAAAGGCTGTCCCCTTCATTTCTTTATGCCCTATACATGGAGCCATGTTTACAGCCAGATGCAAAATACTGCCTCTATTCTGTCGATACTGCTTCCCCACAGGGCAACTAAAGTAGTTGTGCATGCTGATGAAGTACTAATGACTACTTCCAACCTGCTACATGCTTTACGCTCAATAGAAGTATCAGATGAGGAATGTGGCTTTATTTGCGCTTTCAAACATACTGAGGGGAAAATGCAAATTCATACTGTGTGGTCAATCAGGCAAGTGACACTATCTTCAACCCTTATTTAATCATTCAATTAAATTGTCTTGGGGTCTGCCTCTCGGGGAAATATGTTAATCTCAGACCCTGTAATTATGAATCAGCCTATTAAGTTGAAGAGACTGGACAGATGTTGATTTCAAGTCCTTTATTCTACCAACAGCAACACAGCTCCTGTACAGTCTCCTTCCTCTTCTCACAGTTGTCCACTAACTGCCCAACATCCCACTTGTTAC
Organism: Calotriton arnoldi; assembly: GCA_963921515.1. NCBI lineage: Eukaryota > Metazoa > Chordata > Amphibia > Caudata > Salamandridae > Calotriton > Calotriton arnoldi. Next base: position 525,082 of record CAWUFW010005494.1, read on the forward strand.
CATGGCACCCCTGGAGCGCCATTGGATGGAATGCACAGATCAGTGACAATTCAATGACCAAATCACACATCTCCCTCCCTAGAAAATGCAGATAAAATCCTCCCATAAAACAATAGACCACAAAAGGAAAAATAACATATATACAATATAGTAATTAGGAAAAGAAACAGAGATAAAATGAAAAAATAAAAATAAAACCCTCAGAGTTAAAAAATGAAGCCCTTAGGATACAAGGCAAGGAATAACGGAACATGGTATTACAATGTAACACTTAAGTATAACATCACGCTCATGATGGCTGGAACAACCATATTAATATACATCATAAAGAAAATCATCGTAAGTTGAATTGTTACCCTTATATCCACCAGACCTGGTCAATGCAGATCATAATTCTTCAAGTAAGAAGGTGCCTTCTCTGAACGGGTACTACAACGAAAGTCATTGGAGCCTAAGCTTTTATCAACTAGAGGTAGACTTGAATTGGCTCTGTCATTTTCTCTGCCTTGCTAACCTACATATACTCCACACACCACCATCACACAACAACATTCTTTTTCACATGAACAATGCGCTTCGGCAGCAGATTTAAAAACATGAAAAATAAAATGATAATAAAAAATGTTATTATCATTTTATTTACATCTGACCTGCAGGCTGCCAGCGCGCTAAAACTGGGTGGGGCGGGACCATCCAACCTGACGACAACAACTTGCATTAGGGAGAAGGAGTAATGGGCACTGCTAAGTGTGCGTGTTGGTTTGGCTTCCCGTCTTACGACAGCCAAACTGACATCCGCACTTAGCATTTCTTCAACACGAGCTGTGCTAAACAACCGGGTGGAGAACAGTCCCAGGCACTGTCTGAGCAGCGAACGAGGCCGCTCAGACCAATCCCAGCGTTTCTCTCATGCTGGGTAATGGTACTCCGAGCATGAGAACAGAGTCAGGATTGGCACCTGGCAGCCTGCACAGTGTGCACCAGCCCTGCACTGTCGGAGTCGAGGATCGGGAGAGGAGCACGGCGGCGGCCGCATCAGCAGGTAGGTACTGTTTTATATTTTTTATCTTTTTTTATTTATTTTTCTGTCTGTGTTTTTATTATGTTTGTATTCCCCCCACACTGCTCACCACTTCGGATTCCGAGCAGCCACCACTACCTTTACACACTGTTTACTCTTCAACCAGGCCGGATTGAGTTTGGACTCTGCAAGTCTTTCCCTTAAACATTGTAAAAGTGAAAGTTTGGTCACAGCATTAGGAGCATTGAGATGTAACCACAGCTTTTCCCTGAGGACTGTTCCTAGCAAGGTCTTGTTCTCCACCGCAATTTGGGCAGACGCTCTAACCAATCAGTTTATACTCTCTACCAAACCATTAGCCTGTGGTGAGTAGAATGCTGTGCGAAGATGTGTACTGTCCAACTCATCTAAAAATTCCTTCATTTCACTAGAGATTAACTGAACCCCATTGTCGGTGACAATAAATTTGGGGACCCCTTCCGAAGCAAACGCATCCTTCAAAACTCCAAACACACTCCTCGTAGTCACAGTATTTACACAGCAAGCTGATACCCTCTTAGATGTATAGTCAACCACCACCAGGACAAACCTATCTCCTTTTGACAGCAGGACAAAAAGGCCAACAATGTCTAATCCTAATTTAATCCTAATTTAACCCAGGGATCTTCTGGGACTTCAACTGGAGGAAGTAGGCAGTCCTAACTGGTCTTGGACTTGTCATTAGCTGTACCATGGATGCAATCCCTCACCATGTATTCCACATGTCTATCTAACCCAGGCCACCAATACTGTTCTCTCACACTCTCCTTGGTCAGATTCCTTCCTAAGTGCCCCTCGTGCGCAAGATTTACAATTTTGTCCCCCAACCCCGCCAGAGGAACTAACCGATTTCCGTGGAAAAGGTCACCATTGTCAAAAAATAGCTCCTCCCTGACATTCCAAAATCTCTTTTCTTCCATAGCAAGTTCCTTGAGAGCAGGCCAGCCTGACACCACCAGATCCTTGATCATTTTCCTTACTTCATCCTTGGCAGTCTCTTTTTCCCATTCTGATTTGTTAATTTCCAATTCCTTAACCCACATAACAGGATCCACCTCATTTTTTGCCCAAACAGGTGTATTAGCTTATCACCCACTTAAAAAATGGGAACACCTACCTCTGTTTCTGCTTGGTCAGACAAATCTGATTAAAATGGTTTCCTGCCAAAAAATACATTTGGTTGTGGCTGTACTGCTGTAAGTCCCTCAGTCTTTCTTTAAATTACTTGACATGCTTCTTGTCTCTTTCTTTTAGAGCCATAAACAACTAGATCCTCGATTCCCTTTCTTCAACTGCCCTTGATTAGAGGAGGGTGGGCACTCTTGAAATCTCCTGTGATGGCAAAGATATTGGCTTTGCTGGTTTCTTGCCAGATAAAGTGCCTAAGCAGGATTGGCGACTGGGTTGAACATCAAGCATGTATGAGGCAATGTTTCTCTAATCGGCACCCAAATACAAAATCATTAAATAGCATTTCAAGGAAACTAATCACCAGGAGTCAAGAGTAAAATGTTAGCCGTAAAGGTTTATTGAAATAATTCAAAGAGTAATACAGAACATAAAAAGTAGGAATGAATTAAATGCATAATAAATCAGTACAGGGAATTAAAATAAGGCTCAATCAAATGCAGCAGTAAAGACATGAAGTCAAGGCAAATATTTTCTGAGTTGAAAGCATGAAACAAACCCACAAGAGTTCTACCTCTAAAGTAATAACGTTAAAAGACTGGCTCACGTCCAGAATTCATAGCTTTTATAACCAAATTCACCATAGAAGTTAATGGAAATTCCAAAATTAGCATAAGGTGATCAAAAGTATCATTGAATCAACAAATCAAAATACAGAATTATTCAGCGTTATCTAATTCTACCATTCTAACACTTGGTCCCAAAGTGCATATTAGTTTGTCCTATTCTAACCTAATGTCTTTGGATGCGACAATACTAACTAGTCACAAAACAATGGAAGTCATACAAGTAAGAGCCAACTGGCAGGAAAAGCTTTGAATGTTACAAAAGTTTCTGCCCTGTTTCTTTGAGAACAGTATGTCAGCAAAGCATTACAAGTGCACATTTTGGTTACGTGCGATGAGCAGAGAAATTAAAAACACAAACTTTGATGACGGTGTTAAAAAATAAAAATGAAAAATGAAGTTAAGACCTAGTCTGGCCTAATTTTGTCAAGCACAGAAAAATAAATTTGTTTCAAGTGCAGTGTTGTTTTAATACAGACATGTTACATAGATTTTATTAAATCAAATTCAGTGCTATCACTGGTACGTTATCTTCATGATTCTGACTTTTGTAAATGCCTACTTTAAAATTTATCTTAACTTGCTAGTATTTTCATTTGACAACTACAGGCAACATCCTAGATGTGTTCAATTTAAGGGTCTTTTTGGCGTCAGGGACAGAGAAGGGGAAACAGTTAACAAACCAGTTTTTCTTGGGTGTGTAGCCCTTAGGTAGTCACACCTCTAAGATGGGCTACCAAACGCCACACAAAAGTTCCACACACCTTTAGAGGGGTTCTTCCATCTTGGGAGTGGTCAGAATATTGCATTCTGGGATTGCGGCATGCCACACTATACAGGAAGCCGTCATCAGGCTGGAGGGTACCTGGTAGCCCATTGGTTAGTTATAACACCATCTCCAGAGGGCAAGTCCTGAACATAAAAGTTGTACTCCTGGCACTTGGACCTCAGATCACGTTTGCACATGAGAGAGGACAGAAGAAGGACTGCAGTGCTGTTCCTGGACCCGACAAAGAAAGGCAGCACCAAAGACTGGACTGCACCTACTGATCCTTGGGCTAACAAAGAGAGGACTGTGCCTGTGGTGCCCTGCTCAAAGAAAAGTCATCTCTGAGCCCTAGACACAAGAAGTGACTCCTAGAGTCAGTTAGTTGAGGTCCTGTTACAGCTCCAGGGCCACAAAAGCTGAAGAAGCCTATCTTGGTGAGTTGGTAGCCACAAACGCCTGATCACCGATGACCGATGAAGCGCAGGGTGGGAGACCAATTCTTGATGCTCAAAAGTTGCACCGAGTCTGCTGGACCCAGGAGAGTCGTCTTAGTGTAAATTGGTTGCCCAAGACAGACATTAGCCTCAGTTAAAGGGAATGCTGGTTTTGCTGTAACCAGAGATCAGTAGTCCAGTGGCAACTATTTTTTGGCCTGACTTCAAGGGACATCAACCTCTCTGGCTAAAGTCACCCCACCGTGTTCGTGGATGAAGGGGTGGCTTCAGGAACATCACCATCATCAGACCAGCATCTACAGCATCCTTCAGCATCCTGTATCCCTTGCATCAGGACCACTACTTTGATGTCTCTGGTGGTTCTCAAATAGAGCCTGGAACTGAACTGGAGACTGCTTTGACTGCAAGGTAACTGTCTTGGCAAGCCTCTTTGGCTACTGAGACATGCTCCCTGTCGGAATTGGTCACTCAGAATAGGCCTGAGCAACCAAACACAACTTCACAAACATTTTCAAAAGTTTTCCACACACCCGCTACCCACGGTAGTTGCCAATGCTCGATTGCGATTTGAATGAAAAGCAGTGATTTCTTAATAATTTATATCTCCATAGCCCCTTAGGGGATTCTGATCATTTTAATGTCTAAACATGAATAAAAATAAGAAGCATTTGTTTATAAATTGGTGTTGGTTTTACTTTGTGTCGTGTTTCTACCGTTTTAGTACTTCAAATGCTTTGCACTCGTTTCTTTGACAAAGCTTGACTGCCCAAACCCACAGGTACCCAGGGTTGAGCTAAGGTTTTGCAAACAAGCCTGACTGGACCCAAGACTGGTTTGTGAGTTTATTTCATGGTGAGGTGCACAACCACACCATATAATAAACCGCTTTCCTCACCAGGGCCCTCATAATCCCTAAAACATCTCTGAACACAGCAGTTCATTTTGCCTGTGCGCTTTTCAGGCAGGTCTCTGCTTTTTATCTTGGGCCCTTCTTTGACCTGCCATCTAAGGTTTCACCTGCTTCAATGTAATCCTTGGTCCCACTACCAGGTAACTGGTGCTGCCTTTTCAGTTTCATTTGTTCATATAAACTTTGAATTGTTTTTCATAGTGCAGAGAGAGTAATATATGATTAGGGCAGTGTGCAGCAGGTACTATGCTAATCACCACCAAGGCCACAGAAACATTTTGTTCAGCATTCAGGTGTGTACTCCTTTAAGCATAGCCCTGGGAAACAGTAGAAAGAACTGACCCACATTGGACTATCTAACAAGGCAGATCAATCTCACATATTACAGTCTCTTGCTGTTCTGAATTGTTTGTGTGTCTATGGTTGCTTTTTTGGAATAGTAGTGCTTTAGTGCTATTGGAGGGAAACTGATGGCTGCTCTGCAGGGATTTCAGGCTAGATCTACAAAGCATTTTTGCAATGTACAAACACCAAACTGTGATTCGGTAAACTTGTTTATTTTTTAAGAGCAGGCAGTGATCCCACGGACCACTGCCTTCTCCTAAAAAATAAAAACGAAACGTTTAATTTTTCTTTTGAAATGAAAAAATGGGCTGCATTTGAAAAATATATATATATTGCTTTATTTAAAAGTGATCACAGACATGGTGGTCTGCTGACCTCAGCAGGCCACCATCACTGTGATGGCAGTGAATCCTAGTGGGTCACAAATTGTGGCCTACCTCATTAATATCCATGAGGTAGGTCTATTTGCGACCCACTAGGAATCACTAATTTGGAAATCGGGGCCAGATTTCACTTTAGTGCATTAGTAATAGCGATGACCAAATAGTGAAATACCCAGACATTGGTACTCTTGTTACAAATCATCATTATCAGATGTGTTAATTCAATTGGGTCAAATGAAGTAAACATTATGTATGCTCTGATCTGCTGGCAATAAGGCTCAGAGAGCTATGTGCTTGCAGCTAACAAGGTTAAAAGTGTGAATACTGGCTTGGACAACTAAACCTTCCATCCTTCTGATGTCAGTAAATAGAATACCACCAAATTTATTAATAGTAACACCTGAGATTTGCAGTGCTTAGAGAAGGCAAATCCAAAGTATGAATCACTATATATTGTAGATAAATATTATCTGTAAAATTACTCCATAGGATTAGAAACATGGGGGCAGATGTACTGCTATTTGGCGCACCGCAGCAAGACAACTTGCTAGGCTGAGTCAAATGGAAAGGGAAGGACTGTGCCATATTTACTAGGATATGGTGAATTTCTGCTCTCACTCTGCCCTGGTGCATTCGTGGCTGCCAGGTGTCAACGAAGGCAACCCTGCACTGTGGTGCAAGGGTGCCTGCATTAAAGCCAAGAAGGGACATAGCTCTTTACATGATCTGCTGCCAGCACTGGGTAAGCTGCGTGTGCATGTGTGAACATTTCAGAGTCGACAAGAGGGATTCTATAATTATAGTTAATATGTTACATTTGGAGGAAATTATTCGGATTTCTAATAACTGGGGAACTGTTAACGTATCTGTACAAGTTTGGGAGCAACCTAGCCTGTTAAAGTAAGGTTCAAAGTTTTTTGCAGATCAACAAGAGGGTGAGGGATGTGGGGTTCAATTTATAGGCTGGTCCTAATTCTTGTATTTTTTATTCTAATTCCAGTAGGAATCTTTACTTTCAGATACAGTAAAAACAGTTTGAACAAATTTACACCAAACTTGGCATGAAGATAGAACTTACTGGAGTATAGATCCGTTCTTAAATGGTGTAAATTCATGCAGCAGTATTTGAGGAATCAAATTATTAAAAAGGTAGCAAATGGATTTCAAAAAGTTAATTTAAGAGAACTCTTGACTGCTAAATTTGCAAATTGAAGTTTATGTATCTCCTGAAACACATGACCGTCTACCAAATACAGATTTTCTCAAAAAGCTTGGAAATGTTGATTTGTCCAGCACTATGACATATATAAGCAGTCCATGAACATGCATTCACAAAGTTGTGCCGCCCGAAATACAAGCATTGGCAAAGTCAATATGTCTCGCCGTTTGGACCTATTGTCTTTGCCTACAAAGTGATGGGGCACTGTTTTTTTAAATTTACCAATCCAACTGGGATCAGTAAATAAAAAAAAGAAAAAGTAGTAGCAATTTACTACCTAGCTCTCTTTCCAGCCATGGAGGGGGAACAATGGGGAGAGGACGAAGGAGGGAAAAAGCAGCACATCAGCAGCACGTGGGGAGAGAGGGAAGTACACAAGTGAGAATGCGGCACAGTGCGAGGGAGAGGCGGGTAGTTTGGCTGATGGAAGTACACAAGAGAGAGCTTGCATCACAAGGGAGACAGCAACACGTTATTTGGTGGGTGAGGAGCACACGAGCGACAGAGCTGGAAAACCCATGCACACTCATGGGGTGCTTAAGGAAAAAGAAAAAAGTAGCTCCCTAAAATTGAACAGTGGAAAGATAGCAGCCAGACACTCAGAGAGATGGTAAAGAGTGCAAGCTCTAGGAAACAGGCAAACACAAGATGGACAAGCTAGGACAAGGAAAGACATTGAACAAGAAGCTTGCAAGTGAGAGTGACAATAAAGCCAATCAATAGTAAACAATGGGGAAGCTGTAAGTTCTGTAAGTTCTTGGTAAGCCCACAATAGGTCTTTTGTACAAGACAGCTTGCACTGTCTGGTAGGCTCGACCTAAAAATGTCTGTGAGACATGTTGTGGTATAGGAGGCTCACCTGTCAAACCTACTAACTGGAGCGCAATGGATGGTCTCATTTGCTTGTTTCATGTGGAGGTGAAATTGTATGTGAGAAGCAAATACGTAAACGGTTACATTTTCTCAAAAGAGAATGCATTTCTCCTGTGGAAAGGGAAACATGGACAGAGTGCTGAGTTTGCACTAGACGAAGCAATGCAGGGGTAATGGTACCCAAGATTCTGTTGGAATGTGGCGAACAGCCTGTATATTTTACATCAGGGATGCAGGTGTGTCAAAATATTTATATAGTGATTCTGCCAGCAGAGAATTCTGTGAAAAACTTCATCTTGCTAGATATCTATTTTGCAAGCAAGTACTCCATGTTCCCTATTTTCAAGTGTACATGATGCAACATTTGAGCTACATTAAAAACCAATGCATTTTCCCTATTTGAAGGTCAAGCTAGGATTCCAGGTTATTTTTAATAATTGTCCAATTTGAGTAATTCTTGCTTGTACTTGAAAATCGGTCAGGAAACCTAAGCGTTTTCCTGGCTAGCAAGACATATATGAATGTGTAACTTTAAGATAAACTATGTAAGTTTGGAGGAGTCCAGCATACTAGGTGGAGAAAATATAGATGCATTTATATGGATGTGGTCACAATTCTGGAGCACCAGCGAAATTCTGATTCCCTTCTACCAATATTGGAAACACAATGGAAACGGGGAATACACATAGGGGCATATTCACAAGGAGCTATCGCCGAATTAACGGCACTTTATCGCAGCCAAAGTCGTGATAAATTTACCTCCCCATTCACAAGCCTGTGTCAACAGCCCACAACACCAGTTTACCCGCGATAGCAGCCGCAAAAAACATCGCCACAGAGGACCCCCGCAAATATCGCTAATGAGATGCAGAGTAGGCGTTCCCGTGCCAAAAGCCGAGACAACCTCACACCTCAACATTCACAACGACCAGCCACATCGGCGATAAAAACACAAAACCGGCGATAAGGCGCGTTAACACCAGGAAATGTACACCTGCTCTGACCTGGTGTAAAGTCGGACGGCAGCCAGCACCACAAAAGGGAGCACAGCCCAGGGCCACATCTGAAGGGCAACAGATGCCATGGAGCCACTCATCATGCGGCCCGGATACCCAAGAGGGCCACAACACCCCCCGCCACCACCCCAGGACCCCAAACCACACCCGGAACAACCCCCCCCCCCTCCGGACCTCCACAGACGCAGCGCAGACAAAGACAGCGGAACCCCAGGAAACGTACCAGCCTCACAGACCCAACATCTGACAATGTCACCGTCCACTACAGGCTGAAAGGGACAACTATCCTACGCATCCTGACCATCATCGCCTAACAGGCCTACGGAACCAACACAGCGGACAACCAACATCCCACCCCACACAAAGCTGCTGGCTTGGCTGCACCTGTTGGCCCCTGGTACCCCCAAACAACACCCGCCAGAGTCAGAGGAATCACACAGCCAGCCACATCCAAGTCCCCCACACCTGTCCTGGACATCACCATCACCCTGGTACCCCAGTCCCCATACGTACAACACAATGCGCAGGATCCGCTGGAGACCAAGCAAGGACCATACGCCATAGCAGGATGCACGCACGTGTTGGGGGCAATCCACAGCACACATGTACTACCTGTGCCCCCTGGTGACACAGCACACAATCACCTCAACAGGAAGCACACGTCTCACATCAATGTGTAGGCAACAACAGAACACTGTGGAACCTCCAACAATGTCGCCTTCAAATACAAAGCCAGTGTGCATGATACCTTCAATCTCCGACAGTCCATCATCAACCAGCGTTCCCAGGATGGCAACAAGGGAAATGCACACCCCCTTGGCAAGTCCGAAATGAACACCCCACACACCTCAACTCCACAACCATGCAACTCACAACTCTGGCAATGCACACGTCACAAAATCACAACCAACATGCACAACAACATGACCACCCACCAGACACGACAGAACAACTTCCAATGGTAACCTGGGCAAGCCCTGAACATGAGCCATCAACGGCATGGCACCTCAGCCACATAATAGCCCAATGTGGGGAGAGGTGGCAACCAGGCATGTGTGAAGGATGCAGTAGAACCATGATCGGGAAAGCACACAATGCCAAGAGTGGCGGAGATGTGCTGGACAGACCGCAGTAGGCAGAACACACCCATATCCATGGCGACATACACCTCTGGCGTAAGGAGTGCAGTGGACAGTGGACGCAACCATGCCACCCCAGCCAGTGGGGGGACTCGCGGAAATGTTGCCTGTGACGCCACCCCCTAAGCGTCACCGGAGTGGGATGGCCCGGCGTAGGTCACGCCAGTGTAGGGGTGTGAATAAAAAGCACGTAGGCCTGTGCGTGGTCCTCTCCCGGAAAGCCCCACGTCTCTGCCAGGGCGGCGCCTCCCACCCCGCCACGAGGCCGACGCCGTCCTCCTGAGCGTAGTTGCCTGCGATGCTGTGTGCCTGCCGGACCCCGGCACGCTGGACCACGAACCCGTCAGGCCTGCCCCTGCGCAGCCAGGCCACACTGATCACCTGCCGACACCGGCGTGTGTCAAGGAGGGCCCACCACGTGCCGGCGCAAGCTCCAAGCCTGAGGCCCGCGACCTTGGCAGCCACCTCAGACCATCACGGCCTCCACGACACAGGCCCGCTTTATTCCCTTTTCGTTGATGTACTCCACTGCCGCCTTCGGCCTACCCTTTGGACTAGTAGGTCCCATATGTGAAACTGTGTCCTGAGTCATGAATGGCAGTGACCCCAAATCCGGGCCAGCGGCCACAGCACCAGACCCCCCGATCAGTGAGGCATAGTTCCATATGGGCATCTTGCGACACGTGGTGCCACTAACCCTGTTCAACGCCAGCCGGCTACACGTGGTGCCACTAATCCTGTTCAACGTCAGCCTGCTACACGTGGTGCCACTAACCCTGTTCAACGTCATCCGGCTACACGTGGTGCCACTAACCCTGTTCAACGCCAGCCGGCGACACGTGTATGAGGGACCAGGACTACCCTGCGGAGCAGTAGGTCCCACATCCAGCACCTAGTCGCAAATCACGAATGGCAGAGTCCACACAAGTGGTCGAACGGAGAGGAGTAAGAGGAAGATGCGGCTCAGCCCGGACGAAAGCTGTGTCACATACACGGAGGTGACCGAACACATGGTGCCACTGAACCTGAACTACGCAGGACGGTGGGGCCATCCAACCTATGCCGGCGACACTCGGTGAATGGGCCGTGCTGACCGCTGCCTCAGGCCTACACCATGGTCAGGTAGGTCACACATTTGGAACTGAGTCTTGATTACACCATGGCAGTGAACATCATTTAAGGCAGAGAACAATTCACTATACTCCCTTAGATGTGGTGCCAACAAGTCTGTGCATGGCATCACAACCACACGTGTCTGTGGGCCTACGCGGACAACTGCCCTCGGCCTACGCTGCGCACGAGTGGGATCACAGATTTGGAACTGAACATCGGTAATTCAAAAGGCAGAATACATTTCATCGCACGCACGGAGAGGCGTAAGAGGATGACGCGTTGCAGTCCGGAGAGAACAGGATCATCTTTACGGAGGTGATCGAACACTACCGACAACTGCCCTTGTGTCACTAACTCTGTGCCTCACGAGCCACCGACACGTGGCTGTGGGCCACTGCTGACCGCTGCCTCCGGCCTACACTGCGGTCCAGTAGGTCACAGAGTCTTGATTTGGCAATGGGGGAGTTCATATCAGTGTACCGGCATCATCGCAGACTGCATCCCCTCTCAGCACCTGTGCCACTAAGTGTGTTCCCCGACAATCATGGACACTCACTGGTCGTACATTGGTGGCGTTTGAGTCTATGGAATAGGGGCTAGTTTACATCCTCATGTAGCTGATCCCGAATTGTTGGTGAAAACGATGCTTGCGCTTTCCACTCCTCCATCTGCTGCTTCCAGATAACATCAGACCTTCCGCATCATGCCCTGGAGGGCACCTTCCACTGTCCCCCGCAACCCTCCGCAACATACACCTCGGACGTTGATGGGGACCCGCTCAGGTCGCATTGCCCATCTGACTGCACCGCAAGTCACCGTCCGGTGGCTGGGTGCCTGTGCCGGCCGCAGTGCATCCGGGGCCACTAACTCTGTGCTGCTCAGGCCTGGGACCCCTTCTTCTGAGACATTGAATAGCCTCTGTAGCGATGGTCTTGGGGTCATCAACGCCATGTGTCTGTGGCCCTGCGCTGTCCGCATCCTCCGGCCTCAACAGCGGGCCACCAGGGCCCACACATAGCATCGAGTCTTGACCGGCCCGGACGTCGCATCACCGCAGGAGGCACACGCCATCACCGCAAGGACCACCTCCAACCGCCATCTGCCAGAGTCGAAAGGGTGGTCCTGACAGACCTACGGAGTTGCTCAGACCTATCGTGGATGCCATCATCGGTCTGATACCCTGCTCAGCACTCCAGGTGCCAGTGACTCAGTGCACCGCAAGCCATTGTCCGTTACTGATAGAGTTTTGTGCTGTTGTGAGGTTGCGCAGCAATGTCACCTCATGCAGTGGGGAAGACCTGGGACTATGATGAGGAAGTTGATGCAGGTGTAACACACCCCACTGCATCTGCATCACGACTAACCCCAAGGGACACAATCCTAGCAATTTCCTCACATGAGACCGATGATGGCATCCACGACAGGTCTGAGCAACTCCGTAGGTCTGTCAGGACCACCCTTTCGACTCTGGCAGATGGCGGTTGGAGGTGGTCCTTGCGGTGATGGCGTGTGCCTCCTGCGGTGATGCGACGTCCGGGCCGGTCAAGACTCAATGCTATGTGTGGGCCCTGGTGGCCCGCTGTTGAGGCCGGAGGATGCGGACAGCGCAGGGCCACAGACACATGGCGTTGATGACCCCAAGACCATCGCTACAGAGGCTATTCAATGTCTCAGAAGAAGACATGAGCGCGCTCTTCTCTAGTGCCCCTACCTCAGTGCACTGCAACTCACGGAACCTCCTGACTGAATATTGGCTGACCTCTGTCCTTAATCCGGATCCCTCCATGTTGCTCTGCAGTTGTCTCTGTTATGCTGGTATTTTCTGTTTCCATTACACTGGTGTCCACTGTTCAGGTTGTTGCCAGCACCAAGCACTCCGTGCGGGCTGGCTTGTACTCACCCCACACACATCCAGCACAGGCGTCACTGTACATGTGGCCCTGCCAATAAAGGGGCCGGGCGCACGTGCACGTAGCCAGTTCAACATGATATGTGCATGTGTCCCTGTGGTCTTGTTGTATGCATGGGGGCCCTGTGCCCTACGACATTACATTGTGCTGTGTACAGCGGACGCAGACATGTCACCGCAGGCAGCGGGCTAGAACCTGGACATGTAGCTTTGTCGTCACCCACTCAAATCGTAAGGGGAGTGGACTGTGCCATCGTACGCAGAGCCAACGTGGGTGTGTGACTGATATGTGTGTGCCCCTGGGCGTGGTTCTGTACTGGGTATGTGCATCTGCATGTGTCTATATGGCAGTGTGGGTCTCCTTTGTGGGGTGTAGGTGGTCCCTGAAGGGTATTGGACACCCACGTATGTGTTCTAGTTCGCATTCCATGGGTTCGGAAACACCCGCACCTGTTGGGCCACCTCCTTTTGGCGTTCTGACAGCTGCCATTGGGGTGCCATGTGTGGGTCGGTGAAGTGTTGTGAGCCAGCCATGATTGCGGGTGCTTCATGCTGTGTGGTCTGTTGCAGGGGCTGGATTCTCCTCTGAGTAGCTTGTCTGCCCTGGTCCTGGTGGTGGGTTGTGTGGGATGTCCATGGGCTGTTGTAGGGCGTCGGTGTCGAGGGTGTGGTGTTCGTCTCCGGCATCACTGATGGGTTGTCTGTTCTGACCTGCTGGAGGTGTTGTTTGTCCCTCTGCATTGTGAAGGGGAGGTGCATGTTGGCATTGTGTTGGCGCCTTGTTCTTGTCGACATGCAGACTGTGTGACAATGTACATTGTGACTGTTTGGGCGGTGGTGGCTATTTGAGTTGGGACAGTGTACATTTGGCCTACATGGCTGATGTGGGGTTGTAGCCGTAGATGTGCATCTCACAGTTTCCTGCTCTGTCCAATGTGATTGTTCTGTTTCTGCGCCTGGGCGGACCCAGTTGTGTCCCCTGTGCTGCAGTGTGGGTGTTGCACTTTGTGCCACATTGTCATGGTATGTGCTGTGATTGCTATGTGTGTGTGCTGCAGTGGGCCAAGGGGGATGGGGGACATGTCCCTGGGTAAATGTGGGTGTGCAGTGTGCTACACCTCGTTGTGCATGTGTGCCATTGTGCCCATCACCCCCGTCCCCCCAGTCCCTGTTGGATCCTCACCCTGTTTTTGTTGTGTCGGGTCCTGTCGAGCTGTGTCCGTACTCCCACCTCCTTGCACCGTCTCCACACTGATGACTGTGGCCTGGGTTTCCTCCAGCTCCTCCTGCGGCGCTGGACTGCCACCTCCTGTCGCCGTTGCTGCCTTCCTGTTGGCAGCGGGTTTGTGCCTGGTTTAGGTTGTCACGTCCTGGCGGCGCCTCTTGGCCTCCTGGATTGGCCTCCTGGGCACTCCGACTGCATTCCAGGTGGTGTGCTTGTGGGTCAGTTGCTGGTGGTGTTCTGTGACTCCGTGGCGCTGGTCTTATTTTCCTGCGGTCTGCACCCCGTTTTCCTCTCCCTTTTCTCCTTGACCTTCCCCGACCCCGTTGTTCCTTGCTGGTGGTCTGTGGTGGTTGTGGGGTTCGCGTTGACCTCTGCGCTGGGTCAGGGTGCATCCATGTTGCTAAGTGCTTTGGCTTGTTTCTGGTGTGTTGTTTCTGTGGTTTTTATGGTGCAATTTCCCGCCAGAAGCGTGGGATTTGCAGGCCTGAGGCTGCTTTTCGCTACTTTTTGTACCGCGATTGGCCTCATCGCATGATTTCCCGCGTTTCGCATTTTTTCGGCGTGGCGTTGGTTTTCACGCTGACATTTGACGCGTTATCTGGTGACTATCACATGCTACCGCCTTGTTGTGAATTCCACGTTGTCACAGGGTTATTTTCCCGCGATGGGCTGCGATATTAAAAGTTGCGTTACGCTACTCTTGCGGTAGTTATCACACGTTCTTGTGAATATACCCCATAGAAAGGTGAGGGATGAAAGACACAGGAGCTGGTAAATAGGTGTGCTAAATAGAAAAAACATTGGTTATATCAATTCTATGACATGCCACAGCAACACTGACACAAAGCCTTCTGTCGTTCATCATTCATTGACAGGAGAAAAGGAGAGGAAAACAAAGAAGAAAGAAAGAGTGCATAACCAAATGAGAACGCAAAGGGGCTTCAAAAACAGCAAAAGTGCACAGCAAAGGAAAGCTGACTGCAATGGGAAGCAGGAGATAAAAAAAAAAAACTTGCACTGTTACCAGGCATACAACTTCTCCTGAGATGGCCTTTATATAACATCTGCCTAATCTGACCATTCGAATTGTCCCTTAATCCACACACAAAACTATGGGAAACAGAGACCATCTTGTGATTCCTCAATCCAGGATAGCCATCATGCATGTGTGTTTGTGTTTGAAAGCTACTCCTATAATGTGAAAGGCCAAGACTAGCACACACCAGGCATCAACACCAGAGCAGGTCTGGCTTTACAGCTGGTGGCTTTGGGTGCAACAATCTTTGTTGGTGCTTACCCTCCAGAAACCATTTTTTAAACTGAGCTGTGTCCTTTCTTTGCCACATATTATAGATATGCAGTATATAAACTACATTTGGAAATAACACATAATTGAATATACATGGGGACATAAGGAATGGATATTAAAACTCCACCAGTCAAATATTACTATTTAATTTTATAGCCTAAAATAATATACATATCTTGTTTACATAATTATTAACATGGATTAAGTTTGTTCATTTTGTAAAATATAACTTGCTTAATTTAAGTGAATCTTTTAAGTTTATAGTCTTTTGTTTTCGCAAATGCCAATGTTGATGTTGATAAGTCCAGCTGTTGTGCACTATCATTTTCAAATGATTGGATTGCCAAGATAACAGCCTTTCATCTGTCATTGGTGATCGTAAATATGTTTTAATTAACTTCGAAAATCTTATTTTACCACTAGTCACTGCCACTTGAAGAGTTAACAGTATGCCCAAAGCCACCCAGATATTAGAAAATATATATTGCATACTCATGTCTTGAAGAAATTGTTGATTATCATCAGGGAGAATGAATTGAAAGTTTTTTCATTCTTCAATTAGGTCTTATGCATTAATATCTGAAGGCGCTGCATCTGTAAGGGCTACATGTAGACCGTTAGGCAGAAATTCCAAATTATATAAAAAAATCCCTTCAACTTAGTATGATTGCATAGTTATTAAAATGTTGCTTCAAGAACACAGCATGAAGGTTTGGAGTAAACCATTCATGTGCACTTTTTTCTTCACCATTGTCCGTTTCCTCCTCTGAAGGATGTTTGAGAAACAATGTTTATTCTTATCTAAAGGAAATTTTATATCAATTTCAGGTGGTCCAGAAGTCATATATATAGGTAGCATTTAATTTGTGTGGCCACTATGCCAGATCAGTTGTATTGAATATGGAGGATGATGCTGCATTGTGCTCAGCAGTCTGTGTACTAGCATTTTGATTATTTAGCGCAGCAAGCGAGTCATCTTCAATATCTTTGTCAATTGAAGCCAAATATGTTTCTAATTAAAAGCTGTCGAATCCTGACACTGAAACAATGACCCTTCTTATCCATTACATGGTAAAATCAAGTTCAACTGTATTAACGTTTAGGCACTTGTCTTTAAAACATAAATTTTAAAACAGAATAAAATGTTAATTTAAACGACCCCCGCTTCTCCCTTCCCTGCTTGTGAACCAGGCTAGAACCCAAGTACACCGACATTTAATCCATACAATTTTCACTCCCCTAACATCCCAGCACTAAGATAACTAACTTAGACTCTTGCATCACTAAACCAAGCATATTCTTGAAAACGTTGCCAGGGTGAATGCAACATCTAAAAATTCCATGTTCAACAAAAGTGCAAGTGCATCATTACGATGATCTATATCATATCTGATAAAAAGCGGTTTTAAAATTAAACGGCGAATCCTATTAAAATGATGACAGTCAATTAACAGATGAACATTAAAATTTTTGAAACGTAAACCACATGTGCAATTATTCTCTGCATCTAAAAGAACTTCATATATTTCTGCCCATATATATCAAATATTTAAGGCTACCCAAAATCTTTTATAGGACTAAGCGTAACAGGGCATCAGGAAGTGCTGAAATGCCCTCCTGTTTTCCCAAGATTCTACCATGTACTTTGCAGAGGGTCTATTCCCTACATACTCCATATCAGCCATTCTGGACTCTCTTCTACTGGCCAATTTTAATTCATCTTCAGAAAGATGGGAGGCTTCCGTTATCTTTAATTCAATTTTCTAGGCAAATTTACATGTTTTTTTAGATTGTCCACCTAGTGGTAATAAAAAAATCTCAAGGCTTTTCACAGCTTTCTGTTGTTGTGTTTCTCTTTCTGTTTTCCTTTTTCAATTTTGTGCTCCCGATACCTTTTTGGGCTTATTCTTTCAAGTTATTGTTCCAGATATTAGCTTGAAAATGCACAGAATTTCTGTGTCAATGGAGATGTGCTAACATTGTCATATGCCAGGACTTGGATTAGGGTCTCAGCTCTTGAATTTCATTATAACTGCACAAGCACTATTCATAGTATATTGGTATCATCCACTCACCTTTCCGGGTTATTTGTAAAAGGATACTTGACAGAGGAGGGGCAGACTATGATAATGCAAATTGGGAGATTATTTTCATATTAAAAGATATCCAGCGGTCGAAATGTGCATAATAATAATTGAAATGATGAACACATAGTTTGTCACGCTTCATATTAACACTAACATAATACTCTCAAAATAATAACATAATCAGAGCGGCAACTGAGATAATGGGAGCAGTTTTACAAGATTAACTAATAATTGGTAACACACGGAAATTACTAGGGACATGTGAAGAATTGAAGTGACACACCTTTTATTGCAATAATAAAGGATCTCTTTGCATAGATATGCCTGTGGGCATGTTGCAATCCCTCCTGCTTTGCACATGAGCTGTGTGTCCCTTTCCGTCTAGATTCCAAGTTACATGAATTTCATTAATTCTGGGCAAATGTATGGCAAGACGTGCAAATTATATATTTGCACAGAAGTTTGCACTAACATTTTTTACCAGGATTTATGTTGTATTATGTTATATTTATTTCTAAAGCACACAATCACAGAAGCTTCTTGGAGCTAAACAGAGTTAAACCAACTAAACTCTATTGCACAGGATTATAAGTAGAAATAGAAGTGTTTTAAGATCTCTCTTAAACTTAAATGTAGTGGTTTGAGAGAGCATATACAAAGTGTCAGGGACTGTCCGGGACTAAGTCTGGAACACAGTCAGGGACTTGGGCAAGGACTGGTAACTGGGTAGAAAACATAAGCAGAAAAAAGAGTACAGTGCTGCCAAGGATCTCACAGGAAGTCAGAAGAGAAAAGGGACCCAAAGGGGAAGCCTGCACAAGGGAACAAGATAGCTAAAACTCAGAAAGGATAGGCACTTAAGAGGCGATTGGGAATTCAGAATAACTACACCCAGGATGGACGTGCAAGACATATATATAAAACAACATTAACAATAAAGGGAATGTGGGTTAAAAGCACTCGGGAGCTCCACACAGGAAGACTGAAGCTCAGTAAGTTCCTCAACCACAATTGCTGTTACAGACACTGAATGCAAATACCCACATATTGGATATACATGCAAAGGCAGGGTCTGTGGAGCTGATACCTATGGTGATGTTATAAAAGTAACTCACAGACAATACTCATAGTGGACAAGAAACACCACCTAGGTTGTCAGCTGAGCCCATGGATCCTGGCGGTCATAGAGAAACACGCAAGGCGGATACAGCACGGGCATAGAACTAAATACACAGCCACAACAGACAAGGAGCTAGCAAGGAGGAGGAGTGCTTAACAGGAAAGAAGGGAAGCAAGGACACACTAGGCAGACAGCAAGTAACAACCATACAAGAAACTAGAAGCAAAACAGTAGAACAAGAAGACAGCAACTGAGGACTGAAACAGAGGTAATGGAAAGAAAAGCAGGAACTGGGACAAAGGAAATGCAGGAGAGCGGATTCAATTGTGCATTAAATAGTACTAGTTCAAGAATTAAGGAAACAAGGAATAGCTAAGGACCGGGAGTCGAGGTAGCACTGAAGACAGTGCTAATTCAGAAACAAGGATAGCTACAGCTCAGGAACAGGAATAAAGGAAACACTGAAGGCACTCCTAGTTCAGGAAGAGGAAATACCTACAGCTCAGGAATCAAGGAGTCAAGAGAGCAGCGCAAGCAGTGCTAATCAGGAACAAAGAATAGCTGCAGCTCAGGAACAAGGAATAACTATAGCTCAGGAAACAAGGATATCAAAAGCTCAGGAAACAAGGATCGGTCTCACCAGAACACAGCTACAATGACCAACACTGGATTGAAAGGAGCTGGGGCTTAAAAGAGCTCACAGAATCACATGCATCAGGCGTGAGCAGGCTAGCAGCAGCCAGCAACAGTTGAGCTGAATTCCTCCACCCATCCTTGGCCTGAGGGGTGGAGACGAAGCAGTGATCAGGGAATTCTAGGTAATGGAGTTTCAGGCATGAGCAGGCTGGCTTCAAGCAGGCTGGATTCCACAAAACCAGGCATGAATTGGGAATGGATGGCAATTTCCAAGTAGCGTCCAAATGGCTGGAAGTCAGTATATGTATGAAGGGGAGGATCCGAAAACTTATTAGAACACTGGAAAGTCCCACAATTCGGCCCCCTGGTGGTGGGCACGAGAGCGCAGGAAGCGAATCGTGACACAAAGGGACAGAGTTCCACTCCCTAGAAGCAGCACACGAAAAGGCTCTTCCTCCATAAGATGACAAGTGTATTTTAGGAACCTCAACCTGATCGTAATGTATGAGAGAGACTATGGGGCCGATTCCGATCTGGGCCGGAAAACTCTCCGACCGAGCCGGATCCGGAACGATTTCCGACCGAGCCGGACTCCTGCAGTCCGACCGAGCGAGTACGATGCGGCCGCATGCTGCCGGACTCGATTCAGTCGGACTCCCATTGAAGTCAATGGGAGCCGGTCATACGACGCGTACATGGGCTCCCATTGACTCAATGGGTACGTCACGAACAAGTGCGCCCCCTACAGTGGGTACGCATCGGTGCAACTCGCACCGTACATGCATGTTTAGGGGGGACCCTTGGGTCCCCCCTGTGTATGACTCGTACGGCTACGGGTGCAGGGGGGTCCGACGCGGACCCCCGAAGTCCGACTCCGGGGAGCTTTTGCGAGCCGGACGCTCCGACTCGATCCGGTTGTCCGAATCGAGCATCGTACTAGCTCGGTCGTGAAACGTCTCCATTGCGCGCCACGGTTTGCTTGCGACCGAGTCGTACGGAGCGGTTCGGAGCCGGAAACAATTCGGACGGTGAATTCGCGCTTGTTCGCATCGTACTTCGCCGTCCAGACCCGTGTACGAATCGGACGGAAAATCAGCCTCCGAATCGGATCCGCTAATGCCGAACCCGATTCGGTGCCCTACCGACCGAGATCGGAATCGGCCCCTATGTATTTTTAAATTTTCTTCAATGAATAGATGGAGCATGCCAGTGTATAGACAAGGTTTTGAACTGAAATCTCTGACTACTGGAAGCCAAAGCTGAAAGAAAATGGAAGTAATACGGTCTCTTATTGAGACTTTGGCAATAAAATGTGTTGCTTAATTTTTATTCCGCTACAAACATTATAACTGCCCCTGTGGGAGAGCAAAATAAGAAGCATTTGCAAAGTTTAGCTGAGATTGAATTTGAGACATGATCACCTGTTCATGAAGCTCAGAAGGAATGAAAGGGAGAACCTTTTTTACGTTTCAAATACGAAAAACCTGTTAAAATAAGGTGTCATCAGTTTACATATAGAATTGGACTCCTGTTCTTTGTAACAAGAGAGCCAAAAGGCCCATACTGATATTAAACAATAGAGGAGATAGAATGAAGCTCTAATGAATGCCCCAATTAACTGAGTTAGGAGAGGATTGAGATGAAAGATACATAATTGATTTATAATGATCTGCAAAAAAGACTCAAGTCGTAGCACATTCTTTCATGCCGAAAAGATTGGCTCTTGAAAGTAAGATGGTGTGATCGATTATTTCAAATGCTGTGGAGAGGTCTACCAAAATAAGTGCACCAACCTCTCTGCTACCCACCAACCTACGCAGGTCGGGAACTGTGCATTGCATGAAAGATTGGTTAGAAAGAATTGTTAAAATGATTGCTAACCATTTCATTATGGTATCTGGGCAAAAATGCAGGGGAGAACCAGACATTTTGGATGATATTCCTAAAGAGATAACATCCTCTTCTGCTGTGTGACTGAAACAGAAGTTCATTGTACAAGATGGTATTTTGGAGCACTCCTACATCAAGTATTTTGATCATTTTTTTTTACTGTATTTGGGTTCAAACTAGGGTTGTCACCTTTCTCAAGTATAAACACTGATCATTCGTATTTTGGAGTTCTAAAAGGGCCAGTAGTTGGTACTTGAAAAATAGTTTGTGCAAAACCCTTTTTGTTTCCTTTTTTAATGCACTGAGGCATCCTACATTCTGGAGCAAGTCTCATCCAGGGCCAGAAGAGATATGATTTTATAACCACAATCCTGATGGCACTCCATTAACTCCCCTCGCCATCTAGCATCGCCTTCAAAACCAGCTGCTTCATTTTGTAAGGCAACACGACCAGTTACCCCACTCCTCCCCCACTTATCTTCGAGACAAGTTCACCATCATTGGTGGCTGCTGGCAAACCTTGACCTTTTCCATCTATGCACCCAGGATCTGGAAGAACATACCCATAACCATCAGGAATGCCCCAGACGCTGCTCCAATTTAGCAAAGATTTGAAGATGCAACTCTTCAAACAACCCTACATCACAATGCAGTAACAGTATACTTCTGCTCCTACAGCTCAGTTACCTCTCCTATCACTCATTGACTGTATACTTGCCTTTGACCCTACACAGTGCTCTGCTGCCTTTTGGCTAGGTTTGTGATATGCAAATGCCACATATGTATGAACCCCTGCTTCACAGGCCACTTACCAACATTCCAAAAGTAAGCATAGCGTCCCACGTCCATGGGTACATAGCAATACAAGACAACCTTCAAGCCCTAACGCCAAATGCACAGTTGGACTTAACCTAAATGAGAGACACTGTGCAGTGTGGTACAATACAGTAGTCCAGTTAGCGTTCAGTGAAAGTAGATATTTTATTTCCATTTATCACTTTTTAAAGCCATTCCACTCTTTTTTATCATGTTTTATGGCAGGTTGTTAAAAAAAAAGGAGACAGCCGACACGTGTTTCGCCCTATGTGGCAGATTGAGCCAGGACTTTCTCAAGGCTAGTTTAGATATTCAGAAGTCATACAGTCTATTAGAAGTATATTACTTTCCGGATTTCTTCATAGTAGTGCATGAGAATATTCACAATTTGGAGTTACTGAAGTAATTGTCCCAGGATATATCCATCTGTCGGAGTGTTGCTGTAACGGAGATTGGTCTAATCAATTGAATGGATACAATTTGTCATCGATTCTGCTTCTAGTGCTGATTACTCATTCTATGGGTTACAAAGTGGTGATGATAATATTCTGTTTTGGTACTTCTGACAGATTTGGCGGTACGACTGAATATCTCAGTTGGCTATTGAGAATATATCCTTCACTCTAAGGCCATTATCCGTTTTTTCTGCTCTTGCTAATCTTCTTAAGGCTTTCTGCTGTCGGCTGTTACGTTCTTACCCAATGGCAGAAGGCATGGGTGTTACTACTAAAGACAGAGACTCCAAAGGGAACTTAAAACGCTCCAAGCAGACCTCTCCTACTCCGGAATCACCAACTAAGTGTAGTCCTGAGTCTACCTCAACCTTGGAAGCGATTCTACTTAAGCTCAATACTGTTCATGATATCGCACAAAGTACCAAAACAAATAATGATTTGCTTCAGGTGGAGGTGGCTGCAATTCATTATGATCTCAAATCTCTTTCACTGCGTGTTTCTAATGCAGAAACAAGGATAAGTTATGTGGAAGACTTTACAAATAAACAAACAAAGCAAATTCAGAATCTAGAACGTTCCATGGCTTCATTGAGGAGAGATCTCACGGAACAGGAGGATCGAAATAGAAGGAGTAATCTTCGTATTTTTGGACTTGCAGAGGATTGGGAAAAGTCTGCTCCCTCAGTAATTGATTTCTTGCTTACATGGATACCAAATACCCTGAATATTTCCTTCAATAAGGACTTTGAGATAGAGCGCGCCCACAGGGTTCCAACCTTCAAACCACGCTCAATGTCCTCTCCTAGGCCTCTTATTTTTAAACCATTGCGACATCAACACACAGAACTAATTCTGGCGCAAATGAGGACATTTAAGTCAATACAATGGGAGGGTCACAGAATATCCATTTCACAAGACTTTGCCAGAGACACGGTGATCCGTCGCAAAGGCTTCCTGAATCTACACAGAAGACTCGTTGAGTTAAATATCCCATTCTCTTTTGCTGGTCCCTCAAGATTTCGGATAACTTTCAAAGGTCGCACACAGAGTTTTCATGAACCTTCGGATCATTCGACATTCTTGAATAATCAATCTGAATCGCAAATGGACTCAGACTCTCTTCCTAGTACTCCTCGTCTCTAATGTTTTTTGTATTTATTGACATGATCTGTGGCTAATATTTTTGCATTATCTAATACATATGCAGGTGCCTTTCTTTATTAATTGTTATTCTCTCTTATAAGATAGTGCAAATCTTTATATTGTATTTGTTCTACTTGAGACTACATCCCTGTTTTTGGTTTCTACAGGGCCGGTTATTCACATTCATGTGGTTTTTTTCAAGCTGATACAATTTTTCTGTACCGCATTTAGTATTGTTTGGGATTACATTTCTAGTATTGATTAGTACTGTGCTAACTGACATCATTTATTTGGTTCCTTGCAGGTATGTTGTTACAATTGACTATTTTAAATGTATCTTTAAATTCTTACCCACTTCTATTTCTTTTTTCTTTTCTCTCTTTTCTAAATCTTTTTACTATCAGTAAATATTTGATCCTTTTCTTTTGCTTCTTTTACTTTCTACTCTATTTCTTGTTCTGTCTTCTCCTTGTCCAGTGATCTTTTTTAAGTGGTAATCTATTTATATGACATATTAGCTTCTGATGTTATTGACCACCAACGATCTGATATATGTACATCTGCCTTATGCTATAGTCACGATGTCTCCTGTATAAATTTCAGCTTATGGCAATCATTTTATTTAATATTTCTATAATAATTGTTCTAATCAAATGATATGTTCCATGATTTTTTTGTCTCATAGCTTTACAGTGGTCTTCTACGCTATATATAATATGTACATTTGTTGATAATACTACTATGCAATTCTGGGTTTTTCTTTACTCTACCTTTTTTCTATTTTTCTGTTTAAGCTTTCTTTTTCTATCTTTTACTCTATCTTCTAACTTTTCTCGATCACTATGATTGGTACTAATTCATTTATATGGTTATACTATTTATTGTTATTATTCTTCTTCATTGAAACATCAAATTATTTTCATGATTTGTGTCATTATATGCTCCAACTTAGGGGCCGATTCCGATTCAGGCCGGTAATCTCTCCGACCGAGCCGGACCCGGAGAGATTTCCGACCGAATCGGACTCTAGCAGTCCGACCGGACGAGTACGATGCGTTGCAATCGGACTCGATTCGGTCGGACTCCCATTGAAGTCAATGGGAGCCGGTTGTACAACGCGTACGCGGGCTCCCATTGACTCAATGGGTGCGAGGCGAACAAGGGCGCCCCCTACAGCGGGTACCCGTCGAAGCGACTCGCGCCGTACATGCACAGGTAGGGGGGACCCATGGGTCCCCCCTGTGTGCGACTCGCGCGGCTACGCGTACAGGGGGGTCCGACACGGACCCCCAAAGTGCGGCTCCGACTGCTCTTTGGAGCCGGACTGCGCGAGTCGGTCAGACTGCTCGAGGCGCGCATCGTACTTGCCCGGCCGGGGAACGTCTCCATTGCGCGGTGCGAGTCGTGTCCGTGCGAGTCGGTCGGAGCGGTCGGGTCCCGCAAACGAGTCGGTCGGCGATTTCGCGTGCGCTCGCATCGTACTCGCTCGCCCGGATGCACGTTCGAATCGGTCGGGAAAGAGGGCTCCGAATCGGATCCGGTAAAGCCGAATCCGATTCGGTGCCCTACCGGCCGAGATCGGAATCGGCCCCTTAGTATCTATTTATTCTTTCTTGTGTTACTCTTTTTAATGTAGATGTAATCAGAAGCTCTACACTATTATACTCATGATAATTTACTTATGAATTACATTTCATGTTAGATACTTTACTTATATTCAATTTTTATATAGTATGTGCTTTAATTCTACGAGATTGTTCCTGCCTTTTCTTATTACACCATTTTAAAGTTGTTTATTTATCTCATATATTATATTTACTCTTCTTAGATTTTACTCATATAACTTTATGGGCTTGTTTCGCTGCTCTGCGGTCTGTTTATCCTTGAGTTGTCCATACCGAGGTTGATAGCCTCTGCTGTTGCTCCTCCACGTTGTCCCCCTCATGCAATTTGTCTCCTACAGACATCCCCTGGTGGGGTTGTTTTTGGTTGATACTCCGTTTTTCTCTGGAGTTTTTTTGTTCTTTCTTTTCTTTCTTCTCATTCTTATTCCCTTACTTGCTCTTCACCCTATTTCTTGGGACATCTGCTTCATTTTATTTTTGGATACATGCTTTATTCCCTTTAGTTTCCTATTTATCTTGGTTGCCCCTTTCTCTTTTTATCAGATGCATTCATTCATGTTACTTCATACATATTTATGTCTGGTTTAAATGTAGTTTCACTTAATGTTCGGGGGTTGAATCACCCTGTTAAGAGGGCCAACATTTTAGATTATTGCAAAAGTTTATCTGGCGATGTGGTTTTGCTTCAAGAGACTAAGATAGCCTTTAAAGAAGCTCTTCTTTTGCGGAAGGATTGGGTTCTTGATGTTACTTATTCTGAGGCCTCTGGTAAGAGGAATGGGGTTGTTACTCTTATTTCCAAAAGCTCTGGGTTGTCCATTGTTACAGCTGAACATGATACCAGTGGCAGATGGTTACTAACTCGTTTGACTAATGGGTCGGATGATCTATATATTATAAATTTATATGCCCCAAACATTGATGACCCACTTTTTTGACGTAATATAAATAAAAAGCTTTCTGATATTCCACAGAATTCAAGAACAATTGTTGGCGGAGATTTTAATCTTCCCCTTGATCCTATTTTATATAGGCATTCTGCTTTTAAATTTCGACCCCCTAGGGCGCATAAACACATGCTCAATATGTGTTCGTCTCATCATCTTGTTGACGCATGGAGACTAAATAATCCTACGGGTAGTGATTTCACGTTTTTCTCCTCCCCACACTCTAGTTTCTCTCGTATTGATTATTTTTTGATAGATGCCTCTCTTTTAAAACATACTATAAATGTTAAGATTCACCCAATAGTCGTTTCTGATCACGCGGCGGTTTCTTTAACTGTCCTTAATCTCACAGATACGAGAGGCCCTCGTAATTGGCGTCTCAATACAGAAATTTTGGAAGACAATGATGAAGTTAAAGAACTTAATGAGGAGATTGATAATTTCTTCAAAGATAATGAGTCTTCGGTGAACTCCCCAATAGTTTTGTGGGATGCATTTAAATGTACTATACGGGGTCACATTATTAAAAAAATGTCAAAAAGGAACAGCGACATTAGGAAATCTCTTCAATCTCTGGGGGATGATATCAAACGCAAAGAGGAGCTATATAGACACTCTAATGACAAGTCTCTCTTACATTTGAAATACTCTTAATTCTATAGTCACTTAAATAGCTTATATTGGTGTGCAAGCTCAAAAATCCTGACATTTATTACTTCGGAATAGAGCTGGTAAGTTGTTGGCCGCCACCCTATAATACCAAAATACGAATATTAAAGCTACTCATATTTCTCAAATTATTGATAAGAATGGTTCAAAGAAATTCCGTACTCAAGAAATACTTGGGGGCCGATTCCGATTCGGGCCGGAAATCTCTCCGACCGAGCCGGACCCGGAGAGATTTCCGACCGAATCGGACCCTAGCAGTCCGACCGGACGAGTACGATGCATTCGCATGCTATCGGACTCGATTCGGTCGGACTCCCATTGAAGTCAATGGGAGCCGGTCGTACAACGCGTACGCGGGCTCCCATTGACTCAATGGATGCGAGGCGAACGAGGGCGCCCCCTACAGCGGGTACGCGTCCATGCGCATCGCGGCGTACATGCACAGGTAGGGGGGACCCATGGATCCCCCCTGTGTGCGACTTGCGCGCCTACGCGGACCCCCAAAGTACGGCTCCGACAGCTCTTTCAAGCCGGACGGCGCGAGTCGGTCGGACTGCTCGCGGCGCGCATCGTACTTACCCGGCCGGGAAACGTCTCCATAGCGCGGTGCGAGTCGTGTCCGTGCGAGTCGGTCGGAGCGTGTTGAAGCCGCGTACGAGTCGGTCGGCGATTTCGCGGGTGCTTGCATCGTACTCGCTCGGCCGGACCCGCGTACGATTCGGTCGGGAAACAGGGCTCCGAATCGGATCCGGTAAATCCAAATCCGATTCGGAGCACTACCGGCCGAGATCGGAATCGGCCCCTTAGAGTCTTTCGAGACTTTTACGAAACGTTATACACGCCTAAAGATCAATGCTCCAAGTTTACTTGTCAACAATTTCTTAATTCGATCCCTATTTCGCATTCTGACATGATCGAATTGGGAAAACCGATTGATACTGATGAGATTATTCAGGCTATTAAGAATACTCATTCGGGAAAGGCTCCGGGACCAGATGGGTTTCCTACCGTCTTTTATAAAACCTTTACCCCCTCAATAGTCAAATATCTTAAGAGGATTTCAGCTGATGAGGCCACTATAGTAGTGATCCCGAAGGATGGTAAAGAACATTCTGATCCCAAATAATTTCGCCCAATTTCATTATTAAATATGGAGGCTAACATTTTTGCCAAGATCTTGGCTAGGCGCTTAGAGAGTCATATTCCTAATCTTACCCTTGATTCCCAAACTGGTTTCGTGAAGGGAAGACTTGCTAGAGATAATATTCGGACCTTTTGCCATATTTTAGAAAAAGCAAAACTTTCTGTCTTACCATCGGCGGCGATTGCCCTTGATGCCGAAAAGGCTTTTGAGAAAGTCTCTTGGCCTTTCTTACAAGCAGTATTAGAATCCCATAATCTTGGCGATTCTTTTATTAAGATGGTATGTCTCTCTATGAGCAACAAAAAGCTAATATCAGAATTAATGGCGCTACGTCTTCCTTTTTTAATCTTCGACAAGGCACTAGACAAGGGTGCCCTCTCTCACCTCTTCTTTTTTTCTTGTCTATAGACCCACTTCTTCGTCTACTTAACTTGAACCAGGGTAGTAAAGGTTTCCAATTTGGATCGCATACACTTAAAACAGCCGCTTATGCTGATGACGTCCTTATTTTTTCAGAGGATATTGCAACAGCGATTCCTGTTATTTCTAACATTATTAGGGATTTTTTGCTTGCTTCCGGGTACACTCTTAACAAAGATAAAACGGAAATGTTCCCCCTCAATTGGTTGTGCTTTCCTTCTCACATGGGTGACTCAGGTTTTAAATGGCAATCGACTCGTATTAAATACTTAGGGATTTGGTTTTGTAAGGACCTTTCAGATACTATCGCTTATAATGAATCCCATATCATAGCTAAAGTTAAAGATCTTTTATCTTCTTGGTCTCCTAAATATATTTCTTGGTGGGGAAGATTACAAGCTCTTAAAATGATGATAACCCCGATTATTATTTTTTTATCCTCCATGTTACCGATAAAGCTTTCTTCTGCCTTCTTCCATGAGATTGATTCAATTTCTTCAAAATCTTTATGGAACGATAAGAGAGCTAGAATTGCTTATAAATACCTTAGAAAGCCAGCTATCTTGGGTGGCTGTAATCTTCCGGATTGGAACTTATATCAAATCGCCTTCCTAGCGTCTCAAGGTACTCTTTGGTTCTTACCAGATTCCCATCATATACCTCCTTGGATTTATATCGAACGTGAGTTGTGTACCCCTTTTTCCACTCCTTCCTTTCTCACAGCTTCTAAGCTTGTCTTTGACCATTCCTGTCGTATTATATTAGATAGGATTAATGCATTAAAATATTTTGATAAAAAAGTATCCAAACCTATTCATAAATCACGATGGTACTCTCTATGGCACAATCCTAAAATTGTTACTGACATCGATCCTGGTGCGGCTTATTTGTGGGCTGCCAATTGTATCAGTCTGGTAAAAGAGCTTTATGATTCTAATCATGACCCTCTTCCCTTCTCTTTCTTATCTAGGAAATATAATCTTAGCAACCTGGACTTTTACTCTTTTTTTAAACTAAAGGTTATACTTTCTAAAATATCCCTTTCTACAGATTTGGTTACTGTTTCACTTCTTTCTATGTGGATACGCTCAGGACACATCGCATCTAAAATTTATAAATTTTTATCCACTCCACTCCCTTCACAGTCTACAATTACATATGATAAATGGTCTCATCATTTTGAAGATGACTTTTTTAAACATATTTCACAAGAGACCTGGCAATTGATTGGGAAATTATCCCTACGTAATAAGATTTCTCCCTCACTTATTCAATCCAAATTCTTTACATTAAATCTCCTTCACTGGACCCCTGCTCATTTGCACAAGTTGAAACTACGGGATTGTGACCTTTGCTGGAATTGCAACTTAGAACCAGGCACCCATCAACATATGTTTTTTGAATGTACGTTATTGCAATCTTTCTGGGGCCTGATACGGAAGCACTTATTAATCTTTAAGATATCTATAGATCTCTCTTTACCTATGATTCTATTGGGTCCATGGGCTACAGCTATTCCTTTACCCCTTGACAACACAGATCTGGAGCTATTAGATCTACTTTTATCCATTGCTGTTAAAATT
This sequence comes from Calotriton arnoldi, assembly GCA_963921515.1. Lineage (NCBI taxonomy): Eukaryota > Metazoa > Chordata > Amphibia > Caudata > Salamandridae > Calotriton > Calotriton arnoldi. Next base: position 555,096 of record CAWUFW010005494.1, read on the forward strand.
ATACTAACTGAATGGAAATCTTTTCATCTTTTATCTTATCATACCTGGTGGGCATGGGTCTCATACCTTCGTGGTGCTCATACTTTTGTTGGAAAGAAACATTACTCGCCCTCCATTTCTAGTAATGTTTGGCGCTCTCTGGACAATTATATGCATTTGTCCTCTCAGGGGTTGGTAGCTCAGTATCCTTTTGATTCCATTTCTTAATTTATCTTTCTTCATTGGAGCAGATGTCCCCTCCGATCTCTTTGACTCCTCCCTTTTCTCTCTGTCTTTTCCCTAATACTCTTTTTCTTTTCTTTTCTCCTGTTTTCTTTTGCTGATCAATCTTAGTTATTAAGCATTACAACTAGTATATATCTCCGTAATGATATATATTGTTGCTTTGCCTGTTCCATATTTCTGGGATTTATATTATTCAATGGATTTTATAACATATACTACGTGTTATATATTTATTTGCTCACATGTGCACATATTGATATGTTTACAATTCTTTTTTTTTTTTAATCCCAGGCCATTGACTTTTGTTATGAAATCTTCTTTACTTTTAAATTCTTTGGTATTAACTTAATATATATTTGATGCTGATATGTTGTATTGCTATTGTACTATAAATATATTTTCTCTTTTAAATAAACAATAAAGATATTTAAACAAAAAAATTCTTACTGTGCGATCAATAAGGTAAGGTGACACTATCTTCAACCCTTATTTAATCATTCAATTAAATTGTCTTGGGGTCTGCCCTTTCGGGGAAATATGTAAATCTCAGACCCTGTAATTATGAATCAGCCTATTAAGTTGAGGAGACTGGACAGATGTTGATTTCAAGTCCTTTACTCCACCAACAGAACACAGCTCTAGTACAGTCTCCTTGCACTTCTCACAGTTGTCCACTAACAGCCCAACCTTCCACTTGTTACAAATGGCACCCCTGAAGCGCCACTGGATGCAATGCACAGATCAGTGACCATTCAATGAGCAAATCACAACACATCTCTCTTCTTCAGAAAATGCGGATTAAAGCCTCCCATAAAACAATAAACCACAAAAGGAAAAATAACATATATACAATATAGTAATTAGGAAAAGAAACAGAGATAAAGTGAAAAAATAGAAATAAAACCCTCAGAGTTAAAAAATTAAGCCCTTAGGGTACAAGGCAAGGAATAACGGAACATGGTATTACAATGTAACACTTTAATATAACATCACACTCATGATGGCTGGAACAACCATGTTAATATACATCTGAAAGAAAATAATCATAAGTTGAATTGTTAACCTTATATCCACCAGACCTGGTCAATGCAGATCATAATCTTTCAAGTAAGAAGGTGCCTTCTTTGAACGGGCACTAGAACGAAACTCATTGGAGCCTAAGCTTTTATCAACGAAAGTAAGACTTGAATTGGCTCTGTCATTTTCTCTACACTTTGCTAACCTACACATACGCCACACACCCCTATCACACAACCACATTCTTCTTCACATGAACAATGCGCTTCGAACTCTAGAATTTTGATTTGCCATTGGATGTACACCCCAGATTCTTCCCAAAAGGCAGATCTCCAACTCACAATTGTTTTTATTATCGAAACATTTTTTGTACTTTTCCTGATACGCCTTCACGAAATGGGAATCCACCACCTTCACAGAGAGCCATTATGGCAGAGGAGTGTCACCCCACTGTTGAGTGGCAGCAGATTTAAACACATGAAAAATAAAATGATAGTAAAAAATGTTATCATTTTATTTTTCATCTGACCTGCAGGCTGCCGGCGCGCTAAAAAATAGGGTGGGGCGGGGACATCCAATCTGATGACAACAGCTTGCAGTAGGGAGGAGGAGTGATGGGCACTGCTAAGTGCCCATGTTGGTTTGACCAGTCATCTTAGGACGGCCAAACTGACATGCGCACTTAGCATTTCTTCAACCCGAGCTGTGCTGTACAACCGGGTGGAGAACTATCCCAGGCACTGTCTGAGCGGCAAACCAGGCCGCTCAGACCAATCCCAGCGCTTCTGTCATGCTGGGTAATGGTATTCCAAGCATGAGAGCAGAGTCAGGATTGGCATCTGGGAGCCTGCACAGTGTGCACCAGCCCTGGACTGTCGGAGTCGAGGATCGGGAGAGGAGCAAGGCGGCGGCCCCAGCAGCAGGCAAGTACTGTTTGATATTTTTTTATCTGTGTTTTTATTATGTTTGTATTCCCCCACGCTGCCCCACCACTTCAGATTCCGAGCAGCCACCACTCCCTCTACACGCTGTTTACTCTTCAACCAGGCCGGATTTAGTTTGGACTCTCCAAGTCTTCCCCTTAAACACTGGAATGGTGAAAGTTTGGTCACAGCATTGGTAGCATTGAGGTGTACACACAACTTTTCTCTGAGGACTGGTCTGAGTGAGGTCCTGTTCTCCATCGCAATTTGGGCAGACGCTCTAACCAATCGGTTCATAATCTCTACCAAACCATTAGCCTGTGGTGAGTAGAATGCTGTGCGAAGATGTGTAATGGCCAACTCATCTAAAAATTCCTTCATTTCACTAGAGATGAACTGAACCCCATTCTCGGTGATAATAAATTTGCCGGCCCCTTCTGAAGCAAACGCATCCTTCAAAAATTCAAGCACACTCCTGGTAGTCACCGTATTTACACAGCAAGCTGATACCCTCTTAGATGTGTAGTAAGCCACCACCAGGACAAACCTTTCCCCCTTTGACAGGGGGACAAAAAGGCCAACAATGTCTAATCCTAATTTAACCCAGGGCTCTTCTGGCACTTGTCATTAGCTGCACTATGGATGCAATCCCTCACCACGCATTCCACATGTATAGCTAACCCAGGCCACCAATACTGTTCTCTCACCCTTGCCTTGGTAAGATTCCTTCCTAAGTGCCCCTCGTGCAGAAGATTTACAATTTTGTCCCACAACCGATTCAGTGCAAAAGGTCACCGTTGTCAATATACATAGCTCCTCCTTGACATTCCAAAATCCCTTTGCTTCCATAGCAAGTTCCTTGAGAGCAGGCCAGCCTGACACCACCAGCTCCTTGATCATTCTCCTTACTTCATCCTTGGCAGTCTCTTTTTCCCATTCTTATTTGTCAATTGCCAATTCCTTAACCCACATAACAGGATCCACCTCAGTTTCTGCCCAAACAGGTGTATTAGCTTATCACCCATTTAAAAAATGGAAACACCTACCCCTGTTTCTGCTTGGTCAGACAAATCTGACTAAAATGGTTTCCTGCCAAAAAATGCATTTGGTTGTGGCTGTCCTGCTGTAAGTCCCTCAGTCTTTCTTTACGTTACTTGACATGCTTCTTGTCTCTTTCTTTTAGAGCCATAAAAAACTAGATCCTCCATTCTCTTTCTTTAACTGCCCTTAATTAGAGGAGGGTGGGCACTCTTGAATTCTCCTGTGATGGCAAAGAGATTGGCTTTGCTGGTTTCTTACCAGATAAAGTGCCTTAGCAGGATTGGAGACTGGGTTAAACATCAAGCATGTATGAGGCAATGTTTCTCTAAACACCACCCAAATACAAAATCATTAAATAGCAAATTACTCACCAGGAGTCAAGAGTAAAATGTAAGCCATGAAGATTTATTGAAATAATTCAAAGAGTAATACAGAAAATAAAAAGTAGAACTGAATTAAATGCAAAATAAATCAGTATGGGGAATTCTTTCTTGTTCATCTGTTTTAGTGCTTCAAATGCTTTGCACTAGTTTCTTTGACAAAGCTTGACTGCCCAAAGCCACAGCTATCCAGGGTTGAGCTAAGGTTTTGCAAACAAGGCTGACTGGACCCAAGACGGGTTTGTAAGTTTATTGCATGTTGAGGTTGCACAACTACACCATATAATAAACCGCTTTCCTTACCAGGGCCCTCAAAATCCCTAAAAGAGCAGTTCATTTTGCCTGTGTCCTTTTCAGGCGTGTCTCTGATTTTTATCTTAGGCCCTTCTTTGACCTGCCATCTAAGGTTTCACCTACTTCAATGTGATCCTTGGTCCCCCTACAAGGTAACTGGTGCTGCCTTTTCAATTTAATTTGTTCATAGAAACTTTGAATTGTTTTTAATCGTGCAGAGAATGGTAATATGTGATTAGGGCGGTGTGCAGAAAGTACTATGCTAATCATCACCAAAGCCACAGAAACCTTTTGTTCAGCAGTTACCTGTATACTCCTTTAAGCATAGCCCTGGGAAACAGTAGAAAGAATTGACCCATAGTGGACTACCTAACAAGGCATACCAATCTCACATATTTCAGTTTCTTGCTGTTCTGAATTGTTTGTGTGTCTATGGTTGCTTTTTTGGAATAGTAGTGCTTTAGTGCTATTGGAGGGAAACTGATGGCTGCTCTGCAGGGATTTCAGGCTAGATGTACAAAGCATTTTTGAAATGTACAAACACCAAACTGTGATTCGGTAAACTTGTTTATTTTTTAAGAGCAGGCAGTGATCCCACGGACCACTGCCTTTTCCTAAAGAATAAAAATGAAATGTTTAATTTTCTTTTGAAACACAAAAATGGGCTGCATTTGAAATATACATATATATTGCTTTATTTAAAAGTGATCACAGACATGGTGGTCTGCTGACCTCAGCAGGCCACCGTCACTGTGATGGCAGTGAATCCTACTGGGTCACAAATTGTGACCTACCTCATTAATATTCATGAGGTAGGTCTATTTGCGACCCAAGAGGAATCACTCATTTGGAAATCAGGGCCAGATTACACTTTAGTACATTAGTATTAGCTATTACCAAATAGCAAAATACCCAGACATTGGTACTCTTGTTACAAATCATCATTATCAGGTGCGTTAATTCAATTGGGTCAAATGAAGTAATGAGGAACTACAAGCCCCATTATGTAATGCTCTGATCTGCTGGCAATAAGGCTCAGAGAGCTATATGCTTGCAGCTAACATCTTCTATAAGCTCAAGTTTAAAAGTTTGAATGCTGGCTTGGACAACTGAACCTTCTATTCTTCTGATGTCAGTAAATTGAGTACCACCATGAGTACCACCAAATTTGTTAATAGTAACACCTGAGATTTACAGTGCTCAGAGATGGCAAATCCGATGTATGAATCACTACATATAGCAGATAAATATTATCAGTAAAATCACTCTACAGTATTAGAAACATGGGGGCAAATTTACTAATATTTGACGCTACGCAGCAAGAAAACTTGCTGCGCTGAGTCAAATGGAGATGGCAGGAATGTGCCATATTTACTAATATATAGTGCATCTCTACTCTTCCTCTGTGCTGGTGCATTCGTGGCTGCCAGGTGCCAACAAAGGCAACCCTGCACTGTTATGCAAGGGTGCCTGCATTAAAGCCAGGATTGTTTTTGTGCGGGAAGGGGCACCTTCCTGCACAAAAACAATCCTCTGAGGCTTTTTCCTATTTCTATGATTGCTGCAGAATGCAGTATATGTAGAAAGGGGGAAAAATGAGGAAAAACAAGCATATTTCCCCTTGTTACTCTACCCCTGACCTGGGAAGGTGTACCATTTTGACACATTCTCAGGTGTACTAGTGTTAGTAAATCTGGGAATGCTCCAAAATCCATGGGTGGATGCTTGGGAACACCCACGCTCCACCCATGGAACGCCGTCCCAGGGCATAATAACTCACGGCAGTGATTTGTGTTGCTTTGCATTACTCCAGATTTACTATGCCATGCACAGCCACACAAAGGTTCTCTGCATGGAAGTGGAAATTTCACTTCACATTTTGTGACACAAGGGCAACACAAGTCCTTGATAAATCTGTCCCATGGTGTTTAGCATAGATGGGGAGATTTGTGTCAGGTTAAATTTTTTAAACTAAACATAGTTATTGTTTACAATGATAACAAATTCCATGGCTGTCCTTGCTGTCCCGCCCCAACTGAATACCTAGGCCACGTTTTTTTGGGTTGCCAAGCGTACTCTGACCCTAGAAGAAAATGGCTCATTCCCATTTGCAAACGGCTGGGAACCAGAGATCATGGTGTAGCTTTACGTATTTTAAGATCAGACGCAAGATCCCTATACGCTTGGGAAATTGCAAAATTCCTGGCCCACATGTGGAGAATCAGAAAGAAAGCCCAAAAATCAAACCTGTTACTCCCTCCATCAGATCAGGTTTGAACCTTTTTAGGCAATGCCAGTGGCAACACCTTTCTGTGTACTCATGAAGAGTGGACACTGAGTGGTTTTATAAACCAGAAAGTCAGGTCCACTGTGTGCATTGATGTTTTGTTACACTAATCAAATGATACATTTTATTTGTTATAGTTTTTAGATGGTTGTATTTTAGTATTAAGTTATATGTATTGATTAGATATTACTTTCTAAATGAAATCGAAGAATTTTGTATATTGTAAACTTTATTAATCTGTATATATATGCAGATTGCACTTTTATGGTCTGTTGCCCGATATAAAGTTTATTGATTGATTGATTGAATTTCCATTACTTTCATTTTGATCTGTTTGAAGAGTGTCTCTTGCAGGCATTTGTAGTAAACATGCTACCTCCTGACCCTAATGTTTAATCAAACAAGTTGTGGTGATGAGAAGCACTACCAAATTGATACATGCTGCAGAACACTACTTTTACATTCTGGGACTTTCCACCTGCAAATTATTGTAATAGTGTTGTTGTAATTAACATATCTGTTCCCTTCTCCGTGTTCTATTCCTTTTCCCTGTCCAGTCTCTTTCAGTCTTCTATACTTTTATCTATCTATAATCTATAATACTTCTGCTCTTTAAAGCTGAGAGACAGCTGGACTGTTTTTAAATGGGAAGCAGGTGGCATTTGATTGTACTGTACTGCTCTTAGGGTTCCATAAATATCCCTGTTTGGATACTTGTGTGAAAACCTTCTTCACCACTCGGGTATTAGTCCAAAGGTTTAAAATAAAGTGAAGCAAGGGTTCAACTACCATAACTCTTTACATGATCTGCTGTCAGCACTGGGCAAGTTGTGTGTGCATGTGTGAACATTTCAGAGTCAACAATAGTGATTCTATATAGTTAAGATGCTAAGTTTGGAGGAAATTATTCTGATTTCTAATAGCTGAAGAACTGTTTAACAAATCTGTACAAGTTTTGGAGCAACCTAGCCTGTTAGAGTAAGGTTCAAAGTTTTTGAAGTTCATCACTTGACCTCAACCTGACTCAATTCTGTGACAGCCCAACACACAACTTGGGCTCGACCCTCGATCTAATCATCTCCAACCCCAACACCATTCAGATTGAATCGATTGCCCCATGTGACTGGTCAGATCTTTATCACCTTCCTCATCCTAGAACGATGGAACACCCAAAGACTTCAACCCAAGAAACTGAGACATTGGAAAAGTTCGCTGCAAAATGCAAACATGAGCGACCTCATATCACGCAGCAATCTGTCCCTGCCTCCTCCCACGTTCATGGCAGACGTCCATGAACTCACAGAGCATTACAACAACTCCATGTTAATAGTTCAGGATGCAATTGCCCCCCCTTCAACTAAAAACAAAATCCAACAAAGACTCCAAACCATGGTTCAATGACTGCTTAAACTCAGACAGGAGCACCCTGAGACTAGCAGAACGATCATGGAGACCCTCTCCATCTATTGAACTCCTTAAACTTTTGAGATTGAGAAGGAGTCTGTACAACAAACACACTAGAACTGCAAAAGTGACCTTCTTCAGAAGCCAACTGGACAAAGCCAGAAATCGCCCCAAAATGCTGTTTGAGTTGGTTAAACATCAATCCAACAACACACCCACTCAACCGCCAATCACCACCAGTCCCCAAGCTAACTGCGAGGACTTTGCCGCCTTCTTCCTAGGAAAATCCAACAAGATTTAATATGATCTAAGGTCTACCCTGCTCGAGTTATCATCCTTACCAGACTCCCACCTAACACCCCAGTCCCTTCTTCCTACCTACCACACCCCTAAAAACAATGCTCATTGGAATCAAATTTCAACCCTCAACGACACATACATTCTCAACATTCTCTCCACCCTGAAACCCTCAAATCACTTCACTGATCCCCTTCCCTCATATTTCTTTAAAGAAATTATAAGGTCTCTGCTCTGGACCAAGATTGTTAATGCCTCTCTACTTCAAGGTGAGATCCCTGACTGCCTAAAGTCCGGGCTGGTTCTTCCTATTCTCAAAAAACCTACAGCTGACCCAGAGGATCTGAATAACTTCCGACCAATCACAAACACCACGACTCTGGCAAAGCTCATTGAGAAATGTGTACATGTACAACTATGTAACCACATTGAGGGATTCCAGTTGCTAGATCAATTCCAATCGGGCTTCCGTCAAGGCCACAGCACCGAAACAGCCATCACTCATATAGTTGATGACGCTCTTACATTGCTCGACCGGACGAATCCTGCCTATTAATCCTACTCGACCTCTCTTCAGCTTTTGATACGGTCAAACATGACAATCGCCTGAGCCTTCTAGAACATAGGCTGGGGCTCTCGGGCTCAGTACTAAACTGGTTTGCCTCCTTTCTCCATAACAGAACACAGAGAATTAAAACCAACCAATCCCTTTCCCATCCCAGTCCTTGCACCCTGGGGGTGCCCCAAGGCTCCTCGCTTTCACCCACACTTTTTAACCTATTCATTGAACCTCTTACTGAAATCCTAAAACCATCTAACATCCAATACAACATGTATGCAGACGACACCCAGTTGTACATGAAAATATCCTTGTCTGACGATATCAAGACACTCAACGGAACCTTGCACAAAACCCTTAACTGGTTAACCTTCAACCATCTCAAACTGAATGCCCTAAAAACAGAATTCCTCCTTATTTCCCCGCCCAAGCAAGCCCCCATCCTTGAGGAATATATGAAAAATCTTTCCGCTCTCAACTGCACACCACATATCATAGACTCTACGAAATCCCTGGGAATAGTGTTGGATAAGAACTTAAACATGCAGGATCACATCAGCGCATCTACCAAAGGAGCGAACTTCCAACTGAGCATCCTAAGGAAACTAAAACCTTTCCTTCCCCCTGATGACTTCAAGTCTGCAGTACAAGCATTAGTCATCTCACGGCTGGAATATGGCAGTACAACACTCTGCGGTCTTCCGATGTACAGACTGGCCCACCTCAGAGCTTCACTGAATGCGGCCGCCAGGCTCATCAAAGGTTCCAAGAAGAACAATCACATCTCTCCTGACTTGAAATCTCTAAATTGGTTACCTTTCGAAGCAAGGATACAACTAAAACTTGCCTGCATGACCCACAAAGCCCTACACTTCAACACTCCTCTTTACCTCGCAAAACAACTTGAGCTGTCGGGTGGTGCCCGTGCCTCCGGTTACATAAATCGAAAAAATTCAAAAAAACAAAAACTTACAATCGTTCCTTCTCAGGAATCGCCCCAAGAATCTTGAAGTCCCTGCTTACAGTAACGAGGCTGATTCCATCAACAGTGTCCTTCAAAAAGGAAGTGAAAGCGCTACTGATGAGTACTTTCCTGACCTGAAGTTTAGTCGGGGTCCGGAGTCTCATCAACCTGATACTGTTGGATCCTTCCTAGCCCATTGATCGGCTACTCCTCATCTACTGTCACGATGACTCTTTTTGCCCTATTTTACTGTCTTATTCTTTTGCCCATTATTATGTTGTTACGTACCTACTGTTATTTTTGTTTATTGCCGATGTTCTGCCACAATTGCCTCTCCTTATGTGTGTCGCTTCTCTCTGTAAAGCGCTCTGATACCCTCTAGGGTCATGTTCACGCTATAAAAAAACTTTTTAAATAAATAAAAATCAAGGGGGTGAGGGGTGTGGGGCCCAAGTTATAGGCTGGTCCTATGGTAATGGTTGTATTTTTTATTCCAACTCCAAGAGGAATTTTTCCTTTCAAGTACAGTAAAAACTGTTTGAACAAATGTACACCAAACTTGGCATGAAGATAGAACGTACCAGAGTATAGATCTGTATTGAAATGGCGTAAATTCATGCAGTAGTATTTGAGAAATCAAAATTATAAAAAAGGTAGCAAATTGATTTCAAAATGTTAGTTTAAGAGATCTCTTGACTGTTACATTTGCAAATTCCAGTTTATGTATCTCCTGAAACACATGACCGTCCACCAAATGCTGATTTTCTCAAAAAGCTTGGAAATGTTGTTTTGTCCAGCACTATGACATGAACATGCATTCACAAATTTGTGCGGCAAGAAATACAAGCATTGGCAAAGCCAATATGTCTCTCCTTTTGGACCTATTGTCTTTGCCTGCAAAGTGACGGGGCACTGTTTTTTTTTACATTTACCAATCCAACTAGGATCAGAAAATACATTTAAGAAAATTAAAAAAAGTGGAGAGAGAAAAAGCAGCAAATGAGGATCAGCAGCACGTGGGGCCCGAGGGAAGTACACAAGCGAGAACATGGCATTGTGCGAAGGGGATGCAGGGAGTTTGGCTGGTGGGAGTACACAAGAGAGAGCTTGCAACACGAGGGAGACAGCAGCACTTTATATGGTGGGGGAGGAGCACATGAGGGACAGGGCTGGAAATCACATGCACACTCACGGGGTGCTTAAGGAAAAAGAAAAAAGTTGCTCCCTTAAATTGAACAGTGGATAGATAGCAGCCAGTCACTCAGAGAGATGGTAAAGAGTGCAAGCTCCAGGAAACAGACAAACAGAAGATGGACAAGCAAAGACATTGAACTAGAAGCTTGCAAATGAGAGTGCCAATAACACCAATCAATGGTAAACAATGGGAAAGCTGTAAGTTCTGTAAGTTCTTGGTAAGTCCACAATAGGTCTTTTGTACAAGACAGCTTGCGCTGTCTGGTTGGCTTGACCTAAAAATGTCTGTGGGACATGTTGTGGTATAGGAGGCTTACCTGTCAAACCTACTACCTGGAGTACAGTGGATGGTCTCATTTGCTTGTTGCGTGTGGAAATTGTATGTGAGAAGCAAATATGTAAACAGTTACATTTTGACAGAGTGCTGAGTTTGCACCAGACGAAGCAATGCAGGGGTAATGGTACCCAAGATTCTGTTGGCATGTAGCATACAGCCTGTATATTTTACATCAGGGATGCATGTGTGTCAAAATATTTATATAGCGATTCTCTCAGCAGAGAATTCTGTGAAAAACGTCATCTTGCTAGAAATCTATTTTGCAAGCAAGTACTCCATGTTTCCTACTTTCAAGTGTACATGATGCAACATTTGAGCTACATTAAAAACCAAATCATTTTCCCTATGTGAAGGTCAATCCAGGTTTCCAGGTTATTTTGATTAAAAAGATTTTGTCCAATTTGAGTAATTCTTGCTTGTACTTGAAACTCTGTCAGGAAGTTCTTCTGGCTAGCAGGACATATGTGAATGTGTAACTTTAAGATAAACTGCGTACGTTTCACCAGGGAGAGTCCAGCATACTAGGTGGAGAAAATATAGATGTATTTATAGGGATGTGGTAACAATTCTGGAGCACCAGCGAAATTCTGATTTCCTTCTACCAATGCTGGAAACAGGGACTAAACATAGAAAGGTGAGGGATGAAAGATACAGGTGTGGTAAACAGAAAGAGGGGAAACATCCATTACAACGCAGTCATTACAACGACCTACCTTTACAACGCACCTGCCTTTACATCGCATGCCATTACAATGCATGCCATTACAACGCATGTCACTACAACGCATGCCATTACAACGCATACCATTACAACGCATGCCATTACAACACATTATAAGGTAAGTAATGGAGATCTTTTTAGTATTAGGGTGGGTATGGGTTTTGGGGTACATGGGAATAGTAAATTTTACCCCTACACTACCCAACACTTTCCCTACTGTTGCACTCACTGGAGTGGGAATAGTAATTTTTATCCCTACACTATCCAAAACTTACCCTACTGTTGCACTCACTGGAGTGGGAATAGTAATATTTACCCCTACACTATCCAACACTTACCCTACTGTTGCCCTAAAAGTATTATGCGTTGTAATGGTATGCGTTGTAAATTCATGCAATGTAATGGTAGTTGCGATGTAAAGATTGCGTTGTAAAAGCATGCGTTGAAATTGCATGCGTAGTAACGTCATATATTCCAGAAAGAGCTTTGGTTATATCAGTTCTATGACATGTCACAGCAACACTGATACAAAGCCTTCTGTTGTTCACCATTCATTGACCTGGGAGACAGGAGAAAAGGAGAGGAAAACAAAGAAGAAAGAAAGAGTACATAACCAAAGGAGAACGCAAAGGAGCTTCAAAAACAGCAAAAGTGCACAGCAAAGGAAAGCTGACTGCAATGGGAAGCAGCAGATAAAACCCACCAACTTGCACTGTTACCAGGCACACAACCTCTCCTGAGATGGCCTTTAAATAACATCTGCCTAATCTGACAATTAGAATTGCCCCTTAATCCACCCTCAAAACTATGGGAAACAGAGACTATCTTGTTATTCCTCAACCCAGGATAGCCATCATGCATGTGTGTTTGTGGTTGAAAGCTCCTCCTATAATGTGAAAGGCCAAGACCAGCACACACCACGCATCAACACCCAAGCAGGTCTGGCTTCGAGCTGGTGGCCTTGGGTACAACAATCTTTGTTGGTGCCCACCCGCCACAAACCTTTTTTTAAACTGAGCTGTGTCCTTTCTATGCCACATATTAAAGATATGCGGTATAAATCAAGAGTATATAAACTGCATTTACAAATAACACATAATTGAATATACATGGGGACATAGGGAATGGATATTAAAACTCCACCAGTCAAATATTACTATTTAATTTTATAGCCTAAAATAATATACATATCTTGTTTACATAATTATTAACATGTATTCAGTTTGTTCATTTTGTAAAATACAACTTGCATAATTTAAGGGAGTCGAAGTTTATGGCTTTTTGTTTTCGCAAATGCCAATATTGATGTTAATAATTCCAGCTGTTGTGCACTATCATTTACAAAGGATTGGATTGCCAAAATGACAGCCTTCCAACTGTCATTGGTGATCGTAAATATGTTTTAATTAACTTTGAAATCTTATTTTACCACTAGCCACTGCCACTTGAAGAGTTAACAGTATGCCCAAAGCCACCCAGGTGTGACAAAAAATATATATTGCATACTCATGTCTTGAAGAAATTGTGGATTATCATCAGGGAGAATGAATTGAAAGTTTTTTTTATTCAGAATATTTTATTGAGTGTATAGACTCATAGCAATATGCCATGTGATACAAGTATAAGGTTTGCTGTAAAGCAAACATTAACAAGTAAATGGTAACCAGGTCCATATAAACGTTACAAAGAATCCTTCTCACATATATTAAAGTATATAGGGAAAGAGGACCTAAACATAGGGTCCACCATAATACGAAAACGTAGGTGGGAGTAGATAAAACAATGGTTATGCATAGCAAAGGGTTCCCACATTATAGGATGTTAGTTATGGAGTACAAGACACACCTAAAATACAGCGTATTTCAGAAAACACTCGTAGGAAGGAATTATAAACCAAGTTGCTGCATCTGTAAGGGCTACATGCAGACCATTAGGCAGAAAGTTCAAATTATATAAAAATCCCCACAACTTAGTTTAATCGCATAGTTATTAAAATGTTGCTTCAAGTGCACAGTATGAAGTTTTGGAGTAAACCATTCATGTGCACTTTTTTTCTTCACCATTGTCAGTTTCCTCATCTGAAGGATTTTAGAGAAACAATGTTTATTCTTATCTAAAGGAAATGTTATATCAATTTCAGATGGTCCAGAAGCTATATATGTAGAATTTAATTTGTTTGGCCACAATGCCAGATCACTTGTATCGAATATGGAGGATGATGCTGCATTGTTCTCAGCAGACTCTGTACTAGCATTTTGATTATTTAGCGCAGCAGGCGATATCTTCAATATCTTTGTCAATTGAAGCCAAATATGTTTTTAATTAAAAGCTGTATAATCCTGATAGTGAAACTATGACCCCTCTTCTTCATTACATGGTAAAATCAAGTTCAACTTTATTAATATTTAAGCACTTGTCTTTAAAACTTAAATTTTAAAACAGAATAAAATTGCCTGCTTGTGAACCAGGCTAGTACCCAAGTACACCGACATTTAATACATAAAATCCCCATTCCCCTAACACCCCAGCACTAAGATAACTAACTGAGCCTCTTGCATCACTAAACCAAGCATATTTTTTAAAATGTTGCCAGGGTCCATGCAACATCTAAAAATTCAATTTTTAAAAAAGTGCAAGAGCATCATTACGATGATCTATGTCATATCTTATGAAAAGCGGTTTTAAAATTAAACGGAAAATCCTATTAAAATGATGACAGTCAATTAACAGATGAACATTAAAATTTTGGAAACACAAACCACATGTACAATTATTCTCTGCATCTAAAAGAACTTCATATTTTTCGGCCCTTATATATCGAACATTTAAGCTACCCCAAATTTTAATAGGACTAAGCGTAACGGGGCATCAGGAAGTGCTGAAATGCCCTTCTGTTTTCCCAATATTCTACCATATACTTTGCAGAGGGTCTTTTCCCTACATACTCCATATCAGCCAATCTAGACTCTCTTCTAAAGGCCATTTTTAATTCAGCTTTAGAAAGATGGGAGGCCTCCGTTATCTTGAATTGCATTTTTAAAGCTTCATTACATGATTTTTAGATGGTCGACCAAGTGGTAAAAAAATTCTCAAGGCTTTTCACAGATTTCCATTGTGTTTCTCTTTCTGTTTTCCTTTTTCAATTTTGTGCTCCCGATACCTTTTTGGGCTCATTCTTTCAAGTTATTGTTCCAGATATTAACTTGAAAATGCACAGAAGTTCTGTGTCAATGGAGATGTGCTAACATTGCCATATGCCAGGGCTTGGATTAGGGTCTCAGCTCATTAATTTCATTATAACTGCACAAGCACTATTCATAGTATATTGGTATCATCCTCTCACCTTTCCGGGTTATTTGTAAAAGGATACTTGACAGAGGCGGGGCAGACTGTGATAATGCAAATGGGAGATTTTTTTCATAATAAAAGATATCCAGCGGTCGAAATGTGCATAATAATAATTGAAATGATGAACACATAGTTTGTCACGCTTCATATTCACACTAACATAATACTTGCAAAATAATAACATAATCAGAGCTGCAACTGAGATACTGGGAACAGTTTTACAAGATAAATTAATGATTAGTAATGCTTGGAAATTACAAGGGGCATGTGAAGAATTGAAGTGACACACCTTTTATTGCAATAATAAAGGATCTCTTTGCGTAGATATGCCTGTGGGCATGTTGCAATCCCTCCTGCTTTGCACATGAGCTGTGTGTCCCTTTCCGTCTAGATTCCAGGTTACATAAATTTCATTAATTCAGAGTGAATGTATGGCAAGATGTGCAAATTATATATTTGCACCAAAGTTTGCACTAACATTTTTCACTGGGATTTATGTTGTATTATGTTATATTTATTTCTAGAGCGCACAATCACAGAAGCTTCTTTTAGCTAAACATAGTTAAACCAACTAAACTCTATTGCACAGGATTATAAGTAGAAATAGAAGTGTTTCTAAGATCTCTCTTAAACTTAAATGTAGTGGTTTGAGAGAGCATATACAAAGTGTCAGGGACTGTCCGGGACTAAGTCTGGAACACAGTCAGGGACTTGGGCAAGGACTGGTAACTGGGTAGAAAACATAAGCAGAAAAAAGAGTACAGTGCTGCCAAGGATCTCACAGGAAGTCAGAAGAGAAAAGGGACCCAAAGGGGAAGCCTGCACAAGGGAACAAGATAGCTAAAACTCAGAAAGGATAGGCACTCAAGAGGCGATTGGGCATTCAGAATAACTACACCCAGGATGGAGGTGCAAGACATATATATAAAACAACTTTAACAATAAAGGGAATGTGGGTTAAAGCACTCGGGAGCTCCACACAGGAAGACTGAAGCTCAGTAAGTTCTTCAACCACAATTGCTGTTACAGATACTGAATGCAAATACCCATATATAGGATATACATGCAAAGGCAGGGTCTGTGGAGCTGATACCTATGGTGATGGTATAAAAGTAACTCAAAGACAATACTCAAAGTGGACAAGAAACACCATCTAGGTTGTCAGCTGAGCCCATGGATCCTGGAGATCATACAGGAACACACAAGGCGGGAACAGCAAGGGCGTAGAACTGAATACACAGCCACAATAGACAAGGAGCTAGAAAGGAGGAGTGCTTAACAGGAAAGAAGGGAAACAAGGACACACTTGGCAGAAAGCAAGTAACAAACAAACAAGGAAACTAGAAGCAAGACAGTAGAATGGAAGACATCAAACTAGGGACTGAAACAGAGGTAAAGGGAAGCAAAGCAGGAACTCGGACAAAGGAAATGCAGGAGAGTGGATTCAATGGTGCATTAAAAAGTACTAGTTCAGGAATTAAGGAAACAGGAACAGCTAAGGACCGGGAGTCAAGGTAGCACTGAAGACAGTGCTGATTTGGAAACAAGGAATGCTACAGCTCAGGAACAGGAATAAAGGAAACACTGAAGGCAGAGCTAGTTCAGGAAGAGGAAATAGCTACAGCTCAGGAATCAAGGAGTCAAGAGAGCACTGCAAGCAGTGCTAATCAGGAACAAGGAATAGCTGCAGCTCAGGAACAGGAACAAGGAATAACTATAGCTCAGGAACTCAGAAAACAAGAAATAGCTCTAGATCAGGAATCAAGGAACAAGGATTAACTATAGCCCAGGAATAAAAAAATATCAAAAGCTCAGGAAACAAGGATATCAAAAGCTCAGGAAACAAGGATTGGTCTCTCCGGAACACAGCTATAATGACCAACCCTGGACTGAAGGGAGCAGGGGCTTAAAAGAGCTCACAGTAATCACATGCATCAGATGTGAGCAGGCTAGCAGCAGCCAGCCACAGTTAAGCTGAATTCCTCCACCCATCCTTGGCCTGCAGGGGTGGAGACAAAGCAGTGAGCAGGGAATTCTAGGTAATGGAGTTTCAGGCCTGAGCAGGCTAGCTTCCACAAAACCCGGCATGGCTCGGGACTGGATAGTAATTTCCAAGTAGCGTCCAAATGGCTGGAAGTCAGTATATGTATGAAGGGGAGGATCCGAAAACGTATTAGAACACTGGAAAGTCCCACAATTCGGCCCCCTGGTGGTGGGCTCGAGAGCGTAGGAAGCGAATCATGACACAAAGGGACAGAGTTCCACTCCCTAGAAGCAGCACACGAAAAGGCTCTTCCTCCATAAGATGACAAGTGTATTTTAGGAACCTCGACCTGATGGTAAAGTGTGAGAAAGACTATGGGGCCGATTCCGATTCAGGCCGGAAATCTCTCCTACCGAGCCGGACCCGGAGAGATTTCCGACCGAATCGGACTCTGGCAGTCCGACCGAACGAGTACGATGCGCACGCATGCAATCGGACTCGAGTCGGTCGGACTCCCATTGAGTCAATGGGAGCCGGACGTACAACACGTACGCGGGCTCCCATTGATCCAATGGGTGCGAGGCGTACAAGGGTGCCCCCTACAGCGGGTATGCCTCGAAGCGACTCGCGGCGTACATGCACAGGTAGGGGGGACCCATGGGTCCCCCCTGTGTGCGACTCGCGTGGCTACGCGTACAGGGGGGTCCGACACAGACCCCCAAAGTGCGGCTCCGACTGCTCTTTCGAGCCAGACGGCGCGAGTCGGTCGGACTGCTCGCGGCGCGCATCGTACTTGCCCGGCCGGGGAACTTCTCCATCGCGCGGTGCGCGTCGTGTCCGTGCGAGTCGGTCGGAACGCTTCGGACCCGCGAACAAGTCGGTCGGCGATTTCGCGTGCGCTCGCATCGTACTCGCACGGCCGGACGCACGTACGAATCGGTCGGGAAAGAGGGCTCCGAATCGGATCCGGTTAAGCCGAATCCGATTCGGCGCCCTACCGGCCGAGATCGGAATCGGCCCCTTAGTATTTAAAATTTTCTTCAATGAATAGATGGAGCATGGCAGTGTATAGACAAGGTTTTGAATTGAATTCTCTGACTACTGGAAGCCAAAGCTGAAGGAGAATGGAAGTAATACGGTCTCTTATTGAGACATTGGCAATAAAATGTGCTTCTTAATTTTTATTCCGCTACAAACATTATAACTGTCCTTGTGGGAGAGCAGAATAAGAAGCATTTGCAAAGTCTAGCTGAGATTGAATTTGAGACTTGACCACCTGTTCATGAGGCTCAAAAGGAATAAAAGGGAGAACATTTTTTACGTTTAAAATACGAAAACCCTGTTAAAATAAGGTGTCATCAGTTTACATATAGAATTGTACTCCTGTTCTTTGTTACAAGAGAGCCAAAAGGCCCATACTGATATTAAACAATAGAGGAGATAGAATGAAGCTCTAATGAATGCCCCAATTAACTGAGTTAGGAGATGATTACGATGAAAGATACATAATTGATGTATAATGATCTGCAAAAAAGACTCAAGTCGTAGCACATTCTTTCATGCCGAAAAGATTGGCTCTTGAAAGTAAGATGGTGTAATCGATTATGTCAAATGCTGTGGAGAGGTCTAACAAAATAAGTGCACCAACCTCTCTGCTACCCACCAACCTACGCAGGTCGGGAACTGTGCATTGCATGAAAGATTGGTTAGAAAGAACCTTAAAATGATTGCTAACCATTTCATTATGGTATCTGGGCAAAAATGCAGGGGAAAACCAGACATCTTGGATGATTGGCCTAAGGAGATAACATCCTCTTCTGCGGTGTGACTGAAACAGAAGTTTGTTGTGCAAGATGGTATTTTGGAGCACGCGTAGATACAAGCATTTTTATCATTTTTACTATATTTGGGTTTAAACTAGGGTTGACACCTTTCTCGAGTACAAACACTGATCATTTGTGTGTGTTTTGGAGTTCTAAAAGGGCCAGTAGTTGGTACTTGAAAAATAGTTTGTGCAAAACCCTTTGGGGCTTCTTTACAAGTCCCTTGCGTCGCCAGTGCGTCACTTTTTGTGACGCACCGCTGGCGCAACCTCCTGCCCCATATTTACAAGGACACGTAAAGCCACCCTGCGTGGCTTTTCCTGTCCTTGTAAATATGGCTCCTTCTCACGCAACACTTTGTGTGAAAAGGGGTGTGACATAGGTGTTGCTGTGGGTGTTCCCACGCAACACCCATGTATTCTGCCGCATTTCCAGATTTACGAGAATTCGTAAACCTGGAAATGCGTCACAATGCTACGCCACCCCGGGGGTGATGTAGCAAGGCGCAATGAAGAGAAATGTTTACATTTCTCCTCGTTTTTTCCTCTTTTTAGGGGGCTGCATTCTGCAGCACACATAGGAAGAGGAAAAAACCTCTTTTAATTTTTTTGTTATTGTTTATTTGCAGGAAGGTACCCCTGGTACCATGGCGCAAGGGTGCTTGCGTGGCGCATGGCAGCGGATTGTGCGCCAGAGCAGGGGAATACACAGGGATGCGTTATATTGTTGTAAATATGACGCATCCCTGTGCTTTGTAAGTGCCGCAGCGTGGCACAACCAAAGGAGTTGCGGTGCCGCACTGCGGCACTTTCTCGTAAATAAAGCCCTTTATGTTTTCTTTTTTTAACACACTAAAGGCATCCTGCATGCTGCAGCAAGTCTCATCCAGGGCCAGAAGAAATATGATTTTATAACCACGATCCTGATGGCACTCAATTAACTACCCTTGGTGGCTCGCATCACCTTCAAAACCAGCTGCTTTATTTCAAATGCAACACGACCAGCTACCCTACTCCTCCTCGCTTATCTTGTAGACACGTTCACCATCTTGCTGGCTGCTGGCACACCTTGCCCTTTTCCATCTATGCACCCAGGATCTGGAAGAACATCCCTGTAACCATCAGGACTGCCCCAGACGCTGCTCCAATTTAGCAAAGATTTGAAGACACAACTCTTCAAACAACCCTACATCACAATTCAGTAACAATATACATGCACAGGCTTCCTGTTCGAGTACTTGGGTACAGGTGCTTTCAGTCGGGTATGGTGAGGTGTCTGTCGGATTTCACCAGGAATTTTTACATACACACAGACAAAAATGTACACACACTCTCTCTCGCTCTCTGCTTTGAAATTCTTCAAAAATTGTATTTATTTTACAAAATAGTGTCTCTTCTCACTTAGAACCTCTACCAATCCACATTCCTCTCCCTTTCCACTACTCCTTAAGCTCCTCTTGTGCGCCCTGCTTCTCGTATAATGCATTTTAACATTATATGTCAGCGGGATTGTTGGAAAATCTGAAGCTCACCCCCCATCTTACTGACTAAGCTACACCCCTGCACGAATTAATATAGTCTCCTATACCTTGCAAAACACCTATACAGATTGTTTTTACAAATTTAAGCATGCACTTATTTGCAAATGTTGGCCACTTTTTGGCTATCTGAATCAGTAATGGGGGCCAATTTTAATTTGGTGCCCAGGCATTTTTTCTGTCCCAGTCCGACACGAAATATGGTATAACTCAGGGCTTTAAGTGGGATGAAAAACCTGAGGGGTCTCTCTAAGGGCGTGGCTTAAAAACAGGTAAGCTAAAAATCTGTGCTTGGCATAGTGTGCCGCACGACTGGTATTTTGCTGCTTCTGTCAGTGCACCCATTTACATAATACAACGAGTAACATTACACCTACAATAAACCAGGACTATTACTTTGTCAGTTGTTGTTAGTTGCATATGCTAAATAAGCAACAACTATGGCATCCTTGTAGATAATATTGAAAATGCTTCAGTTGTGAATTTATGAGACAGTGAAAGAACTATACCCAGTCTCTTTGAAGTTACATCAAAGGCAGGACCCGACTCACGTAAAGCCCTGGTATAACTTTTTTTTATACAGAGTTTGCTAACGGATTGCGTTGTTTCGTAGTACCACAAATACCAAATGTCACTATTACCCAAATGCGTAATGCTCATTTAATTGACCAATTTGTCAGATACGTGTGACTCAGTGGCCCCTCATCACATTTTCCAGTGAGATGGTCATCATTTTGTGGTCCACCGCTGGACAGTTACCCGTGTATTAATTACTGTCCTTTAATCTCACTGAGGTGCCCTGGTGGTTTGAACCCATGACCCCGAAGGCTACATTACATGATGTACTTCTGTGTTTCCGACATGTTTCTCAAATTTGGTTGCAACACGGGGGTGATGACACCTCAGTGATTTACAGGACTGTAACTGCTGAACTTGAGAAAAGCATCGCAACCGCACACATTGCACAAGCCGAATAAATCACTGTTTAATCGGGAGGAGCCGCACAGCTAATAATGAGATGGTGTACGGGGAGACGAATGTAATGTTGTGGGAGACCGTGGAACAGTCCACGTCTCCTCTGGTGTTAGGGGATGGTCCCGTTTGACCATGACCCCTCTGAAATGTGCCGTAATGGGCTATGCTCGGCATACGCCGAGACCACGTGTGGGAGGCAATAAAAGCCCAGGGCTCTGGGCGTGGCTTTGTCTTGGAGCTAGCCACTAAATAAAGTACGTGTGCTGTGTCCTCATTGCGTCAAGCCCAGGCCTTGACCAGAACACTACATTGGCGACGAGGTGGTGTCAGTTTGCTGCTGTCCTACCTCTATCCCACCGTGCTGCCTCCGTGAGCCCGCTACTGCCTGTGACCCGGCGTGCCCCTGCAGTGTGCCGGAGACGGCCTGCGCATCCGCGCGACTCCATCGGCGGCGGCTCGACTGATGTGCCGCCCTGCAGCCGAAATCCCGCCACGATCTCCGCGCGAGGCCCGGAAGAGTGCGCGCACACGTGCGGCCCTGTGGTTCGGCCTGCACGTCGCAGCGGCGCTGTTCGCCACGCAAGGGAGCCTGCTGTGGCGCGTGTGGAGTCCTGCAGCCGTCCGTGATAGAAGGCACCGGTAAGCTGCACAGCGCAGTCCTGCTGCCCCCTCTGGCCGCCCTGTTGCACTGCACCGGCCCTGGAATGCACGTGGCACACCTGACAGCCTGACTGTAGGGGAGGGTCCCCTGCTGCTGGCTGTGCATGCCCTGGAGGTCTGCTGCCCCCCCTCCAGGCATTTTCACTCGCCTACTCCGGCTCCCGAGGCTAGAACTGGACCCCGGCCACTCTCTGCCGACATTCAAGGAGTCCGGGCCACCAGCTGCACGCGCTTTCTCTCTCCTATACTCCAGCGTAGGCCCCAGTCGCCTGCCGTCCTGCCACGCAACTGGCACGCTGCAGCTCCCTGTTTCTGGAGGTATCTACGCCCTGCTGCGTTTGGGTAGGGGCGCGTCCTTCGCTTTCCTGCCACCGTCCGCTGCTGGGCCAGCATGGCCTCCATCCCACCGTTGGAGCCCTTTGACATCACAGGGCCACCACCCTCCCAAGCTGCAAGGTGGAAGGCGTGGGTGGAGCGTTTGGAGACGTTCTTTGACGCGGCAGACATCCCTGCCCCACGGCGAAGACCCATGCTACTCCACTTGGGCGGTGCGGAAATCCACAAAATCGCGAAGTCAGTCCGCGAGGCTGGGCCCCCAAGGAACTATGCCACGATGCGCGACGCCATCACGGAGCATTTTGAGCCTTACGCCAATCCGGATTACGAGCGCTTCCTCCTCCGCCAAGCAAAACAGCTCCCTGATGAGTCCGTTGAGGTATTCTACGCCCGCCTCAAGGAGTTAGCCAGCACGTGCACCCTGCCTGATGTGGATGACGAGATCCGGGCACAATTCATTCAGGGCTGCGCCTCCTCTAAGCTGCGCGAGCACGTCCTCCAGGAACACCGCATGCCGATGAGGGACATCCTGACCCTGGGACGCTCCAAGGAACTGTCCAAGGCCAGAGCGGCCCATATGGAGCTCAGAGCTACAGCGGCCGTCAAAGAGGAGCCAGTCTGCGCTGTCCGTACTGAGACACGTGAGCCTCGACAAAAGCCCAGCAGATCCTCGACCCACAGCTCCACGCAGGGCTCTAAGGTCCGCCTCTGTGGATGGTGTGGAGGCCCACTCCCGCATGACGGCGCCTGTCCAGCCCAAGGGAAAACCTGTAGTGCGTGTGGAAAGATCAATCACTTCTCCAAGGTCTGCCGCTCGAAGACTCGGCGGCAACCACCAGGCCCACCTCGACAGGTGCGCGCACTTGAGCCTCTCCCGGATGACTCCTCGAGTGGCGACATGGACGAAGATGAGGCCGCAACCGTGCATGTGGTGCACATGCTACACGCCCTCTCTGCCTCCCCGCAGGCAGCGCCCATGTGCACTGTCGACGTACAGGATCATCCAGTGATGGCGCTCATTGACACAGGAGCAACGATCAACCTCATGGCCGCCAGCGTCTACAAGCGGTTACCCAACTTGCCCGCCCTCCGCAACACCAACGTCCAGGTGTACGCCTTCGGGACCCACACCCCGCTCAGAATATGTGGCGTGTTCCAGGCCAATCTCTCTCACGACCAAGTACATCAACGGTCCAAGGTCTACGTCTCCCAAGAAGGGTCGGGATTCCTACTCAGCTGCCGTACCGCACAAGACCTCCGCCTCATCCACTTTGCCTTCACCGTGCTGGCTCACGACCTGGAACGTTTGCTGACCGAGTTTGCCCCTCTCTTCAAAGGGATTGGATGCCTCAAAGGCCCGGCAGTCCGGCTCCATGTAGACAGGTCCGTGGCCCCGATTGCCCTCAGGCACAGGAGGATTGCCTTCCATCTTTGCCCAAAGGTCGAGGCGGAACTCCGTCTTTTGGAAAAGGCCGGAATCATCGAACGGGTGCGCGGCCCCACCCCGTGGGTGTCCCCCATCGTGGTTGCGAAGAAGCCAAAACAGCCTGACGCGGTCCGCATCTGTGTTGACATGCGGATCCCAAACCTCGCCATTAAACGGGAGCGCCACCTGACGCCCACAGTTGACGACATAATAGGAGAACTTGCGGGATCCAAGTGGTTCTCGAAGATGGACCTCCGCTCAGGGTACCATCAGGTTCCTCTCCACTCAGAATCTCGCCCAATTACCACCTTCTCCACCCACGCCGGTCTCTGGCGCTACAAACGCCTCAGCTTCGGAATCTCCAGTGCGGCCGAGGTGTTCCAAAACATCATCAAGACCGTCCTGCAAGGACTAGAGGGGGTGCTCAACGTGAGCGATGATATCTTGGTGCACGCTCCCTCCCTGGAAGAACATCTCCTCCGCCTAGCTGCTGTGTTTGCTCGCCTGCGAGACTGTGGTTTGACCCTACACAAGGAGAAGTGCGAGTTCCTGTGCCGAGACATCAGCTATTTTGGATATCGGTTCTCGGACAAGGGCATCGGGCCGGACCCGGACAAAGTGAAGGATGTCCAAGAGGCGCCAGCCCCCACATCAGTATCAGGAGTCCGCAGTTTTTTAGGTATGGTCACATACTGTGGACGGTTCATCAGGAACCTCTCGGATCTGACTGGCCCACTGGGAGATCTCACCAGGACCACCACCCACTGGACTTGGGGTCCGGAGCAAGACCAAGCGTTCCAGCAGACGAAGGCTGCCCTGTCCGCCGACACCACGCTGGTCTATTTTGATCCACGACACGACTCCCAGTTAGTGGTTGACGCCAGCCCAACAGGCCTGGGTGCCGTCCTAGCGCAATGTCAAGACTGTGGCGAATGGGCACCAGTTGCCTATGCGAGCCGGACCCTCACACCTACGGAGCAGCGGTATTCGCAAATTGAGAAAGAGGCCATCGCGATCCTATGGGGATGCCGCCATTTTCACATATACTTGTACGGCCATCCTTTCACCGTCATCACGGACCACAAACCTTTGATCCTGCTGTTCCAGGGGTCCTCGTCTCGCCCTCCCCCGCGAATTGAGAAATGGATCCTGCAGCTGCAAGAGTTCCAGCTCAAAGTGGAATACAGACCTGGCACCCGGAATCTGGCTGACTTCTTGTCACGACACGCCCGACCGGCCACCCCTCCGGAAGCAGCTGAGGCAGCAGCCACAGAAGACTACGTGCGGATGGTAGTGGAACGGTCCCGGCCTCTCCCGATATCGCTGCAAGATGTCATAGCCGCCACACGAGAGGATGACTGTCTCCAAATCGCCATCCAGGCAGTTTCCTCAAGTGACTGGCGACCCCTGCAGAGTCCTTCACCGCGTCGGACCGCCGCGGCCCAAGCAACATTGAAGTCCCTACACCAAGTTCGCCATGAACTGTCGGTATCAGACGATGGCTGCCTACTGAGAGGTCCGTGCCTGGTCCTTCCCGAGAGCCTCACCAGACAAGCAGCCCTTCTTGCCCATGGCGCGCATCAGGGAATCGTCAAATCGAAGAACAGACTCCGCAGTAAAGTCTGGTTCCCAGGCCTGGACCAGCAAATAGAGTCATTGGTGCAGCACTGCCCAGTATGCCTCGCCACCAGCCTACCAAGCAAACCTGCGCCAGTTATCACGGAAGAAGCGCCGAGTGCCCCCTGGGAAAGAGTGAGTGCTGACTTCGGCAGTCTACCAGGAGGAAAGTACATG
Source organism: Calotriton arnoldi (assembly GCA_963921515.1). NCBI lineage: Eukaryota > Metazoa > Chordata > Amphibia > Caudata > Salamandridae > Calotriton > Calotriton arnoldi. The sequence goes on from CAWUFW010005494.1 coordinate 580,622, forward strand.
CTAGTGGTGGTTGATGATTTCTCGAGATATCCCGAAGTTGAATTTGTTACGTCTACCTCCGCCGCGGAAGTAATTCCCAAACTGGAGAAGATAATAGCAACCCATGGGCTTTTCGGTGAACTTCGCACCGACAATGGACCGCCATTCACCAGCGTGGAGGTGGCCAACTACTTGGCCTCCCACCGAATAAAACACCGCAAAATCACACCAAGATGGCCCCAAGCCAATGGCGAGGTCGAAAGGCTAATGCGAACATTGAACAAAACGATCCAAATCGCCCTGGCCGATGGACTCAACCTTGAACGAGCAGTGTATCAGTTCCTCAGGGAGTACCGGCTCACCCCACACTGCACCACTGGCATCTCCCCAAGTCGACTGTGTTTCGGCCGGACTGTCACCGACACAATTCCCCACCATCCGGGGTGGGCCAAAACGGCGAACCCCCCAAACCAATCCGACTACCGGCGAGAGAAGAACAACACAGCAGCGTCCCGGAAGAGACATGCTAGAGAAAGCCCCATTGCACTGGGTGATCAGGTGCTCGTGCAAGACCGGCACCCGGGAGGAAAGTTCCGTTTGCCATTCGAGCTTCAACCCTGGACTGTCACCGCAGTAAAGGGCACCATGGTGTCGGCCCAGAGAGGGCCAGAGACTGTCACCCGCAATGTATCTTTCTTCAAAAGAGTCCCAGCTGAGGATGACGGCGACTTCCCAGGATCCGATCGGTGCCACGAGGCGCCTTGCAATGGTTCCTCCACTCCTGCCAGCGAGGCGGCCGGATCGGATCGACCAGCTGTTGTGGACACCTCCATCCATCCGGCCCCCACGTCAATCCAAGACCAGGACTCGTATGGTGACCAGATCCCAGCCCCCGGCAGCCACCTTGTTGAACAGTCACCAGCACCGCCGCCGCGAAACAGTCAGAACAGATACCACCTCCGGCCCTGTCCGAAGCCATCCCAGAAATACAAAGACTATGTATCCAGTGGCTAATCGGCGATAGTGGGTCGGGTCGCAGCTCAGAGTAAGCAGCAGTCAAGGGTACCCAAGTAAGACTGTTCCATTGTTTGTTGTGCCCCAGAAGTTGTGTACTGGACTGAAAGTTTCGTTGAGCCAAGTTTGTATTTTTGTGTTGTTAAATATGTCTCTCCTGGTAAAGGAGGAATGTAATGTTGTGGGAGACCGTGGAACAGTCCACGTCTCCTCTGGTGTTAGGGGATGGTCCCGTTTGACCATGACCCCTCTGAAATGTGCCGTAATGGGCTATGCTCGACATACGCCGAGACCACGTGTGGGAGGCAATAAAAGCCCAGGGCTCTGGGCGTGGCTTTGTCTTGGAGCTAGCCACTAAATAAAGTACGTGTGCTGTGTCCTCATTGCGTCAAGCCCAGGCCTTGACCAGAACACTACAACGATGTCACTGCAGGGCTGGGTACATTGCCTGGTTGAGCTGCAGTTAATTGCTACCTTCTCAAAGGACAGCTGGATCTTGGAGGAGAACCTGAGTCCCTCATTCAACAAGCTGCATACACACAGTCCAAAGCTGCACTTACCGCTAGTGTAGGAAGGTAAGTTGTTCCTAATTTATATTATCAGTGCAGCTTTATCCTGGCTAGGGCTTCTATAAATACCATAATAATCCGTACATAACAACATTTTAGAAGAGGAAAGCAGGAGATTAAAAAAATTAATTGGGAGAATATATTTCTCCCATTGACCTTAATAGGGTCTATTGTCATGTATGGGACTTGCAAGTGTGCTGCTGCAGGATGGGATATAAGAAATGCAAATATATGTTTTTCTTTACCTGTGAAAGCGCTATGGCAGGCATAGGGAGCGTGACAAAAATGTTGTGCAATGGCCTGCAGGAGCAGGTTACTGGCAGTGCTTACTCCGAGTCACATAAAACCAGTCCCTGTCAGCAGAAGCTCACCGAGGAATCGGGTTTTGCATACAGGAATAGGGAGTCGAGAAACAATCCTTGAAATCGGTAGTCTCATGCCTGAATTGGGAGGGTTGGCATGTATGTTAATCCACGTGCACAGGCCAACCACTGGACAGCGCCAATTGCCATTGCTTGAAGTGAACTCTGTTGTCTGTCTTTTATTTCCACGACAACCAATGTAGTGGAAATGGAAAATCAACAAGGGTACTGAAAATGTAGACTTTAGGGTGATGCAACCGGTACCTTGCCAGATCATTTTACAGGGCAACTTGTCCCCCACCGAACTTGGAGCCTAGTTCCCTGGCACCGGTCGCATTGCCCTAAAGTCGGCGCTGCACCTAAGTCCCCACATACCCACAGGACTGCATCCCTGTGAAAAGAAGGAGTAAGTTGTAAGTAAGCAGTACATTTGTGGTGGGCCTGTGAAGATGAAAGCAGATGGTTGGGAGCAGGTTCAAAAAGGAGTTCTGACAGTTCTCTAATGCTAGAGATAATTACAATTAAACAAGCAAAATTCCTGAATTTTGTATTGGCAAAATTTGCAAAAGTTCTTTACATTTTGCTTTTTGCTCGCATCAGTCTTTTGTCTGTGTTCATTGTAACTTTTTTACATGAGGTAAACATTTGCGTGTATAATAAAGTGACATGAGTTAGTGGCAAATGATACTTTGATCTAAACAGTTTAATTTGGTGACATTTTTACAAACTTTACGGAACTTTTTCTGAACTTTCGCAGGAAAAAAGCAATCGACTCCTAGATAGTTGGCAGAATTATATTTTTGAAAGTTTTATATTAAAAATGGTAACCACCAACATTAGAAAATAGAATGTTTGGGCCAATTGCAGGGATTAAAAAAAATTTCTTTTCTTAAAAGTTTCAGTGAGAGTTCCTACTACCACATGAAACTTTTATACCAATTTACAAGGTGGAAGGATTCTGAAGAGCACCCTTTACCTTTAAAAAATAAGTACCAACTTGGGAATCAGTAACTTTTCAATGGTTTGCAACTGGAATTCCGGTCACAAACCACTGATACACATGGTACCAATTCCATATTTGGGAGCGACATTCAAAACACCATTCATCCAGATACCAAATTGGTACCCATTTTTGCTCCAATTTTAGGAGTTGGTAACACTTTAAAGACTCCTAAAATAAGTTCATTAAATTAGAAATCACTTTTTTTGCGGTCACAAACTCAGAATCAGAGTGTTTGTGAGTGGAAAGAAGTTTTGAACATCAGGCTCTTAAATTCTACTCCCCTTTCCTAATAAAGAAACTGCATAGGAGTTTCTTTGGGTGTAGTTTTTAGTTATGAGTATATCAGGATCCAACTGTAGGACAGTGTTCAGAAACTCATTGTTCAGTTCTGTCAGAAATTTGAATTATGAACATGAATTTTATGAAGTGATCACATCATGGCCAAAAGTTTAAATTTATAGCCATTGTGACACTAGATTTCAAGGTGGCTACTTGCCCTTGCTAGGTGTGGTTCAGGAGGACGGGAGAGCTTTAAATCATTGACTGAGTGCTATCCATCACAAGAAAGGGTGGCAAATGACCCCTGCTGAATAGGCACCTGTTAAAGGATGTTGTCAAAAATACTAGAGCCAATGGCTGTGGAACATATAGTTACATGATTTTGCTAGAAACTGAGAAGTAAAAGAAGTGTGAGATATATATTTTATTTGGGAACAGGATTCTCTGTTTACGTTATCTGGTTTGTATTCATTATTGGTTGAACTTCATAAGTGAAGTCTCTGGTGCTAGTGCTGATCTGAGTGTGCTGATTGGCGAGCTATATGTGAAGAGTGCTCATGAAAAGTTGGAACCTGTGTAGTTTGGTTGCACTGCATGACCCTTTATGTTCAGTACCAGCAGTTGTGGCACACCCCAATGCGGGGTGGTGAGAGCACACATGAGGGGAGCGAAAAATGCCTCTTTTCCTCAGAGGAAATAGCCATGGGAATCTACAGACAATATGCACATTAAGGCGCAAAATTAAGATGAAATGGTATTAATGTCCGCCTAACTCTAACCCAGGGGCCTCTAACCTTTTTTTGTAATAGGAGCATCATATGTTGGGTGAAAATCATCCAGACTTGCTAACAATTTTACTTTTATAAACGTAGCCAAGTCAGGCAAGATTACTTTAGTGGCCAACATTACCAGCATTGGTCACCTCAGTGCATCAGTCAGGGTGGCCAGCAGTAACTTAAAAAGTCACTTTACATGGGTGATACATGGCAGCAATACATGCAATGCCCGTGACACCATGGACGTATAATTATGAATAATACCTCTTCCAAATGATGCAGAGGTTATCACTCAAATAGCAGCTTAAAATATGTTTTGCAAATTCGTCCATTTTGCTCCATACACCTGCTTATGAGTTATAAAAATACACATATTTCCATCAGAAATATGCGATTTATTATTTTTGTATACATATAATATTTTAGCCAAGCAAAAGGAGAGCTACTTACAAGTAGCTGGAGAGCTCCCAGTAGATCAAGAGCTACTCGCTGCAGTATCCTGCTCTATCCTGAACTGCGGACTGGTACAAGTATGCACACAGGTCCAGTGCTTTTAATTGGCCGGTACTCACCGGTACTGAGTACCGGAACTTTTTTCTTTTCTCCCCTTGAGTAATGGAACTTTTCCTCGGAGAAGGAGAGTACGGGTACTCAGAGGGGGCCTGGCTTCGACGCAAGTGATGTAGCTCATGAATTGCTGGCTGGGCAGCAGCCTTTGCACACAGGCGCGGTCGGTGGTAGGAGTGCCGGTCGGGCGGTGACGTGGGGCAGGGGAGGGGCAGGGTGGGGGGTAGTAAACTACGGATTAAGGCCGAATACAGGTAAGTAAACATTTAAATAAATAAAACGAATTTCGTTGTGAGCGCTGCATCGCATTTGGCGATGCAGCGCTCCTAACGAAATTCGTTTTATTTATTTAAATGTTTACTTACCTGTATTTGGCCTTAATCCGTAGTTCTACCCCCACCCTGCCCCCACGTCACCGCCCGACCGGCACTCCTACCACCGACCGCGCCTGTTTGCACATCCTGCATTGGTTTAAGAATGCCTTTAAATTCAATCAGGCGCGGTCGGTGGTAGGAGTGCCGGTCGGGCGGTGACGTGGGGCAGGGGAGGGGCAGGGTGGGGGTAGTAAACTACGGATTAAGGCCGAATACAGGTAAGTAAACATTTAAATAAATAAAACGAATTTCGTTGGGAGCGCTGCATCGCCATTCGGCCTTAATCCGTAGTTTACTACCCCCACCCTGCCCCTCCCCGCCCCACGTCACCGCCCGACCGGCACTCCTACCACCGACCGCGCCTGAATTCAATTACTTTATCCGGATAAAAAACACATCCATAAAAGGACAAACTCATACAATAATACATCAAAACACACAAGTTCACAATATTCAGAAAAAGGACGTATATAAAAATGTCCAATTAAGTGCAGGGCAATTAAAATACAGTTTATACAGTGTTCATCGTGTTACGCCTTTCAAATGGTGGACACAGCGACCTAAGTGTGCTGCTGTGTAAGTTATCAGAGGAGGGGTGTGGCTGCAGGGCATTATCTTTATCTTACACAGTGGGGTAGAAAGGTGACCTAATCGGCAGGGATGTGAGACGCATTGTTGGTCAGGGCAGTGCAGCTTGTTCAGCAGGTCCATTGTTTTAAAAGCAGGCGCGGTCGGTGGTAGGAGTGCCGGTCGGGCGGTGACGTGGGGCGGGGGAGGGGCAGGGTGGGGGGTAGTAAACTACGGATTAAGGCCGAATACAGGTAAGTAAACATTTAAATAAATAAAACGAATTTCGTTGGGAGCGCTGCATCACCAAATGCGATGCAGCGCTCACAACGAAATTCGTTTTATTTATTTAAATGTTTACTTACCTGTATTCGGCCTTAATCCGTAGTTTACTACCCCCCCCCTGCCCCTCCCCCGCCCCACGTCACCGCCCGACCGGCACTCCTACCACCGACCGCGCCTGCCCGTCAGCAATTTAAATTGAAGGCATTTGCGTGAAAGAAAATCCCTGCTCTCTCCACCAATTTCTCCCATTAACCTCACAGGAAAACTAAAATAGAAGCAAAATAAATGTGTTTTTTTAACGTTTTGCAAGTGGCATCCTCTTGCTTCAGATGGAGAAACAGACCTATACCAATTGAACGGTAGGTTCCATGAATTGTGTGACACTTTCATACAGTTTTGAATTTTAGCTGGCAAACCTTTGCATTCTGGGATTTGTAGTTTCTTTTTCTCACTCTACGCAAGAGATGACAAAAAAAACCAGCATACAAAGCATGTATTGCAAAAATCAGGGATAGATTGAAAGTGTCACATAGCATGGTGCCACTCGGGACTCCCAGCCCCTGCTCGCATATTTTGTCAGAGTCCCCATGCATCATGCATATAAACAAACATCACCGATGACGATTCTTTTGGCTTTTTTATGGTGAATATTGAAACCTGTAGGGCATTCTTCTGGTGCAGGCTCTATACGTTCATTCTGGCTGTCAATTAATCCTTCTATCTCCTGGCATCTGTTTAAATAGGGGAATAAGGGATAAGATCCATCCTGGCAAAGTATGCATCCTCCACACTAGATGCCCTGCTTATGCCCAAAGTGGAAATAATATGCAGGAATCTAGACTTAAATCAATCAATAATTTAAAAAAAACAGCAATTTATTGATTCTTTAGTGTCCCATTTATTATTAAAAGTTTCTTATAGAACTGTAAACTTCTTAGGTGATTTGAGCAGCCAAATCGCCTCCTAAGATAACTCTGCTCCAATGAGACACACCCTTGGCAGTCTCTGAAAGCGTTCTGGTTGTGAATATGCAAATCGCATAAAATGCAACTCCAGGTAAAAGTTTTGAGAGCTGCCAGTCGCGGCCAGTATGGCTCACAGATGGCGGGCGCGGGGGGTAGTGGGGGCAGATGTCGCGCAGGGGGGGATCGGAAATTTAGGGGAAAAAAAACAAACCTCGAGGCCGGGTCCTGTGTCTTCTCTGCTCCTGCTCTCCTGCTCTCCTGCTTTCCTGCCTCCATGCAGCATTGTGATTGAGTCTGAGTGCCATGACACGGCGCTCAGCCAGGGGCTGAGGGGTGGGCATGTTCGCCCTTAGCACCACCCTTATGCCCGCTGCAAACTCTACTCCAGACCACCACTCCTTTTGGTGAGTACCTGCACTTATTTATTTCCATTTAAAGCACTGCACAGGTCCATGCCCATTACCCATTACTATATGGTACTGACTGACTGACTAATTGCACTTGTAACACACTCACCAACTTAGAAAACAAGCATTTGCAATGCCATAGGTCTCGCATTTGTGATAGTTAGAGCTATTGGATTTGTAAATGACAAAGTCTTTTACCCATGTGTTTTGGTTTGGAGTGGATGTATGTGGTGTGAATTGGAATTAAGTGGGATGTATTGGAATTGTTAGTTGTGGAATTATGTGGGGTGTAACTTTGTGTTTGTTAGGTATATTTGTGTAGTGGAATTATATGGCATGGTGAATAGATAGGGGTGAGAGCTGTATAGAATAGATAGAAGGGAAGATAGAGTTGTATGTAACCATTTTAAACGAAGTAAAAATAAAAATACAAAAGCATATTGCCTCTCAAAAAATGTGTTAATATAATAATAAGAATATATTATTCCTTATGCCAGGCACTGTAAATTGTAAAAAGGAACAAATTATGAGTCGTCATGTTGAGGTTGTTGTCTAGGTTGATCCCTAGATTTCTTGCGTGGTTTGTGGGTGTTGATCCTAATGCCGACAGCCACCAGGTGGAATCCCATGGGGTCGGTCGTGACCTTCTTTAGGAGGGCGTTGATTTCTGCAAGTTTCCATTCGTTCGGGAAAGTGGCGGACATGACGGAAGTGATGATGATGTAGGTCAGGGTGGTCCTGATTGGTAATGTTCCCGGGTTGTAGATGTGGTGGGGGCAGCGGCCCGTTGGGGCCCCTGAGTGGATGGTCCGCATGATTATTGCTGTGTCGTTTCTGGTGAGGGTTGCCCATTCGGTTAGGTGGCCATCTTGGTTGGTGTTAGGTAGGTTATCGATGAGTTCTCTGGGTGTGGGTAGATGAGCGATACTGCTATAGATGCGATTTTGCTATGTAAGAAGTTGGATAGGTTTTCACAGAGTTGTTGGGAGACAGAAATGTTGCTGACAGTGGCTGAGGGTGAGGTGAAATCGTTGACGATCAAACAGATCTCCTTGCAGCTGTTGGAGCTTCCTTCGATGCGGTTCATTTGTGCTTTTTTCTTGGTGTCTCTAATTTGTTGGTGATGGCGTCTGAGTGCAACTTTGTAGGTAGTTCTGTCGGCGGTGCTGTGGCTGGTTCTCCATTTCCTTTCCAGCTGTTTACACTGTTGTTTGGTGTCTCGGTGGTCTTCTGTGTACCAGCTGGCCTGCTTGTTTGATCTACTATGCTTGTTGGCTTTGATAAGTGCGAGGGAGTCAGCACAGTTCTTGATCTAGTTGTTGAAGTTGTTGATGTCCTTGTTGAAATTGTCTGTGGGGCTAGGCTGATTAGTGCTGAGGGTGCTGAGCCAGTCTGCTTCTCTGATTTTGCCCCAGCTTTGGCTTGGAGTGCTGAACCTGGTAGGGGTGTTGACTTAAGTTGTGTTGATTTGGAGGTGGATGATGGAGTGGTCGGCCCTTGTGAACTGTGTGGTGGAGTTGTATGTGATGCAGTCACTTGTGGTGAAGATGGGGTCCAGTGTGTGTCCATTGGTGTGTGTTGGTTCTGTGATGAGCTGGGTGAGCCAGATGTTGCTCAGGCTTTTGAGGACTGCTGTAGAGCAAGGGTAGTTTTGGTCTCCCAGGTAAAAGTTGAGGTCACCAAGGAGAATGTAAGCTCTGTAGTCGATAGTGGAATGACAAAGTCAGTGATAAAGTTGGTAAATGTGGCTTATGGTGCGGGTGGTCGGTAGGTGAGGGTTCCATTTGGGGTGTATTTTTCAGAGATCTGCAGCTTGAAGTGCAGGTGTTCCATGAATGGGGTGGGATCTTCTCTGTGGATGTTGTGCATTTGATGGATTCATTGTAAATGATAGAGAGTTCTCCTCCTGGCTTGTGGAGGTGGGCCTGTCAAGCGATCTTGTAGCTGCCAGGATTGCCGTAGCGATGTGGGGAGCCAATGAGGGGTTGAGCCACATCTCTGTGATGAAGAGGATGCCAGGTGTGTAGCTGCTAAGTAGGTCCCATAAAACAGGCACACAGTGGTGCCTTGTGCATATTCAATTTCATAATACCACCCCATTCTCTCTGTTTCTTTCATGATCTTGATACCAGTTTTATTGCACATGGCATAGTGCAACAAATTTGCATCAACTTTCTCCTCAGCAATCACATGCCCAAGGGCCGTATCATGACATGTACACTTTAGCAGGACATAGCTGGGCACTTTTTAAAGTGCTTACAGTTAATTCAGTATGAGCGATTCTGAGGAAGGAATGCATTAAAGTCAAAAACCTAGAAAGAAGGAGGCAGGGGGTGTGGGCAAACAAAGATGTGAGTGGTAGGCATTCTCACACTGCCACCATGCTTTTACTGGCCCAAACAGGTAACAGGTAAGAATCTGAATCTTCACCAAAAAACACAGGCACTGGTTTCAGGCAACAATGTTAAATGCTAAGTAGAGTCCACCCAAAAGCAATCATGGTGCAACCCACAGGAGTGTGCTGGATACAGGCAACCTGGGGAAATGCTCTGTAGAGAGCAACCCAGAGGCCAGAACTGGTCACTGGCAGACAGGGTAGGTGCTCTATGGATTTGACCCATCAATGATCTGGTGGCAAAAAGATTGTAGGCATTTGGCACAGAGAGTTATAGATTTGGGAACTGTGGTGTAATTATGCAAAGTGTTGCCAGGGCATCATTTCAGGAATTTAGTGTAACAAGTGTAGCACGAAATTCTTGAATTCACGCAAATTTACACGGTTCTAAGTAAAATTTCGTCTACACATCTTTGTCCAGTCTGCCTGACCACAGGATGGAATTTTAGTGATAATGTTTATGCATACTACATTACTTCCACTGGTCTGTTTATTGTTTGGAGTAGTACCTCAAAAATACTTAACCATTTTTGTTTTGATGAATGAGTACAACCCTCCGGGGCAACACATGGGCGCAGACCAGTGGCGTAGCTGGGGGAAAAGTGGGTCCGCCCAAGCGGCACTGTTTTTGGGGGCAGCAGAGCTGAGCAATTTGTGTCTGTCTACTATCACCATCCCCCACCCCGAGAACAAGTTGTTCGTCGGCCGTCAGACCCCCCATGGAACAAGTCGTCCATCGGACGCCACCCCTGCTCTTACCTGCACTGGCCAGCAAACTTAGGGTTTGCCCGGGTGGCAGTAGGTCGAACTACGCCCCTGGTGGATAAACATGCCTGTGTGATAGAAGATATCTAGTCAGTGCAGGATTGGACAGTTCGCTACACCCAGATGTTAAAACCTAGGGCTGGGTCTTGCAATAGCAAAGTGATGTGGTCTACTGGTCCAGGGTCAATGTTCCCCACTCACAAGATACATAAGCTGCAGGCCCCCACATATCGCACACTCTTTGGATGCCTTTTTCCCAAAACAAAGATGAAGCATGACACCTTGTCTGAGTGAGGGATATGCGCCCTTATAAATAACATACACATATCATAAAGCCGAACATTGTACTACACCTACTAAAGGATATAGGAGCTGTCTTGTGTAGTTCAAGTAGATATAACTTTACGACAGTATCGCCATGATTAACAATTGTCAGTGCAACTTCTTTGTGAAAACTTTATATATTCACAATTAAAATATATATTTGTGTTTGTGTGTATTTTGCTAATCGGATTGAATTCAGAAAATTTTCAGCGAAAATAATATCACACACTCTCTTACTAGCTAGTGTTATTAGTATTACCTTTAGCCTGATCAAATAGTCAACAGTCAAATGCACAGCCACATTCGCCAAGTCACTTGGTCTTCCAGAATTTACTGTGTAGAAATGCTGGGGCTCCTTTGTTGTTCTCTATTTATGTAGCAGCCCCTATGGTGTGAATTTGTGCAAAGAATGCTCAGCTTTACACCTATCACAACTATTCCTAAATGTCTTTTCTTTCAGCAGCTTTCAGTAGTGTAGTAAGTCATCAGCAGACCTTTCTGATATCTGTCCGGTAGCTTCGGACCTCACTATGAGGGGCCCAGTGTTTGGGCCAATGTTTATCGCACCCCATAAAATCCAACTCCACTAAATCGGAAATTTATCGCGTGATAAATGCCATTCATTTATGAGTTGTGCTTACTAGATCAAAATCCAACTGTCCTGGTAATTATCAAGCATTTTTCCTCCCATAAATTTTGGCAGGTTTGGCCTGGCAAAATTTATCCCAGGATAGCTGGGGAATTTAGCTGCCAACCTTATAATTCCTGTATGTAACAGTAGTTATTGGATATACTGGAATTATCTGGCCATTTCGTAATCAGGGCTTTAAACCCTGAGTTTGAGTGGGTTGATGTTTTTAGACTCCTGTGCAAACCCCTGTTTGCGCAGGGGTCGGTAGTCTAAGTTGTGTTGTACCTTCCAAACCCGGTAATTGCTGGGTTCATTATCTATCTCACCCTTCTTTAAAATGAAGTAGGTGAATCCTGCCAGAATTTAACAGGGGAAAGCAGTGTGGTATTTACCGTAAAATGTGTACTTCGGTGCTTTAAGAACCAAGAGCTTCATTACGAGGTCCTTTTGGCACTTTTGCGCCGCCGGAGCATCACTTTTTTGATGCTCCAGTGGTGCAATGTGCCGCAGCATATTTACAAGGCCACGTAAAGCCACTTTTATGTGGCTTTTCATGGCCTTGTAAATATGTGCCCCTTTCCACGTAGGACTCTGCGTGAAAGGGGCGTTACATGGGTGTTGCTGTGGGTGTTCACACGCAACACACATGGAATCTGAAGCATTTCCAGATTTACGAGGAATCGTAAACCTGGGGATGCATCAGATTTCTACGCCTCCCCAGGGGAGGTGTAGAAGTGGCGCAACGAGAAGAAATACTTTTATTTCTCCTCTTTTTTTTCTCTTTCTATGCGTGCTGCATAGAAAGAGGAAAATGCCATCAATTATTGTTTTTGTGCAGGAAGGTGCTCTTTTCTGCACAAAAACAGTCATCCCCGCAATGCAGGCACCCTTGCAACATGACGCAAGGGTGTCAGCGTTGGCGCAAGGCTTCTGCTTGTGCACCGGTGCAGGGGAAAAGGACAGGCATGCACCTTATCATGTACATACGGTGTATTCCTGCCCTTTTCTTTTGACGCACGGCAGCAGCAACAGAAAGGCCTGCTGCGCTCAGTGGCAGCCTGCATGGCGCAGGGGAGATCGCGCGGGGGGATCGCACGGGGGGATCGCGTGGCTGTGTGGTCGCGCATGGTGCAATTTAAATATAAAAAACATTACATTTAGAAATAAACTTACCTTGCCGCCGGGTCCCACGTCACTGCTCCTGCTCTCCTCGTGGAACTCGAGGAACAGCACCCAGGCTCCCCTGACCAATCACAACACTGCAATGCAGCATTGTGATTGGTTTTGAGTGTGCTGGTTCAACGCTCAACCAGGGAATGAGGGCCTGGGCATCTTCTCCATGCAGGCTGTAATGCAGCCTGCTTGGAGAACAGGGAAAAGGGGCAAATGACTGGTTTGGGTGGCCCGAGAGAGCCGACCAAACAGTCATTGCGCACTTAGGAGTGGGCAAACCACTCCTCCCCTGCCCTGGTCTGAAAGCAGAGCAACCCCGCCCAACCACCCGCCTGCAAAGCAGCACGAAGCAGCATAAAATGATAACTCAAAGTTATTATCATTTTATTTTTCTGCTTTGCACTGCTTAAAAGCAGTGGGGCGACGCTCCTCCATCATAGCGAGGAGCCGCCACTGGCGCGCTGCCGTGCTTCAAAAGTTTGTTAATGAGGTCCTAAATCTGCATGCTATTCCCCAAAAACTCTAAATAGGTTATGTTTTATAATAAATAACACTTACTCCTCAGACACAGTCTTAATTAGGGCCTGAGTGATCAAAATACTGCAGATTGATGGGGTTGTTAACTCTGAAGGGTAAAATGGTTTCTGTTCAAGTTTGCTTTGCCTGTGTCACTCGTGCTATAATAAATGTCCAAATTCAAAGCTAGTGTCAAAATTGATGTGTACAAATAGTATCATCACTGAAATCAAGAAGTGCAATTGAGCATTAAGGAAACTGAACATGTCTTATTTCATTCAGAATAAAACCAGATGTTCAAACGTCCATGCAAGGTCATCAGATGGCATAAGTATCTAGTATGCAGAGAACATATACATGCCTTACCAAATCAGTTATCTAAAACGTCAGCGCGCATAGAAGCAAGGTACTGAAAATTAATAAACAATCACTGGTGTCATGATCACAGTCTTTTTCCCAGATTGGTCTCGTGAAGTTGGAGGGGGCACCTAGAAATAGCAAAAGTGAGACTGCATGTCACTTTTCACTCATGTTCACTATCATTAAAGTGATTTCAATAAATAATTATCAAGCACACTGCCTTTCTTTTAAAGAAGAACAACAATGAATGGGTCCCTTTTACCACAGGTCACTGGACTTAAACTACACTTGGCCAGTGGACATCACAGCAGCCTGTAGCTAATGCACCTAAAGCTATATAATGTCTACCACAAGCCAGAACCTAGGCTTCGAGGGCAGATATTTCCTCCTGGTTGTGGAGTGGGGAGGCCATTCTAGGCTCCTCCCTGTCACACTGAATACCAAAGATGTTCCTTGTGAGATCACCAGATATGGCCCTGGGAGCACACGATTTGCAGTTTTTGAAGTCCCTGCAATTAGGTACCCCTCAAACTGAAACAAAAAAATATAAAATGTAAAGGTAATCCACTGGGGACAAAGGTAAGAACGGGCGGGATGGGTCATATGGTACAGTCAGCTGGGGTCCTTCGACTTCAAACACAAATTTAGACCATGTGAGAAAGCCCCTGTCCAACTCCACTACCAGCAGCAAACCACTGCGTGACTATGAGTTTAATAACCATAGAGAACAAAACAGAAGCAGAAAGCTACAAACTGAAACATGTTCTTTAAATAAACCGACTCACAATTCGGTTAGTTGCTCTAACGTCACCAGTTTGAAAGGGAACAAATGTCAAAGCAGGCAACTTATAGATTCAAGAAAGTGTTGAGAAGGGATTGTTGAGTTGTGTTGTGGATTTGACTCTTCAACTGTTTCATTGAAACAAGTCTTAGGGGCCGATTCCGATGTCGGACGGACTCAGGTCCGTCCGACATCGTCCTGGAGCCATAACCGACCGACCTGCTGTCGTCGGTTACAGCCCTGCAAGTACGATGCGACCGAACCCTGTTCGGTCGCACTCGTATACTTCACAATGGGAGCATGCATTCCGAGCGGAATGCATGCTTGCATTGTGAAAAGCAGGGTGCAGTTCATCCCTGCACCCTGTGGCCGGCACCCCAAGGTGCCTGCCACCGGGTGCAGGGATCAACAGAGGGGCACCATAGGTACCCCCAGTCCGCCATTCGGCGGCCTCGCACCCATGGGGCCCTACTGGGGGCCCCCAAAGACAGTTACCGACTGCCTTTTCGTGCCTGAAAGACCGGCACGAAAAGGCAGTGAAATACTGCCATCGTACTCCCTCGGTCGTGAAGAGGCGGCCGGGGGAGTACTGAATGATTTCCGGACGGCGGTCGGGCTCTCCGAGCCCGTCGTAAGCCATCCGGAAATCCGAGTCGGATTCCTTTTCGACCGAGCCCATCGGAATGGCTCGGTCGGAAAGGAATCCGGCCGGCACGTTCCGATTCGGTCAGAAGGGCTCCGACCATCGTTCGGTGCCCTTCCAGCCGAAATCGGAATCGGCCCCTTAGTTGGAGCAGTTTTCGTAGCTGAACAGAGAAAATTGTTTCGCCCAATGTTTTTACGGCTGGTGTTAGCCAAGACCTTTTGTTTTTCATGAAAATATATACTAGACATAATTATTGGGACTTTCAAAAAGCCTTATTCATCCATTGGTCAGGCGTAGTGTAATTTACGTTTTGCTGCTGCCCACCACAGTTTACAATGAGGGGCAAAGGGTCAGTCTACTTCAGCCACTGACTTACCTAATTATGAGTGTCGACATTCTGCTCTTGCAGCATGTGCATATCTGCAGTGGCATGGACTATTGGTGAAATGTGTTATTATACTTAAAATATATATTTATAAATATTGGCTTTTAGAAAATGTTTGTTTTCATATAATGCATGTCTTCAAAAATCGTTCACAAACAAAGTTAGCATAAGCAAAGCCAAAAGGTCAGTAGCCAATGCCAGACCTATTGGCTCTGCCAGTGCTTGTTGACATTAGGCATAAGGATCTGCAAAGAAGCAAATTCATCTTGTTTGGAAGGGAAATTCCCTCAGCTTGCATCTTGGTTTGTGAAATTCATGGCTCATGTTCCGTGTTCAAATTTGTGAGAAGTGCAGAATGTTCATTTCCTGAGTTTTATTGCATTGTCCATTGAACTAGCTCATGATTCATTATAATTTTATTTTCTTCCTCCAAGGATAGCTACCAGAAAACGTCTTTAATTTTAATTGCTATGTTTCTTATTAGTTTATCAAGGTCAGAGAGCTGTATCTCAGGGGAACTTTTTGGATGCTTACCATTTGATGCATGAAGTCTGACTTTTATTTTTATTTCTATGGTAGTTTCTCATGTGGGAAACAAAAGGCTCATGCGAGTGCATCATGTTTTTGGGAATTGTTTGATGCACCCTGCAAGAGCACATTTTATTTGCAAACAAAAACGGCTTTATTAAAAGGTGCAAAAGCCTACATTTAAATAGCACGTATACTAAACACGAAAATTTGTTGCAAGTAATCATACTTTTTTTTTGTGTTCAAGTATTTTTTTGTAGTTAGAAGAAAAGATATACAATCGATGTAAACTGCAATACATACATGTCAAAATTGATACATACATGTAAGAAGTTATACATAGTTCACATTTCAGCATAATGAAAACCATATAACAGTAATTGTGACTGTAATCATGACTAGAAGAGTACCAAAGAGAGTATTCGTATCAGAGTGAAAATGGGTGGGACAGAACTGTCATATTAATGTGACCGGATACCGTTCAACAGGATGTAACTAACTTTTCGAGGCATCCAGATAATAGTTACCGTCCCAAGATAGGGAGATCCAAAAGGCAATGTGACAAATGTATTCCAAAATCAGTATTGTAATACAATGCTAACATGTGCGGCAAAATATGCATCGCCTAAAAGTAGGATATATCGATACGGGATACTAAACGAGGGGGGGGGATAGAAAGGGAGGAGGGGGTATTGGGATGATGGGACATCTGCTTCATTTATATATATATTAATACGTTTAAGGAAGAGACCCAAATGGATGTTGAGCCACTAGACCCAGAGCACACAGATCCATATAACTATCCAAGGAATGCTACACCGTGCTAGCGATTGGAGGTGTAGACTGTTAACCCCCTATGAATTAATGAGCTCCTCGAAGATATGATACCCAGGCCCACCAAGTATGATATGACAGGTGTTGAAAGGATTTCCATTCTGTAAGTATGCCTTTAACTGCAATGGTTAAAAGCAAATCTAGTATCTTCAGATCTATAGTATCAAGACACAGGGATGCTAATGCAGCCCAGGGACCCACCATAATCATAGGAAACAAGAGGGTAATGGGTGTTTAAAGATTATTGATAAATGCTTTTGTATAGGAACCCAATAAGAGTCTAATAATGTGCACTTAAAAAACATGTGTTGATGAGTGCCCGGCTCTAAGTTACAATTCCAGCACAAATCATTATCACGTCATTTCAATTTGTGTAAGCGAGCAGGGGTCCAGTGTAGGAGATTCATTGTGAAAAAATGACGCAGCAATTTTGTTACCCCAAGATAGTTTCAACTGCCAGGTATCATGGGAAATGTGTTAAAAAACTTCCTCATCAAAATGGTGAGACCATTTGACACGAGTAATTGTAAATTGTGGAGACTGTAGTGGAGAAAGAAATTTATAAATCTTGGAAGCTATATGACCCAAACGTTGCCAGAGGATAAGAAGTGAGATAGCTACAGAATCCATAGAAAGGACTAGCTTACAGAGTTTAACTTTGAGTTTTAAAAAAATATAGAAGCCCATGTTACTAAGGTTATGCTTCTTAGCTAGGGATGAAAAGAAGAGAGGGTAATGATTAGTATCGTAGAGGTCCCTAACTAATCTGATGCCTTAAGAAGCCCACTGAGATGCTATGCTAGGTTCGACGTCAGTAACGAGCTTAGGGTTGAGCCATAGAGATGTCCATCTGGATTTATGGATGGGTTTTATCGTCTATCAAGGTATTTTAAAGCACTAACCGTATCAGAAAGAATACGCTGAGAATGTGCAGTTGTAAATTTGTACATTGTGAGAATGGAAAGTGTGCTGAAAGGAAAGCGCAGTTCTCGTTCTATATATACTCACGGTGGGGTGTAATGGAATCTGGTAGAAACCAAATCGCTCCTTGGGCAGCTAGGAAGGATAATTGGTATAGGTTCCAATTCCTAATTTGGGTGATTTCCTAAGAGATTTGTAGGAGATCCTAGCCCTCTTATCACTCCATAGAAATCTAGAAGTAGGTTTGTCAGTTTCATGGAAAAAAGTAGGTGAAAGTTTTAAGGGAAGCATGGATGACAGGAAATTAACAATCGGAGTAATCACCATTTTAAGTGTTTGTAATCTGCCAAACCAGGAAATGTATTTAGGTGACCAGGACGAAAAAAGATCCTTCACCTTGTTGATTGTATATGTTTCAGAATAGTGTACAGTATCTGTAAGGTCCCTACAAAACCAGATTTTATGAGTGCAGGCTGCCATTTAAGGCCCGAGTCTCCGAGGTGTGAAGGAAGGCAAAGTGGATTTAGGGTGAACACTTCAGTGTTGTCTTTATTAAGAGTATATCAAGAGACTACGGAAAAATCACAGATAATGTTAAATATAGAAGGCATTACTGACACAATATCTTCCGAAAAGATGAGGACACCATCGGCGTAAGCGGCCTTTTTAAGTTTGTGAGTTCCAAATTGGAGCCCTTTGATCTCGGGATCTGAATTAAGAAGTCGAAATAGTGGGTCGATGGATAAAAGAAAGAGTTGGGGGAAAGAGGGCACCCTTGTCTCGTTCCTTGGTGGAGTTCAAAGTAAGGAGATGCTATACCATTCATTTTAATATTAGCTTTGGGTTGTGTATAAAGCGCCATGAGCATATTGATAAAAGAGTTGCCAAGGTTATGTGACTCTATAACCGTATGTAAAAATGGCCAAGACACCTTATCGAATGCCTTTTCGGCATCGAGAGTGATCCCCGCAGTCGATAATGAAGAAAGTCTTGCCTTTTCTAGAATGTGACAGAACGTGCGAATATTATACATAGTGAGCCTATCCTTAACAAAACTCGTCTGTGAGTTATGGATGAGATTGAGAATGTGACTTTCCAATCTATTTGCTAGAATTTTTGTGAACATTTTTGCTTCGATATTCAATAAAGAGATGGGGCGGAAATTCTTTGGATCCGAGTGATCCTTGCCTTCCTTAGGTATAACCTCTATAGTGGCCTCGGCGGCTGTTCCTGAGACTTTGCCTGACAAGACATAGTGGTCAAAAACATTTTTAAGATACTTGATGATCGAGATAGTAAAAGTCTTATAGAAGGCAATGGGGTAGCCGTCAGGACCAGGAGCTTTCCCAGAACGAGTGGCCTTAATTGCCTTAATAATCTCCTCGGTTTCCATTGGTTTACCTAAATTCAATTTGTCTTCATCCGATACAGTGGATATAGGTAGAGATTTGAGAAATTGTTGACAAGTTAGTTTAGCTTAGTTCTTTTGTCGAGTATACAATGTTTCGTAAAATTCTCTAAAGACTTCGAGAAACGTTTTAGATTCATCCTTGTCTGTAATGTGGGTGATTTGTGTGGTGTTAGTATTACGATATTTGAGAGTAAAAGCTAGTAATTTTCTGGCTCTATTTCATAACAATAAGTGGTGTGATTTCTGAGCGTGCACCCCAGGGTAAGCTCTTTTGCTGACTAGAGTTGAAAGAATATTTTAATTGCTTAATATCTTGGAGGAGAGATTTATTAATAGAATGTCTGTAGAGCTCCTCTTTTTGTTAATTACGTCACCCAGAGATTGTAGGGTTCTCTTAATGTCACCATTTCGTTTAGACATTTTTTTAATGATTTGACCCCTTATGACACATTTGAACGCATCCCAAAGTATTATCTGGGAGTCAACCGATAATTAGTTTTCTCTGAAGAAGCGATCAACCTCTTTATTGAGATCCTTGACCTCAACATCGTCCTCTAGAATTTCTGTATTTAGAAGCCAATTATGGTTACCCTTTGTATCTATAAGGGTAATAATAGATAGCGTAATTGCCGCATGATGAGAGACAACTATTCGGTGAATCATAGTAGAAGGTGTGAAGAACACATACTAAGCAATTGTTTGTGTGCCCTGGGAGGTCTGAATCTAAATGCAGAGTGCCTGTCTAGAATAGGATCTAGAGGAAGATTAAGTATCCTTCAACAATTGTTTTAGAATTTTATGGGCTGTCTGCAAGTTTTTTGTTTATCACATGCCAGAAGATAGGGTCATCTGTATTCGGAGCGTATAAGTTCATAACATATAATTCATCAGTCCCATTAGTCAATTGTATGAGTAGCCATCTCCCATTAGTGTCATGTTCAGCTGAAATTATAGATAAGCTAGACTTTTTAGAGATAAGGGTTATAACCCCATTTTTCCCATTTGCTTCAGAACATGTTACATACAAAACCCATTGTCTCCTCATTAGAAGAGCTTCTTTAAATCCTGTCTTGTAGTAAAATTAAATCACCAGACAAACTCTTACAATAATCTAAAATCTTGGCTCTCTTTACTTGGTGGTTCAGACCCTTAACTTTTAGAGAAACTACATTAATACCAGACATTCATATATGTACCGTGTAAACAGAAGGTAATTCTGAGTAAGGGACTCAGTATAGGCCATAGGATGTATTAGGAGTAGAGATAATGATGTAGATATCCCATCAGGAAGGGATAAAGGGAAGGGAGGGATAGAAAATAAGGAAAAAACATGAGGGCCCAAATGATCTCCAGACGTATCCAGAGCAACGCCAAGGCCCTTTCCCACCAGGAGATGTCTGTAAGAGACATATTGCATTGGAGAACAAATGTGGACAGGCAACAGCAAAAGCTGCCATAACCAGTACAGAAGACTCCATCAGGGAGTATCAGGAGAACAAGAGAACAGCGAAACGAAGAGTGCCACCAAAAGTGCCATGACCGAATCTTAGCGTAACAACATCACCATTATAAGAGAGGTGTTAAGTCAGACAATTCCTAAATAGTCAAATGTAA
The DNA here is from genome assembly GCA_963921515.1 of Calotriton arnoldi. NCBI lineage: Eukaryota > Metazoa > Chordata > Amphibia > Caudata > Salamandridae > Calotriton > Calotriton arnoldi. The sequence goes on from CAWUFW010005494.1 coordinate 601,053, forward strand.
TGTGAAGAACATACTTATGAAAAGTTAACATTTAATAAAAATAGCCATATTGATCCTAAAGTATATATCTCTGCCTGTATACCCACTTCCACAACCACAAACATTCATGTAAGGGTTAGAATTATATTCGAGGGACAGAATACTTACCTAAATTAATATAAGTTATCAAAGGAGGCACATGGCAAGTGAGGAGTCACTTTAGCCAAACACTAGAAATTGTAAGCCAATAGGTGGTCGGGGAAGTGCCAAAAGGAGAGGGGAAGGATATCTGAGACTAAGTGGAGGAAGAATTATATTGATGTTAGAATCAAAAACTGAGAGTAAGCAACAAGCCTAGACAAATAGAGAGATCCATTTACAAGCTGTAAACAAATTATAGACATTGTAATACCAAAAAATACCAATGAGATACGAGTTAAAAAAATGAACAAATATTTGAAAGGTTAGCATCAAAGTACTATAAGATTAGTACAATTTATTCAATACTCTAATATGTTACGTAGCATGCATTAAGCATCTAAACTCAACATGTGCAGGTATCATAAGTGATCAAGGAAGTGACAACAGGTAGGTGCACATGTGAAGCAGCTGAACAAGGCAAAAATAGGTACAATCGAGAATATTTAGAGAAAGTCACATAAAAACCTGTAATCAATAGCTTATGCAAAGCTTATGCAATGAAAAAAACGATGTGCTATTGGGCGTCTAAAGGATATGGTTCATTGTGGAGTAGTTGAGAACAGGCCGGAACCCCCTGAGCAGCTAAGACCGTGAAGTACCAGGTGGAGAAACTGAGTCCATCTGAGATTCGGAGTGATTGTCCAGGAAAGTTGAGAGGTCTGCAGGTTCATAGAAGATCTGTGATTGGTCTTTGAAGGTTATCCGGTATCTTGAGGGGCCTGAGAAGGAGTATGGAATTCTCTTGCGTAGATTAAGGAACTCCTTCCAACGGATTACAGTATCTCTGGCGTAGTCCTGCAAAATAGAAATTTTATGACCCTCCCATTGCATCATCTTGATCTTCCTCATATGTGATAGGATTTGATCTGTGTGTTGGTATTGCAGGGGTTTGAAGATCAAGGGTCTTGGGGCCGTCATGTTTTTGGTTTAAAATTTGGAACTCTGTGATCTCATTCTATTTCAAAATCTTTTTTGAAAGAAAGTTGCAACACACTTGGGATCCAGGAAATCAAGAAGTCGACTACCGATGAAGCAGAGTTTTCAATCCCTTTCGGGACCCCAAAAATACAAAGATTACTTCTCTGATTGCAATCTTCCTGCTCTGTAAGATCTCTCCTTAGGGATGAAATAGAGCACTCCAAGTTCTGAATGTTTTTTGCTTGGTTATTTGTGTAGTCTTCCACATTGCTTATTCTTGTTTCAGCATTAGATACACGTATTGACAGTTCTTTGAAATCATTGCGAATTCCTGCCACCTCAACTTGAAGTAGATTAGTGTTGGTTTTTGTGCTTTGAGCTATATCATGTACCTTGTTAAGCTTAAGTAGAATAGCCACCAGTGTAGAGGCAGAATCTGGACTGCCTTTAACCGGTGATTACGGGATAGGTGGAGAATGTTTTGAGCGTTTCAGATTTGCCTTTGATTCTCTGTCCTTTACATTACCACACGTGCCCTCTGCCATTTGATACACTAGTGTGGGCAATAGAAATGTAGGCTTGTTGAGAATAGGACAAAGGCATGTTGTCTGATGCACACAAAACTTTAAAGGACGATGTACTCCTGGGCACTCACGTAACTTGGGCTCAAAGACCGGATATGTAGGGCTTAGAGAGGCCTTGTACTTTAGTGGAAGGACCTTAATTTCATTTAGAAATTAATATGCAAGATATCAGTGGCATATAAAAGCAGATTAATGATCTGAGAAGAACCAAGGCAGTCAAGAACTGTATTCAGATGCACACAACCGTGGAGACAAAAAGCATTCTTGCTACCATTGACTTTATCAGAAGCGCAAGTAAAGTGAAGTGATGTCTTGGACTCACTGGACTCACTGTAAATGGTACATGTAAAGCGACTGCTATGGGGTAAACTTAGAGTTCTCTTCTTTTTTTGCCATCAAACCCCAGTTTCTGCTTGAGTTCATTCAGTGACCAACAGATATTTCATTGAGATTAAAGCCAGGTTCAACAAGTGAGGTGGGACACGTGCACTATTGGGAAGTTATTCACTACATATCACACGCTGAAGCATAAACAAAGCAGCTAGTCAAAATCATGAGCTGTGTGTGGCAAGCGAGGCAAGCGAGACCTTTGGAGTCAATATAAAAAATCAGCACACTCCATGCAAAGTTGTTTAGAGGCCATAGAAAAACATATCAGTTAGCAAGAAACACGGCAACCAGATGGCAGAGACCAGCGCCGGGAACAGCTCTGAGGAGAAATTGCAGGAGCCGCCATTTTGAGCCACAAAGTCACTAAGTATCCGCCGATAAAAGCAAAAGGTGTTTCAAATGAACCATAGCGCTATCCCAAAGCAGCACTTACTAACGGTAGACGTTTATTATTGTTTGCCGAATCCGCAAATAAGTTGGAGTTTTCCTCAGCTTGTCAGCAGGAGCTGCTCACAGTGACGAAGTTCTGTTCACCCGCCGCCATTTTGGAGCCACAGCTGAGGATAGAGCAAGACGTGGATGGTGGTTTTCTGAAGCAATTCGGGGAAGTAAAACCGATTCTCTGTAGTCACACAGTGTCCCGCTGAGTTCCGCTGCCTAAAAGTGATCTTATATCACATGGCGAACGTCCCAGACGGAGTGACCGCACCGGAGATGTTGCGGAGCTCAAAGGATGGCAGCTATTTTCGCTGCATGCCACACCCTGTAGGTAATCATACTTAATTGTTAAAGGCATAGAATTGAAATAGATAATTGCTGATTTAAGTTAGCCTCACTGTCGATGCCATGTTAACTGAAATAATGCATTAACATTCAAAGGCCTGTTTTTTCCTTTAATTTGTTGTTTGCACGAAATGTTTTCTTTTCTTTGCTGCAGATGTTGTAACTTTTCAGAAGCCTTCTGTTAGCTAGTGAATAGGCACTTGTTTTGTAATAGACAACTGATAGTGAGGTTCTCACTGGGAGAAAAGGAGACAACATGAATAATGAGTCATGAGAAGAACAGTCTGGACAACAGAATGTGAACAATGTAACTTTCCAAGGTCTAATGTCTAAAGTCTATTGTACGAGTGTGAGAAGATGGGGAGTTTGCCTATTCCCAGGAGTTTTCTACAATCCTATTAGAAAAGACAGGAGACAAAAGAAAATAATCTTGCAACCCAGAATATTGTGTATTTATATTAGCACATGTTCCTACAGTAGCGGCCAAATCTCTTCCTCGACTCTCTGACAGGGGGCTTATCTTTGAGCTTCTGATACTTCTATATGTAGGAGGTTGCTTTACCTGTTTTCATTGATTGTCTGTTGACTTAATAGTAAGCCCGGCCAGATAACTCCGCTCTGCCAGCGGAGATTACGGAGTTTTGCCTACTCCGCGCTCCGTTGCAAATGCGGAGTTTAGGCAAAACTCCCACTCCGTGGCGGAGCGGAGTTAGCCAGCCCCTCCACCCTCCCTAATTAATTATAATTACAAAAAAAAGGCACTTACCTGCATTGGGCTGCCTCCACCTCGCCATGGCTGCTCTCCTTCCTCGTCCTCCCCGTCCTTATCCATTGGAAACCCCTACGTTGTATGTGCGCGCAAGACGTACAACGTAGGGGTTTCCAATGGACAAGGACGATGAGGAAGGGGAGTGGCCATGGCGAGGAGGAGGCAACCACAGCAGGTAAGTGCCTTTTTTTAAATTATAATTAATTAGGGAGGGGGGAGGGAGCAGAGCGGAGCTCCACAGAGTTTTTTTCCAACTCCGGGGAACTCCGCGTAGAGGCACTACGCCAGCTCCGCCCGGAGTTACTTAAGAGCTGAGAATACTTTCCAGATTGACATGCAGATGCTTTATGCTTATGCATTGATTCTCTCATCAGTACTCTTCACTAAGTATCTGAACTGACACCTTACTCTATATTTTTTCCAAATTATTTGGATTAGGGAACTTCCTTCATGGAACACACTTGCTGTATTTTTACAATTTGTACTGTTATTTTGACTAATATATTATTTTGTCATATTGAAATATCAATTATTGGATTATATTCATTTTAATGCTGATTCTCAAGATGCTAATTTACTGATTGAATGATTAAATACTATAAGAACTGAGAATAAAACCCTTTACCTCATTCAAAAATCTCTTGATTGACTGTACTAAAAGCCATTAGTGACTCAACATGTTATTGGATTGATGTAGATGTTTCGTCCTTTTAATTTCTCCTTGTCAATGAACAAAGGTCCATAATACCAATGGCGGGGGTTATTTAATGATTACACCCAAAGATTAAGGTATAGACAACCCCTCTCCCTAAATCACCCAACCTATATTTTTTGTAACCTTCTGTAGGAGACCATGGTGAAGAGCGTTGCAGTAGTTGGAGCTGGTTGTGCTGGATTAGCGGCCACCAAGCACTGCCTGGAAGAGGGGCTGGAGCCAACCTGCTTCGATTTGAGCGATGGCATTGGAGGTCTCTGGAGGTACAAGGTAAGTGCTTCATTCATAGATAACAATGTTAGCTACGTCATAGTGCATGGAATGTTAATCCTGTCCTTTTTCATAGCCAGTCTTCGGAAGTTTTTCCCTCTATTATGATGTCAGCACCACAGATAGTGACTAATATCAATCAATAGAAAAATCAAGACATGCCCACAGTTGATTTGGAACTGGAGACAGCACTCATTTGTTCCTTCTCCAGGAAAGGGCAATGTTAAGGTTGGGACAACAATGAAATGAATGATTCAATATCATTCCCTTGTCACTGTCTAGGCTATGTACTTACACAATGGACAGGTACGTAGGCTTCAGATGTTTATTTTATTTTAGCTACTTGAATAGTCTTCCAGGTAGACACTTCCAAACCCTTTCCACATCGGGGCATATGATACAGGGGTGAACTGCTGGCACAGTTAAAAGTTCGAAAATGTGAAAGTTCAAGGTCTAAATAGACCAGAAGAAGAATGCCCAGTGAGAAAGGTACTCATGCAAGTTGATGGGGGCGAATACTGTTGGTTGATGTACAATCTGACGTTGGCCTCAAGAAGCAGGATTGTGAAGTCGAGGTGAAGAGCTAGACAGATTTTATACTGACATGGGTTGGCAGATGGTGGGGGTATTGCAATTTTTAATTAGTTGTGCAATGTATACATCTACCAAATATGTATATGTGCATAGCCGGGCCAGCTCAGGGGCTTACTATCATTTTAGGTCTGGTGTTAACCAAGATCTTTAGATTTTATGAAAATTACATGGATAATATACTTACTTATTCACAGGGTGCTTTTAATCTGTCCTCTTAATCACTGGTCTGTTTTTGTGTTATCCACACGTCATGCACAGTTTTAATTCTGCCCACTACAGCATATATCACTTCAGTTGCTGGCTAACTTCACTATGAGTGATGGCATTCTGCCCTTTAACAAGGAGCACATTAGCATACAAAGTAGATCCCTTCAGTGCCAGGGACTTCTATGGCAATGTGTGCTTTTTGAGACCAAAAACAGTTTTGCGTTTAGCCAATATTTTAATTTTTTTAGATTGACAAGAACCCAGCAGCTTCCACAACAATAAAGTTTTGCAAAAACCATGATAAAGCAACCATTGATAAAGTCAAAAGAATTGCAGCCAACGCCAGACCTATTGTTTTTGCCAATGCTGGTTATTGTAAGCATATAGAGTCCTTCACAACGTAGATGTTTAATCTCCCATGTCCCAGTAGTGCATTTTACGTGTAACAATCTCTTTTTGCGGACTGGCTGATACGCATTCCTGAGAGTACTTGATGCTTGTTTCCATATGGTCGCAGGAAGAAGTCTTGGAGGGACTAGCCAGCATCTACCAGTCACTGGTAATGAACAGCTCTAAGGAGATGTCGTGCTACAGCGACTTCCTCATGCCCGCCCACTTTCCGAACTTCCTCCACAACTCCAAGTTTGTGGAGTACTTCAAGCTGTATGCGGATCACTTTGGCCTCATGAAACACATAAAACTTAAGGTGAGAAAAATCTACGTAATCAGAGGGTGGTTGGTACATGGAATGTATCCTTGTGTACTTTGAAACTAGCATTGTAAACTCATAACAAATGCCACAATAAAGACTGGGGGGCAGATTTACAAGCCCCTTGCGACAACTTTACGCCGCCGTTGCGTCACTTCTGTGATGCAGTGGCGTCGTAAACAATGCGCCACGTTGCAACATATTTACAACGTGACGCATCTAGGGAGATGCGTCATGTTGTAAAGCCATGCACTACATTATACCTGCGTCAGGTATAATGTATGCAGGGTGGGCGTTCCCACGCAGGAATGCCTCGTAAAACTGACGCAGTGAAATCTACAAGATTTCACAGAGTCACTTTTACGACACCACTGCGTCAAAACCTTGCACCTGCTTGAAGCAGGCGTAAGGAGTGACGCAGCATGTTAGGAATAGGCATTCCTAACCATTGCTGGAGTTGCGTCGTACTTGCGACACGACTCTAGCAATGCGCTGCCCTTACGCCGACAAGATGCGTCACGCATCTGTCTATCCTTGCGCCACGGTGCGCCGCATTGTAAATGCGGCGCATCCATGGTGGCACAAGGGTATTTTTCCGTGTCACAATTAAACTGGCACATCCCTGCTAATATGTAGGGATGCGCCAGTTCTTGTAAATCTGCCCCACAGATTTTAGTCCACAGCATAAGTACTCATCACCTTCCATATGTTATTCGCATTTGTGTAGCTATTGCAGTTTTGAATCTGAGCACCTCCTTGCTTAGATTTGGGAAGGCCCTCGTTCAAACTGGAGTAACCACAGTTTGATATTTTCAGTTGTTGTGCTGGTATTTGGTTGGGTCTAGTTACAAGAGAGAAGGTTTAGTGTTAGGTTTCGAAGTGGTATTTTCGAGTTAGTGTGAATGTAAAGTAGGTTCGATGTAAGGAAGAACTTGTGGTATTTTATATGTATGCCATACCCATTGTCTAGCAAACCTCTCCTGAGGACAAACATTATACATACAGGAATAATTATCCATAAAGTTTATGATCATACATCACATCACAACATTTAATAAAACAGTACACAATACCATCAAATACTTCCCAGACAAACATACAGTGGCCGTACACCAAGTACATACAAAGGGCCTGGTTCACAAAAGTAAACTTACACTTTTGTGTAAGTTTTTTTACTATTTTTCTGCTATTTCCGAACTGCAAGATTCATTTTACTAACAGTAAATTTACAACTGCAGAGACTCTGCTCATAAAAAGATAGGCATCTTCCTTATTTTTATGTGCAGGGTCTCCACAGTTGTAAAATTACTGTTGGTAAACCTGAACTTGCAGTTTGGGAATACCAAAAAAATAGTAAACTTAGACAGAAGTGTACGTTTACCTTTGTGAATCAAGCCCTATGAGTTTAATTTTGCTAATAGTAAATTAACGACTGCGGAGACTCCGCAGTCAGGGCGGAAACATCTGTGAATAAAAAGATAGGACAGGCCTATATTTTAATGTGCAGAGCCGCCACCACGAGCGTGGAGTCACCGCAGTCATAATATTAATATTATTAAAATGAAACTCTTAGTGTTGGAATATCATAAAATGGTAAATTTACAAATAAGTGTAAGTTCACCTTTGTTAATGAGGCCCACAGTACCCAAAACAGCAGCTACAAATCTTTGTATGCCGAGATTAGACATGTCATTGTTTTCATTCTGCTTATGTTACACATTTTCAAGTGACATGTTGAACACTCTGAAAAAAACAAAATATAAAGAGAGGGACTTTAGGTCAGCCTCTCCTTGCTATTGGTTGATTTGGGTTATGCCTTTTCAGCCACTGCCTGATGAAAGTGTTATCCACATTTCAGATCAGCCTAAGGAAGTACTTTTTATGCACTGTCTGCGATTCCCCACTTCCATGCGGGGGCATCAACAGGTCAACGATGGACCAATAGATGCCATCAGAGCAGAAGCTCGAGCCAAGTTTCTGATTCCAGTTCTGGAGCCCTATACCACACCTACCGGGCCACACATTGATCAATAGAAGCACACAGAAGCCACCTTCTGCTGCCACTGGACCACTCAGTTAGCACTTGGAACACTTGATGGACAATATACCAATGCTACTGGGCCTTCCTGACACTGCTCCCAAGTCAGTCTCATTTTACAGTGTGATTTGCAAGATTTAGAGTATAACCATCAAAAAAATGTTTAAGATGTCAAAAGCTAAGGGCTTTTGACAGTTTCAACATGGCTACCATTTTAATCTGCAAAGTGTCTGCATGAGGCTTACTTCCACGGTATTGCGGGATGAGAACATGCCTGTCTTGACAAAAAGCAGCACAGTGCTAGTGGGTTATAAACTTGAAGACAATTTTGAAAGCCACATAATAAATATCTGCATACCTCCCTCCGGAGATTGAGGCAAGATCTGGATTAAATCTGGAGTCTCAATTGACTACCATTGTTTATTGTCTACAGTGATAGTTGATTATGGTGTCCCAATCCAAAATGGCCATCAATATCGAACTGTGGATACCTCATAAACATAGAAGACACACTGTACCATGTTGTCTCACTGGTGTTGAAAACGTATATGTCATTCTGCTATGTTACCCCACAGTATAATTCTGCTTTAAGGAATGGGGTTAATGTGTTGCATAACTCGTTCACCATTGACCCTTCACTTTAATCTGATCATGTATTAAATGAAATTATGCTCTCACCATTATTTCCAATGCCCCATTTCAATGGGATAAGTTCTTCCAAACTGAGGAATATTTCTATATCTTTCTTAAAGGCAGCTCAATGTGTACCTGCTTATAATGAAGAGGCACATGCCAGGTTTTTAATATTGGCATATCTTTCCATGTTTTGAATTCATAGATAATTCTGCACACTTACCTCTTTGCTTTTAAAGCTCATGGCTCACCTTTGTTCAATATTCGCCTTTCTAACTTTTCCAGTCTTTGATGTGTTACAAGAAATTGATCACCCATCCAATCCCAATCAGAACTGTACCAAATGCTGGGACATTATCTTGTCACTATAAATAAAAAAAAATCAACTCTTTCTCTCTTCCACCTCAAGCAGGAAAGACCTGACTAATCTAAACTCGTGAGTAACATATTTCATCCCTTTGGGATCACGTTCAGCGTTACTGTCTACCCAATTTCTGCACCAAACTCTGTAGCACTGAAATCTCTTTTAATTGCAAACACTTCATGTTTTCTGGCTAGGGCCTTAGGACACAGACCACAAAGGATGAGCAGGCGAGAGCCCTAAAACACCAATCCTTTAGCATGAAGACACTCTAAGCACTTTCTGGAAACTCTCAACAGAGTGTAAAAGGACCATCAAGTTTCCGCCTAAGGTGGAGTAACCTCTCTTGTCTTTGAAATGAGGTATGCAGGCTTTGCACAGCACCCAGTTCTCATCTCCTCGAGCCTCGATAAGATTCCTTAGCAATGTTCACACCACTGTAGTGTACAACTGGTGGCAAGTGGTAATGGAACACTCAAAACCCTGGGCTGGGCTTCCCTCCCCATGATGTCTCGTATCTTTGATCACTTTTCACAACATTTACAATTGCAGAGTTTTCAAATTCTTCTGTAACTCCTTTAGAACATGGCCATTTAGTCACTGTAAAGGGGCAGTTGTGGTTGCTTATGCCTGCTCGATTTGTCAGACCTGGTTGGGTAAGTCCTACATTTTTTACTCGACCACCTGCACAGCCGATTCAGTTCTGCTGGCTCGTGATCAGGGTTCGCACAGAAAATGTTGATTGACTGGAATAAAATCTGCTCTATTTAAGTGAACTGGCTGCCTTTTTGTGGAATCTTCTTCCCATCTGCTCTTTCCCATGTGAAGTTGTGTACAGCTTGAAAAAATCCTTCTTTCTTTTATTTCTCTACACCATCTTGTGCAACGTTATTTTGTCAGGACTTAAACCCAGCGTGAGTTTTGTGGAACAGGTGTAAATGATCACAACGAAAGCTGACAGTGGTTGGGAGCGTACTCCATATTAGAGTGCTGCTACCACCAAGCCTGGCCAGTCAATGGTGTCATTATCAGGAGTAGGACCTGAGATCTGGACAGAGCAGACACGATTGTACTTCTGACTATCGACCCCCAGAATATCGTGGTACAAGATTATTAAGGACAGACTATTGAGGGACAAAATATCAAAATATAAGTGTGTATGGAGAAGTATAGATTTACTATTCCTAACTCCACATCTATGTACCTTGAAGATATATATGCCACATAAGTACATATATGTCGAGTTAGGTATAGAAAATCCATGCCTACTTACCTGTTGATATTGTTTTTTCAATATTTTGTCCTCGATGTTGTGCCCCGTAGATATTCTGGGCTTGTTATTCCAGAAACATAACACAGAGACTATGTGCCAAACTTAGCAGTTAATGGGGTGGTGCTGTATGGATGGACAAGTCACTGAACGTGTGTATTATGTGGAAGGTGAATGTGGGTAAATATGACTTGATGAATGGCTGAGTGAGCAGTATCTATGGAAGTAGAGAACAGACTTCTACAATCAACATGACTGAGCTTCCATATGCTCACTCACTTACACATTCATCTACACATTTGTCTGTTCATCTAACCAGCTATCGTTATGTTATGTCATCCATTGATCCATCTATGCACTCACTCATCCTTTCTCACATCATACATACATCCATGAAAGCAACCACTCACCCATTCATCCTTCCATGGACTCACGTATCCATCCAATCATCCATCTACACATTGACAAATTTTTAGATTCACACACTCAGCTTTCAACAAGGCCACATACCAAAATCTCTAATCAATGAAGAAACATTTTTATTGAAATTAAAAAATAAAAATCTATAGGTATTGGCTTTACCAATGCTTATTTAAAAAGCGTAGCTTGTTTACTGCTGTGAGTTCAACATTTTCACAAAGTACTTCACTCTGGAAGGTAGAAAACACATAGTGATAAAACAGGCTTCCATTTTAATAGGGTCTGCTGCAAGTGTATCGATTAAATGCTTAACACGCCCTATTTTCTACAGCGCCGGGATTGCTTTTTGTATTAATCTATTTAAATGTCAAAATCGCTGGATAATAATGACAAAAATATGCCACATAATATGCTCGACAATCTAGATTTCCTTGCCACATATGTGGTCAAAGCTTCTGCATATTTGCCCACTGGGACTTAGAGACACTGTAGTCCTGGGCCGTTTGTGATGTGTTCCCCCAAAGGTCGCGGGGCAGTCGGTTGAGGCACAAATGTATCTGAACAAGACAACACGGTAGCTTATAATGGACCTCCCTGCAGGCATAAGCTATCTTTCAAAATGACCGTGAAAATTTGCCCTTCATAACACATTCGGCACTTCTCTCCAAGGTCCTAAAAACACTACAACTCAGTTTTGAGCTTTCTTTGCAAATTTACATTCAGGAAACTACACCCCCATTTAATGATGTAAACGAACGGTACACAGATCCATTACACACTGTAAAAAGTTAGCTTTGAGTAGCGTTTGATATAAAATGGTCTACATAGCATAATAGTGCTTCATTCACTGTCAGTGCGTAACTCAGTGAGTTGCGCATTGACATCAAACTGCTGCATGTAACATATGAGGCATAAATTAGAACCCTTTCAGGTTTCATCTCATTTTTTTGTTATTCTTAAATTGATTAAACAAGTTCCTTTGTGCAATAATAAACACATATTTGTAGGTGATGTCTCTGTAAATGACTATTATTAGTGTCATTAAACTCATAGGCGCTCATTATGAGTGGCCTAGAAAATGGCGCAAATTTTCCCCACCCTCTGAGTTACCAATATCTGGAAGGATGAGGTGTGGGATAAGCACTATTACAAGTTGGACTGAGGGGCATATTTACAAGAGCTTAACGCTGCCGTAGCGTCAATATTTTGACGTTACTGCAGCTTTTTTTTTATCGCCATATTTACAAGTTGCCGCTTACTGCAGTTAGCTGCACTTTTCCCGCGTAAACGTTAATTTTCAAGATCGCCACTTCTGTTAGCGGGACTTAACGAAAATGAGATGCAAGGTGGACGTACCCGTTCAAAAACTGCCGCTAACCTCACTTCGCGATATTTACAATGAATTTCCCTTCCTGCGATAACCCCTCAAAACTGCTGCTAAGTACAGTTAGAGGCAGTTTTTTAAGGCCAGAAAATAGCTGGTCATAAAATTGGTGCAAACACTTGGGTCCACATATAAGAAGTTTGGGTGCTGGACAGCACTGCAAGGAACATTGCTGCGCTGCCCTGCGCCAAAACAAAAGGTCAAGGATGCGCCCTATCAATAAGATAGGACGCATTCCTGGGCCCCATTCATGAAAAGTGTTGCGATAATTTTCACTGCACCCTCCATGCAACACCATGGATGCGCCTTATTCAATGTACGGCGCTCCATGTCGCAATCAATGACAGATACGCCTGGAATCCGGACGTATCTGGCAGCCCTAAAGTCACGCATTGCTACAGTTGTGTCGCAAGCATGATGCAACTCCAGCAATGCATGGGGCCAGCCTATCCCTATGGCACTGCATCACCCTTACACCTGCCATGAGGCAGGCGTAAGGTTTTGACACAGTGGCATCCTAGAATTGTCGCAGTGACATCTGAGAGACCTCACTGCGCCAATCCTACGATGCTTTGTTGCGTGGGAACACCCACCCTGCATACATAATACCCGACGCAGGTATAATGTGGCACAGGGCTTCGCAAGGTCCCACAAATGCCTAGATGCGTCACTTTGTAAATACGGCGCAACGTGGTGCAAGAATCACGGTGCAAGTACGTCAAGAAAATGACGAACCAGGTATGTTAAACTGACAAAAGGGGCTCAGGATTAAGCCCCTCTGTCTTATTCCCCTACAATGGCACCCAATGGCTGCCATGCACCAACGCAGGCACCCTTGCACCATGGTACAAGGGTGACTGTGTTGCGGAGTTGATCGATGTTGTGGCTCCATCTTTACTCAAGACTTCTGCAGGTGAGTCTGGACTAGTGGAGGGTAGGAGTGAGCCTGTTGGCCTTTTTGGAGTGTTGTTTGCCCGGTTTATCCTTGAGGGATGCCAGGGTGTTGGCGCAGTTAGAGATCCATCGGTGGAGGTTGTGTGCTGCGGTGTTGGTGTCTGTAAACGTTGGCGGAGTGGTGGTGCTGAGGGAGCTGACGAGAAGTTCTTCTGTGGCCTTGATTCAGCTGCGACGGGGAGGGGGCAATGATGACGGTGGTGTACGGTGGGCGTGGTGAAGGCGTGATGTATACAATGATGGTTGGTCCAGGAGAGTTTGGTGGTGTGGCTGAAGTTGAATGTTTCCGCTGGCGGAGAAGACAGGGTTGAGCGTGTGTCTGGCTATGTGGGTTGATGCGGTGACTAGCTGCCTGAGTCTGATGTTGGTGAGTTTCTCCAGGAGGGTGGTGGTGTTCTGGTCACTGGGGTTGTCCAGGTGGAAGTTGAGGTCTCCAAGTAGGATGTACTCGGTGGATGGGAGAGCCTGGGGTGCGATGAGGTCTATGATGGCATTGATGAACGGGGGATCATGGGCCGGGGGGCCTGTAGACAAGGGTGCCTGCTGAGGGTGGTGTAGGGCTTGATCCGGATCTGGAGGTGTTCTATGGTCTCCGTTGGGTCATTAGAGTGCGTGGTCAGTCGGAGTGTGCTTTTGTAGATGATGGCAATGCCTCCTGGGCGGTCGGGGTGGTCCTTGCGGGTGTTGTAGCCGTTGGAGATGGCGATGGCGATGTCCGGTCCGGAGCAGAGGTTGGTCCAGGTTTACGTGAAGAAGGCGCTGTCTGAAGAGTTGGCGTCGAGGAGGTCCCAGATTTCTGTGGCGTGTTTGTGGAGGGACCACACGTTGAGGACGATGCAGTTGAGACGGTCAGGTGCGCTGTTAGTTGGCTGGGCGGCAAGAGGCGCTGGTGTGTTGATCTGACAGAAGGTGCGTTTTCAGTTTCGGCAGGTGAATGGTGCAAGGGTATTCTTTGGTGATGATAGATGGCAGGCGGAGTGGCATCCAGGGTTGTGGGCGAGAAAGGTGCTGGCATCATAGCAGTGGAGCGTCCGGGAGGCAGGGTCCCTTACGCTGGACACGGTCCATGCGTGGACAGCACTGACTGGCTTGCCTTTGGTGCACATTTGGCGCTCCAGTGGCACACCCGCTGCGCATGGCTGCACAGCGACTGCCATTAAGTAGTGCTGCAGGGGGGCTGGACAGCTGGGAGGCGAGAAACGCGAGAAAGGACACTGAAGGGGTGGGGCTGTGGGGGATCGCAGCATCAACGAGGGAGAGGACAGGGAAAAAGGAACCGTACATAAGCACAGGAAAGACAAAGCCAAACAAAGCAAAGAAAACATTTCAGAGCCAAAGGTAGAAAGCAACGGAGAAGAGCAGAAAGAGGGACAGGAACAGCAGTAAAGAGGGACATGAGGGCAGTCAAGCAGGAGAGCAGTGATGCTCTACCACTGGACCACCAACGATGAGGCACAGGCAGGAGCCTGCAGGGGGAGGAGGGCTTCGAACACCTGGCCTCCGGGTCAGAAGAACCAGCAGCAGCAGATGGGGACAGCAGCAGCAGCTACCAGACAGCGCTGTGCTGTGGGAAGAGCAAGTCCACTAAGGGATAGTCCCCCGTACACCCAAGAGCTCACTACCAGGGGGCAAGGAAAGGTTGCCACTTCCGATCTAACAGCGGTGACTAGATTCCGTGATAATTATCGCAAGTTGTTGCTAATATGCCCCTTGGTTCCCTCTAAAAGACAGCTGCTGGAAACGAAATCTGGCTCGTTCCCACTCTATTCCAGCAGTAGCTGGAATGTAGAATTCAAAGAACTGGACAGTTCTTAGGAAGTGAAGGCAGTAACACAACAGGACAAAGAAGATGAGAGAAGTGTAAGAGGAGTGACGGATGAAAAGCTAGACAAGAATAAGTTAGCTGAGGGCGCAGAGATCTGAAGCTGACAGAAGAGAGGTGTGAGTAGCTCATCCAACCCTGATTTTCCTTTGTATTCTGGTACTTGTAGTTCAGCATTTATGGTTATAATTACAAAACTGTAAGATCTAACTTCAAAGATAAACAGGAATTGGGGTGCTACTTGTAGTTTGAACACAATTTTACTTGGTTAAGGTGAATAACTGTAAATAAACTCAATAGCATTTTTGTAGATGTTGATCATCCAAAGAGTGATTTGATGAAGTGATCAATACAGTAGATGGAGTAAGACCTCCGACCCTCGGTCTAGGTCCACTCTCTCCCCGCAGCTCCGCTGTGCCGTCTCTTGCCTCCAGACCCCGACCTCCTCCTTGGGAGGTTCGAGGCTGCTGCCCGCTCCTGCGCCTGCTGCCCGCTCCAACTGGGACCAGACTGCCTGCAACCACCATAACCTTTCTCAGCCGTTTTTTCTTAATTTTTCCCTGTTGTGCCACTGTTATTGTGCCCATCTGTGTCTTGCTCTAATTCCACCACTGTTTATTTTCTCGTGCCTGCCTGTTCCTTTCGCCGCTGCTGCCCCTGCGGCCCCTCCTCCCGGAATTCCCCCTGAATTCCCCCGGAATTCCCCTCCGGAATTCCCCGCTCCCGCCTTCCAGCCTCTCCTCCCTCCCACCTCCCCTACTTAATGGCAGCCGCTGCGCGTCGCACAGCGGATGCGCGCAGCGGGCGGGCCACCGGCGCGCCGAAGGTGTGCCAAAGGCAAGCCCGTCTGCGCCCGTCCGCGACCCGACCACGGCCAGCGCCAGGAACCCTGGACCTCCCACTACTCATCGCTACAACACCACCACCCTCCTCGCACTCAACCCTGGAAGACTTAGAGAATGCTAACAGGCCTCGCCGAACACGGCCCACGGCCAGTTCTTCTCCCTCCATTGCCGCCAGACCCTCACCACCACCCCGGCCTCCAACACCGCCGACGCCAGCACCGGGGATACCCTAAAATGCATCCTCCTCAACGTACGCTCCGTACACAAACACGCCATGGAAATCTGGAACCTACTCGACTCTCTCTCGCCCGACATCGCCTTCTTCACAGAGACCTGGACCAACGCATCCTCCGCCCCCAGCATCAGCACTGCCATTCCAGACGGATGCAAGATCCAGAGGAAAGACCGCCCCAACCACCCAGGAGGGGGCCTCGCCATCGCCCACAAGAGCACCCTCCGCCTCACCACCTCCAGCGAAACCTTCCCTCTGCCGAACACCTGCACTTCCAGATCCAGACAACCCCAAAGCCACACTCCGAGGAACCCTCATCTACAGACCCCCCGGCCCCCGAACACCCTTCGCCACCACCATCACCGACTTCATCGCACCCCACGCCATCGCCTCAGCAAACTACATACTCATTGGAGACCTGAACTTCCACCTCGACAACCCCAGCGACCCCACCTCCACTATCCTTCGTGACAACCTCGCCAGCATCGGACTTAAATGAATATGTACCTTTTTTTAGCATGCGTTTACAACGCATGCCATAACAACGCGGTCGTTACAACGACCGCGTTGTTATTTCGCATACCGTTACAACGCAAGTCAGAACAACGACTTGCTGTAGGGGGCGCTGGATGTTGGAATAGTATAATTTACTATTCCAACTCCAGTCTGTGCGGATACTAGGGAAGGCGTTGGATTTTAAATCCAGCACCTTCTGCCCCATAACGCAAGTCGTTTTTCCGACCTGCGTTGTAACGGTATGCAAAATAACAACATGGTCGTTGTAACGACCACGTTGTTATGGCATGCGTTGTTCCGCATGCGAAATAAACGCTGTTCACCAACTTAAACAACTCGTCAACACACCGACCCACAGAGCAGGACACACCCTCGACCCCATCTTCGCGGCAGGAAACAGCATCCAATTCAGCCACACAACGCAGCCGCCATGGACCGACCACCACTGCGTACACTTCACCATCAACAAACCCAAGGCACCCAAACCAGCCCCACGCCCACCTCGAAGGAACTGGAGCAAGGTTACCGATGAGCAACTTAACTCCACCCTCACCCGAGACAACCACACCTGGGCACCCGACACAAACGACGCAAACAACGCAGCCAGAGAACTCCACACCTGGATCTTCAACTGCGCAGACGAGCTCGCCCCGCTATGCAACCCCGACAGCCAACGCCCCAGGAAAGCCGCCTGGTTCACCACCGCTCTCCAAGAAGCCAGACGCACCTGTAGACGCCTGGAGAAGAACTGGAGAAACACCAAGACAACCGAAAACCACACCACCTACAAGGACGCCATGACGGACTACCATAACCAGATCAGAGCCACCAAGAGGAACTTCATCCACAACAACAAAATATTGGCCAACTCCACCAACTCCAAAGAACTTTTCAGTGTCATTCAGGAATTCACCAACCCACGCAGCGAAGCCACAGACATCACCCCATCCCAAGACCTCTGCGACAAGCTTGGAACCTATTTCCACCTCAAGATCAAAAACCTCTACGACAACTTCATCGACCACCCACCAGGCGCCACAGACGGCCCCCCGCCCCCCAGAAACACCAGCCAGCCCGCCATCTCCAACTGGACACCGATCACGGCCGAAGACAAGGCCTCGACCATGAAAAGCATCCACTCGGGGGCCCCCACCGACCCCTGCCCCCCTCACATCTACCACAGAGCCGCGGCCGCCATCGCACCCGAACTACAACGCACCATCAACACCACCTTCAAAACAGGCACCTTCCCAGATGACTGGAAGCGCGCAGAAGTCAGACCCCTGCTCAAGAAGCCCACAGCTGACCCCACCGACCTCAAGAACTATCGGCCCATCTCGCTCCTCCCCTTCGCAGCCAAAGTTGCAGAGAAAACAGTTAACAGGAAACTGACACAATACATTGAAGAGAACGCCGTCCTCAACCCGTCCCAATCCGGATTCCGAAGCAACCACAGCACACAGACCGTCCTACTCGCCGCCACAGATGACATCCGCACCCTCCTGGACCAAGGCCACTCCGCAGCCCTCATCCTACTCGACCTATCAGCGGCCTTCGACACCGTCTCCCACCGCACACTAGTCGCCAGACTACACGACGCAGGCATACAAGGAACAGCCCTGGACTGGATCCGATCATTCCTCACCGGAAGAAGCCAAAGGATCAGACTCCCACCCTTCCTCTCCAACCCCACGAAAATCACCTGCGGAGTCCCACAGGGTTCATCACTGAGCCCCACCCTCTTCAATATCTACATGGCCCCCCTCGCAGCCATCGTCCGACAACACGGCCTCAACATCGCATCCTATGCCGATGACACCCAGCTCATCCTCTCCCTCACCAAAGACCCCACCACTGCCAAACTCAACTTCCAGAAAGGAATGCAAGACGTCGCAGTCTGGATGACCAACAGCTGCCTGAAGCTCAACGCTGAGAAGACAGAAGTCCTCGTCCTCGGTACCACCCCCTCTGCATGGGACAGCACCTGGTGGCCGACCCCCCTTGGAAGCCCACCTACCCCCTCAGACCACGCCAAGAACCTCGGCATCATACTCGACTCATCACTCACCATGAACCGACAGGTCAACGCCGTCACCTCCAGCTGCTTTAACACCCTCTGCATCCTCCGCAAGACCTTCAAGTGGATCCCCCCTGAATCAAGGAAGACAGTCACCCACGCACTCATCACCAGCAGACTGGACTATGGAAACGCACTCTACGCCGGCATCAACAAGTCCCTACTCCGCAAACTCCAAACAATACAGAACACCGCCGCCAGACTCGTCCTCGGCATCCCCTGACACGAACACATCAGCCAACACCTACGAAGTCTCCACTGGCTCCCCGTGGAGAAAAGAGTCACTTTCAAAATCCTCACTCACGCCTACAAATGCCTACACAACAACGGACCCAAATACCTCAACGACAGAATCAACTTCCACGTACCCAAAAGAAACCTCCGATCTTCCAACCTCGCACTGTCCGAAACCCAGCGCATCCACAGAGCCAGAGCAGGCAGAAGATCCTTCTCTCACATTGCAGACCTGGAACGAGCTACCGGCAGACATCAGACGCGCCCCCTCCCTGAACACCTTCAGGAAGACCCTCAAGAACTGGCTCTTCGGCTAAACAGATCTGCGGACCCCCCCCACCCCCATAGCCTTGAGACCCTCACGGGTGAGTAGCGCGCTTGCAATTCCCTGATTGATTGATTGAATACATGATTATAGACCAAATTATTCTTAGTTCTGAAGTAAATGTCAAGAAGTGAGTGTCAAAAACAGCAATGATGCATT
Source organism: Calotriton arnoldi (assembly GCA_963921515.1). NCBI lineage: Eukaryota > Metazoa > Chordata > Amphibia > Caudata > Salamandridae > Calotriton > Calotriton arnoldi. The sequence goes on from CAWUFW010005494.1 coordinate 620,442, forward strand.
TTTTGGTGAAATCTTGGATTTCTGTTACTCTTAATGTATACTAGTGTTAAAGTCCAAGCCCATTTATACAATTTCTCCAGAGGAGATAAATCTTTTCAGTACAGTGAGCAGTGAAAGGGAAAATAACAGATTATCATCCAAATACATTGCAACCAAAAGGGCTACACATTTATCCACTCGACTCCTTCTTGGTTTAGTAAACTTTTAATTATAAGTTCAGGAACAATTCAATGTATATCAGTCTCAACAAAATCATATAAAAGTACACGATCAGAGTAGGTTCAAATCACCTCAAAAGATGTACCCTATATAGTACAAAGCAAATGACTAACTCTAAGATAATGACACAGGCAATCAGGAAGACGAAATGAAGGTTAAATTGCATCCGATGATTCTTGAGTCAACTAACTTTCCCTAGGCTACCTTAATAAGGGCAACCCTAAACTAAAAGCATTTAATCAAGTGAGGTAAAAAGAAAGGTGCAGCCATCAGAGTCTTCAGTAAAACACTCCAATGATGGGTCAAGTGGCTTAGAGCCACGCAAGCAAAAAGCACAGGTCTGCTCTCGAAGGAAACCTAAGATGGACTCTGTCCCTCCCTAAACACAGCACATAATATCATCTGCCGTCGACTCAACACTCTCATGTGACTTCTCCTTGGGGAATTTCCATAGCTCTGGCATAACTGGATCAACCCCGGGAGTTGCTCTACCCGGAGCTCTACGGAGTTGGCCAAAAACTCTGTGGAGCTCCGCTACGCGCCTCCCACCCACCCGCAATAAATATTTTCTAAATACAATTTACAATTAAAGTAAAATAAAACTGCACCTACCTTATCGCGGCGTCCCGGTAGGATGTATGTCTGACGTAGGGGATTACGGCGAGGAGGAGGGCAGCCCGGGACGCCGCGATAAGGTAAGTGCAGTTTTATTTTACTTTAACTGTAAATTGTATTTAGAAAATATTTATTGCGGAGGGTGGGAGGCGGGAGGGTCCGGGGCTGAACTCCGCTCCGCTGCGGAATCGGAAGTTTTGCAGGAACTTCGCGTTCTCCGCGGAACGCGGAGTATGCAAAATTCTGCAAACTCCGCCAGCGGAGCGGAGTTCAATGCCCAGGGTTAAACTGGATACCTTCAGCATTCTTCCCAGCCAGATAGCACGTTATCTCTCCTTGTCCTTGGCCATTCTTTTCCCATGAGAACTCCTCTCCTCGCTCGTAACAGCAACTTTCTTGACCAACGCCTTCTTCACATGATTTGCTATATACTAATACAAAGTTCTTAATTCTAACTAATGAGGCTTTTCCACACCTGCAGTGGAAACAAAATGACACAAGACATTCCACAGCGAAAACTGAACACAGACAACGTGAGATTACAACGTGAGCTTGAACTGAAACAGACGTTAGGCTAAAATGAAATTATACATGAAATATAGGCTAGCATACGTTTTAGGCTGCAATTTAAATTACAACTTTAGCTGATACACTGAATTACAAGTTTGTGCTTACTCTTAAAATTATATGCATAAAGGAAATATAACAATTTATAAAGGTGTCATTATATTGATACTTTCACATGATTAGTTCGGGTTATACGTATGAACCTGACAACCACTAGTTACACACATCCTAGTACCATCTCTCACAATGAGGCATTGTATGTTAACTTCTCCTGTCACGTTAATATGTAAATTGTCACATAACTTTATCAATCACGTCCTAACGTATATATTAAGTAAAGTACTTTCGGTTATGCAATACTCTACTCTTTTTAGTACATTAATTACAACAGAGTATGTTTGAGTGCTGACTATGCGTGAGTATGATGCACTCCTACATTATCTTCAGATGGGATCAAGATTACACTTCTTCATGAGGGCCCTTGCTTAATGTGAAAAATGCTGGCTTGTTCTATGTTTGACAACAACAGAGATGCGAGTGGACACAAGTGGGTGAATGTTCATTAAAAAAGATGACATAAGCAATTAAACAAGGCAACTAGCAATGTTTGTAGTAACTACTTTCCGTAAAGATTAATGATCATATTAAAGATATTTTGTATTTCGTGTCCATGCGCTGAATATTAATTGTCTTATACAGAAAAAAGGCTCTTCTCATTTCAAACATTTTGACCAGCACAATTGGAAATAAATAGGGCCAGACAACCAGAGTATTGCATTGGCCTGGTCATTTTGTGGGATGAAAAGGAAACAAGGCATGGTACATATGGAGACGTCAGTGTACATATACTCAAACAATACTTTACCATATGAAAACCCTATTTGGCTTGTGCTGCCTCGTGCTGGAGATGAAGGCACTGTGGGTATGTTGGATGGATTGAAGTGACACCACTCTGTTGTTTCACAGTAAACTAGCGTTTACACTTTACCCAGGAACTCTTGGTAAGTGCATGTACTCTTGGAGCATGATTGTAGTATAGAATATCGAATCCTGAGTATCAACAGGACAGAATATTGCTAATACAATATCAAGAGACAAGATATCAAAAGGTAAGTTAGCAACTTATAGCTTTCAACATTTTATCCTTCGATATTGTTGTAATGATAATCTGTACCATCAAGATTCAGGACTCTGCCTACACCTTGGTGTGTAGGTCCATTGCCTTTATGGTGAGGGGTTACTTTCTGAGTTACTTTTCTTTAACTTCTCACACAATGAAAGATATTAAAGGAATCTTCTATGACTAGAAATCACCTAGAATTTGAAAAGCTAACTAGGTGTTTAGTTATTTCCTTGGTAGGATAGTATTCTATTAAATTATCATTCATTTGAGCTGATTCACAGAAAAGCACGTATGAGTGTGAGAAGTAGTACTACAGGGCTACTCTTATGCAAACCCTTGCATGCCTTTGTGAATAAGCCAAATAACGCCGTACTTCCTATTAGTGAAAGTGCAAAGAAGGCACAGTCCTTACAATGTGTACTAATTGTATATGAGTATTTTAATGTTACTCCCGTTTTGGATGGTTTGAGATTCTGGACTAATTCACCAAGGTGTATAAGTGTAAGTAAAAGGGTATTACAGGATTACCCCAAAATGCGTTTGTGAGTAGGCCCCATTGCCTTCACAATGAAATCTATCCTCTTTCAAGCACTTTCAAAGGATTTTAATGGCCCTTTGATAACACTGGGGGTCATATAGTAAGCTGCAGAAAAGCTGAAATGTAAACAATAAATTAAAAAACGTAAATCAGCAATAGTCAAGAAATGCACAATAAAAGCCGGTACACCAGACATCATCCAGGACCTGCAGCCCATGCACCCCTCTCTCTTTCTGAATTATAATGAACAATGCCTGTGAAGTGAAATGCGTTTCATTTTGAATATTATCCTTCACCTAGACAAATAGTAGATTGTTACAAGTTCTTAACAAATGAAAAATATAGTTAAGGTGGGTGTTAACTTTGTTTTAGTATGTGGGATACAGTATAAACTAACAACCCAAAGTTCAGAAAGTGCTCAAAAGTTGTGTTTTGTGTGTTATTAAAAAGACCAAGGTATGCAATGTAAGGAAAAGCCCAGACTTCTCCACCACAGGCCAATGGGAAGTTGTCACCGAGAAGAATGGGAAGCTGGAGTCGGCCATCTTTGATGCTGTACTGGTATGCAGTGGACGCTACGTGAAGCCAAGTTTCCCAATCAATTCTTTCCCTGGTAAGTTCTGATACTTCTGCTCATAAATCAGACATATGCTTCTGAACCCATAGGCCCTCTTGCCTTCAAGTTCACAGCATGACTTTAACTACATCAAGGTAACTTTCTTTGCCGTTTGTTATGGTTCCATATGCATATACAACTAATGTTTTTTGGAAGGTTTGACAGTTTATGATGTAATGATATTAATTCTCATTCAATAGTCTTTCAATGCCATGTCTGGAGCTGTGATCCCCCTTAAACGCCATTCAAAGAATCAAGCCCTTGATAAGCCTAAGATAATATGGAGAAAGATTGGCTTCTAAGATTGTTCTTCACATCTTTTGTTTTACCCCCCAGACAAAACATTGACAAAGTATATTTGAGCACAACCAAAACACGTGGTAACTGAGCCCTGTGCAAATAAAATGGGAGAAGGAATTGATGAACAGAGACAGCAGAGAAAGAATGTTGAGAATCATTAGTGATGCTGATAGTTGAGTTCATAGATTGCACCACTACTTTCATCAGTGATTCCTTGAACAGGTGCATTATTAAAGGCGATCAACTGTTCATTTCTGATGGTGCCTGATAGTGTGCTTTAAAGGTTTCTGGTGTGACAGGAGTACACCTTCTTTCAGAGTTTTAGATTTGGCCATTTTCGGAATTTCAAGTGGAAGGCTGAGTTAGATCCTCGTCCAGAGAGATCCTCATGCTCTGAATCTCTTGTGAATCTAAGTGGTTGGAGGTGAGAGAAGGTCTTGCAGGAGAAGTACATAACTGTCCAGAGAGTACATTAGAACCACAGGGTGGAGCACTTAGGTTACATGATAATAGGAAGTGGAAATAATGGACAGGAAATAGAGATTTGAGAATATCTTGACAGATACAAATGAAATCTCCTGAACAGAGAGTGGCTCTAGTCTATTGTAGGTCCTCTGTAATTAGCCACGGGCCAGTCATTTATTCAGCAGTGCCCCAAACTCCTGCACAATATTTTCATTCATGTCCATGACCAGGAATGCGACACTCGGTGGAAAGTAAAACCTCATCTCAGTGAACATGATCAACTACTGCAGACTCCTCATTCTGGATGGAGACAGGCTTCTGGCCTCTCTAGTTATTTGTGCTCATGTGTGCCCCACTGCCTTATGCCCTTTCCACGGATTGCAATTGCCTGTGGCAGTGCTTCTTCCTGCATTAATAAAACTGGTTCCTTTAAAGGCTGCTGCTACTCTGTGTCAGCTACAAGTGTGTGCTTCATCCCACACTACAAAGGGAATATCCAGGCCCTGCTTAGGCCCCGAGACGTTGGCACCTCTTTCAGTCTATATGCTGTAGGTCCTTCGTCAGTTTTGATGTCATTGTGGCCATCTTGTAATGGACTCAAACACATCTCTGCAATTCTTTCGTAATTATTATCTGAGCCAAAAAGTTAGGGTTAAGGGAAGGGATATTTTTATTCTCAACTGCCTCTCAACGTTTCTCAAGTTCCTCATTGTGATATGTCATGGCTATTACATCCTTATTTGTCTGGTGTTGTTCTTTGCTATTCTTGCTTTGCTAATTTGGACCACAATATCTCTGGTTTATGTCTCTGTTCACTTGCAGTATAACATTGAGCATAGATCTCAGTAGATTTATTTTACACTGAATACTCCTCCCTGGTACAATGCCTCTTGCTACCCTGAAATGCAATGTGACAATTATAGACATTTTGCAATTTTATACAGGCCCTCACTTTTAAGCAAATCATTTTGCCCTGCCACTCAACCCATGATGGAAAACATGCCATTTGAATCTCTGGAAACTATCTAAATGCTGTAATAAACAATTATTCTTATGCTGATTCATGAGCTTGTTCAGCATTAAGTGAGTGATGTTGTTGAAGACCTGTCCATCAACTTTCTGGAACATAAAATGAACCGATACACAGTTCTAAAAGAGTGAACAAGAGTTTCAATCTTTCATTAATTGCATCTCACGTTGCAATCAATCCCGCTCAATCACGTACAGGACCACGTTGATGTGGCTATTTGAAAAGTAATTTGCAAAGCCCTGGCCCCTCCAAGCAGTCTTGCAATTTTTCCTAATGTAATGTCACACATATCATAATAATTAAGCTCATTCCTATTGTCGGCCCAGTGGAAGGACTTTTAAGGAGTCCTCTACATTAGCTATCTACTACTCTTAGGCCTGAGGATGATCTTCCATATTCATACAACAGGAGACCGAAACATTGATGCACATTCCACTACTTTTATTTTGATCTGTCAGCATTGGGACACAACCTACTACACGACAGAGATACACTCTCCAGGAATGTTCCTTGTATTAAGAGTGGATTATACACTTCTGTCTCTGTGAATCGATGTATTGAAATATGTACAATTAATCCCCTGAATAGATATATGTTTCGTGTTGTTCATAGAACCCCTTGTTACTTCTTGATTTAATACAGACCAATTGATCTTAATTACAATGCTGGTTTGCCTGTTTCTTCATTTATTGTTCTCTTCATGGCATTAATCCACAATAACAGTCATTAGATTGATGCCAGTGAATTTTGCTCATGGCTTTATAGATCTCTAAGCACATAAATAATTAGTTACAATATTTTGTTGTGTAAATGATCCTCTTGTTGGCCATTTGCTTTAGTTTTTACTAATGCAAAAGGAACAATCGATGGATGGAATGCTGAACAGTGCAAACATTCACATATCAGCCTGGCTAGCTTGAATCCAGTGGTGCAGTGAGCACGGGACCCACGTCTGGGCATACCCTTCCCACTTATGGTGACAATTGCAAAAGGAACAATCAATGGACGGAATGCTGAACAGTGCAAACATTCACCCCCAGTCACAAAGATCTGGGTTTAATCCATTGTTCTTTTGCTCACCACATCACCCCAGTTTGAACACAGCCATATGCAAATCAGTCTTGATCCTGTCCCTCATGGGAACAGTCCAGCCCGAACTGCCAAGCCACGTCCTCCCTGGACCGGAAACAAGCATCCTGGAACCGGTGTCGGGGCATCACCCCTCATCAGCCAGGCTAGCTTGAATCCAGTGGCACAGTGAACATGGGGTCCATGTCTGGGTATACCCTTCCCACTTAGGGCGGAAAATGGAAAAGGAACAATCGATGGACGATGGCTTAAAACCAGATCTTTGTGACTGGGGGAGAATGTCTGCATTGTTCAGCATTTCATCCATCATTTATTCCTTTTGCACCTTAAGTAGGAAGGGTATGCCCAGACGTCAGTCCCGTGCTCACTGCGCCACTGGATTCAAGCTAGCCAGGCTGATGAGGGGTGATGCCCCGAAACTGGTCCCAGGATGCTTGTTTCCAGTCCAGGGAGGACCTGGCTTGCAGTTCGGACTGGACTGTTCCCTTAGGAACAGGGTCAAGACTGATTTGCATATGGCTGGGTCCAAACTGGGTCGGTGTGGTGAGCAAAAGAACGATGGATTAAGCCCAGATCTTTGTGACTAGGGGGAATGTGTGCATTGTTCACCATTCCATCCATCATTTGTTCCTTTTGCTTTAGTTTTTACTAAGTTACAAATGTGCAGCAAAACCAGCAAGAAGGTGGCAAGCATCCCTAGTAGAGACTAAAAAGATCTGTCTCACTCTCAAATTCAAGGGTTTATATTGCCATTTTCTCCATAAGAAAGCATTGAAACTGCAAAGCCAATATGGAGTGAGGAAAGAATTATATTTTCAATAAATCAAACTACAGCAATATGAATTGTCACATAACGCTATCACCTTAGCACTACCCAACTACATGAATATTGATTCAGCCCCATTTACTCAATCTCACCCAATGGTGTCAGAACAAACTAGTTTGAAAAACAACAGTGAACCATTGTGAACAAATGCAATACTGCTTACAAGCAGAAGGTCCATGAAAACGTGTTACAGTAGGCCTTCTAGCAGGCTTCTTCAAGAACAGTGTCATTCAGAAAAAAACAGATCCACCTCATGCTGCATGTAATGTCAGGCAGAAATGTAATCAAAGAAGATTAATAAACATGATGTAGAATGCATTCTGAATAAGAATCTTGTTGCGGCCTAACTAAGGCATACCTAAGCCCAAATCACAAACTCTAACAAGTTATAGCACAGTCATTTCATTTGGGTTAGCTCCATGCCAGTATACATGTGAATTGAAGTGTAGATTAATTACTCTGTACATACTATAATGAGCATTTCGATTTAAATGCACAAAAGCGCCAATAATTTCAGGGATTTTGAAACAAAGCACATGGCACTAGGAATTCCAGGCCCAAGCTGTGTGGAACTGCAAAGTCTGAATCTTAATGCAGCCTGGTAGAATTTGGCACTTCAAACCGCTGAGTAATTTCATGCAAAAGACCAAGGCCTGGCCTTTTGTGGGACAGGTATGCTCAAAAACCTGATTTTCTGGAAAAGAATGAAAACTAATTGTTTAAAAGACCCAGAGGCTAGGGCAGTCAGGGCTTAGATTTCAGTTTTCAATTAAAAAGACCATGTGTCGAAGGTGTGGCTGCATTTTCGGCATGACTACTCAATACTTGCCCCTTGCAGTCAGATACTTGCATTCTTTGTACATGCGTTAGTGAAGGGTTTGTAGAAGGCTACTTTTCCCAACACCCCCAGGGCTACTGTTAGCTATTTTGTGCTGCACAGTACAAGCACTGGGCTGAGAGCCAAAAGCATACCTGAAAACTGTAGTTCCTTAGGACGCCAAATGAGCTAGTATATCATGACTATTCAAATGCTACAGGGTCTTGGACAGTATTGTAAGTGTAATTGCATTTATATGGCGCCTACTACCCCTGATGAGGCGTTGAAGCACTTTTCGGCGACTAGCATACCACTCCGGAACCCGAAAAGGATTAGTGGTGAATTAGTATAGGGAAATTTGAAATTAATTTGGGTGGTTGACATGTTAGTCTGTTAGTTGGATTGAAACGGCTAGTGGAGGTGATAGAAGAGGGAAGGTTCTAGAAAGTGTTTATTTGGAGATCATAGCAGTAGGAAGAGGTTTGGGATAAGCAAAGGAGAGGTGGAGGGGGGAAGAGTCTCTAAAAGTGGATCAGGGAGAAAGATGAGCTATCAGATGAGTCTATGGGGATACGTGAGGGAAGGGCTCAGAAAGGCTTGTTTGAGAGTTCTGAATAGTAAAAGAAGTTTGAGATGATGCAAGGAGCAGAAGAGGAGGAAAGTGCCTAGGAGGGTTATTTTGGGGATCATAGTGGTAGAATGGGTTTGGGATGAGTCAGAGAGTGGAGGTAGAGGATATATTGAGAGAGGTATAGGGTGAGAAATAGGGTAGTGCATTGGAGATGCTGAATGAGTAGTAAAGTAATAAATATAAAAATACATAAGTACATGGATGGTATATATGTATAGGTACGGTAATATATCTAGATTTAAGTTGCATTTTATAAACTCAGACTTTCAAGTGTTTTAAGCTAATTTATTAATTTTTGTGATTGTTTGTTTTCCCTTATAATAATTAAATAGTGAAGCAATTGTAGATAAACAGTTATGATAAAAATGTACATATTTATGCAGTGACCTATATACAAGTTAAACATAGAATAATATAACCATAGGTAATATATACATTTGTTGAGCAGACCTAACGAATATCTATATATTTATAAACATAAATATTATAAACATTTATACAAAACAATACACATATCTTGATACATACTTATAATCCTGAAAATAGTTATCTACACAGGGATATGCTTTACATTTTTGCTTGAGTATGGTGGTTATGTGGGGAAGAGCCAACTCTTGTCTAGTCTTCTGAAGAGAAGATAGTTATCCGTAGATCTTATGTTCGGGGGTAAAGAGTTCCATAGTTTGGCTGCTTGAACAGAGGAGGATGTGCCACCTATTGTGGACACTTTTTAGCCAAAAGACACTGATTACTGATTCCAGCACCAACATAAAACTCTGAAGAAAGAGTAAACAAATTCTAAAATATCAATTATGAAATGCAATCCTAAAAACATTAAAATACCTATTTTGATACAAGGGTGACATATTCTAATCTAACTTTAGTCCTACAAACGCTGGGGAAAGCGCTTATATATTTAAGGCAGTCAGATTTACTTTTCGAACTATGATCTCAATAACATTGGGAAAATTAATATAATTTGGGGGGCTACATATTCATATATTTATAATTCTTACTCTACTCCCACAAACATTTGGGGCCATGCATATATTCATATGAACATTGGGGAAAACATATATCACTGGGGAGGACCATGGTTACTTTTTCTAATATTGGGGAGTGTGTGTACATTTGGGACGTGAAACTTACTGTTCTAACGCCAGTGCCACTAACACGGGGGAAAAGGGCATAAAATATATACTATTCTAATTCCAATTCTACAAACAATGGTATAAGTGAATGTATTTGAGGGTGCAAAATTTGCTATCCTAACTCCTGGCTCTGCCTCAGCTTGAGGTCCGGTTAGACAATCAAGCCCAAAATGAGGCTAGATTTCATGTGGTTTCTGCTTGCCACCCACACTCTGACCTCATGCACCAAGAATAAAGGCAAAGCATTAACCTTTGATGAAACAAAAATAGAGAGAAAATGATATTCATCTAGCACCTGAAAAGCACATAGTGAAAGGAGAAAACCTCGGATCAATCCCTGCTTCCCTGCTTGACAACGTGTGATCCAAGGCAAATATGTAATTTCACCACATTCCTTTTGCTTCATTATCACATATAAAAGTGCATTCAAATTTGTGAGTTCAGGACGTGCTCTTTACAAAGACTACTCATGTGTTGATTTAATAGACTTTAATGTTGTTGAATCTATAATAATAATCTAGGCTACAAGAATGGGTACCCACGACAACTGACTTTTCTCTTAGTTCATTATTGGCACTGTTGTCAGGGCAGGCAGACCAGAATGTTTCTAAGTTCAAGTTCAAAACTGTCACTTTTAATAAATCACTGTCAATGAAGTGATATAATCTGATGTACAAATGGGAAATGCCTCCTTATGTTAGGGAAATACAATTTCTGAATTTTGAAGGGACTGTACATATTTTTACACGATGTTTGTTGCATAATTTATCTGCCAACTATTTTCAGGGCTCAGCTCTCCCTGTTAATTTGCTGGCTTGCCCACCTGCACTCCAGTCCAACTAACATTGGTGCAAGGGCATATATTTGGTAGGGGGGTCAGATCTACTTTTCTAAGTACAGTCCTCCAAACATTGCGGATGGTGCATATAATTGCGGGACAGGAGTCATATTTCCTATTCTAATTCCAGTTCTTTAAACTTCAAGGAAAGTGCATACATTTGCGGAGTCAGAACTACTATTCTCACTCCCACCCCATTAACAATGGGGAGTAAGCATATGCATGCGAAGGACATATATATTATTCTAACACAAGTCCTACAAATACTTGTTTACAAGTGCATTTATTTGGAGGAGTTAGATTTACTGTTCCCATTAACATTGAGGAAAGTGCATAGATTTGTGGGATGAAGTATTTACTATTCTAATTCCAGTCTGTAGTCTGTAGAAGTATTGATAGAGACCTATAGCATGACCATTGTTACTCTGTTACTCTATGGTTGTGAGGTTTTGCTAGAAACCCATGTCAGGTGCTTGTAATTCATATAAACAACCATCTGGAAAAAATGTTTGGGATTGCCCACAGGCTCAGTGAGTAGTGCCCTGAGGATAGAGTTGGGCCTTACTAACAGTCGTTTCAAATACAGACAGAGGTTGCTCAATTATTGGGCAGGTCTTTTAAAATCTGAAGAAGGCTCCTTGAGGCAAAGGGAAGCATATAGGACAATGGGTAAAGAACATACAGACATTTGAGGCTTCCCTCAATCTCCTTGCCAGGTATTCCCCCTTAAAAATATCTGCGCTGCAACAGAAACAAGCATTAAAACGCGTAATATAAGATGGTTCGCTAAATAGCGACTTTGCTGATGTTCGTAAAAGAATTAACTTGCAGCAGCTATTGGACGCAGATTATAGTGGTTTAATTCAACCCTACATGAGGGATATCAAGAGTAGATCTGTTAGGCAGTTGGCCCTGAAGGTAAGGCTGGGACAGGTCTCCGCCTGCATTAGGTGGACAGGTGTTAATCAGGTGGAGCTGGACAAGGATCCTTGCCCTTTTTGCAAGCTTGATGCACTGTCACTTTCTCTCATTATTTTCATTTGTGTGTTCTTCACTAAAATAAGATGCTGCCTGCTGTTGCCGGTTTTTAGGAACATGCAGGTTCGTCCCGTTAGTGATCTGATGAGGATAATTATGCAGTGCAATAATAAGTCGGTATGTTGGGCCTTGGCAAAATTCCTGTCCGCTGTAGCCAAAAAAGCTAGCATTTTCTCTTACAAAATAATGTTATTTGCTCTTTGCACAATATTGTTGACCATGGGGATGTATGTATTTTATTGTGTCACTATTTTTTAAAATCTACGAGCGTGAATTATTATGCAGCTTTGCACACTTTGCCTCTATTGCACAATCGCTCTTTATAAGTCAACTTTTCTCTTTTTTTGTTGTCAAATTTGCCTATATAGTATATACCTGGTATTTTTAGGCCCTGGTCTGTGTTGTTTAATTAGCCATGTGTCTGATATCGGGGCTGTGTTCTGTACTGCAACTACTCTAAGTTTTACGTGTGTACTTTTTTTTATCCTGAGTACTGGTCTGCAGCTCCTTAATTGTAGGTATTGATCTTTATGTGAATACTAATCATTTTATTGTTGATTTTATGAATCTTCTTGAACATTATCTTTTTACTGGTGTTATGAATTGTATGGTTTTTATTGCCTAATTAGCATGATGTCAAACTAATCAAAATATACAATGCTGCACCGTACTATTCTAACTTCACTCCTACGAACATTAGGGAAAGTGCTTAAAATAGTGGGTGTTCATATATACTACTTTAATTCCAGTCCAATGAACATTAGGAATAGTGCATGTAATTGTGGGGGTGTCAGAAGTTCTATTCTAAGTCCAGTCCCACTTAATTGGGAGCTCATATTTACTATCCTAACGTAGGTCCTACAGCCATTGGGGCTAGTGAATGTATTTGGGAAGGCCGGGTTTACTATTCTAACTACAGACCCACTGCCAATCGGGAAAGTGCACAAATGTGGGGGAGTCAGAATTACTATTCTAGCTTCTACATTAACATTGGGGAAATTACATATATTTGGATAGGTGGGGGACATATTTACTATTGTAGCTCCAGCCCTACAAAAATGTGGGAAAGTGCTTATAATTGTGGGACAATGAGGATCGTCCCTTTTGTTCCACCCTTAGCAATTCAACAGCCTCCTACTTGCTGCCGAGGAGGTTGTCCAAGGGCAAGGAGTTGAATCTACAGAAAGTAGTCAGGGATCTCAGAGTTCTGTTTTCTTCCTGTCATTGCTATTACCTTCATTACCCCGGAGACCAGGAATAATAGGGACAGTGCCGGGAGTAGAAAAGGAAATGATAAAACACGGGTAGTGATCCCTTATTGACATCCATGTTCCCTAGGCCCTGGCTCCATGCACTTCATGGCTGTCGCAGCCAATACATTAAAACATGCACTAGGCATCCTGGGTCAGCAGCAAAATATGCACATAATCTCAGGCCCACAGGACCATATCCAGCAGCTTAACCATGGAATTCAAATGTAGGAGCAAAAACAGGCACTAGACATGAATAGCATGTGGAAATCATAACTTGTAGCCACACACAAAAGATAAAATGTACTTGCAAACTCTGACCCTGGAAACCATATCTCGAGGTCTGAACCCTGGAAAAATCAGGGGCCAGGCAGAATTTGGTCCACAATCAAGCCAAAAACAACTATTGCATCCACTCTAGGCATCATGGAAACTGCTGTTCCTTTATCTAGGTTGCAATACAGCATACCAATCATGGGCTTCTGCCTCACCACCCCTGCACCATCTCAGTTCTCCAGTGCATCATTAAGAACCCACTGAACTTGTTGTAGTCTTGAGATATTTAACTTCCAATCTTTGTTCACCCATCCTTTGGCATTCTACTTCTGAAGTAGGAACATCACTTACCTCTACTGGTAATCACGATCCTCCTGAAGGGCATCATACATTACCTCCTCGTCTGTCTTCCTCACCACAGTGATTCACACGAGCTTTAGGCTCCCACAGAAACTCCAAGCAAAAGAAAGTCAGCCTACTAGTCTCCCATCCCTCCAACATGGCCCCCACCTCTATCCACCAATGGGATAAAAGGAGGCACCACCCACCTCAAAGACCTGTTTTTTCATTTCTGCACTACTCCGAGTGCGGTTTCCTGTTTTTCAGGTAAGTGGGATTGAGGTCCTGCTTTAGCGGACTCTAGTATCCCTGGGGTCGAGGTGGGTCGAGGTGTGCTGGGCATGCTAGGGCGACCTCATGTGGTGTATTTTGTGTATCAAGCTCCTCGAGTTCGGTGGTCCTTCTATATAGGGTGACCAACCGTCCGTAAATTTCACGGACCGCCCGTTATTTGGGCTTCATGTCCGTTGTCCGTAAGGACTTCTTTCACGGACGCCTTTTGTCCGTAATTCTGCACATTGCAGTGAGCTGTCCCCCTGCATCGGCTCCACGCTCGAGCAACTCACGGTCTCCTTCGCTCCTAACCAGCAGGCTCTCACTAAGATTGATTCTCCTGCTTGCCTCCGGAACTAACGTCCGAGACACCCATGGGTCTTGACCTTGGAGTAGAGATTGACTCGCTTGCTTTCCTGCACTAACGCCCGTAAATTCTGGGTCTCTCCTCCGCCAGCGGCCCCCTCCTGGCCTTGAAAACTCAACAGGCCCCGTCCTGCTCGCATGACTTGTCTATCCTCAGAACTCACGATGCTCCTTGGAGACTGAATAGCCTAAATTCTACTTGTTCACACTTGTTCCGTCCTGATGATGATCTTACATTCATAAGATCGAAACGCTGTCGACCTATACAACTTAAAACTCCATTACTGCAACTAATTACTTAGGAGTTTTTACATGGTTGTTTTCAATGCGATGTAAAGTTTTTAATGTCACAAACACTCCTCACTTCACGCACTTTCACTTCTATGTGTGAGCACCAGAACTATTATTATGCAATTAAGTTATGTTAATCCATTTATGCCGTTAATAAATGTGATACCATATCTACTTTGTGTCCCAGCATCTATTGCGTAACTAGTCCCGCCTGGACTACACTACCTTGTGCTATCTGATTAATGCTGCCTAAAAATAATTTAGTAGCCTAGGCTACACGAGGACCTAAGCGGCCTCTTCTTGACCTTTTGTCCTTACCATATACGTCCCCCTGCAAGCAGCCTGAGAGTTTTGTAACTCTCACTGCAGGGGCTTGCTTGCACTCCTGCTGTGCTCAATGGCCTGCAGCAGCCCCTCCCCGACATGGAGCAGACTTCCTTCGGCCCATTATCATTCTGTATGTCGTCCTAATTATCACAGACAGAATAATAATGGGCCTCTCTGTGCACTGACAGAATGACCTCTTTTCACTAGTAAGTTTCACATGATGCCATGTGCTGACTCCAGCATGCAGGAAGTATTTTGTGCTTGATTTTCTCCCCACAACAATCAGAATATTTTAAGGAGTCAATCTCTGACTGTGAGTCAGAGAGTGACCTCTCAAAACAATGTTCAATAATTACAGACAGTATTTGCCCTGCTTGGCTCTCATTTCTTGAGATGGGACAACCCAGTGCAGTAACCATAAAAATAAATTATGATGATGTGAAATACCCAAAAAAACCTGTAAGGTTGCTCAAAGCTGCTCGCATACCAAAAAAACGCAGTCAACGATTGTCGCAAGCTGATATAAACTCATTTTGACTTGTACTTATGTTGGTTGTCTGGACAAAATACCTTGGCTCATGTATATTAAGGACCTATGTTGTAGATTGGGTAAATCTAGCTTATGGAGTAACCCTGAAGAATCGTGCCCCACGACATCACGTCTAGAACTAGTCAAAGCCTACAGGTTGTTCAAGCTAGCAGATGCCCAGGGGGATGCGGCCTTAGGACATCTGACAGCTGACTTCCTAAGGATTAAAGATGATTATCGGACCAAGCCCTTTCTGGATGATATCCAGCCCTTCTTTGCAAGGAAATTATACATCCAGTTCAGACTGGGGTCTTTGCCGCTTCGAGCTTTTACTAATAAATGGACAAAAGCCACTCCCCTTGGGTGCCCAGCTTGTAGTTGTGGGGTTGAGTCAGAGCTCCATGTCTTCTTTTTCTGTCCTGGCTATAAGCCAGCCAGACAGCGTTGGCTCATCATACTCTGCCGGAACTTAGGGTTCAAGCACTGTGTGGAGGCGTTTAGAGTCCTGAAATATGACCCCCCACCCACCCATTGTCTTTGCCGTATCCCGTTTTCTTAATTCAATGTGGCATACCCGCAGGAGGTTGATTAACTTGGCTCCTCAGTGTTAAAAAAAAAAGCTTATAGTGTACGCAGCCTCTCTCTTTTTTAACTTTTTAAACTCTTTTAACGTTTTTCCATGTTTTAACAAACAAGAATAGCGATGAATTGTAAATATGTATTGATAACACTCTATATATAGTGCCAATGGCCCTAATGACTCTTTACAGGGAAACTGACAAGGTTGCTGGATGAGGTTGGGTCGGAGGGCTGGACCCCTTGCTTCTCCCACCCTGTGTCTATTTTGATGTATTTCAATGTTGTTAAGTTTGTAAATCTCATTCGCATGTTTTTTTTGTACTTCTTTTATCTTATGTGTTTTTATTTGTGCAAACCATTTTTTTTATCTTGTACTTTTTATGGTCTACATTGACCGAAATAAAGTTTGCTGGTATGGAATGGAATGGTTGGTTGTCTATTTACGTACTCATATACTATTGCGTGACCTCCTCTGGTGTGTCTGTAAAAAGTACATTTTGTCCCAAATTTTTGTCCTGAATTTTGACCTTCTGTCCTGAATTTTTGTCCTGAATTTTGACCCTTTGTCCTGAATTTTCACACTCACCATCCTGAATTTGCACCCATGCCAGTTGGTCACCCTACTTCTATAGTGGACTCCCGGGGAGCGCGGTTCCAGCCTTGTCTGTGCGGGCCGCTGCTATGTGCCTCATTGCCGTACTCTGCCGGGCTTGTCCTGCTTGAGCGGACTTGCTGCCGAGTCACGGTCATTATGTGAGGATTTTCCTCACCTTGCCAGCCTTCCCTGGTGCTGAGAGTCACGCTGTTTGGGGTTGTCGAAGTCCAGCCTCGTCTCTCGTTCAGCTGCTTTCTCTCAGTAGAGTGTGAGCGTGGCTTCATTATGGGTGGCGGTTCCCGTTCACGGGTGGCCCTGGGGGTCTATTTACTGCTTGATAGTGGCTTGCACACTTAGGAGGATGTGCGGGCGGCCTCCGCTTTGCATTGTGGGAGTGTTTCCCTGGCAACTGGGGCGTTTTTTACATCAGGAGTTTGCCGGTTCTATGAGTTTATTTCTTCCTGTATTGGGCAGTTTGGTGCTGTGCTGCAAGATGGAGTCGGGTGGCAAAGCTCTTGGGAAGTCCCATAAGTGGAGGAGGTAGAGTCATCTGAACCTCTTCTTTCATGAGCTGTTATGCAGCAGATGATTCAGGCTGCGGTAGCTGCTGCATTCCAGGACTGGTAGGCTGTTCCTCCTTCTAAAAAGTTGATGGTGGATCCTGGTCCCTTGCATGATTTTGATGGGGAGGAAGATGTGGAGTTGAAGGGTCGTTATGTACAGGGTTCTGACTTGAAGGAGGTCCTTCAGCACATTCGGTCTAATTTGTTGTTTCCTGAGGCAGGGTGTCTGAGGAAGACACAGATTTCTTTTTCCAGTATCAGAAGAAGGAGCCTGTTCATTCTTCAGTTCTAAGAGTTTTGGAAACTGAATGGAAGGATGTTGATAGGCATGGGTTTCCTCGTTTTTTGGCGAGGCTCTATCCTTTGCAGAACTTTGCTGAAAAGTTCCCTCCTTCTATGAAAGTGGATTAATAATTGGCTGGGATGACTTCGCAGGGTGCTATAATTTCAGAGGAGGCTTCTCCGGCAGACCCTGTTGATAAGAAGTTGAATGTGGCTGTTAAGCGTACTTTTGCAGCTTCCAACTTTTCTATTAGAGCTGCGTCCTATTCCTCATATACTATTCAGTCTTTGCTCAAAAACTTCCAGTCTTTGGCTGAGTTGATGGACTAGGGCGAGGACATTTCTCCCACACTCGTTTTGATGGTTCAGCAGGTGCAGCTCTTATCTGACATCTCTTTTGATTCCTTGGGGGCGGCGGCCTCTACAGCTGGCTCTTCTGTCGCTGCTCGCCGTTAGATGTGGTTACGTTCAAGGAAGGCGGATGTGACTCATAAGGGATTGTTGATGAAAATTCCTTTCTCAAGGGTGAAGCTCTTTGGACCTCCTCTGGAGGATGTGGTTAAGAAGTCTGCTGAGGATCGCAAACTTCTGGCTCCGGAGAGGGTGGACCATCCATGGTTCTTTGGTGCCCGGAGGGCTTTTGGTCCACTAGGCAAGGGAGGACTCACCAGCCCTTTAGTGGCAGGGGGTGTGGCCAGGGTGCTCCTTCCACTGACAAGTCCTGGATACCTGCCTCTTCTTCCGCCTCCTCCGCTACTTCCAAACCCTGACTATATGGCTGTGAGCAGGGTCCAAGTGGGGGGGTGCCTGTCTCTCTTTTCAGACAGGTGGAGATGTTACATTTCAGATCAGTGGGTCCTTCAGGTGGTGACAGGGGGGTTTGGCATTGGTTTTTCGGTGAGACAGTTTTCGGGCCACACCTTTACCCCACGTCGGGGTGAGATGAAGGGCTCTCCTGGCAGGGGTTCTGAGTCTCATGGAAAAAGGGCCCGGGTTTCCTGTGCCCCCAGAGCAGGTGGGGTTTGGGGTTTATTCCATTCTTTTTCTGGTCAAGAAGCATACTGGAGACCTCAGGCCTGCGTTGGATCTAAAATGGCTGAATATGTTCACCCCTCTGTAAAATTCAAGATGGTATCTCTGCAGCTGATCAATCAGGGGGATTTTCAGGCTTCCCTCAACCTGCAAGATGCTTATCTCCATGTCCATCTGGAGTCCCAAAGGTTTCTACGCTTCTGTGTACTGGGCCAACATTATCAGTTCAAGGTATTGCCTTTTGGTCTTTGTTCCTCTCCACAGGTCTTTACTAAAGTGTTGGCCACTCTGATTGGGGTGTTGCATGGGAGAGGGATTAGGATATTTCCTTATCTGAATGATCTGTTGATTTCTGCCTCTTCTTTCCCTAAGGCGGAGTGTCATGTCCAGGAGGTTTGCCAAGTGCTGGGGGCCCAAGGATTTCTGTTGAATCTGAAGAAATTATGCCTTGTACCAACTCAGGATCCCACTTACATTGGGGCTCGCTTCATGACTCTGTTGGGGAAGGTTTTCTTGCCCCAGGCCCGCAAATTGACGCAGATGTCAGAGATCCGTGCTTTGTTGTCCATGGACTGTCCTCCTGTGAGACGTTGGTTAAGGGTGCAGGGCCTGATGTCTACTTCCTTGATGGTGGTTCCTTGGGCCCGCCTGCATATGTACCCAGTGGTGAACCATATTTTGCCCCACTGGCTCTCGTGTAGTCAGGATTTCAGTCAGGGGGTGACAGTGACTGCCCAGGTCAGGGTGGATCTGGGGAGGTGGTTGGACAAGGGGAATCTCTCCCGGGGTCGTCAGTTTCTGGTGGTTCCTTGTCGAGTGGTCAGTCTGTTGGGCTGAGGTGCTACTATGGGGGACTCTTCCGTCCAGGGCCCTGATGTCCTGTTCTTCGAATTACAGGGAACTGAAGGTGGTTCACTTGGGTCTCTTGGCCTTCGCAACTCTTCTGGTGGGTCACCATGTGCAGGTCCGGACGGACAACCAGGTTGTCATGTCTTACTTGAATCATCAGAGGGCTGGAGGGTGGGGTTCCTCAGTTGTCTCAGCCGGGTCATTTGCTTTTGGGCAGTGTTAGAAATGGGATCTCTGGTTGGCTAAGGCTTGCGCCAAAGCCAGGCAGAGACCACCACTCTAGTCAGGGCAAGGGAGTTACACACCCAAGATAACCCCTGCTCACCCCCTTGGTAGCTTGGCACGAGGAGTCAGGCTTATCCCGGAGGCGATGTGTAAAGCGTTTGCGCAACCCACACACAGCAACAACACACTAGGCACACCACAAAAGGAACTCCACACAAGGTTATATCAAAAATAGCCTTTGTATTATCATAAACACATTAGAATAGTAATCACACAATATACACTGTGCCAACTGGCAATGGGCAATATCTACAGGGGATTAGATACACCTGACAGGGCCAATTGGGCCACTGTCAGAACCATCACAAAGTGAACTTAGTAAATGTAGAACATATCATAAACGTAGAACACAACCAGTAATTACTGGCAAACACTGTACTCAGCATTATCTCCTGCAACATAAACCATATTATGCACAGTATCACATCAGGAGTGAAAGACATTCTGCGCCAACCTCATAAGCCTAAACATATTAGACCATAACCTCACCAGCATAAATACATTATGCAGTAACCTCCTAAGTATAACTCACATTAGGGGCATAACCTCACAAGCATAAACCACAATATGCAAAACCTCATAACATAAACACAGGAGAGGCATAAATCACGGTGCATAACTCCCAGGACATGAATCACATTTCCTAGCACCACATAAATCACATTAGGGCCTGGCACCCTACAAACCTAACAGTCCCCCCTGGCCACTTGGCCTTTGCAAAGGGGCTCAAATGCCCTATGTCCCAAATGTCAGGGCGGCTGCCAATGCAGCAGAATCCACAAGTGCGCCATTGCACTGGGGCAGAGGAGTGTATCTCACTCCTATCTTACTAAAAATGCCCCCAAAGAACGGTTGGCCTAAATGTTGCAGCTGACGCTAATTGCTGTGCAGCTGTGATGCAAAACGTGGGCCTGGGCACTCACTCTGCCCTCTGCACGAATATGCCCAAAACGTTGCAGCTGCCCACTGTCCGGTGGGGCAACTGTGCAAATATAGCCAAACTGGGGAAAGCACGGGGCTGCGAGGCTGCGAGGCAGGACTCCTCCAGTCTCCTCTTCTCCTCGGGATCGGCACTCTGTCCTTCTCCCTCATTGGGGAGGCTTCGTCCGCTCTCTTCGCTGCACGCGGGGCTCCGTCTTCATCACAGGCCTGGAATCCTACTCCGGCCGCATTACGCAGCATCCACGAAGGGGGGTTGGATCCCGCCGGACTTCCTCCGGACGTCTTCCTGCTTCCGGCCCACCACGAGGCCCCGCCCACAGTCAGGCGGACGCGCCTGGCTTCCTGGTCGCTCCGGGCGCGGCGGTGATTTCTCCGTAAAAAGAGAGCGGGTGGGCACCCGCCTGGAAATAAACAACGCGGGGTGGGCACCCGCAAAAAGGCACCACAAATGCGGGGTGGGCACCCGCCATGTAAAATAATCATAAAACGGGGTGGGCTCCCGCTCGTTCCCAGCAATCCGGGGGAATCCCTACGCTGGGGATTCCCTCAGGAGCGATGTGCAGCTTAACGCTGCGAAGCTCCAGCGCTCCTCTCTCCTAGGGGAATTGAAATATAGCGCTCACCAGGCGCTAGGAGCCACAGCTCCTCACCAAAAGTCCATGAGAGATCAAGGGGGCAAGGCTGGGCCCAGGGAGGCAAGCCCTCATGGTGGTTCCTCCTGGGCCCCAGCAGCAGCACGCCCCAGCAAGTTTCAGGAACAGTACAGAACATTTTCATGGGGTCACAGCCCCTATATTTATACCACATAATCCTTTGTCTGCAGTGTAGGGTTTGGGGAACCAGATGCAACTGGTTCAGGGGGGATTTGGAGCACTTTGTTTTCCAAGCTCCTCTTCTCCTTTGTCAGGTGGGGGCTAGGTGATCAGACACACCACAGGGGACGGAGCCAGCATTGTGCAGGCTGGGCACAGTCCTATTCAGGGTCAGGGGATTACTCCTCCAACTACTCCTACTGCAGATGTCCCATTCAGCCTAGCGCTGACTCACCCTGCCACTCCTGGAGCCACACACACCTCTCAGCCCCTGTCACTCACAAGCCAGACATGCAATTCACATCAGGCAGGCAGACACATAACACACAGAAATGCCAACTTCTAAAAGTGGCATTTCTAAAATAGTCATAATAAATCTGCGCACACCATTGCGCAGCATTTATTATGACAATTCCATACATACTAAACTCGACCACTCTGCTCCTCCCATACCATGAATTACCACTGACACACACTGATCAGGGAATCCCCAATGCATTCCTATGGGAGGGCAGGCCAATCTCACCAATGTAACACAGAGAGCGCACGCACTTTAAACTGGACCACAGTGCTAAAGTGCCCAGAGGCCTAAAACCACCAACACCATGTCACAGAAAAGGCAAAAAGTTTAGGGGTGAACCTGCCAAAAAGGGCCAAGTCCAACAGGCAGAGACAATGTTGGGCTCCCTGTCTACCATTTAACTACCAGGCAAGGAGAATGTGGTGGCGGACTGTCTCAGCAGGGTGTTTCCCTCCATGGGTTCGCTGTCTCTGACCCCCGAGGCGTTCCTGATGTTGCAGTTGAGGTTTAGGTCTCTGAAGGTGGACTTTTTTACCTTTCTGGACAATGCCAAGATCCATTGTTTCTGCACGATTATGCCTTGCCTGGGGGCTTGGAAGGTGGATGCGATGTCCTTCCCCTGGCCTCAGGGTCTGTTGTATACGTTTCCCCTGGTTCCCCTGATTCTGGCAGTTTTACAGAAAATCAGGAGGGACAGGGCTTTGTTGCTTCTGGTGGTTCCGGGTTGGCGACACTGCCCATGGTTTCCACTGTTGTTGGAGTTGGCGGTGCGTCCGGGCTGGGCGCTTCCATTTCATCCATATCCATTGGTGGGTCCCCAGGTACCCTTCTCAGTGTTCCAATCAATGTGTCTTCAGGCCTGGCTCTTGAACGGCAATCGCTGATACAGAGGGGTTGTTCCCAGGTGGTGGCTGGCCTCATTCAACAGTCCAGGTGTCCTTCTACTTTGAAGGAATTAGGACAATTTTTCTGGCTGGTATCTGCGCCAGGGGTTGTCTGTTGATGTGGTGGATCCGGCTCGTGTTCTGGATTTTTCGACGGAGGGTTTTGATCTGGGGTTGGCCCTTTCTACTCTCTGGGCCTAATGGGTGGCTATTTGGGAATTCCAAGGTCCCCTTTTTGTTGGCATTGAGCCTTTGGTGGCTCGCCTGTTGAGGTCTCTGGCTTTTCAGTGCCCGAAACTGATGTTGTCTCCCCCTCCATGGAATCTTCCGTTGGTGTTAAGAGCCTTGCAGGGGGTTCCTTTTGAGCCTGTGGCCTTAAAGGGTTTGCCCTTGAAGGTAGTGCTTTTGGTGGCGATTTGGTGGCGATTGCTTCTGCCAGGCATGTTGGGGAATTAGGGTTTTTCTTGAGGTCTGCCCCATTTTTGCAGTTTTTGGAGGATAGGGTAGTGTTGAGGACTCACCCTGCTTTTGTGCCAAAGGTGGCTTCTTTTTTTCATAGGTCTGCGGAGGTGGTCCTTCCTGTTTTCTTTCCTGATCCCCAGTCTGAAGAGGAGTCTCTGTTGCATCTTCTGGATGTGAAGTGTACTTTGTTGATTTACTAGTCGTGGACTGCTCCTTTCTGCAAAGTGGACAGTCTGTTTGTCACTTTTGGTTTGGCTAGTCAGGGCTTGAAGCCTTCCCTTTTTACTCTGTCGTTGGCTTAAGGAAGCTATTCTGTTGGCTTATGATGCCCAGGACGGTGTTCTCGCGCTTCCTGTCCGGGCGGTCTACTTGTTCTGTGGCGGTTTCTTGGGCCACGTTCAAGGGAGTGTCCATGGAGGATATTTGCAGGGGGGGGCCACATGGTCTTCTCCTCATACCTTTATGGCGCATTACCGACTTGAGGTTGGGGATGATGCTTCAATTGCTTTTGCCACTTCTGTTCTGGGTTCTGTTCAATCGTAAGGTTCTGTTTCAGTCCCATGTTATGTGTTATTAAACCTGATGTTGCTGACTTTGTGTGTTGGCTGTCTTCTGTTCTACATGAAGCCAATTTGGCTTTGGTATCTGCTCATGTGTGAATTACTGTGGCGAGGAAGAGGGACGAGGTGGTAATGCCGCGGTTTCCCATCCCTCCCTGGCCTAGTTTGGGGCTTCATGTTTCAGTTACTTTGGTTGCAGGTCTTTGAGGTGTGTGGTGCCTTCTTTTATCCCATTGGTGGATAGAGGTGAGGGCCATGTTGGAGGGATGGGAGACTAGTAGGCTGACTTTTTTCTGC
This sequence comes from Calotriton arnoldi, assembly GCA_963921515.1. NCBI lineage: Eukaryota > Metazoa > Chordata > Amphibia > Caudata > Salamandridae > Calotriton > Calotriton arnoldi. The sequence goes on from CAWUFW010005494.1 coordinate 644,399, forward strand.
TTGGAGTTTCTGTGGGAGCCTAAAGCTCATGTGTGAATTACTGTGGCGAGGAAGACGGACGAGGAGGTAATGCCGCGGTTTCCCATCCCTCCCGGCCCTTGTTTGGGGGCTTCATGTTTCTGTGACTTTGGTTGCAGGTCTTTGAGGTGTGTGGTGCCTTCTTTTATCCCATTGGTGAATAGAGGTGGGGGCCATGTTGGAGGGATGGGAGACTAGAAGGCTGACTTTCTTTTGCTTAGAGTTTCTGTGGGAGCCTAAAGCTCATGTTTGAATTACTGTGGCATGGAAGACTAGGACTCTGAGTAATGAAGATTACCGGTAGGCAACAGGGGCATTCTTGGGCCCTGATTATGAGTCAGGTGAAGTGGAGTCACATCATGGAATTCCGCTCCCTCTGATTCCAAGTGGGTTGTTATTTTCCATGAATGTTTTTTCAGGTGTGGGATAAACAGACCCAAGTTTACTGTGCAGTAATTTTGCACTGTAAAACTGCATGAGGCTTTGCCAGTAACAGCAACAAAGCCTCATTCCCCATTTCTTTCCTAACTTCCAAACAGGGAAGCATAAAATGCCACCTGCCAAACAACACCTTGCCTGCCCTAATCCCCCATCTCCCTACATTCACCACCTGCGCAGACCACAGTTAACTGGGAACTGTGGATTTACAACCTGAGAAATCGGTCCCATGAGGTTATTTCCCATTTCATGTGATTTAACTTGTAATCACACTGCACTGGGATGGATTTACTGCACGGAAACAGTAAAATCGCAAGTGATTTACCATGCCACTCAGAACAAGGGCTCTGGTGTTAGCCTCTAGCACCATCCATTGCAGCTGTCAGTCTGGTCTGTCTTTGATTTTGGTACCTTGACACCAGTTCCTGTGCACCACTACCCCATAGCCTTTGGACTAGATAACCTTATAGTCAACTCAGTTCTTCCAGCTACTGCCATCTCTCTAGTCTCATCATGCCATAAAAGACATGTGCAGGCAAATGTCATTGGACCCTTAAGGACTTATGCCCTGAGCACCCAGGCATTGTGGACCACTTTTCTACCCCTAAAGCAACTAATCATTAACCTAGTCACCAAAACCCACTGGGAACTTTTCCAGGGAAATGACCATAGCCCAAATATTAATGCCTCTTATTTGAAAGGCATGATAAATAATGGAGTGGGCAAGAACATACTGCCCATTTTAAGGGGCCTGATCTAGAATTCAGCCTATTACCTTTTACAGCAGAAATGTTGTGTTACCAAAGTAACCGTGAAAAAGTACCTCCAAACTTTCCTAATAAAACAGTAGTTTCTCTATAGCCAGCCATGTTACATTATGTTATGTAATCTTATGGTATATAATGGTATATTAAAAGGCTTTCATTTCCACACTCTAAATACACCCAGTTGCTTACTTCAAATTGTGTGTCTGCCCTGTGCCAACTGTAAGACTCTGTATTCTGTTTTTATTGATTTCTACACTTTTATACAGAAGGATAATAATGCAAATACCTGTCTTTCTATAGATTTATAAATGTATATCTTCTTTTGAGTGCACCTTCATGCTGTCAGTTATGACTGCCAGGCTGATAGCTATGAATGAATGAATGAATGAATGAACGAGGTTATTGATTTTATTAATTAAAATAGTTACAATAAATAAAACCAACACTAGATAAATATAACAGTATAGAATTCCCTGTGCAAGATGTGAGGATTCGACTGAAACCCGATTGGGCTGTAGCCTGTGTGCAAGACTGTTTTTGGCAACCCTCGTAGTTCGCGAGTGGGCCTGCGTAGACTGCACCAAGTATCAAGCGCAGTGTGAACTGCGCCAAGCCCACACAGCCTCATTGTGGTGACCCTGTATGCCAGAGGGGGCCACAGGTGAAGAAGTTCTGATCCAGCGCGAAGACCAGGGTTGAATATTTCACACAAAACTTGAATATTTCAAATGGGCCCATATACTTTTATTCAAATTTCTCATCCACACTCCCTGGCCAATCCGCTGGGGGGTCAAGTTTTATAATTCACTTAAGTTCAGATTAGTTATTTCCCTGTAACCACATTTCAGGTTAGAATATAATTTCAATGCCTAACTAATCTTCACGAATCAACACTCTTCTTCTGGTCGATGGACCATTAGTTGAGTTAGTTGATGGTGATATTAACAACTTCTTAACTAATTCACAGGTCTTAATGAAATAACCACAGACTCTGAGTAAGATTCATAAGCTTTATCTAGAATTTCAGTCATAAAGTTGAACGCTCATCAATTACAGATTCACAGTGCAAATTCCATCATTCTTAAATGGGAGAGCGAAAATTCATTTATAAAATACATTCAATTACACAAACTCTTTCAACAAATCAAATGCATAAGAGTGGATAGATGTAGAGACAAAAGACATATAATAACACATTTGCAAAGAAATATGCAAAATTTAAAGACAGAATTACTTTTACCAAATAGAGATGACCGAAAACCACCCCTTTGGCCAAAGGACTGGTGGGGGTCCCCTGACTTAGGATCAGGAGACAAAGATTATAGGACAGGATCAGGACAGGGCTGATACTTACTAGACTTCTCTACAAACCCGACGCACCAGGGCGATTCCCTCTCTTACACTCTCTCCCTCCTCGATATTCTTCCGCAATCTTCGAATCTAATCAGGCTGTCATTTCGGATCTGAATCTTCCCAGTCTGCTCTCGCCTCTCTCTCTCTGTCTGCGTCCACGAACAAGCCAACGCAATGCAATCCAACGCCAATTGCAAAATGTAATGCGATGTCTAACCTTTTAAGTCACTCTAGTTATAGTCTTTATTTCTTCATGTCCCACCCTCAAGAGTTGCAATCCTTACTAAAATACTGAATATGATTGGACGGGGCTAGGGGAGTTCTCATCACACTGTTGTATTCCTCTTAGGGTGTCCATAACGGGCTTTCCAGTATCATGTCCTTATATAGGCATAATTCGCCCTGCCCTTATATAGGCATAAAATCCCAGCCCTTATTTAGGCATTAAACCGTGCACTCCAAATACAGGCATGGTCTCTGACATCCGTCCACCCTAACGTCACAACGAGTTCATGAAGAACAGACCCTTAGGCTGCGGGAGTTTCCCTAGCCCAGGACTATTGATTTCTTCAAGGACTCATATATTATGCATGAACCATTATTCCTTAGGGGTTCATCCATGACGTCTTTCGTTGTCCGACTCACGTCAATACTAACATTCTTAGGTACTCTCAGGTATAAATATACCTTCCCTAGCCCTTGTAAACTAGAGGAGACCTCGACTTCAGAGGAGCCCGTTTCCCGGCCTGACGCACTGAGAAGACGCTGTCATCCCTGCACGCAGAGAGTCCAGCTTCCAGTGATCTGACTTCCCTTGCGGAGTGTTTGAGTTCGAGTCTGGCAAAGAGATTCCTACCTCTCTCATTCTTCAGGTATGGAGCTGACAAGAACCTAGAGGGACTCTTGGCATACTAGGCATACTAGGCTTAACATACTCTTAGTATACCATAGTAAGGAATACTTCACCTACTTCATACCTCTCCCTACACCTAGGTTAGGTTAGGTACATTGGGGTAGAACTAGCTTAGAAACGCATCGTATGAGTACTCGCATTTTTAGTCTGTGTTATTTATGTAAAGGCATATGTACTAAAAGATAATGCTATCGCAGTATTATTTATTTCTACTGCTCACACTGTATATTATTTATCTCGCATACTGTCTTGTGATCGTAACAGCACATTTTACCTACACCAGAAACAAGACTGTTCAATAAATCATTTATTGAAACGCCCGTCTGTTCTTTCTGTGTAACTTGGAGAAAACTAAGCATGCACGATTGAGCTGAGTGAAATAGTTATCTATTGTTTCCACGACTCTGGGACACGTTCTGATTCTAAAGGGAAACAAAGTGGTCATGTTTTGCAGCTGCCAGAAACTACTCCCTTCTTGTTTGTCAAGGAGTTTCTAGTGGCCTCTGAGCTAGCTGGCACAAGTAATTAAGTTTAATATACTCGATAGGGACATACTGACCTTAGTCCTATGTCAAACCTATAGGATATATTATTCCAATGCGCAGAGCCTATTAGGGAAATAGGAGCTACACTACATGGCGCCCAACGGTTTGGTAAGGCGGTAATTCAACGTTAGATACTGAGTAACTCAGCCGTGCTTTTTTCTCTCAGAGACCCCTACCCATATACTCCAAAAGACGTCTGGAGTGGGCAGGGTTAAGTATCCACCATGGCTATATAGGGAAACACCCTATATATTAGCTGTTTGGTTTGCTCAACGTTGAAGGATACAGTGTTCCAAAAATATTGTGCACCTTATCTTTGTTTCCTTGAAACTTGTTCTACATTTTTCAAACAACAAAATGCCTGACTCCGACAATGACACTGGAAACGGTGGAGCTGCGGCTGATCCAGCCCAAGCAGCAGCTTATAATATCACAGATTTTATTGAAACTGAGGAGGGTGTTATAGACATCCCTCAAAACTTAAGAAAAGCCATCACTCTAAAACTTATAAAACATGGCCTACCACCAAGAGGAGGTAGAGCAGTTTTCGTGATAGAGGCACATGAATCCTTTCAGACAGAGGTATTCTATTCATGGGTAATATTTCCTGAATCCAATTCAGTAACACACATGTTTCACTTCTACAAAGAAGATGATCCACCAGAGGAATAGATTCCTTTCGAGGATATTGAAATTCCATTAACATACCAGGAGCATCAGCTCTGGTTTAAAGGCGCCCTAAAACATCATAAAAACATTACTAGGCTCGGTCCACTAGGTAGACCAGGAGCAACATGGCCGATTCTAGCCGGCTACACACCTCATCCTGACATTGAAGAGATGTCAGACGAGGAATTACTTACTCAACTTACAGAGTTAATAAAAATTTACAGACAATTGGTCCAATATGTCATGCGGACTTTTACAGTCCAACAACCATTAACAATTCCAAATCAAACTCCCCAACAGGGGAATACATTAAAAATTACACCACAGACTCTATACGCAGTCATGGGTAAAATGCCCACAAAACGTGAGCAAATTCCGTTCTGGATAGCTCAAAAAATTACTCAAATCGAAGCAGTATTTCCAAATACTAGCCCGTATGAGAAACACAGAATACTAACAATCAGTTTACCAATGGGGATCACACCACAACTGGAAGACTGCACCACTTGGGGCTCAGTCTTTGCTGCCATCTATACTAAAACACATGGCATTCCGTCAATTGCGGTAATACCTGATGTCCTGAAACAAATTCAAAATGAATACGGGCAGAGCCTGCTCTAAATTTAGGTATGAAGTTACTGAAAAATTTCGACCAGATCTCAACAATAATATTATCTAATATTAAAGGAGAGGCAGCAGCAGTTGCGATCCGCCCAAAATTAAGGGAATTTGATGTTACAGAACATCAAACTGAGCTACCCAGAATAATTGAACAATCTTATGCAGAATTAGGCAGAGATAGTTTGGGTGGAAGACCAGTGAAGCCGAAGTTATCTGAAAGTCCTGAGAAGGACTCAATTAAACAAACTCCTACATCTTCTAAAAAGAAGTGGGAAACTAATAAACAAAATTCAAACGAGAAACGTTCTCAATCCCGAGGTAGGTCTCCTCAAAAGGAGCCCTCTGAAAGGAGGTATAACCTCAGGAATAGGGATAATTTGAGAAAACCTGACAGGTATCAAGATACTGATACACGTTCCTCTCGTCCCTTTCAGATCTCATCACAGACTTCGGAAAGAAGAGGACGATCGGAACATAGAGAAGAACGCGTGAAATCGAAAGACGACAAACACGCTCTAAAAACTAAAGCAAAACCTCAATTCTCCAGAAAGAAAGTAGCAGGTCTAAAGATCAGACATGCCGAGAATACTGAGAACACAACTCAAGAACAGAGAATGGGCTCAGACAATGCTGGACAGTGCAGCAGAAGTCACAATAGTTCGCCAGAACCTGAAGGAACTTCTGGAGATAGTGGACTTGAATGAGTACATTAAAGTAGAGACTGTAGACACCAGGGTTAGTACTCCACAAAAGTTATATGAAATAACACTCCGGATGGAGGGAGACAAACCTAGACAGGTGAAAGCACTTTTTTGGGAAAGACTATCAAAGGGCTATGACATACTTCTAGCAGAAAAGGACTGGCCACCACAATTTGTCAGGGAGTGCCCACATGGCGAGGACATTATTATGCCTGCCTTCTCCAACCATATTCCAATTCACCTAAAATATATATATGCCAGGAAATGGGCAGTAGCCCAGGCCCCAGCATTATATAAAAATCATGTAGGATGGGATGAGGACTCACCTCACCATAAAATACATCTGAAACATGAACCAACTGCACAACGGCAGTACCCAATAAAGCAAGAAGCTAAAAAACAGGTCAGGGAGATCTTAGATCAACTTGAATATCAAGGGGTGATTGAAACATGCACCTCCTCAATGAACAATCCTTTGTTTCCTGTCTCCAAACCAGACAATACATATCGTCTAGTTTTGGACTACAGACACCTAAACACTTGTTCTAAAACTTTTGCAGTGCAAAATGCACATAGCACAGCATTAATGAATAACATTGTGCGTAAAAAATATAAGACAACATTAGACATCTCAAATGGTTTCTTTTGTCAAAACATAGCACCTGAAAGCAGGTACTTAACAGCATTCTCCATAATGGGGACCCAGCGTCACTTTTGTCGACTCCCACAAGGGTTCAAGAACAGCCCAGGTTTATTCTCAGCGAGGGTAACGGAGTTACTACAAATTTATGACAATGAGGCATTGTCCTATGTCGATGACATTTATCTGACAGACGATGACCTGGACAAACACTTGAACAGGGTGAGCACCATTATATTGGGTTTCGCCTCTGAGGGCTACAAATTCAACTTTAAAAAGTCCAGAATTGCCCATCTCAATGTCCTATTTCTAGGATATGAGCTTTCAAGTGAAGGCAAAAGCTTGCAAGCTAACTTTTTAGAAAAGTGTGCGCTGCTCCAAACTCCAAAAACGCTAAAAACTTTACAATCCATCCTGGGTTTCCTAAATTTTGGAAGAACATACATTCTAAATTACGCAGAAAGGGTTAGACCTCTCTACGCATTAATCAAACCTGATTTTTCGATCAGAAACTGGACACAAGAACACACAGAAATCTTGCGTTCACTACAGGCTAACATGTTAGCAACAAATCACTTACAAACACGCGTAAGTCAACGCAATTTGGTGATCCGAATAATTTCGGGTCAATGCGGATTCACCTACTTAACCTTCAATGAGGGTGAAAAAATACCAATAGCATACAAATCTCATTTGTACACACAAGCGGAAATGCGCTTCAGTTCAACTGAAAAAATTCTAACAGCAGTTCAAACCGCTGTAGCAAAAGAAAGAGCCTTAGCCCAAGGGAAACGCATTATTGTCGTAACCCCGGTACCAGCTTTAGAAGCGGTCACAAAAGCAAGCATTCCAAATGCTAAAGCATTACATCCAAGATGGATACAATGGGTTAATTCTCTTGCTGCAACGGATGTTGAATATGTTTTTGATCCAGATTTAAAAACACAAGCATTCCTGCAATATGAACATGAATGTCCTCTGCCTACTGAAATTCTGCCTCTCGATCAGTACGAATTCATAATTTACACTGACGGATCCGCACAACCCGCAATAGGGAGTAAGCAAGCTTACAGTGCAGCGTGTGCAATCGTTAAAGGTCGCATGCGAAATGGCATCTTCAGACCTATGGTCACAAAAACTCAGTCTCTAGGAGATTGTACAGCTCAGCGAGCTGAACTACAAGCATTCAAACTGGCACTTGAAAGTACAGATCGAGAATTCCCCACACTAATAGTGTGCGATTCCTTTTACTGTGTTCAGTCGTATAATGACTATATACAAAACTGGCTTGAAAATGGTTTCAAAGATGCGAAAGGTGGCACAATAAAGCACAAAATGCTTTGGGAACAAGTAGTTCAGTTGAAAAACGAACTACCAAAGGCTCACGTGATCCACACACTGAGTCATCAACGTGATGGCGTTCACGTTGCAGGGAATTCATTGGCTGATGAAGCCGCAAAGGGGGCTGTGCAGACGGCTTCCGTAGCTGCGATCACTCGTTCAAAAACAAAAATAGACGGTGAGATAATGTTGGCTGTCAATGCTTCAAGCAAAGGCAGCAGTGCAGCGTTACCTAAAAAGTTTCCACTCAAGTACTCTTATGTAATTGATGCGAACAACGTTCCTTTTGCTCGAATCCCTGGAGTGGGGGATAGGGTAATCCCAAACATGGAACGTAGAGCAGCCTTGATTTATGAAACACATTTGGGGGAAGGTCTGTCACATCAAGGGATCTCTAAAACAATTTTGACGTTAAAAGAGATGTACTGGTGGCCTGGAATGAATACAGAAATTCACATATTCATCAACAACTGCTTAGACTGTAAATTACAGCGAGAGAGCCACCAGACACCATGCTGCGAATGCGGTAACCCAGTACAGACACCATTGTTAGACAGCATTAGACTATCTACGCACCTGCGTCCTACTGGACAAAGGCATTCCCACAAATACTGAATTTAGGTTCCTATGGTTATGGCCTCAGCGCTCAGCTGACGCTCGAACTGTTATAAAAGATTTGCGAGTCTTTATCGGCACATACGCAATAGGCACGCTACATTCTGACCAGGGTCCTGCGTTTAGCTCTCGGGCTTACAAAGAAGCCATGGCCAGTCTGGGCGTTGCATTGCGGTACTCCTCTCCATTCCATCCTGAGGGAAATTCGGTTGTGGAAAGGAAAAACCGGGACATAAAGCAGTCTATAACAGCTAGGGTATTAGGTTCGGGTGATGGGTGGGTCAAACACCTTAGTGGGGTCCAACGCTCATTGAATAATCTGCCAAGAAGTTCTCTAGGGGGGGGTCACTCCATATGAGGTCCTATTTGGGACAAGAATGTGGGTACCAGACCTTGAACACGTAGGCACAGTGGTGGAAAATAAACCTTTTGATATCAAAGATCGTTTGGCTGTTTTACAGGAACTCAATGAGTTAAGAACGAAACACAGCAACGTATTCCTACAGCCAACCACCATATGGGGAAAAATCGGCGGTCCCAGCAAGGCCTGTCTGGATTCCAAAAGTTGGGGATCTAGGCATGAGAAAAGATTGCGGACAAGAAGGAATTTGGACCTTCTTACAGACAACCAGTACCTGTCCTAGCCGTTCAAGGAACAAGAACAGTACTTCTGCCGCCCCTTGCTGGAAGAAAGGAGAAAAGATTTGTGTCCATCGACCTCATCAAACCACAGTATGTGGCCAATACTAAATAGTAGGCCTCGTGGACTCCGACCTAGTAGCAGACGCACTCCTCTCGCTACTATCCAAGAGGTTCAGACTGAAAGACTGATAACCATCGAGAATTCAGCTGTAACAGATGGAGGACTAAGCAACAATGCTATGGAACTCATCCCTCTTGAACACCAAGTAACAGTTCGTCCAAATACACCTGTCTACACCAACGTAGCAAGTGATCGACTGGTTCCAGTGATTTCTACAAATCCTGATGCAATTCCAACAATTGATAGAACTGCTTCTGGCTATTTCATTAACTTTGATACGTTCTCAGAAGATCCGAGTGAACCTGAAACGACGCCAGCATCATTCAAATTCAAGCAGCAAGTACAAGACTTTATTCACTTTCTGAAACAGACTTATTTGGTTTCTCCATGGATTGAACTCTGGATTATATCTGGACTTTTTGTTTTCCTGCTCTGGCTAGCTTTGGTTACAACTGTGAGCGTGCTTATAAGTGGCAGATACATCCATGTGAACACTGAAGGAAAAGGCGTGAACGTACTTTTGAAACCTCATAAATCTTCCCATCGTGAAGCAAGAGACTTGTCATCAGTGAACATCACAGCTGTTCCTATACAGGATGGTATAGTGTGGGACAAAACAGATTTTGATATCTTCGGTCCGACGGAACAATTGAACATTCCACATTTGTTTAAAATTTCACTAAGTGATCTAATTTCGTCCAGTACCTATTCTGATGATTGGGACTTTGAGACTGTTAATGACATAATGTATGACCTAGAAAAATCTGCTGCATTTTCTAAAAATGATTATTTAGAGGGTTCATCAGACTATGAACAACTGTATTGTTATAACCACTATGGTCATCATTATTTGCATAAATCTGCATATCCAAGAAATGTGTTTATGTTTAACCAATGGGAACATTGTCCTACACCACCTAAAGGTAGTTCAAAAACATTTGCTAGTAAATTTCCATATTTTTCAGGTTACAATACATCTGATCCAGAAATGTTTTACTATAAAAATGTAAACAAGACAGGACTGAAAATTATGTTAACAAATACAAAACAGATTTATTCTGCATTATTTAATGCCCAACTGTCTAGACAGGGTTTCGACTTTTGGAAAGACACAATAGACACAAAAACTGTGTGGGGTACTAAAGATTGGCAAGTGCAGGGGATAGAAGCTTTATTTAGAGCCTGTATCATCCCTGAACAAATAATGTTTTTGAATGAAACCATCCAACAAACATCTTGTCTTGGATTAGCCAAGATCAAAGAGATGAACACATCCTTCTGTACCAGCACCTGCAAGTGATAACGATACACAGGCAGTGGTGACAGTTGACAATATACTACAACTCAACAGATCTAATCCTGATTGGAAAAAATGGTTGATCTGGCCCACAGACACGAATAACTGTCAGGAAAGATTCCTGAATAAAACTCAGGGCTTTACTATTAATAGGCCAGACCCAAGATACGTCCAAAGACAACATCCGGGGGTAGTAACAACATACAGTGTAGGAAAATTATGCCTCGATTGGCTGCATAAGTCTACACTACAGGATGTGAAACAACACTTAACCTTACTTAAAAAGGACGCAGACCTTAGGGAATTCTTGCTTGGACCAAGAAAACCGCGTCAAAAACGTTTCATATATGCCGGCATTTATGCTGCCTATAATGAAGCATGGAAAGTATCACAGATGGAGGCTGCAGAACGAATACGTGAACTTGATCGTATTAATTTAGAGAAAACATTCTCTGTGGTCGACAATGGGTTAACAACTTTGTCCTCCAGAATATATTCATTGGATGGCATTGTATCCTCTGCTATCGACATACTAGAACAAGATTTGGCGATGTTACAACAAGGCCAGTCTCAATTACGTTCTATTGTGTTACTAAGCTGGACGCTGCAATCTTTGCGAGCGGGCTATGTGCCTTGGCGTTTTATCAACACAACGGCTCTGTTTGCAGAATACAATCTCACTGATAAACAGATCGAATTGGCACAAAGAAGAGCAAGGTATACAGTGCTGAGCATTGAAAAACTGGAAAAGTTACCATTCACAGTGGCAGAAAAACCAGCTACAGAATGGCTTATTCATGGCAAAATCACACTACCTGTGACTACTTTTCAGTTTCAGTATTGCCTCAGACAAATGCAAGCAGGCAAATATGAAAGGTTGGCTAAGGAATACATTAAGACATCTTGGAATTTACCGTATACATATAGATGTTGGAGTGGGGATCGTGAAGTGTTTTTGAGCGGTACAAACTGTAAACGTGCACTAAGCGGTTCGCTTATATGTCAGGACATTTCCTTACACGGGGCTTGTAATGGTTCTGTGGCAAATTTGTCTTGCCATCAGCAGGGTACACCAGCTGCTGTGATTAATCCAACGTTTGGAAAACTTTCTAATGGGAGTCACCTCATGTTGAATGATCAGAGTTGCTGCGGCATGCTGCCAGGCATCCCATCTCTAGTAACGGTCAACTCCAGGGTCACTTGCTGTATGCAAGTATTGTTTGCCCCAATAGACACAGTCAGGGAGTCGCCTCTATGGCCTTCGCTGAACGTCTCTTTTATAAGATTTGATACTTTGAGCAGAATGAAAGCCATGCTTTTACAGCAAACAGTGCCTTTGACCTCGGCCAAAGAAACCTATGATCTACAAGTTGCAAGGACTTCGGCTGAGATACAGACTTTAATACGTACAAACTGCCCTATACATTTCGTGGAAATGATAGGACGTATCTTCAATATGTCTGATACAACCGGAATTGTACATGTATTTAAGAGCATCTGCTCCGGTCTGTTAGCACCTTTCCAGGCAATACTCGGAATCATCCCGAACTTTGCACATTCGGTGTTTGGTGGCATACCATTAATTCTAGCACTTGTTGCCGGAATTCTATTTTTCTTCCTGCTATTGCGCTATGGCCAGCCTATTCGCAGACATCACTCCGAGCGAAATGGAGAAAGCTCTCCTTGAACGAAAGTGCCGTGAGCGAATAGTACAGCTATTGGGCATGACTCGTCTACGGGACATTAATACCACGTGGTTCCTGTCATTCAGACCAATCTGGCAAGATTGCATCTTACCTGTTCTACGATGCCTGCTATGCGGTGTAGAATGCGTGTTGGACACCTGTCTAACATATCCATCGGATACGCCAACGGATATCGATACTCTGCTGGACCAGATAACGGCCCATGCTCTGTGTTGTCCCCAGAGGCTGCCAATCCTGATGTCTGCATTCATTGAGATCTCACAGACGCTTCCGGCTGCTGCTGAGGTACGAGAAAGATCTACAGGCACACAGGTAACAACGGACGCGAACATTGCTGCTGCGACCAATGCTGACAGCGATGCTTCACATCTCTGTGCGATTAATCTGCTTCACGAGGTGTTCCAACTGACACCAACTACAGTGGATGATGTTTTGTCTATAGAAATAGATGATCTCATGTTTACACCAGACCCGTAAACTGACTCTGATTCAGCATACAGTGTTCCAGAGATGCAGTGACAATTTGGCCTTCATTCTACAAAAACTTGGAACTCCAACAAAATTGAACTTTTTCCCATTTTTCGAACGAAAATGGCACTTCAATCTGCTTAAAGTAGAACTAGCCTTATAGTACAGACTTGGCGGTACTTCCACGGACACTTAGTCATCTTGTGTGTCTAAAACAGTTCATTAATTTTCATGACATGAAATGACTTTGATTTTTGAACAACTTATCGATCATTTTCTGTCACATGTAAATATTACTGCTTATTTCATTCCAATTGCATTTATTTTCGAACTTTATGCCTGAAATGAAAAGCATTTGCTTCAAATGTACAGTACCTTTTGCATTTTTTACTATGTTTTTTAATGCTTTTAAGAAATATTTTTAAATATGCGGTACTCCATTTTATGTTTAGCATTTTAAATGTTTAGCATTTTAGTATTATCGTATACACGAAAGTGGAGTGGGTGTTGTATTCCTCTTAGGGTGTCCATAACGGGCTTTCCAGTATCATGTCCTTATATAGGCACAATTCGCCCTGCCCTTATATAGGCATAAAATCCCAGCCCTTATTTAGGCATTAAACCGTGCACTCCAAATACAGGCATGGTCTCTGACATCCGTCCACCCTAACGTCACAACGAGTTCATGAAGAACAGACCCTTAGGCTGCGGGAGTTTCCCTAGCCCAGGACTATTGATTTCTTCAAGGACTCATATATTATGCATGAACCATTATTCCTTAGGGGTTCATTCATGACGTCTTTCGTTGTCCGACTCACGTCAATACTAACATTCTTAGGTACTCTCAGGTATAAATATACCTTCCCTAGCCCTTGTAAACTAGAGGAGACCTCGACTTCAGAGGAGCCCGTTTCCCGGCCTGACGCACTGAGAAGACGCTGTCATCCCTGCACGCAGAGAGTCCAGCTTCCAGTGATCTGACTTCCCTTGCGGGGTGTTGGAGTTCGAGTCTGGCAAAGAGATTCCTACCTCTCTCATTCTTCAGGTATGGAGCTGACAAGAACCTAGAGGGACTCTTGGCATACTAGGCATACTAGGCTTAACATACTCTTAGTATACCATAGTAAGGAATACTTCACCTACTTCATACCTCTCCCTACACCTAGGTTAGGTTAGGTACATTGGGGTAGAACTAGCTTAGAAACGCATCGTATGAGTACTCGCATTTTTAGTCTGTGTTATTTATGTAAAGGCATATGTACTAAAAGATAATGCTATCGCAGTATTATTTATTTCTACTGCTCACACTGTACATTATTTATCTCGCATACTGTCTTGTGATCGTAACAGCACATTTTACCTACACCAGAAACAAGACTGTTCAATAAATCTTTTATTGAAACGCCCATCTGTTCTTTCTGTGTAACTTGGAGAAAACTAAGCATGCACGATTGAGCTGAGTGAAATAGTTATCTATTGTTTCCACGACTCTGGGACACGTTCTGATTCTAAAGGGAAACAAAGTGGTCATGTTTTACGGCTGCCAGAAACTACTCCCTTCTTGTTTGTCAAGGAGTTTCTAGTGGCCTCTGAGCTAGCTGGCACAAGTAATTAAGTTTAATATACTCGATAGGGACATACTGACCTTAGTCCTATGTCAAACCTATAGGATATATTATTCCAATGTGCAGAGCCTATTAGAGAAATAGGAGCTACACTACAACACCATGCTGACATATTCATTTTTATTGGAAAACGTATTGTTCGCTAGCCCTTCCCCTTTATCTCATTCTTGTCATCCTCTTCCCATGCATATATTGTTGCCATTTATAATAATACATTCAATACAGGCTACATAGACGAGTGATACATGTCCTCTTTTTCTCATGTCTTCTGTCCTTGAATTTTGGCATTCATTCAGCTCCTTCGGTCACCGGTTCACTTCATGAATTCACTAAGCAGGCGCACTTTTCGGTCACTTGTCACCATTTTCTTGTTTCGTTATGCTTTAGCAGGCCCAAATGCACACTATTAATAAAAGAATCATAAACAGATGTTATTTTCTTAAACATATAATTCTCACTGTTTTCCACCCACTTCTACTCTATCCCATGTTATTATTATCTTTCTGGGCAAAGGCATTAATAACAGCAGCTTTCTTTTAAATTCAAGCAAGCAGATGCCAGGCATGCGGTACCTCAAGACAGCATATTAGTCTTTCCTGCGCATGTGTGAGGTTTTTCCCTCTCAAAGCGAGTTAGTCACGTTCTTTCTACGTAATTCAGGTTTGCACATGCGCAAAGCGTTTTCACAAGTTAAAGCGGGTTTTTAGTCGTGTTGCATTTTATTCTTCATTAATTTAAGCATGCGTAAGCTTTTCTCCCCATATGTCTGTGTCTGGTGTATATTAGTTTCGTCTCATCTACAGTTTTAACGGTTAGTGAAAGTTAATGGAGGATTTATTCGAGCAAGTTTCTTTTTCTTGAATCCATCAGTTGTGTGACCAGCATGCCAGGATTCATTAACGGCTGAGTGGCAACCTGGCATGCCAGGAGGGGTTGCTGTGGTGCGGGCAATTGCTTCTGAGGAGTCTACGTTGCTTCCGGAAGGTACTGCAGCATCCTGATATGCCAAGGGGGTGGCTGACGGGGCTAAATCATTAAAGACTTCAGGCCGTTGTCTGGGACTGAAGTGAGGCTGTAACCAGCGGGTCTAGCTGCACCGGAGGATCTGTCTTGACTGACCCCAGTGGATCAGGAGGACACCGAAGAGGATGATTCACTGCTGAAGCTGCTGCGGCACCATAGACACTTTTGACTGAAATCCAAAGTGAACTCTTGAGTACGGCCTAACAGTTTGCATATCATGATGCAGCAACCAGTGAATGGGGAATAACCCTGAACATGTTGCACAAAGGAGGTGGGACAGGAATTCACCTGATGACTACTAGAGCCCAGACCTCAAGGGGGATTGTGTTGTTGCTTCTGAATCTCGTATTTCTTTGCATGTGTAGAGTTAGAAATAAAATGCTACTTTTTCTTATAAAAGCAGTTGTTTGGCTGGAATTTGATTTATTGTTTGTACTGTCTGCACTTTAAGTTATGAGTTATGTTCACTGACCTGCATCTACACCACCACCCCATGAGGGAGCCGTGACTGCTCGACCACAGCTACCACTGAGTCTAGTGCAGAAGGGGTGGTACTTGGCCCAGTTGAGCAGGATCCATAATAGGTAGAGCCTGGGACATTAGGAGTAAATGGCCTCAACCACCATGTTTGGACCTCTAAATGGGGTTCTGACAGTTGCCTTTGCCTAATTTAATGCATACTTAGGTATCAGAGTAGAGCACAACTTTGCATTAAGATGGGTTTGTGAATGCCCCATTTGATTGCTTTCCCCATAATAGTTGTTGATCTACTCTGTCGAATGCAGCAGAGTAATCTACAAAACAGGAAAACAAAGGTGGTTGAGAGGACTGTGAGGTATGGTGTGCCAGATAGGACAAAACAATGATGTTGTCTATTGTTGAAGATTTTTATCTGAACACTGTCTAATAGAAGGAAGTTAGTTTTTCATCCTCTACTGAATCCTCAAGTTCTCTTAATAAAATCTTGGTGTAATATTTTCGCTTCAACATCTAGTAAAAGAGGGCGCCGGCAAGATGGCCGCACTGTAGTGTAGCTCCGCCCGGCTGATCTACAATCCGCCCAAAATCGGCTGCAAAACGAGGCATCCACGACTCTGGGTGCTGAACGGACTGGAGACCTACCCCTGCTGTCGTTTGGGGGCCGTTGAGGCACGTCGAGAGAGCAATATTCAGCAGTTTGGCAGAGACTGGCCCGACCGCCTTGAGGCCAAGTTGGCGACCGCAGCAGCGGAGAGCGAGACCTGAATGCGGGCCAGGGCTCAGCGGTGCCGAGAACGAACGGTGCGACAGCCTCTGGCCCTCCGATCCTGGCCTGCCGGCGGCTGTTGTTCCATACCTCATCTGCGGGCCCCTTTGTGTAGGGCCGGCTGGGCCTTGAATTGCTGACAGCCGACTGCTCCTGTGGCGGCGACCGGCGGAGCGGCGGCGTTGGGTCGGAACCCGTGAGGAGCTAGACGGATCCGGCTGGGTGCGCCGGTGGAGCGGCTGGCGACTGTGGAGCTTCAGCAACGCCCGCCGCAGGCTGCGGTAGGTGGGGGGCGGTCTCGGCCTAGGCCCGTGACCGCGGAGGTGGGGTGGGCCTGGGCAGTGTGCTGTGGCCTGCCTGCTGCGGTCTGTGTGTGCGGCGCGTGCGGCCTCTGCTAGCTGGGCCTCCTCGCCGGAGCTGATTAAGAGGGGGATAGGAGCCTCCAGTTGTTGGTCGCATGGATTGCCCCCCTGCTCCCTGAATCGTTTCCCTACATCGCGCTGTGGCCGTGTGGGGCTTATGTGGGACTGCTAGGACTGCTGACGTGATTACACCTGGTGTGGATCGCCAGGGGCTGCGGGGGCCCCACCGCTTCTCGGAGCAGCTGTGTAAAGAGTGGATGGTCCAGTATAGGTGGCCTGTGGTGGAATACTGAACTGTCGGCCTTGGGCCCCGACTCTGTGCCCTGGCTCCCACAGCCTGTGCGTAGACTTGGCCTGACTTCATCTGTGGGGTGAACGGACTGCTGGATGCTGTGAGTACAGGGGAGGAGGCTCCTCCCGCGATATATTTGCCAGGGCGCCTGCCCTGTTCCTACTGCCAAGCAATCCACGCCTCTGGGGATCCAGTGGGGGCTTGCCCTCTGCTAGGGGCGCCACCAGATCAGATACTGTTCCATTGGCACTGGGAGTCACGTTTGTTTTTGCAGCTGCTGGCGCTGGGTTGCCCCTAATGGACTACGTATTTGGAGGGCATTGATTTTCCGCCCTATAAGACACGGGTACTGTACTATTTGACCCTCTGTATCACGCCTATTGCTGGGTGCTGGGTAGGAGAAAGCGGCTCAGTGTCTGCCTTTTTCTGTCTATAAGTATGGGGAAACCGGATAAATCGCAGCCTCGCCTCACGTTTGAGGCGCGAAAATCAGGCAGGGTTTCTCAGAAGGCGGCTTCTGACTCTGAGGCAGATGGACATGGAGAGGGCCCACCTAGTTTGGAGTCTACGCTGCTGGCGATGCAAAAGAGTCTTCAGGCCATTGAGGGCAGTATGTCCACGATAAATCATAGACTAGACCATATGTAGTCGCAACTAGAAAAGCAAAATGCGAGAATAGGCGAGGTGGAGCAGAGGGTCTCTACTGCGGAAGATGGTCTGAACGACGTCACTAGCAAGACCCTTAATATGGAAAAGGTCTTAGCCCTCATACAGGCCAAGAATGAGGATTTGGAGGCCAGGTCTAGAAGGCATAACATACGCTTCACAGGCCTTCCAGAATCTACGAACACTGGCAAAATGGAACACTTTATTGAGTCTCTCATTAAGGAAATTTTTGGTCCAGAGCAGCTGTCCTCAATGTTTGTAGTGGAGCGGGCCCACCGCTCCCTGGCAGCACGACCGGTCCCGGGGGCTCCTCCTCGTCCCATCATAGCCAGGCTGCTGAACTACCGGGACCGAGATGTCATCCTGCGGCTGGCCAGGGAGAAGGGCAACATCTGTCATCAGGGGAATACACTATCCTTCTTCCCCGACTTTACCGTTGCAGTACAGTCTGCGCGGCGTGAGTTTGGGGCAGTCAAAAAACTCCTCCAGTCCGAAAATATACCTTACGCCATGTTGTACCCCGCGCGCCTCCACGTTGGAGCGGAGGGGAACTTTAAAATCTTTTCGACCCAGAAGGCGGCGATGGAGCATGTAAAGCAATTGAAGAGGCATCGTCGTGAGACCGAAGCTGACCGGGGAGAAGAGGACTGGTGCTGTTCAAGGACTGGGCGGTTGGGGATTTCTGGTTGTGCCCTCAAGCTACTGGGCTTTATAGTTGTACTTATTGGGGCGAGGTTTTCTGCATTCTGATTCTTATTCTTATTTTTAGGCACGGAACGAATGATGCTATGTTATATGCATATTAGATTGGATGTTCTCAGTTAAGTATCTGCTAATTGACTGTAACACAGGTAAACGACCTGATCAGCCACCTCCTACTTAGTGGGAGGACAGCAGCACTCTGACGCCCCCTACATGGGAGTTCCCCACACATTGCTAACTGTTTGTTGTGTTTGTTGGGGTTGGATTAGTTTTGACAGGGATGGCTTTGGCAAGTTGAGGTCGCCGAAGTGGGTGGGGAGTTTAAGGGGGGAGGGGTGATGGCACTTGTGCAATGTCCTTTATGTAAGCCTGTACGACATGCTTTTGGGCTTGGATCTCATTCTGATACTGGCTGGCAGGATTACATGCAATATGGGTGGTGACCTACGATTTATAACCTGGAATGTACGTGGTTTAAACAGCCCCAAAAAAATCTGCACTGTATTAGCATCTCTAGATAGGTGGAATGTTCAGGTGGCCTTGCTGCAGGAGACGCATCTGACCTCACTTACGGAAAAAAATGTAGGTACCAGATGGGCTGCAGTTAGAATGACATCTTCATATTCATCCTATTCCCGGGGGGTAATGACCCTTGTTAAGAAGGGCACACAGTTCCAGGTTCACGGTACGGACAGGGATGATCAGGGTCGGCTGGCGATTGTGCATGGCACGCTTGATGGGTTGAGTGTTCTGTTGGTGAATGTGTACGGTCCGAATGTCGATGATGCCCCCTTTTTTGCAGATGTCTGGTGCAGGATCTCCGCCTTCCCCAATGCTGAGATAGTGTGGGGTGGGGATTTTAATACGTGTTTAGACGTTAATGAAGATAGGGTGGGAAGTGAGGCAGTACGACACAGACAGTCCATGGATACCCTGGCTGGGCTCTTGGATGCTGGGTACGTGCATGATGTCTGGCGCTTGCGACACCCGGGGTCAGGAGAGCACTTTTGTTTCCACGGTACATGGGTCGTGGTCCCGTATAGATTATTGGCTGGTGTCTGAGGCGGTCTGCACGTGGACAGTGGAAGTGAAACATTTGGCCAAAACGATTTCGGATCATTCGCCAGTCTTGCTGGCGCTGCAGGTCCCTGGGGAGGGGAGACCCCCATTTGCGTGGCGGTTGCAGCCGTCATCCCTCTCGGATCAGGTATTTAGGCACACATTTGGAGACGCCATTCATAACTTTTTTCGGGAAAATGTCGGAACAGTGGATAGTGCTGGTGTCCTCTGGGAGGCGTTTAAAGTGACTATTAGGGGGGTATGTATTGGCGCGCAGGCTGGGGTTCTTAAAGATTTGCGCCAGTGGATACGGAAACTTGCTGAGGATATAACCACTCTGGATTGGGACTATGACAGCTGCCCAGATGCTGCTAAATTGGCTGAAATTAGAGACCTAGTGTCGGAGCATAATGACACGGTAGACCAGGAAATGAAGCATAGATCGCAGAGGTGCACAGCTCGATATTATGGGGAGGGGGGCCGACCCAGCCGTTCTCTAGCACAAAAAATGGCGACACCTCGCAGCCAAGCTTACACCACTGAATTAGTGGACGAGGCAGGGGAAGCACACTTTGGCACCTCGGATATCAGTGGGGTGGTATTGGATTTTTACTCAAAACTGTACGGGGAGCGTCCTCATCCATCTACCTCCGAGATCCATGACTATCTAGATGATGTAGCGTTGGGCTGGCTATCCAGTAATCAACGGGAGTATCTCACGCAGCCTTTCGACGTGGAAGATGTGAAGATGGCGATTATGTCCCTTCCCACTTGCAAGGCAGCGGGTCTTGATGGTCTCCCCAGCGAGTTCTATAAGGCTTATGCCGATGAACTAGCGCCGCAGCTGTTGGAGGTTTTTGCGGAGGCATATGACTCTGGCAAGTTGCCTCCGTCCCTAACAGAGGCCCTAATAGTAATGCTTTTGAAACCTGATAAAGCGGCCAATATCTGTGATTCATATCGGCCCCTCTCTATTATTAATATAGATGCAAAAATCTTGGCCAAGATGATTGCCACTAGGCTTCAGCCCCTGGTCACTAAACTGGTATTACCGGACCAGTCCGGTTTTATGCCCTCTCGATCCACGATGCACAATCTCCGCACTGTTTTCTCTACACTGCACTATTTTGACCGGGACTTCCAGGCGGTGGCGGTGCTGCTTGATGCCGCAAAGGCGTTTGACTCCCTCCAATGGGAGTATATGTTCACCGTCTTGCTGCGCATGGGCGTACCTCCATTCTTTTTAAAATGGGTGCGTTTGCTGTATGATGCACCAATGGCGCGAATTCGGGTTAACGGCTGGGTCTCTGAGACGTTTTCCATCAAGCGCGGTACGCGGCAGGGTTGCCAGCTGTCGCCGCTGCTCTTCGCGCTGGCCTTGGCGCCGCTGGCCTGTAAGCTGCGGCAGCACCACGCCCCGGCTGCTGATGATATGATGCTCTACGTGCGTGAGCCCGCAACATACTTGCCGGAACTATTACGGGAATATGTCCGGTATGAGCGATTTTCGGGCTTGGGCATCAACTGGGCTAAATCCACTGTGTTCCCTTTGACGGCTGGTACTCAAGAGATTGAGACGGACTTCCCATTGCAATGGTCGACAGACCCCATGAAATATTTGGGCGTTTGGCTTCATAGGGATCCTGCTGTAGTTATCTCTGCTAATTATGGTCGGGCCGTGGACAAGATCACGGACCAGGCTGCAAAATGGGCAAAGCTGCCCCTCTCACTCACGGATCGCATAGCAATCATTAAGATGATGTTTCTGCCCAAGCTGTTGTATTTGTTTATAAATATCCCTATCCGTTTAAATGTTGCGCTATTTAGTACACTGAAGTCGGTATTGCTCGCGTTCGCCTGGGGGGGGTGGAAAGCCTTGGTGTAGCGGGAAGATTCTGACACTGCCATTTGAGCGTGGTGGCTTCGAGGCCCCAGATTTCCGTCTCTATTATTTGTGTGCTCAGGCGCACCATGCACACTTTTGGTTCT
Source organism: Calotriton arnoldi (assembly GCA_963921515.1). NCBI lineage: Eukaryota > Metazoa > Chordata > Amphibia > Caudata > Salamandridae > Calotriton > Calotriton arnoldi. Next base: position 666,218 of record CAWUFW010005494.1, read on the forward strand.
TTCCACAGAGGTTTCAGCCACACACAGCAATCGAAGCTGACTCGATTTTACCTATACCCCTTGCTGCGGCTGCTCTGATTGGAGGGGGGGGAGGACCCCGGGATGAGGTTAGCCCCGTCCACTGTACGGCATGGGCCTGGCAGACATTAGCAAAACGGGCGGGGTGGATTATCTCTATGCCCCTAAACTGCCGATCGCGGCACACCCAGATATATCGGCTGCACGAGAATCAACTGCCTTGCGAGTATTGGGTAAGGTGGGGATCAAATGTCTAGGAGATCTATACACTCAGGGCCGGTTCAGGGCACTTTCGGATTTACAGACACGACATGGTGCGGACTTAATGCTGGGATTTACCTATGTACGGGTGCGACAAGCAATCCATGATATTTATCCGGGGTTCCCTTCCGAGCCATGTCCTCTGCGGGCACTGCAGGCGGTGCTGGCGGGGGAGGAGCGACGGGGCTTGATTACGAAGTTATATAACGCATCTCTCCGAGAGACCGAGCTAGCGGAGTCCCCTTCATACATTCGCTGGGCGGCGGTAGTGGGTACTACTATGACACTGGATGAGTGGAAATTCTGTTGTGAGTTGACAGGACGGCTAACGGCGAATTGTAATCTTCGAATTATCCATTTCAAATACCTACATCAGCTTTATTATACCCCTCTCCAGCTACAACGATTTGGGCTCCGAGACAGTGCGCGCTGTGTGCGTTGTGGGCGGGATGACGCAGATTTCCTCCATATGGCCTGGCAGTGCGCAGGAATCGCTGCATTCTGGGTGAAGGTTACGCAAGTACTCACGGATGTTGTGATGGAACTGGTTGCATGTGCGCCTGCTGTGTGTCTGTTGGGGTGGGTTCGTAGGCTTAAACCCTGCAATAGGCGATTGGTTGCCTTTTCCACATTGTTCGCAAAACGAGCGGTGGCACAGCGGTGGGGGGCTAAGGCTGTGCCCACAGTTAAACAATGGATCCGAGATTTACTGTATTGTAGAGACCAATTGAACATCTATGCGGAGGAACTGCCGGAGGCATCTCGCCCTAAGGACTTCTGGGCTCCCCTTACGGGTTATCTGCTCAGCAAACCGGACCTATATTGAGTTGCTGTTCATATGGCTAGGCTGCCTGTGACGGGCGAAGGATCTGCCGGAATGTATGTCACATGTCTTTTTTAGGAAAGCTACTCAGGATTTATTGTAATGGTCTGCCAAGTGCCGTGGGGGGGAGGGGGAACTGGGAGGAGGGTTGTTAATGTTGGACTTTGGTTACTACCAGAAAAATGGCTTGTATCGATATCCTTTGGACAGTGCAATGCTGCTGAACCAGCCACCTCATGTTGAGGTGTTTATTCTTGTACTTATTGCAAACTGATCAATAAAGATATTTAAAAAAAAAAAAACATCTAGTAAAGCAATTAAACAGTAGTGTGCTGGTTCCATGTGGCTGCTTTTCTTAAAGTATAGAATGGAACCGTACCATGATTGGGGCACTTGTGCGTTCACGAATGATGCCTGATAAAGAGGGCTTGTCAATGCGGCCAGACCTCTATGTCTGCTTTAAAAAGCGGGCCTGGTAAATTGTTGGGACCTGGCTCCCCTTCTTCTCTGATTGTTTGTAATACTCTCTTGATGATTCACATAGAAATCATGATTTATTCATCATTTTGTTTGGCCTTCCCATCCATTTTGGGCTTGGCTGTTTCTTGTGTTGTCTCTCCAGTATAGGGGAATTGTGCTTCCCCATGTGGCATGATTGTTTCCTGTATTGTCTCTCCACCATGGAGGCCATGTATGTGGGCAACTCACTGTGCTATAGTGACATCACTATCTACGCTGCCGGGTATTGACATCGTGCCAAGGTTCTGCCTGGTCGCTTTGACCCAGCAGGGTGTATGCTCAAAGTCATTTTCCTTCCATGTATTTAGCCAGGGTTGTGCGATACTGCTTCCTTGTGTACTTTAAATAAGTCATCGCTTTCTTATTTGATCTGTCCTTGTTATCATTTCTTACTGCCACTCTTAAAGATGATTTACTTGGTTTCTACCACGTGGTTATACCACAGATTTAGCGTGAGGGTGGTATACATTCTTGTGGACAGTTCTGTTTTTAGGTGGTTATATAATGAATCTACTACTGTTGGCCAATGTTGAAGTGATGAGTTTTCTTCAAGTAGGATGGGTAGCAGGTTTCTATTGCATGCTTTTGCCGCTATTCCATTTCAACCTTTTAATGAGTGAAGAAGATTTGGTTTCATTGGATCTTCCTACTACGTTGAGCTTGTGTGCAATTGGAATAGCTACCTGAAAGAGCAAGATAAAGGGCAAGTGGTCACTTGCAGAGCTCTGGGTGATACTAAAGTGATTACAAGCTAAAGTTATTAAGTAGTCATGAAGCTGCAATCTAAAGATGAGATGCCCCTAAAAGAACAAGGTAATTTTTGTTTTGATCCCTTATGTTTGAGAGCGGCTTGCTGAGTCCTTAGTTAATAGCTAATAACTGGTCATTGATCTTTCTTGCAAGGGGGTCCAGACCGGTTAAGAGGGACTGTTCCTTAATATCTGGATGGTAATCCCTGGTTGTTTAAAAAGGTTTTCTGTCAGGATGTCCTAGTAACTGGCATGCCTGCAGATTAAGTCGTCCAGGGCATTGCAAAATTCTTCGGTAATTTGATTTCGGCTCCCCCTGTGAAGATTCAAATACACGTTAATGATTAATATGGATTTGCACTCTTACTTTACGTTGCTCAATTATTATTGCTTAAAATAAGGGAGGGATTCTGAGCACTTGATGAGGTGAATCTTATGTTCATTGCTGTAGAGACATACATTGATACCCCCCCTGCGGGTCTGCCAACGTTATTAATTTTAATGGCTGATTGTTGTATTCCCTAGTACCCCTCCATTGCATAGGGACTGGAGGCCCATGTCCCTTGAAGACAGATAATCTCTCCTGTTTTTAGACGAAAAGTTGTCTATATTGACATAGCAGGGAATTTAAAAAAAGGGATATGATTTCCTCAAGATACCAAAATGGCTGCAGATGCCTACATCTGCTAGTGCTGCAATGCTAATGTTTTGAAGTGAGAGTATTGTTTTATTGCAGATGGTTACTAAGAGATATTGAGAATATATTAGTTGGAACCAGTTGCGTCCGCCATGGCTCCCGGGTGGGGGCGGCGGGTGCGAGGAGGTCACGGGGGAGGTCACACAGGGGGGGCGGGGTCGTGCGGGAGGGAGCATAATTTAAAAAATGAAATAAAAATAACTTACCTTTAGGCCAGGTCCCACATCTCTGCTCCTGCTCTCCTGTCTCCGACTCCAGGAACAGGAAGCAGGCAGCCAGGTTCCCTCCCCTAGGCTAATCACAACGCAGCAATGCAGCGTTGTGATTGGTCCGAGTGCCGTGACATGGCACTCAGCCAGGGGCTGGAGGGGTTGACATGCTCTCCATGCAGGCTGTAATGCAGCCTACACGGAGAAGGGGAAAGTGTGCATGACTGCTTTGGGCAACCCGAGAGGGCCAACCAGTCATTGCGCACTTAGGAGTGGGCAAACCACTCCTCCCCTGCCCTGCTCCGTTAGCAGAGAAGCCCCGCCCACCCACAAAGGAAACATAAAATGGTAATAACTGAAAGTTATTATCATTTTATGTTTTTGCTTCTCGCACTGCGAGAAAGCAGTGGGTAGAAGCTCCTCCGCCATAGCAGAGGAGCCGCCACTGGTTTCAACGTCACTTCTCTCACAATCCAAAAATATATTTGGATAAATACCAAAAGAGGAGGGAAAATAAATATGGGTAAATACCAAAATAAGAAGGGAAAACAAAATACGGTTGAATACAGAAATATAAAGAAGTAAATGCCATAAAATTAAGAGGTCTAAATATATACACCTTTGCTGTTTATAGGACACGTGTACATTATCACACATTAACAACTTCTTTACTTTTTACAAAAACTGAGATATCTTGTTATTTTCAATGGTTCTCCAATGAGTTTGCTTGGTAATTTAATTAAATAGTTGTCATCATTAACCTCAGGAAAAAAATCCTTGAGTGCAACTACTTGAACCCTGCTCTTATTACACACACCCACATTCTTCTAGTTACATTGCAAGGGCTTAAGTCCATCGAATTCTGACAACTTACCAATAGGTCCACATTCTGGTCTACATTCCCTAGTCTGCCAAGAGCTAGAGTTGACCACTAACATACTCCATTTGTTCTAAATAGGGTGAGCTTCCCGATACAATGTCAGATGGCATTTGTGCACCGGTGATTGTTTTCCAGATGACATACTCAACAGCAACTCTACCATCAGGAAAACAACCACCTGCCACCCTCTAAACCAGGCAGGGGATGCAAGGGTTGGGGAGATATGGCATACACCAATTTTTGCCAGATGCCCAGTTAGTGCCCAACCATAAGTGAAGTATGCTTTTTATAAAGGAGATAAGTTAAGTAATTAACGATCCATGTTGCACTGGCTTAGGTGCTCCTTCAAGGGCAATGATTCCCAGCACAGAGAGACACTCCACTTAACCTGAATCAACGTGGTCATTATGAGCCTATCCCACTTTGGGCTCCAGAGGAAAAGTAGCCTACTGCAGCACATCATGAGTGATCCCACTATCTCCATATCTCCCTCAGACTCTAGGCCCAGCTATCATCATCCCCATGGTATCTCTGACCAGCTTGTAAGGATGCAAATATTTCCTTCAGCCCACAGCACTCCTTGCAGACAGTGGAAAACTTTTGACTAGCCTACTGAATAGACCTCATGGTGTACAACTGCAGGCAGAAAAAACAGGAAGAAGTTTGGCTGTCCCAGCCTTATACATTTACCCAGAATGGGTGGAGTCAGAGTGCTGGACAGAGGGCATTAAAAAAAGGGAGAAACCCATTCTGTCTGCAAGCCAGGAAGGCCTAAAAACTGTTCAGACAAGAGAAGGAAGGAGAAAATAAGACGGTAACGATATTTTTTTCTACGCTCTACTGCATAGCTTAAAGGTTTTTTTAGTTAAAGGTCCAATGCACTGGATACTTTATTATAGCCTTATAGCCCACCTTTGCGGGCTATACTGGCCGAAAAAAGGCCCACTCCAGTGTTCAGCTTGGGCCTTTAACATGGGAGCAGGACTTCAATGCCAGTATAGCCCAGCTACAGAAGGCAATAAGGCGATTAGAACATTCTTTCATTAGAGAGCAGAATGTTCTAACAAAGAAAACAAAGGCCTCACGGAGCCTGAGAGGACTGAAATCCCGTCGGGCTCCGTGAGGCCTTTGTTCACAGCAACAGCTGTGAAAGATAACATTGGAATGTTGGAGCTCCAGGCTTCTACCAGTCATTAGAAGCCCAGAGCACTCCATTGTTTTCATTGGAGCTCCCAACATTCCAATGTTCTAACAAAGTATGGTGTCTAGAATGTTGCGATTAATATTGCTGATAGGACAATAGTGGTCAATTGCCTTGACAATGCATCATAAATGTTTGCTTAGCTGTGAACAGACATTTTGGACGTTCATGCATTCTTCACTTTACATGATGTGACTCTTGTCATCTCTGCAGGCTTAGAAAGCTTTAAAGGAAAATACCTTCATAGCGGAGAATACAAACATCCAGAGGGCTTTCAAGGAAAGAGGGTGCTTGTGGTTGGGGTCGGCAACAGTGGAGTGGATATCGCTACGGATCTCAGTCGCGTAGCTGCAAAGGTATAAGAAGTTTTGTGTTTTCCACTAGAATATTGCAGAAAAAATATCGTGAGGCCAAAATATTGAGGCCTAAAATCATTATTGTATTGCATTGTATTGTGGGATGTATGTATAGGTAAGTATAGGTTTACTATATGCAACTTCACATATAGGTACCCACATAATATACATCTTCAAGGTATCTCGATGTGAAGTCAAGAATAGAAAATCTATACTTACCTGTATGCATGTACCTTCACAATATTTTGGTTCTCGATATTTAGAGCTTGATATTTTGTGAATTGCAGTTTGAAGTTTGTGAGTGGCACTACTTAGGACTACTTTACGTACATCAAAATGCAGTTTGTGATTCGGGCACTCACTGTTTATGGTCTTGAAAGGTTGTTGGGCAGCCGGTTGAAAACAATATATAGATTTTCATTGAGATGTTTGCTATTGTGAAGTATGTCTAAGCCCATAGCTCTCACTTTTCATTAGTGAAAAGCATAATATCATCATAATTGTAGTAGGGCGCTGAAATATTCATGCACATTGAAATATCCACTTTTCATTACTGAGTAAATTGTGATTACCTTTGGCAAAGTCAGTGGTCCTCACTTTTTATAATTGCACACCTTGCATGATTTGCTACAGGCAGACATGGGGGTATTTTGACTTTAGGGGTAGGAGCTTGTTGCCACCCAGAGCGTTAATGGTGCCTCAGACCTACTGGGTCCAGGCTAGATGTAAGGAGATAGGAAATCCCTGCGGCCTTCCTTTAGTATGCACCCAATGTAGTTTGTGAGGCATTTAAAGGGATGTTTTCATTCTGTTTTCCACCTGTCGTTTAATGCATATTTGAAATTTAATGTATAGTATTTAGTGTGTGAATAACAGTATTTTTCCTTTTTTTATTTTAAAGAAAAAATCACTGACTGGACATTGGGTGTTATTTATTGAGTTGATTAGTTTTGAGATTTTAGGCCATAACACATCCCCGAGTCACCCGTGCACTGCTCTGCCTTAATGCCGTAAGAGTCAAGTTCTAAAAAGGTTATTTGGTTCCCCGTTTGAGGGTCCACAGTACAGGGGATCCAGGACACTAGAAGCAAAAGCCCCTAGCTGACACAATTGAGGCCCAGTAAATTCTGATTACCTTGGGATCTTCGAACCGAGACATCTCACAATAGATTTAGGCCCAGATCCAGCTACAGTGATTAAACGGTGCTTTCTTCCATTGGCTGTAGTTACATGGGTGTCAATTCAGAAGATAGAGTTCCAAAGGTTTCCTCACATGTGAGTTTGTGGAAGGTGACAGTAGATTGAAGTGAAAGAAGTAGCAACAGCATGCATGGATGGTGTGGTCTATTCACCTGGACAACTACTGATGATGTAAATGCTTTGCATTTTAATTCACTGTAGTTAAACTTAACTTACATGGATATTGTGGAAATCCAGCCCTCTTGGACTTCACTATATTACATGGATAAGCAGTTTGTAGTCATCACATGACGATTTCGTACACATCACCAGCAATGGAAGAGGGGCCTGATGCCATCTCTGCTACGTGTATGGTCCCTAAAGTGAGTTAACAAGAATATACCTATAAAGTGGTTTGGTGATCAAATATCCTGAAGGAGAAAATGCCAGGGAAGCACTAGCTTTTAAGAGTCCATTATAACAACACATTAGCTGTCTGTGATCTCACTTTCTGTTCAGGATTTTGTAAATGATGGAAACTCTGAGAAACTGGGTAGTTGGTTGACTGGTGTGTGAGCCCTGGTCAAGCAACGGACACAATCCCGTGCAGGGTGAACCACAAAAAGTAATTAATTTAACCTGTGCTTAACACAGTGTAGCTTGGCACAAAAAGCAGTCAGGTTTAACTTAGAGGCAATGTGTAAAGAATTTATGCAGCACACAAAAAGCAATAAAGTAAAAACAGAACAAAAGAAAAACCAAACACCAATTTAGAAAAATTGTGTAATTTAAAAAAAATGATTTGACACCAAAAGGACAAAAATCCAATAAGTAGAACAGGAGTTATGAATTGTTAAAGTTTTTAGTAAAAATTGTGCCTAAAAGATCAAAGAGCCAACAATGGACATCTAGTTGCATGAGACCTGTCAAAGTTGAAAAATATGGCCACCTGTGATGGAGCGCAGTTCGGATACAAGAAGTGTATTGGGCCCTGTCAGGGCTTATGTTTGGACTTAGAAAAATTGTCAAAAAAAAGAAGGCTGCACGCGGTATCCAAGGAGGGAGAATTGTCGTCGGGGAGCCTAGGGTCGAAGCCATAGTGAAGATTTCACGTTCTGACTGAGTCATTTTTATGGAAGTCGAAAATCTCAAGTGGGACGAGGTAGAGGGCTGTAGTCAGGACAGTTCCAGGGGTTCAGATACCCCTTTAGCGAAGGACCGCTGAAAAGGATTTGCTGCTGCGGAGAAGAACATAGAGGGAGCAGCCACAAAGTCAGGTCAACCAGTGATGCACCTTGGGCGGATAGACGAGCAGGTTGGTCCCGGTCTCCTCTTGGTTCTCAAGGCAGTTTTTTGCCAAAAAATGAAGTCCTCAGTTTTGGCTATCTGAGCACCGTTAGTACAACAACCAAGGATCAAGGACTGGTGGGACACCAATTAGGGGTTCTGGACTCACTCAGGCTGGGTCAAGGTGGTGCAGGTTCAAGATTGTGGTAGCCTTTTATGTCCCTGTGGCTCTGAACAAGAGGTCAGCAAAATATCCCTTGCAGTCACTCTGGTAGTCCTGGGTTGAGGTGAAGATGCAGGTTTAACAGCAGGGCTGGCCTCTGAGAGCTCAAGGCAAGCTCCAGACAGCAAAGCAGCTCCTCCAGGTACAGCAAAGCAGTTGTGCAGAGTGCAAATCAGTAGGCAGTCCTCTGATAGTTCTTTCGCAGGTCCAGGAGTGAACTGAAGAGTGGGTCTGAGGGTCTTAGTTCTATACCCTGGTGCCCTTCCTCTGGAATGTGGGAGAAGCTTCTAGAAAGGTTCTTTGAAGTGCATGGAATTTCATGACTTCCCTGCCCTCGCTCCAAGCTCGCTGCAGTGACAATGTGGAGGTGATAGGTCCTTTGCGTGAATGCAGTGCACAGCCTACTCTGTTGCAAGTGGGGCTGTGCTCAGCTCCATCTTCCCCATCCTGTCAGCAGATGGCCCATTCAGGCACACCAAATCCCTTTATTGTGTGACTTTGTGTGAGGAATTCACAAAGTCTAACTGCCAGTTACACCCAGTCATGTGACCCAAGACAGGCTTCAGGCACAAAAGTGCTAAGAGCAGGAAAATGCCAACTTTCTAAAAGAAACATTTTCAAAATTGTAATTATAAATCTGACTTTACCATTAAAGAAGAGTTTTCATTACAATTTCATAGGTACCAAAAATTAACTGGACACCTGGTCTCAATCAAAAGTTAGCACTTATCGAATATAATAAGGCAACCCAATGTTATCCTATGGGACAGGTAGGCCTCACAGTAGTGAAAAACGAGTTTAGGAGTCTTTCACTGTCAGGACATCTAAGTCTTTAAAAGTACATGCCCAACCTTTTCATTACAATGCACCCTGCCCTTTGGGCTACCTAAGGCCTACCTTAGGGGTGACATATGCAATACAAGGGGAGTTTAAGGAAGTGCTTAAGTTGTAAAGAAATAAGTGCCATGGCCATGGTCAGGAAGCCCCTGCAACTTGCACCACCCATTGCCAAGGCCAGTGCAGCCAATGACAGTGCCAACAATACTACTAATAATCACACTCCTACAAGTGTGCCGATTCTGACGATTCCTGGCCCCCAAAGCAATACAAATAGCTTAGACGGTCAGGTATTGGTCATTTTTTTAATGTATATTGAATTAATAAACAACTGTTGTGCTCATCTCTAAATTAGACACATAGTGCCACGTTGGGCAGAGTGTCATAAGTGCTGGTGCTGACAACTAAGTGTTGGTGCTGAGCACTGGAAACCACCGGCTCTAATTAAGCACAAGTTTAAGGCTTGGCACAGGGTTTATATTGCCAAGTCGAATTTGCAGTTTAAAATTGCATTCAGGCTGCTATGTCTGGCCAGGGAGATGTGTAAAGTGCTTCTGAAGTGGGTGCTGCAGGCTCACTGATAGCATTTAATTTACAGGTCCTGGGTGCATGGTATAACACTCTACAAGGGACTTATGAGTCATTAAGTTGCCAATCACGTGCAAACCAATTTTACCATGTTTAGGGGAGAGAGCACAAGCACTTTAGCAGTGGTTATCAGTGATAAAGTTCACAAAGTCCTATGGACAACAAAAACAAATTCAGCAAAGAAAGTGGAGGGTAAAGGCAAAACACTTGGGGATGACCCTGCAGAGAGGGCCAGGTCCAACAGGGACCAAAATAACCTTGGCCAATTAGTCCTTAAATCAATTGATCATTCCAGAAATCCCCCCAAATATTGAAGCGGTCAATAGCTAAGTGGTGCCTCTGGTAACAGGACTCAGGAACCTAGGCAGTGGATGCAGAATACTAAGGTAATGTCAGAAAGTATTAACTTCATACTTTGTATCCAACTGGATGATGCATTCTTCCACTCTTCACTGCAACCACCATTGACAAACATAATATAAAATGTTGTGTAATAGTAGATAGGGTAATGGTTAGGAGAGAGAAAACAAACATTGGATAAACACTCTGACTCATCACTTCTCTGGCACTGACATTTACAAGTAGTAATAGGCACCTAAAGACAACAAATATATTTCAGTAATCTGCCATGAATATTCTGCATCTAGCCTCAGTAGTGAAAGGATATTCCTTAAACATAGCTCTGTGTAACCAACTCTCTGTGTTCCTAACACAAAGATTGACTTCCTGAAACTGCAGTATATTAAGATTTAAATAGCTACCATAGGTTCGGTAAACCTCCTCTATCGGTAAGATAACTACCTCAGACTTTATAATATGCACCTTCTGTTTATTGATTGAATTTGATCATAATGTATATCTTGTACAACTGAAAAATAATTAACATTTGCTAATATTAAGCGAGACCTATTTTAAATAATATAAGTATAATTTTCTTTGAATACACATTCGTATATACATAGCATAATTAATCATAATCTCAAAGCTAAAATCTTCCCATTCATTCACAGAAAAAACTAAAGTTAAACATTTGTAAGCAATTCTAAAAGCCTTCACTGCTAAGGCCAAATGTTCAATCAGTAATTCAAAGTTCATTTTTTCCCTACAAAATTGAACTTCCAGAATACTTCTCTGTATTCAAAATGTCCTCCAGTAAGCATTCAATAAAGTAACTGTTCTCCACACGTGAGTCACAAATCCAAAAAGCAGGATCCAGGCTGCAGCAACATTGTAGTACAATTGCCCAGAAGGATCGCTGTGTAACATGAGGGAAGGTTTACCTGATAACCCAGGATGGCCGGCTTCATCTCCAAACATTGTGGGAGATCAAGGGTTCCTGAGATTTGCAGTTTCGCTGCCAGGTGCCTTTCTCCAGGCTGCGCTAACACTCTGTGAACACCGCCAACCTTCTTTTCTTGAAATAAACTCAGCACAAGTGAGTGTGGACTATGAAGTCCCCACACATACCAAGCCCCTAGTGGTAAACCATGCTTCCTGACCTGCTTTCTGACAGATAATAGTACACAATAAGAACTTGTTCTCCAGGCCACACAGGTCAGTTATGTGGAGACCGACCCCTTTGTGGTCTTAGTAGAATCGAGTAGGAACTATAAACCACTCCACTAACCTTTTATACTTATCAGCTCAGTACTTTTATCACACTTCCACATGAACGTTTAATACTTTATAAATAAAGTGGTTTTTAACTTTTATGAAGTGAAGCAAGAGAGGCAGTGGAAAAGAGTAAGATAACAGCACCTCCATGAGGGTTTGTGCATAGTTCCCCTTCCTATTGTGCAATATATGTTTGCAGAACCACACTAGTCTAAGAACACCTTAAGAAGAAACCGCAGAGACAAGCCATGGGTTGACACATTTCCCACACTAATGGACCTATACCAGATTGGCTATTTATGCTGCTAACAACAAAGACTGATTTATTTACTTTTAACTGAAACAGAGAGTAGTTTTCAACAAACAGTAATACCCTATACACGCTCATAAAAATTAAGGCAAAGCCAGTGTTGTCACCGAAGATTGTACTCTTTTGTACAGTTTGGGCCTAGTGGTGAACATCTAACATTCTAAACTATAGAGATGGAAAGGCTATGTCCTAAGTATGTGTCTTGGTGAGAAAATCCAGAGTATGGGAATTAATTTGATTTGAATTATAATTTATATAGTGCTCGAATGCCCTGGGGCGTCTTGGTGCTGATGCTTTTCATGAGAGAGAAAAGACGATGAAAGAGAACGCTGCTGTAGAAGATGAGAAAAGACAGAATGCAAAGGAAATGTGGGGAAACTGCAAAACCATATAATAATACTATTCAGAGTCCTCAGGCATGGTTCATCTGAACACTATTTGGGACAAACCTGTTTCACCAAAACTTATAGTCCAATAGATCCAATACCCGGCATCATGGAGATCTAGACATTCATAACATGTTACTTCCTTCAGTGACTGACAGCCACTGAAAGATCTGCAAAGATCATTACTGTAGCATGCACATACATGTATGTAAAGCCTAATGCTATCCAAACGCTGATGACCTAGGTGTCGCTTGGATCTATGACAGGACTGCAGCCCTGAAGCATGCCTCAGGAATGCGGAGTCTGACCTTCAGACACATATTGCCACATCCTCTAATAAACTTACTACCTAATCACCTGCAAGACATGCAACAATGCTTCTCTAAGGTAGAGATCTTTCTCTTTTTTCTGGACACTTCGATCACCAGATGCTCTCATCAGTTTGAACGAAGGTGTAAATACGCTCACAAATCCTACAGCGGTACTCATGTGAAATTCCCACCTTGTGGTAATTAGCCTTCCTTGATGCTGCTGGATGTCCTGAGGGGGTCAAATCATCACTTAGTGCTTCCTTTGAGAAGGATGTCCACATTTAATACTTGTCACTCTCCATGCGTGGATCGCAGCCTGGTCCTGACTACTTCCTGCCTCCACCAACAGACTAGGCCAGGGGAAATGCGAGCATCAGCCTCATCTTGAATTATATCCAAATAAGATGTATGCCAGACTCATTGAATCAGTTCTAGCATATTTCCGACCCCCTTGGGCTCATCCCAATCTCAGTGGGCAGGAAAAAGTGACAGAAGACAAAGACAGGCTGCCTTGATCTGTCAGTAACTTTAAAAGGAAGCACAGTCATGTCAGTACCTGCAAATGATACAGGATGAAAAGTTCACCAACCAGGAATGATCACCAATGAATAGCCTTGTTTAATTCTTAAAGCACTCTTACACCAAGATCTCACCCTCCAACTGAAATAAAACAACAATCTAAGCTTGACAAAGCTTCCATAAAATGAGATTGATGTGGGATAAGGATTTCACAACAATCTCTTGAATGGGCAAAGGAAGGAGTGTTAGATCTGACAGCCTTGGAGTGGTCTTCTCACCAACCTTTTGCCAGAGGGTGAGCACAGGTTAATTTAGGGTTTGCCTGCTTCTTACCCTGACTAGGATTGTGGTTGCTGCCTGACTTTGGGCTCATTCCCTAGTCAACCAAGAACCCAATTTCTAACAAGGAATATTGGGCCAGCCTTCTGAAAAAAACGCAATCTTTCAAACAACACTTCTAGATCACAGCATAAATGATCTCTTTAAATTTGTTCATTCTGAATTTGTCCACTTCAGCTGGTGATTGCTGGTTTGAATGTACAACAGAAGGAGTGGAGACTCTGCTGGCATCATTAGCCATAGGAGATGATTGCATGTAACTAGGCATAAGGTCCAGTCTTTGGTTTCATTTTAAAAACAATTATAATCATCATAACAATTGGTTCAATTGAAGTGAAGCAGGACTAGAACCCGCAGAGTGCATTAGATTGTTAAATAAATGAAAGGCTAGGACTGGATCACTGTGTCTACGATGACATGGGTTGATCCAGCGGTAATTTCATGGTAATTTCTCAATGCAAAACCTCATTACCTCTAGTTTACCGCTTAAAGAGATGGACCTTTGCCACCGTGTTATCATCCATCAGGAGACTTTACATAAACATGAAAATCAAATGCAAATAATATTTAAGGCAATAATGAGAGTTGTGAGTAGTTTTAAAGGGTTTTATTTTCTAGTCAAAAGTTAAGGTTCTCTGACCCTTTATTCATTATTCAAATATCAATCAGGTTACAGAATTGAAAAAATAGGAAAAATAGAATTAATACAGAACATATTATAGATTGCATACAAGGCACTCCATAAAGGAAGGGAAAACCTGTTTCTATGTCAGTCAGAAAACTCTTAAAGAGTTTTAAGAAAATGCAATTCTAGAGTGAGTTTTGCAAGGCTAATCAATAATTAATAATTAGCAAAAATCTCCCATAAAGAGAAATAAATGCATAAGACAAATAAGTCTTTGCAAGGCCAGTTAGTCAAAGCATGAAACTTAAAGTTTAAGAATCTAAAATCTGTACTGCTCTCAGCTGCTCTCTCTGCGCTCGTCTGTGCATCTATGCCTGTCTGTGTCTGACACAGAAGCTGGGCATGGCCCCTCCTTCCTCCTTGGCTTCGCAAAAGTGTCTAATCTGCCTTGTGTCCTGCTAAAACAAATATGAGCAGAGCCAGCCTACCTCAGCTTAGCAACCAATATTTCAAGCAAAAATTCACGTGACTTGGTCTTTGTAACTTGTCCAATTAGGAGCTTCAGAACACATCGACACCCCATGGGCTGACTGGACACGTCATCAATCAGGCGAATTCTTGTATCACATTTGAGTCTTGTACTAAATGACTAACATCCTGAAAACAATTACATTTTCTGCAACAAAAAGTATCAATCATGCGGAAACAGAGAATACATATTATAAGAAAAATGTGTGCTTTGCACTTTTCACTCCACGTTATGAAGTGAAGTAAGCTTTGTTTAAACAAATTGTAAACTGATAAAAGTATGCAAAGGTCTTTCATGAAGAGACGGAAACAGAGGGCGTAAATTATAAGAAAAGTTCTTTCATGAAAGCTGGGAGGGAAAGAGCACACATTCCATTCCTAATCTTCAAGGCTAAAAGCCACAGGAAGTTTGAGCCTGCCAAAGCAAAGTCAGCCTTTCTACACCATAAAATGCGTGTTAATTCAGCACAATATATGCTACTTTGAAAGTTCAAAACACATTTCTAAATTAAATGTATATTCTATAGTGAGGTTAAATCTTGAATAATCACAATTATACAACCATGATTAATTAATTGTGCATGGTTTTGCATGAAAGCACTTTAGACTGAAAGCATTTTTTACCAGGCCTCATTCATGTGTCATGTGTTTTCACTTGCACCAGAATTCTGCGTGCCATTTTTCTAAGATGCAGTTTGTCTGAAACTTAAAGCAGAGCAATGCCTAAATCAAGGTGAAATCTGGCTCCATCAGGGTCATCTGTTAATCTTTGTTTTAGGACCCGTGTAACATGTGCTATTGACATCTTGACATGTAACTTGGTGACAAACACAACATTCAGAAGCACACGCAATGCCCTACTATATTTATTCAGTTCCTGAAGTTCCATTAATATGTAAGGGCTGAGCACAAATGACAAACAAATTCTGTTGCAAGTTAGAAGGGAAGGCGTGGCCTGATCTCTGCTTTACTTTGCAGGTCTTCATCAGCACCAAGAGAGGGGGTTGGCTACTCAGCCGTGTTGGTGATTACGGCTTCCCCTTCGACACACTGATGACCACAAGGTTCAAGACTTGGCTTCGGTTATCCCTCCCAGTTCCTGTAACAAACTGGATGTTTGAGAGGAAGCTCAATCAGTGGTTTGACCAAGAAGCCTATGGCTTGCAGCGTGACAGGTATGTATTACAAAAATGAGTTTACTCAGATCATTTCCCTTTCAAAATGTTGGCCACCAAGGGGTGTCACCAAACAGCGTTCCCAGGAGATCAGACTGGGTGTATTTGTAAATTTTGTTAATCAAATATGCTCACACTGTTAAATCTAAATTGCAGAAAATATGTGGCACAAACATGCCTGAGGCACTGAGACACCTCAGACTGACTGTATGGCAACTCCACTCTCCAAATGTCACATAGCATACTAAGTCATCTTTATTTTGTATTCTTTTGGCATTTTAAGGGAGCTTCTTGAACTCCTCACAATACAAAGAAGCACACAATACATACATGCAGACATCTAGAGCTCCCTAAGATCTAAGGATCCACTGCCACTCTTACTAACCAGTACAAGCAATAGCCCACACAAATAATACCTACCACTGAGAGAAAGGAAATCAAGCCAAGCATATGCATAGCTCAGTACCAACCAAGTAAGCCATTCTCACTGAAAATTGCACTTAACCATCAAGCCGCTAAAAGGAGATTCACTTTGGGGACTCGTGAACTCTAAAAAAACACTTCTACTCCAGAGTGGCTTTTTCTGAGCAGCATCCCTCAGCATTGCAAGCCCTGCAATGGCATGCACATCAGATGCATAGTAGATCTTCTGACATTCATAAATAAAGCAAAGCACCCTCCTCCACTCACTGGCACCAACCCCCCTTAACAATCATAGGGCTTTTTTACAAGTCTCTTGTGCCGCTGGTGCGTCACTTTTAATATGGGAAAAAGTGACATACCGGTGGTGCAAGGGACTTGTAAATAAGCCCCCATGGGCCTCATTTACGAGACCCTAGCGGCTCTTTTGTGCCGCCGGAGAATCACTTTTTTGATGCTCCGGGGGCGCAATGTGCTGCAGCATATTTACTAGGCCACGCAAAGCCACTTTGCATGGCTTTGGTTTTCATGGCCTTGTAAATATGGTTCCCTCTCACTAAGAGCACTGCATGAAAGGGGCATTCCATGGGTGTTGCTGTGGGTGTTTTCATGCAACACCCATGAAATCTGAACCATTCCCAGATTTACGAGGAATCGTAAACCTGGGAATACGTCGGTTTCTAACGTCACCCCATGGGTGGCATTAGGGAGGCGCAACGGGGAGAAAAATCCCTATTTCTCCTAGTTTTTTCCTCTTTCTATGTGTGCAGGAAGGAGGAAATCACCTCCATTGATTGATTTTGTGCAGAAAGGTGTCCCTTCCTGCATAAAATCAATCATCTCCGCAATGCAGGCACCCTTGCGACATGGCGCAAGAGTGCCTCCGTTGGTGCTAGGCTGCTTTTTTAGCTCCGGCGCAGGGGTCAGTACAGGAATGCACCGCATTCTTGTGAATATGGTGGATTCCTGCACTTTTAGAATGATGGAGCGTGGCGCTGCAAAATTGCTGCGCCATTTTATTGTAAATGAGGCTCCATGGGGCTTATTTATGAGCCCTTTACGGCACTTTTACACCGCCGTTCTGTCACTTTGTTAACGCACTGGTTCATA
Organism: Calotriton arnoldi; assembly: GCA_963921515.1. Lineage (NCBI taxonomy): Eukaryota > Metazoa > Chordata > Amphibia > Caudata > Salamandridae > Calotriton > Calotriton arnoldi. The sequence continues at coordinate 683,382 of CAWUFW010005494.1, forward strand.
AATAATGCGCCAAGTTGCGCCATATTTACAAAGTGACGCATCTAGGCACTTTGTAAACCCCTACGCTACATTATACCTACGTCAGGTATAATGTATGCAGGGTGGGCGTTCCCCTGCAAGAAAGCCTCGTAGAAGTGCTGCAGTGAGATGTATCAGATTTCACTGCGCCACTTCTAGGACGCCACTGCGTCAAAACCTTGCGCCTGCCTCACACAGGTGTAAGGGTGACGCAGTGCAATAGGTATAGGCCTACTCTGACGTATCGGTTAATCCTTGCGATATGGAGCGCCGTACAGTAAATACGGCGCATCCATGGTGTCACTAGGAGGGTGCACTGAAAAGTGTTGCATCGCTGTTTTCACGCAGTGATGCAACAGTTTTCATAAATGAGGCACCATGTGTTCAACTTGTACAAAACATTTGATTCACTCAACACATCACCCCATTCTCCGTTCCTCTGTCAACTGCCCTAAATGTTTATACCTGGCAGTAATGATGTTCTGTACCCACGTCAATACAGCTTTGTGCCTACCAGCGTTATTGACATCATCTCAGTCCATCACCTTATAACCCTGTCTACCTTTTCCTGGTGAAACCCCTGGCACATCATGCAACATGCTACATCCAACAACACCATGCCATCACCAAGTGCAACACTGGCACGGGTCTAACAGAAACGGTACTCAACACATTCAATGTTTTTCGAAGCAAATAAATGAAGAACAGCTATATTCAACCTACCACAACATTCATCACACAACAACAATCCAAACACTCGACATAGCAGAACTAAAAAAACGCACTGTACTGCACACCAAACTTAAATGACCTGAAGGCAAACCAGAACGCCCAATGAAGCAAAACAAAAAGGGGCGCCACATGCTTCCAGACTACTCCTGTTCATCCTGGGAAGCAAACATTCAAAGCAACGCAGTAGCTCCATGCACAACAAGCATTTGCAATGCAATCGGTCTCACCTTTCAGACCTTATAAGTATTTATTCATGCAGGCATAGACTAAATACAATCAATAACAATAGAAATATCCAATTAAATCATGCTGATCAAAAAATGAATTGACTTTTTCTGCTTTAGGAAAAGATGCTCTTACCATTAAACTGCAGAGTGCCAATACTATTGACTTCAGAGAGATAACCAACTCTGCCACCCATTAGTGTTTTAAACAAATCATCCTCCCGGTGGGCGAAGAGGGCACCCTCACTCCATTGATTGATATAGTTATTCTAAAAGACTACTTCAGCACAAACCTTCATTTGAATAAGAGCAGAACAATTTGTTCAGAAAAATAAATACAGCAGCGCTTGCTGGCAAAGGAGTAGGTTTATCATGCACCAAATCTGCAAATGCATGCACTCATTTTACTTTTATGCCACTGAAGACGTTAATCATGCGCTCGAAATAGCAAAGATTGCCGTCGAGTTAAAAGTCTAAAAAAATACAAAAAGGGAAAAATGAAAGCAATGGCAGTGCTTTTTACTAGTGAACGACATAACTCGACTTCACAGGCTAGCACCACGTAGAACAGAGTGATAAAACATAGAAACACCTTATTTTTTAGGTCTCGCCTATGCAGTGTGCATGCGCTGCATAGGAGGGCCTTTAGCCGTCGCTCTGCTCATTTTCAAGCACACACTCGTGCTTGTGGCGGCATCCACCTTGCGGGAGCGAGCAGCGGCGCGCCACAAGCACGAGTGCAGTGCTTGAAAATGAGCAGACTGCTCTCCCAAGCGCGCGCGCGCGCACCACTCGCGGGCTCACCTCCTGCTCCCCCTCTCTCTCACGCGCGCACCACTCGTACTTGTGAAACCAACAAAAACAAGAAGTGTTAAGTGGCCGTCCCATCGATGGAATATACCACCTTTACGTTTGCAGATGCCAACCAAAACATGTTGTTTCTAGCGTATCAAAAGTTACTTAGAATGTGGCTTGGTGTTGCTGCGCTGTGGATAACCTTTGTAAAGCTAGCCTGATCACCTTTCAGCTGCTTGTTGTATTTAGTTGTTAATGAGGTAGTAAGGAGGTTAAACCTTTATCAAGACAGAGTTAACGGGCACAGAGGACACAATAATGACGTAATACTATCAAAAATTGTGCCACATAATTTGGCTTTTCTTGTCATATAATTTACCTAACCCTGCTGCTTAAATGGGTCTTCCTTTGCCGCAAAATTCCACTGGCCTGGATCTTATCCACACAGGTGTGCAAAAGTAGAGGTGTGCACAACAGGGGTTGCCTCCTCCGGGCATTCTCTGTGTGGCTCATTTCATGTCATAGAGCTGCTCCTCGCGTCAGTCCCTGCTCCTGGGACACTGCCGGAGCCAGAATACATCTCAACGCCGCCCTCTGTGCTCCCGGCGGCTTTGGTCAGAAGAATGTCCGGTGTCAACATTGGCACTCTTTTCTCGTGGACAGACTCCGCCAACTACCAGTGAAAACTCGAGTCACAGTCTTTGGAACTACTGTTAACATGATGTTCTTTTGTTGACATACTGACCTTAATTTATGCAGGCACGCCATGTCAGAGAAGCGTTCGGAATCTTTTATTAATGCAAGTGTAAGGTCTGGCTTTCACCCAGGTGTGAAGACGTTCCGTGAAACCCGGCACTAGCTACAGGCTACATCAGGGCTGGGGTTTCTTTTATGTACAGTCCGTACTGTGGTGAGGGTGTATCGTTTCGGCGTGTGCCCTTTTTCGGTGTCATGTGTCTGTAAGTTTCACATGTATGCCAAGTGGTCATAGATATTCGGTAGGGGGCTTGCAAGGGTGCTGATTGTGTTGAAGTGTGACACCACGGTTTCCCTCCTCATAATGTAAAGCAACCATTGCCCCCTAGCAATTAGCTGGCATAGCATAAAAGCCAAACCTTCTGTTTCTGCTTTTCAGCGGCGCTAGACCCTACAGCTTTAACAGTCATCTGATCACTGTGGATTTTACGTGTGAGCGCGTAAACTCCAGATACTTGAACAAGAAGAGAATGTTGTTATTTTCTGGGAGGGCCTTGTTAGGCCAAATGTCATATAGTGTCACTTAAGCTGATGTCACCGGTATGCTAATTAGTTGTTTTGAAACCTAAAAACTCCTACCTCTATTTTTGTCACAGCATGTTGTCAAGTATGGCGTTGGTGAGTGCCGCACACTCTGATGGGGAGACCTCCCCTTTAAATTCCTCCTAGTCAAGCGCTTTACCCTTAGTCATCAGAGGAAGGATCATGAAATTCTTTTTTTTTTTTATGTGCCCATGCTTGAGGCACAAAGTGGCAATTATCGATCATAACCTTACTCAGTAACAGCCCATGGTGTCTGTAGTAGTTACCATTACTTTAGTCCTTCACGGGTGACTTTTTTCTTCTCAAAATGTGTTTTTTACGGACACCAGGGCCCTAGCGGGACTGCCCCTGCAGCGTGTACTGCACTAGTTCAGCACAGGACACACCAACTTCTAAACCCTGGTTGTGCTCCGTAAGAGGGGTGACAAGACATTATTTTTCCCTTCTCTGTGTCTCTAGACACATTTGTTCTGCTAAACAACGTGTTTTCGCTGGTTTGCCAAGGAGTGTTAATGTAAGCCCCTTAGCAGTGAGATGCTGGTATTTGCATCTGAAAGACTTTCTTTGACCCCTCACCCAGTGGGCTGTTTAAGCCGTAAATGCCTACAAGAAAACAAGCATTGGCATAGCCAATAGGTCTCGCCTTTGGGACCTTATAAGTGTTTAGCCATGCAACAGTTGATGTTGTTGCACCAAGGATATTGTGCTGCATAACTAAATACTTATAAGGCCCCAAAGGCGAGACCTATTGGCTATGCCAATGCTTGTTTTTAGAGAGAGCCATATCGAATTCATGTACAATGGAATGAAAGAGAAACATTGGCGCTTCCCAGAGAAGAAAATATTAGCATTATTTTAGGTTTTCACTGAGTGACACACTTGCTCTCTATTTTGTATATTTTCAGCCTCAACCCAGAGACAGACCGAGAACTGCTGTTAACAGAAATGTCATCCCCATGCGGGAAGCCACATAAAATATCCTGCCAGCCTCCAAATCTGGAGCACGGCATGTTTGTTGAATGTTTACAGCGTTGCGATTTTAAAATGCTTTGTGGACCGCACATGTAGAACCCTTGTAACAAACAACTGCTAAAAGTTATATAAAAGGGGTAAGATACGTTACATAAATGGAATTGCAAACACATACCTTTTCCAGTGCCTGTACTTGTGTATCACATATAACCGTGAGTTAATATTAACTCTTTCTCTTCCTGTTCGGCAGCACGTGACAGCGGCCCACGTGACAGTCAGTATTGTGGGCGGGGAGAGAGGGCGGCAGACATCTTGAAAGTCACTAATTGTAGTTTAAGGAAGGAGGCTGACGGGGACCCGCTCTCCAAGTGTAAATGTGAATGCTTAGATTGGAGTGAGGTTAGCAGCGGTTCCCTAACCCTCAAAGACGCCCTTAATTTTTTGGATAGAGCAGATATTATATGTGGATGCTTGCATCAGTGCCAGTGTGGACATGGAAAACGGCAATGGGAGCGAGTCCGGTGTTACTCCTTATCATTATCATTATAGCGGTGCCGGTGACAGCAGGTGCAGAAATGGCAGGGATTATCTACCCGTAGGCGGTATACTCCTGCAGCTGTGACTAGTTGGTCCTGGGCAACACCAAGGTGCACAACCAGATGGAGAGGCCTGAGAGAGAACGTCATGAACGTAATGACGTCAGAGCGTAGTCTGCTCATCTTCGGGTGCGGCCATTTTAAACTTGAGTCCGTTTTTTTGTTGATATTGTATTGTAATTGCATTTATATAGCGGTTACTGCCCCTGACGAGGCGTCAAAGCGCTTTTTCGGCACGCTACTCCGGGACCCATAAAGGATTAGTGTTGAATTAGTATAGTGAAATATGAAAGTAATTAAAGAGGTGGATAGGTTAGTCAGTTATTTGGATTCGGAAGGATAGCAGGAGGAAAAAATGTTTGTATTTATATAGCGCTTGTTACCCCTGATGGGGTGTTGAAGCGCCTTTTTTTTTTTTTTTTTTTTTTAGGGCAGTAGCACGCTACTCCGGAAACCCATAAAGGATTAGTGGTGAATTAGTATGGTGAAATGAGAAAGTAATTTGAGTGGTGGATATTAGTCAGTTATTTGGAGTGAGAAGGATAGTGGAGGGATAGAAGGGGGAGAAAGGTTTGCATTCATATAGTGCTTGTTACCCCTGAAGGGGTGTTGAAGCGCTTTTCTGGCGAGTAGCACACTAGGTTTGAAGTGCTTTTTTTGGTGAGTTGCACGCTACTCTGGAACCCATAAGGATTAGTGTTATAACATCTTATAAGCATATCGTCCCATTGGGATAAGATAGAGAAATGGGGTTTAGTATGCCTGAACTCAGAATATAAAAATATATCTTTTAGTAAAGATGATGTTTTTGTTCTGTGTTTGAAAATACCACTTTTAGAAAGTAGGTATTTTCTTGCTTAGCCATCCTGTGTGCCTCTGCTGGGTTTGTGGATTGACTGTCTGGCTTAGGAGTGACAGGGGCTGGGGATGTGCATTCTCATCAGACAGCCACTGGAGGGAACAGGGGGGTCAAGGTGTGTCCTGCCTTTACTGGATGAGTCAGGGCTAGGCTGAATAGACCTGGGCAGTATTTAGAGTAGTAGTAGGAGATTTCTTTGCACCTGAATGGGCCTGGTCTGCCTTGGACAGTGCTGTCGCCACCTCCTGCCAGGAAGCTGGGCCACAGAGGATGGAACTGGTTTGGGTTGGGCAAAGACACTCTCTGCCCAAAAGCACAAAGAGAAACTGAGTATAAATATTGGGGCCCAGACCCTAGAACTTTAGAACTTGCTGGAATCAAGGAACCTGCCAAGAAGAAAAGCTGGAGGAACTGCCAAGAGGAGCCCCTTTGAGCAGCCCCTTTGCTGTGTTGTTGCTTTGTTGGGTTGGCCTGCAGTTGCTGCTTCTGCCTTGGGCAGTGAAAGGACTGGACTTTCTTTACCTGTTGCCGAGTATCTCCAAGGGCTTGAAGTAGAGCTTGCCTCCTGTTCTGAAGTCTCAGGGACCGCAAAGACTTCACCGACCTCTAGATACCGCCTTTGGTGTCAGTTGCCACAGAGGGGGGAAAGCAACTGACTCCGTCACTGGCTCCATGTCCTGAAGGCATCGCAGAGGGCACCGCCGCATCTCGCACTGCAACCCTGGTCTCACCCACGATGACTGCCGCCGCCGAGCTGCTGCTTGCACTGTGACCTGGGGGCACCTCAACTCCGCACCGCCTCGCTTCACTTCGCTGCCCTGGTGTCACCAACGCCGCCGCTGCCCGCTGACTTCGACACCTGTGACCACACTGTGGCTTGGGGACACCGCTCGTAAGTCTTGCGATGCACCGCCTTGTCCCACAGCGCAGTCCGGATCGACCGACGCCAGCTCCCCGCAACCGGCACCGTCACCTGCACCGTGATCTGTTAGCACCGCAACGAGCACCGCCTTCACTCCGCACCGCATACCTGGTTTCACCGATGCCGCCGGACGACCGTCACCGATCCACTGCTTGCAACACGACTTGAGGGCACCGCACGCAGCACCGCTTCACACCGCAACCGCAACTGTGGCCACGACCAACCGCACCAACGTCATCGGTGGCAAAGAAAAGGTACTGTTTACGAGTCTGCCGACACCCCGACCAATGCGGTCAGACGGAACTGTTGGATTCTGTTGCTCTGAGCACCGCTGTAGCACTGGACAGACCAACCGACTTCAAGGAACTACATTTTTGAGGTTATTATTAAGTGCATATTTTTAAGTACTGTATGTTGGATTTTCATCATTTTGGTCTTGTTTTGAATATATAAAGTATTGGATATTTTTCTAAACTGGTGTGGTGTCCTTTTGTAGTGTTTTCATTGTAATACTGTTGGTTATGTGCAAATGCTTTACACACTGCCTCTGAAATAAGCCTGACTGCTCGTGCCAAGCTACCAAGGGGGTGAGCAGGGGTTATTTCAGTAGTGTATCCCTCTTACCCTGACTCGAAGGAAGGGTCCCTACTTGGACAAAGGTGCAAACCATTGCCAACTAGAACCCCCTATTTCTAACAGCCCCCAATTACCACAGCAAATAATTTTTACAGTGGGGAAATTATATTAAACAGTGTTTAGCAAACCAAAGGTCAGTGAGCGTAAGAGTGTAGCCAAAGGTGTGGCTAAATACAAAGGGTCTCATTTATGAGGAGTAGGCGTAGGGCAGCGCCGCATGTCTTCATGCGGCACTGCCCTATGCCAATGTTAAAGGGCAGGAATGCACCGCATTTATGAAATGCGGTGCATTCCAGTCCTTTTCCCTTGAGGTGGTGCACAAATTGCTGCCTAGCACCAACATAGGCAGGAAAACAATCCTGAGTGGTGTTTTCCTCTTCCTATGTGAGCCGCAGAATGCAGCACACATGGAAAGAGGAAAAAACGAGGAGAAATGAAAACATTTCTCCTCGTTACGCCTCCACTGGGGAGGCATCCGTTTTTGGAGCTGCCCCAGGTTTAAGTGATTTTGTAAATATGGGACTGCATCAAAATCCATGGGTGTTGCGTGGGAACCCCACGCAAAGCCCATGGAACACCTCCTTGACGCAGAGTAAGGCATGACTTGCGCTTCTATGTTTTACTCCATATCCATGAGGCCATGCAAAGCCATGCAGGTTGACTTTGCACTGCCTCATAGGTATGGTTGGGACGCTTGCGCCACCGGAGCATAAAAAAAATGATGCTCTGGCGATGCAAGCCTCTCATAAATAAGCCCAAAATATTCTGTACTTTTTTAGGTCTTTCACCATCAGGTATCTACATATAAAATAATGGGCAGCGTTAATGAAAAATAAATGTTAAAACAGTTATTGCTCAGTGGGAAATGCACTGTAGTACATTATGAAGCCTCTATTAGTTAATGCACCGCAGAGGTCTGTGTGTAACCAGACAACCACAGAATTAAATCTTGATTGGTGCAGTGGGGAATAGTGATGTGTATTTTTAGTGCTACGCAGTCACAGCCTGTGACAGAAAGCACTGTGAATAAGTAGTCAATTTTTTATACTTGCATCACACACAGATAGAACGAGGCAAAACATGGAAATAGTTTTACGATAAAATGGTGCTTTCAAAATGTAGATTATAATAATACCAGAGCGTATGTAATGCAAATTTTTTTTACAAAGCTGTCCCTTCAACACCTCTTTAGGGGCAATAAAGGGACTGTAAATGCAGTTAAAATGAAAAGCAAGAACTTCCCAGTTGTTAACTCTTTGCACTTCCACTCAAAAAAAACAAATCTTTGTCATCACAAAGAGCCAGAGCTGCTCCCAAGCATCCTTTACACTTGCAGATGAACTGATAAGGCACATTTGCCTTTAATTCAGGCAAGCAGCTGATAACAATCTAAATTAGCCGTCCCAGGACGGCTGTCTTTTTGCAGAGACAAGTGAAGCTGGGGAATCTGCTACCCCCTTCCAGGGAGTCAACAGCCCCCCTGGGGGTCGCGCCCCACAGATTGAAGACCTCTGCTGTAGAATAAGAGCACATAACAGGGTCAGTCATCATGGGAGGATACAAAAGTCCAAAAGGAGGGACTACTACGTCTATTCACCAATCAAAAGCCGGCATTCACAAACAACAGTAAGAGAAGCCAATTAAAAAGATGGGCGGTGCTTAAAACCCATATTCTAGGAACATCGTGTCTCGAAAAGCCAGCACATGCACTGCCTAGGTGAGACATAATAATGGATATGCCAGTGCATTTATATAACTTAACAATAAGTTCAGAGCATGAATGCTGTAGCATTTCTGTAGCATCTCTCGTTTGAGCCTAGGCAAAGGGCCATTAATATTGCAACAACAGGTACACCCTGGGCATGGCTTCCACACAAGGTAGAAAATTAATAAAATTGCAATTTTGTCAACAGACAGACACCACGAAGAAAGATTTTGTTTTGCTTATGTTTCTGAAATGGAAAAGCACACGGAGACATGTATGTAGAAAAAGGCTTATTCATGTCAAATAAAAGTGCACATTTCTTTCTGCAAATATAAACAGGTGTCAGGCAAGCTGGCCTTGTCATGTTAACTGCTGCCTCATCATGCTAACTTGAACACATCTGAATTACGTTTTAATTTCTTCTTATTAAAAAAAAAGCTTCTAGAGTGGCAAATATGAAAACTACTTTTGGCTAACCCTAACTTTCCAGTGAAGAAGACTTTACTGAGACTGGTAAGCCATGCCTTCATTGGGAAATCTATAGAAGACAAAAGAAAGTAAAGTTTGGCAGAGGTGGTCTTAGGGCACTGGAAGGTGCAGCGCACCCCTACTTGACTTCCCAGTGGCGTGCTATTTCTCCCCACAAATTCTCAGTGTATTTCTGTTTTTTCTGCCACCTTGCTTCATATCCCGTACTGGACTTCTGCTCAACTAACTAACAGGTTAGGGAAGTCAGTCTCACTGGTTGCTTCCAAATACTCATGTAGACCGAAACCATCTGACTACGATGGGTACCAAGAAATACCTTGACTGCAAACCTAGTTTCCTGGCCAGCAGTCAGGTGGCAATTCCAACCACTCTTTTCAGTATAGTGCAAGTAAGCGTCCAACAACAGAATAACTTCCATCTAATTTTGTGTCGTGCATTAAGGGTGGACATCGCACAGTTCTGGTTTTACAGCCAAAGGTAAAATATATACTATAACTCGTAAGCCACCTGTGGCCACCTGCCAGCGATGCAATAGCCCACAGACTATTCTTAACCGGCAGTTCACAATACATTTGGCCCCTCGTATGATTAGTTCACTGTGAGCCCCCCACTCCCCCAAACACACAGCATACTGGCACCGTACCCCATTCCTTACCCAGGTCCTTGTCATTGATCCCAAGATGATTGTCCAGCTCCGTACAGACCTTGGACACCAGAGACAGATGCTCGAGTTTCCGAAGTTCTTCCTGTGCAATATACGCCATTTTTCTAACTAAGTCTCACGCTACACTGAGAGTAAAGGTCCTATGCGTACAAAGAAATGTGGGAGGATTTGGGGGCTGTCAAAAAGACACAACATTAGACAGCCTATACAGCCACTGAAACTGTTCGGCCACCGTAGGTGGAAAGTCGCCAATTAATAAATAAACAATTTTAAATATATTGTTGGGAAGTTTATGCAGCATTTTTGAAAGATTCTTTGATTTGGGGATCTCACTAAACGTGCATCGAGTATACACACCTCAGTTTGTTGTTAGGTGTGCAGCTCGGCTGAGGCAAAAGCGGCGGGAGCGTAAGGGAGGTTTTATTTCTTGGGTTAGATTGGAGGAAGCTGCGAGGGGAGAGAGGAGTTGGGGGGGTGGGAGGCACCAGCAGATTCAGCAAACTGAAAACAGCGCTGTGCGCTCGCGAGCAGAGGGCTAAAGAAAAGAAGCTGCGAGGGGTGGGAGGAGTTGTGGGGGCGTGGGATGCACGGGGAGATTCAGTGCAGTTAAATCAGCATTGTGCGCCCGCGAGCAGAGGGCTAAGAAAAGAAGCTGCGAGGGGTGGGAGGAGGTGTTCTGGAGTGGGAGGCACTAGGAGATTAAAAGAGCTGAAAGCAGAGTTGTGCGTCAGTGAGCAGCGAGGAGAGGGTTAAAGAACAAGCATTGGCAATGCAATAGGACTCGCATTTACGCGAGACCTATTGCATTGCAAATGGCAAAACGTACGGGCGACGAGGCACGAGGGGGGGCGGCGAGAAGGCATCGGACTGCGGGAGGGGGGGGGCACGGGAAGAAAGTAGTCTGTGCTGTGAAGGGGCCAGAAGCCATGGAAGGATACAAATGACTGACATGGCTGTCATGGGGAGGGACTAACAAGCTTAAAACCAATCGGAAGGCAGCATTTATAACCTAAGCCAATGAAGAAGATGGGCCGGAGAGTGGGCGGAGCTTCCACGAAGCTTCCACTCTATAGTGTATACTGCATGCCTCGCAAAGCGATAGCAGCGCATTCGCGCTGCAACGCTAGGCGAGACCTAAAAAGTACACAGGGAGAAATACCTCCTCACACAGCATACTTTGCAGTACAGTAGCATGCTCACACCACTGAGAGCAATATTTGTTTACACCAGGCCTGCCCATCACCCAATGAGCCTCCCTAAATATCCTGGTGAAATCCCCAGCACACCATTTCAGGTGCACCTTTCTATGATATAACAATGATATCACACGTAAGAAAGGCACAGAAAAAAGAGAAAAGGGACACAAGAAGGTACCTCTCCTGTGTGAATCCCAGCAGTGCAATAAATGCACATACTATCATAAATGTCTTTGACTGAATTTGTAGGAAAACTAACAAAAAGAGCCGAAAATCCGAGTATTATTTAATTGTTTAATTGACAGTCGCAGTTGACGTTCCATACAGAAAATTGATCATCATACTAGTTGCTGGTGTTGCTAGCAACCACTTTGGCATCATACCTCACCTGTAATACATCATTATAGTAGAGTAGTGATGTCACTTTTTTACAACATGGGAGTAGTCACCATAAAATGAAAATTACTGGTAGTTTTTTGTAGGGATTACAGGTTTATATATGTATTGTGTCTGTACACGGTGGAGTCTCACAGGGGAAGTGAACTTCATTTTACAGTAACCATGGACGATTACATGCTGATTCATATTTACATCTAAATATTAACAATAGAGCAATATGCCCCCGTTTGCGAAGGAAAACAGCGGAGAATATTGAGCAGCTGCTTCGGTCATATTAATCAAAATGGTCTAAAACAGAAGAGACTGCGAATAATACAAACAAAATGTAGCAGAACCAAAGCAAAATGCTCTTTAGTAAAATCTGGTCAAGTACAAGCTCATATACTTATACATATATATTTTGGTGGCAAGTCAAGCCTTTAGCATGTAAAAAAAATAATAGCAGTAGGCCTCAGGCTCCACAAGATGGTTGGGAGCAGAGGTGTGGGACAGAGGGCATGAGTGGTGGGGAGGCAGGAAGTCAAATAAGGGATAGGACAAGTAATCTATGGAGATTAAAGGAGTGGAGAGTGACAGATGGGAAACAAACTTTACCATGCAGTCATTACCATGCATTACCATTTCCAGGCATTCATTACCACACAATACCTTTACCACGCATTGCCTTAACCATGCATGCCTTTACCACACATGCCTTTAGAACAAAAATGTAAGCATATATCAGGTAAGTGAAACCCGTTTTTTTTAATATTCGTAAATATTTATACACACACACATATATTAGGAATTTGGGTGAAGGCGTTTTAAGGGTTTAGGGGTGGGTAAGGGTATAGGGTGGTAAGGCTGATTTTACTGTTCAGGGGTGGGTAAGGGTATTGTGTGGTAAGGGTATTTTCAGGGCTTTAAGTGGGCCGGGTCTCACCAGTTTTTTAAAGGGGGACTCGAAACGGGTCTCTATCGGGCTCTGTTTTGTGCCCTGGCACAGGCGGTCCGTTTTTTTCCAGACTGCAGTGACAGCAGGCTCATCGATGTGTGCGTGCTCACACTGCTCACTTCTCACTAGTGGAGAAGTTACGCATGACGTCATGCCAGGTGAGCATCGTAGGGGAAGGGAAATCCTTTAAAGAAAGTCATTTTCTCTCTGGATTTCCCTTCTCTTTTTGAAACTCTGGAGCAGCAACATTGTCGTGGTGTTACCAGGGCTGTAAGTGGAAGCATTTTCAATATTATATACAAGCCATAGCTGCTGTTTATTTATCTTATGCAACTAACAACCATTGACAAAGCCAATAGTCCTGACTTGTTGTAGTTATGATGTTACTTGTTGTATCATATATATGGATGCAAGACAGAAACAGCAAAATACAAGTCGGGCGGCACACTACGCTAAGCACAGATTTTTAGCTTACATGTTTTAAGCCACGCCATTAATTACATTGGCCACGCCCCTTCATGAGACCCCCGAGTTTTTTCATCCCACTTAAAGCCCTGGGTATTTTTAGGGTTTAGGGTGGGGAAGGGTATTGGGTGGTAGTTTAAGGGTTTAGGGAGGGTAGGGGTTATGGGTGGTAAGGGTGTTTTTACGGTTTAAGGTGGGTAGGGGTATTGGGTCGTAAGGGTGTTTTTACGGTGTAGGGGTGGGTAAGGGTATTGGGTGGTAGGGTGTTTTTAGGGTTTAGGAGTGGGTAAGGGAAATGGGTGGTAAGGGAGTTTTTAGGGTTTAGGGTGGGTAGGGGCATTGGGTGGTAAGGGTGTTTTTTACAATTTAGGGGTGGGTAGGGGTATTGGGTAGTAAGGGTGTTTTTAGGGTTTAAGGTGGGCATTGGGTGGTAAAGGTATTTGTAGCCCTAGACCTCTGGTTAGGTCACCACTCCCCCTGAGCCTCGTAGCAGAGAGGCACTGCTCCTGCCTCCCCCGCAGACCAGCAACAGTTCAAGCCTAGCTGCCTCTTTTAATTCTCTTTATTTTTTTATATTTTTTACTTGGCCTTTGGCCAGCCTAGCCCAGCCTTGCGCTGCTCCCACACCCGACCAACGGGCCTGCGCCAGTTCCTCGCGTTGCTCTCCCACCTCCCCAGGACTACTCAATGGAGGCCGCTGCGTGGCTCCATTGAGTAGCCCTAGACCTCTGGTTAGGTTGCCACTTCCCCTGAGTCCTGTAGCGGAGAGGCACCAGTTCAAGCCCAGCTGCCCCTCTTATTCCTCTTTATTTTTTAAAATGTTTTACTTGGCCCTTGGCCAGCCTAGCCCATCCTCGCGCCGCCTCCCACACCTGACCAACCGGCCTGCGCCGGTTCCTCATGCCGCTCTCCCGCCCCTCCCATCTCCCCAGGACAACTCAATGGAGGCTGCTACACTTCTCCATCGAGTAGCCCTAGACCTCTGCCTAGGTCACCACAGCCCCTGAGCCCCGTAGCAGAGAGGCACTGCTCCTGCCTCCCGCGCAGATCAGCACCGGTTCACGCCCCACTGTCTCCCTTATTTCTATTTTTATGTTTTTTTATTTTTACTTGGCCCTTGGCCAGCCTAGCCCAGCCTCACGCCGCCCCCCACACCTGACCAACCGGCCTGCGCCGGTTCCTCGTGCTGCACTCCTGCCCCTCCCACCTCCCAAGGACTACTCAATGGAGGCTGCTGCGTGGCTGCGCCGCTGGCACGCCAAAGGCAAGCCCATTTACGCCCGTCCGTGCCTGGACAGCGCCCAGCGCCAGGACCCCTGGTCCCACAGCCCGCCTTCGCTACTCTGCCTGCGAAATCCAGAACCTCCAACCCAAGCTACGAGACAACAACTGCTGTACCACCTCTCCACACTCCACCAAAGAAGCCTCCACCTGCCACCACTGCCGCTTCTCTTGCAACGTTAGACCCCCAGCAACCACAAACCTCCATCGCATACCCCTCCAGAAACCCCAGCTACACTTCGCCCCACTCAACGTCAGATCTTTCTGTAAGCACGCCACGGAGATCTGGGACACTGTAACCACCCTCGCTCCCGTTGTGATGTTCATCACCGAAACCTGGCTAACCCCTGCATCCGCACCTGACATTGCCACCGCACACCCCCTCCTGGATACAAGATGATTCCCCGTGACCACCCTAACAGACCTGGCAGAGGCGTCCCCATCATCCACAAAGGTTCCCTCGACTGCATTGCCCTGGATGACGACACCACACCAATCATGGAACACCTCAACTTCCAGATCAAACCCAACGACAAAACCACCATCAGAGGAGCCCTCGCTTACAGACGTCCAGGCCCCCACGCCAGCTTCTGCAACGCTATTTAAGACTTCATTGCCCCACAAGCAATAGACTCCGACCACTACATATTCTTGGGAGACCTCAACTTCCACCTCGAAGACCCTGTTGACTCCAACACCACCTTTCTTCTCGAAAACTGGAGCATCATTGGCCTCGTTCAACTGGTCACCATCCCCACACACAGCACAGAACACAACCAGGACCCCATTTTCTCCACCAAAGACCACCCCAAGTTATCCCACACCAGCGAGCTGACCTGGACTGACCACAGCATTGTTCACTTCTCCATTGACTGCCCATGAGAAGCCCCCACGAGACACCCCGTTCCTCCTCGATGCAACTGGAGCAAAGTCACAAAACCCATCTGGATGCTGCCCTGAACGAAACCAGTCCACCCCGCGGACTCTCTTGAACTCGACATCCTGAACTTCTCCAACTGGACCACCTCTACCGCCGACAACATTACCCTGCGGAAGAACACTTCCAGTGGAAGAACCACCAAGCAAGCCAGATGGTTCACCCTGAACTAATGACCCTCAAACGCCACAGCAAGAAGCTGGAAAGACTCTGGCGCTCCGACAAGACCTCCGCAAATCGCAACGCCTTCAAGACCACCCTCAACAGTCACCACCACCAGCTCAAGGAAACAAAAAAGAAGCCCTCACCTCCCTCCTAGAAGCTAGCACCAACCACAACAAAAAGTTCTTCAACATCGTTCGAGAGTTTGCCTGTCCTTCCACCACTGAGAACAAGTCAACAAGTCAACAAAAACTTTATTCGATTCACAGAATCATTAAAGCATAATTAAAACACGCTAGAAAACATTAATAAATCAAACACCTAAAATGCATTGATCCTGATAATATTTACAATTAGCAGCAGCAAAACCATGTATCAATGTACTTCATATATTTGGGAATTTTTAGTTACTTTAGTCACAAGGATTTTTGTTCGATTCATTATATATAGTGTATAGTAAAAATTCTTTGAAATGTCAAGTGCAAGTTTGTTCGACCTTATTAAAAACAGCTATTAAACACATTTCATCATATTATTTACATTATATACACTCTATCATGATACAATTATATAACATACCGCCTATACGCAATTAGGAAACTTTGGTTAACCTTTAAGATGTTTCGCTATATATCATGTGCAAACTTGCGTATGCTGCTTATTAATGAGTACAAACTAAAAATATAGGCAGTACTTCAGAAATGCTGAGTAATTAATTGTAATTAAAACTCAACAAAAATATACATTCAACAAACCACAGTTTAAAATACACATCATAATACCAAAGTCGTAGTACCCAAGAAAACCCCTATTTAAAAAGAATAATAAAAATGTCTTTAACATTTTAGACCTTCTTTCCTTCTTATAAAATTTGTAGTCAGTAACAATCTGCTAACCGCGAAGACAAAAAGTTTTGAGGAATCAGTTTTTAGTATGCGTAACATATCATCAAATTTTCTAACATTCAAGCTTCTGCCTATAGGTTTTATCCATTTTCTTCTAGGGTTTATGTATTTAGGACAGAAGAATAAAACATGGGCAATATCCTCTCTGGCGCCCAAATGGCACAATGTACATTTAGAATCTTCATCTCTATTCTGATCATGCCCCCATTTTGATGTGAAAGCTTTTATCTGCAAAGTACCATACCTGAATTTCAGGTATAAAATTTTTGCTAGTTGGGGTTCGATGTCATCCAAAAATGATTCAAAGTGAGGATTTGTTTTAAACATCAGGAATTGGGTTGTAAGTGTTCCTGATGTACCATTTAAAGTGACACTGTGCCAAATGAAGTTCCAATAAATAATTTTAATTTCCTGCTTTGAGTCAGGTCTCAGCAGGCCTGGGCTTTCCCAAAATCTGCTCAGGCCTAAATTAGAGAGCCACTTACGAATGTGTATCAGCCATGGAAAAGTAGTATGAGTGTCAAGTGCCAATAGTTCGCTCAATGCTTGTCTGTATATCACTAGTTCATCAGTAGTCCAGATTCTAATCCAGTATGACAAAGTCATCCAGATTGCCTTATGTTCAAGCCGTTTAATACCCAGATCATATATTAATGGAATCAGAGGGGTATTTTGGGAAAGTGCCACAAATCTTCTTAGAACCTTATTTTCTCCCACAGTTAAAGCGGAAAGATTTTCCCCACCCCACAACTCTGAACCATATAGGGCTGCGGTTTGTGCTCTGGACTTGTAAACTTCCAGGGCTGGTGTTATTGCCTTAGTCATGGTTGCATGCTGTTTTTTTATAATTGGAGCAGAATTTTGCAATAAAATTGATTTTGATTTCATTATCTGGGGGTTCCATGAAAGTTTTGAATCGATAGTTACCCCAAGATAAATGAAATTAGAGACACGCTCTATAACTACTCCGTTCAATACTATATTATTTTTAAAACATTTGTGGGGTTTTATAGCCATATATTTTGTTTTAACGGGGTTAATTTCCAAGCCTTTTAATGAACAGTATTCATTTAGTGAGTTTAAAAGGTTTTGCAGGCCCTTTGGGGTTTGGGATAAAAGAATAGTATCATCCGTGAAGGTGAGAGCGCAGATGTGGGCCCTTCCCAATTTTGGGGAATCATGTTGTGATTTTTGGAGGAACTGAACCATGTCATTAACATATAAAAGAAACAAGGTTGGCGCCAGGACACATCCTTGGCGCACCCTCTCTTGACAGGTATCTCCTTCGTAAGTTCCCCCTTTTGCCCCAACGGACTTTTGCAAAATTACCCTCGTGGAGCCTAATCAATTGGGTCAGAATCTCCTTGGGTACTCCCTGCTGCAGCAAATTTGACCATAATAGGTCCCTAGGAATTGAATCAAAAGCGGCCTTTAGGTCGACAAAGGCGACATATAGATGACCAGGTCTCAACTTTGTGTATTTTCAGGCTATGGTTACAAATCTAAACACTTGATCTATCGTGCTAGTTTTCTTTCTAAAGCCCGCCTGGCAAGGTGAGAGAACCTCATTATCATTCATCCAATCATTCAGTTTATCCAAAATTTGTTTGGCATAGACTTTTTGTAATATGTCTATCAGACTTATGGGTCTATAATTAGCGGGATCATCTCTGCTGCCCTTCTTAAAAATCGGAACGATTTCCGCACCCTTCCAGGATTCTGGGATTGGTTGACCCCTAGCAATTGCATTACATAGATGATTTATGTATGGCACCCACACCTCAGGTTCATGTTTAAAAAGATCCCCTGGTATCTTGTCGGGTCCTGGAGCTTTAGATGGCTTGATAGCCTCTATCGCTAGTGTGGTATCTTCTATACTAAAGTGTAAATGCCCAGCTTCCTTTAGGGTCAGCAATCCCTCGGCACTTACTACTCGTGCTCTATTTACCAATTTTGGAAGTGCATACAAATTTGCAAAGTGACTTTCCCATGTAGAGGGATCTAAGTAATGATCATGGGCCGGAGTGTTTGTTTTGCTACCATGGGCTATAATCCGCCAAAACATGGCCTGATCACCAGCCTTTGCTGCTACTATCAAGTCCTCCCAGCTAGCATCTTCCCAATTTCTTCGGGCTATCTTCAATGTTTTATTATATACATTTCTTTCCTGTCTGATCACAGCTATCTCTTTAGATTGGATCGCCTTAATGAGGCGTTGTTTGGCCACTACACATTCTTTATTAAACCAATAATTAGATGGTCTAATTTCAGCCTTACAATTGGTTTGCCCTGATTGTGGTTTAGTTAGATAAGGTCTTATATCTTCTATCAGCTTTTGATGAATCTGTGTTATAGTAAAATCTTTAGTACCCAAATCTAAGTAAGGAGCCAAAAGGTCGCTAAAAACATTATATATTTTAGTTAAGGGTTCAACTTGGTCAACTAGGGATGGCCATTTTACTGTCCTTCTGTTATTGCTTACTAAGGGCGCAATGACCTCATCACATATTTCAAGTTGAGGCGACAAGTGTTTCAAAAACCATCCACCCTCCCAAGCCCTTTGCGACGCACTAGTAGACTTCTTTTACCACAAGATCGCCGACATCTACAGCAACTTCAACGCACAGCCCACCAACCTCTCCAATCCCCGTGGCTCTAGCATCAACACCCTCCAGCTAATCACCAAATGGAAGCAACTCTCATCAGAAGTTACCATCTCCATCAAGAACTCCATCCACTCTGGATCCCCCTCATACCCCTGCCCACATCGCATCTACAACCTAGGAAGCGAAGCCATTGGACACACCCTCATTGGACTCCTCAACTCCTCCATCACCACAGCCACCGTACCCAATGCCGGGAAGCATGCTGCGGTCAAACCCCTCTGTAAAACACCCTCAGCCAACCCCAACAAACTCAAGAATTACCGACCCATCTCGCTCCTCCCTGCTAAAGTCTTGAAGAAGGCCGTCAACTGCCAGCTCACAAACTTTCTCGGGGAGAACAACCTGCTCAACCCCTCCCAGTCAGGATTCCAAACAAACCACAGCACCGAGACCGCCCTGATCGCAGCCACCGACGACATCAGATGCCTCTTCGACCAGGGCAGCTCGGCCGCCCTCATCTTCCTCGAACTCTCAGCAGCCTTTGGCACGGTCTCCCACTACACCCTCATCATCAGACTCCACCACATCGGCAACCAAGGCAAGGCTCTCGACTGGATCGCCTCCTTCCTCTCCGGACAAACTCAGAGTATCCACCTTCCACATTTCACCTCCTCACCCAAAAACATCATCTGTGGTGTCCCCCATGCTCCTCCTTCAGCCCCAACCTTTTCAACACCTACACTACGCCTCTGGTCAATGTCGCCCCTACCCAAGGACTCGACATCGTCTCCTACGTCAACACCCAGCTTGTACTATCCTTGCTCAGGAGACCCAGACACCACAAGACTCAACTTCCAAACCACCATTACCAGTATCGCCACCTGGATGAAAGCAAGCTGCCTTAAACTCAACTCGGACAAGACAGAGGTCATCATCTTTGAAAAGAAGCCCTCCTCCTGGGATGACACCTGGTGGCCCTCCACACTCGGCCCAGCACCCACCCTGTTTGATCACACCCGCAACCTCAGAATCATTCTGGACGCCCACCTCACCATGAAACAACAGATCAACTCCGTCTCCCCTGTCTGCTTTCCCACCCTCCGCATGCTCCACAAGATCTTCTGCTGGATCCCCATCCCAACCACAAAGACAGTAACCCAGTCCCTAATCTCCAGCAGACTCAAGTATGGCAACGCTCTCTACGCTGGAACCACCAACCAACTCCTCATCCTCCTCCAAACCATCCAGAATTCGGCAGCAAGACTCATCCTCGACCTTCCTTGAAGATCCAGCATCACCCCTCACCTCAGTGCCCTCCACCAACTTCCCGTTCAGAAAAGATGCCTCTTCAAGTTCCTCACTCACACCTACAAAGCCCTCCACGAAACCGGTTCCACCTACATCAACAACCGCTTGACTTTCCACTGTCTGACCAAAGAGCTCTGCTGCTCCTCCCTCACCTTAGCCACGGTCCCACACATCCATCGGAGCCGAAGCTGGGGCTGCTCCTGAGACAGGGAGAGGGAGAGAGAGAGAGAGAGAGAGAGAGAGATTTAAAATCTTACCTGGTACCACATTAATGTTGTTGGAAAGAAGCAGCCCATATAGCAGGTCAGGGTGTGATGTGGAGAGAACAGTCTCATTGAGTGGGTGAGATGGAGATGGGATCCAGATGGCTCTCCAGGAAGAGCTTGCGGCAGCTGACTCCTGGTGAACTTCTCCTTCACCCACCTCCTCAAAACGTGTCTTTTTGAATATTCCTCTAGTGCATGCCTCCTCCTCCAAAGCATTGACAGGGTCTGTCACCCTCTGCCATAAGGTTGCCTTCTGTGTTCCACTGACAGTGAATGGAGGCAGCCCATGTATTTTGGTGTAATATTTTACTACATATTTTACTACAATGTCTGTCTCCTCTTCAGTGAAATTTCTTTTCCTCTTGAGAAGTGAAGTCTGCATCCACCAAGCAGAATGTGGTGGCTGTAGGAGCTGAAACATGAGAAGGAAAAAAACAGATCCTGTGGTGTGGGTAGAATTTTATTGGTGGTTGGGAATGGGTGTCAGGTGTAAATGATTTGCTTCAGGTGTATATACTTCTCTGCCCGGGTTGCAGAACTCTCCGTCCTTTGTGCGGAGGTCTCTGACAACTGTGTGGAACGTAAAATATGGTCAGAAAGTTGCTGGTGGTAACTTTATAGTCGTGAATTACTGTCAGAGCCCCTTTCAGATGGCCACGGGGCAAGCAGGAATTACTGGACCCATTCGAGGGGGTTGTGACCATTCACTACTGATGTCCCGTGGCCTGACCTATTATGGGCTCGGAGTAACTGAACTAAGTACTACCCCTTGTGGTACAGAGGGTCGAACAGTCCAATGCTCTTCAGGGGGAGTGAGGTGTAAGGCATGCAAGGGCTCACCACTCAAAACACTGCAGTGTCCCTGATAAAGTTACTGTCCAGTCCAATACTGATTTTAGTACAAAAGCAGTATTTATAACAACCACAAATTACGACACACTAAATAAATAGACAATCTCCTTTTGAGACTAGCACCCTAGCTCTGAACCAGGCCATATTCCCCTCCACTGGGGGTCACTTCTCCCCTCCCCTTCTCTCAATTCTGACTCTGCATCCCCAGATGAAACTTGGGAGGTGACCCAGCTGTGGCCCACATCACCATGCACATCAAAGTCTGACATTGGCCTTAAAAAGTCAGCTCTCCAGCAGAATTCCGCCAAATCATCACAAGTCTCAATGAAGGGCCTTTAGCTCTACTTCAGTCTTACTTGGCCATAGTCTCCGAAGTGCCCGGGAGCCAGAGTTCTTCACTCCTGCAGTCCCACAGCAAGCAGCGTGCACCACTTTCTCACCAATACAACAGGGGCATGGCTTACAAGTGGTCGCAGATGGTGGCAGTCTCTGGGTGCAGCAACTCTTTCTTTACAGTCTCCCCAGTTAATCAGATAAAGTAGGGGCTTCAGTAGGGCAACTTCTGGTTTCTGAGTCCCTCCATGGGTAGGGGGGACTTCTCTAAAACCGGTATGACCCCAATGGTTCAAGTGGCTCCTTCCTGGCATCCCGAGGTCACAGACATGCTCAATGATCCCTATCTGTTCAGATCCTCCGGGCAGCAGCCCCTGAAGTCTTCGATGGCCCATTCCTGGGGTCACAGACATGGGCAACTGCCCCAGTAAGATCAGTGACACTGAGCGATAGCCTTCAACTTCACAGCAGCCCCGATGGGGACCAAAACCAGCAGATCCTATGAGCAGGAGTAGTAAAGAGCCTCGAAGGAGCAAGGCCCATTGGGGATCTTGGCAAGAGGGTCCCAGTGAGAAGAGTGTGAGGTGCCCGGTCCAGATGAGACCGGTGTTGCAAAAGAGTCGTCCACTCTCTGACAAAAGTCCGTAACCAGGCAGGCAGGCTTCCAAGCTCTCGCCTCCTCCTCACAGAGGCCACTGGTCTTGGCAGGCAGTCATACTTCTGGTGCTTCAAGCACAGGGCACGTGTTCTTGGCTCCTGGGTGATGGTCCCATGCATGCCAACATTTTAGAAGAGGAAAGTGGGGGATTTAAAGAAAAAAAATAGAATTATTTTCCCCATTGACTTAAAGCAGAGGCTGTTACAGGCAGGAGACAGCCAAAGTAACTCCATTTTTGGCTTACAGATCGGGAGTCTTCCACCTGAATCTAGTCTATTGGCATGTACGTGGCCCCTCACCCAGATGGGGGCCGGCAGATCTTGGTCCCCAGTCCTAGTTCCAGCAGCAAAGAAGTCTTGGTGATCTTCCCTCTTCTGTTGAGACAGTGCTGTTCAACATAGTATGAGGCACAGGCTCCTATCTTTATAGTCCAAATTCAGACACATATGTGATTTAGTGTCTGGACTTTGAAATTTGTTTTGGGTATGTCAGCCCCTTTGAAGTGTTCTCTCTTCTGCACTGCCCTTTATCAAAGGGACAGTCTACTACAGCAATTCTGTGTGACCCATAACACAGGCCAAAGAAATAAACATGGATCACTCCTTCCTGTCAGCCTCCATTGAAATATGCCTCGTAAATGTTCAAAGGACTAAGCCTTCCTCTTTATCACATTCCCTGGTATTGCCAGCCTTATCAGTCCACCATCTCAATGAGCCCTAATAATGAGCACAGGCCTCACTGATCAGTAACTCTTCCTGGAATCAAAAGGTCCTTTGAAGTGCACAGTGGATGCTCTGCTCCTTTCCCTTCAGTGTGTGTCCCACTCTTGCCCTCAGGAATATTAGCAATGGACATCTTCTGTCTGGGGGCTGTAGTCTACATCTCTGCAAAAACAAAAGAGAGAGACCCTTCTTGCAGAAAGGGAACTGGGGTAAAACAAGTAACAATAAAATGTTCCCTCTGACGTTCTATCTGATTAAACTGTCCTCTGCATACATGCCCAGTCATACATATCACAACATAGAAACTAAGTGCCTTGTTTTGTAAACAGTATATCCTCCTTTATTGAAACAATTCTTTACACCATAAAAACTAAGATTGATACATACGGTTTCGATTTCATTAAAAATACATATGATTACATAAAAAGGAGAAACAAAATTCAATTCCACTGTCTCAT
This sequence comes from Calotriton arnoldi, assembly GCA_963921515.1. NCBI lineage: Eukaryota > Metazoa > Chordata > Amphibia > Caudata > Salamandridae > Calotriton > Calotriton arnoldi. The sequence continues at coordinate 706,775 of CAWUFW010005494.1, forward strand.
TCACATATAGATGACATTACACTATATAATATTTTAGAGAGAAGCACATTTCCTTATAATCCAGGTCGCATAAGTGATTATTGTTGCTTCAACACAATTGATGATCATATATAGATGAAATATGTGATTATGGACATCACCAAAAAACACAATATAATTAAAAACAGTACATTAAGATAAAACAGTTGTCGACGCGGCATTTCGGTGAAATAGGATTGGTTGATCTTAATTTACTGTTTTTAATTATATTGTGTTTTTTGGTGATGTCCATAATCACATATTTCATCTATATATGATCATCAATTGTGTTGAAGCAACAATAATCACTTATGCGACCTGGATTATAAGGAAATGTGCTTCTCTCTAAAATATTATATAGTGTAATGTCATATATATGTGAATGAGACAGTGGAATTGAATTTTGTTTCACCTTTTTATGTTTTTTAATTAAATCGAAACTTTATGTATCAATCTTGGTTTTTATGGTGTAAAAAGAATTGTTTCAATAAAGGAGGATATACTGTTTACCAAAACAAGGCACTTCGTTCGTATGTTGTGATATGTATGACTGGGCATGTATGCAGAGGACAGTTTAATCAGATAGAATGTCACAGTGAACATTTTATTGTCTACATCTCTGCAGCCTCTGTAGGCCCTATGCTTCCAAAATGGAACCCCAGGCCTTCATGTTATGTACAATGCACAGGCACACACATGCAACCCAGCATGCAAATGCAAGTATCATGTGCTGTCCCAGCACATACATTTAATAATCTTGCTCTGTTCCACACTGCACACAATCCATGAAGGTCAAGGTTGAGTTAAGTACACAGCAACAGAACCTTACACAAGTGGCCCAGTAGACCCTAATCTTGTGACACAGGTAAAATGGCCTGTTCACATTACTGATTCTACTGCATACAAAAAAGGATATCCTTCAACCACTGAGCTCAAGTCAATTAACTCCAGGTAAGAGCAGTATCCCTCTACTTTCACGAGGGTAGCTCTCGGTGCACCCTTTCCAATCTAAACAGACTACATTACCATGAGACAGATCTAGGTTATGGCGCACACACATGATTCGTGTCCACCTATGACCAAAAATCAGTACCACTGATCGAGATATTGTTGGAGTTGGCACACTCGGCCGGGGTGCACATCTGTTTTTATGCAGGGGACTTTTCTGTCCTAACTATTATGTTTATGCAGATTCTGTCCTCTAAACTGAGGGGGTAAAGACATACAAGTCTACATTTTGTAGTGCCTTTACACTCAAAATGGCCACTATCCAAATGTAGTAAAGTTACTACGAAGCAAAGTGTAAGAGTAAATTTACATTTGTAGATTTACTCAAGTGTAAATTTACATTTGTAAATATGTTCCTCATTCTTTTAAACATATTTCAACAAAACCATGTAAGAATGTTCAGGGTACCTTTTAGCTTTTCAAAATGTGTATTTAAAAAGACATTTCAACTGCCTGATTTCATTAGAAAAACGTAGATTTCTTTTGAATCACACAGGTAAGGGTCATCTAACTACAGAATATCTGCATTTGGTAGCCTTCAGTAGGGCAAGAAGTGGGTGGAGATTGAGTCCATCTGCCAACATTGGCCTTTACCTGGCCAAGCAGACTTCTACTGAATTCCTCCCAAATTTTTATTAATCTCTTTTAGTAAAAATATACAGTGGCTTTTTTGTGCTGTATAAATATCTTTACAAAATAAGAAAGGACCTCCCTAAGCATGAAAGACTTGATAAATTGCGAGGTCCCTTGAAGTGGGCACTAACCAATTTTCACAATATTTGGAGGATATTGGATTTCACTAAAACATGAACTAGTAATTCATATGGTGTTTTCAAATTTAAAAGCAAAATAGAAAGTGAATCAATCTAGAGGTGAACACCTAGGAATTGTTTTAAATTTCCTTTCTTTTCAATAGAAATGTGATCCTTTCAAAACACAGTTGCACCAGGAAATCACTGTTGCCTACCTTGGAGCCTTCCAATCGATGCAAACTATTTTAGTTTTCTATTTTTACTAAGGCAAGGGGTATAAGATTGTCATTCATGCATACATTTGAAGTGTCTACACCTTGCTGCCAATTTGCTAACTTAATAGTTGACCCAGTGGGAGTAACTTTCTCTGAAGCAGTGGTTAATCACACACTCCCTGATATTTCATCGTCAAAATATTCATACAGTTCAGGGGTGTGGAATTTAATAAAATATCTACTTGTCTATGGGGCAGGTTGCTTCATAAATCTACTTGTCCTCTAACAAAATCCACTTGCCCCTTTGGTGCCATGTAGTGCAGTGACATATTATGGCAGCAATCTCATTATATAAGAGCTCTGATATAGCCTCTCTGATTATGCCAGGGCTCATACCATAGTAGTGTTTGAATACTTGCAATCCCCCATATGTTGTCACGTTTCCGCAGATCTACATACTGGGGCTGAAGGTAGTGGTAAGCAATAATTCCAGGGTTAGAATGCCCTTTTGAATCTGTGCAAACCTACTAACTTGCATGTTTTAAGGGTTTTCAACAACTCTTCTCTAATCTTTTCCCATACTGAGAAATTTTGGAAATTTACTCCTGACAATGGCAGACGTAAACCTTCTTCCAGAGTTGGGAAAAAAGTGGTTGGAGGGAAAATGAACTTGCAAACACTTATCGCATGAGCAAATCTACACATGCATATTTGCTCATGCTAAAATGCAGTTCAAAAATATTTTCTAGGAGTACTATTTCTTTTCCTACTTCTGTAAATTCTTGGGAATTCACGAAAGCCGAATAGCTGCACTTAATGCAAGGACATATACCATGGGTGCACTTTTGAGACTTTCTTCAATAATTGGGCCCCTAATTTGGACTGGCGTTGACTGTGACCTTTTGTGTTTATTAAAATTCTGTCTCTCTCTGTATCGGCTGGCTTCACTGTGAGTGACAGCATTCTTCTCTTTCACAAGAAGCATATCTGCACACAAAGTAGTTTTGTTCAGTGCCAGTAACTAACGTGGCAATGTGTGCTTTTTGAGACCAAAAAACAATTTTTGCTTTTGCCAAGGTTTGTTATAATGGCTGCTCCCACACCAATAAGGTTTTACAAAAACCATGCCAAAACAAGTCACACATTGACAAAACTAAAAAGCTGACCACCAATTTCAGACCTACTGGCTTTGCAATGCTTGTTTATTTTTTGTTTCCCATAATCTTATTGAAACTGGTTACACTGATTTTCCATTATGAATATTTTTGGGAAATACTAGCACGCATCAACACATGTTATTAAATGATGCTGCAAAGAGATGGTACCTGAACCTTTACAGTAGTTTAGCTAAATGTTTATTTCCTGCTTTCATTTTGTTAATGAATATTTTATTTTGAAAGCAAAGAATCATCAATCTTGCTTTCAAGCTTCTGCAAATATTTGCATCAAATCAGAGAGCATTCTGGGAGCATTATACATAGCCTCATATTGCTAAACTTTGAAAACGTGTGTACACATTTTTATACTGGAACCACTGTCAGTAGTGCAGTCGGAGCTTACAACATTTACTTAGAGCGCTCACCCTAATGATGAAGGCTTTCACTTAATGAACCATAAATACAAGTTTGAACAGCATGAATACATAGGCAAAAATATCACCTTACCTGCAGCCAGTGTCCTTCCCTGATCCATAATGCGGTACTGCAAACTGACAGCCAAAGGGTTTGTGCTGCAGGGGGTTGGGCCTATTTGTCCCAAGGACAAAATGCGCACAAAAACATTTTTGCCCTTGACCCCAAAGAATATGTCCTGGGCATCGGGCTGTAGGAATTCCACATCCCTGCAGTTCCTGTAAGCAAATCTTATCATACTCAGTAATGATTGTCGTTTTCTAGCGGAAAAGTATTACCTGTAATAACTCACACAGCTCCATTGTAGAACAAGCAGGTGTAGCACTGGCAGCAGTGGCAGCTTTCTTCACACACACACAACGGGAACAGCACAGGCAGCACACTTCATGAAACCATACATGGCCAGGAGCACGGCAGCAGCAGTGAAAGCTTCTCTCACGCATACACACACACTGGAGGTGCAGTGCGAGTAACCAAGGGATAAGCTTCACACACACACACAAAATAAGAGTTCAACGTGACCCTAACGGAGTGTAAATAGATGAAAGTTGGCCTTGATAAAGCATAACTGCGGAATCCTTTCTGACTAAGATTGTGATTTACATTATGGCAGACAGAGTTTACTCCTTCAGGGCGACAATCTAAATTACTCCATTGCCCTGACGAAGTAACCGCCTGCCAAATTTAGAAATGACCGCCAAGTCAGCATCATTCTGAAGCATTGGCAATTCCTGCCAATGCTTTTTTAAGTTTGATGCACAGGTTCGTCAACATGACAGAGCCATCCATCAAACTTATTTTTTTATTTTCAAAAAGAAAATCCTGCAGTCCTTGAAAATACAAAATTCTCCCACCAATAGGAGGTATTTCCCATAGCGAGGGGGGCATTAGACAGTTTTCAGTGCCCCTTAACGCCAGGGTGTTCCTGGTAGTGACGGGCAGTATCAAATTACCTATATGTCCCCCATATAAATTAGGTGGGTGGACATATAGGTCAGCCTATGATAGCCCTTACTCAGTCGGGCTTCCGGAAGGGGGTAACCATGGCTAAGACAGAGTAGTCTCTACCACAGTTACACCAAAGGTCTGTCTGCATCTAAATTCGGCAGGTGGACCATCACATTGGCGGTAAGCAACATAGTATGCTTATTGCCAATATATAAATCACCTCCCAAATTATCAACTTGCATTTTGTTGACAATGTTGTCTGAACTATCCTGAGGAATTCCATTTTATACAGGTTTGTCTACATTTTATTTTTATGGCGGCACCATGTACTGGTTGTTGGAGGGTAACCACCTCACTCCATGTCATCATTGATCGTGTTTCAGATCCTGAACTTTTGACCTACAAATATTTGCTATCAGATGTTTTACTTTGATTAGTTTGTTAAAAGCAAAGCAAGACTATAATGGCCAGAATACAATAGGCTAGCACACAAAAACTCAGAACTGGAAACATGTCCATAATGGAATGGAGTGAGGTGATCACCCTATTACTGGTATAAAAAAAGTTTTAATTTAGCTTATTTTCCAGTGGGCTGATCAATCCACTGTGAAGGCCTTTTCTCTCGAAGAAATAGTGATCTAATATCCTGTGCACGATCACTCAGGTAGGGCTGTAGCCCCAAATTTCTACAACTAAAATAGAGCAGAGCTCTAAGGCAATGTGATCCTTGAATGCAGAGGGAGAAGCCATGGGCATCTTCCAAGCTGTTAAACTTGTGATGAGGCGATATGAGTACTGTAGGGCTGAGGGCCCAGCCACAACAGGAGCCTGATACCATCTCCTATGCCTGCCTGCCAAGGTGGGCGGGCTTATTGAACACCCCGAGCCCCTTATTTTCATCTCTTTCACAGAAAGCATGCGACCCAGGGGCACAGAGCAGAGGTCTAGAGTTTGGGGCCCCCAAAGTGCGACCAGGAATGGGCCATGTCTCTTGGAGGCATGACACACGAGGCCTAGACCTGCTGGGGCGCTGGGGGCTCTTCGCCAAAGAAACTTCCTTTCTGCCTCACTGTATATTGGCAATCAAGGCAAGTAAACATCCATTATATAAATCCTACAGTTAAAGCTATATTACTTTTTTTTATTTTATAAGCTGTGTCAGCATGGGGATTACATTGCAGCAATATCAGGCCTGCTAGAATATATGCTTAGCCAGTTGTGCACACGGCTGGACGAGTAGGCAGCATACAACTTAAGAACCTGTGGGGAGCATAGGTGTCCCATATAGATTGAGACTTGACCCTACCCACAACAATACCGGAACCATGAGAGACTGGGAAAAACGCAGGATAGGTACTGAAACACCACACCCTCTTTTAATCAGAGTCACTAGAACAGTTGAAACCCTATCTATGGTGCACGTATAGCATCCAGAGAGCAGAGACAATAAGATAGGGGGGGTCTAAAGTAGGGCAAGTTGACATTCAATCAGTATAAGATCCCACGTTGAGCCTGACTTTCACGGGATGAAGAATAGGGAGCGTTGAGATGGAGGCTCAGAGATTTGGCACTGATACTGCAACTATATTGGTAGAATTTAAGCCATCTTCAATCCATCCATGCAAAAATCGACTCGGTGACAACTCATCAAGACTGCGTAACATAGCCGATTGATAGACAAATGATGAGACTGAATAGCACAGAGTGGAGAATATTAGATTTAGAAGATACCTCAACAGAAAGAAGATCTAGCCTAAAGAAAATGGAAAAGATGACACTTGCCAGAGCAGCCAAAAATGAGGACCTGGAGGTGTCCTCATGCCGCAATAACGTCAGGATTTTCGGCCTTGCGGAATCCATTAATATAGGCTGAATGGAAACATATGTGGATGGCTTACTTACAGAACAATTTGGAAGAAACAGCTTTTCCGATGTGTTCTGGCCTCCGAGAGCACCGCTGCGATCAATAATTGCTAGGCTGCTCAATTTCTGTGATCTTCCATCTGGCACCAAAAAGGCCGGTTTCATCACCAAGGTTTGGCCCTGACTAGATTTCAGATTTCACCATGGCAGCACAGGAAGCCAGACACAAATTTTCTGAGGAGAAGCGTACACTCCGAGGGAAAAATGCCAAATATGCAATGCTATACCCAGCTAAATTAAAAGTGGACCTAGAAGGAAAAACATACTTTTTCTCCAAGGTGACAAAAGCAACTAAATTTTGCAAAACACATGTTATTTGCCAGGAAATCACCAAACATGGTCTGAGGACTCACCATCTAGATGGGAAAAACAGGACTCAGCACCCAAGTCAGGAAGAGAAGACTGAAACATCTGAGCTGTGACTTAAAAGATTTAAGACCACATGAAAGTGATTGAATCTACTTTAAGACGCCACTGGCGACACAGAAGGCGTAATGGTGAATGGTGGGGATAGTATGTGGATATAGGGTGACCGGGACAGCCCTCATGCCTACAACAACAGACAATGTTATCCAATATTAGTGTGCAGCAGAAAGATATCATACTACACTGTGTCATGGGTGAGAAAGATGATGATCTGGGTGTAATCGGCATACAATACTATAAGTGATTGTACAATTTTCGACAAGGGGCGGGCGTATAAACTGAATAGCATGGGCCTTAGGGATGAGCCTTGGGGTACTCCACACTTTAAAGGATAGAAATGTGAGTAACAAGGCTCTTCATAAACCTGAAAGCTCCTGCAGTCTCCAAATGATGCCAACCACTGCAAGGCTAGATTAACAACTCCAGCCTGTTTCCACCTTTGTAATAAGACTGAATGTGATACTGTATCAAAGGCTGCACTTAGGTCCTATAGTATCATTGCAGCTGAGCCAGCTTGATCTAAAATTACTCTTAATTCTTCTGTGACAGCTAGAAGCGCGGTCTTCATGCTGTATCCAGGGTGAAAGCCTGTTTAGGTAAAGTGGATTCTGTTGTGTTTTTCCAGAAATTACGATATCTGTTGGTTAACATACATTTCATGTACTTTACTGGTCCTAGGCAATTTGGATAATGGCCTTGAAGTATCTGGCCATGTAGGTTCTAATGAAGGTTTCTTTAATGACGGCTTTATAATCGCATGTTTCCATGAAGGCGGAACTGTACCACTCTGAAGTGAGAGATTAAACATGTGTAACAGGAGAGGACACGTTACAGATTCCCCTTGAGTAAGTATGAAGAGTGGGGCAGGATCAAGTGGAGAGCCTGACTTGACTGCCTTTATTAACCCCACTAAATCATCTTTCCTGATGTACTTGAAGACAGGTAGGGCTTCACTGGTCGAGAGAGCAGGACAGGATGGAGCCGGCACCATGGACTGCTCCACCTTGTCAACAAAAGTGGCATAGATATGAGTGATTTTGTTTAGAAAAAAACTGGGCCAATTTATTACAATGAGGCCCAGATGGAGGGAGTAATGTGCCAATAGTATTAGGGTTCGCAAAGGATTTAATTATCTTAAATACCTCCTTAGCTGTATTAGACGCATTCTCTATTCAAGAAGGATATGTATTGTAATGCAAACCCACGTTGACTTAAACTACACTCGAAATATGAGGATAGGGAGGGTCGAAGCCTGATTCAATTGGGAATGTTGGAAAATAAACGAATGGAGCTTATTAACATATGCACACCAAGCATTGACACTGCACAATATTTTCTTGACATTTTCAATTCCTTGAGAAGTGAGAGTGGAATCGGTGGTATGGGGAGAAGTCTTTAATCTTGTACTGCTCCTGTGAATACCAGTCACACAACACTTAATCTGAGGAGGAGTTGGAGGAAATTATGGAATTATGCAGGCTGCAGGACATGTCGTGATATGGGCACCAAACAAAACGGAATATACATTTTATTCCACATCAAACGCCTCATAATCCCATAGATTACTGGCTAGACTCCTGAGAGATGATATCTTGGATGATTGAGATTGTGCACCTTCCCCGCACACTGTCTGATCACTCCCCAGTTAAACTTACCCTGGCATCTCCTAGTTCCCGGCTGTGCCATCCTGTGTGGAGGGTTCCGCTGGGATCCTTGGCAGAACCAATGTTTAAGGAAGAGCTGCGGCGGCTATAGTGGACTACTTTCAGTTAAACTTGGGTACCTTGAGTAGCTGTGACACACTGTGGGAGGCTTTTAAAGCTTATGCACAGGGTGTTACCACAGTGTAAAATAACGACATACTAAGAGATATCAGAGGATAACTAGCATGCTTATAGACAGAAATTGCAGCCTGCAAGGGTTAGGCTACATTGATACACCAGCAGCTACACTTGAAAGACCAAAACCAGCACCTGCAACATTATAGAGATGTGGCCGACAGAGAAATACATTTCTTGGGTAAATATGCCCTAGACAGGCCATATGTGTACGGCAACCCGCCTGGTAGGATGATAGCCAGTTGATTGGGTAGTACCGGTGGAGAACCTGTATTTCCCATATAAAAATGAGAGTGGTGAAATAGACAGAGAAGATGTGCGGAGAGAGTTTGTGCAATATTATATTCAGTTTTATACCTTGCATATGGAGAAATCAACAGAGAATATTAACAGCTAGCTAGGCGAAATTGCCTCAGTGTGGCTTGGAGGCTGCCATAGAAAGGTCCTGAATCACTCGATATCCACGGAAGAGACTGTTGCAGCTAATGATGCGTTGGCTACTGGGAAAACAGCAGGGTCTGACAAATAGACCGTTGCATTTTATAAAACTTATAAAAAAATCCCTGCCCCAGAATTTTTAAAGGAGTACGTAGGAGCACTGAAAGGTGGTGTTTTACCGCTGCCTATGCAAGAAGCAGTTATTGATTTAATTTCAAGACTCCAGCTCACACATTGAGCTCTCACAAATTTAAACATTGAGGGCATCATTTAGAAGAGGCCTGCAATGCCAGACTGTCACTTTTAATGACGCTCCAGAGGCGCGGGCCTCTCAATCATATCTATGAGCCACGGAAAGCCACCCTGCGTGGCTTTTCAAGGCCTCGTAGATATGGTGTAAGGCAACACAGCGCAAGTTGCTGCGATGCCTCACACTGCCCCGAGGAGGCGTTCCATGGGCGTTGCGGTGGGTGTTCCCACTCAACGCCCATGATTTTTGGCTCATTCTCAGATTTAGAACAAAGCTTAAATCTGGGAATGCGCCAAAACCCTGCGCCTTCCCAGGGGTGGCGCAAGGGTTGTTTTTGTGAAGGAAGGTGTCCCTTCCTCCACAAAAACAACCCGATTTCAACACAGACACCCTTGTACCTTAGTACAAGGGTGCCTGCATTGGCGCTAGGCAGCCATTTGTGCGCCAGCGCAGTGCAAGAGAACAGGAATGCTCCATATCATATAGATATGGCGCATTCCTGCCTTTTTCTTTCTGGGCAGCGCAGGAAATTGACGTGCAGCGCTGCCCTGCATCAAATTGTAGCAAATGAGGCCCTGAGTGATGAGGACATCAGCTTGATAAAGGTTGACCTTGCCGAGCCCTACCTATACTTCTGCAGAGGACAGAAGACCCCAAATTCCTCCTGAAAGCTTCACCTGAAAACTCTTCCCTGATTCTTTCAATTGGCAAAGAATAAAGCGAATGGCAATCATGGCTTTTTGACTGAAAAAATGCAATCTGTCCTAATGGCGGTGGCTTCTTCTGGATTTTGCCCTCTACTTCTTATTTCAGTATTTTAGTGACTTTTGTGATACAATTGAAAAGATGGATACATTTTACATTGGTAAAAAACAGAATCGCCACCCTTAGTAGTTGAGGTCTACAGGGGACCAAAGTTTCAAAAGCCATTCAACAAATCTTAGCAAAGTGGCTGTTTATGCTTTTTACACACATAGCTTTTGATAAAAATATTTATTTCGCTTCCATTTATAAACACAATCTGTTGAACGTTTTAATTCATTGCACATATATTTAAAAATAGAAACATCTTCTTGTTCTTTATATGGGATGGATTCAAAATAGCCTATAGTGCGTTGAATAATATTCTAATATTTGAGAAATTCTAATATTTCGTCTAAAAACTGGCATTTAATTCCATAGCTTCCAAACAATAACGTTTCCCTGTTTTGTTTGAAGGTTTCTATTAATAAAAGCTATCAAATCTTCTCTCTATTTGTCTTTAGCTCTGTTTGGAAAGACCCACTGGCCAACGACGACCTTCCGGCCTGCATTATCCGTGGCACAGTGGTGGTGAAACCGGCTGCAGTGGAGTTTGCTGACACTACAGTCACATTCGAGGACAGGTCCAAAGAGGATATTGACGCAATCATCTTCGCGACAGGGTTCAATGTCTCTTTTCCTTTCCTGGAAGAATCTGACATCAAAGTCAGTAGGGATAAAGTTTCTCTCTACAGGAACATCTTCCCGCTGAACCTTGAGAAACCTACCCTGGCATTCATTGGCCTTGTCCAACCTATTGCTTCCATCTTGGTTACTGCAGAAATGCAAGCGCGATGGGCCACACGAATCCTCAAAGGTAGGTGTACAGTAGGACAGTGAGTCAAAGAGGTACAGTGGCACCTCAATTTATTTGACATGGTATGCGAGATACATTTTGTGCACCCCCTTTTTTCATTTTTTCTAGCTTGCCAATGGGTTTTTAGGTATTGCCTAGCGTTGCAGCGCGCATGCGCTGCCCGCTCTGCGAGGCTTCTTGTAGTCGGGATTTTCTGGAAGTTCAGTTTAAGCCCCACCCATCATTTTCATTGGGTCGCGTCAGCATTTATGCTAAACGCTGACTTCCCATTAAAAAGGAGGCTTTTTGGTTACCGGCCTGTCTCCTTCTCGAACGGCCCATCCGGACTCGATCGGCGTTAGATGTTCTTCTTAAATTACTAGGTAAGCACTTTTTTTTTATTATTCACAATGTGACTGCTGCTTTTACATTGCGGTAGCCTCAGCTGTAAGTATAGTTTTTTTTTCTTTTTGTAACTTGCGATAGAGTGTATTGCATTTTGATTTCTATTAACAAAAGTCAACAAATAGACAAAAAAAGGCGTGGCTGTCATTTTTTTTATTTGCTTACTTTTGTTACAGTGCCCGCACTCGCGCTTTATCTGTAAACATCATAAGCTAAAGCGTGGGTGCCGCGATTGCTTAAAAGTAAAGAAATAGAAAAAAATCTATTTCTTTACATTTTAAGCAATCGCGGCACCCGCGCTTTAGCTTACAATGTTTACAGCTAAAGCACGAGTGCCACAAAGGGCACGCATTTTTTTCATTTTCCCAACAGTTTAGAAAATGCTACTGCAGATTTGCACCAACATTCTGGGCTACATAGCTTGGACTGCTGCAATTTTCCATCGGCAATAGCATGGCCTGACAGTTGGAAGCCCTTGTTAGAAGGTGCGACACGCGTCTCTCCGTGACCACCATTACTGTCTTGGTTGTGTCGTGCCGCTCAACAGCCCTTCAGCTCAGACTCTTGTTCTTCGGAGATTTGTGAATGCAGGTCATTGTATTTGGTAGCACTAGTGCTGCGAAGCAGCAAGATTCACAGTAGGAGGTTCTTGTTACTGCCTGGCAGATCATGCATCTTTACTGGGGCCACATAAAGGTAACAGACTTTTAGAGATATGGGGAGGCGGGGACGTCGGGTGGCAGTTCATACCCAGGGGATGAGGGCGGGGTAGCAGGGTATTTGTTTGCCCTCTGTGCCCTGCCTGGACAGTTGTTGCAGATCCTCAGACTGGCGTGTGCAGTGGAATAATGTAAGTGCAGTGCATTGACGCATAGCTGGGCAGGGCACACTGTGAAAGGCTGTGCGTCATCACTGTAAGTCTGAGGTGACGTCATGCTGGAAATGGGTGGGTGGAGGTCCTTTGGAGGTCAGAGAGGGGCATCTTGGGGTCACTGTTGGAATATTGTTCCTGCAGTGCGTTGACACATACCCGAGCACACGGTTTGCCATCACCGTAAGACAGGCTCCGGGTTGTAATGAGTCAGGAGTGAGGTGATGGTGCAGAAGGGTGGGTAGAGGTCAGAGAGGGTGTCTTTGGTGACTGCTTCTCAACCCGCCCCCTCGTGCGCCTCGCACAGTTAACCTTGACCCCTCCGTACAGCTGGAGATGGTTAATGGGCCAGGCTGGAGTCCTTTCGAAAGGGGGGGGCACCGGGTGGCGCTGTAAGGCTGGCCCAGCCCCCCCCCCCAAAAACACTTGCAAGGAACGGAGCCGTGGCACCTCGGGGTCCCTTAAACCTCACCCCTGGCAAAGTTGGGGTACCAGGGGCCCTTGGACTTCACCGAACCCTCGGGTTCTGCAACGTGCTTCGAGGTTGCCGTTAGCGCTATGTTGATTGAAGAAAGCCCAGCGTGTTGGCCGCACATTGTTGAGAGGTTACATGTTTTATGGAAGCCTTTCAATTAGACTTGGAGGATGGAGAGAAGTGGGTGCATTAGGGGAGAGCACCCTCTACAGGATGGTGCAGATGGTGAGTCCTCCGTTTACCTGGTGACAGCGTGCAGTCTGGTGTGCACATACTGTCGGTGTGATTCCGGCGCGGGCAGCAGGGGGCGTCGCAGAGCTGCTGCTGGCCTCCGATGAACGGGCCGAGCGCCTCATGTATACAGAGAGCATTCCAGGCACTCCTGCTCTCCGACTCCAAGGCATCGCTCACTCCCAGAGACCCTCCCCGGTGCCAGCAGGACCCCTCGAGTGCGCAGCTCCCCCTTCCTACCTGGCAGCCGCACACCATGCCCCCTAGCAGTGTAATGAGCGAGACCGCTCCCTCTAGCGCCCACCAGCTAGTCGGTTCCCGAGGCGCTCTGCACAAATGCACGTTATCCATCTCTGGTGCAGCTGTTTCGAGCCCGCGCATAGATAGCGTGCAGTGTGTGTTTGTATTACACCAACCTCCCCCACCCCGCCTTTAACCCATAGTGCTGGATTTGAAGGTGACAAAAGTGCACTTACAACATACAGCTCCTTCTAAGCTGCCACCGATGTCTCTGCTTCAGCTACTCTGTTCCTGCAATGCCGGAGTCCAGCCACTTTTCTGCCAACCGAAAGAGCACTCAGAAAAAACCCACAGTAGTAAAATGTACCCCACTTATAGCATTAGAAAGTGGCCAAGGAGTATTACTGTGGTAAAACTGTCTAAAGTGACTCAGGCTAACCCCTGTAAAAATTATTTCTGTGCACTTTGCTGCATTTTAATAAGGGATTTAGCACGGCAGCAAAGCGCTCCGATGTCTTTGGTTCATGTCTGCACTATATAGCATTACAAAAAAGAAAAGATTATGCATAATTAATACAACCCTCAACAATTCTGCAGCACCTCCATTTCCGCAATCTTTCGGTACAATCGAAAAACTGCTAACCTGGATAGGCTGGGGAACTTCCTAAGGATGCACCATTTAGTACAACACTACAGGGCTGGGAGTGCTTTGTTTTCCAACTTGCCTCTCGACGGTGGTCTCCTCTTCCCCTCCTTTACAGTGACACCTTGAACAACAAGCATTTGCAATGCAATAGATCTCGCATTTACGCGAGTTTAAGCTATTGGCATTGTAAATGACAATGCCTTATATTTATTTTTCAAAAACAAAAACAAAAATAAAAGGCATTGTCATTTGCAATATCAATAGCTCAAACTTGCGCAAATGCGAGACCTATTGCATAGCAAATGCTTGTTGAGTGATGCCACAGGAAGAGCACGTCTCAGGTGACTGCCTATGTAGTCCATGCTAAGCAATGTCAATGCAGTGCCATTACCTAGAAAGTGGTTAGCTCTGGCATTATAAATTTAGGATATTTTAATAAATAAGCACATTATTTCCTTCCAAAACTACAATGCGTTTTGGGGGATTTAAAAAAGATGCAATTGTTACTCAAAGGGTTATAAAATGTATTCGGGTCTCACTTTTACTTCCGTGTAAAAGAAAAGACACAACTTTCACCTGGAAGGTGATATTTTGCAAAACATTGAACTTCACAGCGGTCTCTGAGGGATAAGTTTATGGAAAGCAGAAGTATTAGGATAAGTTTTCATAACTCTGAGGACGTCCTTCAAAAGCCATAATATTTGTATGTAAACGTAGTACTACTTTTCCAGAGATCCCTTCGCATAGGACATAAGTTGATCATGGAATGTTATACTTACTATTAACTATTCGTTTATGCTGGAAATTTTCAGACACAAAATGGTGTTAACTTCACAAGGCGCTTAAGGAAGCGCCTTGTGAAGTTAACACCATTTTGTGTCTGAAAATTTCCAGCATAAACGAATAGTTAATTAATGGTGTTGGAATTAATGGTGGCATATCAAATTAATTTTCTTATTGCTTCTTTTCTTAGTTGCTGCAGGGAGGTTAAGTAAAAAGAGTGGTGTACAGAATGGAAAAGGATCAACCAGAGTTATAAAAAAGTGTAATTCTGCTCCAGCTGTTTTTGACTCTAGAGGTTCTGGGTCTCAAGAGTCTGGTAGAAGAGTATAGTTTTTGCCTAGTTACAACATTTTATTAGGATACGAATATGTAAGTGTTCCCAAGCAAGTGGTGTGGGGGTGGGGGAGCAGGAGAAATTAGAACAAAGAAATCGCTTTGGAGCCTGGAAATAATAGTTTTCGACATATTGAACAAACTGTCACCCCCACAATACACAAAATTGATTTGTGACGTGGGCCAGAAGGTGGCCTACTGGAATGTGGTCAGACTGTGGGATGGTCCAGGCGCTCTTCAGGTACCACATGGAGCCCCAGTGTAGACTGATGTATGGACACAGACAAGAACATTTATGAAGGAAGGCTTGCCCAAGAAAATTTCAAAAGATCTTGAGTCCTTGGATGCTGGGTTGAGCTGCTGAACACAAGGGTCACACAAAGGTAGTACTCGTACAAGCCTACTGTCTAATCAGTAGTGTAAAGTACAAAATTCCTAGATATGTGTGACAATGAAGTGACTATCAATAAAAACAAGGTTATTGGTATTTATAAGGATATCCAATTGTTCAGTTTTCAATGCAGGGGAAGATCAACCAGATTGTTCTCTGGTGCTTCACTATTTGGACTATCCTTTTGGTGTTGTCGACGACGTTTCAACCCTACTTGTAGTGTGAAGGTCTTATCAGGACAGAGTGTGCCTGGGGACTACTGGGAGTCTTGCGTTTTGGAGGAGCCAAGGTTAAGGTCTTCCTCCCGGTGGATGAATTTGGTTATGGTTACATCACTTTCGGTTCCTTTATCACTCTCTTTTCCTCTTCTCAAGAAGATCACTCACAAAATCTAAAGCGTCATAACAAAAAAGTATATGTTTAAAGTATAAAAATAAATCCTCTCTTTTTTACGTAAATTTCCTTGTGTATCACAACCAAATAAAAAAACTTGATTCGGCTGAATTAATTTGAAAAAAGATTTTGTTCTGGCTACTTAATCTATGTATAAACTAACTCTAGGCAGACGTGTTCTGTCCCATTATCATTCTCTCTTGATTAAATCAACACAGAATATAGCTGTGATAATATGAATTTGTTTCCAAAATGAGTTCCATGTGAACACTTGTCATTAGTTAATACTTAATAGCCAGTTCGCATGGACATATGGGTTGCTCTTGTTTTTAAAAAAAAGATGGCTGTAACAAGGCACTCTCTCATGCTTAGAGATTTCTTCTAGCATGTTAAGGAAATTAGTATGTTTTCCTCTTCTATGGTTGACATGACAACCTTTCAAAGAGAAAGTGCTACTGAAAATAATAATGGACCAGCCAGTCTAAATTCAGTGGTCAGTCCGACACTAGTTTTGTTGTTTCAATTCTTTATTGAGTTTTTCCATTACTGTAACAAGAGTGGTACATTTAAAAAGAATACACAGTCTAATCACCACGCAGAGCGAGTAAACCAACAAGGTAATATGCAAACCCATTACCCATCTCTAGACAAGGCCTCCACAGAGGACCTGCAAAAAATTTGGAGAAATACCAAAAACAACTGAGTATAAATCTCCAAGAACAGACACAGGAAGTGAGCAAGTAGGCAACAAATGCTACTTAACAACTTAAAGGGGGAGAAGGAAGAACACAATCATCAAGAGGGGAAAGGGAGGAAGGAAGCAAGCTTCCGCAGTGGGGGGAAGGAGGGGAGGGGAACATCCACATGTGAGGAAATAAAATAAGATGGCCATCTGTCCTCAGCGCCTTCCAGGCCAAGTCACAGTGACCCAACCCTACAGAATAAAAATCAAGGAACCCCCCCATCAAAGAAAGCAGACAACAATAAGGATCAAAGTGTGGGGAACCTCAAGAGGAATTGGCCTTGGAACGGAACTTAGGGGTCTGCATTGAGCATGATGCAGGGTGAGGTACACAGTAGATATCTTAAGTGTATGGGTGTGTTTGGCTCTTCAATCTTTAAAAAAAAGAGCCCCAAACCTCTTGAAAAATCTGCAATTTGTAATTTAGCCTATAAATATGGCGCTCAACGCATGCCATGTTGTACATGTTGTCCAACCGGGTCTGTAATGTGGGAGTTAGAGTCGATTTCCAGAGTGGCAGAATCGCCAATTTAGCCACCCCTAGGGCAGTAGAGAGCCATCTATTAACATGTTGAGTGACAGAAGGGAGGCCAGAAGCATCATACAGGAGCACTAACCGGGCAGTCAAAGGTATGTCTACCCCAAGATCTTTCCTCATATGGTATCAAACTTGCGCCCAGAAGGGTCTCAGACTGTCGCATACTCATAAAATATGGAATATATTGCAGTCCGTTATGCCACATCGCCAACTCCATGAATGCACACTAAGAAGGACATTGTGTAACCTTGCTGGTGATCAGTGCCAACAGTGGAGGATCTTAAAAAAGCTATACTTAGGGTGCGCTTCCCATAAATCTTTATTATAGTCTGCCAGTAGGGTATCCCAGTCATCATCCAGGAATTGCACGTTAAGATGCGATTCTCACTAGGCCCGCAGTGTTGTGGATGTGGGAGAGGAAAAGCAAGAGTCCAGCAATGTGGCACACAGCCCTCAGTAGTCCCCCAAAGTTTTTCTAAGTGTGGTTGTATTGATTAATGAGGGAGCTTGGGAGATCAATATGCTTTTACCCAGGATATATGAAAAGGCTTGGGACAATTGATTGTATCTCCATAGCTGGGAGAATGAAATCACAAATTTCTGTCTCAAGTTGGGGAATGATTTGATGTCTGGAACCGTTAAAGACAAGGTCTTTAATGTGCTGAATACAATGAGTAATCCAAGAGGATCAGTGAATTTCCTCCCCACCGACCGTGATGTGCGCATTGCGACAAAGAGAGGCTTTAGAGTAAACATGGCTCAGGCCAATGAGCCCTATGTCACATGTACTGGGAAGTATGAATGATCGGGTTGAGGAGAAGAGTAACCAAAGGCCTTGAAGTTTAGTAAAGGGCAAGTTCCCCTGGCGTATGCAATATGTGACGCTCTATCAACACCCATAAGGATATGGACTTGGAAGTCAACAACCAGTGCACAGAGTGTGCCAGTTGTTGTGCCAACCAGTATCCTTCCAGGTGCGGGAGACATATGCCGCCCTTCCATGATGAGGAGTGGAGCTTAGCTCCCTTTACTCTCGGTTCATCTGAACCTCAAATGAAGCAAAGATTGAGCGCTGGATGCTCTTCAGGTAAGAAATCAATATAAAGAGGGGCAGCATTCAAAAGATTTTGTTAAACTTGGGGAGGACATTTCTCTTGATGATCTTAACAAAACCCCACAGGATCAGGGCAGACCACCTTTTAAAATCACGCTCCATATGATCCACAATGGGTTGCACATTGTCCAGAACCATGTCTTCCAGACCTCGATTAATATGCACCCCGAGGTATTTTAAATGGGACTGAAGCCACTTGAATCGTAGGCTACCCAGAGAGGCTCTTGTGGTGGTTGACATTAGGAGCAGGGCCTCACATTTCGACCAATTCATCTTATAGCCAGGAAACTGGGGAAAAGAGTCCAATTGAGGGATCAGAGTGGCTGCTGAGGCCAAGGGGTTTGATAATGTCAAGAGAATGTCATTTGCATAGTAAAAGGCCTTAACCTCCCCATTTGTCATGTGAATTCCCTTAATGTTGTCATTGGATCGAACTGCAATAGCCAGAGGCTCCAGAGCTAACTGGAACAACAGCAGAGATAAGGGACACCCCTGTCTGGTGCTCCGGTGGATATCAAAATACGGGGAGTGGAAACCCCCACATGTGGCAGTTGCATTGAGAGCATAGTACATGCCACTGGTTAGTGTGAGAAAGTTGTGGCCTATGCCCTTCCTCTCCATGGTGTGAAAGAGATAACCCCAATCGACACGGTCAAAAGGCTTTTCGGCATTTAGGGTGAGAAGGACCTTCTCATTCACCTCATCCCTCACCTGTTAAATAATATGCGAGAGAGTACGAAAATAATTGGTTGAAGAGCGTCCAGGGACAAAGCCCACCTGGGAGAAGTGGATAAGAGTTGCAATAACTTTATTCAAATGCATCGCCAATACCTTTGCCAAAATGTTAACGGACACATTTATCAAAGGAACTGGGTGATAGCTAGAGCATTCCAGGGGATCTTTCCCTGGTTTCGGGAGCACCGAAATTCGTGCCCTGAGGAACTCAGCAAGTGGGTGCCTGCTTTCACGGGCCTTATGATAAATCGAGACTAAGATGGGGATGATCTTGGCTTTGGTCGGTTATTAAAATTCAGTCAGAAGGCCGTCCTCACCAGGAGCCTTCCCGGTGGGCATCGATCTCCAAGGCGATTTCCTCTGCGATGATCACTCCCTCCAGATGCTCAGATTGTTTGGGCGTCAGCTTTGGCAGTTTTAGGGTGGTAAGAAAAGTGAAATCTACATCTGCGGCTGGGGCATTCCAGCCATGTATAGGCGTGCATAATATTTCTGAAATTATGCCACTATTGCCGTTGGATGAGTGGCGAGCCTTCTTTATTATGAATGGCAGGAATGATCCTAGAAGAATTTTGTTGGCGGAGTTGGTAAGCCAATGGCCTACCCGCCTTGACACCTCTTTTGTAATGTGTCTGCCGTATGCGGAAGAGGCTTTTATCCGCCTCTTTGGTACAGAGTATAATCAATTGGTATTTAGCCAGTGGAAGCTCCTGGACAAGGGACGGGTCTGGTGAGGAAGAGTAGGCAGTAGGCAGGGACCCGATCCTTGCTTCCAGCTACCTCCTGGATTCTGAAAGCCTCCATTTGGTTAGCACCGAATCCCTCATCAGCATACCCGCGAAGCACAGCCATCACTGCCACCCACAATGTCTGCGCTGAGGTCACCGAGCCCCTATTATCTTCCAAATATCTTTCTACATATTCTGCGAGGCAACGTTTTGCCTCTGGGTCCTTATAATGGGAGGTGTGGAGGCACCAAGATCCTCGTGGGGGTATCTGCAAACCCAGGTCTAAATGCAGCTCCACAAGGTCATGATCCGAGACTAAAGAGGTACACTAAAGAGGTACAAAGGAAGAAGTTAATGCAAATCCAAATGTTATGGTGGCAGGAGGTGAAGGTGTAGTTTCTAGCTCGTGGGTGCAAGAGTCTCCAAGGGTTGCAGAGAGCATGATCCTGCATTATGTCTCATAGGGTATGCCTGTCCCCATCATGGTGCATGTCTGGCTTGCCCAATCTGTCCAAGAAAGGGTCAAGTGTAACGTTCCAATCCCCTCCAATAATGAATCTAGAGGTGCGAAATGATGTCCACAACCTACCAATCTTAGAAAGAAACCCAGACTTAGATGTCTGTGGGGCATACACAGAGCCCACAATAACAGTCGTCCCCTATTTTGAGCGCTTGGAAAACACATAGCTACCATCGATGTCTGACCAAGTATGGAGGGTTCTATGCGAGGGATGTTTGTGGAGAAGTATTGCAACACCCCGTATCCTAAGTGGACCACCCGCCTCGACCAGACCCGGAGATGTGAGTGAGATGCTAGCGTGGTGGACCCAGCCCACCCAGTCCCTCCATAATTTATCGCTCTCCACCGGGGTCAGGTGAGTTCTTGAAGGAGGGCAATGCCAGGTTTGTGTTAGCCCAAAAAGTTGAGAATTTTCCTACGTTTGTTGAAATGTGTCAGGCCATGTATGTTGATGGAAAATACTTTCAAGGGTCTTTGCGGCAGAGAATACAGCATGAGACTGATATATGCTGAAGTGCCACGATGGCAAGTCTCAGTGGGGAAGTCTACAAGCAGGCAAGAGGCTCCCCAAGAGTGGGATACTAAGATAGGTCAAGTGGGTTGTTCCAAAAGGAGTAAAGGAGAGTATAGGTGTGCGCATGGTGGCAGATGTGCTTGGAGAGAAAAAGCTACCAGAAAGGTCCAGTATAAGTCGAGAAACTGATGTCTAGGGCTGGGATAAGTCCTGGGACCATACAGGGACCCTCCAAGGACCCAGAAATTGAACCTGTTAATGGGGTGCAAGAGGAGGCACCAGTACCGAGAGGAATGGGGCCTCCCACTGATGGTGGAACCCCATTGTGGTCCATATGACTGGGAATAATGTGATGAAAAGGGAAACAACAAGGAGAGGAGATAGCCCCAAAAGCAAGAGTGAGAGCAGAACACCACAGAACCCAGGGGTTGCAGTCTAATTCACCATATCAATACTATATCTGTTCCTCCTCAGCCGCCCACCCTTGTAAAAGAACATCAGCAGTAAATTAGGAACAATATACAACACATCGGATGATCCACAACCTCTATCCCCCGTGGCATTATACAATCATGAAGTAAGAAGAACAAAGGAGGGAAAAGTTTGCCCAATTACACAAAAGAAGATTCAAGGCTCCAATACACCCTATAGCGCAAGCACCACCGGGTGCCATCAGGGTCCCATCAAGTCTTAAGGGGTGGCCTCAATTTATCACTTGGGAGGAATGACTTTCGGGATCGTGGCATGGGAATCCGTGACCAGTTTGGCGTGACTGAGTCCCAGCGTTTAAGTTCATCCAAAGAAGTAGAGACACCCCCTTGGGTTGCGTCCTGCCGGGACGAGGAGGTCATGGGAGCCACAGAGGGAGTTGCCTCCATGTTAGTGTTGTCTAAGGCATCCAAAAAGGACTCCAGGGGGCATATTTACAAGCCCTATTGCCACCACAACGTCACTTTTAGTGACGTTTTACTAGTGATAGGAGCTTCGCCTTATTTACAAGGCAGCGTTAAGCCACTTAACGTGGCTTAACGCTGCCTTGTAAATAAGGCTCCCTTTCACGCTACACTTAGAGTGAAAGGGGCAGGCAATGGGTGTTGTGGTGGGCGTTCCACGGCAACACCCATTGATTTTGACGCTGCCCCCTATTTACAAGAGGAGCGTAAACAGGTGAAATGAGAAGAAATGCTTTATTTCTCCTCGTTTTTGCTGTTTCTATGCGTGCTGCGTTGTTCAACACACATAGAAACAGGAAAATGCCAGTGATTGTTTATGTCCAGGAAGGTCCCCCTTCCTGCACATAAACAATCATTTAAGCAGCATACATAGAAGTTACAAAACGGCATCTAAAGATTGTTTATGTGCAGGAATGGGGACTTTCCTGCACATAAACAATCTTCCCCTCAACACAGGCACCCTTGCACTATGGTGCAAAGGTATCTGCGTTGGCGCTAGGCAGCTCAATTTAGCGCCAGCGCAGGGGGAAACACAGGGCTGCACCATATTCTAGTAAAGATGGTGCAGCCCTGCGTTTCTAAAGTGACGAAGAGTGTTATTAGCCTTCTTGGCTTAACGACACGCTCTGCCACTTTCTTGTAAATATGCCCCTAGATCTTTTGGTTTGTGGTATTCAGATGTTTTGCCCTGAAATGTGATGATCATGGTAGAAGGTTCCAGCAAACCATATTTAATGTCTTTCTTCTTAAGCCGAGGGTGAGGAGCCAAGTACTGTTTCTGTATGGTGTTGGTATGGCCAGAAAAATCTGCTATGAACAGATTTTGAGTGTTATCGTGCCGATATGGGCTGTGTTTTTTGGCTTCCTGGAGGATCTGTCTAGCATGCTGATGCCGTACACAACATGCCAAAACATGACACGGATGGTGATCGTCGGGCACACTATTGGAGCGAACCCTGTGAGCCCTATGGAATTCCAGTGGTGGGTCACAGGTAAGGTTCAGAAGATCAGGGATCAAATCACCCAAGAAGCGGAGCATATCATCCTTCTCAATGCGCTCTGGAAGGCCAATAATTCTGATGTTATTGCGGCAACTGCGGTCTTCCAATTCGATGATTGTCTGTTGGAGATACCAGATATCTTTACCCCTGTCTGGAATGGCATCTAGGTACAATTCCACATCCATCTACCGCCCCTCAACACTAGACAGTCTGGCCTAAAGGAGTTGATGCCATTTCGCAAGGACTGTACTTCTGAGTTTGTTGCGGAAACCGTGGAGGACATCTGTGCAATGGATCCTTTAATCTGAGCCAGTTCGGTTTGGAGAGAGTGCTGAGGGCGGACTCCGGGTAAGCAGGGGCGGAGGAGGAGTTGGTGGATTGTGCCTTGACCTGGGCTACATTAGCCATGGCTTCTGGGAGCATGAGCTGATGAGCAGATCTGGATTTCAACATGAAGGAGGTAGATTGGTGCTCAAGGCAGGCCCAGAGGGTGAGAAAACCCAATATGCCAGAGTTTGTCAGGAGTGTAGACAAGACAGTAATGAAAGGGTGTATGGCTCACCAGTGGAAGCAATGTGTTGCGGCTGTATAATCTGCCGGTGACCCCCAACTCCAGGTGGCCTCCTAGTACTGTTGCAGAAATAGAGAAGTGGCACTCAAATGGCGCTCTTCACTCAAGAAACTGATCTGGTCACCAATTTCGAGCGCAGAGTACAAAATATGGTGACTGCGCTGTAAGTATCCCAGTTCTGGAAACTGCTGTTGAAGATTAAGGGTTCCTCAATAAAACCCCATGGAACCTGGTGTTACATACTCGGACAAGAGTACCCAAAAACACAACTGAACCTCCAAAGTTACCGATAATTTCTGTGGCTTTTGCACTTAGACTGGATGGCAGAATATCTACTATTTCAGTTGCAATTTTGTACTACTCTCAAGTGCATTCATAAGAGACAGTTCCCACTTCATTAGTGTAATTAAAACTCTCCCCTTTGATACCTCCAACAGCTTCTAGTGACCAGGGACAAAGTCGCTGTATGCAAACTTCTTCATAGAGCTTGAATAACGATGAGTCCTTGGCTGCTGACAACCTTCATTGAAGTTGCACCTGTTGGCTAGATGGTGGCGGTTGATGCTTTCTGTTCACGTTTCCAACGACCTCCAGTGTTCTGCATGCCTCACACAGGAGGGGAGATGACAATGAGCCCGCTTCACTCGACATAGAGTTAGATTAGTATGAAAACAGCTCCTCGGACTTTAAGTGCACCGACACCTTCGTTCAGTAACCGTTTTGGCCTTATTTATTTAAGAATAGTCAGGCGGGCCTCCACTCCCCCGTGAAAACTTGGGATGAAACGCCATCTTCGTTGGCATCCAGCACGCGCCCGACACTATTTTTGGCTGCATCCACACATCCAGCAAACATCCAGCAGACATGCGTGATGGCAGAGCCGGTGGAGACTGTAACGTGCCTTCATAGTGCTCTTAAGGTCTAGCTAAGGGAGCTGAACAAAAACACGACCACACAGTATGCGTGTATGGGCCGGAAGTCCAGAGCGACCTCCACCCGTTTATTTAAGCTCTCTGGCCATGCCTGGCCTGAGAGTGATACAAAGTATGGAAGCCCTTCCGGGCCAGCATCCAGGTCCTGCCTGCGTGGTGCTCTGATCGCTACATCCCTTCCCAAGTTAGTGTTCAAACAAATAAACAAATCAACACACAAAGTCTTTGAGTCTTTGACTGGGTCTGGGGTTGGGTCTCAGATTGTACTTTTGTTCGTGAGACCCTTGACTCTCAGTATGGCTGTGAGGTGGCGAGGTGTTTCCGGTAATGTTCATGTCAGGCTCTGCGGTTGGAGGTTGAGAGAAATTTGCCACGGTTGGCTCTTTGTCAGGGCGTGATGGGGTGCCCTCAACCGGCGCCTCTCTGCCCTCCACAGGTCTGGGAAAATCTCTCTCTATGCCTGAGCGTCGAAATCTCTTGAACCAGGATATGTTTCTGGTGATTGTTTCTTCTCCTCGCTGAGCTGTGAGGGCCGTGCCATTAATCTTTAGAATGGTCCACGGTCCAGGTTCATATGCTGTTCTGAATTTTCCCCCACTGCGACGGTTCTGGACTAGGACAGTACTCCCTGGGGTAATGACGCGGGTCTTAGATCTCCTCCGCCAGTTGGCCCGCTCGTTGTTTGCCGCTCATCATGCTTGAGTGTTGGCAGGGTCATATAGCTCTAGGACCCAGCCATCGGCTACAGGAATTGTGTCCCGGCGGTGTCCGGCTAGCATCAGGGACCAGGGTGATCTCTCTGTCGGACAGTGTGGGGTGCTGCGGTACTCACGCAGGAACCGTTGAAGCGCAGTTTCAGGGTCGGACTGTTCTGCCACTGCAATTCGGAGGATCTTGTTGAGTGTCCGCATGAAGCGTTCGGCTTCGCTCGCGAATGCGAGAGGCGCCCATTTGCCTGGTTCTGTTTCTTGAGTTAGGAGCGCCCCAAGTCCAACAGGACTGGCATCTACCAGGAGCTCGGTCATTTGAGTGACGTCGAAGTACGCCATGGTAGTCTTTTCTAAAAGTGCCGCTTTGACCGTTTGAAAAGCTTCTTCTTCTTCTTTGCCCCACCTCCAGGTAGCACGTTTTTTTGTCAGAGCTCGCAAAGGTTCCGCTATTGTGGCCAGGTTCGGTATGAACTGCCCGCAGTATGTGGCCATCCCCAGAAAACTTCGGGTCTCCAAAGCTGTGGTTGGCGCAGGGGCTTGCTGTATGGCCTGAGATTTCCGTGGGTCGACCCAGACTCCATCTTGGCTGAATACATAGCTGAAGAATTCAATTGACTTTTGGAAGAACAAGCATTTTTCTCGGTGGAGGGTCCCCCCATGCTCGGCAAGGCGTTGGAGGGTAGCCCGAAGATGGCAGTGGTGTTCTTCTATGGTCGCTGAGTGTATCAAAATGTCGTCACTGACATTCAATACTCCTTGAAGTCCTGAGAGGATCTCTCGGACGGAATTCTGGAATATCTCAGTTGCTGATGAAATCCCAAAGTTCAATCTTTTGTAGCGGCGCAGGCCTATATGGGTCGATAAGGTCGTGATGTACCGGCTCTCCTCGGCTAGCCTCAACTGATGATATCCCGCGTTGAGGTCCAGCTTGGAGAACCAGCGGGACCCGTTCGGGTCGGCTATGATGTCGTCAACAGTTGGTGCCAGCTGCCTTTCGCACTTGATTGCCTGGTTGGGCAGGCGCATGTCTATGCATAATCTGATTTTCCCAGGCTGCTTTGGTTTTTCGGCTATCACCATCGGTGAAACCTAGGGTGTCGGTCCAGTAACCTTTTCGATCATTCCTTGTTGTTCTAGATTGTGGAGTTCTTGCTCGACTAGTGGCCGCAGGTGGAAGGATGTGCGTCTGTGCCGCAGGGCAACTGGTTTCACCGCCTTGTCCATGTGCAGCTTGACCGGTGGCCTTTTCATGCTTCCGAGTCCTTTGAAGAGCTGCGGGAAGAGTTCCAAGATGTCCTCTGTCTGCAGGGCTTTGACCATGTGGGCGAATGTGATGAGGCCGAGATCTTCGGCTGTGTGACTCCCCACCAGGATGTCGGCCTCTCTGTCCACCACGTGGAAAGTTGTGGTAACTTCGTGGCTTTCTGACTTTACCTGCACGGTCATCTTACCCTTGAGGGGTAGGGGTGTTTGGCTGCCATATGTGAGAATTTTAACATGGGACGGGGTCAACGTGGGCCTTGGTTTCAGTCGCTTGTACTGTTGGCTCCCCATCACATTCACAGATGCCCCTGTGTCGATCAGCGCAGTAACTTGGGATCCAGCAATTTTGAGGGCACATGTGGGCTGTGGGCGCCTCTTCCGCTTTAGGTCACTGGCGAATGAGATGAGGTAGCACTCGCCTTCATCGTCTGTGGATGAGTCCTCTAGGTACTGTCTCTGTCATGTTGGTGTTCTGGGTGTCTTCAGGCTTTCGGATTCTACGAGAGACAGATGCTTCACTGCCTTTGATGGTGATTTTCTTCCGCGAGCTCCTCTATTTCTTGGACCCCCTCTGCACGCGACGGCGAAATGGTTGGGAGTGCCACACTTCGAACACGTTCGTCCCTGCGCAGGACACTCTTCCTGAGGGTGTTCTTCTCGCCCGCAGTACCTGCAGCGCGATCCTTGGGCGCTCTTGGTTGGCCAACGCCCTCGGGTTCCTTTGTTCTGTGTGCGCACTGCATCTGCTCGTTCAGTCTTGATGGCTGCCGGTTTCTCTGACTGTTGGGTGATGGCGATGTCCGTCGCTGTTGCTCTGGCGTCCGATAGGTCGTGCGACCGTGCCATGATGAGTATCTCTTCGAGAGGTTGTCGCAAGATGAGGGTTCGGGGTTTTTTGTTTCGGCATCCCTGGATGACTTGTGCTCTGACCTCCTTGTTTTGGTCATTGGCCATGCATGTGCTGGCCAGTTCCCTTAGCCGCGCATGGAATGCATCCATTGACTCCCCTTCCCTCTGGCGTGCCTGGCGGAGTTTGAATCTTTCATAATCGGGGTTCAGCTGAGGATCGAAGTGCGCTTTAAGGGCCCTGACCGCTGCATTGTAATCGGGTGCTCCTGTGTTTGGTAGATGAGCAAATAGTTTATTTATCTCTTCTCCCGCGAAGTGCAGCAGTAGAGACCTTTTGACTGCTCCGTCCATTTCTCGCGTTGCTGTGAAGTAATTATCTAGGTGGCTGATCCAGATTGTTCATCTGGGGGACACAGTGGCTGGGTCCATCAGCTCACTGAATGGGGGTAGCGCAATGATTTGGGCGTGCTGCTGGTGGGTTGGATGAGCTGGTGCCCTGCCTGTTGTGCTGGCAGTGGATGCTGTGGCGCTGCTTGTGCCGCCTGATCTGTCATGGTCTCTGGCGTATGGTGATATGCAGTGATTGTGTGTGCACTCTTTGCTTAGTGCAGGTGTTTCCTTCCGTGGCTTCTGTGGTGTGTGTCTTCTTTTCTGACTGTACTCTTTTCTCTTTGTCTCTTCACCCCCTCCTTTTCCTGGACTTGTCCCCCCTTTTTTTTTTCCACGCTAGCAGAAGGCTTCAGACACTCCCAGCTTTGCTCTTGAGGGGCTGTGTGGTCCTGCAGGCTATCGTGTTGAGGCGTGGTGCTTTCCTGGTGTGTAGCACGTGAGTGCGCTTGGCAGGGAGGCGCCATATGGGCTGTGTCACTGGAGACCGGCAGGGAGCAATCTGCGCATGCGCGCTTGTTGCCGGCGTGCTGCGGGTCGGGCCGCTTGAAAATCTCCGTTTGGAGATGACTCTGGCGTGCTGGTCGGCTGCCGTAAGAGCGCGGGCCAGGTGAGAAAACAGGCAGGGTGACGGTACCTGCGTCGTTGCAGCGGCAGCGACGACATGCTCCGCTGGGGTCAATGCCTGCTGTGGCGGCATTGGAAATGAATGAAATTCGTATGAAATGAAATGAAATGAAATGAAATTCGTACTTGTAAAGCGCACTTATACCCCCAAAGAGGTGTCCTGGCGCTGTACGCATACCGCTGTGGAACCCTTCCTGGCTTTTCCCTGTGAAATGTCCACTCCTGGGCACCCCCAGGGTGAAGCCAGGCATCCCAGCGCTGTTGGGGCCGTTGTGGAGATTAAGCAAGCTATTGCCCAGAGTTGCAGAGTGGGACCCATGATTAGAATAGGCACCGAGGCGAGAATTATCAGGTCCGAGGAAATTGAGCCCAAGACCCGCCGAGGCGGGAATTGAACCCTGGTCCCGGGCCAGATCTCTGCATCACGGTCTGCCGCTCTAACCATTGAGCCACTTGCGAGGGTTCGCGCACTTGCGAGGGTCCTGCACTTAGCGGGGATGTCGCCTCCTGCTGCGATCTGCCTCCGGTCCGGGGTGTCGGTAAAGGAGAGGCGAGGGGCGTGGGTGGATGGAACTGGGTAGCGATTGTTGCCCACTCTCGTCGCCAGTGTAACGGGCCTTCACAGTGCTCTTAAGGCCCAGCTAAGGGAGCTGAACAAACACACGACCACACAGTATACATGTATGGGCCAGAAGTCCCGAGTGACCTCTGCCCGTTTATTTAAGCTCTCTGGCCATGCCTGGCCAGAGAGTGATACAAAGTATGGAAGCCCTTCCGGGCCAGCATCCGGGTCCTGCCTGCGCGGTGGTCTGATCGCTACAGAGGCTACACTGCTGGGAAGGCTGCCTTCTGTTGCTCTCACAAAAATGCTGCAGACATCTACTGCCCCGTTATTGGCATCCTCTAAAACTAACCTTTTATGAGGATGATTATTTTGTACAGTTTTTAAGAACTCTTTTAAGATAATCCATTGCAAGGTAGTAGGCCCACGACTAAAGCAACAGGACTCTGTGATGGAAAAAATCAACTGCTTGAAAATCCCAAAATGGCTTGTTAATAATACTTATGCCCAACAGGAACTTAGCATAAAAGTACTGTTTGGTTGTGCCATAGGATTTTGGCAACCATGCACATGCCCTGAGACTGAATCCTTACCACATGTTTAAGGCCCTCTGGTACGTAGTAGGGATGTCAGTGATGCCAATGGAAGGATGTCTGCAAGTTATTGTAAACCGAACAACTCGAAGAGCATTGTGTTGTCAGTTACTCAAAACATGACTATTCAAGGTATATTGAGAGACCCTGGATTTGAGATTTGCTTGTGGTTATGACTAATGCAGCCAGGTGATGGGGCAATTATTCTTTGTATTCTGTGACTTTAGTCTGACAAACCCAAACACTGCACCTGCATGATATTCATATTCAGCTGGCAAACGTGTTAACATACATGTATTAGCTACTCATAAATGCAGTTGAGGGGTCTTGGTCCAGACTGCTGCTATGTTCCAAATGATTCCATGCATTCCTGTCTTACTTACAGGACCAAACATGACATAAATGTAAGCATGTTCTAACTATAGAATAACTTTGCCTCATAATTCACGATAGCAGCATGAAAAGATACTTTAAATGGCAACATGCTTAAGGTGTCCGTGCAATTAGAGTATCTGCTTCTCTTTTCTAGGGCACTTTAAGCTCCCGCCACTGGAGAAATGCATGGAAGATATTGCCAAGAAGAGCAACGTCATAAAGCAAAGGTAATAATTGTTCCATAAGCAATGCAGATGGCTCCATCCTCAAACTCCATCCCTTTCCATCATACACTGCAAGATAACTGCTTGAGCACCCACAAAGAGTATTTCTTGGTTTATGGCCAGTTACCTGTAAATCAATCTCTAGGACCATCGTCAGCTTGATGGTACCAGGTCTTGATGCTCCATCATGTATGGCATTGGACCTTCTGACTCTCTTCTTTCCCCTTCCCAACCAGCTGGGAGTGCTAAACTAGCTTCTAAATTGTGTAAGTGCTCTCCTAATACCATTACATGATACAGAATGCAATAGACTTCTCTAGATATTAAAAATTGAATTTCTCTTTTTTTTTAACATGGTAAACATTAAAAGGGCCAAAACAATATGCATATACCAGGGGAGCATGTCACATGATGCTTATGGATATACAAAGTAGGCTAATGGTGATTACAGCTAACACGGATATAAAAATAGACCATGGGTACAATGAAATAACACCCATCAGTATGCAAAGCTAGAGTTTATCATATATCACTGACCTGATGTATTTAACCACATTAATTGTAGTTGTGAGCAGTTTGCTAACGGGTCCCTGTTAACATATGCTACTGCACTATTTCAAGTGTTCAGTTTAATTTTTCAATTCTTTTATTCTCCTATATCTTAATGCTCTTTAAGGGGATACTATTTAGCGACGTTGTGGCGATATTTCAAGCATCCATTTCCCCATGTTTTATTTGTGTTCTCGTGTTATTTCTCCTTAGTTTAACCAGCTCTTTATTGATCTGATCCCCATACATTTTATCCGTTTTGAACGTCTGCTCTTCCCAGGTTTATCTGTTCTTCCAAGTGCCTTAATCTGTCATGCTTTTCTGCTTGCCTAAGTGCTCTAGTTCCCTTGGTTTCATAATCCCTTCCTAGCCTTCCCTTTTGAGTGTTGTATTCCTTTATGATCTTACCTGCACCATTGGGTGTCCTGACCTCTGTCTATTCTCACCTTCCATTTGTCTCACTCCACCATTGCTTTAAGTGCTTACTGTCATGTTTGCTTTAACTAACCTCTGGCGTGTCTAATTGGTGCTTGTTGGATATCCTTTTCTAGTGCTGAAGTCCCACATTTATCTCATGTCTTTAATTCATATTAACTAATGTTTGAGACTTAGCAAGGAAGAACGGATACAGTGGTGGAACTCAGGTGTTTACATCAGGAGTCAGAGCACACATCTGTCAATGGTCAAGTCTCACAACCATCTTCAAGATCTATAGCCATCATCTCTTTCTATTACATAACAACTTCAATGTTCCACACATGCATTATTCCATTCCATATCACCATCAATCAGTGACATCATACTACAAGGACAACACACTACCTACATGACACATCTAAAATAACCACATACAAACACAAACACAACAGACAAGAACAAGGAGTAAATCGCATAGTTCCAGAAACATTTCACATTTATACCAAGTAGGTTTACAATTTGTTTCAGGTAAAAATCAATGAGCCTCACTAGCAGTTTCTCTCTGCAATAAACTTCAACAACACCCCCATCCAGGAATTTTATATTCACTTGGAAGACTCAAACCCGTAGTTTTCTGTTGTCACAATGGTCCTTACTTCATGTTGTCTGTGGCCGTTCCCCATTGTACCAGAATTTCCCTCCAAATCGATGCGCTCTTCCTTAATTCCCCCAAATCAGTATTGTTTATTTAATGATAGAACTTTAATCCTCAAATGGTTCAAGGTTCTCTTGCGTTGCAGAGTCACACAATTACACCACAGCCTAACTACCCTCCAAGCGTCAGATAAACAGAGCTCTTATTTTGCTACATCATCTTTCTGGTCTATTAGCATATTAGCACCAAGTCTAATGTTATGACAACATGCACCTTTTTTCTGTTTTAATTTATATTCTTCCTCTGTTGCTCATTCACTTTTCTCTCACCATTTCCCCCTGTTCGTATATTTCTGAATTCTATACTTTGCCAATTCATGGCATAACCTAGTTACAGAAATCCTTCCTTTTAATAAATCAAAGATCGACCTTCCCATAACAAAATGTGGGGTCGTCCTACAAGCCACCAGAGAGGTTTGTGCACCCTTATGTCAGATTCTGGGATGGAACTCTGAAATCTCCACACGTGCATCTGCCCATGTCTCTGCACCGTCAGCTTCCTACACTAAAGAGTAGCAGAGTTGTGAAAACACCAAACCCATAACATTGGGGGAGAGATTCTCAAACATTTTGCGCTGGGTTAGCGTCACAAAAGTGTCGCTAACCAGCACAAAATTTATTTTTCCTGATTCACTTTCCAGTGCAAAACGTGCTTTGTGCTGGAAAGTTCCCAAAAGTAACACAAAGCAGCGCAAAATGCTGCTTTGCACTACATTGCATCAAGTGGGCGTCATATGGGTGGTACATAGGTGTTCCCATGCAACTACCCTTTCTTTTTGATGCTAAACCCTATCTACTAACATTAGTAGATAGGGTTTAGCGCCAAAAGCAGGCATTAAAAGGAGAAATGTTTTAATTTCTGTTGCTACGGTGAGCCCTGTGTCAATGATAAGCCACACGCCCGGACGACCCTGTCTATGAGATCCTGACATCCTCCTGCAAGGCAACCCTAACTGCACAACCAACTGAGTGGCTTCTTTTACCACATAATTCATGCATTTCTCTTGACTGTTGCCTTTAGGATGACATTAAAAAAACCTTTGTTTTTAATTCTACTCCTCTCCTCTCGCACGGATCAGGATCAATGGGGGCTTTCCCAATAGACTGATAAAAGTCTCTCAGGTGATGTAATATGTCTGCCCTTTCTCCAATTTTCCTCTGATGATTATCATTCATGATAGAAGTTCAATGGCCTTGAACCAGTGCCACAGTGTTCAGCCCAGCCCTGGTTGAATGATTGTTGGCTTTCAGTGGCTCAGAAGTGCTACAGTTTGCACTCCCCTTTTTCGGCCTGAAGACTTACAGCATGACACAGATTTTTTTTTTCTGATCGGGCAACCTACAGGACTAAATGAAGGCATGAAACAGGGCACATGTTCAGTTCTTTTGGGCTGCAACAACAACAATTATACAGGAGGTACAAGGCGATTAAAACTTGGTATAAAATCTGGCTAAATCGTGGGCTTGAGATCAATAACGCGCTTTGGGATGCCCTACATTCGACCCTCAGTCTGCCTACGCAAAGTATTTACAGGCTTCGCTACAAATCACCAGGATGGCTGACCTCTGGCAGCGGAAACTACCTCTGGCCTCGTTTCAGCTTATCACGAAGAAGGCGGTAAAAAAGCACTCGCTACTAGAAGATAAAGCAACGTTCAGTCGGCGAGCCCACGCATGGATGGTATTGCATTCTTACACAAAATCAGAGCCAGCCGCATACCTGGGTCTTCCCTTTTCCCCCTACTTAAAAAACAAGTTTTTAGAGTTACATATGGGGAAGTTGCCCTCCAATGCAGACCTGCCCCCCTGGAAGTACCAGGGCTCAAAAGCATGCACTCTTTGTGGGTCACCCACACAGGATTTCATACATCTAATATGCATTTGCCCAGCCTTAGGTCCGCAACGCCGTCAACTGTTGAAGAGACAGTTCAACGAAAGGGGCATCCGCTCCTGCAGAACTGCTATATTAAAATGTCTTGACTCGAATGACCTGCAACTTATTTGCCACTTAACAAAATTTTTAATCAGTTATAAGCAAGTCATGACACAATGAAACTGGTCACAGAGTCGCTTAGTGGTCATTGTCTGTCTTTTTAACATCAATTGTACTGTAAAAAGAAACAATTAATTTTAATGAATTGTATAAAAAAGGTGCTATATCACCCGTTCATACCAATTTCATACTTCAAAATCAAATGTCAAAGGAAACGGATGTAACTATAGGTTTTAACATGTCTATATGTCCACGTGCTTTTAACGGTACAATGTATCTGCTGTTTTGGAACATTGTTTTGGTTTTAATTAACTAAACAATAAAAAAAAAATCAGTTTTCAGTTCTTTTGGGTCGGACTCCAAAACATCTCAGCCTTTTCGCTTGTTCACTCTGTGGACCTCGAAAAATCATGTGATCTTCCTCAGCGGAGTTCTGTCCCGTAGCAAAAACTTGCAGCGCTTAAGAAACTGATTGTATGCCTTAGTTAATGGCTTGTGGCGAAAACCGTCCTAGACTCTAGTTTTGTGCCAAACCAGCATTTTAGCAGTTTCTAAAAAGCAGTAGCATACGTTCTACCAATGATGGATTATTTTCGCATTTATAATACCCTGCACATGATTGTCAGTGCTCAAGGAATATGTGCAGGGCATACTTATCTTGGAGTCCGAGTCAGAGCTGTAGCCGGGGCTGTTTGGTTTGGGGCTATAGGTATAGGAACGAGGCTGTTTGGCGATCTCATGTGCAGAGGCTTTGGTCACTATGGCACCATCTTCCAGTACACCAAGTTCCTTTTCACACAGCATGAACAGTGTTCCTCACAGAACACAGCAATGAGCCTGTAATGTCGGATTTTATTGTGACGGTATTGATTTTTTTATGCTTTCATAATATTTCAATTTTCCAATGTATGAACGATCAGTGGCAAAATAATTACTCTTAAAACAATGTATGGCTTCCAGGGACTTTGCTCAATAAGGCACCCACGTTGTGCACATCAAAATAATTCGTAAGGACTTACAAGAGGGCCTAGACAAGCCAGAGGACTAAAAGTTAGTACCCTTGAGGGGCACTTACAAGATGTCAGAATCTACCTATCATCCTTCTAATTACACACATGTTTCATGCAACATTAAAAGGAGGCCACGCAGTGTGTATTTATAACCAATGTCCCTTACGGCACAATCTCCACCCAGAAAACACAATATGGCCTTTTCAAAAGGACATGCTACTCTAGCTATGGCTTGCAGAAATGGCCACTGGACTCTAGACTGGTCCCCAGAACTGGGCATGACACTCCAGGTGAGCCTTTCACAGCTTTACAAAATGCTTCCAAAGGTTGCATAAGAACCGGATTCAATACTCCAGATGTGGCTCCAATAAGTGGTCAGAACATCCCAGAAAGTAGAGTGGTTTGAGTGTGTCATCTGCAGCACGAGGGTTGATTCCTTGTAGAATCAAATCTGTCTTTCATCCACTACGAAGCAGTTTGGATGACATCCACTGAGTTGCTAAATAGTATAATCTAAAATGGCAGAGCTTCAAAGCAGAAAGTATATGTATAGGAATACATTTTGATATAAATAAATGAAATAAACTACTGTCTTCCCCTTATCCTACAGAGACGTTTACATAATGTGCAGCTATATAAAAGCCACACACGTAATTTAAAATGTGTACATTATGCCTACACTATCAGCCCTTGGCTGTGAAATCGCTACTAAACATCCTAGAAGCTGCACTGCTTTCCAAGTAAAGCTCCTTTCAAACATGGCCAATGGCATCTGGTATCTGAGGAACCTATCTCTGCAGGACAGTGCACCTGGAATTGCTTCAACGTCAGCCACTCTGAATTCTGTCCGGATCTCTCTACCTTCACCAGAGAAGTTCGGATTTAGGTGCAACTAAGAAATTGTAATTCCTTTTACTAAGTAACTGAGGCAAGGACAGCTAAAAAATAATATACCCAGGCTACATTTATGTACGCAGGATAACAAAATGAGGCTTCTTTCGTAACCAAGATACAAGATAAGGTCACCTGCTGTCCTAATATCTTTAAGTGCCTTTTTTATATTCAGATTTCTTCATCTGTTGCATGGATTTTAGGAGGCCGAAGCAAAATAGCATGTAGCCATTCAGGTGCTCTACAGCCCTATTATTTTAGGCTGGCTGGTGTCATCTGGTATGTGTTCAGGTTTGCCTGTGGCATCTGTGTGCACTGTCTTTTTTTTGTCTTACCATAAACTTCAGTTGTTGCTTATGAATTTTTTGACTTTGGAGTATATATGTGCATTAAAAAACATTAAGAGAAATCCTGCGTTTATAATAAAAATGCCAGTTGATGACAATAGGCCCTATTCGGTATTGCAAAGTCATCTAAAGTTGTAGTCGGGACAAGCATGTATTTCTGAATCAGACTGTATGACCCACTGCATAGTAATTGTATAGCTACTCAATCCCTGGCAGCACAGCACGCAGGATAATATGCTGCATCGCTAAACACTTATAATGTCCCAAAGGACACTGCACTCCAAACCAAAACACATACGTAAAAGACATTGTCATTTAAGACACCAATAGCTCTACTCTCACAAATGTGAGACCTATTGCATTACAAATGCTTGTTCTAGAGTGTGTTGAGCAAAATGGTTTTAAGTAAACAAAATGAATCTCCCTGAGGGCACAGTGAACTTGTCAAACAAAAAGAGAGCAAACCGGAAAGGGCCTGCCTTAAACCAGAGAGGCTGAACTAATCCAGGTAATTATGTGATTACCTGAAGCCTGCCTCTGCATACTTACACTGTCACCGAGTTGCAAATTTTCAAGGTGAACAAGTCCAACAAACACTAGAAACAAAATTGCTTATACATACAAGTCTGAATCCCGGCCTCGGCACTAGAGTCAAAATCGTGTGACTCTGGACAAATCACTTAATTTCCCTTCACCCAAATTTACACATTCCTCTCATAAATCCCGACCCCTCCAACCACTCCCGCCCACCTGGCTTTAAAAAATAAAAATTAACTTACCCACTCCGCTGGCTCGCCTCCTCTGATCCTCTCTGCTTCTTCAGTCTATCAGCGCTGGTGGTCTCTGCAGCAATTGAAGTCTCCAGTCCAATCCAGGTGCTGCTCTCATGCTATTGATAATGTTAAGCAGCATGAGAGTAGCGCTAGGATTGGCTGAAGCGGGCTGCCTTGACGCTCCAGCAGGCACTGGGGGCCTGGGCCTGCTCCCCACCTAGTGATCTTAGACAGCTGGGTGGAGAGGTTTATATGGCGCATGTAAGGCTGGACGTCGCAAGACAACCGGCCAGCCTGACATGCGCTGTGTAATATATGGTGAGGTGAGCATCACTCTGCTGCTTCCAGTCAGCAGCAGTGGCTACATAACTAAACCTCCAAAGTGACGTTTCGCTCTAAGGAGCAAAACATGTACCTGTTAAAATGTCCCTGTTTCATAGGGAGTTTTTCTCACTGAGCATCAGTAACAATTTTATTTTTACTTGCCATTTCCGTCATGCCTCACATGGTGTTCATGGCAGGAAAAGGTGCCAATGCAAACCGGCAGCCCAGTTGCAGATGGGCCAACAGATCATAGATTTCCAAAAGCAGAGGCAGAAGAGAATGAACGCCATTTAGGGGTCGCCAGGGGTTATAGCTGGGACCCCTGGCTTGCACCTTATGACCCCTTAAGCATTGCTTTTGCGACCCAGGTCTCAGAGGTGGCAAAATCAGTGCCAAGAACATAGGGATAGCCGGCTCTTTTGGTTGCTGATGCTCACCTCTTCTTGTTTACCGCCAATTTTTTTAGTTACACCAGTAGTGAATAATAAATTATTATTCACAATTAATATCATAAAAAAGGAGCACCAGGAGCTGGAACGACATTTGATGAAACCTAAGGCAAACAGAGCAATGTTTTTAAATGTATCGGGTGTATATGTTTGCGCTTCAGGGTTTGTGAGAGAGTGCGTATGGGTGAAAGTGCAGGTCTGTACGTGTGAGCATTTGTGTGAGAGAAAGTGAGTCGGCGAGAGTCAGTGACAAGCAGTGAGTGAAAATGAGTGACAGAGCCTCTATAAAGGAGTAGGAACAGGGGTGGGAGCACACCGCTTCACCCCCCAGCAAGGTTCGCCCCTGGCATTCTGGTAAATGCAGTCTCATGTTGCTTGCTTTGATATAGTATTCCGAGTGTTTCGCCAGAATTGGCGCAGATAGTGCTGATCTCTAGACACGTGTTTCTGGTTCTTTAACCGTCATCAGTAGAGATTACAGGCTTCAAATTTGGGGTTTGCTGAGTAGGCTGCCAAACATTGCATCAGGTCAAGTACCTCTCACTGGCGCGCGGGTGCTTCTTCCACGAGCTCGTCAGCTCAATGACTCACGGGAGTACTTTTAAACAGGAACAGGGGTGGGAGCACACCGCTTCACCCCCAGCAAGGTTCGCCCCTGGCATTCTGGTAAATGCAGTCTCATGTTGCTTGCTTTGATATAGTATTCGAGTGTTTCGCCAGAATTGGCGCAGATAGTGCTGATCTCTAGACACGTGTTTCTGGTTCTTTAACCGTCATCAGTAGAGATTACAGGCTTCAAATTTGGGGTTTGCTGAGTAGGCTGCCAAACATTGCATCAGGTCAAGTACCTCTCACTGGCGCGCGGGTGCTTCTTCCACGAGCTCGTAGGCTCAATGACTCACGGGAGACTTTTAAACAGGAAGAGGGGTGGGAGCACACCGCTTCACCCCCCAGCAAGGTTCGCCCCTGGCATTCTGGTAAATGCAGTCTCATGTTGCTTGCTTTGATATAGTATTCCGAGTGTTTCGCCAGAATTGGCGCAGATAGTGCTGATCTCTAGACACGTGTTTCTGGTTCTTTAACCGTCATCAGTAGAGATTACAGGCTTCAAATTTGGGGTTTGCTGAGTAGGCTGCCAAACATTGCATCAGGTCAAGTACCTCTCACTGGCGCGCGGGTGCTTCTTCCACGAGCTCGTCAGCTCAATGACTCACGGGAGTACTTTTAAACAGGAACAGGGGTGGGAGCACACCGCTTCACCCCCAGCAAGGTTCGCCCCTGGCATTCTGGTAAATGCAGTCTCATGTTGCTTGCTTTGATATAGTATTCCGAGTGTTTCGCCAGAATTGGCGCAGATAGTGCTGATCTCTAGACACGTGTTTCTGGTTCTTTAACCGTCATCAGTAGAGATTACAGGCTTCAAATTTGGGGTTTGCTGAGTAGGCTGCCAAACATTGCATCAGGTCAAGTACCTCTCACTGGCGCGCGGGTGCTTCTTCCACGAGCTCGTCAGCTCAATGACTCACGGGAGTACTTTTAAACAGGAACAGGGGTGGGAGCACACCGCTTCACCCCCCAGCAAGGTTCGCCCCTGGCATTCTGGTAAATGCAGTCTCATGTTGCTTGCTTTGATATAGTATTCCGAGTGTTTCGCCAGAATTGGCGCAGATAGTGCTGATCTCTAGACATGTGTTTCTGGTTCTTTAACCGTCATCAGTAGAGATTACAGGCTTCAAATTTGGGGTTTGCTGAGTAGGCTGCCAAACATTGCATCAGGTCAAGTACCTCTCACTGGCGCGCGGGTGCTTCTTCCACAAGCTCGTCAGCTCAATGACTCACGGGAGTACTTTTAAACAGGAACAGGGGTGGGAGCACACCGCTTCACCCCCCAGCAAGGTTTGCCCCTGGCATTCTGGTAAATGCAGTCTCATGTTGCTTGCTTTGATATAGTATTCCGAGTGTTTCGCCAGAATTGGCGCAGATAGTGCTGATCTCTAGACACATGTTTCTGGTTCTTTAACCGTCATCAGTAGAGATTACAGGCTTCAAATTTGGGGTTTGCTGAGTAGGCTGCCAAACATTGCATCAGGTCAAGTACCTCTCACTGGCGCGCGGGTGCTTCTTCCACGAGCTCGTCAGCTCAATGACTCACGGGAGTACTTTTAAACAGGAACAGGGGTGGGAGCACACCGCTTCACCCCCCAGCAAGGTTCGCCCCTGGCATTCTGGTAAATGCAGTCTCATGTTTCTTGCTTTGAT
This sequence comes from Calotriton arnoldi, assembly GCA_963921515.1. NCBI lineage: Eukaryota > Metazoa > Chordata > Amphibia > Caudata > Salamandridae > Calotriton > Calotriton arnoldi. Next base: position 746,251 of record CAWUFW010005494.1, read on the forward strand.
ATAGTATTCCGAGTGTTTCGCCAGAATTGGCGCAGATAGTGCTGATCTCTAGACACGTGTTTCTGGTTCTTTAACCGTCATCAGTAGAGATTACAGGCTTCAAATTTGGGGTTTGCTGAGTAGGCTGCCAAACATTGCATCAGGTCAAGTACCTCTCACTGGCACGCGGGTGCTTCTTCCACGAGCTCGTCAGCTCAATGACTCACGGGAGTACTTTTAAACAGGAACAGGGGTGGGAGCACACCGCTTCACCCCCCAGCAAGGTTTGCCCCTGGCATTCTGGTAAATGCAGTCTCATGTTTCTTGCTTTGATATAGTATTCCGAGTGTTTCGCCAGAATTGGCGCAGATAGTGCTGATCTCTAGACACGTGTTTCTGGTTTCTTTAACCGTCATCAGTAGTGATTACAGGCTTCAAATTTGGGGTTTGCTGAGTAGGCTGCCAAACATTGCATTAGGTCAAGTACCTCTCACTGGCGCGCGGGTGCTTCTTCCACGAGCTCGTCAGCTCAATGACTCACTGGAGTACTTTTAAACAGGAACAGGGGTGGGAGCCCACCGCTTCACCCCCCAGCAAGATTCGCCCCTGGCATTCTGGTAAATGCAGTCTCATGTTGCTTGCTTTGATATAGTATTCCGAGTGTTTCGCCAGAATTGGCGCAGATAGTGCTGATCTCTAGACACGTGTTTCTGGTTCTTTAACCGTCATCAGTAGAGATTACAGGCTTCAAATTTGGGGTTTGCTGAGTAGGCTGCCAAACATTGCATCAGGTCAAGTACCTCTCACTGGCGCGCGGGTGCTTCTTCCACGAGCTCGTCAGCTCAATGACTCACGGGAGTACTTTTAAACAGGAACAGGGGTGGGAGCACACCGCTTCACCCCCCAGCAAGGTTCGCCCCTGGCATTCTGGTAAATGCAGTCTCATGTTGCTTGCTTTGATATAGTATTCCGAGTGTTTCGCCAGAATTGCCGCAGATAGTGCTGATCTCTAGACACGTGATTCTGGTTCTTTAACCGTCATCAGTAGAGATTACAGGCTTCAAATTTGGGGTTTGCTGAGTAGGCTGCCAAACATTGCATCAGGTCAAGTACCTCTCACTGGCGCGCGGGTGCTTCTTCCACAAGCTCGTCAGCTCAATGACTCACAGGAGTACTTTTAAACAGGAACAGGGGTGGGAGCACACCGCTTCACCCCCCAGCAAGGTTCGCCCCTGGCATTCTGGTAAATTCAGTCTCATGTTGCTTGCTTTAATATAGTGTTCCGAGTGTTTCGCCAGAATTGGCGCAGATAGTGCTGATCTCTAGACACGTGTTTCTGGTTCTTTAACCGTCATCAGTAGAGATTACAGGCTTCAAATTTGGGGTTTGCTGAGTAGGCTGCCAAACATTGCATCAGGTCAAGTACCTCTCACTGGCGCGCGGGTGCTTCTTCCACGAGCTCGTCAGCTCAATGACTCACGGGAGTACTTTTAAACAGGAACAGGGATGGGAGCACACCGCTTCACCCCCCAGCAAGGTTCGCCCCTGGCATTCTGGTAAATGCAGTTTCATGTTGCTTGCTTTGATATAGTATTCCGAGTGTTTCGCCAGAATTGGCGCAGATAGTGCTGATCTCTAGACACGTGTTTCTGGTTCTTTAACCGTCATCAGTAGAGATTACAGGCTTCAAATTTGGGGTTTGCTGAGTAGGCTGCCAAACATTTCATCAGGTCAAGTACCTCTCACTGGCGCGCGGGTGCTTCTTCCACGAGCTCGTCAGCTCAATGACTCACGGGAGTACTTTTAAACAGGAACAGGGGTGGGAGCACACCGCTTCACCCCCCCAGCAAGGTTTGCCCCTGGCATTCTGGTAAATGCAGTCTCATGTTGCTTGCTTTGATATAGTATTCCGAGTGTTTCGCCAGAATTGGCGCAGATAGTGCTGATCTCTAGACACGTGTTTCTGGTTCTTTAACCGTCATCAGTAGAGATTACAGGCTTCAAATTTGGGGTTTGCTGAGTAGGCTGCCAAACATTGCATCAGGTCAAGTACCTCTCACTGGCGCGCGGGTGCTTCTTCCACGAGCTCGTCAGCTCAATGACTCACGGGAGTACTTTTAAACAGGAACAGGGGTGGGAGCACACCGCTTCACCCCCAGCAAGGTTCGCCCCTGGCATTCTGGTAAATGCAGTCTCATGTTTCTTGCTTTGATATAGTATTCCGAGTGTTTCGCCAGAATTGGCGCAGATAGTGCTGATCTCTAGACACGTGTTTCTGGTTCTTTAACCGTCGTCAGTAGAGATTACAGGCTTCAAATTTGGGGTTTGCTGAGTAGGCTGCCAAACATTGCATCAGGTCAAGTACCTCTCACTGGCACGCGGGTGCTACTTCCACGAGCTCGTCAGCTCAATGACTCACGGGAGTACTTTTAAACAGGAACAGGGGTGGGAGCACACCGCTTCACCCCCCAGCAAGGTTCGCCCCTGGCATTCTGGTAAATGCAGTCTCATGTTGCTTGCTTTGATATAGTATTCCGAGTGTTTCGCCAGAATTGGCGCAGATAGTGCTGATCTCTAGACACGTGTTTCTGGTTCTTTAACCGTCATCAGTAGAGATTACAGGCTTCAAATTTGGGGTTTGCTGAGTAGGCTGCCAAACATTTCATCAGGTCAAGTACCTCTCACTGGCGCGCGGGTGCTTCTTCCACGAGCTCGTCAGCTCAATGACTCACGGGAGTACTTTTAAACAGGAACAGGGGTGGGAGCACACCGCTTCACCCCCCCAGCAAGGTTTGCCCCTGGCATTCTGGTAAATGCAGTCTCATGTTGCTTGCTTTGATATAGTATTCCGAGTGTTTCGCCAGAATTGGTGCAGATAGTGCTGATCTCTAGACACGTGTTTCTGGTTCTTTAACTGTCATCAGTAGAGATTACAGGCTTCAAATTTGGGGTTTGCTGAGTAGGCTGCCAAACATTGCATCAGGTCAAGTACCTCTCACTGGCACGCGGGTGCTTCTTCCACGAGCTCGTCAGCTCAATGACTCACGGGAGTACTTTTAAACAGGAACAGGGGTGGGAGCACACCGCTTCACCCCCCAGCAAGGTTCGCCCCTGGCATTCTGGTAAATGCAGTCTCATGTTGCTTGCTTTGATATAGTATTCCGACTGTTTCGCCAGAATTGGCGCAGATAGTGCTGATCTCTAGACACGTGTTTCTGGTTCTTTAACCGTCATCAGTAGAGATTACAGGCTTCAAATTTGGGGTTTGCTGAGTAGGCTGCCAAACATTGCATCAGGTCAAGTACCTCTCACTGGCGCGCGGGTGCTTCTTCCACGAGCTCGTCAGCTCAATGACTCACGGAAGTACTTTTAAACAGGAACAGGGGTGGGAGCACACCGCTTCACCCCCCAGCAAGGTTCGCCCCTGGCATTCTGGTAAATGCAGTCTCATGTTGCTTGCTTTGATATAGTATTCCGAGTGTTTCACCAGAATTGGCGCAGATAATGCTGATCTCTAGACACGTGTTTCTGGTTCTTTAACCGTCATCAGTAGAGATTACAGGCTTCAAATTTGGGGTTTGCTGAGTAGGCTGCCAAACATTGCATCAGGTCAAGTACCTCTCACTGGCGCGCGGGTGCTTCTTCCACGAGCTCGTCAGCTCAAATACTCATGGGAGTACTTTTAAACAGGAACAGGGGTGGGAGCACACCGCTTCACCCCCCAGCAAGGTTCACCCCTGGCATTCTGGTAAATGCAGTCTCATGTTGCTTGCTTTGATATAGTATTCCGAGTGTTTCGCCAGAATTGGCGCAGATAGTGCTGATCTCTAGACACGTGTTTCTGGTTCTTTAACCGTCATCAGTAGAGATTACAGGCTTCAAATTTGGGGTTTGCTGAGTAGGCTGCCAAACATTGCATCAGGTCAAGTACCTCTCACTGGCGCGCGGGTGCTTCTTCCACGAGCTCGTCAGCTCAATGACTCACAGGAGTACTTTTAAACAGGAACAGGGGTGGGAGCACACCGCTTCACCCCCCAGCAAGGTTCGCCCCTGGCATTCTGGTAAATGAGTGAGTCACAGCAACAAGAGTATGAGTGACTGCAAGTGAGTGTGAGTGGATGAGTAGATACACTACTTGTGGTCACACGAAGCCTTTTTCAGATGTACACCTCCACTTTAGGCCACTATCATGCCTCAATTCTCTATTTAACAACCTATTTTTTAAATTTTTATTTGGTATTTGCAAAGCGCTCATCTGAGTTAGAAGCTGGTTCGTGGTTAATAAGACTAAAGAGGATATAGCCATTTCTTCAATTGTTTTCTAAAAATCACAAATCTGACACCGTGCGCAGATCCTGAGGAAGCCTATTCAAATGAGTGGCGGCTAAGAAGTTAAAAGTGTGGCCACTCATCCGGGATTTTATAATTCTTTTACAGAATATCAAGGCCTTGCTGGCTGATCTGAGATTCTGAGTAGGTTTGTGAAAGTTGACTTTATTTAACAATAGCCTAGGGCCGTTACCATGAAGTGCTCTATGTGTGTGGCACAGTAACTTAAAGATAGCTCGTTTACGAACTGGTAGCCAATGAAGTTGGTCGAGGCAGGCAGATGCTGAGCTCCCTTTGCCTACAATGCAAACAAGTTTGGCAGCTGTATTTTGAACAGTTTGCAGCCTTGAGAACAAATAATCAGCCATGCCAACATATAATGCATTTCCATAGTTGATCCTACTCAGGATTAAAGCTGGATTATGTTACTTCTCCAAGCTACTGGGATCAGTCGGAACAATTTCTGAAGTACACGTCGCAGTCCGAAACACGTCCCTCGAACCCTGGTTACATGTTCTTGTAGGGACAGAGTATTATCGATGAGAAAGCTCAAATTTGTAACCACTTTTTTGGGTGCCGGTGCGATGCCTAGCATAGCTGGCCACCATGAATCAGTCCAAAATTTTTCAGCACCTCTGAACAAGATTTCTGATTTATCAGCATTTAATTTTAGACAGTGGAGATGCAGCCACTCTGCCACGTCAGAAAGACACTTGACTAGATTATCCCTTGTTTCAGCAAACTTATCATTGATAGAGATAATTAAATTAGGTATCAGTCTTCGGCATACACGATGATCTCAGATTCTCTTTTTCTCACAATATTGGCCAGCGGAGCGAGGGTTTTTACTTAATGGAAGTAGCTTGTGGGGCACCCTGCTCGTGGTGGTTTTGATCAGTCAACTTGGTCCCCACCGTGAACTTCCAACAAGTACCATTTTTGACCTTGTTTGCTTTGCCTTTGCTTGCTTGCCTCGAATTCTTATTTTTCCATTCTGTAGCTGCCTTGCATATCTCTTATGTGCCAGGTGTGATAAAGCTGCTTATCCCATAGTCCTTGCTTGAATAGCAAATTCTCACAGTCTATGCAATATTGGTCCGCTGCATGTGCTATATATTATTTCTTAACCTGGCATCACATATACATTACCTTTACTATTGCTCACAATGTACCGCTACTTTTTGTTTCTACTCTTGTACTTCTTTTTTTTATGCCCGTAATGTTCTTCCACACCTCAAGTTCCTATCCTTGGATATTTCTTCAGTGATGTACCCCACCTTTTATCACTGTTACAATGTGCTGCTCAGATTTGCACATCGAATGTACTGCACAATAATTCCATTTAGCTCCTGATTTACACTTTACGAAGGCCTATAGATATTCAACCACTCTCAAGATCTAGGAGACCCACTATGGGACCCTCATGGAATTACTGCGTATCAATCGGCCACATTTCAATTTTCTTCTACAGTTGGTGGTGCTTACAAACTGGCTAGACTTCTTAAAAATAATTGACTGTGTTCAAAATCAATAGATATGGATTAATAGCCCTTGGTTCCAATAATTAACATTCAATAGCATGGGACTCTATTTTGCAGTGACATAGAGAAGAGGTGAAACAATTGGAAGGAATCCCAGTCATCTTAATGAGACTTAATGTGCGTAGTAGGAGTTTAAAACAAAGACTTTGGGCCATATTATCAAGAACGGGCGATAAGGGGCTTGATAATATGCCCTATAGAATTCCAATAGAAGCCCAGGTTTGATGTCCTTCACACCAGAACCTGGGCTTCTAATGGAATTCTATAGGGCATATTATCAAGCCTCTTATCGCCGCTTAGTGGCAGTTTCCTGCCGCTAAAGCGGCGATAATGTTATCGCCCGTTCTTGATAATATGGCCCCTCGTGAATGGGAGCGAGCATGGTTGCTTTTATTTCCCTGAACCCAACTAGACATTTCTACCCTATGACTGAGCAGTAGACAATCTCCCTAGTTAGAGTTTCCCATATAAAACGATAAGTAATGTCTCTAGCTTTTAATAAATGCCGTGTTTTTTCATTAAGGTATGGGACCATCGAAGGAAATGCCTTTCAGATCGAGTTTATCGAATACATTGACGAGCTTGCTTCAGAGATCGGCATCAAGCCTAGTTTCTTCCATCTCCTTCTGAGTGATCCCAGACTGGCACTGGAAGTCTTCTTCAGTGCTTGCACATCACCACAGTACCGACTGACTGGTCCGGGGAAATGGGACGGAGCACGGAACGCCATCCTGACCAAGTGGGACCGGGTAGTGACACCTATGAAGATGCGGGTGGTGAAGAAGACCAAGAGTTCTCCTCTTTTCACCATGCTTGGACTTCTCGGTCTCTTTGCTTTGTTTGCTTCTATTTTTATATTTACAGAAACAGTATGAAAAATTATTTCTTATATACAATCCATCCCACAAATTTATAGAGGCTGTTTTATTATATTGGATCTCATATTGTTTTTGTCTATATAAGTACAGTGAAGAAATGTTAGTGCTGCTTCCTCAACAATTTAATTGTCGAGTTACGTCCCTAGAGCTGTTTGGATCTCCTACTCAACAGCCCCTTCCATATCATGGGCCAGATGTACGACCATTCCATTGTGCGAGTCACAAATTATGTCGTTTTGCGACTCACAATTTGCGACTCGCAAAACGGAATGTACAACAGTGTCTCAGACACTGTTTGTGATTCCTAATGGGGTCGCTAAAGACCCACCTCATTAATATTAAGTAAGAGGTCGCAATTTGCGACCTCTTAGGAATCTCACACATCACGGGACATCACCTCACACAGGTTTTTACTGAAAAATAGCCTGCGAAACACTAGCCAATGTAATCAACTACAGAGTAAAAACACATTTCTTTTTAGGCAACACATAAAAATCTCAAATTGTGTCATACGGCCAAAGAGAGAAAGACCACTATTTCACAAAAATGTTTGTCTCTGTATATTTTGAATCTGGATGTCCCCCACATACCCCTCCTGTATGTAGAAAACGTAGGGGCATATTTACAAGCCCCTATCGCCACCACAACGTCACTGTTCACGATGTTGTGATGGCGATAGGGGCTTCGCCTTATTTACAAGGCAGCGTTAAACCACTTAACGTGGCTTAACGCTGCATTGTAAATAAGGCACCCTTTCACGCTCTACTTAGCATGAAAGGGGAGGGCAATGGGTGTTGCGGTGGGCGTTCCACCGTAACACCCATTGATTTTGCCGCTGCCACATATACAAGGGAAATCTGCTTTTACCCTGTGCAACGAGGAGAAATGTTTAATTTCTCCTCGTTTTTGTTGTTTCCATGTGTGCTGCGTTGTGCAGCACACATGGAAACAGCAAAACGCCATTGATTGTTTATGTGCAGGAAGGTGTCCCTTCCTGCACATAAACAATCAGTAAAAAAAAAAAGACATTTTGCAACTTCTGTGTGTGCTGCATTAAGCAGCACACATAGAAGTTACAAAACACCATTTAAAGATTGTTTATGTGCAGGAAGGGACACCTTCCTGCACATAAACAATCTTCCCCTGCAACGCAGACACCCTTGCACTATGGTGCAAGGTTGCAAGGGTGCCTGCGTTGGCGCTAGGCAGCTAAATTTAGTGCCAGCGCAGGGGGAAACGCAGGGCTGCACCATATTGTTGTAAATATGGTGCAGCCCTGCGTTTCAGAAGTGGCGGAGCAGGCATTAGGCCAAGAAGGCTAACGCCGCGCTCCTTCACTTCTATTGTACATATGCCCATTAATCTGGCTTGTTGGGTTCAGACAGCAAATAATTACATGTTATGACACGTTGATTCAGAATGCCAGTGTGACTGGTTGCTTCCAAAACAAAAATATAAACTCTGCTGCTAACGAACAATACTTCTGCATAGGTGAGATCCAAATTGTCTCATAAACAACGTCAAATGTTTGTCACTAATGTGGGATGGCTATAAGTTATAAAATGACTTTTAGGGAGATTTCAGCAATATGCTGTAACCCATTTTCCAAAGTGTTTGACTGCACATGGCATATGTCAATTATAAGGTTTGTTTATTTGAGCGGCTGGTGGTCACCTGCCTTGGGCTACCAAGTGGCCTTTGTGAAGCCGCACATAAAATAATATGCTTATTTCATAATAATCCATAACACAATAGCATAACAATAGAAATCAATTAAGATGTTTAACATACTATATACAATTATACTTTCATGTTAAGGCAAACAAAAAAGTTGCAAAATGGCAAATTCATATTGTAATGTGAAAGATCAATAATCAAAGCCTTTGATACAGACACTTCGCACTACTACAAAAACAGCAAATATACGCAGAATGTGCAACCTTGCTCGAGAAATACTTTGCATCCTAGGACTCGGAAATTGACTAATACTCTCTTGTATATTTCTACTGGTCTTTCTGTTCTACATAGAGAGCTGGCCTAACGGCTAGGGCGGTCAACCCTGAATCTGGGGAACTGGGTTCGAGTCTCGGCAATGACGCTAAACATCCTGTGATTCTGGACAAATCACTTATTCTCCCCTTGCCTAACAAAACTGAATGGGTCCTTATGTAAAGCGCTCCGATACCTTCGGGTCAATTTCGCGCTATATAAAACTCTGTAAACAAAACATATCTTTAGTGTCCTTTTATATGAAGCAACAAAAACACATTGTAATGCCCTATTACAGGTCAGTATGCATATTACTGTGGAATGTATACATGCAATGCCTAATATCATGAAATGTGAATGTATATTGTTCTATATATGTATTTCTTTTTTTCTTTTCCTTGAGAATTTTATATAAAAAAGTTCATGTTTTCCTATCTATTCATCTATCTGTCTAAGCTGATTACTGCGGCTTCTAACTGTCTCTCCTTATCGAGAGCTCATGTTAAAATGTCTTTGAGGAAGTGAGAGACAATTATATTTTATCTTTTATACATATTTTATATATATTTTATATTGTGGCTAGAGATTTGGTCTACTTTATTTAGGATTAATATCTGTTTGAGATCCAATTTATTCAAATGAGTATCATTAGCGAGATTAGGCTGAATTATTGAAAATACAAATAAAACAATAAAATCATTCTTGTTCCATGTTTATTGGTGTTGCAAAACTGCTCAACTGAAGCAGCGCAAAAAACGAATTGCACTAAAAGCACAAAAAGCAATAAAAAGCATAAGGGCCCTAATTATATGTGGGTCAGTTGTCTATTTTCATGTGCAAATTCCCATTTGCACCTGAAACAGGATTTTAGATAGACTGCACATTGTACCTGACACAGGAGCTTGCCTCCACAATTAACACCAGGTAAAATATGCTGCACATTTTGGATGCAAATTTCACCTAAATCTGGTCTGTGCATACAAGGACTGGGTGAAATCATGCACAGCGTCTGCATAAGTCCCAAATCCAGAAGGGTGAGTGCAACTCAGCATCTGATGCAAATTGCGCACCCATTAATTACAGCACCCTATGGTGATTAGAATTGTTTGCAATTTACACGTACGATTTGCACAGGTTATTTATTCAAGCACATGAAGGGCAAAGTAGTAGCAAAGTTCAATTTCACTTAAATAAAAACAAAAAGGAGAGCAATCAGAGTAAGGGGGGTGGACGGACTAAGGGCCTGATTTAGATGTTGGCGGGCACACCGCCAGCCCGCAGCGGTCATGATAACGCCTACAAGCAGGAGGCATAACGACCTCCGTATTACGATATCACTGCGGGGCTGGTGGTGTGCCTGCGATGCAGTCACGGTGGCGGAATGCTGCGGCTCTAGTTAAGAGCCACAGCCAATGCCTGCCATGCTGACATGCATCTGGGCTGTTGGGTACAATGTTTCCCTGCAGCATGTTCTGCAGGAGCAACAGTGACATGTTTTCACCCCCAAAACCTGCCTTTCGCCAACCTTTTCATGGTGGCGGCCCCGCCAGGAAAATGTCGGCGGAGAGGCAGTTTGTAATCCTGACGGCCGTGCCCATGTCTGCACCGCCACCATTGAGTTCTGCTATCCCCACCGCCAGCACCGCGAGTGCTCAGATCTTGGCGGTGGCGGCGGTCTGGAGTCGGTCAGATGACAGTCTCACCGCCCGCATCGTAATCCGGGGGGGGCCGGACTGTCAGGTATGCAGGCGGTAGAACCGCCGAAAAACTACTGTGGTCCCAGGATCCCCAAACACCTAAATCAGGCCCTAAGGGTCCCAACAAGTTAAATATACTAGCATTGACAAAGCAAACTGGTTTGACTTATGCAGCAAGTTGGTGAAGAATTACACTTGTGAAGCTTAGTACAAATTCTGCAGTCCAATCCAATGCATTATATTTAATTGACAGCAATCTAAAAAATATTACAGAGGTGGAAATGATTAACACATATTGTAAACATTTATTTTTGTATGCAATTTAAAACTAGTTTAGGATAAGAACTATAAATCAACCTGGAATAATGAAGCTGTGCAGTGTAGAGTATCAGTATCCCTTGGATGTGATAAAGGGTGGTTGGTTAGTGGTCCAAGGATCTCTTGCAGTTACCCAAGTTAGATTCTTTAGAATGCAGTGCAGTAATGCTGTGTAGTGGTACTGGTTCTGGGATGCAGTGGAGCGTGTCAGTCAATATTACAAAGGTGCAGGGTGATAGCTTACCGTCCATAGGATAAAGTGCAATGTGGGCCCTTAATATTCCAAGGATTCAGTCCCGCGCGGTCACTGAGAGTCCCTAGGGTACTGTTCTGTTTTGTGGTTAACCCCTTCGATGCGCGTGACGAGCTCAGCTCGTCATGCTGCGCGGTAGCGCTATGCGCATGACGAGCTGAGCTCGTCACGACCACACCCGCGATCGGAATGTCCAGCACACGAGCGGAATTCCAATCGCGGTCAAGGGGTTAATCTCTGTAGAGTACATTGTGAGTGGTTAGTGTCCCAAGGAGGCTGTGGTTGTGCTGTGTATGCATTCCAGAAGAAATGCAGCTCTTCCGGTCCTTAACTAGAGTATCCAAGTTAGTGTAATGTTTGGAACTAGTGGCAAGAAACGTCATGGTGTATGTGCTTTAGCTTGGTGTTCCTGGTATATAGTGTTAATACCTCTATGACGTATGGCAGTGTTGAGCATTAGTACCCCTATGGTGCAATGAAGTGAACTATATCAGAGTCCCAGGATGCACTGCAGATTTTGTGTACAGGTTTGTGTACTTTCAGATGCAGTGAACTCTGCTTTGCTAGAATTCCTAGGATCCACTGTGATGGTTTAGCTCCCCCAGGATGGAGTCCAGTAAGGTATGTTGGTGTCGCTAGGGTACTACGCAGTATTGTCTGTTACTGTTACTGATTTGTATTGTGATGGGTGACTAGCCCTGGGATGCAGTGTTGTTGGCTAATGTTATTTGGAAGTAATGAAGTAATATTGGTGATTTTCCTAGGATGCAGTGCGGATTGGATGATAAATGATAATTATCCCTGTGGTGCAGTCGAGTATGGATGACCTAAGTACTACAGTATGCTTGGCAGTGAGCTCCAAAGGCTTGAGTGCAGTGTGACAGCCTGAGCACATCCAGTGTGGTTAGTCATTTCACTTGGATATAATGAAATAATGTTACAAGTTCAGTGCAGTGAGGTTATTAACTGTCTCTATGGCGCAGTCCAGTGTGGTGAAATAGCTCACCTGCGAAGTAGTGCAGCATGTTTGGAACCAGTCCTTTCAAAGATTGAGTGCAAGTAATGGGCTGAACATACAGAGCGGGCACAACCGAAGCAGCCACACATGCACATACAGAAGGTGGGCACGTGCACGTTTTTGGTGAGACTTGCCCCAACCGCCCTTGTTTCTCCAGTGAGTGGGTGATTGCCTTTCCTTAGCCTATGTTATTCCTCGAGATGTTGCTGCTGACCACAGATTGTCAGCAGTGGTAGCTGGTGACATTTCAAAGTGGTGGGGCGTACAAGTTGTGAATGAGTGTTAAGTAGTGAGCGAGCAAAGTGAGATAGCCCGACTGACAAAATGGAAGGTTACGGGGGTCGCCTATGTAGAAACGTTTGGAAAAAAGGAGGGCCAAATGATGTATTTGAACCGGGGATACAACCCTATTTAATAAAAACACTAGGAAACTATGACAGGCTGCTATTGACCCACCTACGTTTAGGCAATCTCCATAATATGGTTACATTCCCTAAGATAAATGACTAGTCACGCTCTCTATGCCCATGCCCTTGTGATGATATATCTGCACAGTCTACAATTCATATTATTTTTTTTTTGTAAGTTTTATATTTTAATCAGGAAAAGATGGATTCTGCCTATTTTAAAAGTGCAAGGCCTGAGACAATGTCGACCTGCTTTCATCAAGCTACAATTTTTAGATGATGACATTTTTACAGATCACATAGCCAAATATCTGAAAGGGGTGGTTAGATACAGGAAAACCATGCAAGGCCCCTCTTTTTCTTAATTGTTTATGGATTTTATGTATGACATGGCTGTGCACGCAAATTAGTTTGTAGTCCTTTTTTCTTCTAACTTTATTTGATGTTATTTTTAACATATTGCTAAACCCACTTATATGAATTGATGTATTCTCGTTTTTAATGTATTGTGCTTTTATGATTTAACACTTTTAAATCGAATAAACGTATTTTGATTTGATTTGATGTATTTGAAAGCTAATTGCAATAAAGAATTTAGTGAAAAGCAAGATTTATAAAAATAATTCTTATTGTGTGGTCTTGCAAAAATGTCAAATCATTAAAGAATGCCCCATTGCTTACTAAATACTGCCTCAACTGTCTTGACAGCTGAGAAGCAATTTGTGTATGTTTGCAACCCCTAAAGTGGGAGCTGTACTCACAAAGAAGATTAACGTACACGCTGAAGAAGAATAAAAATGACTTCAGCGATGGGATAGTGCACAAATATAATGTTCCAAATGTGCCAGCAGAGCAGGAAGGGTCAAGGTCATGATAACCTTTGTCAATGATCAACAGCATTGAAGTCAACACTAGCGCGGGGATCAAGTCAGCTCTAGAGTCAGTGTGAAAGGATAGCTCTGCTGGCCATGTACAGGGTACTAAGGTCATACATGCTTGAATGTAGATAATGTCACACATGAAGACATAGGCAGACCATAGTTGTTCATATGTCAGTCTCTGGCTTACTAAACATGTGCCATCATTAAAAATACAAGAATTCCTGATTGCACCGGGAAAACAATGACTTTCAAACACAAAGCCCAGGACTGGAGCCTGGTGACCTGACCACAACAAGCATTTGCAATGCAATAGGTCTCGCATTCACGCAAGTTTGAGCTATTGGCACTGTATACCATAAATAAAAGGCATTGTCATTTACAATACTAATAGCTTAAACTCTCGCAAGTGCAAGACCTATTGCATTGCAATAAAGGACCTTCTCGACCTCTTGTTAGATTGTAAATATCAGAGGAAGAGACCGGCCTGCGACGTCTTCAAAATAGGGATAAATAGTGCAGTGAAGAAGATGTGTAAGTGTTGTAAATTACACAGACACAAAGTGTGAAGTGAGAGTTACATATGATCCGAGCTATAAACACTAACAAAGCGCTCCAACACCTTTCGCTCTGTGATTACACTGTCGCGGCTCAGGAGGAAGAGCGGGGGGCTGTTTCCTGCCCTCTCCGTGATTTGAGTGTGCAGTTTGGCATTGCATAAAGTCATGGCTATCTCTGGCCTAATAAAAACACTGCAGCTGTAGTAGGGCCCTGGCTTCACCTCCTGGTGCAGGGCGGGCTGTGCTTTATGGCAGGCATGGAGGGAGGGATGGTCTATGCTGCAGCTCCAGCCTCGTATAGTGCCCCTGCTGTTACTAGTGAGCGAGAGGTGCTGAGGTGGTGGTATTGGTATTGGTGGTAGTGGTATTGGTATTGGTGGTGGTGGTGGTATTGGTGGTGGTATTGGTGGTGGTGATGGTGGTGGCGGCATTGGTGGTATTGGTGGTAGTGGTGGTATTGGTGGTGGCGGTATTGGTATTGGTGGTGGTGATATTGGTATTGGTGGTGGTGGTATTGGTATTGGTGGTGGTGGTACTTGTATTGGAGGTGGTGGTGGTGGTATAGGTATTGGTGGTGGTGGTATTGTTATTGGTATTGGTGGTGGTGGTGGTGGTATAGGTATTGGTGGTGGTGGTATTGTTATTGGTATTGGTGGTGGTGGTACTGGTATTGGTGGTGGTGGTATTGGTGGTGGTGGTATTGGTGGTTGTGATATTGGTGGTGGTGGTATTGGTGGTGTGGTATTGATGGTGGTGGTATTGGTGGTGGTGGTATTGGTGGTGGTATTGGTATTGGTACTGGTGGTGGTGGTATTGGTTGTGGTATTGGTGGTGGTGGTATTGGTATTGGGGGTGGTAGTATTGGTATTGGTGGTGGTGGTTGTATTGGTGGTGGTGGTGGTATTGGTGGTGGTGGTGGTAGTGGCGGTGGTGGTGGTATTGGTGGTGTTGGTATTGGTGGTGGTGGTATTGGTGGTGGCGGTATTGGTGGTGGTGATATTGGTGGTGGTGATATTGGTCGTGGTGGTACTGGTCGTGGTGGTACTGGTGGTGGTGGTATTAGTGGTGGTACTGGTGGTGGTGGTGGTGGTATTGGTGGTGGTATTGGTGGTGATATTGGTGGTGGTGGTATTGGTGGTGGTGGAAGTGGTGGTGGTGATATTGGTGGTGGTGGTATTGGTAATGGTGGTGGTGGTGATATTGGTGGTAGTGATATTGGTGGTGGTGGTATTAGTGGTGGTGGTGGCATTGGTGGTATTGGTGGTGGTATTGGTGATATTGGTGGTGGTGTTATTGGTGGTGTTGGTATTGGTGGTGGTGGTATTGGTGGTGCTGGTATTGGTGGTGGTGGTATTGATGGTGATGGTGGTATTGGTGGTGGTAATGGTGGTGCTGGTGGTATTGGTGGCGGTGGTATTGGTATTGGTGATGGTGGTATTGGTGGTGGTGGTATTGGTGGTGGTGGTGGTATTAGCAGTGGTGGTGGTATTGGTGGTTGTATTGGTGGTGGTGGTATTGGTGGTGGTGGTATTGGTAGTACTACTGGTGGTGGTATTGGTATTGGTGGTGTGGTGGTATTGGATTGGTGGTGCTGGTATTGGGTTGGTGGTGGTGGTATTGGATTGGTGGTGGTGGTATTGGTGGTGGTGTTGGTGGTATTGGTGGTGGTGTTGGTATTGGTGGTGGTGGCATTGTTGGTGATATTGGTGGTGGTATTGGTGGTGGTGGAGGTGGTGGTATTGATGGTGGTGGTGGTATTGGTGGTGGGGTATTGGTATTGGTGGTGGTGGTGGTATTGATGGTGGTGGTGGTGGTATTGGTTGTGGGGTATTGGTATTGGTGGTGGTGGTATTGGTGGTGATGGTGGTATTGGTGGTGGTGGTATTGGTGGTGGATATGGTGGCATTGTGGTGGTATTGTTGGTGCTGGTGGTATTGGTGGTAGTGGTATTGGTATTGGTGGTGGTGGTATTGGTGGTGGTGGTATTAGTGGTGGTGATGGTGGTATTGGTGGTGGTTTTGGTGGTATTGGTGGTGGTGGTATTGGTGGTGGTGGTATTGGTGGTGGTCGTATTGGATTGGTGGTGGTGGTATTGGTGGTGTTGGTATTGGTGGTGGTGGTATTGGTGGTGGTGGCAGTGGTGGTGGTATTATTGGTGGTGGTGGTATTGGTGGTGGTATTGGTGGTGGTGGTGGTATTGGTGGTGGTATTGGTGTCGGGTGTATTGGTGGTGGTGGTATTGGTGGTGGTGGTGGTATTGGTGGTGGTGGTATTGGTGGTGTGGTGGTGGTGGTATTGGTGGTGTGGTGGTGTGGTGGTATTGGTGGTATTGGTGGTGGTGATATTGGTGGTGGTGCTGGTATTGGTGGTGTTGGTGGTGGTATTGGCTGTGGTATTAGTAGTGGTATTGGTGGTGGTATTGGTGGTGCTGGTGGTGGTACTGGTGGTGCTATTGGTGGTATTGGTGGTGGTGGTATTTGTGGTGGTATTGGTGGTGGTGGTATTGTGGTGGTGGTATTGGTGGTGGTATTAGTGGTATTGGTGGTGGTATTGGTGGTGGTGGTATTGGTGGTGGTGGTATTGGTGGTGTTGGTATTGGTGGTGGTATTGGTATTGGTGGTGGTATTGGTGGTGATGGTATTGGATTCGTGGTGGTGGTATTGGATTGGTAGTAGTGGTATTGGTGGTGTTGGTGGTATTGGTGGTGGTGGTATTGGTGGTGGTGGTATTATTGGTGGTGTAGGTGGTATTGGTGGTGGTGGTATTGTTGGTGGTGGAGGTGGTGGTATTGATGGTGGTGGTATTGTTGGTGGTGGAGGTGGTGGTATTGATGGTGGTGGTGGTGGTATTGGTGGTGGTGATATTGGTGGGGGTATTGCTGGTGGTATTGGTGGTGGTGGTATTGGTGGTGGTGGTATTGGTGGTGGTGGTCATATTGGTGTTGGTGGTATTAGTGGTGGTAGTGGTATTGGTGGTGGTGGTATTCATGGTGGTGGTATTAGTGGTGGTAGTGGTATTGGTGGTGGTGGTATTCATGGTGGTGGTGGTATTGGTGGTGTGGTGGTATTGGTGGTGGTGGTATTGGTGGTGGTGGTTGTATTGGTGGTGGTGATTTTGGTGGTGGTGGTAGTATTGGTGGTGGTGGTATTCGTGGTGGTGGTGGTATTAGTGGTGGTATTGGTGGTGGTATTGGTGGTGGTGGTGGTGTTGGTGGTGCTATTGGTGGTGGTGGTATTGGTGGTGGTGGTATTGGAGGTGATATTGGTGGTGGTGGTATTTGTGGTGGTGGAGGTGGTGGTATTGATGGTGGTGGTGGTATTGGTGGTGGTATTGATGGTATTGGTGGTGGTATTGATGGTGGTATTGGTGGTGGTATTGATGGTGGTATTGATGGTGGTATTGATGGTGGTATTGGTGGTGGTGGTATTGGTGGTATTGGTGGTGGTGGTATTGGTATTGGTGGTGGTGGTGGTATTGGTGGTGGTGGTACTGGTATTGGTGGTGGTATTGGTGGTATTGGAGGTGGTGGTATTGGTGGTGGGGTATTGGTGATGGTGGTATTGGTGGTGGTGGTATTGGTGGTGGTGGTGGTGGTATTGCTGGTGGTATTGGTATCAGTGGTGGTATTGATATTGGTGGTGGTATTGGTATTGGTGGTGGTATTTGTGGTGGTGGTATTGGTGGTGGTGGAATTGGTATTGGTGGTATTGGTGGTGGTATTGGTGGTGGTGGGATTGGTGGTGGTGATATTGCTGGTGGTGATATTGCTGGTGGTATTGGTGGTGGTGGTGGTGGTATTAGTGGTGGTTGTGGTATTAGTGGTGATATTGGTGGAGGTGGTATTGGTGGTAGTGTTGGTGGTGATGGTGGTATTGGTGGTGGTTGTATTGGTGGTATTGGTGGTGGTGGTGGTATTGGTGGTGGTGGTGGTATTGGTGGTGCTGATATTGGTGGTGCTGGTATTGGTGGTGGTACTGGTATTGGTGGTGGTGGTATTGGTGGTTGTGGTGGTATTGGTGGTGGTGGTATTGGTGGTATTGATGGTGGTGGTATTGGTGGTATTGGTGGTGGTGGTATTGTTGTTGTTGGTGGTGGTATTGGTGGTGGTACTGGTATTGGAGGTGGTGGTATAGGTATTGGTGGTGGTCGTATTGTTATTGATATTGGTGGTGGTGGTATTGGTGGTTGTGATATTGGTGGTGGTATTGGTGGTGGTGGTGGTATTGGTGGTGGTGGTATTGGTGGTGGTGGTATTGGTGGAGGTGGTGGTGGTATTGGTGTTGGTGGTGGTATTGGTACTGGTGGTGGTGGTATTGGTGGTGGTGGTATTGGTATTGGTGGTGGTAGTATTGGTATTGGTGGTGGTGGTATTGGTATGGGTGGTGGTGGTATTGGTGGTGGTGGTGGTATTGGTGGTGGTGGTATTGGTGGTGGTAGTGGTGGTGGTGGTGGTATTATTGGTGGTGGTATTGGTGGTGGTGGTATTGGTGGTGGTGGTATTGGTGGTGGTGGTATTGGTGGTGGCGATATTGGTGGTGGTGGTATTGGTCGTGGTACTGGTGATGGTGGTATAAGTGGTGGTATTGGTGGTGGTGGTATTGGTGGTGATGGTGGTATTGGTGGTGGTGATATTGGTGGTGGTGGTATTGGTGGTGATGGTGGTATTGGTGGTGGTGGTGACATTGGTGGTGGTGGTATTGGTATTGGTGGTGGTGGTATTGGTGGTGGTGGTATTGGTGGTAGTGGTATTGGTGGAGGTGGTATTAGTGATGGTGGTGGTATTGGTGGTGGTATTGGTGGTATTGGTGGTGGTATTGGTGGTGGTGATATTGGTGGTGGTATTGGTGGTGTTGGTGGTGGTGGTGGTGGTATTGGTGGTGGTGATAATGGTGGTGGTATTGGTGGTGATGGTGGTGATGGTGGTATTGGTGGTGGTATTGGTGGTGGTGGTGGTGGTATTGGTGGTGCTGGTGGTATTGGTGGTGGTGGTATTGGTGGTGGTGGTATTGGTGGTGGTGGTATTGGTGGTGGTATTGGTAGTGCTATTGGTGGTGGTATTGGATTGGTGGTGGTGGTATTTGATTGGTGGTGGTGGTATTGGTGGTGTTGGGATTGGTGGTGGTGGTATTGGTGGTGTTGGTATTGGTGGTGGTGGTATTGGTGGTGGTGTTGGTGATGGTGGTATAAGTGGTGGTATTGGTGGTGGTGGTATTGGTGGTGATGGTGGTATTGGTGGTGGTGATATTGGTGGTGGTGGTATTGGTGGTGATGGTGGTATTGGTGGTGGTGGTGACATTGGTGGTGGTGGTATTGGTATTGGTGGTGGTGGTATTGGTGGTGGTGGTATTGGTGGTAGTGGTATTGGTGGAGGTGGTATTAGTGATGGTGGTGGTATTGGTGGTGGTATTGGTGGTATTGGTGTTGGTATTGGTGGTGGTGATATTGGTGGTGGTATTGGTGGTGTTGGTATTGGTGGTGGTGGTATTGGTGGTGGTGATAATGGTGGTGGTATTGGTGGTGATGGTGGTGATGGTGGTATTGGTGGTGGTATTGGTGGTGGTATTGGTGGTGGTGGTGGTATTGGTGGTGCTGGTGGTATTGGTGGTGGTGGTATTGGTGGTGGTGGTATTGGTGGTGGTGGTATTGGTGGTGGTATTGGTAGTGCTATTGGTGGTGGTATTGGATTGGTGGTGGTGGTATTTGATTGGTGGTGGTGGTATTGGTGGTGTTGGGATTGGTGGTGGTGGTATTGGTGGTGTTGGTATTGGTGGTGGTGGTATTGGTGGTGGTGTTGGTGGTATTGGTGGTGGTGGTGGTATTGGTGGTGGTGGCATTGTTGGTGATATTGGTGGTGGTGTAGGTGGTGGTATTGATGGTGGTATTGGTGGTGGTGGTGGTATTGGTGGTGGTGGTATTGGTGGTGGTATTGGTGGCATTGGTGGTGGTGGTGGTAGTGGTATTAGTGGTGATGGTATTGGTGGTGGTGGTATTGGTGGTGGTATTGGTGGTGGTATTGGTATTGGTGGTGGTGGTATTTGAATTGGTGGTGGTGGTATTGGATTGGTGGTGGTGGTATTGGTGGTGTTGGTATTGGTGGTGGTGGTATTGGTGGTGGTGGCATTGGTGGTGGTATTGGTGGTGGTGGTATTGGTGGTGGTATTGGTGGTGGTGGTATTGGTGGTGGTATTGGTGTCGGGTGTATTGGTGGTGGTATTGGTGGTGGTGGTATTGGTGGTGGTGGTATTGGTGGTGTGGTGGTATTGGTGGTGGTGGTATTGGTGGTGGTGGAGGTGGTGGTATTGATGGTGGTGGTGGTATTGGTGGTGGTATTGATGGTATTGGTGGTGGTATTGATGGTGGTATTGGTGGTGGTATTGATGGTGGTATTGATGGTGGTATTGATGGTGGTATTGGTGGTGGTGGTATTGGTGGTATTGGTGGTGGTGGTATTGGTGGTGGTGGTGGTGGTATTGGTGGTGGTGGTACTGGTATTGGTGGTGGTATTGGTGGTATTGGAGGTGGTGGTATTGGTGGTGGGGTATTGGTGGTGGTGGTATTGGTGGTGGTGGTATTGGTGGTGGTGGTGGTATTGCTGGTGGTATTGGTATCAGTGGTGGTATTGATATTGGTGGTGGTATCGGTACTGGTGGTGGTGGTATTGGTATTGGTGGTGGTATTTGTGGTGGTAGTATTGGTGGTGGTGGAATTGGTATTGGTGGTATTGGTGGTGGTATTGGTGGTGGTGGGATTGGTGGTGGTGATATTGCTGGTGGTGATATTGCTGGTGATATTGGTGGTGGTGGTGGTGGTATTAGTGGTGGTTGTGGTATTAGTGGTGATATTGGTGGAGGTGGTATTGGTGGTAGTGTTGGTGGTGATGGTGGTATTGGTGGTGGTTGTATTGGTGGTATTGGTGGTGGTGGTGGTATTGGTGGTGGTGGTGGTATTGGTGGTGCTGATATTGGTGGTGCTGGTATTGGTGGTGGTACTGGTATTGGTGGTGGTGGTATTGGTGGTTGTGGTGGTATTGGTGGTGGTGGTATTGGTGGTATTGGTGGTGGTGGTATTGGTGGTATTGTTGTTGGTGGTGGTATTGGTATTGGTATTGGTGGTGGTACTGGTATTGGAGGTGGTGGTATAGGTATTGGTGGTGGTCGTATTGTTATTGATATTGGTGGTGGTGGTATTGGTGGTTGTGATATTGGTGGTGGTATTGGTGGTGGTGGTGGTATTGGTGGTGGTGGTATTGGTGGAGGTGGTGGTGGTATTGGTGGTGGTGGTGGTATTGGTGTTGGTGGTGGTATTGGTACTGGTGGTGGTGGTATTGGTATTGGTGGTGGTAGTATTGGTATTGGTGGTGGTGGTATTGGTGGTGGTGGTGGTATTGGTGGTGGTGGTATTGGTGGTGGTAGTGGTGGTGGTATTATTGGTGGTGGTATTGGTGGTGGTGGTATTGGTGGTGGTGGTATTGGTGGTGGCGATATTGGTGGTGGTGGTATTGGTCGTGGTACTGGTGGTGGTGGTATAAGTGGTGGTATTGGTGGTGGTGGTATTGGTGCTGATGGTGGTATTGGTGGTGGTGATATTGGTGGTGGTGGTATTGGTGGTGATGGTGGTATTGGTGGTGGTGGTGACATTGGTGGTGGTGGTATTGGTATTGGTATTGGTGGTGGTGGTGGTGGTATTGGTGGTAGTGGTATTGGTGGTGGTGGTATTAGTGATGGTGGTGGTATTGGTGGTGGTATTGGTGGTATTGGTGGTGGTATTGGTGGTGGTGATATTGGTGGTGGTATTGGTGGTGTTGGTATTGGTGGTGGTGGTATTGGTGGTGGTGATAATGGTGGTGGTATTGGTGGTGATGGTGGTGATGGTATTGGTGGTGGTATTGGTGGTGGTGGTGGTATTGGTGGTGTTGGTGGTATTGGTGGTGGTGGTATTGGTGGTGGTATTGGTATTGGTGGTGGTATTGGTGGTGGTATTGGTAGTGCTATTGGTGGTGGTATTGGATTGGTGGTGGTGGTATTTGATTGGTGGTGGTGGTATTGGTGGTGTTGGGATTGGTGGTGGTGGTGGTATTGGTGGTGTTGGTATTGGTGGTGGTGGTATTGGTGGTGGTGTTGGTGGTATTGGTCGTGGTATGGTGGTGGTGGCATTGTTGGTGGTATTGGTGGTGGTGGAGGTGGAGGTATTGATGGTGGTGGTGGTATTGGTAGTGGGGTATTGGTGGTGGTGGTGGTATTGGTGGTGGTGGTATTGGTGGTGGTATTGGTGGCATTGGTGGTGGTGGTAGTGGTATTAGTGGTGGTGGTATTGGTGGTGGTGGTATTGGTGGTGGTATTGGTGGTGGTATTGGTATTGGTGGTGGTGGTATTTGAATTGGTGGTGGTGGTATTGGATTGGTGGTGGTGGTATTGGTGGTGGTATTGGTGGTGGTATAATTGGCATTGGTGGTAATGCTGGTGGAGGTTGTGGTATTGATGGTGGTGGTGGTGGTATTGGTGCTAATGGTGGTGGTGGTACTGTGGTGGTATTAGTGGTGCTGGTGGTATTGGTGGTAGTGGTGTTGCTATTGGTGGTGGTATTGGTGGTGGTGGTATTAGTGGTGGTGATGGTGGTATTAGTGGTGGTGTTGGTGGCATTGGTGGTGGTGATAGTTGTATTGGTGGTGGTGGTGGTATTGGTGGTGGTGGTGGTATTGGTGGTGGTGATATTGGTGGTGGTGGTAGTATTGGTGGTGGTGGTATTCGTGGTGGTGGTGGTGGTATTGGTGGTGGTATTGGTATTGGTGGTGGTATTGGTGGTGGTGGTATTGGTGGTGCTATTGGTGGTGGTATTGGTGGTGGTGGTATTGGTGGTGATATTGGTGGTGGTGGTATTGGTGGTGGTGGAGGTGGTGGTATTGATGGTGCTGGTGGTGGTATTGATGGTGGTATTGGTGGTGGTTTTGATGGTGGTATTGGTGGTATTGGTGGTGGTGGTATTGGTATTGGTGGTGGTGGTATTGGTGGTGATGGTATTGGTATTGGTGGTGGTGGTACTGGTATTAGTGGTGGTGGTATTGGTATTGGTGGTGGTGGTTTTGGTATTGGTATTGGTGGTGGTATTGGTGGTGGTGGTATTGGTGGTGGGGTATTGGTGGTGGTGGTATTGGTGGTGGTGGTGGTATTGCTGGTGGTATTGGTACTGGTGGTGGTATTGGTATTGGTGGTGGTATTTGTGGTGGTGGTTTTGGTGGTGGTGGAATTGGTATTGGTGGTGGTATTTGTGGTGGTGGGATTGCTGGTGGTGATATTGCTGGTGGTATTGGTGGTGGTATTGGTGGTGGTGGTGGTATTAGTGGTGGTTGTGGTATTAGTGGTGATATTGGTGGAGGTGGTATTGGTGGTAGTGTTGGTGGTGATGGTGGTATTGGTGGTGGTGGTATTGGTGGTGGTATTGGTGGTGCTGGTATTGGTGGTGGTGGTATTGGTGGTGGTACTGGTATTGGTGGTGGTACTGGTATTGGTGGTGGTACTGGTATTGGTGGTGGTGGTATTGGTGGTAGTGGTGGTATTGGTGGTGGTGGTATTAGTGGTGTTGGTATTGGTATTGGTGGTGGTGGTTTTGGTATTGGTATTGGTGGTGGTATTGGTGGTGGTACTGGTATTGGAGGTGGTGGTATAGGTGGTGGTCATATTGTTATTGGTATTGGTGGTGGTATTGGTGGTTGTGATATTGGTGATATTGATGGTGGGGTTGGTATTGGTGGTGGTGGTATTGGTGGTGGTGGTATTGGTGGAGGTGGTGGTGGTGGTATTGGTGGTATTGGTATTGGTGGTGGTATTGGTACTGGTGGTGGTGGTATTGGTGGTGGTATTGGTGGTGGTGGTATTGGTATTGGTGGTGGTAGTATTGGTATTGGTGGTGGTGGTATTGGTGGTGGTGGTATTGGTGGTGGTATTGGTGGTGGTAGTGGTGGTGGTATTATTGGTGGTGGTGTTGGTATTGGTAGTGGTGGTATTGGTGGTGGTGGTATTGGTGGTGGCGATATTGGTGGTGGTGGTATTGGTCGTGGTGGTGGTACTGGTGGTGGTGGTGGTATTAGTGGTGGTATTGGTGGTGGTGGTATTGCTGATGGTATTGGTGGTGATGGTGGTATTGGTGGTGGTGGTTATATTGGTGGTGGTATTGGTGGTGATGGTGGTATTGGTGGTGGTGGTGACATTGGTGGTGGTGGTATTGGTATTGGTGGTGGTGGTATTGGTGGTGGTGGTGGTATTGGTGGTGGTGGTGGTATTGGTGGTAGTGGTATTGGTGGTGGCGGTATTAGTGATGGTGGTGGTATTGGTGGTGGTGATATTGGTGGTGGTATTGGTGGTGGTATTGGTGGTGGTGGTGGTATTGGTAGTGGTGGTGGTATTGGTGGTGATGGTGGTATTGGTGGTGGTATTGGTGGTGGTGGTGATGATATTGGTGGTGCTGGTGGTATTGGTGGTCGTGGTATTGGTATTGGTGATGGTGGTATTGGTGGTGGTGGTATTGGTGGTGGTGGTGTTGGTTGTGGTGGTGGTGGTATTAGTAGTAGTGGATGGTATTGGTTGTGGTGGTATTGGTATTGGTGGTGGTGGTGGTATTGGTGGTGGTATTGGTAGTGCTATTGGTGGTGGTATTGGATTGGTGGTGGTGGTATTTGATGGGTGGTGGTGGTATTGGTGGTGTTGGGATTGGTGGTGGTGGTGGTATTGGACGTGTTGGTATTGGTGGTGGTGGTATTGGTGGTGGTGTTGGTGGTATTGGTGGTGGTATTGGTGGTGGTGGCATTGTTGGTGATATTGGTGGCATTGGTGGTGATAGTGGTATTGGTGGTGGTGGTATTGGTGGTGGTGGTTTTGGTGGTGGTATTGGCGGTGGTATTGGTTGTGGTGGTGGTGGTATTAGTAGTAGTGGTGGTATTGGTGGTATTGGTATTGGTATTGGTGGTGGTGGTATTGGTGGTGGTATTGGTAGTGCTATTGGTGGTGGTATTGGATTGGTGGTGGTGGTGGTATTTGATTGGTGGTGGTGGTATTGGTGGTGTTGGGATTGGTGGTGGTGGTATTGGACGTGTTGGTATTGGTGGTGGTGGTATTGGTGGTGGTGTTGGTGGTATTGGTGGTGGTATTGGTGGTGGTGGCATTGTTGGTGATATTGGTGGCATTGGTGGTGGTGGTGGCGGTATTGGATTGGTGGTGGTGGTGGTATTATTTTCGTTGGTGGTAATGCTGGTGGAGGTTGTGGTATTGATGGTGGTGGTGGTGGTATTGGTAGTGGTGGAGGTGGTGGTATTGTGGTGGTATTGGTGGTGCTGGTGGTATTGGTGGTAGTGGTGTTGCTATTGGTGGTGGTGGTATTGGTGGTGGTGGTATTAGTGGTGGTGATGGTGGTATTAGTGGTGGTATTGGTGGCATTGGTGGTGGTGGTAGTGGTATTGGTGGTGGTGGTATTGGTGGTGGTATTGTTATTGGTGGTGGTATTGGTATTGGTGGTGGTGGTATGGGATTGGTGGTGGTGGTATTGGTGGTGTTGGTATTGGTGGTGGTGGTATTGGTGGTGGTATTATTGGTGTTGGTGGTATTGGTGGTGGAGGTGGTGGTGTTGGTGGTGGTGGTATTGGTGGTGGTATTGGTGGTGGTGGTATTCATGGTGGTGGTGGTGTTGGTGGTGGTGGTGGTGTTGGTGGTGGTGGTATTGGTGGGGGTTTGGGTGGTGGTGGTATTGGTGGTGGTGGTATTGATGGTGTTGTGGTATTGGTGGTGGTAGTGCTGGTGGTGGTATTGGTATTAGTGGTGGTGGTATTGGTATTGGTGGTGGTGGTTTTGGTATTGGTATTGGTGGTGGTATTGGTGGTGGTACTGGTATTGGAGGTGGTGGTATAGGTGGTGGTCGTATTGTTATTGGTATTGGTGGTGGTGGTATTGGTGGTTGTGATATTGGTGATATTGATGGTGGGGTTGGTATTGGTGGTGGTGGTGGTA
The DNA here is from genome assembly GCA_963921515.1 of Calotriton arnoldi. Lineage (NCBI taxonomy): Eukaryota > Metazoa > Chordata > Amphibia > Caudata > Salamandridae > Calotriton > Calotriton arnoldi. The sequence continues at coordinate 772,091 of CAWUFW010005494.1, forward strand.
TTGGTGGTGGTGGTATTGGTGGAGGTGGTGGTGGTGGTATTGGTGGTATTGGTGGTGGTATTGGTACTGGTGGTGGTGGTATTGGTGGTTGTATTGGTGGTGGTGGTATTGGTATTGGTGGTGGTGGTATTGGTGGTGGTGGTATTGGTGGTGGTGGTATTGGTGGTGGTATTATTGGTGGTGGTGTTGGTATTGGTATTGGTGGTGGTGGTATTGGTGGTGGTGGTATTGGTGGTGGTGGTATTGGTGGTGGTATTATTGGTGGTGGTGTTGGTATTGGTAGTGGTGGTATTGGTGGTGGTGGTATTGGTGGTGGCGATATTGGTGGTGGCGATATTGGTGGTGGTGGTATTGGTCGTGGTGGTGGTACTGGTGGTGGTGGTATTAGTGGTGGTGTTGGTGGTGGTGGTATTGCTGGTGGTATTGGTGGTGATGGTGGTATTGGTGGTGGTGGTGATATTGGTGGTGGTGGTATTGGTGGTGATGGTGGTATTGGTGGTGACATTGGTGGTGGTGGTATTGGTATTGGTGGTGGTGGTGGTGGTGGTGGTGGTATTGGTGGTGGTGGTGGTGGTATTGGTGGTGGAGGTATTAGTGATGGTGGTGGTATTGGTGGTGGTATTGGTGGTGGTATTGGTGGTGGTGATATTGGTGGTGGTGATATTGGTGGTGGTGGTATTGGTGGTGGTGGTGGTATTGGTGGTGGTGGTGGTATTGGTGGTGATGGTGGTATTGGTGGTGGTATTGGTGGTGCTGGTGGTATTGGTGGTCGTGGTATTGGTGATGGTGGTATTGGTGGTGGTGGTATTGGTGGTGTTGGTTGTGGTGGTGGTGGTATTAGTAGTAGTGGTGGTATTGGTGGTGGTGGTATTGGTATTGGTGGTGGTGGTATTGGTGGTGGTATTGGTAGTGCTATTGGTGGTGGTATTGGATTGGTGGTGGTGGTATTTGATTGGTGGTGGTGGTGTTGGGATTGGTGGTGGTGGTATTGGTGGTGTTGGTATTGGTGGTGGTGGTATTGGTTGTGGTGGTGGTGGTATTAGTAGTAGTGGTGGTATTGGTGGTGGTGGTATTGGTATTGGTGGTGGTGGTATTGGTGGTGGTATTGGTAGTGCTATTGGTGGTGGTATTGGATTGGTGGTGGTGGTATTTGATTGGTGGTGGTGGTATTGGTGGTGTTGGGATTGGTGGTGGTGGTATTGGACGTGTTGGTATTGGTGGTGGTGGTATTGGTGGTGGTATTGGTGGTGGTATTGGTGGTGGTGGCATTGTTGGTGATATTGGTGGCATTGGTGTTGGTGGTGGTGGTATTGGATTGGTGGTGGTATTGGTGGTGTTGGTATTGGTGGTGATATTGGTGGTGGTATTATTGGCGTTGGTGGTACTGCTGGTGGAGGTTGTGGTATTGATGGTGGTATTGGTGGTATTTGTGGTGGTGGAGGTGGTGGTATTGTGGTGGTATTGGTGGTGCTGGTGGTATTGGTGGTAGTGGTGTTGCTATTGGTGGTGGTGGTATTGGTGGTGGTGGTATTAGTGGTGGTGATGGTGGTATTAGTGGTGGTATTGGTGGCATTGGTGGTGGTGGTAGTGGTATTGGTGGTGGTGGTATTGGTGGTGGTATTGTTATTGGTGGTGGTATTGGTATTGGTGGTGGTAGTATGGGATTGGTGGTGGTGGTATTGGTGGTGTTGGTATTGGTGGTGGTGGTATTGGTGGTGGTATTATTGGTGTTGGTGGTATTGGTGGTGGAGGTGGTGGTATTGGTGGTGGTGGTGGTATTGGTGGTGGTATTGGTGGTGGTATTGGTGGTGGTGGTGTTGGTGGTGGTGGTATTGGTGGGGGTTTGGGTGGTGGTGGTAATGGTGGTGGTGGGATTGATGGTGTTGTGGTATTGGTGGTGGTAGTGCTGGTGGTGGTATTGGTGGTATTGGTGGTGGTGGTGGTATTGGTGGTGTTGGTGGTAGTATTAGTGGTGGTATTGGTGGTGGTATTGGTGTTAGTGGTAATGGTGATGCTATTAATGGTATTGGTGGTGGTATTGGTGGTGGTGGTGGTATTGGTGGTGGTATTAGTATTGGTGGTGCTGGTATTGGTGGTGTTGGTGGTATTGGTGGTGGTGGTGGTATTAGTGGAATTGGTGGTATTGGTGGTGGTGGTTTTGGTATTGGTGGTGGTGGTATTGGTGGTGGTATTGATATTGTTGGTGGTATTAGTGCTGGTGCTATTGGATTTGTGGTGGTGGTATTGGATTGGTGGTAGTGGTATTGGTGGTGTTGGTATTGGTGGTGTTGGTATTGGTGGTGGTGGTATTGGTGGTGGTGGTATTGGTGGTGGTGGTATTGTTGGTGGTATTGGTGGTGGTGGAGGTGGTGGTATTAATGGTGGTGGTGGTATTGGTTGTTGTGGTATTGGTGGTGGTGGTATTGGTGGGGTATTGGTGGTGGCGGTATTGGTGGTGGTGGTGGTATTGGTGGTGGTGGTGATATTGGAAGTGGTGGTGGTATTGGTGGTGGTAGTGGTATTGGTGGTGGTGGTGGTATTCATGGTGGTGGTGGTATTGGTGGTGTTGGATGGTGGTGGTGGTATTGGTGGTGGTATTGGTGGTGGCTTTGGTGGTGGTATTGGTGGTGTGGTAGTATTGGTTGTGGTAGTGGTGGTGGTGGTGGTATCGGTGGTGGTGGTATTGGTGGTGGTGGTGGTATTGGTGATATTGGTGATGTTGGTGGTATTGGTGGTGGTGGTATTGGTGGTGGTTTTGGTGGTGGTGGTATTGGTCTTGGTGGTGGTATTGGTGGTGGGGTGTTGGTGGTGGTGGTATTGGTGGTGGTGGTGGTATTGCTGGTGGTATTGGTATCGGTGGTGTTATTGGCATCAGTACTGGTGGTGGTGGTATTGGTATTGGTGGTGGTATTGGTGCTGGTGGTATTGGTGGTGGTGGAATTGGTGGTGGTGGTATTGGTGGTGGTGATATTGCTGGTGGTGATATTGCTGGTGGTATTGGTGGTGGTGGTGCTATTGGTGGTATTGGTGGTGGTGGTATTGGTGGTGGTGGTATTGATGGTGGTGGTGGTGGTATTGGTGGTGGTATTGATGGTGGTATTGGTTGTGGTATTGATGGTGGTATTGGTGGTGGGATTATTGGTGGTATTGGTATTGGTGGTGGTGGTATTGGTATTGGTGGTGGTATAGGTATTGGTGGTACTGGTATTGGTGGTGGTGGTATTGGTGGTATTGGTGTTGGTGGTGGTATTGGTGGTGGTGGTATTAGTGTTGGTGGTGGTATTGGTATTGGTGGTGGTATTGGTATTGGTGGTGGTATTGGTGGTATTGGTTGTGGTGGAATTGGTATCGGTGGTGGTGGTATTGGTGGTGGTGATATTGCTGGTGGTGATATTGCTGGTGGTATTGGTGGTGGTGGTATTAGTGGTGGTTGTGGTATTAGTGGTGATATTGGTGGAGGTGGTATTGGTGGTAGTGTTGGTGGTGATGGCGGTATTGGTGGTGGTGGTATTGGTGGTATTGGTGGTGGTATTGGTGTTTGTTGTGGTATTGGTGGTGGTGATGGTATTGGTGGTACTGGTATTGGTGGTGCTGGTATTGGTGGTGGTGGTATTGGTGGTGGTTGGTGTTAGTTGTGGTGGTGGTATTGGTGGTATTGGTATTGGTGGTGGTATTGGTGGTATTGGTGGTATTGGTGGTGGTATTGGCGGTGGTATTGGTATTGGTGGTGGTAGTGGTATTGGATTGGTGGTGGTGGTATTGGCTGTGGTGGTATTGGTGGTGGCATTGGTGGTGGTGTTATTGGTGGTGGTGGTGGTATTGGTGGTGATGGTATTGGTGGTGGTAGTATTGGTGGTGGTATTGATGGTGGTGGTATTGGTGGTGTTGGTTTTGCTGGTGGTATTTCTGGTGGTGGTATTGGTGGTGGTGCTGGTATTGGTGGTGGTGGTATTGGTGGTATTGGTGGTGGTGGTATTGGTGGTGGTATTGGTGGTGGTATTGGTGGTGTTTGTGGTGGTGATATTAGTGGTGGTGTTTGTGGTGGTGATATTGGTGGTGGTGGTGGTAATGGTGGTGGTATTGGTGGTGGTGGTATTGGTGGTGGTAGTGGTGGTATTGGTGGTGGTACTGGTGGTGGTGGTATTGGTGGTGGTATTGGTGGTGGTATTGGTGGTGGTGGCAGTGGTGGTGGTGGTATTGGTGGTGGTGGTATTGGTGGTGGTGGTGATATTGGTGGTGGTGGTATTGGTGGTGGAGGTGGTGGTATTGGTGGTGCTATTGGTGGTGGTGGTATTGGTGGTGGTGGTATTGTTATTGGTGGTGGTGGTATTGGTGGTATTGATGCTGGTGGTATTGGTGGTGGTGGTATTGGTGGTGGTGGTATTAGTGGTGGTGATATTGGTGGTATTGGTGGTGGTATTGGTGATATTGGTGGTGGTGGTATTGGTGGTGGTATTGGTATTGGCGGTGGTATTGGTGGTGGTGGTGGTATTGGTGGTGGTGGTATTGGTGGTGGTATTGGTGCTGGTATTGGTGGTAGTGGTATTGATGGTGGTGGTATTGGTGGTGGTGGTATTGGTTGTGGTATTGGTGGTGGTGGTATTGGTATTGGTATTGGTGGTATTGGTGGTGTTGGAGGTGGTGGTATTGGTGGTGGTGGTATTGGTGGTGGTGGTATTGGTGGTGGTGGTATTGGTGGTGGTGGTATTGGTGGTGGTATTGGATTTGTGGTAGTGGTATTGGATTGGTGGTAGTGGTATTGGTGGTGTTGGTATTGGTGGTGGTGGTATTGGTGGTGGTGGTATTAGTGGTGATGGTGGTATTATTGGTGGTGGTGGTATTATTGGTGGTGGTGGTGGTATTGGTGGTGGTGGTATTGTTGGTGGTATTGGAGGTGGTGGTATTGTTGGTGGTGGTATTGGTGGTGGTGGTATTGGTGGTTGTGGTATTGGTGGTGGTATTGGTGGGGGTATTGGTGGGGGTATTGGTGGTGGCGGTATTGGTGGTGGTGGTGGTATTGGTGGTGGTAGTGGTATTGGTGGTGGTATTGGTGGTGGGGTATTGGTGGTGGTGGTATTGGTGGTGGTGGTGGTATGGCTGGTGGTATTGGTATTGGTATCGGTGGTGGTATTGGTATTGGTGGTGGTATCGGTACTGGTGGTATTGGTGGTGGTGGAATTGGTATCGGTGGTATTGGTGGTGGTGGTATTGGTGGTGGTGATATTGCTGGTGGTGATATTGCTTGTGGTATTGGTGGTGGTGGTATTGGTGGTGGTGGCATTGGTGGTGGTGGTATTGGTGGTGATATTGGTGGTGGTGGGATTGGTGGAGGTGGTGGTATTGGTGGTGGTGGTGGTATTGATGGTGGTATTGGTGGTGGTATTGATGGTGGTATTGGTGTTGGCGGTATTGGTGGTGGTGGTATTGGTATGGGTGGTGGTGGTATTGGTATTGGTGGTGGTGGTGGTACTGGTATTGGTGGTGGTGGTATTGTTGGTGGTATTGGTGTTGGTGGTGGTATTGGTGGTGGGGTATTGGTGGTGGTGGTATTGGTGGTGGTGGTGGTATTGGTGGTGGTATTGGTATTGGTATAGGTGGTGGTATTGTTATTGGTGGTGGTATCGGTACTGGTGGTGGTGGTATTGGTGGTGGTATTGGTGGTATTGGTGGTGGTGGAATTGGTATCAGTGGTATTGGTGGTGGTGGTATTGGTGGTGGTGATATTGCTGGTGGTGGTATCAGTGGTGGTTGTGGTATTAGTGGTGATATTGGTGGAGGTGGTATTGGTGGTAGTGTTGGTGGTGATGGCTGTATTGGTGGTGGTATTGGTGGTGGTGGTGGTATTGGTGGTGGTGGTGTTGGTGGTGGTGGTGGTATTGGTGGTGGTGATGGTATTGGTGGTGCTGGTATTGGTGGTGGTGGTGGTATTGGTGGTATTAGTTGTGGTGGTGGTATTGGTGGTGGTGGTATTGGTATTGGTGGTGGTGGTGGTGGTATAGGTATTGGTGGTGGTATTGGATTGGTGGTGGTGGTATTGGCTGTGGTGGTATTGGTGGTGGTGGTGGCATTGGTGGTGGTGTTATTGGTGGTGGTGGTGGTAGTAGTATTGGTGGTGGTATTGGTGGTGGTATTGGTGGTTGTATTGATGGTAGTGGTATTGGTGGTGTTGGTTTTGCTGGTGGTATTTCTGGTGGCGGTATTGGTGGTGGTGTTGGTATTGGTGTTGGTGGTATTGGTGGTATTGGTGGTGGTATTGGTGGTGGTGGTATTGGTGGTGGTGTTGGTATTGGTGTTGGTGGTATTGGTGGTGGTATTGGTGGTGGTGGTATTGGTGGCGGTGTTTGTGGTGGTGGTATTGGTGGTGGTGGTGGTATTGGTGGTGGTATTGGTGGTATTGGTGGTGGTGGTGGTATTGGTGGTGGTGGTATTGGTGGTGGTAGTGGTGGTATTGGTGGTGGTATTGGTGTTGGTGGTATTGGTGGTGGTGGTATTGGTGGTGGTATTGGTGGTGGTGATGTTGGTGTTGGTGGTATTGGTGGTGGTATTAGTGGTGCTATTGGTGGTATTGGTGGTGGTGGTGGTATTGGTGGTATTGGTGGTGGTGGTATTGTTATTGGTGGTGGTATTGTTATTGGTGGTATTGATGCTGGTGGTGTTGGTATTGGTGGTGGTGGTATTGGTGGTGGTGGTATTGGTGGAGGTGGTATTGGTGGTGGTGATATTGGTGGTATTGGTGGTGGTATTGGTGATATTGGTGGTGGTGGTATTGGTGGTGGTATTGGTATTGGTGGTGGTATTGGTGGTGGTGGTGGTATTGGTGGTGGTGGTATTGGTTGTGGTATTGGTGGTGGTATTGGTGGTGGTGGTATTGGTGGTGGTGGTATTGGTGGTGGTGGAGGTGGTGGTGGTGGTGGTATTGGTGTTGGTGGTGGTATTGGTGGTGGTGGTATTGGTGGTGGTGGTGGTAGTGTATTGGTGGGGGCATTGGTGGGGGTGGTGGTGGTATTGGTTGTGGTGGTATTGGCAGTGGTGGTGGTATTGGTGGTGGCGGTGGTGGCGTTGGTGGTGGTGGTGGTATTGGTGGTGGTACTGGTGGAAGTGGTGGTATTGATGGTGGTGGTATTGGTGGTGGTGGTATTGGTGGTGGTGGTTTTCGTGGTGTTGTTGTTTTATAAAACAGGCTTTTGAAAACAACCCCTCAGGTGGCTTTAGTACAGATGACATGTAACGCACATGTGCTGTTGTCAGCTTCAGCCCATTAGCACAGGATTGTGTGCTACCTGGAATTCACATGACTTAATTAGCTAATCATTTCTAAATCCATTTTACTTGGGGGGTTGAAACAGACACGAGATAATGCCGGGTTAAAGTAACTGAAAGCAGGCGCCCGTGTTACGGGGGCGGCTGTGCTGCTTAAAAAAACACAAGCGGTTTTCAGCTGAAGCAGCGCATGTCCGACCTGCAGTAAGAGAAACTCAATAAAGTAAATAGTGCTTACAGAGTAAATAACAGGTCCTGTGTAACAACTGAAGTAAAAGGACCCGTCGCCATAGGAGGGTACAAATGAAGACAAGGCCGTACTAAGGAGGAACTAACAAGCCTATTAACAAATCCGAAGGCAGCATTTTGAGAAAGACAATGACACAAGCCAATGAAAAATATGGGTGGAGAGTGGGCGTGGCTTCTCTCCCATATTCTACTACAGCAGTCTCGCAGAGCGAGCAGCGTATGCGCGCTGCCGCTAGGCTTGACCTAAAAATGATGTTCTTCAACCAACACATGAATGTCAACGTTTAAAAAATCTAAATTTCAAAACTATACCGAATGTAAATCGGTCCAGGGTCATTCCATGTACAAAAGGAAAAAGCAGCATCAGTATCTGGGGGTCTGTCTGATATTACCACAAGTGCTCTGATCCTAAACCTGGTATGCTGCAACCGGCGCTGTCTTTGAGCCTCTGAAATGATGAAAGGATAAAGTGATGGATGAGCCTATCTGAAGAGTGGACGGTTCCATCATAGTATAAATTTGCTATACAGTTGGTGGTCAGCAATAGGCAAAATTGGCGCTGTAAGGTCTATCACAAGTACAAATCAGTAATGGCAGGTAATCTGGCACGGTGCATAAGGTAGGGAAAAACCACCAGATCCCCACGTGTGTGGCCAGAAGACCACTATGCTATATATACAAATCCTCTGCACACGTTCAAAAGTACATACTTAAAGTTACATAGAATATCACAATGATGCTTGTCTTTATATTTTCAGATGTCTTTAATTCAAGATCTTTAAGCCTTCTTAGCCAACACGAGTTTCGTCGCTGTTACAGGGGATTACCCCGCGACTTCTTCAGGGCTGAGGTCAGTTTCAAGTAGTCTTAATTCCGGTGATAATTCCAACCCGGAAGGGGTTCCTGTAAGTTCTGCTCCTGGAGAGGTAGACCAATTAGTCTTGTGTCCGGAAAGCTAAAATTGCTTCCAAATGTAAGGGAGTTTCTTTTAGAAGAGCTGCCCCATCTGGCAGTATTAGGTAGAACCCTTCGGATCTCCAGGCCGTGGCGTGTTCGCCGTGCAAATCAGCAGTCCACTGAACACCAAATATTGCTATATTTTACTGCCAAACAGGCAGCCACAAGTGCAGTTATCTTACAGGCAACAGGGTCATTATTTGAAGGGTGCAGCAGGTGCAGTGGCACTGGGTCCAAAAGAACTCCTCTAAACACCTAATATTGCTATATTTTACAACTAAACAGATAGTCATAAGTGCAGTTGTCTAGCAAACACTAGGGTCACAATTTCAATAGTGTAGCAGGTGCAGTGACTCTGAGGCCAAAAGTTCTAGGGATCCCACTAAACCCAGATTATTGGTACATTTTACTACTAAACAAGACAGTAACAAGTGCATTTATCTATCAAGCAATAGGGGCATAATTTGAATGGTGCAGTAGCACCAGGACCAAAAGCTCTAGACACCCCACTAAACACCTAATATTGCTATATTTTACTACTAAGCAGGCAGTCGCAAGTACAGTTGCCTTGCATACAACAGGGTCATGATTTGAATGGTGCAGCAGGTGCATTGGTGCCGGGCCCAAAAGTTGTCAGAACTCCTCTAACCACCTAATATTGCTATATTTTACTGCTCTACAGGCAGACATAATTGCAGTTATCTTTCCGTTAAAAGGGCCTTTATTTGAATGGTGCAGCAGGCGCAGTGGCACTGGGGCCAAAGGCTCAAGGGACCCCACAAAACACAGAATATGGCTAGATTTTACTACTAAACAGGCAGTCACAAGTGCAGTTATCTAGCAGGCACTAGGACCATAATTTCAAAGGTGCTTCAGGTGCAGTGGCACCGGGCCAAAAGTTGTCTGAACGTCTAAAAACACCAAATGTTGCTATATTTAACTATTAAAAAAGCAGTCACAAGTGCAGTTACCTTGCGGGCAGTAGGGTCATGATTTCAGTGGTGCAGCAGGTGCAGGGACACCGGGGCCCGAATCTCTAGGAACCCCTCTAAACACCAAATATTGCAATATTTTACTACTAAACAGGCAGTCTCAAGTGCAGTTACCTTACAGGCAATAGGGTCATGATTTGAATGGTGCAGCAGGTGCAGTGGCACCGGGACCAAACGTTGTCATAACTTTTCTAAACACCAAATATTGCTATATTTTAATAGTAAATATGCGGTCACAAATGCAGTTATCTTGCAAGCACCAGGGCCATGATTTGAATGGTGCACCAGGCCCAAACGTTGTGAGAACTCCTCTTAACACATAATTTTGCTATTATATTAATTAATTCTATTATTTCCCTCTATTTAAAATTTTGCTATTACGTACCCACACTATACCACCAGTAACAGCACAAAATATTGCCTTTTTGTAAATAAACAAGTCATAACACTAACAGACTTTCTGTAACTTGTACAACTACTCAGCAAGCTACAACTTACAACACAAACAGCTCATTATTAATAACATAGGCGCAATCTAATGCATTCACCAATGCTTGTTTATATAGCTCTGAAGGAATATATTTTCCATTACCCTCACCACTCGATTTGTTCCAGGTTGTCGAGGACCCTGGTGGCAGAGCAAAGATGCCTTGGGCTCCAATGCAAGAAAAGAAAATGTCCTCTTGACATCAAGCTCGGTTGTTCAAAAAAACCATACAGCTGGGGGCGTGGTCTCACCGAGCAGCAAGATGGCCGCTATGTGAGCGAGCTGTTCCGGCCAAGTCAAAATCCACCATAATCAATGCTCACTGGGAGCTCTTGTAGGCGCTCTCACAAGGGGGATAGCGCAATCACGACCACTGGTCCCTATCCGTGATGTTTGGTGGCCAGATGCCCTCCCTCCTGCCTGAGAGGGCACAGCACAGTATGCTGGACCTGCGGCCTACCTCCTGTGTGGCCGACGCCTCAGTCACGATGGTTTGGATACATGCAGTGTTGGGACACGAGGTTACGATCGCTGTGGACAGAGTGGATCCTGCTGCATACCTGTGTCACACTGCTGGGGGAGTCCTCCAGCTGACTCGGTGAGGAGGAGTGGGCTGCGGAGGATCGGGGAAGGTGGCTGCTGCATGTGAGGAAGGGCATACATGCGGAGTGGGGAGGAGATGGTCTATCCCTGCGACCGGGCGCTGCCCGGCCCGTGGCGCTGCACCGCCCCCATGCTTGGCCACCTCCGATCAGACCAGTTGTGTTGTTGGGGCTGTCTGGCTCTGCAGGACCTGGCCTCGGTCCTACCTGCGGATGCTGACGGCCCGCGGCGGTTGGCTGGGGCATGTGGCCTAATAGTCCAAATCCCAACGGAGCCTGCGTGGAGTCTGGTCGACCTGCGGGCTGGGCTGTGCAGCTGCTACATTGTGGGCCTCGCCCGTGTGTGACTCTCCCCCGCTTACAAACCAGCATCATCCTGCTAACCTGCGGTAGGTGCGCAGTGAGCGCCTGCTATGGACACCGGCTGTTGGCCACAGGGAGGATCAATCTGTATTGCTGATCTCCAAATGCGCGGGGCAAGCCCAGGGCCCCAATGTGATATCTATCCGCAGCCCTCTGTCGTGAGTAAACAGCAAGGAATGCTGCATTCTCTAGTGAAGCTGTGGTGGTGGCCTCTGCATGTCGCCCCCCCTGGTCCTGAGTCATTCTTGTGGCTGCCTGGGGCTGATCCTGGGGGCACCTACCGGATGCTGAGGCCTGCTCGTGGCCCTCCCGTGCGACCAGAGCTGGGGGAGTAGCGGGGCCTGGGGAGATATCCAGACCAGCACTGTTGTAGCTTCCCTGACGTAATTTGTGGCTGAGAACTGGTCCACTCATCTACAAACGCCTATTTAGTTGTTGATGTCGTATCCCACTGTCAAGTCACTGCAGATCTTGCTAATTCAACCGTCACAAAATGGGCAAGCATGATGGGAAGCAGACGAAGCTCTCTTTCGAATAAAGGCGATCCACCCAACAAGTTGACAACACCTCTGACCAGGAGACCGACTCTGCGCCGACAGAGGAAGCCGGTGAGCAAGACATGGACCTTCGAGAGATACTCATGGATGTCAAGGCAAGTTTGAAAACAATAGACTCTAAATTTGACTTGCTCATCTCACGCCTCGACCATGTTAAAAAGTGGGTAGACAGGCATGATGCAAGACTTGATCATTTAGAAACCCATGTGTCGTACGTGGATGATCTCCAAGCTGACTTGAAAGAACATCTCCTGCGCATGGACAGAGTGTTAGAGCTAATTAAATCTAAAAATGAAGATCTCGAGGCCCGCTCCAGGTACAACAATCTGCATAGTAGGAATATCCGGGACCACTGCCATATCCAGAATGGAAGACTTTGTAGAAACTCTGTTGCGGGACGTCTTCGGAGTGGACCTCTCACCCGTCTTCATCGAAGAGAGAGCCCACAGATTGCTTGAAGCCAAGCCGTCTGTGGGGGCTTCCCCCGACCCATCATAGCTTGCTTGTTGAATTATAGAGATTGCAATACCATCCAAAGACTGGCTCACAAAAGAGGACAGATCTAACATCAAGGACATACTGTGTCATTTTACCCCGACATCACTTTGGCATTATAGGCAGCCCGTCAGGGCTCTCTACCTGTAAAGAAGATGCTCCAAGAGGCAGGCATACAAGATGACCTCTTGTACACCATGAAGCTCAAGGTTTATCATGATCGCAGAATGCATTATTTTAAAGACGCTAAGCAGGCATTGACATTTTCCAAGCAGAAAGTCAAAACCAACCGCTCCCCGGCGGCCTCGCCACACTCCTTGGCTGGGGCGCAGCTCAGTGATAATGGCTGATGCTTCAGAGACCCTGCGGTACAGGCACCTTGGTGGTTGGATGGGGGGGGTGAGCGTGCTTCATTGTTATTGCGCATTTTTCTGCCAGTGATGTTTTTAATGTTTTATTTATTAATGTTACCACTAGCTCTTCTTGCACACACATAACTCTGCTTGCAAACAGCATGGAGCTCCCATAGGCCCCTCGTTCGGCCACCCAGCCTCTATGGCGGGTCGTTGGCTCAGTGTCTCCACGGCCTCAAGGGATAATTCCCATTTGTCAAATTTATGGGGTGGGGTTTCACAACCTGTTTGGGGTGTTGGTGTGGGTGGGCAGGGCAGTGCTTTTTGAAGTTGGGGTGTGGGGAGAGGGGTGTCTATGGGTTTTGGAAAATTGTTGCCTGGCAGTCAAGCTTATTTACTTCACTGTAGGGCACCATCCTACACGGCTTTTCCGCCCAGTGCGTCGCATTCAGACAGGCGCTGGAGCGTATGCCCGACCCGGAGGGTGCAGTTTGTATCACTCGGATCAGCTTTATCCAATAGCCAATCGAGCTGCCCTCGATGGATTGTATTCTGATGTTTTAACCATGCTACCCTCAGCGCCTTAGTTTCGCTGCATAGGACATTCATTTCTGTCCTAGTTTGATCAGTTTGAGCGCTGTCTCCAGTTTGCGGTCCCTGTCTGGGTCGCCACTGTTTGCACACTAGGACTTTATTTGTTGTTGTTGGCTCGCTCCATTCCGAGAGCAGGCACGTCCCATGGCCATTGCCTTTGGTACATGCGCCCTGAGGAAGGTGAGACCCACATTGGGGTCGAACACCGAAACGCGCGTCGGCGCTGAAATATCTTTGTGGACCACAAACGCCTATGACCAATTTTTTAACTTTATCTCTGAATATTTTGATTTGAATTTCATGGACTGTCTGATTATATATTGTTGCCTGTTCACTCCTTTATTTGTTGAATTCACTACCTTTGCTGTCTTTGTTTAAAATGATTCTTGTTTTCTAATGTATTATTATTGATGTCTATTTTATATGATGATATTGGTCCACTTGTCATTGTGCTTTTTTATTGGTGATGTGTGTATTGTTGGATTTCTGAATTTCAGGATGTATGAGTATGTAGGAGTATGAGTTTGGTTGTCTGAATGACTGAGTGTGCGTGGAGTGGGATGTGCTTTGTCTTTATCAATTGTCTATTTAATAATTAAATATTATGAATTGAATATAAATACATTTTGATATGTTTTGATATTCCAATTGTGGTATGTTTTTGTCAGTAGGCCAGCTTCTCAGGTGTTTATAAAATTGTGACGCATTGCGCATCTTGATTCATACAGGTAGACAATTTTTGTTTGAGTAGTTCACACAACTGTTTACTCCCTAACAAGCCCCGGGTAGGATGTTCAGTGTGTCCTGTCTTCCATGGAATGTGCGCGGGCTCAATGATGGCCGAAAGGCTCGATTGATGCATGCCTACCTTATTAGAAACAAAATCAACATTTGTTTCCTACAGGAAACCCATCTAGCCAAGGTCCGAGACTTTGGCCTTCTCTCATGAGGATGGGGGGGTGACATACTCCTCGATTTTCTCCAATTATGCACGGGGGTGACCATCCTAATAAAAAAGGGTCTACCATGGCAGACATCCCACTGTTTCAGCGACAAAGAAAGATGATACGTCATACTAGCAGGCATCTCTCCCGACATCCTGTAACACTGACTGTGATATACGGGCCTAATACCAACGACTCCGAGTTCTTTACGAAAATATGGCATCTGATAACTGAAATTGGTCCGTAGACAGTACTATGGGGAGGGGGGGGGGATTTTAATGTCCCTTTGGACGACTCACAAGATAGGTCCGGCAGCTTCCCTTGCCACACCCTCAGGCGGCCAAAACCTTACACACGCTAATTTCAGACAATCATTTTTCAGATATTGTGAGGGTGCCTGCCTTTCCTCACACCACAATACATGGTCCAGAATTGACTTCTGGCTGACCTTTGAAGATATGCGGCAATGGACAACATCAGTCACTCACCTGCCACATACTCTCTCTGACCACGCCCCTGTGCTGCTTGCCCTGCAAATACCCTATACCCTCCCCCGCGTATTCACTTGGCATCTACCACCTGGTGCACTATGGGACGTGGCTTTTAAAGAAGAGATCCGAGAGGCCATCCTGGACTATTTTGAAAAAACAATGGCTCTGTCAGCTCTCCCTCTGTCCTGTGGGAGGCCTTCAAAGTGGTCATAAGGGTCAAATGCATTGCTAAGCAGAATGGCATTCTCAGGGCTATCCCCAGGTCGCTCACCAAACTGAAAGCTGAGATCGGTGCCGAGATCGGTGCCCTAGAGTAAGACCTTTTTCACCTCTAACAATCCCGTCACCATGCCGGTATTTGGGACAAGATGGCCGAATACCAGGAAGAAGCAGCAAGGGAAAAACATTAACTAGGCAGGAAAACTCGGGCCCAACGATATGGAGAAGGAGACCACCCTAGCAGAACTCTAGCCGAACTGCTCCAGAAGCCACATGATTCTGCTTATGTATCAGAGCTCCGATATGCAGAGGGCCAGATATGCTCTTCTCCCTCTGACCTTCTGCACATCATGGATAATTTTTACGCCTGCTTATACTCCGCCAAGCCTGTAGCAAGCTCTTCAGTCCTCCAAGCCTATTTGGATACTATACAGCTGATCTGGCTGTCCAATGCCCAACAGGAATGTTTGAACTCCCCCATAACTGTGAAGGAATTAACTCAGGTGATTGCTAGTTTACCTGCGAACAAGGCCCCGGGCCTCGATGGGCTCACTACGGCCTTTTACAAAGAATACTCCCAGCTCTTAGCCCCCAAACTCCTCGATGTGTACCAGGATGCTACAGAAGTAGGGTCCCTTCCCCCATCTTTGAGAGATGCTGTCATAGTCACACTACTCAAACCTAACAAGCCAGCACATCAATGCGCCTCCTATCGGCCCTTGTCACTCATCAGTACTGACAACAAAATCTTTGCAAAGGTTCTAGCAAACTGGCTGCTGTTACTGCTGCCAGTGATGGTGCGACCTGACCAATCTGGCTTTATTCCTGGGAGGTCGACATCCCATATTCTTCGAACCCTATTTGCAGTAATGCATCACTTAAACCCACAGATTACTGGTGCAGCTGCATTTTTAAATGCTACGAAAGCATTCAATTATCTTGAGTTGGCATACCTCTTCCCACTGCTGCAAAGACTGGGACTAGGCACTTGGTTCATTGCACAGATTCAGCTCCTATTATACACCATTCCCATGACCTGCAAATGGCTCAATGGCCTGATCTCAGAACCATTCCCGGTCACACGCGGCACGAGGCAGGGGTGTCCACTCTCACCCTTGTTTGCTGTTGCCATGGAACCCCTTGCTGCACGACTCCACCAACACCATGCAGACAGAGGCATTGGCTTTGCATCCCAGGGTCTAGTTATAGCGCTCTACGCAGAGGACGTTACCTTTTACGTGCGTGGCCCTCAGACCATCTAGGCCCCATTAACACGGGAAGTGGTGAAGTTCGGAGGCTATTTCAGCATTCAAGTGAACTGGGCCAAATATGTTCTCTTCCCCCTGACAGAAACGACCCTGCCCTATCCCACAGAATACCTGTTGAAATGGGCCACTGGCCCGAGTAAATATATGGGCATTTGGATCAGCAGGGACCCAAGGAATTGTGGCGGGCTAACTACGGAGAAGTGATAGACTGGTTGGAGGATCGTGTCCCTGTATGGGCTAGGTTATCATTGTCTATGCCCGCCTGTATCGCTTTTTCCATAATGGGCGTATTCCCCAAATTCCTTTATCTTTTCGTAAACATCTCAATACCCCTTAACGTCAGTTTATTTAAGCGTCTACGTTCCAATTCAATTTTGCTGATGTGGGCTGAACAACAACCCCGGGCCCCGTATGAGCTACTCGCAGCACCGCTGTCGCAGGGGTACATGGGACCCTTGGATATGCACTTCTATGCCCTATGCTCGCAGGCCCAGTATCTGCACTATTGGGTTCATCCCATGCCGTTACAACCGCATGTGGCAATTGAACCAGACAGGATTTCCCCTTGGCCGCTCACTACAGCTTTATTCCTCCCCTACAAGCCCCCTCGGTCCGAGATTGACACCACACGGTGTTTGCGTTGGGCGTGGGATGGGCTCAGTAAATGTACCGGTACCCCAATGGTACATGCCCCTTCTTTTCCTTTAGCTAATCACCCTTTACTCCCACCACTACAGGATAAAGGGGCGATAGGTCGCGCAGACAGACTGGGTATTCATACTTTTGCAGATCTTTACCCCGAGGACCACTTCCTTCCTCCCCCAGCAGCACACCCTCATCTGCCTCCTGCGCTGCTAGACACTCTATTATGTTTTCAGCTGCGAGTCACCTGCTGCATGCTTCACGGGACCTTCCCCGCTGCACTGCAGATGCTCACGGCGCTAGAATATGTCTGCATCAACGCATCACAGTGCAAGCTAATAACATGCCTCTACCTCTCCATGAAACAGTCCTTTCCAATACTTGTCCCAAAGGCTCGCGAAGCCTGGAACTCTGATCTCGATACTCCTTTGACTGATGCCCAGTGGACATTCTGCTGCAGTCAACTTGAAATGATGTACCCAAAGTATTGGTGCCTCATACATTTTAAATTCCTGCATCGTCCATACCGTACACCCACACAAGTATTGCGGGTGGGGCTCGTCCCGGACTCTCACTGACGGGGCTGCCGTAGCCCCATGCCGATTTCATACATCGAGCCTGGCACTGCCCTGGGGTGGCAACCTTCTGGACCGAGGTCCTTCACATACTGAGGGAGGTCACTGACACACTCAGGGGTATATTCACAAGAACGTGCGCAACTTTACACATCGCAGTCCATCGCGGGAAAATAACCCCGTGTTAACGTGGAATTCACAACACGGCAGTACCATGCGATAGTTTGCCGAAAACGCGGCCAATGTCCGCGATACAACCACCGCGACGGTGATAAAAACACAAACCAAACGCAAAAAAACGTGCGATGAGCCCATTCGCGATGAGGAAAGCAGCGATAAGCAGCGCCAGGCCCGCGACACACACACGGCAGGCGGGAATAAGCACAACAAAAGCAGGAAAAAGGAAGACAAACCAAACAGAAAACAACAGCGAAGCACAATTGAGGCAGTCGGAGCAAGTACACAACCCCACAAGCCCCATTGGCAACAAAACATTGTACATGGCAGTCCGTCGTGGACAAGGTGAATGCAGCCGGAGAGCGGAGGAGGACAATGGAAGAAAACCAGAACAGCTGGAATGATGCGAAACGCAAAAAACAAGCAGAAACACACCAACAACCAGAAGGCAGCAATGCACACCGGAGGTGGGAGTCCAGCACCACACCAGGAGCTGGATGACATGGAGGAAATGGTGCCCACCACATCAGTCTGGAGATGGTGGGAGGAGTCGGGGCCCGGAAACTGCTCAAAATCAACAGACACAACAGCAACAGGGAGAGGAACGACCAGGGACTGGGGGACGGGGGAGATGGGCACAATGGCACACATGCACAATTAAGCACAGCACAACTGCAGACAAACCATGCCCAAGAGTAACAACACCAACCAAGAGCACAAGTCACACAAGTCGGCAATATCACTCCACTGAACAAGCACAGAAGTGAAAACCACACTGCCTGAAAGGGAGAAGGGTGAGCCAAATCAGAGCTGAAGGGCCATCTCACACACAATGCAGCACACACACATAGGAAGCAGAGCACCCCAACATCGAACACAAAGTGGTACAAACACCAACATTTGCACAACCGAACACAGGACACAAGTGCACCCGCTTGTGGCCGGTAAATGGCCATACACATCTAGCAAAGCACGAAACAGGGACATGACAATGCACAAGTACCAACCCACAGCCCTGATGGGGTAGCAATGCATGTATGGCAGGGACCCAGATAGGCCGTGACACACACATTTGCATACATATCAACACTCATCACAGTTGGAGACAAGTGAAGGTGCGGAAACTTCATCAACAATTGCGTGTCAGTACGGCCAAGAGAAGTGCCACAACATGCAGACCAATGCAGCAGCATGTCTGAATGAGGAACGTTGGAAAGCGCCCATGTCCACCCCGGGGAGTCCATCACCCACACAAGTCAGTGCCAACGCGCGTTGGTTGTCCGCGCATGGATCCGGAGTCCAGGCCAATGCAGCCATGTCCACTGTCGTCTTGGGACATGTGACCAGATCCCCAACATGCAACCAGGCCCCGGGACACGTGCAATGGGTCACATTCAGTTGTGGCTGCAGGTACGTTGTCACTCGTCCATGAACGCGAGTGCAGCAGCGTAGGCCAACATTTCCAACATGAGCTCGTTGTCGACTACATCTAACATGTCGGCGACGTAACCCATCAGCTGTCCGGGACAGATGTGCTGACTCCAACCCCTGGCCCCAATTGGCACTAAAGCCCAATAGGGGAGCGGCTCAATGTGGTCACTGCACACGACGACTCGTGCAATCTCCCAGGTCCAGTTGCCAGCATGCATGCCAATCATCCAGGCATGCCATAAACGGGCATCACGGTGACACTCCTGGTCGTGGGCCAACAGGGGGCGCACACACATGTCGAAATCCAGGTCAGCTACCGTTACGTTGGAGAGGCAGACATCCATGGTCCACTCGAATATGCACGAGCGACAATGCAACACAGGCTGAACGCAGGTGACGTTGGCAAGGCGGAAGCTTAGCCGGTAACTGATCCGCAACACTGCCAATGGCAGTGCCCCCAGTACATGCAGCAGACGTGCACGATACTGGTCCACGTGACTGGAGTCGTGCATGTGTCCGGGATGGCCTGCCATTGCGTCAGTGGCTCTGCTTGAAGCGGCACTGTGCTGACCCGCGCCAGTCCTGTGGATGAAATGCCACAGCTCGGATCAATGAGCAGTGTCTGTGTGCAACGGGTGCAGGCCTGGGGTGGGAGTACGTGTGCAGGCCATTTCACGCACGCTAACTACGACCAAGGACTTCTGTGTGTGGGATGTGTACACGTTGGTCTCACGTCGGGCAGTGCGTAGTGTGGGAGTCGCCAGCAAATGCTATCGTATCTGTCAGGGGGTGCTGGGCACATGCAAGTCCCAGCTCGGGGCTGCAGACGTGCTTCCGCCTGATAGTTCAGACAAAGGACCTTTCATCCCTACAGTAACTCTACCATCTGCTTGCATACAGTAGATGTACAGAGGCCTGTCGTGGGTGGGGTGGGATGTCTGCGACCCAGGTAATCATGGATGATATGCCGAGCACGTGGCACATGAGCGGCCTCACTGGGTGTCACATTGCCTCACAGCTGCTCCTCCCTCACACGAGCCCCCACACTTGTGTGCGCTGCGCGGTTGTATCACGTGCACTCCTACGGCACCCCATTGTCATGCCTGTCTGCGCATGTCCAGCGGCATGCCAACAACACTGTGAAGCTGGCCGTTGAGGGTGTGCGGCCACGTGAGTGTAGGCCAATGGTCTGGACAGGGCGGACACAGGTGTACAGTCCATGGCTGGCTGTGAGCGCGCTGCGATTGAGGCTAGGCATCTGACTTATGCAGCCGCAGGACTGATACACATAACACTTGACATGTATGAGCCAAGACCCCGAGCGGTCTTGCGCTCCTACATTTCCCCATATGTGCGGGCCTGCCCTCCGGGTGCATGTTACATTGCAACATCGACTACTGTGGCCCTGGTGGCGACAACACTCCAACACAGAGACACGCTTACCGCACTTCCTCCTCAAGGCCAGACCAGAGCCACGCCCTGATCCCCCTGCCGAATCAGCACACCCCTGCGCTGACCTGACGTACGCCGGACCAGCACACGCCGCTTGTGCATGCAGGGGGTGGGCGGGCGAAGCTACATGTCCAAGGTCTTAGCCACTGCTGAGGTGACATGGTATCGTCCGCTGAAGACAGCACACTGTGATGTTGCAGGGCTCGGGCCCATCATGCTGACATAATGACCACACGGACACACTTGCTTAGATGGTGTGAATGGCTACGGGCACGTGCGCCCGGCCACTTTTATTAGCAGGCTCACATGTCGAGTGACACCTGTGTTGGATGTGTGTGGGGTGTGTGTACACCAGCCGTCATAGAGTGCCTGGTGCAGTCAAAAAACAACAACAGTGTACATCGTTAAGGACACAACCATTCAACCATAAAGGCCCCATGACTTGAGCTGCACAGAGTTAGTGGCCCCGGATGCACAGCATCCTGCACAGGCCTACCGCCACAGGCCGCTGACTTGCGGTGCACTGGGGCAGGGTCACGAGAGCAGAGCAGGTTCTCGTAGATGACAAAGGGGGTTGTCGCGGAGTGTCTCGGTGGACAGTGGAAGGTGTACCCCCAGGGCATGATGCAGAGGGCAGAACCACGCAGAAACAGTCACTATGGTGGAGATGAATGGAACAGACACATGTCGAACACCAAGTCCGGCCCAGCCAGATGATGATGCAGACAACCCCCAGGCCATGGACTCAGACGCCACCAAAGTCCAACCAGAAAGTGCCCATGACTCATTGCGCACAGAGTTAGTGGCACCAGTGCTGATAGGGGATGCCGCCTGCGATGAGGCGTGTCCAATGTTGTGGACTCCTCCATATCTTACCCAAGACACAGTTCCACATGTGTGACCTACTGGACTGCAGTGTAGGCCTGAGGCAGCGGTCAGCAGGGGCCATTCACCGAGTGTCGCCGGCTTACGTTGGATGGTCCCACCGGCCTGCGTAGTTCAGGTTCAGTGGCACCACGGGACGCGGACTTGCGGTGAACAGGGTTGGTGGCACCAGGTCAGTTGTTGCTAGTGTTCGGTCACCTCCGTGACGAGGATCCGGCTTTCATCCGGACTGAGCCGCATCTTCCTCTTACTCCTCTCCGTGCGATCACTGGTATGGACTCTGCCATTCATGAATCACGACTAAGTGCTGGATGTGGGACCTACTGGACCGCAGTGTAGGCCTGAGCCCTCATCCAAGTGTCGCCGGCTTGCGTTGAACAGGGTTAGTGGCACCACGTATCGCAGGCTTGCGATGCAGACTTTGGCTTCACTGATCGGAGGGAGTATAGTGATGTGGACGCTGCCACAGACCTTTGGTCACTGCCATTCAAAACTCACGACTCAGTACAACATGTGCCAACAACTGGGCCGAAGAGTACGCCGGTGGAGTATGTCAATGAAAAAGGAGTACTGTGGGCCAGCGCCATGGAGGACAGCGATGGTCTGCGGAGGCTACAAAGGTCGCGGAACTGGGGCCTGGAGCTTGCACCGGCACATGGTGGGCCCTCTTTGACACACGCCGGTGTAGGCAGGTGAGCGGAGCCTCCTTGGTGCGCTGGGGAAGGCATGACGGGTCTGGGGACCAGTGGCCCAGGGTGCAGCAGGCGCACAGGGACGCAGGCCACGCTGCGCACGGCGCCGGCCTCGTGGCGGGCTGAGAGGCGCCGCCCTGGCAGACACGTTGGCCATTCCAAAAGAGAACCACGCCCAGTCCGACGGGCTTTTTATTCACACCCCTACGCAGGCCTGGCGTTCGCAGGGCCAACCCACTCCGCCCGCGTATACAGGGGGGGACGTAACGTGCGATATTTACGCGTTCTGCCCCACAGCCTGTGGGGACATGGTAGCATCCACTGGCCACTACACTCCATGCACCAGCAGTTAATGTCCACATAGCCATTTCCGTGGTTTGCACACTGAAGTCTGTCCGGCACCTCCACGCCACCCCTGGCATTGGGTAGGTTCTCATTCATTAGTCACTTGCCGCTCTCGCACATGCCTGCTCCAAGCCTCTCCTCACATTCTCCTATTGTGTGGCTGTGGTGCCATGCCATGGCTGGGTTGTGTGCATGGCAAGCCCAGGTTCCCAATGGAGTCGTGTTGTCGTGTCTGGTCGGTTGGCATGTTGTGTGGCATGTTGCATGTAGTTCTGCTGCATGCCCATTGCCAGTGTCGTGAGTTGCATGACTGTGGGGTGGAGGTGTGTGGTGTGTTCATTTGGTACTTACCAACGAGCACTGCATTTCTATAGGTGCCATCCTGGGAGCGCTGGTTGATGATGGACTGTCGGGAGATGTAGGAATCATGCACACTGCCTGGGGAGTTGGCCACAACATTGTTGAGGAGTCCCCGGTGGTCCACTATTGCCTGCACATTGATGGAATGCGTGTGCTTTCTGTTGCGGTAGTTGTGTGCAGTGTCGGCAGGGGGCACGAGGAGTACATGTGTGCAGTCGATTGCCCCCGACACGTGACGGAATCCAGCTATGGCGTAGAAGCGTTGCTTGGTCTCCAGCTGCTCCTGCGCAGTGTGGGTGAAGTGGAGGTGCTGGGGTACCAGTCTGATGATGGCATCCAGGACAGGTGTGATGAACTTGGATAGGGCTGGCTGTGAGACTCCTCCGACTCTGGCAGTTGTGGGTTGGATGGTACCAGAGGCCAACATGTGCAGCACAGCCGGCAGCTTTGTCTGAGGAGGGATGTTGGTTGTCCGCTGTGTTGGTACCGTCAGCCGGTGGGCGATGTGGGTCAGGATGCGGGGGATGGTTGTCCTTTTGGGCCTGTAGTGGGCAATGTCCTCCTCTGGCGTTCGGTCTGTGCGGCTGGTGCGTTTACGGTGGGTCCGCTGTCTTTGTGTACGCTGCCTCTGTAGTGGTCCGGGGGGGGGGGCGGGTCCTGGGGGTGGTGGCGGGCCTGGGGGTGGTGGCGGTGGGTGTTGTGGCCCTCATGGGTCTCCGAGCTGCATGATCATTGGCTCCATGGCATCTGTGGGTCTTCAGATGTGGCTCTTGGCTGGGCTCCCTTTCATGCTGCAGGTAGTCGTCCTGCTTAACACCAGCAAAAGGCAGGTGTTAATTCCCTGCTGCTACCGTGGCTTATCGCCTGTTTTTGGTTCGCATCGCAGTTCGTTGTGAAAGTGGTGTAGTGGTGTTTTCGTGAGTTTTTGCACGGGAATGCCTACTCTGCATCTCATTAGGGTTAGTTGGTGGTGTCACCCGTGGAGATAAATTTTGCAGCAGTTATCGCGGGAATACTGGCGATGTCTGCAGTTTGCACCCGCTTGTGAATGGGGCTTTAAATCTATCTCCACTTTTGATGCGTTAAGGTGGCGATAACTCGGCGATAAGTCCTTGTGAATATGCCCCTCAATCCCTTATCTCCAGTAACTGGGCTGCTTGGGTATGTGAAGGAAATACCACATGTTTCTCTCAGACTAGTTGCTATGATGCTCCTACTAGCTAGGCGCAGGGTTGCAATGCACTGGGGCAGATAGAAGGCCCCAACGATCCACGTTTGGCTCACTGACATTTCATACAGCCACAAACAACTTATTGCGTTCTGGGAGGTAATGCCGCAGAGATCTCTTCCTAGGGACGTTTGGGAACCTTTTACCTCCTACCTTCTGTGGAGAGACCCGGCCTCCCCCACTATGGCGAAGCATCCTTCTACAGTCGAGTACACGGCTTCGTGAATCATATCCTTACAAATAACAGATGTATGTTGGGGTCTGTAGGCCCTCTGTATATTAATGTGTATGTAGACATAGGCCAGGAATGCAAAAGTTAGCCCGCAGAATACTTTGCATGCTGTAAGAATGTAATAGGCCTGGTCCACTACCTCGGAACGCACTGCAAGCCCCAGATATGTAAATTTGCTCGTAATGCATGACTCTCGCAACTTGATGCTATGTTGATGCTTTGTACACTGCCAACTAATTATAAATAAAACAATTAAAAAAAATTTTTTTAAATTAAAAACCATACAGGCGGGCCCCTCACGCACCTAGCCTTAACTGTGCACTACAGCTGATAATATTGCTTCTCGCAGAATTTAGCCCTGACAAAGCACTGTAAACAACAAGCGGTAATATGACCCAATGCGGTTGAGGACACTGGCTACGCCACTAGGTTGGCCACACAAAAGGTGGCTCCACTGTAAAGTTCTAATCTTACCTGAAAACATTCCTTTTCTGTGAGGAGGTTCACATGGATGTTTAGGATCCGCATAGCGTCCGCAATCCGGACAGACCCCCTGAAGCCAATACTGTTTTTTCCTTTTGTACATGGGATGACCCTGGATTAATTTACATCCGGGATGGTTTTGAAATTTCGATTTTTTAAACGTTGACATTCATGTGTTGGTTGAAGAACATCATTTTTGTGGTCAGGTCACCAGGCTCCAGTCCTGGGCTCTGTGTTTAAAAGTCATTGTTTTCACGGTGCAATCAGGATTTCTTGTATTTTTAATGATGACACGTGTGTAGGAAGCCAGAGACTGACATATGAACAGCTATTGTCTGCCTATGTCATCATATGTGATATTATCGACATTCAAGCATGTATGACGTCAGTACCCTGCACATGGCCAGCAGAGCTATCCTTTCACACTGACTCTCGAGCTGACTTGACCCCCGCGCTAGTGTTGGCTTCAATGCTGTTGATCATTGACAAAGGTTATCATGACCTTGACTCCTCCAGCTCTGCTGACACATTTGGACATTATATCTGTGCACTATCCCACCGCTGAGGTCACTTTTATTCCTCTTCAGCGTGTACATTACTCTTCTTTGTGACTGCAGCTCCCACTTTAGGGGTTGCAAACATACACAAATTGCTTCTCAGCTGTCAAGACAGTTGAGGAAGGATTTAGTGAGGAATGGGGCATTCTTTAATGGTTTGACATTTTTCAAGACCACACATTAAGAATTATTTTATAAATCTTGCTTTTCACTAAATTCTTTATTGAAATTTTCTTTAAAATACGTCATTTGAGGCGTGGCCAAGTTACGAATGGACTAGGACGTGCGCTCGCTAAGCTCCGTTCCTCCGCGACCCGTTACAGCTCTCACGCTCAACATTCTCGGGACTAACAGGCTTATCTGCGGGGGAGAGGCCTCGTGGGTGCATCGGAGAGCCCCCGAGACCCCGGTAACCTGCTGAGAGCCTCGCGGACGGCTCCCGACCCTGGGGGAGGACGTGACCGCGCCCGAAGCGGCCGCCATCTCGGGCCCTGCCGGGAGGCTTGACACCTGCCCTCTCTCTCTCCCTACTGGCCTTGGGGGGCCCGACCGGGTGGGGTGCGGGGGCGGAGGGGCTGCACCTCCTTGACGGAAGTCCTGAAACCCGGAGAGCCGGAGCGGCGGGGCGGATCTGGCCCTGGGGGCCCGCCGGCCTATTCACCCGCGGTAGGCAGCCCGTGCTCCAGCTCCGCTGCCTGGTGGGTGGTCCCTGGGGAAAGCGACGGCGTTCGACTGGGGCGGGCGCCCCTGGTTCTTTCCTGCCCGCCGCATCTGCCGCCTGCTGCTGCCACGGGAGAGAGGGATCGGCTGCGGTGATTGCGCAGCAGGCCCCCCCCTCCCCAACTGCTGGGCCTTCCCTGCCGGCCTTTAGCCCGGGCCTGCTTCTGACCTTGGCCTGGAACCCTCCCTCCTGCATGCGCCTCCTGTGCTGTGCACCTTGGGTCCTCATCATATGGGCAACCTTGCGGGGGACAACTGGGCCCGCCTGTTGATAATGGAGGAAGCTGGAACCTGCCACTGCGCTGTATGATGACGGAGGAGTGACGAATAGCTGCCTAAAGGTAGGGAGTTCGGCTGTGGGGATCGCGCAGCAGTGGGGCCCTGTCGAATAGCTGCCTAAAGGTGGGGAGATCGGCAGCGGAGATCGCGTAGTGGCGGGCCCTTGTCCCCCTTCCCTCCCCTGCCGGGCCTGCGGGGCCGCCTCTGGGGCCCCGGTCACCTGCCTCTTTTCCCTGACCCGTTCAACTAACTTGCCGGCTGCATAACTAATGAGGCGCTCTGGGGATCCTTCCTGATCTTGGCCCAGGCCCTGTAGACAGAGTGCCCGGCACGTAACTCTAATCGGATGCATATCATTGCGGCACTCCCAGGTTCTTGGCCATGGTGTACGGTGAGGGCCCACATGCGGCTTTTGTCTTCACCCTCCGCGCATGGCCCGGAGCTTGTTGCTGGCTGTGACTGACGCTTCCTGGGCTGGCAGTGACCGGTGACCCCCGGGACGGTGGGACACTTGTGGTGCTGTCCCTCTCTCGATATCTAGTTGAACCGGCTGTGGCGACTGCACGGCGGGACCCTATCTGAGATGGGACCCGCCTTGAGACTTAACCTGTTGGATTTCTTGGCAGCACTGGAGGGGTGAACATCGTGGCAGAGACCCGGTGCTGACCTTAAGGATCTTCACTACGCCTATGTACATTTGCTGCTGACCTGGGCTCTTGATCTCCTTCTATGGGCTCAAACCTAGCGAAGCTTTAAAACTGCATTTACACCCCTAGACCCTGTGCGCCTCCATACTTACGCTTTACTCTCTGGCTCCCGGGCAGGGGATCTTGCCTGTAGAGCCCGCCCATTGACCCTACTCATCTCTCCCTTTCCTTGCTCAGCATCTTGGCGCCTTCCCCCCGGGCCCTCCCCTGGATCTCTGGGGGTCACCACTGCCACAGACGTGGATGGGCCCCAGACAGCCTACGGCGCCTAAGTCCACTCGCTGGCACAGATAAGGACTTAACCCTCAACTACCCTGTCACGGCCAGTCCATAGCGTTCCCGGGGAGGCCTACCGGCAACAAAACCAGCACCTCCTTCCCCGTCCTCTTGGGTCTTCTCCTGTGATCCGCGACATTCAGGAAAAGCCAGCTTCCGCCATGCCGCGCCCCAAAGCGGGCAAACACTCCGAACCTACTCCAGCTAAAGACAATCCGGTGGCATCCCTATGGTTGAAATCCACTCCCCAGCTGCAGTCTACCTCGGACCCGCCGAATGCCTCCTCCTCGGTCGAAGAACCGATGGTGGCCCGATTACGCAGGCTTTCCTGACCTCTTTTCTACAAGAAATCAAGGCTGAAATCGGATCGCTCAAGAGTGACTTTAAATCCTGCCTGCGAGAAATCCGACAAGATGTCACCGAAATTGAAGGCCGGGTGGACGACCTCGAGCGCACGATGGACACCATAAGAGCCTTTGGCGTAGAATGGCTGAACTGGAAGACCAGCATATTAACCTGCAACTGAAGCAAGAAGATTTAGAAAATAGAAGCGGGCGAAATAATGTCCGCATTAGGGGGGTTCCGCGGGGAGCAGAGGGCCAAGATATTATGGCCTTCACCGCTGACCTTCTACACACAATCAGAGCAGATGATGATGCTTCCCCACCGGCCCTTGATAGAGCGCACCGAGTTGCTGGCCCCCGGGACCATCTGGGCTTTGTCCCAGACATCCTCACCCGAGTACATTTTTTTGTTGAAAAAGAAGCCATCCTTCGGAAGATACGAGGAGAAACAAATTTGACGTACAAAGGCCATCCCATTCAAGTCTTTCAGGACATTGCCCCGGTCACTCTCCGTCACCATAAAGAATTCAAGCCTATTACAGACAAACTACGGGATCTTCAAATTGAATATCAATGGGGCCACCCCTTCGCACTGATTTTCTCATGGGAAGGCAAGCGCCAAGCTCTCCGCTTATTGCATGAAGCGAAACGCCTCCTTCAAATCTCAACAGACTCATACGACAAGGGCCCTTCTCTACCGGGCTCCCCCCGCAGGGGGGCGATGCGGCCATAACGGTTCACTGTCCCGGCCCCCAGACGCAGGTCATGCGCCAAGGAACAGATCTCCCTTCAAACAAAGCAGGAAATCATCAATCACCTACGCACCATGAGCGTTCCTCACTCACCGACTCACAACTCGGAGACCTCGGACAGCCACATTCACACCAATGTACCAGTTACACCCTGAATCATCCATGAAGATCCTCTGCTGAGTGAACTTCTACGATCCTTATTCTAACTACCGTACTCCAATTAACAATCTGTCCACCTGTGTAAATGACTCTGAATGCTTCCTCTAGCTCACTATGCTCAGGAGCAACCCTTGCTCTCCCTCCACAGCCTGAGCCTCAACACTACACAGTCACTCTGCCAGCTAGTGTACTCCCTTACATCCCCACTGGGCCACAGAGGGCTGTAGAGGCCGCTCACCTGCCTCTGTTGACTACCCCACTAGTTCCTCTCCCTGGCAGCTAATGGCTCGGCGTTCCCAGCCGCCATTCTAACCCCGGCCGCGGGGTACGGAGCCCCCTCTATCCACACTAGCTCATACTACGCCCCCCACACACGTTGTGCCTATTGGAGGAGTGACACCCTCGTAGTGGCCTCAGTCTCGAATTTCGAGCCATTCCAGAAATGGCAGTACATTCTACAGGCCCTGCTGGCCATTACCTGTTCTTTTCCCACATGTTCTTTCCTTCCTACATTGGGGGCAGGGTGAGCCCAACACACCAATCCTCTTTCAACCCATCATGCACAATCTCTCCGCTGGTAATGCCCACCACTCGCCTCACAAGCTCTATCTCTTCTCTCTAGGAGAGTACCAATCTTCCGCCCATGACTAAAACAACCTCCCTGGACACTCCCCGTGACACTATAACCACAAACCTGTCAATTAAACTTCTTACTCTCAATGTCAAGGGCCTCAACTCTTCTAATAAAAGACAACAGATTTGGAGATACCTACTCCTCCAAGACCCTGATATTATCTTCCTCCAGAAAATCCATTTACTCTCTACAGATATCCGGGTCATGGCCCACCCGAAATATCCTCACCAATACTGGGCATCGGCCACTTCCAAAACAGCAGGGGTTGCCATACTAATAAGATCCAGACTGGGAGGGGCGACTTCTCGAGTGACACGGGACACTGAGGGACGATATGTAACACTCCAAATCCAATTGGGCGCGCAGCCCTTGACCCTTATCAACATCTATGCACCCAACCAGGCGCAAAATGCCTTTCTCAGATCCTTCTTGAAAGATCACCTACACTCTCCAGCGCGTACGGTGATTCTTGGAGGTGACTTCAACATGGTTTGGGACCCCACACTAGACCGTAGTGCCGCCTCATATCAGACCACAGGGGCAATGTCAGCTGCTTTGAAGAGGGACCTCACAAAGGTTGGTCTGACGGACGCCTGGAGATATCACTCCCGGGCGAACGCGATTATACCTTCTTCTCTCATGTGAACCGTTCTTACTCAAAAATTGACTATTGCTTCCTCTCACACTCCCTGATTAAATCCCTAGACTCAGCAGAGATCTCAGACATATCCATATCAGACCACGCCCATGTGGCGGTGACCTTCCGTGTCCCGGATAGACCATATGAAGCTCCCGGTAGATGGCGCTTTCCTCCCCATGTCCTATGGGATCCAGTAGACTTGGCAGAAGTCTGTTGGGAGTTCTCTGCTTACTTTGAGGTGAACACACAAACAGAACCGCCCGCAGCCATACGGTGGGATGCTTTTAAAGCAACCGTCCGAGGTGTTATCTCTTCTATAGCCACCGCCCTTTCCCAAGAAGCCCGCCTGGTTGAACATAGCGTAACCAATGACATTAAGGCCTTGGAACGCAAGGATCACGTCACACCCTCAGTGGCACTCAGGAAGCAGCTTGCCATGCTTCAGGGTCAATTGAGACTACTTCGCACTAATAAAGCAGAACGTACTCTTATGTCACTTAAGCAAAGATTCTTTGAGGGGGGAGACAAGGTGGGGGCTATACTGGCACGTCGTGTCCGGGCCCAGGTGGCTAAGGCTCATGTCTCCAAAATCAAACGCGTGAACAATACCTGGGCCACATCCGAACGGGACAAGGGTCAGGTCTTTGCTGCATTTTACACTGAACTATACACCGCAGGCCCCCACTTGCCTGACGAGGCTTCCTCCATTCTTGATGCATGTCCCTGGGAACCCCTGGACCCTCAGCATGCGAAACTGCTGGAGGACCCAATTACTTTACACAAAATTCAAAGAGCATTGAAACAACTCCCATTAAATAAAACTCCAGGACCGGATGGCCTCCCGATTGCCTTTTACCGTGCCTTCCTCCCTCAACTCCAGGACCACTGCTTCACCTCTTTAATACATTCTCTGACACCACGGGACTTACCCCCACGATATCAGAAGCTGAAGTAGGGCTTATACCAAAACCAGGAAAAGATCCTTCTCTATGCACCTCCTACTGGCCCATCGCGCTACTTAACACTGATGCCAAAATATACACTAAGATACTAGTGAACCGCCTTGAGCCTTACCTCTGAGGTCTGATCGACCCGACCAGGTGGGATTCATCATTGAAAAGGTCCAAAAGCGAGACATCCAGGCCAGTCTGCTATCCCTTGACGCAGAGAAGGCCTTTGATCGCGTTGACTGGCAGTTTCTTCGTGCACTACTCCAAAAAATAAGCCTATGGCCAACAATGATCTCTAAGCTAATGGCCCCTTACACTTCTCCTGTAGTGCGATTCCGAATTAATGGCCAACTTACGCCCCCAATCTTGATTCGCAGAGGCACCAGACAGGGCTGCCCACTCTCCCCCCTCTTGTTTGCCTTAGCAGTGGAACCTCTAGCTATTGCCATTCGCCAATCGCCGGACATAATGGGCATACCCTTTGGGTGCCATGATCATAAAGTATCCCTGTTTGCAGATGATCTAATACTCTCAATTAGCGCTCCGGCTACGTCTATCCCAGCCTGATCTTTGCTTCTCCACTCCTTTGAAATAGCCTCAGGTTTTAAGATCAACATGTCTAAATCTTACGCATTAAATCTCACCATCTCTACTCCGGATCTACAGAGACTTCATTACCTTACCCCCATACATTGGACAGACCAATCAATTCGCTATCTGGGCCTCAATTTGACCCCGTCCCTCTCCACCTGGACCCAGGCCAACTGGCCAGTTTGTCGTAGAGAAATTCGAGAAGAAATACGACGCTGGAAAAAACTCCCTATCTCCTGGTTGGGTCTTCTCAATACGGTAAAAATGACACTTCTCCCTAAGATACTCTACCTCTTCCAAAACTTGCCTACCCCGATTCCTCAGATAGATATCCAAAGCCTGCAGCGTGACCTACCTTCCTTTATTTGGGGTAAAGGCCGTCCTCGCTTCTCGAACAAAGTGCTTATGATGCCCCGGGGCCGCGGAGGCCTTGCGTGTCCTAATCTCTTAGAATACCACTGGGCGGCCCATCTTCGATAAGTATCTGAATGGGTGGTGCAGGAGAGTGAAAAGTATTGGTTCCACATGGACAGGGTAGGTGCTTGAAGACCCCTGTGGGATCTGGCATGGCTCTCCAGAACGGCCAGACCCCGCAGTACATACGCTGCAACCCCCACGAAAACCATCCTCTAGATATGGGACAGGATCGCGGTATCTAGAGGCCTAACAACTTTCCCTTCACCTAACACACCCATTGCCTGGAATCCTTTGTTTACCCCGGCCTTACAACCACAAGCATTTCCCGAGTGGAATCTGGGAGAGTGCTGAGTTATCCAAGACCTCTTTGAAGGCGATAAATTTAAATCCTTTGACCAGTGTAAACAATCTTTCCATATCACCGAGGCCAGCAGGCTTCAATACTATCAACTTCGCCACTGGTTGCTCACCCCCAGGTACATTCAGAAAGCCACCAGACCACTCACGGCCTTTGAGTCCCTAGTTCACACCTTCGAAGGCACACGCGGTCTAATTTCTCGCACTTATCAAGTACTACAACACTTGCAATCCCACAGTCTTCATACATACCAAAAACAATGGCTTATGGACATAGAGGAAGAGCCCTCCCAGCAGAACTGGGAACAACTATGGTGCGACATTCCTAGAATTTATAAGAGCATTACTCAATGTGAATCGGCATATAAGCTAATGACTCGCTGGTACTACACCCCCGCACTTTTACAGAAAATCCTCCCTGCCCTCTCTCCCCTCTGCTGGAGATGTCAATCAGCAACAGGGGACTTTATCGATATCTGGTGGACGTGCCCGCTTGTGACGGTGTTCTGGAAAGAGGTTCTAAGCCACATCAAAGACACCGTGGGGTTCCCTATCCCAAACTTCCCCTTGGTGTCCCTATTGGGCATGAGACCAGCGCAATTCAAAGCCATGACGCACTCTGACTGGTGCCTTATCATGCAGATGTTGGGGGCTGCGAAACAAACTATAGCCCTACATTGGAAGACAACATCTCCTCCCCCGATATCTGCCTGGTTCCTACGCCTATGGAATGTCATAACAATGGAACTCCTGACAGCCCGCCTCGCCCATACGGATGCCAAATTCACACATACCTGGCAACCACTTATCACTCATTTCTCCCAAACTGCACATGCCCGCTATGTCCCCCCTAGGCTGCGAGCTCTTCAACTTTTTGACGACTCTCTACTCCCATTTTCTAGAGAGATCGCCCGACGAGATCCCTTGACGCTAGGGGCAGATGGTGGCCCCTTTCCTAGTGAACAATATACATAGGGATGAAGGACTGTCCCTGATAACCCTTCCATCAAAACTGGCTCGCCCTCCCTCAATTCCTATAGATTCCTGGTTCGCCCCGGTTCTCTTATTATTTAAGATGTTTTCTTGTTTTAGATTTCTAAACCACACATCAAACGGAAGCAGCTGATGATACCTTGGCCCCACTGAGGCCTTTTTGGGCCCTTTATTCACCTGGGCCTTACTCTACAGATCTTGAATGCTTTGTCTCATCTACACTTTGACATTGTATACGATATGTCTCTAACCTATATAGCATTGAATGCTCCCTGCGGGGGCCCATTGCATGTCTATATTCAATGTTTGCACTTTATATGCTCGCATGCATACTACAGCGAACTGACCCATACCTGAAAGGACAAGTCCCCCTCAACACCCTTTAACTCTACCCATTTCTTTGCAACTTTCTGTCAACTATAATGCACCACTTGATGCTTTTTAGCTAAACGCTACATGTAATGCACATACTGGTTGATGCCCTGCTTAATTAAGTTGCTTCCCAACTACCTTATATTGCATGTGATGAAGTAGATACAACTATTGTTCTTAGAGATAAATGTTTTGACTTCTCTTTTGGTAACAGAGCTGTAACAAAAGTCAGCGTTACACAGGACTCTACTTAGGCCCTATAATGCTTCGTAATAGAAGTCAGTTTGTACAACTTGAACTCTTTCGCTCCCAGAAGACTCGGACAATAGGGTTTGAATGCTTACATGACGTCCCAAGTGTACTACTACTGCTATGTAATTGCCTAATGAAACCACCCTTTTTTCCTTTCAATTGTATTTCTATTGTACTGCTTTTTGGAAGATTCAATAAACAGAATTCAAGCAACAAAAAAAAAAACGTCATTTGGCCCTCCTTTTTTCCCAAATATTTCTTGAGATAAGACCCCCGTAACCTTCCATTTTGTCAGTCGGACTATCTCACTTTGCTCGCTCAATACTTAAAACTCATCCATAACTTTTACGTCTCACCACTTTGAAATGTCACCAGCCACCACAGCCAATAGCCACTAGTTTCTGGCCAATCCATACCTTTGCAGCATCTTCTTAACATTAGATTTTTCTTCCTCTCTTGCCTAGATTTCTGGCACTCTTATTATTAAAATTATATTAAAAAAGCCCCAAATCTTCGTACCCTCTTTCATACTGTTATCATGCGCGAGGACCGCTGCACTGCACAGGAAATGCCTCTGGAAATATCGCAAGCGTGGAAACAGTTTCTCCCTATTAGTGGGCATTAGAACTGAAAATACATCATAAAATTAAAAAAACAAAAGCTTACATATGTTTTTCCTAAAAGAGCATGGCCCAGATTTATTAAAGGCTTGCATTGCTCTTGTGTGTCGCAAATCATCGCAGGGCAACGCAAGTCCGTAAATGAGATCTACAAAGCCACACAAGAGGCTATTTGTGCCGCCTTGCATTACTTTGTAAAGAAATAGAACGCACCGCATAAATGCGCTTCGTTCATTTCATTGTGGTAGGTGTTCCATGGGTGGCACATGTGTGTTCCCATACATCCACCCGTGGAATTTGATGCATCCCAGATTTACTAAAAGAAGGGAACCTGGGATTGCGCCAAAATGGTGCATCTATCACAGAAAGGCGTAGCAAGGAAAAATATGTCTATTAACTCTGGTGCTTAATTTGTAAATAAATAAGTGCCAGGGTCCTCATCAGGAGTTTGCTGTAGCTTGCTCCCCTATTGCCCCTGCCAACACTGCCAATGACCGTAACAACACAACTACTAGCTATCACACTCTTACAAGTATCGCAGTTCTGACTGTACCAGGCCACTAAAGCTAAAAGATTTACTTGGGCAGCAGGTATTCATTAATTTTATGTATATTGAACTAATAAACAACTGTTGTTGTGTTCATCTCTAAATTGCAAACAGCGCCATCATGTGGCAGACTGTCACAAGAGTCGGTGTTGAGAATTAAGTGCTGGTGCTGAGCACTGGAAACCACCAGCTCAAAATAAGCACGGATTAACTTCTCGTTACCTCTTTTTTAGGTCTCGACCTAGCGACGCAGCGCGAAGCGCTGTCGCTAGCGAGACTTATTGTTGCTGACTTGCTTCGGAAGGGAGACAGGAGCTGTGCACGCGCAGGACGGACTTGAAATGTGAACGCGCCCGTGAACACGCGATGTGCACATCTCCTGTCCCCCTTCCGTCCTCGCAAGCCTCATGCAATATTACTTTCTTTTTTTAATGCGCACGCAAGCTCCAAGCGCGGCGCGCTTTACATGCACAGCATGCATCACTCCACTTACCTGCTGTTGTGGGGACTCTGCGCTGCTCCTCGGCTGGTCTCCGTCTTCAGCCGGTCCCCGCAGCACTTCTTCAACTACGGCGGCGAAGTACGCAGGCGCCGCCACTGGGCACGAGCCGCAGGCCACGCCGATGTGCACGCTCACGGCGTGCCTACAACGCGCGCATGGCGCTCTTTTACTTTCCCTTGTTCTGTGATGTCTGCGACTGCATGTCATCGGGAAGGCACTCGCAGGCTTTAATATTTCGTCATTGTGGGGGCGAATTGCAAAGAATGGTTTCATTGAGTCTGACCCGAGGTAAACTGCTGCTTGTGGTTCGGTCTGAGACATTCTCACACGCGGTTTAAACTAAGCAGGACGCACTTTCTAATGTAGAAAAGGCCACGCACAACAAAAGCAGTCGTTTTCATGAAGGTAGAGCAGGCGCTTAAATAAACACCGAAGAGACTGCCAGGATACCTCGTTGAGACGCGTAGTTAAATAAGAGCCCGAAGCGCACTTAGCGTTTCTGTCCCTAGCTCCTCTGTATTCTGACATGTCTAGCACACATAATTTCTGTGACAAACGTACAGTGGCATCACCAAATTAAAACAGACCAGATGCTATTCGTGGGAAAAATTGTCGTGAGTTTATTCATATTCTGTTATGCTGTGCACAGGTCGGGTTAATTTACGGATGATTGATTAAACGAGTGCAGTGCCTTTTAGGACGAACTGCTGAATCCCATCGTGAAACATTCTCTAGCCACCTGTAATCTTAGTGCTGTCTTAATATCCATCCAGTGCTGTGTATTTCACATTGGGGTTTCGGACCAATTATTTTTAATGGTTACTGCACCTATGCCGCCAGGGAGCGAAGTAAGGTCCAACCCCCAGCTGTCAGGATACCAACGGTCCCTTGCGGGATGACTGGGTCGCAGTCGTGTTCTTCTCATGGCAACCTACCGCTACTCTGCCCAACACACACTAGCAAGTATACAACGAGACGCCATACAGCCGGAGGCCGAAGAAGGTAAATCCAGCTGCTGTGGAGGTGGGCGTATCACAAAATAAATGCATTCAAACAACCACAGAAACCGTTAAGACGCAAACCACACATGGGGCCCTTAGAGCACACAGCATGAAAGGGGCAGAGGCAGAAAGCCGAAAGCCAGGCAAACACAAGGGTAAAATCCAGCAACACCTTTCATTCTAAAATGCACTGGCTGGATAAGTTGCCCAAAGGAAAGTGGACACAAAAACTTAATTCTTTCCCAGTCAGCCAGCTCACCTCCTGACAAAGGGATTTTATGCCGCCTCCCAACAACGAACAAGCATTTGCAATGCAATAGGTCTCGCACTTACGCAAGTTTGAGCTATTGGCATTGTAAATGACAATGCCTTTTATTTATGTTTTGGTTTTTAAAACATAAATAAAAGACATTGTCATTCACAATGCCAATAGCTTCAACTTGCGTAAATGAGAGACCTATTGCATTGCAAATGCTTGTTTCTATGTGTGATGCATTCTGCATCATGCACAGAAAGTTTAAATTGCCTCTTAGAATTGGTTTTCTGCAGGAAGGTATGCCTTCCGCCACAAAAAACAATCCTGCCATAGCGCAGGCATCCTTGCACCAGATCCAGATACAAGCAGGGGTCCTTCACACACACATAACTTAAACACCCAGCATTTCACCCCGGAACTGGTGCATGAAAACTGCTCTGTCGTCTAGGGCATTGTACGCAATATATTAAAATAAAAAAAACAACTAAGCAAATAAATGAATAAACTCTGAGCTGCACCCACAAAAGTTTTGAAAGAACTGCTAAGATATGAATTCATTAATCTTTCGTTATTTGATATTCAGGTTCCCACGCTGGTCCGATCTGAGTTAGACCATCTCCTGCAATCGCTGACCCCTGGGAATCTGTCACAGAACCGGGACAGGTGATTTGCACTCTATGGGGTGATGTGCTTATAGAATCTGTGACCCCCCTATAATATATAAACTCTATAAGCAAAGGTACCTAAAATCTCAAAACATCTTCTAGATCCGGCCCTGGGCTGACCCTTGATCTGGCAAGTGCTTGCAGGTCATCTGAGCCCATAACACTTGCATACCTCACCCAGGACCGGCTATTCAGGGGTAACCCAATCCCTTAACTGCAAGCTCTGGTCTCTTGAGAAGAGGCACTTACAAAACCTCTGAACCCTTAACAACACTCATCCTAACCCTATACAAGACTGACCCATCAGAAATCGCCCTACTCTCTGGAAGAAATGCTTAGAGACCCCCTGACTCCACAAGTGTCTGCAGACCCTACGCTGGGCTGACCATGGGAATCTAGGGCATGTAGTCTCTGGAAGAGCTACTTACATAACCTTTGACCCCCTACTTGCCTCCTTTTCTTCTCCATCTGGTCCATCGCAGCAGCCCCAGGCCCTGTATAACATGGCTTTTACTCTCAGAAACAAGGTGGTTCCAAAACCCCATGTCCTCCCTCCACTCCACTCCACTTCACCCCCTCCCAAGTACTAAGTATTCGTAAGTGCACCTTAGCTCTGCTTTTGGATCCCTCCAGATGGGCACACCCAAACAGCCCCTTACCAGGGGTCCACAGAGGACTCAGCTACTCCCTACTGGTGCAGATAGTCCATGGACGGGGTCTGGCGCTACTAACGAGGGACAGCTTAGCAGTGGCGGCTCTGCCGCTATGGCGGAGGAGCATCGCCCCACTGCTCACGGAGCAGTGTAAAATAAAAAATAAAATGATAATAACTGAAGTTATTATCAATTTATTTTTAGTATCATCACAGGCGGGGCTGGGCTTGGCTCTCCTGACGTCGGGGAGGATGAGTGGTTGCTGCACTCTAAAGTGCACATGACGCTTTGGCCGGCCGTCTCGGGCCGGCCAAAGCGTCATGCGGACTTTGCAGGTTCGCCACCCAGGCTGCAGTACAGCCTGGGTGGAAAGCATGCCCAGGCCCCCAGCCCCTGTCTGAGCGCCGAACCACGGTGCTCAGACCAATCACAACGCTGCATTGCAGCATTGAAATTGGCTGTGGGGACCAATGTTCCCTCTAATTTTTTTCCTCTGTGTGCGGCAGTGTAAGGTCTCTGTGCACTGCAGCCCAGGCTATGTGCGCCGGGAACCAGACCGCGCGTAAGGGTGCAGCGCCAAATATCACTCCAAGTTTTTGCTTAAAAAAGTGAAAGGACGGTGCATTTCCACACCTGTAGCACCACATGAAGGGTCTAAAGGCAGGTGTTCAATTTAGATACACACTCCATGACATGAATTGGTTACACAGGCAAGTACACTTCGGGTTTAGAAAAGCATAGGACTCCAACGATGGTACCTTAAGATTTCACTAAAGATCCTCAACTCGAGCACTGTTCATAGGGTGGGAAAATGTTGGGAGCCTATACAAGATCACAGATATACAATACACATGGATATGGCACTAGATGAATCTGGCTGTGGGCGGCTTGGAGAAGCCTTTAAACACACAAAGTGCAAGCACTGGGTCTAGCCTCACAATGACCCCGGCACCTTTTCTTATTTTCCGGCTCCTGAAACTACTGAGCTTAAACACGGAGTTGCATAAAACCGTGTTCCAATACTGCCCCGCGCATTGGCTTGCAATGCCAAAGGAGTGTGTAGTAATTACAAGGAGACTGACCCAGCATCACCCAGCTTGTCAATGAGGTGCCTTACACAGTGTTTGGTTAAAGATAGAACATCCTTTCAAGCAATAATACAGTAAATTACCTTTGACACAATTATGTCCCGAGTCACTATCAGAGAAGTGTATTTGTTGTGCTTGATC
The DNA here is from genome assembly GCA_963921515.1 of Calotriton arnoldi. NCBI lineage: Eukaryota > Metazoa > Chordata > Amphibia > Caudata > Salamandridae > Calotriton > Calotriton arnoldi. Next base: position 810,897 of record CAWUFW010005494.1, read on the forward strand.
CCATTAAAATGGAAAAGGTTGAAAGAGTGGCGGATTTCAGAAAGGAAAGTCTATTGTGATTTAATGTAGTTCTCTGCTCATATAGTTTGTTTTGCTTAATTTTGATTCTTCTTGAATCTGTACATTTGTGAGCGATAAAAGGTTCACACCTTTTAATTGCTGCCTAGTACCAGTGATCACTCATGTTCAAGTGTTAGTAGTTGAATAGTGGTTATTGGAGGTAGATGTGAAGACGTCTTTTTCAAAGAAAATCCTGCAACACCTTGTATTGCAAAGGAATTGGTTACTATTCGGTATGCTTGAAGTGTTATGTAGATGCCTTTTTAATTTCAGAACAATTTTATATGTAAAAAGGAAACATCATGAAATGCAATACAAGCTTTGTAAAGTATACAAAGGCAACACACACTAAAATCAGATGTGAAATCACAAGTTCTACAGTTTAAGGTGCAGTGCTAATAGGGATTAAAGACTATGTTAATTAATTCACTGTTATATTGGTTATGGATCAAAATGTTGTTGGGAAGCAAAATATTGAGACGCATCAGACATAAGAATAGAAATGTCACACAAACACAAGGAAAATATGAAAATGTCACATAAGGAAAATGAAACTTGCCAGCTATTTTTTGCTGGAAATAAAGCGTCACTCATAGTTGTTGAAATGTCACTAATAATTACACTGAAATCATGAAAAGGTCACACAGAGCAATGTGAAACCTTGACAGCTATGCATGTAATTTCTATATGCGTTTCCCTCCTCTTTATGGCTTGATTTTGCTGGCGAGAAAGTGTTACTCACAGCCCTGCCAAGGACGACGCATCAGGTGTTAGACTAACGCATTTCAGCCTTGGCTGTCAAGCCATAACGCCGCTATGCTGAAACTGGAGTGGCAGCAGGCCTGTGCGAGAGCGCTGCTCCTGGTAGGCTTTGCGGGCTGCTGGCTACAATGAATTAGTTAAAATGGGAAGTAATCCTCATGGCTGCATGCGGCATTACGCTGGACGTGACAATGCCAGGGCAGTGCTTCCACCGCAGCGCAGTAATTTAAGCATAATCATGAATGATCCCTGCCACCGCCGAGACCCAATCCCACGGACTTGTGGCGGCCGCTGGAGTCCAGAGCATGCACTGTGCAGCTGCTGAGTCTGAATGCAGCCCGGGTGGCACGTTTGCTGAGGGAGTCATTCGTTGTGGCCAGGAGGACTCTGGTTTCTATGATTCGAGAGAGGGCAAAGCTCTGGTAAAATAGGCGCATCAGTGCTTGTTGGTAAGTGTGCTCGCTTTTAAGATGCATGCTTTTAATAAATATGCATACTTAAGCTCATGGTATTTAGAGAAAAAAACGTGCCTTGGAGTTGAAAACATTCCCGACTTCAGCCTAATCTATATCTAATCACGAGTGTATGATTTTTATTGATCCAGCTATCTGGTTAGTGGGGTGATCAGTGCCCCAGTTGTACGCCGGCGGAGCCAGAGGGCAGGGCCGCCAGTCACTGACTCTGTGCCCCCTCCCGTGGAGAGCGAACAAAGACTTTAACATGCGAGGGGTGCTCCCTTTGACCTTTTGCAGTACCATTCCTATACCTGAAGCGGAGACAACCTTTAACAGTATTTAACATTATTTCTGCACTGGTGAATATTGTATTGTCTTTCTATATCTCAAATCTTGCTCCCCACAGCCCACTTTCTCCACCAGTGGCGCCAGCAGAACCCCTCCAGGAACCCTCTCCTCTTATGCTGCAGTCTGGCTGTTTTCGGCTGCCTCCAATGCTGCCTCATTGCAAACACGTCTCCCAGCTGGCAATTACCAGAACCCCTCGGGGTGATCCAGGCAGGCCCCTGTGTTATGACCGATCGCCTGTCTTGACCGCAGCGCAGCCGGTTCTCGCCAGGGGCTCTTCAGCCCCCCAGGGCACCCCCACAAAAAGACACCGCCCTCCACTGGGTCAGCCCTCCTTCACGCAGCCTCCACTTCGGAGTCTTCTCCTCAGGGGCCTCCGCACCAGTGCCTTGCTGCAGGCCTCACACAACTTTGTTTCTGCCGTTAGCCCCCTCTTTCGGCTCTCTGTCCTAACCCAGGTGGCGGGGACTGCAGGATTCAGCGTTGGATTAAAAATTACAGTTTTGTGTCCAGGATGAAGCACTTCTTGTCGACATCTTGCCGGCCATGCCTTCCCATGTGTGGGCATTTCAATGCCAAAATGAGTGTTTCTACTCAGGGCCGGCTCTGGGGCGGTGCGATCGGTGCCATCGCACCGGGCGCTGACTTGGGGTGGGGGTGCCATGTTTATTGTTTTAGAGGCAGCTGGTGCCGAGTTCTTGGTTCCAGCAATAAAAATCTCAAGATAACTCATCTGATTAATGTTCTTCCTGGAGAGAGACCGGAGCTTTGTCTAAGAAATGTTGACTTGTACTGCAGAGGGTTAATATGTCTGCTGCAAATAACGTGTCCCATTCATATCACAAAGTGCATAAAATATAAATTGGTCAATGGGTTACCACTTTTGTCAGAGAGATCCTGTTGTTACTTGTATAAGTTAAAATCCTAATATATTCACTGTCATCAAAGAGCTGCATGCAAACTGCAAGGAATGTGTTAAGAGCTATGTGTGTTTTTTGCCAGTCTTTTGTTATCCTAATATTGCAAAAAGGGTTCATTTATGTAGAAATCAATTCTTATTATTTAGGAAAACCCCCAACATTGGTGTAACATTTTTAAATTCTGAATTTGTATTTTTCAAGACCAAAGACTCAAACTATACTGCCTACCAGAATGGATGACATTATACTCCTACACCTTGTAGGCCTTTGTCTTATGTAACATTTCCTATACACTCATTTACACATGGGATTGTTTCTGTGCAATGTGTGTGTGATCTAAAGTGTTCTGACACCTTACTAACTGGTATGAGTCGCGCTATAAAACGAAATTAATCTAAGAGACAGTGGTTATTGAGACTTGAGGAGCACTGTCAAATGGTGGTAGTGTGGGAATCTGTGGCGGAGGTGGTCATTGGGGGGCGCCACAAAACATTGTCGCACAGGGCGCCACCATTGCTAAAGCCGGCCCTGTTTCTACATATGCCTTGTGCAGGCGAATGCATCAATAATGTCGCCTTGCACCTAATTTGTGTTTTGACTCTAAGGGGAAATGAAGTGGAACTTAGTCAAGACCTATGATTTAGTGATTTTGTAAATGTCATGAAAAAGAGTCCACCTCACAGTTTCTAGTGGTCGATAGTTTTCACGAACAGTGAAACGTACTTGCAATAATACAGCGCCCTTGCTCACTCCGCTGCTGCCCGGCTATGTGTGCCCCTCAGCCTCTCTTGCACCCCAATTAATGCCCCTTAGCTGTTTGCCGTGGCGGTTGTTAAACCGTGAATTTTAGTGTGTTGATTTTGCTTGTGAGAAAATGTCACTCATATTACACTGAAACATATGAAAATGTCACACATAGCAATCTGAAACCCTGGCAGCTATGTACTCATGATCCTTAAAATGTCACTCATATTACACAAACATATGAAAATGTCCCACATGGCAATCTGAAACCTTGGCAGCTATGAAGCACACGTCCTGCGTTACATTTGCTACATTCCTTTTCCTACTAGTGGGCAGCTGCGGGGCTGAATGTGGGCCTTTGAGATAATAATCATGTTAATTGCAGCGCACGCGTGCACTGCAATTAACAAGAATACTATCTCAAAGGCCCACATTCAGCCACGCACTTTTAATAAAAGAAATGCAGGGTCAAACACGACATGTGATTCTGAAAGCACAAGTTGTTTCACCCTGCATTCGTTTTGCTAATAGTGCGGGGCTGAATGTGGGCCTTTGAGATAGTATTCTTGTTAATTGCAGTGCACACGGGCGCTGCAATTAACAAGAATACTATCTCAAAGGCCCACATTCAGCCCCGCAGCTGCCCACTATTAGCTAAAGACTGCAGGGTCAAATACGACGTGTGCTTTCAGATGATTCTGAAAGCACACGTTGTGTATGACTCTGCATTCCTTTTGCTGATAGTGCGGGGCTGAATGTGGCCCTTTGAGATAGTATTCTTGTTAATTGCAGCGCCCGTGTGCACTGCAATTAGCATGAAAACTATTTCAAAGGCCCACATTCAGCTAGCAAAGGAATGCAGAGTCAAACACGACGTGTTCTTTCAGAATCATCTGAAAGAACATGTCGCGCTTTAGATTGCCGCATTACTTTTCCTAATAGTGCACGGCTGCGGGGCAGATTGTGGGCCTTTGTAAAAGTATTCATGTTAATTGCAGCGCATGACGACGCTGCAATTAACATGAATTCTTTCACAAAGGCCCACAAACTGCCCCGCTGGCGTGCACTATTAAGAAAAAAATGCAGCAAGTGCAGGCCCCACTTGCTCGTAAACCCGAGCCCTCCCTAACCATACAGGACTATAAGGGAGACACTTTCCTGACGCTCGACTGTGTCCTCTCCACCGTTGTCTCCAGCTCTGCCTCGTGCAACCAGGAAATTGCCGTTTTCGCGCCGCTCGCGTTTTAAAAGCGGTGGCGCGAACGAACTTACCGGCTGTGTTGTGTGTGTGCGCGCTACAATTGGGACACTGCGCGCTCGGGGTGACGTCAGTGCGCGGGCGCGCACCCGCGCACGTTCTAGGGAACAGTGGTGGGGACCCTGGGTACTTCCTGGAGGAGATATGACATGGGAGAGATGGAGGAGAGAAGTGGCAAGATCAAGTAACTGAATTTTTATTTTCCAACTCTACCGCACCCTCCACCCCCGCCACCCTCCCTCCCACCCGACACCCCTGTACAGTAACAGCTGCCACTGCAGCTTAGAAGCACCTGGCCAATGGACAGGCTATGAACACTTCTAAATTGAGCACAAATTGGCAGTGCTTAATTTGAGCCAGTGGTTGCCAGTGGGGGGCACCAGCACTTAATTTGGGGGAACAACACTTATTTTTTCCTATGAGATATTTACCGAGTGCAAGCGAAGAACAAAACACACAGGGGCAGATTTACAAGCCCCCTGCGCCACCAGTACGTCACTTTTTGTGACGTACTGGTGGCGTATTTCTCTGCCCCATATTTACAAGGACAGGAAAAGTCACCCTATGTGGCTATTCCTGTCCTTGTAAATATAGCCCCTTTACACGTAGCACTTTGCGTGAGAGGGGAGTTCCATGGGTGTTGCTGTGGGTGTTCCCACGCAACACCCATGGAACAAGACACATTTCCAGATTTACGAGGAATCGTAAATCTGGAAATGCGTGTGAATTCTACGCCTCCCCAGGGCAGGTGTAGGGAGGCGCATCGAGGAGAAATGTTTTAATTTCTCTTCGTTTTTCCCCTTTCAATGCATGCTGCATTCTACAGCACACATTGACAGAGGAAAATGCCTGTAGTGATTGTTTTTGTGCAGGAAGGTGCCCCTTCCTGCACTAAAACAATCTCCCCTTGACGCAGGCATCCTTGCACCATGGTGCAAGGGTGCCTGCGCCGGCGCATGGCAGCTGTTTGTGCGCCAGCGCTGGGGAGAGCACAGGAATGCGACAAATTATTGTAAATAGGTCGCATTCCTGTGCTTTGGAAGTGCAGCAGCGTGGCGCAGCCAAACGGCTTGCGTTGCCGCGCTGCGGCACTTCCTCGTAAATCTGCCCCACAGATCTGAAATATGAAGAAAAAAAAAATACAGCAAAACTGTCACAAACAGAAAGCAGGAACCTGCAAGTGTGAGAAAAGGGGGACTAAGGAGTGTCTGGTAGTGGATTAAAGACTTCCTGCCTTGGTAGTTGGCGTGCCGAGGTTTAATTACACCGGCCGATGACTTTAATTTGAGCAGAGCTTCAGGCACCGGCACTCTTTCTTTCACAAATTAAGTACTGCAACCTTGGTAACAAACAGGCTCTCAATCAGTGGATGGTCGGAGCTCTTCCCGCATATACGGACCACCAATTGTTCCAGCTTTTTTGGTGAGGTAAACGGCTCACTCTGATGAAGTGCAGTGTTGTGGTTTAGTATCTTTAGGTTGAAGTGTGGTGCAGTGCAGTCATCTGTGTTTGCCTCCCGTAGATGCAGTATAGAGTAGTGTGTTAGTGTCCTTTCAGGTTCAGTGCAGTGTAGCATGCAGCCATTCCTAGGGCCCAGTGTGATAACTTTGGGATCCTGAGAAGAAGAGTTGTGGGATAGGTTTATGCCCCCTAAGATACAGTGCAGTGTGGAGGATTCACATCCCTATAATGCACTGTGATTGGTTAGTGTCACTAAGAAACAGTGCAGTGTTATCATTTTGTGTTTCTAGTAAGCAGTGTGATAGCCTAGTGTCCCTAGGATTTAGTGCTGGACAGTGGGTACATATCGGATATTGTGCACTGTAGCTGGTTGGTGATCCACTGATGTAAGACTGTGTTGTATTAGGTTTCTTGGGATGCAATGCAGTGGGGTTAGTTATTGTCCCTACAGTTCAGACCAGTGTGGCGAGTAGTTCCCCTAAGATGTGGGACTGTATTCTTAGGACTCAGATTTGCCAAGGCTTTGCATTGGCATAAGCGTGACACAAAGCAGGGCATGCTATTCATCACCATCCAGCACAAAAGGTGTTTTGTATGAGAAGGGTGCCCTTTTCATGATGCAAAAAGCGGTTTGCATCATGGGACGCTACTGGGACGGATCGTTTCAAACACTCGTACGTTTAGACGCCAAGACTGATTTACTAAGATAGGCAGACTGTGCCTTGTGGCAAAATCTAACACCTACTTAAAGCAGGAACATACAATGGAAAGTATGTTCATTTGTCAAAAAAACAACAACACACTGAATGTGAGGAGCAGGGCACAGCACACATCCAATACGTGGCATCCTTCTGAGTTTGTCTAGACAGGAATGTGTACTGGAAAGGTATGACTCTAGTCTACATCCTATGCTAGACAGTCAGGGCCGGACTGGCTACCGGGCGTTTTGGTGTGCTGCCAACCTGGGGGCTGATTTCACTACGGTGGGGGCTGATTTCATTGATGGGGACCTGCGTGTGCTTTTAAATAAACATTGCAAAACGAATGGTTTTAAGCACACGCAGGTCCCCATCAACAAAATCAGCCCCCAGCTTGGCAGCACACCAAAAAGCCCGGTAGCCAGTCCGGCCATGTAGACAGTACACACTTAATTCTGATCATAGTGCAAGGCTTTACATTATACAGGGCAGCCTGTTTGAGCGCCAGCAGAGGGGATGACCCCAACAGCACGACAATCTAAGTAGATATGTCTCTGCACTGCTGTATCGCTAGTACAGAGCAGCAGAGCAAAGTTGCACGCTGTGCTGCATTGTATAACAAATGAGTAAATCTAGGCCTGAGTGCACCAAGGGTTCAGTATAATGTAATGGAATACTGTTCCTAGGATGCATTCCAAGGCGATGGAATAATGGTGTTCTAGTGTTCCGGGACTCCAGTGTGATAGTCAGGTGCTAATGAGAAGTCTTCACTACGCAAAGTACAGAACCAGGTTATGTAGTGCTCCAATCAGGAGTTTGACTGTTGTTTGCACTACTGAGTTCTGTGTGGCGTCTCTGGTGTATCTAGGTCTTGGAGAGAGTCAGATGGATGTTGCTTATTCCTGGACCTGGCCCTTTCTGCAGGGTCACCCTTAAATATTTTGTCTTCCTCCTACTCCCCTTTTCCTGACCTTGTTTTTGTTGGCTTTAGGGTTCTTGGCACTTTACCACTGCTAACCAGTGCTAAAATGCATGTGCTATGTACTTAAAACTTGGTAACATTGGCTTATCCACAATTGGCATAGTTAATTTACTTATAAGCCCCCAGTAAAGTGCACTATAGATGCCCAGGGCCTGTAATTTAAATGCTACTAGTGGGCCTGCAGCACTGATTGTGCCACCCACTTAAGTAGCCCTTTAAGGATGTCTGCAATTGCAGAGCCCGTGTTTGCAGTTTTAAGCTGCCATGAGGACCTAACAAGTTAACCCTCTTGCCAGGTTCAATCATTCCTTAATACATATAAGTCACCCCTAAGGTAGGCCCTAGACAGCCCTAAGGGCAGGGAGAAGTGTATTAAAAAGTAGGACAAGAACGTTTAAGTTTTACATGTCCTGGTACTGGAAAACGATTACATTCGTTTTCACTACTGCAAGGCTTCACTCTCCCATAGCTTAACATTGGGATTTCCAATTGGGAAAAGATAGTTATTTCAGGTTTGGTGTCTCTGGACTCACAATTTAAAATCATAACTGTAGGACTTGGCCCTTTTTGGCTAAAGTTCCCTAAACTTTTTGCTTTCCCCCTAGACCTTTTTTCTGACATGGTGTTGCCAACTTAGATGCTTTGGGCTCTTTGCCACTGCTGATCAGTGTCAAAGTGCAAGTGCTCCCTGTATAAAGTATAATGGTAATTGGTTGTCCATTATTGGTATGTTTGCCTTACTAGTAAAGTCCCTAGTAAAGTGCACTATGTGTGCCAGGGCTGGCAATGCAAATGCTACTAGTGGGCCTGCAGCACTAATTGTGCCACCCACACCAGTAGCCTTAAAAAGGGAACTCAGGCCTGCCATTGCAGTGCCTGCACACAGTTTGTTAAACTGCCATGTTGTTCTGACAAGTGCACTCACTTGCCAGACCTTACCCTTCCCTTTCTATGCACATCAGACACCACTATGGTAGGTCCAAGGTACCCCCTGGGCAGGGTGCAGTGCATGTGAAAGGTAGGACATGTACTAAGGTGTGTAACATGTCCTGACAGTGAAATAATCTCCATTTCGTTTTTCACTGTTGAAAGGCCATCTTGCCCATAGGACAGACTGGGGAGGCTGTGTAATATGTTTTCCAGCCTATCTTCCCAAAGGCTTAAGATGGAGAGGTGAAGTTTAGTATGCCTGAACTCACAATGTAATAACACATCATTTTATGAAGGTGGTTTTTGCATTGTGTGTTTAGAAGCCACTCTTTTAGAAGTGGCTGGGTTTTTGTGCTCTAACATTTCTGTGTGTCTCTGCCTGGTTGTGGATTGACTGTCTGGATTTGGAAGCAATAGGATCTGGGGAATGTCTTGACCCAGGGGAGGAGGTGAGACAGCAACAGGCTGACCTGCATCTGGAGTGTAGGGGGAGGAGTAGCTCCTAGAGGTGAAGAGGCCTGGGTTGCAGCCATAAAGCAATGGTCCCATCTCCTGCTGAGTGATTGAGAATCCAGACCCCCACTAATCAAAGGAAGAAGGTGTCACTGGCAGGGAGGCACCCAGAACTGGTTTGAACAGGGGTCAGTGCCCCCCTGAACACAAAGACTTCAAAGCCATTGAGGGGTATAACTATGAGAGCTGAAGCCCCTGAACTTTGGAGAATGGCTTGATCAAGATTGAACAAGACTGGAGCTACTTCGTGGTCAAGAGGAACCTTTGCCAAGGAAGAAACAACTGAAGAGACTGAAGGAAAGGACTGACCCTTGCTGTGTGTTCTGGGGCTGGCCTGCAGTTTGCTGTTTTAACCAAGGAAAGGCTAAAGGGACTTTGCTGTGTCCCCCTGCTTGAAAGGACTTTGCTGTGCTGTGTCCTGAAGTAACTTATCCCCAAGGGCCCGAGGTGAGCTGGCTCCCTGTTGCGGAAACTCAGGAACACAAAAGTTTCTAAGAGAGTCTCAGCGACGCTGTGTGCGTGTGCTTTTTGCAGCCTGAGACCCTCGTAAGGAGTGCCCTGTGATCGTGGGCACCTGGAATCCAAGTGAGTCTCAGCGACGCTGTGTGTGTGTGCTTGGTGCAGCCTGAGACCTTCGTGAGGATTGCCTTGTTATCGTGCACCCAGAATCCAAGTGAGTCTCAGCGACGCTGTGTGCGTGTGCTTGGTGCAGCCTGAGACCTTCGTGAAGATTGCCTTATTATCGAGCACCCGGAGTTAAAGTGAGTCTCAGCGACGCTGTGTGCGTGTTCATCGTGCAGCCTGAGACCTTCGTGAGGAGTGTCCGGTGATCGTGCACCCGAAGCTCAAGGGAGTCTCAGCGACGCTGTGTGTGTGTGCCCTGTGGCAGCCTGAGATCTTCGTAGCAGTAGCGGCCCGGACCGACAGCCCTGGAGGAGCTGAGCCGCCGGCCCGAGCCCGCCGTTGCCAATTCACAAAGATTGCATCGGAGGCCCAAGTCGCTGGAAGAGGAGAGGAGAGTGAGGTCGCACCCCCCAGGTAACGTGTGTCGACGCCTGGGGCGGGGTGCGGGCTCGGAGGGAGACGCTCTCTGCCTCTCTCTCATTCCGGCAGCGCGAGCCTCTGCTTTGGCTCGTATCGCGGCCCGTACTGGCCATGGGAGTGGCAGTACTGGGGCCGGAGTGCGGAGCTGCACTTTTTGTTATACCATACCCGTGTTGGGGGCAACTGTTGACGGAGGCTGACTGCGAGTCAGCACAAGTGGCGGAGAGACCGCCGAAGGCTCCGTGATCGGTGCTGGAGTGTATTACGCATTACCTTATTTCTGCATAACGGAGTACCTGATTGTCGTATTACACATTGCATCTTTTCTGCATAACGAACTACCTGATTAGTGTATTACGCATTGAATTATTTCTGCATAACGAACGACCTGATTAATGTACTACACATGGCATTATTTCTGCATAACGAACTACCTGATTGTCGTATGACGCATTGCATTGTTTCTGCATAACAAACTACCTGATTAGTGTATTACGCATTGCATTATTTCTGCATAACGAAGTACCTGGTTGTTGCGTTACGCACTGCATTATTTCTACATTGCAAGGTGCCCGTTTGTTGCGTTACGCATTGCATTACTTTTCCATTGCAGAGTGCCTGATTCTAACATTACGAACTGCATAACATTGTATTAGGACTACAGTGGAATGTTTAGAAGTGCTCATTAATATCACCAGAACTTACAAGGGCTGGGTGGCCTAACAACCAGCCAGGAGGAATATTACCAATACTCATATGTTGGATTTATATTGTGTGGTCTTATCGTATATCTTTTTATATAAAATTTATACTCGTTTTTATAAAACTCGTGTGGAGTCCATTTGTGGTGTTATCATTGGGTTGCTGTGAGCGTGGTTGCAAATACTTTACACATTTGCCTTGAAGATAAGCCTGGCTGCTCATGCCAAGCTACCTAGGGGGTGAGCGGGGGCTATCTCAGAAGGTGTCCTTCCTTTCCCTGACGTGGAAACGCAGGTCCCTATTTGGCCTAAGGTACCTACCTCAGCCAACCAGGGATTCCGGGTCTAACACTTTGGTGGTCAGCGGTGTGGGATTTGAATGTGTATTTGCAAATTCACTCACAGTGATTGATGTACATCACAAGTCTAGCGCAGACCACGACGCAACCACATATTGTGTTCTTGATTTGCTGGTTCTATTTTTGAGCGGTCTTTAAGCCACACATCATGTCTCAGAGGAGTCAAGTAGCCAGTGAGGCTGCAGAATTAGAGTTCGACATTGAGGCATTGCTTACCTACAAAGTTGATCAATTGAGGCAATTCTGCAGAGCTTTGGGATGTCCCATGAAAAGTAGCACCAAGAAGGAGGAGCTGAAAATGGCCTTGAGGGCCTGGTGGGAAGCCAAAGGGGCTCAGGAGGCGGGTGATGTTGAGGTGGATGAGGATGACCCAGGGAATGGATTTGGTCCACAGGATTTGCCAGTGGAGGGACCAGCTTCAGGGGCTGGTAGTAGCCATTCAAGGAGGAGTTTTTCACCAGAGGAGCTGGAGGAAAACCAAAGGGTCAGAGAGCATGAGTTGGAGGTTTTAAAACTTAAAACCCAAGCAGAAGAGAAGAAGCTGCTCATTGAAAGTGAAAAGCGAGCAGAGGAGAACAGGAACGCTCTCGCCTTGGAGGAGAAAAAGATTCTCTTAGCTCATGAGTTAAGCATGAGGGAACTGGAAATTAAGGTTAAACAGGCAGAGTCCAGTTCAAATGGTGGCAGCGTACAGCCAGTACCAAGTGTGGTTGAGTACAAGAGTGCACTGGATGATTGGGTGTTGGTGAGCATGGCAAATGATTTGAAGGGGTTGCTCAACTGTACCCCTAGAGAGCCTAGGCTCAGTAATTGTTTTCCAGGATTGCGCCAACCCGTGTTTGGGTGCGAGCTCTTTGATTCCCGGGAGCTGGCACAAGAGCCGGACCCCTGGTCATGGGTCCAAGGGCCTGAAAAGGCCCTAGAGAGGGAAGAGAGGTGAAGTAGAAAAGTTAGGTCCCAGAGTAGTGGGGGGGCATGCGGGCTAGCGCCCTGTCTCAAGGGAGAGAGAGGGAGTGTGAGCAGCGTCCCCAGGGGTTCACCACCCCACCCCAGAGACTGGAGGGTTCCTTAGAGGAGCACCAGGGTGGAGGCCTAGCGCCTACTTGCCAGCTGTGCGAGGAAGAACACCTAGCGTCAGGAGGGCGTGGGGCGTCTGTCACCAGAGCACCCATGGTCCTGAAGTTTGTGGGTGCCATTCCTAAATGGCAGGCACAGGAATCTAAATGGAAGGTTAAGGGAGGAAGGTGTCCCCCCATGGGAAAACCCATGGGACCGTGTCCAGCCAGTAAGGCTAGGTCCCCTAGGAGTGACCAGGGTAAACCCACTTCTAACCTGGAGGACAGGATAACTGGGAACAGTATCCTGACTGATGGGTCTTCCAGGGATACCGCTCTAGGTGGGGGTTGGCAAGGGACCACCACCCCTAGAGAGACCCCAACTGCCTGGAAGTACCCATGGAGCGGCATAGTTGGCCCAGGGAGTAGTGACCAAGAAAATCCACTGGGGTCAGAAAGTCATAGAACAGGAGGGTGTCCCTGCCGTAGCGGGCCTGCGTCCGTGTTCTATCGCCCCAAGCAGGGAAGTCCATCAAGGTAGTTGATTGGTCTACCCTGGCTTTTGGCTGGGAGGGGGTTGTGTAGGACTTGGCCCTTTTTGGCTAAAGTTCCCTAAACGTTTTGCTTTCCCCCTAGACCTTTTTTCTGACATGGTGTTGCCAACTTAGATGCTTTGGGCTCTTTGCCACTGCTGATCAGTGTCAAAGTGCAAGTGCTCCCTGTATAAAGTATAATGGTAATTGGTTGTCCATGATTGGTATGATTGCCTTACTAGTAAAGTCCCTAGTAAAGTGCACTATGTGTGCCAGGGCTGGTAATGCAAATGCTACTAGTGGGCCTGCAGCACTAATTGTGCCACCCACACCAGTAGCCTTAAAAATGGAACTCAGGCCTGCCATTGCAGTGCCTGCGCGCAGTTTGTTAAACTGCCATGTTGTTCTGACAAGTGCACTCACTTGCCAGACCTTACCCTTCCCTTTCTATGCACATCAGACACCCCTATGGTAGGTCCAAGGTACCCCCTGGGCAGGGTGCAGTGCATGTGAAAGGTAGGACATGTACTAAGGTGTGTACCATGTCCTGACAGTGAAATAATCTCCATTTCGTTTTTCACTGTTGAAAGGCCATCTTGCCCATAGGACAGACTGGGGAGGCTGTGTAATATGTTTTCCAGCCTATCTTCCCAAAGGCTTTCTGGTATTCCTCTTAGGGTATCCATAAACGGGCTTTCCAGTATCATGTCCTTATATAGGCACAATTCGCCCTGCCCTTATATAGGCATAAAATCCCAGCCCTTATTTAGGCATTAAACCATGCACTCCAAATACAGGCATGGTCTCTGACATCCGTCCACCCTAACGTCACAACGAGTTCATGAAGAACAGACCCTTAGGCTGCGGGAGTTTCCCTAGTCCAGGACTATTGATTTCTTCAAGGACTCATATATTATGCATGAACCATTATTCCTTAGGGGGTTCATTCATGACGTCTTTCGCTGTCCAACTCACGTCAATGCTAACATTCTTAGGTGCTCTCAGGTATAAATATACCTTCCCTAGCCCCTGTAAACTAGAGGAGACCTCGACTTCAGAGGAGCCCGTTTCCCGGCCTGACGCACTGAGAAGACGATGCCATTCCCTGCACGCAGAGAGCCCAGCTTCCAGCTTCCAGTGATCTGACTTCCCTTGCGGGGTGTTGGAGTTCGAGTCTGGCAAAGAGATTCCTACCTCTCTCATTCTTCAGGTATGGAGCTGACTAGAACCTAGAGGGACTCTTGGCATACTAGGCATACTAGACTTAACATACTCTTAGTATACCATAGTAAGGAATACTTCACCTACTTCTTCCCTCTTCCTACACCTAGGTTAGGTTAGGTACATTGGGGTAGAATTAGCTTAGCAACGCATCGTATGAGTACTCGCATTTTTAGTCTGTGTTATTTATGTAACAGCATATGTACTAAAAGATAATGCTAACGCAGTATTATTTATTTCTACTGCTCACCCTGTACATTATTTATCTCGCATACTGTCTTGTGATCGTATCAGCACATTTTACTTACACCAGAAACAAGACTGTTCAATAAATCCTTTATTGAAACGCCCGTCTATTTCTTTCTGTGTAACTTGGAGAAAACTAAGCATGCACGACTGAGCTGAGTGAAATAGTTATCTATTGTTTCCACGACTCTGGGACACGTTCTGATTCTAAAGGGAAACACAGTGGTCATGTTTTGCGGCTGCCAGAAACTACTTCCTTCTTGTTGTCAAGGAGTTTCTAGTGGCCTCTGAGCTAGCTGGCACAAGTAATTAAGTTTAATATACTCGATAGGGACATACCTACCTTAGTCCTATGTCAAACCTATAGGATATATTATTCCAATGTGCAGAGCCTATTAGGGAAATAGGAGCTACACTACATGGTGCCCAACGGTTTGGTTAGGCAGTAATTCAACGTTAGATACTGAGTAACTCGGCCGTGCTTTTTCTCTCAAGACCCCTACCCATATACTCCAAAAGACGTCTGGAGTGGGCAGGGTTAAGTATCCACCACGGCTACATAGGGCAGTACCCTATATATTAGCTGTTTGGTTTGCTCAACGTTGAAGGATACAGGGTTCCAAAATATTGTGCACCTTATCTTTGTTTCCTTGAAACTTGTTTCTTCATTTTGCAAAAAACAAAATGACTGAAGACGCCGGAGACGGTGTAACTGCGGCTGATCCAGCCCTAGCAGCAGTTTTTAACTTTACCGGTTTAAATGAAACCGAGGAGGGTGTTATAGACATCCCTCAAAACTTAAGAAGAGCCATCACTCTAAAACTTATAAAACATGGCCTACCACCAAGAGGCGGTAGAGCAGTTTTCGTGATAGAGGCACATGAATCCTTTCAGACAGAGGTATTCTATTCATGGGTAATATTTCCTGAATCCAATTCAGTAACACACATGTTTCACTTCTACAAAGAAGATGAACCACCAGAGGAATACAGTCCTTTCGAGGATATAGAAATTCCATTAACATACCAAGAGCATCAGCTCTGGTTTAAAAGCGCCCTAAAACATCACAAAAACATTACCAGGCTCGGTCCACTAGGTAGACCAGGAGCAACATGGCCGATTATAGCCGGCTACACACCTCATCCAGACATTGAAGAAATGTCAGATGAGGAGTTACTTACTCAACTCAAAGAGTTAATAAAAATTTACAGACAATTGGTCCAATATGTCATGCGGACTTTTACAGTCCGACCACCATTGACATATCCAAATCCAACTCCCCAACAGGGGAATACACTAAAAATTACACCACAGACTCTATACGCAGTCATGGGTAAAATGCCCACAAAACGTGAGCAAATTCCATTTTGGATAGCTCAAAAAATTACTCAAATCGAAGCAGTATTTCCAAATACTAGCCCACATGAGAAACACAGAATCCTAACAATCAGTTTACCAATGGGGATCACACCACAACTGGAAGACTGCACCACTTGGGGCTCAGTTTTTGCTGCCATCTATACTAAAACACATGCTATTCCATCAATTGCGGTAATACCTGATGTCCTAAAACAAATTCAAAATGAATATGGGGCAGAGCCTGCTCTAAATTTAGGTATGAAATTACTGAAAAATTTCGACCAGGTCTCAACAATAATATTATCTAATATTAAACGGGAGGCAGCAGCAGTGGCGATCCGCCAAAAATTGAGGGAATTCGATGTTACAGAACATCAAACTGAGCTACCCAGAATAATAGAACAATCTTATGCAGAATTAGGCAGAGATAGTTTGGGTGGAAGACCACTGAAGCTGAAACTATCTGAAAGTCCTGAGAAGGACTCAATAAAACAAACTCCTACATCTTCTAAAAAGAAGTGGGAGTCTACTAAACAAAAATCAAACGAGAAACGTTCTCAATCCCGAGGTAGGTCTCCTCAAAAGGAGCCCTCTGAAAGGAGGTATAACCTCAGGAATAGGGATAATTTGAGAAAACCTGATAGGTATCAAGATACTGATACACGTTCCTCTCGTCCCTTTCAGATCTCATCCGAGACTTCGGAAAGAAGAGGACGATCAGAACATAAAGAAGAACGCGTGAAATCGAAAGACGACAAACACGCTTCAAAAAATAAAACAAAACCTCAATTCTCCAAAAGAAGGTAGCAGGTCTGAAGATCAGACATGCCGAGAATACTGAGAACACAACTCAAGAACGGAGAATGGGCTCAGACCATGCTGGACAGTGCAGCAGAAGTCACAATAGTTCGCCAGACCGTGAAGGAACTTCTGGAGATAGTGGACTTGAATGAGTACATTACAGTCGAGACTGTAGACACCAGGGTTAGTACTCCACAAAAGTTATATGAAATAACACTCCGGATGGAGGGAGACAAACCTAGACAGGTGAAAGCACTTTTTTGGGAAAGACTATCAAGGGGCTATGACATACTTCTAGCAGAAAAGGACTGGCCACCACAATTTGTCAGGGAGTGCCCACACGGCGAGGACATAATTATGCCTGCCTTCTCCAACCATATTCCAATTCACCTAAAATATACATATGCCAGGAAATGGGCAGTGGCCCAGGCCCCAGCATTATATAAAAATCATGTAGGATGGGATGAGGACTCACCTCACCATAAAATACATCTGAAACATGAACCAACTGCACAAAGCAAGAAGCTAAAAAACAGGTCAGGGAGATCTTAGATCAACTTGAATACCAAGGGGTGATTGAAACATGCACCTCCTCAATGAACAATCCTTTGTTTCCTGTCTCCAAACCAGACAATACATATCGTCTAGTTTTGGATTACAGACACCTAAACACTTGTTCTAAAACTTTTGCAGTGCAAAATGCACATAGCACAGCATTAATGAATAACATTGTGCGTAAAAAATATAAAACAACATTAGACATCTCAAATGGTTTCTTTTGTCAAAACATAGCACCTAAAAGCAGGTACTTAACTGCATTCTCCATAATGGGGACCCAGCGTCACTTTTGTCGACTCCCACAAGGGTTAAAAAATAGCCCAGGTTTATTCTCAGCGAGGGTAACGGAGTTACTACAAATTTATGACAATGAGGCATTGTCCTATGTCGATGACATATATCTGACAGACGATGACCTGGACAAACACTTGAACAGGGTGAGCACCATTATACTGGGTTTCGCCTCTGAGGGCTACAAGTTCAACTTTAAAAAGTCCAGAATTGCCCATCTCAATGTCCTATTTCTAGGATATGAGCTTTCAAGTGAAGGCAAGAGCTTGGCAGCTAACTTTTTAGAAAAGTGTGCGCTGCTCCAACCTCCAAAGACGCTAAAAACTTACAATCCATCCTGGGTTTCCTAAATTTTGGAAGAACATACATTCTAAATTATGCAGAAAGGGTTAAACCTCTCTACGCATTAATCAAACCTGATTTTTCAATCAAAACTGGACAAAGGCATTCCCGCAAATACTAAATCTAGGTTCCTATGGTTATGGCCTCAGCGCTCGGCTGACGCTCGAACTGTTATAAAAGATTTGCGAGTCTTTATCGGCACATACGCAATAGGCACGCTACATTCTGACCAGGGTCCTGCGTTTAGCTCTAGGGCTTACAAAGAAGCCATGGCCAGTCTGGGCGTTGCATTGCGGTACTCCTCTCCTTTCCATCCCGAGGGAAATTCGGTTGTGGAAAGGAAAAACCGGGACATAAAGCAGTCTATAACAGCTAGGGTATTAGGTTCGGGTGATGGGTGTGTCAAACACCTTAGTGGCGTACAGCGCGCAATGAACAATCTGCCAAGAAGTTCTCTAGGGGGGGTCACTCCATATGAGATCCTATTTGGGACAAGAATGTGGGTACCAGACCTAGAACACGTAGGCACAGTGGTGGAAAATAAACCATTTGATATCAAAGATCATTTGGCTGTTTTACAGGACTTAAACAAATTAAGAACGAAACAAAGCAACGTATTCCTACAGTCAACCACCACTGGGGATCAACCGGCTGTCCCAGCAAGGCCTGTCTGGATTCCAAAAGTTGGGGATCTAGTCAGAGAAAAAATTGCGGTCAAGAAGGAATTTGGACCTTCTTACAGACAACCAGTACCTGTCCTAGCAGTTCAAGGAACAAGAACAGTACTTCTGCCGCCCCTTGCTGGAAGAAAGGAGAAAAGATTTGTGTCCATCGACCTCATCAAACCACAGTATGTGACCAATACTAAATAGTAGGCCTCGTGGACTCTGACCTAGTAGCAAACGCACTCCTCTCGCTACTATCCAAGAGGTTCAGACGGAAAGACTGATAACAATCGAGAATTCAGCTGTAACAGATGGAGGACTATGCAACAACGCTATGGAACTCATCCCTCTTGAACACCAAGTAACAGTTCGTCCAAATACACCTGTCTACACCAATGTAACAAGTGATGAACTGGTTCCAGTGATTTCTACAAATCCTGATGCAATTCCAACAATTGACAGAACTGCTTCTGGCTACTTCATTAACTTTGATACGTTCTCAGAAGATCCGAGTGTACCTGAAACGACGCCAGTGTCATTCAAATTCAAGCAGCAAGTACAAGACTTTCTTCAATTTATGAAAAAGACTTATTTGGTTTCTCCATGATTGAACTCTGGATTACATCTGGACTTTTTGTTTTCCTGCTCTGGCTAGCTTTGGTTACAACTGTAAGCGTGCTTATAAGTGGCAGATACATCCATGTGAACACTGAAGGAAAAGACGTAAACGTACTTTTGAAACCTCATAAATCTTCCCATCGTGAAGCAAGAGACTTATCATCAGTGAACATCACAGCTGTTCCTATACTTGATGGTATAGTGTGGGACAAAACAGATTATGATATCTTCGGCCCGAATGAACAATTGAACATTCCACATTTGTTTAAAATTTCACTAAGTGATCTAATTACGTCCAGTACCTATTCTGATGATTGGGACTTTGAGACTGTGACTGACATAATGTTTGACCTAGAAAAATCTGCTGCATTTTCTAAACATGAATATTTAGAGGGTTCATCAGACTATGAACAAATGTATTGTTATAACCACTATGGTCATCATTATTTGCATAAATCTGCATATCCAAGACATGTGTTTATGTTTAACCAATGGGAACATTGTCCTACACCACCTAAAGGTAGTTCAAAAACATTTGCTAATAAGTTTCCATATTTTTCAGGATACAATACATCTGAACCAGAAATGTTTTACTATAAAAATGTAAACAAGACAGGGATGAAAATTATGTTAACAAATACAAAACAGATTTATTCTGCATTTTTTAATGCCCAACTGTCTAGACAGGGTTTTGACTTTTGGAAAGACACAATTGACACAAAAACTGTGTGGGGTACTAAAGATTGGCAAGTGCAGGGGATTGAAGCTTTATTTAGAGCCTGCATCATCCCAGAACAAATAATGTTTTTGAATGAAACTATCCAACAAACATCTTGTCTTGGATTAGCCAAGATAAAAGAGATGAACACACCTTCTGTACCAACACCTGCCAGTGAAAATAATACAAAGGCAGTGGTGACAGTTGACAATATACTACAACTCAACAGATCTAATCCTACTTGGAAAAAATGGTTGATCTGGCCCACAGACACGAATAACTGTCAGGAAAGATTCCTGAATAAAACTCAGGGCTTTACTATTCATAGGCCAGACCCAAGATACGTCCAAAGACAACATCCGGGGGTAGTAACAACATACAGTGTAGGTAAATTATGCCTCGATTGGCTGCATAAGTCTACACTACAGGATGTGAAACAACACTTAACCTTACTTAAAAAGGACGCAGACCTTAGGGATTTCTTGCTTGGACCAAGAAAACCGCGTCAAAAACGTTTCATATATGCCGGCATTTATGCTGCTTATAATGAAGCTTGGAAGGTATCACAGATAGAGGCCGCAGAACGAATACGTGAACTTGATCGTATTAATTTAGAGAAAACACTCTCTGTGGTCGACAATGGGTTAACAACTTTGTCCTCCAGAATATATCCATTGGATGGCATTGTATCCTCTGCTATCGACATACTAGAACAAGATTTGGCGATGTTACAACAAGGCCAATCTCAATTACGTTCTATTATGTTATTAAGCTGGACGCTGCAATCTTTGCGAGCGGGCTATGTGCCTTGGCGTTTCATCAACACAACGGCTCTGTTTGCAGAATACAATCTCACTGATAAACAGATCGAACTGGCACAAAGAGGAGCAAAGTATACAGTGCTGAGCATTGAAAAACTGGAAAAGTTACCATTCACTGTGGCAGAAAAACCAGCTACAGAATGGCTTATTCATGGCAAAATAACATTACCTGTGAGTACTTTTCAGTTTCAGTATTGCCTCAGACAAATGCAAGCAGGCAAATATGAAAGGTTGGGTAAGGAATACATTAAGACATCGTGGGATTTACCGTATACATATAGATGTTGGAGTGGGGATCGTGAAGTGTTTTTGAGCGGTTCAAACTGTAAACTTGCACTGAGTGGTTCACTTATATGTCAAGACATTTCCTTGCATGGGGCTTGTAATGGTTCGGTGGAAAATTTGTCTTGCCATCAGCAGGGTACTCCAGCTGCTGTGATTAATCCAGCGTTTGGACAACTTTCTAATGGGAGTTACCTCATGTTGAATGATCAGAGCTGCTGCGGAATGCTGCCAGGCATCCCATATCTAGTAACAGTCAACTCCAGGGTCACTTGCTGTATGCCAGTATTGTTTCCCCCAATAGACACAGTCAGGGAGTCACCTCTATGGCCTTCGCTGAACGTCTCTTTTATAAGATTTGATACTCTAAGCAGAATGAAAGCCATGCTTTTACAGCAAACAGTGCCTTTGACCTCGGCCAAAGAAACCTATGATCTACAAGTAGCAAGGACTTCGGCTGAGATACAGACTTTAATACGTACAAACTGCCCTATACATTTCGTGGAAATGATATCACATATCTTTAACATGTCTGATACAACCGGAATTGTACATGTATTTAAGAGCATCTGCTCAGGTCTGTTAGCACCTTTCCAGGCAATACTCGGAATCATCCTGAACTTTGCACATTCGGTGTTTGGTGGCATACCATTAATTCTAGCACTTGTTGCCGGAATTCTATTTCTCTTCCTGCTATTGCGCTATGGCCAGCCTATTCGCAGACATCACTCCGAGCGAGATGGAGAAAGCTCTCCTTGAACAAAAGTGCCGTAAGCAAATAGTAAAGCTTTTTGGCATGACTCGTCTACGGGACCTTAATACAACTTGGTTCCTGTCGTTCAGACCAATCTGGCAAGATTGCATCTTACCTGTTCTACGATGCCTGCTATGCGGTGAAGAATGCGTGTTGGACACCTGTCTAACATTTCCATCAGCAACGCCAACGGATGTCGATACTCTGCTGGACCCGATAACGGCCCATGCTCTGTGTTGTCCCCAGAGGCTTCCTATCCTGCTGTCAGCATTCATTGAGATCTCACAGACGCTTCCGGCTGCTGCTGAGGTACGAGAAAGAACTCCAGGCACACAGGTAACAACGGACGCCGAACATTGCTGAGGCAACCTATGCTGGAAGCAATGCTTCCCATCTCTGTGCAATTAATCTACTACACGAGGTGTTCCAACTGACACCAACAACAGTGGATGATGTTTTGTCTATTGAAATAGATGATCTCATGGTTACACCAGACCCGTGAACTAACTCTGATTCAGCATACTGTGTTCCAGAGATTCAGTGACAATTTGGCCTTCATTTTTAAAACAACTTGGAACTCTACCAAAATTGAACTTTTTCCCCCATTTATTTGAACGAAAATGGCACATCAATCTGTTTAAAGTAGAACTAGCCTTATAATACAGACTTCAAGGTACTTCCACGGACACTTAGTAATCTTGTGTGTCTAAAACAGTTCATTAATTTTTCTGACATAAAATGACTTTGATTTTTGAGAAACTTATCGATCATTTTTTGTCACATGTAAATATTACTGCTTATTTCATTCCAATTGCATTTATTTTTCGAACTTTATGCCTGTAATGAAAAGCAATGCTTCAAATGTACAGTACCTTTTGCATTCTAATAAGTTTTTTTAATGCCTTTTTTAAATGGTTTTATGAAAAATTTTAGAAATATGCGGTACTCCATTTTAATGTTTAGCATTTTAAATGTTTAGCATTTTAGTATTATCGTACACACGAAAGAGGAGTGGGTGTTGTATTGCTCTTAGGGTATCCATAAACGGGCTTTCCAGTATCATGTCCTTATTTAGGCACAATTCGCCCTGCCCTTATATAGGCATAAAATCCCAGCCCTTATTTAGGCATTAAACCATGCACTCCAAATACAGGCATGGTCTCTGACATCCGTCCACCCTAACGTCACAACGAGTTCATGAAGAACAGACCCTTAGGCTGCGGGAGTTTCCCTAGTCCAGGACTATTGATTTCTTCAAGGACTCATATATTATGCATGAACCATTATTCCTTAGGGGGGTCATTCATGACGTCTTTCGCTGTCCAACTCACGTCAATGCTAACATTCTTAGGTGCTCTCAGGTATAGACCTCGACTTCAGAGGAGCCCGTTTCCCGGCCTGACGCACTGAGAAGACGCTGCCATTCCCTGCACGCAGAGAGCCCAGCTTCCAGCTTCCAGTGATCTGACTTCCCTTGCGGGGTGTTGGAGTTCGAGTCTGGCAAAGAGATTCCTACCTCTCTCATTCTTCAGGTATGGAGCTGACTAGAACCTAGAGGGACTCTTGGCATACTAGGCATACTAGACTTAACATACTCTTAGTATACCATAGTAAGGAATACTTCACCTACTTCTTCCCTCTTCCTACACCTAGGTTAGGTTAGGTACATTGGGGTAGAATTAGCTTAGCAACGCATCGTATGAGTACTCGCATTTTTAGTCTGTGTTATTTATGTAACAGCATATGTACTAAAAGATAATGCTAACGCAGTATTATTTATTTCTACTGCTCACCCTTTACATTATTTATCTCGCATACTGTCTTGTGATCGTATCAGCACATTTTACTTACACCAGATACAAGACTGTTCAATAAATCCTTTATTGAAACGCCCGTCTATTTCTTTCTGTGTAACTTGGAGAAAACTAAGCATGCACGACTGAGCTGAGTGAAATAGTTATCTATTGTTTCCACGACTCTGGGACACGTTCTGATTCTAAAGGGAAACACAGTGGTCATGTTTTGCGGCTGCCAGAAACTACTCCCTTCTTGTTGTCAAGGAGTTTCTAGTGGCCTCTGAGCTAGCTGGCACACGTAATTAAGTTTAATATACTCGATAGGGACATACCGACCTTAGTCCTATGTCAAACCTATAGGATATATTATTCCAATGCGCAGAGCCTATTAGGGAAATAGGAGCTACACTACAGCTTAAGATGGAGAGGTGAAGTTTAGTATGCCTGAACTCACAATGTAATAACATCTTTTTATGAAGGTGGTTTTTGCATTGTGTGTTTAGAAGCCACTCTTTTAGAAATGGCTGGGTTTTTGTGCTCTGACATTTTGGTGTGTCTCTGACTGGTTGTGGATTGACTGTCTGGATTTGGAAGCGATAGGATCTGGGGAATGTCTTGACCCAGGGGAGGAGGTGAGACAGCAACAGGCTGACCTGCATCTGGAGTGTAGGGGGAGGAGTAGCCCCTAGAGATGATGAGGCCTGTGTTGCAGCCATAAAGCAATGGTCCCATCTCCTGCTGAGTGATTGAGAATCCAGACCCCCACTAATCAAAGGAAGAAGGTGTCACTGGCAGGGAGGCACCCAGAACTGGTTTGAACAGGGGTCAGTGCCCCCCTGAACACAAAGACTTCAAAGCCATTGAGGGGTATAACGATGAGAGCTGAAGCCCCTGAACTTTGGAGAATGGCTTGATCAAGATTGAACAAGACTGGAGCTACTTTGTGGTCAAGAGGAACCTTTGCCAAGGAAGAAACAACTGATGAGACTGAAGGAAAGGACTGACCCTTGCTGTGTGTTATGGGGCTGGCCTGCAGTTTGCTGTTTTAACTAAGGAAAGGCTAAAGGGACTTTGCTGTGTGCTGTGTCCCCCTGCTTGAAAGGACTTTGCTGTGCTGTGTACTGAAGTAACTTATCCCCAAGGGCCCGAGGTGAGCTGGCTCCCTGTTGCGGAAACTCAGGAACACAAAAGTTTCCAAGAGAGTCTCAGCGACGCTGTGTGCGTGTGCTTTTTGCAGCCTGAGACCCTCGTAAGGAGTGCCCTGTGATCGTGGGCACCTGGAATCCAAGTGAGTCTCAGCGACGCTGTGTGCGTGTGCTTGGTGCAGCCTGAGACCTTCGTGAGGATTGCCTTGTTATCGTGCACCCGGAATCCAAGTGAGTCTCAGCGACGCTGTGTGCGTGTGCTTGGTGCAGCCTGAGACCTTCGTGAGGATTGCCTTGTTATCGTGCACCCGGAGTTAAAGTGAGTCTCTGCGGGGGGTGTGGCCAAGATGGCGAGCGGGTAGGACGTGCCTCGCTTACCTCCCCGCTCCCGTCGGCCGCACGCTTGCTTCCCGGTGATGTAGCCGAGCGTTAGACCCGTGGTTGAGTGTCGGAGCAGAGCAGCGATCCCGGGGACTGGTTGGGGACGGGTCTTGAGCCCGGGAACGGTCCCAATCGGCGATTCTGGCAGCCCGGCCCCTGTGACCTAAAATGGCGGCCCGGGCGGCGTAGCGGAGCTACGAGGAGAGTCGGGACGTCGGTGGTACTGGCTTCGGTGAAGCTGCTGACCGCGGCCGCCCATCCTGGGCTCTACAGAAAGGAGGGGTGGTCCAATCGCCTGCCCAGCTGATCGCTCACGGTGAAGCCAGAAGCGGAGGTGGAGCTCGGCGAGCGGCGACCCGTGGGGAGCCGGTGAGGGCCTGACGGCAGGGCTCGCGCCCGAGAGCTTGTGGCCGCAAGGGCAGTGATTCCTGGGCCTCCAGCGTTGCAGGTGAGGGGCATAGCGGAGCTCTCCCCCCCGCTCGGCGGAGCAGACTTCCCATCAATTGCGGCGTTCCTGAGATGGCAGAACACGGCTTATACTGAGGTGCCCCAGGGTGTTTGGACCGGGAGCGGGCTGCGGGGGCCTCACGCTGCCTTCATGCGCTGGTGTTATTGCGGGGAAGGAAGAACTCAAGGTCCCCCACGGGCCACATAGGCTGCTGCAGGCCCTCGCTTACTACGTCCTGGAGTGTGGAGCTACTAGGCCTTACGCCTCAGTCAGTCAAGGGCAGAGGACCCCGAGCCCAGGGAAGAGGTTGGAGGGTGCCCCAGTGACCCAAGTAGCATGTCGCTGAAGCACAGTGCCTTTGCCCATACCTGGAGCACGCTTCGCTGGGGCGTTGAATGTGGGGGCCCTCAAGCTTCGGCATTCACTCAGGGGAGGGCCGGAGTGTGGGCCTGGTGGGCGCGCACATGGGCTTGCTACGCTTTGCTTAAGGGCAGGAGTGCCGCAGGAAGCAGCAGACGGGACTCGGGCCTGTTGGAGAGCGGCCTTGCGGTCTCCCACTGCTGGAGCTGGACTTGGCAACCATTTGCACGGCACGCAGCAGTACCTCGCCTTGCCTGCGCCGGCCCATCAGCGGCTTCTGGGCCGTGTCTGTAGGGCTCATCACTCTAGCACCACCGCTCCCGTGGGGCGCAAACAGTCGCCATAGCGGCCCGGATCCCTGACGCTGCCCCAGATTGTATCCACTCGCCGCTGCCCTGGGCACCCACTCGCAGTTCGGACATGTCCTCAACACGGCCGAAGAAAGACCGCAATGTGAAAGATATGCTCACTAAGATGGCGGGGGCAAGCGGAGGAGATGGTCGTGCTTCCCCACTCGCGTCGGGAGGGAAGGACGCGGAGTCCTTGGAGGAACCTGTTACACGTGCTTTTTTGATGCAACTATCCTCCAGTCTGCAGGACGATCTACAAGCCCTCAGGAAAGACCTCTCTGCCAAGATTAAAGAGGTGCGGCGAGATGTGGACGCGTTTGGGGAGAGGGTGTCCACCATCAAGGACCACGAAGAATCGCGGGACGAAGAAGTGGAGCAATTGAAGCAGGAGGTGATCCGGCTCCAAACCCAACAGATAGACCTCCAGGCCCACGCGGAGTATTTGGAAAATCGCTCCTGCAGAAACATCCGTGTGAAGGGCGTTCCTTCTCAGGAAGAGGGCACGGACATCACCCAATACCTCCAGGGTCTCTTTCGCCACATCCTACAGGAATCACAGGACTTTGCTATTAAAATTGACAGGGCCCACAGGGTGGGATAGCCAAGGAAAGCTCCGGCTCCCCCCCCGATATACTGGCATATCTCCCAGACTTTCAACTGAAGGAACTTATTCTGAGGAAAGCCAGGGATGCGCAGCTGCTAACCTATGGAGGACACAACATCGCTTTATATCAGGACCTGGCCGCAATTACGCTACAAAAACGCAGAGACTTCAGACCAGTCACCATGAATCTTCGTAAACAGGGCGTCCCTTACTCGTGGGGGCACCCTTTCCGCATAATCTTCAAGTGGGACGGCAGGCTGAGGCAGATAAGGTCACTGCAGGAGGCGTGCAAGGTCCTGGGTATCGATGATCCACACCTCACCGAGCCAATGGAAGGAGACAAGAAAGGTCAGGGAGAGAGATGGCGGCATGTTGGAAGACGTCGGAGGCCGGAGGCCGCCTCCAAGCCGGACTCCGAGACTATAGCTCAGGAACGCCGGGCAGTGCTGGCCTCGCTGACCGCTGACGCCGGCTCCTGCACTGAGGACTAATTGGCTTATTGGGTCAGATAAGTGGTTTAACGCTTTGCCGGGGGGTGGCGGGTGGGCGGCTGGGGGCGGGGGGAGCGTTGATGGCCACAGGATGCACCCCATACTCTGTCTCACCACGGAGGCGTGTAAGCACCACGTGTCTTCTGGACTGTTTTCTGGGGTACATATTGTTCTACTTGTTGGGGTTAGGGAGGGAGTGGGGTCCGGTATGTCAATAGTTTCCATCCAGCGGTCCCTGGGGTCAAGGGAGCGTTTTCCAATGCACTTCCATTCTGTTCACCATTAATATGGCCCGTGAGGGGGACACACAGGTCTGGCCGAGAGTAGGGTGTGCCTCGGGGGGTCGCAATAGCTCAGCCCTTTCACACCTGACATGGTTGCGGACGAGGTAAAAATACTCACACTTAACGTTAAGGGTCTCAATAACCCAGTCAAAAGGCGGGCTATCCTGTCCTACCTGGAACATACGGAGGCCGATATATGTCTCCTACAGGAGACTCACCTCATGGCTAAGGACCACCACCGAATGAGGTCGAGAGTATTCCCCCAACAGTACTTCTCTTCCGTAGGGGGGAAAAAGGCAGGGGTGGCCATGCTCCCATCCCATCGTTGCAAGGGGGTAGTGCGCGACAAGGTGGCTGAGTTACAGGGATGACTACTGGCCTATACTATACAATTTGGTTCCCAACTCGTGGTGATAGGTTCCATATATGCCCCCAACTCGGGACAGGAAGGTTTCCTCAAAGCAGCCCTGACAGACGTCATGACCCCACAGAATCGCATGACATTGATTGGGGGGGTCTCAATATAGTAATGGAATCGAGCAAGGACAGATCCCAGACCTCACATTGGCATAAGGGCGAGTTGTCGGGGGAGGGGAAGAAATGGTTGACAGAAATGGGTTTTGTGGATATCTGGGGGGAGGCACACCCCGCCTCGACGCAATTCTCCTTTTTCTCTCACGCCCACAGATCCTATGCCCGTATAGACTATTTCCTAGGGACCGGGGAGATTACCAGGGTGGTTAAAACAGTGAGCAGCGAGCCTGCGGCCCTTTCGAACCACGACGCACTGATTACATGCCTCTCGCTGCCGTCTAGCCCCCGCCCAACTGGTTGTTGGAGGCTTAAAGAGAATATGCTCCACAAGAATGCAGTGGAACAGCAACTTACTAAATGTATTCAGGAATATCTTGCTCTCAACGATACCCCGGACATAGCGACAACGACGCTATGGGAAGCAATGAAGGCGGTTGTGCAGGGGGAGCTAATTGCGCTGTCGGCTGCCGACAATGTTGAGCGCAATGAGCTGCGATCTCGCTTAGCGGCTCAAGTACAAGAATTGGAAAAGGTGCATAGTCGAACAAGTGCGCTCAGGGTCTGGAGGCAGCTGAAGGCAGCAAGGGCACAGCTCGCTGGGATAGACTTGGACAGGGCAGAATATGCTGCAGTCAGGCTAAAACACTCTTACTACATTGGGGGCGACTGCACCGGTCGCCTTCTAGCCAATAGGCTTCGTGCCCAAAGACAGCGAGCACAGGTCAGATCGCTCCAGGGGGGCGGGCAGAAAATGGTTACTGGGGATCAGGAGATAGCACACACCTTCAGGGAATTTTACGAGAAATTGAACACGGCTGACACCGCGTCAGACGGCGCAATCTCTGATTATCTTCAGCCTGTGTATGTCCACACTTACTCCGGATCAGGCGGCGGCACTAGACGCTCCCATCCGGGTCGAGGAAGTGATTACAGCCATATCGCGTCTCACGGTGCGTCTAGGCCCCTGCATATTACACTTGATCGAGCCTGACCAGGCGGGATTTATTCAGTTCCGTCAGAGTGCAGATAACACAAAGAGAATACTCCACCTTATAGACAAAGCCCACCAAACACAAATGGACGCTCTTCTACTGACAGTCGACGCTGAAAAAGCGTTTGACCGGGTGGATTGGGGCTTCCTTAGTCATACGCTTTCCAAGTTCGGTTTGGGCGCGAAATTCAGGGAATGGGTGAGTTGTTGTTACAACCGGCCATCGGCATCCATTAGAGTAAACAGCATCTCCTCACGATCATTTGCAATTCAAAGGGGCACTAGGCAGGGGTGCCCGTTATCCCCCCTGCTATTCGCCCTCTATATTGAGCCCCTGGCACAAAAGATCAGTGACAATCCTAACATCCGAGGGATCCCATTCGGGGGGGGGGGAAATGCATACGATCAGCCTTTATGCGGACGATGTGATTGCGGCGTTGAAAGACCCGAAGGTGTCGCTTCCCGCCTTCCTGGAAGAATTGGACCGATTCGGACGAGTCTCCGGTTTCCGGGTAAACGTCGGGAAATCACAAATCTTGACTTTAGGCCTAGCGGCGGCCACTATTAGCGCCGGGGAGGGCTGGCTGTCTGGTATTCAAGTGGTCGATCGTATCCCATACTTGGGCTTAGATCTAGCGGCAACAGTGCGCCAGATGACTCATCTGAACTATGCCAGGTTAGCCAGGCAAGCAAAGAAAGATATGGGTGCCTGGAGTAAACATCACCTGCCGCTACTGGGGAGAATTGCGGCGGTTAAAATGTCCTTTTTACCTAAGGCGCTTTATCTATTCCAAACCCTACCGGCGTTGCCTCCCCAGGGGGTGATATCACTCAGTTTGTCTGGGCGGGGGCACGACCGCGGATGAGTAAGGCCCTGGGATATATGAAGCCCAAAGCTGGTGGTTTGGGGATACCGGACCTCCTTAGCTACTATAAAGCGGCACAACTGAGGTATTTAGTGGAATGGGCACGGCCGGAATCAGAAAAAAGATGGCTCTTTCAGGATAGAGCGCTGGCAGGGATCCCGCTCTGGAAGGTCCCCTTTTTAAAGAAGGCTCAACATCCCAGCGGATTGATGGGTTCGCCCATCACCAAATCCGTGCTGAAGGTTTGGGAGGGGGTGGCGACAACAAAAAATCTCACTACCTTCCCTTCCCCATTAACCCCCCTGTTTGGTAATAGTGAATTTGCACCTGGGATGTCAGATAAAGCTTTTCCGGCATGGCGGGACACCTCTTGTCCATTGATAGGCCACCTGTTTGATCTCTCTGGAGTTCTTCCATTTTCTCAAATGAAGCTTGAGTACGGTATTCCCGAGTCCGAGAGGTTGAGAAATTTGCAACTGCGACACTGGGTACTTCAGAAGGGGGTGAGGGAACAGGGGTGCCGTCGGCTGACCAAATATGAAAAATGGCTAATTACCAAACTCACCGATAAAGGACTCATATCTGACATGTATGACATGATTAGACATAGCCCACAAACACAGGCCACACCGAGCCAACGGAGGTGGGGGAGGGAACTGGGTGGGGAGCTTACGTAGAAAGACTGGGAAGGTATTTATTATAGGGAAAAACATACAGCTCGCAATGTCGCCAGTATAGAAACCGCTATGAAAATAGCTACTTATTGGTATCTCACACCAGCGCGTCTCCATAGGGGTAATCCACAACGGAGCCCCAAATGCTGGCGGGGTTGCGACAACGAAGGAACATTGCTTCACATTTTGTGGGATTGCCCACTGCTGTCTCAATATTGGACTAAAATCCTTGAAGATAGACAAGTTATTTGACACACAGATCCCTAGACTCCCCGTCTATGTTATCCTAGGCCTACCCAACCCAATCACGTACCCACTTAAAAGCACGAGAGGCCGTCAAATGGGGCTAGCACTGGGCGCAGCGTTGCAAAATATATTGTCTCACTGGGGCTCCACCACCTCCCCTACACACGTGGGTTGGCTGCATAGACTCTGGCATATCCTGGGGATGGAACGGATCTCACCTACCCTGAACAACACCACTGATTCATTCCAGAAGGTTTGGAGTCCATTTCTAACACTGCTCTCGTCGGAGTTTAATGAAATCACCCAGCCCAAATACCTGAGAGTGCTGCGTCTCTCGAACTTATGGACAGACCATGCATAATTTCTTAGTGTTTGCTAGTGCTGTATCACACGAAGGAGTGGGACCTGCTCAAGGTGCAATGGAGACTACCGGAGGGGGGAGGGAGTTTGAGAATTTGGTTTGTTATGAAGGCAGAATAATCATGGGTGCCGCCCGTTTCCTGTTATACGATAGACTTATCAGTGCACTTCCTGTACAGACGAAGTGTTTATTCCTGTGTTCGCACTGTGCGCAACTGGCGCCCTCTATCGCATTGTATGATTTATGCCTTGGTATTGTTTCTATTTTTTGAAAATGCTAATAAACACATTTAAACAGAAAGTGAGTCTCAGCGACGTTGTGTGCGTGTTCATCGTGCAGCCTGAGACCTTCGTGAGGAGTGCCCGGTGATCGTGCACCCGAAGCTCAAGGGAGTCTCAGCGACGCTGTGTGCGTGTGCCCTATGGCAGCCTGAGATCTTCGGAGCAGTAGCGGCCCGGACCGGCAGCCCCGGAGGAGCTGAGCCGCCGGCCCGAGCCCGCCGTTGCCAATTCACAAAGATTGCATCGGAGGCCCAAGTCGCTGGAAGAGGAGAGGAGAGTGAGGTCGCACCCCCCAGGTAACGTGTGTCGACGCCTGGGGCGGGGTGTGGGCTCGGAGGGAGACACTCTCGGCCTCTCTCTCATTCCGGCAGCGCGAGCCTCTGCTTCGGCTCGTATCCCGGCCCGTACTGGCCAAGGGAGTGGCAGTACTGGGGCCGGAGTGCGGAGCTGCACTTTTTGTTATACCATACCCGTGTTGGGGGCAACTGTTGACGGAGGCTGACTGCGAGTCAGCACGAGTGGTGGAGAGACCGCCGAAGGCACCGTGATCGGTGCTAGAGTGTATTACGCATTACCTTATTTCTGCATAACGGAGTACCTGATTGTCGTATTACACATTGCATCCTTTCTGCATAACGAACTACCTGATTAGTGTATTACGCATTGCATTATTCCTGCATAACGAACTACCTAATTAGTGTACTACGCATGGCATTATTTCTGCATAACGAACTACCTGATTGTCGTATGACGCATTGCATTGTTTCTGCATAACGAACTACCTGATTAGTGTATTACGCATTGCATTATTCCTGCATAACGAACTACCAGATTAGTGTACTACGCTTTGCATTATTTCTGCATAACGAAGTACCTGGTTGTTGCGTTACGCACTGCATTATTTCTACATTGCAAGGTGCCTGATTGTTGCGTTACGCATTGCATTACTTTTCCATTGCAGAGTGCCTGATTCTAGCATTACGAACTGCATAACATTGTATTAGGACTACAGTGGAATGTTTAGAAGTGCTCATTAATATCGCTAGAACTTACAAGGGCTGGATGGCCTAACAACCAGCCAGGAGGAATATTACCAATACTCATATGTTGGATTTATATCGTGTGGTCTTATCGTATATCTTTTTACATAAAATGTATACTTGTTTTTATAAAACTCGTGTGGAGTCCATTTGTGGTGTCATCATTGGGTTGCTGTGAGCGTGGTTGCAAATACTTTACACATTTGCCTTGAAGATAAGCCTGGCTGCTCGTGCCAAGCTACCAAGGGGGTGAGAGGGGGCTATCTCAGAAGGTGTCCTTCCTTTCCCTGACGTGGAAACGCGGGTCCCTATTTGGCCTAAGGTACCTACCTCAGCCAACCTGGGATCCCGGGTCTAACAATAACTTATGGTAAAGTTGGATTTTAAGTTGCAAGTCTGGGAGTGAGAAGGACTGAACCTGCATTTCTACATCCCCAGAAGTGACTCCAAGGGCTTGCTGGCTTGCCTCCTGTTCTGAAGTCTCAAGGACAGCAAAGACTACAAGAACCCTGCTTTAGCCTCTGAACTCTGCCAACTGTGAGTCCTGCCCTGCCAAGAGGTGCCAATCCAGTCCGGGGCCCTTGGAAGTAAGTTTGCTGCAAAAACCACGCATCGCTGTCGTTGCGCCGGTCGGAGATGAAACATCTCCCCTCAACCCTGACGCAGTGCTGCTGAGGACAAAGACATTGTATTACCAGCTGTGCAGTTCGACTACGCATTGCCTTCATCGTTAAGGGTTCACCGATGATGCATCTCCGACTGCATGGATCGGAACTGATGCATCACCTACATCCAGCGGGATCCACTACGACAAATTGCCTCCTCCACTCCGATCGGGTCTTCGTCGATAGCATATCCCCCATCCAAAGGTACTTTTTCAGTGGGGCAAGGTTGGTCCCTGTATCCAATCCGTGTTCCATCGAGGTCGGTATGAACTTTTGGATTTACTCCGGTCAAGCGCGACCAGATGTCCCCAGTTGGTCTTTATGCTTTTAAACACTATATTTGTCTAGTAAGGTCTTTATAATTGTGGTGCTCTGCTGTATGCTGTGATACACTGCCCTACAGAGAAACATACCTCTCATTATGGATGATGACTACAGACTTGCCATCTAAACAACATTTTTACCATGTGAGGAGAGGGAGGGGCCTCAGAGAGGGCAGGGGAATGTGTCAATAAGAACCTAAAAAGCACTTTTGGCTTGCCCGAAACCCCCCTCCTCCACCCCAAAAAAAAAAGCTTGCTGGTGCTGATGTCCTGGGGTGTTTTCACATCCCTCAATGGACGTTGACTGTTCAAAGCCTCCGAAAACGAGCTGGAAATTAACTATTTATAGTGGTTTTCAACACGTTTTTTCTGCCACCGTGTGACATTGGTCCTCACCGGGTGACTGAGTGAAGGGAGTCGATATCGTGTGTCACATAGTAGCACAGTGTGAGTTGGCAGGTCTGTGGCTACCAGCCACTGCCAGAGAGTGATGTTGGACATCAGCAGGATGACAGTGATGAAGAAGATGGCAGTGAAGTCAGACATGATTTGATACAATGTACACTTGGTTAATGGTATATTAGTAAATTTATCCCTGTACATTGATGTTATTTAAGTAAATTACTACATAAAATTTTAATTGTGTGTTATGTTAGACATTACGGTCACACTTAAACATGTTCATCATGGTCATATGTATGTTGATGTACTTTTATAGAGTCATTTTACAAATTTTATAGTATTCACTGTTAATATTTAAGCATTAATACTTTGTTTTATTTAAAATGTATTATAGTTTGCATATAAAGAAAATAGAAATGCAACTCGTATAATTAATATGTTGTTGCTTATTCATAGGTCAATTCATCTTGTCAACTGGGGCTTGTTATGTGCGGACCCATTGAACACTGATCAGAAACTGAAAGTGAAGCAAAATTAACTCCTAGATGCATGCGCATTATTTGAATGAAAGTGCTTATGGATGCGAAATTTCAGTTCTCAATCACAAATGATGTGTATTAAACATGTTTATGTTTTTCTATTCCTCGCAAATATAGAGACCTCCTGGAAACATAGAACTTATGCTTTTTGAGAATCAGCAACCCAAAATCCACCTGAAAATGAACGACTAACTGCACACATAGAGACACGACTTTCATGAGATTAGTATTAACAGCAGAAAATATTTATATTCAAATACAATTGGAAACAGTATATAGAAGTGAAATAGTTTTGCGGTAATGCAACACATATATATCTCAGCAAATGGAGAGACAAATAACTTCTTTGCAATATACCGTAACGTAAATCATTCAATGTCAACAATAGACATTTATCATGCTGTAGCATAATCTGTATTTCTATATGATGTGTTATTTCTGCATGGGATGTACAAATCCTGGTGGCCTATACAGCTCATGCCAACAAAATAATATTTTTGTGCCCTTAGTGCTAAGGATGCGGTTTTACATTTGTCTTTATTTAAAAAGATGTAATTATATTGCATGTATAATGACAAATATTCTGTTATATTCAATTTGAAATAAAAAGTAATGCATAAATAGGGTTGAAAATATTACTTTATTGATAGCTAACTTGTATTTTGAATTGATTTGTCTGAGTAAAAAATATTTTTGCTTTGTAAAAATGAAATACAAACAATTAGAAATATGACATTTTGAAAACTATCTCTACTACACATCCTACATATACAGTTTGTGTATTCTTCAGCATTATATTAGCAAAAATATATTAACACATTCTAAAAAACAGGTATGTATGTGTAACATAAGACATTTGTTTTTGTATTTTATTGTGCTTCATAGTTCTTCGGAGGTGTACCCTACACTGATGATTTTGTCTTCAAAAAACACCTTCTCTTACTGGTCTTTTGAAAAAAAATCTGATTTCATTTAGGCAACTTGTGTTTGAATCAAAGTCATCTTTTTGCCAATAGGACTGAATGTTTCTAAATTTGGCTTTCAATGCCCTTAGTTTAACTGATAACCATGCATTCTTTTTCTTGGTAGCAAACATCCTGGCACGTCTCTGTGGGGCATTTTCTGTACCAAAGTCTTTACTCTATTGGCCCGCTAACTTAATTATAGTAGTCTTTGTTTCTGGGCCAGGACAAACAGAGCAGACAAAAAGAGGGCAGAGAGAGAGAAGGAGGATTCCCCTCCCCCTCAAAAAAGTGAAACAATTGATCTAAGGAACCACAGAAAAAAAGGCCACAGGGAATTCTTTCAATATAAAGGGCATTCTTTAGGATGGATTTAACATCTTGGGAATGGTATTTCTGGGGGGAAATTCGAAAGACAGGTTTCTGGAGAAATGTTCTTCAGAACAGTTTGTTTTAAAGTACCAACTGGCCCAAAGAGTATGGCTGCAGCAGGAAGTCCACTTAGCTTCTTATGGTCATGGATCCTGACAGTCAACATCAGAGTAATAAAGAACCATGTGGGTTTCCTGCCCTAACAAGATTGTTTGACACAGTGTTTTCCAGGGAGGCATTTATTAATTGAACATGATATCAGTTTAGGGCCCCTTTTTCTGTCAGATGGTTTCTGCTTGTTATCAGTCAGAGTTGGTGCTCCACTGAGTTGTAACTTC
The DNA here is from genome assembly GCA_963921515.1 of Calotriton arnoldi. Taxonomy (NCBI): domain Eukaryota; kingdom Metazoa; phylum Chordata; class Amphibia; order Caudata; family Salamandridae; genus Calotriton; species Calotriton arnoldi. The sequence continues at coordinate 846,849 of CAWUFW010005494.1, forward strand.
TCTAGTTTGCTTCTCTGACCAAATTGGTCCTTTGCTTCTGAATTATGTTTCCTCCTCCCTCAGCCCTGTACTCCTGTGACCCATTTTGGAAGAGGTCATCTAACTGTGGGGTGGGCCACCTGGTGGCGTCTGAATTGTTCTTGGTAGGTGGAGGGCCCTACACCCACCAGTCCTAGGGAAACCAGACAAACATCATGCTGACAACAATGTTGTGTTTTCAAAGAAAGAAAACAAAGTGGCTTATGTTCGGTAGGTTTCAAAGTGGGTGTGGAGATCCAAATGACCCTCAAAGCCCCTCACACTGAGGATGCTTTTAGGGAAACTGGGCTGAGGGTGATATGTTACAATTATTTAAGAAAGATACACATTCACTTGATCAATTTCATACGGAATAGGCCTGTTGTACATTGTTTCTTTCTGTGTTACAGCCTTGAAAAGCAACAGGTGTTGCAAAACACATGTTGGCTCTTTTTTGGTTTGATTAACGTGAACAAATATTAACTATCCGTAAATCTGTGTTTACTTTTTTTTTTAAGCGAAAACATTGCCGTATCAGAAGGAGGGGTTGGTGCAGTTTTTTTCAAAAGATAGGTCTTAATCATTGCCTGAAAATATGGTGTTCCAAACAAGGGCTTGAATTTTCCCTTGATAAATGATGAAAGAATAATTTGGAAATGGCAAGTAGATACCCTCCATAAGGCTGAAGGCAATCTCTTTGTCCTTGAATTTTGTGAGAACTCAGAGAATAGATGCACAGAACAGGTGGAATAGGAATCTTCAAACACACTCAGATGTGCCCTGTACTGGTGCATCAATTCTATAGTATTGTGTATAAGGGTTGATCTATTGGCAGTTTCAGATCTGTGGCATTCCGCAAGATACTGCCAACTTCAAAAACAATGACGTGGTGCCATGCTTACGCATCTGGAGGAAAGAAACTTTTCAAGTAGCATGGAATAGTATTCATTGGAGAGGGCGGGAGGTAAGAGGATGGTTCTAGGTCAAATCAATAAAAACAAAATAAAATAAATGTGTTTTTTAAACTCTTCAAAACTTAATTACTATTTTAATTTCGTTTTGAGATCAAAACCGACACATCTATCCTATTTTTTATTCCAATAATAGTGGTGGTGCTCTGATTTCGAAGCTTCCTTTTCCCTCCTTCCTTTTTTCTTTCATCTCCCTGTTTTTCCAGTTTTTCTTACATGTGGTGTTCTCCCTCCCTTTCCTACCTCCACTCAGGTTTTTTTGGCTTTTAGTGAGAATTTCTTTCTGAATTATCATCACAGCTTTTTTTCACTGAAGACATTTTCCCAAGAAACACCATGTAAAGTTAAAAGACCTTTGGATGCCTTTTTTTAAATTTGAGGAGATGAATGTGTCCTAAAAGAGACACAACACAGTGAAACAAGCAACAGGATACTTAAAAACTTGCTAAAACCAGGTTTAGAAATACAAGTAATTGTTCTGTGACTGTCAATTTAGTAAGAATGGATCAGTTCACCATGTTTAGTAGGGGTATCTTAATCTCAGAACCTCCAGCAAGTGATTTATTGCTGTAAAGGTAGATTGCATGGTTACTTGAAAACAAATGGCTGACTCTTCTGCAGGTAATATGGACAGTGTTGGTCATGAGGGCACATCTTCACTTAGAAATAAAGATAAATGAAAGCAAGCGGCACTGTATGTCAGGATGCTAAACAGATAGGCCACTGCCTGAAGACATGGTGGAAGTGTCTCTAAAATAAGAGGCATAATCTGTTTAAAAAAAGCAAAACACAAAAAATGTGGCAAAGAGGCCAAGAAGGACCGGCACCAAAAGCATGGGAGAATACTCTGGTTGAATCTTCACATCTCGATTTTTGGTGGCGGACACAATCCTGTCCCACTGAGTTAGAATGGCGTGCCGAGCTCCAGGCCACTTCCCTGGCCCCACCAAACGATACTGGAATGGTGTACAAGAGCCGAAGAAGAGCTCCAGAGCTAACCGTGGGTCCGTCAAGAAGAGACATGGGATATTGGGCTTGGCACCAATCTCTGTGGCAAGCTCGTCAAAATATTCAAACTGATCCAGCTGAAGGCAGTTCTTCTGCATTGTGCCAAACCTTTGAGACAAAAAATAAATGTTATGATTAAATGAAACTGTTGATAATTAGGATGGTTGTTGTTCGGCATAGAAGAGAGAAAATTAAAAAAGTTGAGAAGGCCACCTATGGTTGAAGAATTGTGTAATATATCATTGTTTATTTGTCTCTCCATAGGGCTATAAGTAACAAATGTCACTATCCGCAACTCAATGGCACTGGTTTGTTTGACTGCCAAAAGATGCAAAGATAGTTCTGCTCTACCAACATGTAGTATACACCACTTAACAGCCAAACTCTAAACTCACTGAAGTCATACAGTGCATTTGCATAAAGGCATATAATGCAGAGGACGCAAATGTTATTTCTATTATTCATTGAAATGTCCAGGCTAGCGGATTTGACCATATTCACTGATTACCACTGATTGACATTTTGTTCGCACAGTAGTTTTAATATAGGACTGATAGACACTAAGGACTGACAGAGTGATTTACAACAGTAGGGTCAATGTATTAAGAGGAAATGTACTAAAACAGCTCATAGGGATATAACATAACACCAGGTACCATAGTAGGTACAACGTGGAGCACAAAAAGAAATATACAACTGTAGTAAGCACATGCAGGGGATGTACCACAGCAAGTGCAGAGATACAATTGAAGCAAAATTAAAATCTATAGACAAATAGCAGTCAAAGATCATCAGCAAAAAACTTTCAAAGACAAAGATATGCACAACAGCAAATATATACAAACCATAGAGGTTTGGGACCAGAATATTGTCTTACAAAAATATTGTGTCCTAAATATCATTTACAAAAAATAACAATGCAATGAAGCTAACAGAAAGTTCACACCCAATAGGTCAATAATTTATAAACGACAGTCATATTTATGTCTAACGTCATTTTTGTATATGACATTTTGACATACAACCACTGTAGACAAAAGGTCTTCAGCTGGTAATGCACAGACAGCGAGAAATGCACAGACAAGTGAAAGTGATGCAAAATTATGCCGGGTTTCGTAGATGTTACTTCAGCTTCAATTAGAAGTGACAGTGCAGTTTTCATAAGAGTTGTAAGAGATGCTAGGCATTTTTTGAAAAGATAAGTCTGAGGGAAAATCAAAGAGTAAACTCCTTTTTCCATCCTTAGCCTTCAACAGCCTCCTATGTGCAGCTTAGGGCACAGGGTAAGAGCAAGGAATGAACAACTTGCTTACTTTCTGCACCTGCCGCTGTCTTCATGAACTGTGCCTTGATGCACCTAGTGAGACCAGAAGCATGGGCAGTGTGGCATCAAAAAATCCAGCATTATGCAATGAGAGCAGGAAGTGTGAGCTGCATGGAAAGAGGCACGGCCTACAGGAAGCAGCATGGTTTGGCGGGAGCAGATCGTGTTCAGAGACTAGGGTCAGCAGCAGCTCCTCCGCTATGGCGGAAGAGCGTCGCCACCTCCTGCCAGCTGCCTCAAAATAACAGGATGAAACATAAAACAATAATAAACATGTTTTATTTTTGTTTTATTTTTCCTTTCCTGCTGAGTTTTTGCCGGTGGGGCCATGGAGGATGGCAGGCTGCAGGAGGAGTGGTGGGAACTGTTGTCAGTGCACATGACGGTCTAGCCGGCCGTCTCAGACCAGCCAAACCGCATGCGCACTGAAGCGGTCTCCAAACCGAGCTGCGTTGGCGGGTTGGAGACAGCAGGCACAGGCTCCCAGTCTTACTGAGTGCAAATTCAGAGCACTCAAGTCAATCCTGACGCTGCTCTCATGACATCAGAGCAGTGTCAGAATTGGCCGCAGTGGAGTCTGGGAGCCTGTGCCTGCAAGGAGAGGAGCAGAAGAGCACGATGCAGCCGGCTGCAGGTTACGTTTTTAAAATTATTTTGTCATCTCGCGACCCCTTCCCCCTGCCACTCTTCCACAATTGCCGCAGCTACTGGACTAGGTTGGATTTTTACAATAGGTTCTGAAAGCGAGAGGTTGGATTTAAAGTAAGAAAGTTATGGTTGTGGAGGATTGAGAAGTGGTTTGGAGGCAGGAGTTGTGGGTGAAAGGTAGAAGGTGTTGATCATAGTCAAAGTGGTTAGAGGGACCAGAGATGTTTAGATTCCACACACAATGAGTGTGGAATGCTATTTATTGGGAATCTCTGTTGTAATTTCTCTCAAAATAAGAACTACAAGCATGTACAAAAAAACTACAACTTGAATCGACCTATGGGTTGTCAAACACAGCCAATAAGTGATGCCTCATACTTACCCAACCAATGTCAACTCATGCTTTTAAGAACTGCTGAGTAAGTCTGGAAATAGTTATATCGCCCAAATTCCAGTTGCAATCATATACAACTGTTATCAGATTCTTCTACACTTCAGAAAAATTGTATACGCTCAAGCTGTGAGATCCAGCTCACGACCCCAGAAGCCCAACCAAAAATTGACGACCATCATGTGTTCACCAGCTAAAAATAATTTTGTTACTTCTGCCAGCAACTAGAAAGGCAAGTTCAACTTATTGCAAAAGGTGTTATTAAATTAACTGAAGCTAATACAATATAGGGTCACACAGAGAAGTCAATACAGAATACAATGGGGCCAGATCACTGACAGAATATCGGAACCAAAAATATATTGTGGACAGAATATCTTGTAAAAAATATAGAGGGCCAAAATATTGAGAAGGTAAGTGAAAATGGGAAAGCATAGATTTACTATTCTTAACTCCACATCTATGTACCTTATCAACATATATATTATCAAGGTACATAGATGTGGAGTTATATATAGTAAAACTTTGTTTACCTATGGAAACTTAATGTCATTATATTTTTGCCCTCGATATTCTTGACACCATATTTTTGGGTTCCGATATTCTCTCTAAACACCGCAAAATTACTATCATGCTGTTTTCTTTCTTCAAGAAACAATTTACAGTGTCCAGGGCTTAAGAGAAAGGATCTGTAAAACCGGAGATTCATCTACTTACAACTTTGGCTGATTATGAATTGTCTGTACAGCAGTCAAAAGCATCGCATGGTTTTGTGAAATAATTACTTTCACTATTTAACAAAGCATTTAACTTTTTAATACTGTCTTGTTAATACTGACATGTAAAAGTATTGTATTTTTATTTCTATCTGCACATCTTGTCTTCAACCCACATTTACAACTGGAGACCTTTACTTCTGCATCTAAACCATGCATACTGCTACCCAACCTATACCACAAAACCATGGATGTATATCAGAATATCAAGCACAAAAATATTGTGCCACCATAATACCAAAGCCAGAATATTGACCACTAAAATATTTTGACAGCAAATATGTATATGTAAGTATTGGTTTATTTTTCTTAATGCCACATCTATCTACCGTGAAGATATATATATATTGTGAAAGCACAAAGTTAAAGATAGTAAATCTGAACTTACTTTTAAATATTTATCTTCACAGGCCCTTATTTATGAAGGCTTACGCCGTCATTGGGTCACTTCTTGTGATACTGCGGCGGCATAAAAAATGCGTTACACTGCGCCAGATTTACAAAATAACGCAACTAGGCAGATGCGTCACTTTGTAAACACCTGCGCTACATTATACCTGCGTCAGGTATAATGTATGCAGGGTGGGTGTTCCGATGCAGGAAATCCACGTGGAAGTGAGGCAGTCTATGAGATTTCACTGCGACACTTTTAGGGCGTCACTGCATCAGATCCTTACGCCTGCTTCACAGCAGGCATAAGGACTGATGCTGGCCCTTTTATATGGGACTCGCCCATGTGTAATGACACATTGCTGGAGTTGCGTCTGTTTTGCGACACACTCCAGCAATGTGTCATTACTGCGCCACCAGAAACGTCAGGATTCCGGACGTATCTGGTCAATCCTTGCCACATGGAGCGCCGTGCTGAAAATATGGCGCATCCAAGGTGTCGCAAGGAGGGCGCAATGAACAGTGTTGCATTGCTGTTTTCAACCAGCGATGCAACACTTTTCATAAATGAGGCTAACAGTATTTAGGTACTCAACATTCTGACTATGGGCCTGATTACGAGTTTGGCGGATGGGCTACTCCATCACAAATGTGACGGCTATCCTGTCCACCGTATTACGAGTTCCATTATATTCCATTGGATATCATGGAACTCGTAAAAGGGCGGACAGGATATCTGTCACGTTTGTGATGGAGTAACCCGTCCGCCAAACCCGTAATCAGGCCCCAAGGTATTTTGATAGCACAATAGATTAAGCTCGATATTCTGGTAGTAAACCTCTGATGTACCTGTAATTTCTGTCTACTCTAATGGATAGCTTTGCTGAGTAAGGACTGAGATTTTGAGATGTGTGTAACTTTTCAGTCTTGTTCTTTCCAATCAAATGTTCAGGTATTTTATGGGAGTGATGCACTATTTGCAAGCAATAAAATGGGAAAGCTATTTTAAGCTGTAGATAAAGCGAACAATAACTTTGCATTTCGGTTTTCTGTTCACAATTTTTTTATTTTTTTGTAAGTGCAGGGGCATTTTTTCATTGTTTTCCCAACTTGTGAAAGATAGTCATTATCAGTATATACACATTTCGGCATCCATAAAAAAGTGTAAAGTACTGTTTTTCCTGTGCTTACAAAAGCAATCATTCACAAATAAAATAGGTCTCCAAGTGGGATCTACTGTCTTTGCCAATGCGTTTTGGCGATGTTCAACAGCGTCACTAAAAGCACAATACTTTTTCTGCTGATACTATTTAGCATCAGGGATAAAAAAAAGTGTGATGATGTAGCTGGTGCTGGTGCTATTCTGTTTGGATGGAATACACAAGATTTCCTTTGAAAAAAATATTCCCTATGTTCTGCCCAGTACCACCGCGGACAAATTTATTATGTGTCCGTCGTGCTCTCCACAGTGTTCTTCCTTGCTTCCGTAATCCAGTCTATGCCCACACCAACTATGTATCACCTCACACACTATGTATTACCTCAGTGTAAACTGAGCCAGACTGGGCTGTCAATATATTGCTCTCACTCACCCATATTATGTCCCCATTGCCGTTCTTTGCCACCATCACCTGTGTGGAGTACTTTTACCCACTCTGTACCAGCTCGTTGCCTCTCACTTTCTCTGAGCCCCTCAACCACTCTTGGTCCTGTTATCTATATTGTGCCTCCCACACACTGTTCTCACCTAATGTATTCTCAGTCTCTCCGTATGCCCCTTCCCAATTCTGTTTCGCTGAAAAATGAATGGGAGCAGAAAGGTGGGGATTCCAAGGCCCTATATGACCCCACTATCAAAAGGTGTTAGCAGGCATTAGTTGCAGTTTGGAAAAGGGTGCTAAGGCCTAGCCTTAGAAACATTGAATATTCCAGCAAACTCCAGCCCCCACTCAGCAACATCTGCCATAAGCACAGCAGATGGATGGACTGTTGTAACCATGAGGAGGGAGATGATGGGGCGTGGCCAACTGCAGCGAAAGATAGTGGCTCGACTCTGGGCTCCAGCCGAGTCTCTGCATCCGACACAGTCATGGGGGCCCAGCGGTGATAGAGGAGGACAGGCTTAGTGTTGGGGACCCCGGCAGCCCGAGGGCAGAGATGGAGGAGTTGCCCTAAAACTTACAGGGTTGAAAAGTGCTCAGCAGGCCTGGGCCTGTACTATCAAGATGGCAGTCGCGAGTCGCTGAACGCGGCCGTAGGCAACTGCAACACAGATAGCCCTATGAGGGTTCTACCACTGACCACAGAGCTGCCCTGCTGACTGGAGAGAGCTGGGCCCTCAACCCTGGGCTGAGAGTAACCACAGGGCTGGCCCTGCAGTCTGCCACCACAGTTTGAACTGCTGCATACACCCTGGTGACGCCAGAGGCCATCAGAGAATGCCGTATGGCTTGCGGAGGCTGAACCATTGACTTGCTGGGGGGAGGGGAGTGGTGATGAGCCCCCCCCACCCCGGACCCCACCATGGGAAGAGGAGCACAGAGGTCGGACGTGCGACAGTGAAAACAAAGGCACCAACAGTGGTATTTGTACTGGGAAGGGCTCCAAGACAATTAGACGTCAGGGGAGAGGCCTGGGCTGCTGTGACTCTGACTACCTTGGTTATAACTTTATAGGCTCTAAGGGCCTGGGTGGAGGTGCTGAGAAGGGGTCCCGAGTGGGCAAATGACACAGCAGCAAAGGCCCATTAACTGACCAGTGAAGCACCTGGGTAGACTTGAGACCACCATTTGGCTTTCCCTGGTGAATTGACTGCGACTCCCACAGCCATAAACCTAAAATGAGGAGGACATGATCCATTAAGGACTTGGGAGGCACTGCTGGGCATGATACTACACCCCTCCGAGGCGTCTCCCCACAGAACCGGACAAGCCTGGAATCATCCTGCCCGCGAAGCACAGGAGGATAAGCTGTATAAGATCCTGGAGGTGGTGCATAGCTCCAAAGAAGGCCTAGAGGCCAAAATGACAAAGTGGTGATCGACCTGGGCATACTGAAAGATAACCACGTCAAACTAGTGGATAAGGAGAAACAGCACAAGAAAGCAGTGGATGAGATGTGTCTCACAATGGTGCAACTGCAGTCCCAGGTAGCTTATGTGCTAAAAAGGGTGAATAACCTGGATTAGAGAGCGGATGATGCTGAGGTTCGCAACCACCACAATAACATCCGGCTGATGGGCCTTCCAGAACAGTTGGAGGGTGGAGACATGATCTCCTACTTGGAACACTCTCTGCAAACTGTAGTGGATCCTGAGGGACTGTCGTCATTCTTCTCCCTGGAAAAGGCGCACACGGTACCAGTCTGGTGACCGCCGCTGGGGGCGCCACCCCGGCCTGTGGTGGCACGAGTCCTCCACCATAAGTACAGAGGTCAGATCATGAAAGAAGTGTGCCTTAAGCCCAACCTGCAAGTGGGAAACAGCAGAGTGCACATCTCTCCGGACTATACCATGGCTGTGCAAAGACAAAGGTCCTCATTTTTTGGAGGTCGAGGGGGAGTTGAGAGAGGCGGTATCTCATACATGCTCGTCTTCCGCGCATCTCAAGGTCATGGTCATGGTAAGCATGACTGGCTGGAACAGTATAAAAATGGCACAGCTGTGAATCCTGAGTGATGACCACCCTGCCACGGCGCAAAATTCCAGAGACGACGGAATAGACCAGCGGATCGGCACCCGTCAAGGGAACAGGTGGCATGCTCCCAGGCAGAGGCAGAGGCAGTGGAGGTGGCGTCCTCTTTCTGCGTGTCTGACCCCTGATCGCAGGAGGACTGTCTGACTGGCTCACAGCGAGACAGCACTGAACCAGACTCCTCCAGTGGAGGAACAGTTCAGACTCTAGCTGACTCCCTGATCTGTTGACGAGCTTTAACATGCTGTATGAAGGGGGCCGCCCTCGCCGGATGGGGATATGGCCCTGGCTGCCATACCAGGTACAAACACAATTTTAACAAGGAATGTGAGAGGCATGGGGTCCATAAGAAAGGGACACATGGTGCAAGCATTCCTGATATGTTGGGGGGCTGACATTGCCCTGCTGCAGGAAACGCACCTGGACCAGTAGAAATCCTGGAGTAGCAATGGAGGGGACAAGTGTATGCCACAGAGTATACTCAGTGTTTGCCCGCGGAGGGCTGATCTGGGATAAACCAAGAGTGCCCTTTCCAAAATTATCTACTCACATCGCATCAAAAGGGAGGGCACACTGAATGGCATACATATCCTACTGGGTAGAATCTACACACAGAACGTGGGTCAGACACAGTTTTTTAGTGCAGTATGTCCAATTGCCTAAACTGCTAGGAGGAGATCATAAGTGTGTCCTGTTCTACACAACGCACACGCAAATAAGTTGTCACAAGACTTGGGCCACTGGGTCACACTATGGGAATTACACAATATTTGGTGGACTAGACACCTAGAGCACCGCGAGTACTCCATCTACTCCCCAAGCATGACCTCCACTGCTGCCACCATTAAATATTTAGCACATACAATCTCTGGTCATAACGCATTGCTGTTGTGCTTACAATGGGGTCACTGTAGAACGCCAATCCTGACTTGGAAACTCCCCCTTCACATCCTACAACACCCCGCGACACACGACCTACTGGCGGAGGCTCTATGAGATCACTTTCGACACAATCATCAGTCCACAATATAGTTGCACATGGAATGGGAGGCCTTTGTGATTATTGTGAGAGGGTGGTGCATGCAGCACTCTGTTGGAGTGCTACAGTGCTGGAGAAGGACCTTCTCAAGACAGAAGGTGAGATGCACCGCCTGGAGCGCGACCTTACTGGCCGTCCTAGAGTGTTGGAACAACTCGAACACATGAGGCATCAATAATGTGACCTCCGAGACCAACTGCGAATTCACCTAAGTGGGGCCTACTGGCACCCTACGCATACGTAGGGTGGCAAGGTGGGTAGAATGTTAGCTTGGCTCATCCGAGCAGAGAGCAGGTGCCTGTGACCCAACTAGGTGCCAGTGATCCAATTCAGTACAAAGGAGGGCGGCATGGTGCATTCACAAACAGACATCCATAATGTCTTTAACAAACACTATTGCGAACTCTATCAGCAGTCGGTGAAGTCTACAACGGAGGACATTGAGTCCTTCCTGAAATGAATTCTGCTACCAGGCCTGCCAGGAGATGATAGCACAACTTTAGGGGAATTGAGTACAGAAGCGGAGATTAGGGGGGCACTGAAAGATTTGGCTGGGGCAAGACCCTGGGCACTGATGGCCTCCCGGCAGAGTTTTACCAACAATATACTACAATTCTTGCTTCACTTTTGACGGGGCTGTATACAGCCTATGATAGGGGGTCGCTCCCAGGCACGGGGTGGGAGGAGCTCCTGTTGACGATCGCTAAACCGCATAAGGAACCAGCCGATGTATCCTCCTATAGGCCACTATCTATGCTGAATCTGGACTACAAGATCTTAAGCAAAATACTAGCAGATTGACTCTGTCCTCTCATAGGCACATTAATAAATCAGGAACACAATGGCTTTATTCCACACCGCAAAACTTGCTTTAATATACATAGGCTGTTTTGAATATTAGGAGAGGCACCTCCCGAGGCTTACCCAAACACGGCGGTCTTCTTGTTTGATCTCCATAAGGCGTTTGACTCGGTGCAATGGCAATACCTTTAAACAGTCATTAAGTGGATGAGACTGGAGGACATATGGGAATGATGGGTGGCACTGCTCTATGGATGGGTGAAGGCCCGGGCACGCTCTGGGCAGCTAATATCAAACCCCATTGAAATTGGCAGAGGCACCCGACAGGGTTGCCCCCTGTCTCTCTTACTATTTTCCCTAGCCATCGATCCATTTGTGGCCCTGATACGGATGGAAGGACGAGACCGGGGCATTCGCCTAAGGGATGGGGAACACTCCACCTCCCTGTGTGCAGATGATATGCTGCTGTTCATTGGGGATGCGGAGGCAGATGTACATTGGGGAGCTCAGGAACTCAAGCATTTTGGGGAAGTTTCGGACCTTAGACCTAACTGGGACAAAATACGAGCATTCCTGGTGTTAACCACCATGCTGGAAGCTCAACAATCTGTGCTCAACCTCCGCATAAAGTGGGCAATGACGTTTAAATACGAGTGTCAAGGTTTATCATGCAGATGGAGATATTAGAGATAGCAATTTGGGACCTGCACTACACTTGCTGCGGGCTGCAGTGACTTTCTGGCACATGCTACACATGCACCTCACGGACTGAGTGGCCCTAACTAAAATGCTGATACTCCCTCAAATTCTATATTTGTTTGCAGCACTACAAATTTGATCCCGCAGATGTGGTTTAGGGCCGTACCCTAAATCCCCAGTTACCAAAGTGAGCTGCAGATTTATTGACCTGGGACTTGTATTGTCGGGCGATTGCTATGCACTGGCAATCGCCTGATGGCCCACCGCACAGTAGGAGGAACGAGGAGCTCTTGGGATGGGCGGCAGCTTAGGAGGTAGCTTTGCGACATGAAGAGCAAAGAGGGCTTCGCCAATATCCCATAGCAGCTGACTGAGCATCTCTCATTGCCTTCTTTTGAGGGCAGGAGGGGGAGACATCCAAACCACAGTCCACAGAGGGGGAACACTGCACACTCTGGCTGATGACAAGCAGCTCTGGCCAATACTCACTTGTGGTGGAGACTGATGGCTGAGGTGGGCGTACTACAAAAATGTTTTTGATGAATGATTATAGTTTGATTGAAAAGAGGAAATCTGGCTGGGCACAAATAGTTCAAATGTTGGTTCCGTTCTCTTAGTGTTTCACCTACCAAACGTTTGTGAGTTACATTGCAACAAAGACATATGCTAAGTGATTTAAGCAGGACGGTCTACGTGGCAAGTGACAGTGTCTGCTTTACGAAGATGCAGAACATTGAAAATGGTAAATGTTGAAAGAAATATAAATGAAAAGATTAAACAAAATGAGGATGGGGATGCAGGTTGCAAAGTCTATCATGTTCACTAACCTCCACTTCCCTTCCATGAATTTCCAGATTGCCAAGACCCCATATTTGGCACGAAAATGGTTTACTATGATGGAGAAAGGGAGGATAGTTTGCTGAGGACAACAATACCCTTTGATGCCCCAAACAATTGCTGCCTGCTTTGGTCCAGGCCTGGCACCCAAATACACTGGGGTGCTGGGAGAGCTGGTACACTTCACCAAGGGCGATCCAATGAAACCCCAGCATAATTCCAGCTCTGCTGCCAGCTTGGTCATTGGAGGAGGAGGAGGGCCCATGTTACAGAGGGTGACCGTGTCCCTTGTCCTCTTCCCCCCCTAATGTAGTTGTTGCTTGTCTGAGCCTGAGGATCTGTAGGAGGATATTTTCTTGCAGAAAGAGGTAGAATAAAAGGAGGACCAATGTGCAGATTCTGGGCCAAATTCCAAGAACCCTAGGGCAGGGGCGCAGGATGGGCATTACCAAAGAGCTAGTTCAGGTTCTGTCGGCTGTAGGCCAGCTAGCTGCCATTTCCCTCTGGTCCCCAAAGTGAACCACAGTGAGGAAATAGTACCATATAGGTTTTAGTTGATAATACCTTTTCAAAATGTGGTTTTTATCAGTAAAACTAAAAACCGGAAACAATATTGATATTTATATGGGGCTGTGCCGACTATTTAACCTCCTTTGAAAACTGTGGCTTGTTAGCTTATTTCATTGGTAAACTGTGAAGGAAAATAGATGCTTGGTTCCATTTTCTGAAAAATTCTTGTTGACAGAATCCCAGTAAACACCTCAACGAAAGGATCAAAATGTCAAAGAAGACCATATAGTATTCGAAGTAGAGCCATGTGAAATTCAAGTAATTTTCGTTTGCGTAAATATGCAAAATTACAGTCAAGTTGCCTGAATTATTCATTATCACGCAACATGCAAACTAATCATTGCCCACTACATTTTACGGGAAAATGTGTCCTCGCCTCAATGTTTGGCGTGAGGACACATTTAAACAAATGCACCGTGAATAACAGCAGATCACGGTCTGTTGTTCCAGTGCTTTTGTGGTAAATTTTTACAGCAAATTGCACGTAATTACGTGAAGTGACATAATGGCATACTTCTTGAAATTTCACACAATATTTAGAGTACCTGTTTGCTTCTGAGAAGCGGCGGTACTCTCCAATTGAAAGTATTGCACCTCTGCTGAGAACTGCAGGCACCCCCCTACTCAAAATAAAGAAGTGCAGATACTCAGTACCTGACAGTACTGGCTCATTTAGAGCACTGAACTAGCGTAACATGGAGTTCCCGCAAATTACGCTAGTGTGATTTGTATATGCCCTGGCCTAATTGGAATGTATGTTAATTACCTTTCAGAACTGCCTGCAAAGCAGTTTGCTTTGTAGGCCAAAATTGGGTTTTAAAACGTATAGGGGCATATGTGCAAGAAACTGGCAGAGCGCAGTGTTGTGCCAAAATTGGTACCGCCGCGCTCGGACAGTTTCAAAATGCAGGGATGCGCCATTTTCACAAGAATGCGGTGCAACCCTGCGTTACCTCTAGCGCTGGCACTAAAAAAACTGCCTAGCACCAGCGCAGGCACCCTAGTGTCATTTTGCTAGGGTGCCTGCGCTGCAGGGGCAATTGTTTATGTGCAGGAAGGGACACCTTCCCGCACATATACAATCTTTACAGGTGAGTTGCTCTATCTATGTGTGCTGCTGAATGCAGCACACATGGAAAGAGCAAAATACGCAGAGAAATAAAACATTTCTCCTCGTATCGCCTGCCTAAGACCAGGTATTCCCTGGTGGTATTTTTGGAGCTGCCCCATACCTTGTAACTATGGAGCAGCATCAAAAACAATGGGTGTTGCGGCGGAACGCCCACTGCAACATCCATTGCATGCCCCTTTCACGCTAAGTGCCGCGTGAATAGGGGCATTATTTACAAGGCGGTGTTGAGCAACATTAGGTGGCTTATCGCCACTTTGTAAATAAGGCAAAGGGGTTAACGACACCAGAACGGTGGCTTAACGCCGCCTTGGAAATAAGGCGAAGTTAACAACACCAAAATGTCAGAAAGAGTGATGTTCTGGTGGCGTTAATTCCTTGTAAATATGAACCAGAATTTGACCCTATTCATTTTAAATTTCTTCACTGCAATTTGTACAAAATACCTGCACCCTCATGTGTGTGAAAATTCACCAGTTGCCAATGATTGCATCTAAAGGTTATAACAAAATGAGTTGTGTAGGACTTGGCCTTTTTGGCTAAAGTTCCCTAAACCTTTTGCTTTCCCCCTAGACCGTTTTCCTGACCTAGAGTTGCCAATTTAGATGCTTTGGGTACTTTGCCACTGCTGATCAGTGTCAAAGTACAAGGGTTCCCTATGTAAAGTACAATGGTAATTGGTTGGACATGATTGGTATGTTTGCCTTACTAGTAAAAGTCCCTAGTGATGTGCACTGTGTGTGCAAGGGCTAGTAATGCAAAGGCGCACAGAGAAGGGAACTCAGGCCTTCAGTGTAGGGCCTGCGCGCAGTTTGCTAAGTTAGCATGTGTCCTGACAAGTACAGCTACTTGTCAGGCCTTACTTTCCCTTTTGCGTACACCGTGGGCACCCCTGTAGTAGGTCCCAGGTAACCCCTGGGCAGGGTGCAGTGTAGGTAAAAGGCAGGACATATACTGAGGTGTGTGTTATATCCTGGCAGTGAAAAACTCTCCATTTCGTTTTCACTTGTGAAAGGCCATTCTGCCCATAGGACAGAATGGGGGAGGCTGGGTATTGTGTTTTGTTAGCCTAGTTTCCTATAAGTTTATAATGGAGAGGTGAAGTTTAGTATGTATGAACTCACAGTGTCATAACACATCTTTCTATGAAAGTGGTTTTGTCACTGTGTGTTCAGAAACCACTCTTTTAGAAAGTGGCTGAGTTTTGTGCTTTAAGCATTTCTGTGTGTCTCTGCTGAATGTGGATTGACTGTCTGGATCTGTGATGGGAGGGGGTGAGATGGCACCTGGCTGACCTGCATCTGGAGAGTATGCGAGGAGAAACTCCAGGAGGTGAAGAGGCCTGGGTTGCGGCTATAAAACAATTGACCCATCTCCTGCTGAGTGATTAAGGATCCAGACCCCCAGTATCAAAGGGAGAAAGGGGACACTGGGAGGGAGACACCCAGAACTGATTTAGTCAGGACTCAGGGACCCCTGAGCACAACGAACTTCAAAGACATGAAGGGGTATAACTAAGAGAACTGAAACCCCTAGAATTTGGTGTAGTTTTGAATGGCGAAATGGACAGGGCGAGTCTGCAAAGGCTTTGACCTCTTTCGTGGTCAAGAAGAACCTCTGCCAAGGAAGAAGTTGCTGAAGAGACTGCTGTATAGGACTGACCCTTGCTTCGTGATCTGGGGCTGGCCTGCAGTTTGTATCTTTTACTAAGGAAGAGACTGAAGGGACATTGCAGTGGGTGGTGTCCCCCCCCCTTCTTGAACAGGACTGTGCTTTGTGCTGTGTCCTGAACCCCAAGGGCCCGAGGTGAGCTGGCTCCCTGTTTGGAAACACAGGAACATAAAAGTTTCCGGAGAAGTCCCAAGCAACGCGGTGTGCGCGTGCTTTTGCAGCTTGAGACCCTCAGAAGTCGTGCCTTGTGATCGTGGGCACACAGGAGTAAACTGAGTCTTGGACACGCAGGGTGCATGTCGTGGTGCAAGCCGAGGCATTGGTGAAGAGCGTCTGGTCATCGTGTGGACCGGGAGACGAGGTGAGACTCGGACGCGCAGGGTGCGCGTCGTGGTGCACGCCGAGACGTTGGTGAGGAGTGCCTGGTCGTTGTGTGCACCGGGAGAAGAAGTGAGTCTCGGATGCGCAGGGTGCGTGTCGAGGTGCAGCCAAGGCGTTGATGAAGAGCGCCTGGTCGTTGTGTGCACCGAGAGAAGAAGTGAGACTCGGACGCGCAGGGTGCGTGTCGTGGTGCAAGCCGAGGCATTGGTGAAGAGCGCCTGAACATCGTGTGCACCGGGAGAAGAGGTGAGACTCGGACGCGCAGAGTGCGTGTCGCGGTGCAACCAGAGGCGCTGGTGAGGAGTGCCTGGGTAGCGTGTGCACCGAAATCGAAGTAAGTCTCCACAAGTGCTGAGGGCGGGTCTTGGTGGCCACTGAGACCGCCGGAAGGAGGGCCACGTCAATGGCCCCTCGGAGTGCAACAGTAGCATCCCGGACCGGCAGTCCCGGAGGAGCGGAGACGCTGGCCCGAGCTCGCCGTGCCCATTGACGGAGTTCTGGATCAAGGCCCAAGTCGCTGAAGGAGGGGAGGAGAGTGGGGTTGCGCCCCCCCCAGGTAACGTGGATCACCACCTGGGGTGGGGTGCGGGCTCGGAGGGACACTCTCGGCCTCTCGCTCCTGGCAGCTGCGTGAGCCTGTTGCTTCGGCTCGGATCGAGGCCAGTGCTGGCCCAAGGAGGGGCAGTACTGGGGCCGGAGTGAGAAGCGGTACTTTTGTGTCATCATTGATCCATGTCGGGGGCAACTGTTAACGGAGCACCTAGACTGTCGTATTACACTTTGCATTATTGCTGCTAACGAACTATCGAACTGTCGTATGATGCCTGACCTTATTTGTGCCTGACGAACTACATGCTGGGAGCCCTACGCACTGCGTTATTTTCCCTTGCAGAGTACATGATTGTAAACATGGCGCATTGCATTATTTCTTCATCGCACAGTACCTGATTATAACGTGGCGCATTGCATTATTTCTTCAGTGCACAGTACTTGATTGTAGCGTGACGCATTGCTTTGTTTCTTCCTTGCACAGGGCATGCTGGCAGTGATACGCATTGCATTATTCCTTCTATTGCAAAGTACATGACTGTGGCGCTACGTATGGCATTGTTTCTCTATTGCATAGTACAGGAGTATATCGTTATGCATTGCAGTATTTCGTTTCTTTTGCAACGTGTGTGATTCTAGCAATACGACCTACCTAACCTTTTGGAAATGGTTAGAAGTCAGCTTAACTGTTGGTTAGAAGCGGTGGTTGGGATTAGAACCTGCCAATTCACCGGAAGGAATACTACCCATTATTATATGTTGGTTTTGTATCGTGTGGTCATATCGTATATCTTCTTATATAAAGATTATACTCGTTTTATAAAAACTCGTGTGGAGTCTATTTGTGGTGACATCATTGGGTTGCTGTGAGTGTGGTTGCACATACTGTACACTCGTGCCTTGGAGATAAGCCTGGCTGCTCGTGCCAAGCTACTAAGGGGGTGAGCAGGGCTATCTCAGACGGTGTCCTTACTTAGCCTAACGTTGAAACGAGGGGTCCGGATCTCGCACCTGGCAACAGCGGTGTGGGACAGGGACTCCCGCCTCCAGCATTTGGTGGCGGCGGTGAGGGATAAGGACCCCCACTTCCAACAAGTTGCCTTCCAGTTTCATATCCCTGTCAGAAAAACTGCTGAAGAAGCTCATCTACTGCCAACATCCCCTAAGCAAACTATCGTGACATGTATCTATGTTTTTTTTACTCCATTTACTAAGTTAGAAATAGGATAAAGATAGAGACATGAAATATGTCAAGATAGATTAAGATAGAAAAGGAGGAAGAGAGGCAGGGGTCAAATGTCAGAGATACGTAAAGCACAGTGTTAGATAGACCTTTTCCACAAATGTGGATGATATTGAGATAAACTCACTTCCTACTGCTTCCAGGCATCTTAACATAACTGTACACAAACAGATATCCGGCTTGGAGTGCCAAGAAGTGGTCAGCAAGATGGGTCAGTGAGTTAAAAGCTTGCTGCTGGCATCTTAGGTGATCTTCACATCTCGAGATGGAATCACAAAAATGTCAACTTTGCCTTTCAACCTTCTGAGGTCAGTACATTGAATGCATTTATATTGGGTAAATTGAACATCCGTTGTTAATAACAGAAGTGCAGTATGAAATGCTATTAAAAAAAATACACAGCTATCACACCTTCAGCTAGCAAAGTCCACAATTTCCGCATTGTGGCCGACCCATGTTAGTCTCGGTCAGATAACCCCGAGTGAAACTTCTATTTGGCAACACATAACACTGGCATTGAGCCATTGGTGCGAGGCTGCTACCATTTTTAAGTGAGCTCCCTAACATGAGGAACAGAGCCTAGACTTGGACAAGAGTAAATTTCTTACCTTTTTATCAGTATTTCATTCTTCTTGGCGATATCCTCCATGATCTTCTCTAACGGAGGAAGTTTACACACGCCTAGAAGACAAAGGGTTATTGTCACCCAAACAGCAGCATTGATCATATTTTTGTACATATTTAAAATATAAAAGAGCAAAAAACAATATTTTGAAGAGTATGCCCAAAGAGGTAGGCCACTCCTCAGTAGGTTCTGCGTCAACCAAGAGAATTCAAAATTACAGGTGGCAATCCTTCTCAGCTAAGTGTTTTAGGGAATTTTCAGTGCTCGTTATATGGTTCAGACAGAGCTTAGTAGAACACAAGTTCTAACATTAAACTCGTGCCTGATTTCTAAAAGGATAAATGCTGGGACCCAAAGTTTTTCTCACTCTTGCAGGTTCTTTTTCATCTCTGCTTTATCCCTTTGTCACTACTTTTTGATCCCACTCTTTCTCCTTTTATCCACCTTTCCAGCCTTTCTGGGTCAAAACCTCTTCTAATTAGGATGGAGCAGCCAAATCTAAAAAGATAATTTAATCAGTGACTTTTCTGGTGAAAATCTGAGCAACGAATGAAACTTATGCCAACTGCTACATTTGAGAACCGCCAGCTGGGGAGCAGGTTAAGACCACTTACGTCTGGTAGGTGACCAAATAATGCCTGCAATGATATTCTTGCAGTTACAAGTGTTCGGTCCCAGATTGGGACCGAAGACCTATTGTTTTTTATTTTTTATTAAGTCAGGATTAATCAGATCACATACATAATACTACAGTAAAAAAAAGAAAAGACAGAGAGAAAAAGGCCAGGGGACACTGCCCAATTGACAAGCAAATGGGTGCACATAATTTAAGCAAACATTAGTATATCCAACAGAAATGATACACCAAATGAACAGGCAAAGGGATGGGTAGACCAAAAAGAAAAAAATAATTAAATCAATGACCAACTCATAATTACAGTGCATGAGGGGCAAAACAGATAATACAGCACCAACAAAAATGAGAACATTCAATCTGCGCAAGAGTCACAAGTGTTGCTGAATCTAAAGATCCCAATTGAACCTATTCATGTTCTCTCGAATCTCCTGAGTGACCGAGCACCCCTTGCTCTAGTCAGAGCCTGTTCCGAGTCGTGTATTTGCCGGACAGTTGCCCAACACTCAGTAGTCCGCGGGGACGACTGAGCCTAAGATCTAGCAATACAGAGTCTGGCACAGACTATAGGTATAGACAGCAACCTTCTTAGCCCAATATCATATTCAATTCTGCATCCTAACAATATTTTCATAGAAGTAAACTGAGTATCATATCCTGAACTTGCCATAGCCAGTTGAGTCACCCCTTCCCAGAACTCCATAAGGGCGGGGCATGGATATAGCATATGGAGAATATCGGCTGCTTGGCATCTACACTTGGGACAGCTAGTTTTATCCGGATTAAGATTCACACCCCACCTCATGAGTTATTTTGGGGTGTAATATATCATGCAAACGGTCTTGAATTGCTGCTATTTTAACTTTACAGAATGCACAGCGCCATCAACTGTCTCCAAAGCCCGATATATTTATGGCGGGGACACCTCGCAAGAGAGCACATTCCTCCATTTAGCTGCCGAGCAAAGGCTGTCATTGCTCCTATGCTCACAGAACCCGTGATAAATCATACTAATCAAAGATTTCAGACTAATTTTAAGAAAGTTTGACAAAATGACAGAGCCTTCCAGATCGATTGAAGCCTTGCCTTTAGTGTTAAAGTAGTCCCTCAGCTGGAAATATTTGAAAAAGTGATGGTGAGGGAGGTCAAACTCAGTTTGTATCTCAGCAAAAGTGAGAAAACATTCACTTCAAAAAGCTGCCCCACTGCCAGCACACCAGATCTGAGCCACGCTTTACAGATAAAGTCATGGAACACCGCTGGAAACTACAAGTTGTCCCAAGGTGGTGTATTCCCATGGATTAGCATAATGAAATATGTGGCACAGATTTCTCACTAGATAGTTACTGTGTCCCTCACAAACTTAAACCATATCTGCTTGTAATAATTGGGGTCTGTTATTCTGTAAAGGAAGAGCCTACTTTCAGAACCTAAAGCTAGATAATTGCCAAGAGCAGATGAGTCTGGTACTACTGGAGAGAGCAAATTACGCAGACGGCCAGCAAAATCTGCCCAAAATATAACCTAAAAAATCCAGAAGCTGCAGCCCCCCTGCCTGTATAGCAAATACCTTGCCTGCCTATACCCACAAATAAAACTACTTATGGCCCCTTCTAGCCGCTTAAAAAACTGTATTTGGAACCCTTAGTGGTGTAGCCCCAAAAAGATACAAAAAGTTTCGAAGAAAATAAATTTTGATGACATTACAACATCTGATCATGCTTATAGGGAGCCTATTCCACAGCCGTTGTTTGGAAACGACAGCCTGAAGCAGGGGCTCATAGTTTAATTTAAAAATCTTATCAACCTGAGCACTTAATTTTATTCCCAAGTAGGTGGCTGTGGTTACTACCCCCGGGTATTGGGGTTGCCGGCTCATGATTTAACAGCAGTTGGGTCTTAGCTACGTTCAGTTTATAACGAGAGACAGACCCAAATTTCTCGGCCTCCTCTACTATGCATTTCAGAGCAATTAGGGGCTCAGTAGAATATTTGGCCACATCGGCATATGCCCTGACCTTCATTTCGCATTCACCAGAAACCATAGGCCGGATCCCAGCATTATTCTACAATGATTACAAAAAAGGTTCAAAATACAGTGCAAATAAAATTGGGAAGAGCAGGCACCCCTGCCGAGTGCCCCGCTGGATCTTAAAGGGCGACGAAGATATGCCAGCACATACAGGTTTGGCTGAGGGGAACCTATACAAGGCCTGTACCCATTTACAAATTCGATTTACAACCAAAGAACTAGTATATTTGCTAACCAGTACTTTACAATGGGAAGGTACTGCCAGGTACTTAGTACCTGCAGTTCTTTAATTTGGAATAGATAGTACCAGCACTTCTCAGCACTGCTTCAATGCTTTTAATGGGAGAGTACCAGCAGTTCTCGGAGGCAAACAGGTACTCTTGGATAAGGAGTGCTTGCAAGTCTATATTTCCATCACAAGCACCTGTACCAGCTCATCGATCCCTGATATCCTGTGGGCTAAACATTGAGAATTAAAATTCTGTAGTTTATGATGCAACCTTTTTTATTCTCTAGAATTTCCAAACTGAATCCCATTCCAAAACCAGCTTGCACAGACTAATTTTTGTCTTACTGAAGACCACATTAAAACAAAGGTGTTCGTTGCTAGATCTCGGAAAGGAAAAGGTTATCTAAGGAGCATAGAATATCACATTGACATTAAAAGAAAACTCGTCATTACTTTTCACTCACCCTTAAAAACACGCGTGACCCAGCGAGCCTGCATCTCTATGGTAGGCATAATGGCGCCAAGAGGCTGGATGAGGCCAATCACACCCAGGGTTGGATGCTCCAGGTTGGGAAGGAAGATCTGCCGGTAGAGGGAATTCACCTTCTGGTTGTTGAAGCCACAGTCTTTGAGGAGAGGGCAAGAGTAGGTGTATCCTGTGGCAAAAATTACAACATCAATGATCTCCTCCACAGTCCCGTCATCGAATTGAGCAGACGTTTCGGTAAACTGCACCACGGTGGGTTTCATCACCACGTAGCCACAAGTGATCCGGCTGGGCAGCTCATCATTGAACAGCGGCTCTTTCCACTGAGAGCTTCATAGGGCAAAAAAGAGTTTCCAATTAATAGAGCAATCATTAAACCTGAATTGCCTTTGCTATTTATATTTTGCAATATATATCGCCCGGAGATTGAGTGCTTTAGATTTGTCAAACCTACTTGACAAAGTAAACATTGTCCTTGTAGAAGGGTCATTTGCAAAATGAGGCATTCAACATGTAAAGGTGTGTGTGTGTGTGTGTTTGCGCCTACCAATCTCTTTCTCTGGCTCTCTTTCTCACACACTCTTTATACCCCTCTCAGTATCTCTCTCTGTCTAATGCTCTAACACACAAAGGACGATAACATGAATTGCCTAGAGTCAAACCATTAAAGTACCAGAGGAGCCCATCGCTTCCTCTAAATCCCCTATGTGGAATGAAGGCTATGATGTAGGTCACATTTCCTTGTTCCCTAAGACAGACGGAAAATAGTGCAACCTGTGGTGTGGAAAGAGAGTGGGTGGATCAGCTTAAATGTGGATGCGTGCATAGCAGGGTGTCCCAAGTGCAGTGCATTCTTGCGTAACCTTAACTAACTAAAGTGCCACCACTACGTGCATAGCAGGTCAGGAATTGCTTAGCTGTCACCCCTCCCCACAGCTGTATGTCAGAATATCAAAGTCAGAAATATCCACCTTTACAACCATTGTATAGTCAAGGTCAGCATATACAAGTAAGTATAGATGTACTATTTATAAGTTCATATCTATGTACCTTGAAGATATATATATATATATTCACTGAAAAAACCATAGGTTTCAGGCCTGTTATAGTTAGGGTTTAGCATTTAAAAAACCTTTGAAATTCACTGAAAAAACCATAGGTTTTAGGGAAAGTTATAGTTAGTTGGACATTGCACTCGTACAAAACCCGTGAAATTCCCCCGTTATAGTTAGTTCAGCTAACTATAACTCGCGCCACGCAATGCACTGCTGATGACGTCACATATTACATCACTCATGAAGTGGAAAATTGAAATGCTTTTTCGTGTATATTGCTTGTGCTTATGACGATAGTACCACAGCAGGTTCCTGACAGAACATTCCACATCTAATTTATTGCTAACTGCCCACAGGGTACAATCACCCACAACACTGTTCATTCTTTAGACCAAACGCTGGTGGGGGTCCTTAGGGGCCAACAAGGACCCTGTTACCTCCAGTAAGCCCCACACTGTGGAATTGCTGAGAGGTGGTCAGAGGCCACGTCCCCTTCTCCAATGCTATGCAAATGTGCCTCTCAGTGCTCTGCTGGTGGGGGATGAGGTCCCCTTGCCAGTTGAGGCCCTCAGGACTAAAGTGGTCTTCTTCTTCTAACCAGGAGTGCGCCTGGAGGCCCGTTTGAAGAGTGGTGGAGAAAGGGGGCGTGGCCTCCGACCACCTCTCAGCAATCCAGCTGTGTGGGTCTAACTGGAGGTAACAGGAGGACTACTTGACCTCTAAGGACTCTCAAGAGCCAAGGGGACTTCAACCACCAACTGGTAGATCGCCAGGAGTGGTGGTGGTGGAGAAAGGGGCCATGGCCATTAAAAACCTCTCAGCAAACCCACTGTGTGGGACTTGCTGGAGGTAACAGGAGGGGTAGCTGGCCCCCAAGGACCCTCAATAGCAAAGGGGACCTCAACCCCCGTACTAGTAGTGCGCCAGTAGGCACGTTTGCAGAGTGGTGGAGAAAGGAGGCATGGCCTCCTACCAGGTCGCAGCAAATCTGCTGTGTTGGACATACTGGAGGTAACAGGAGGGGTAGTTGGCCCCCAAGGACATCCCCTTCTGCTACCTCCAGCAAGTCCCACAACAGCGGGATTGGTAAGAGATCTTCGGAGGCCATGCTCCCTTTCTTCACCACTCTGCAAACACGGGTCAGGGTGCACTACTGGTTAGGGCATGAAGTCCACTCTACTCCAGAGGGACCTTGGGGGCCAAGAAGCCCTCCTGGTACTTCCTGTAAGTCCTACACAGTGGGATTCCTGGGAGCTGGTCGGAGGCCCAGCCCCCTTTCTTCACCACTCTGCAAACGCGACTCCTAGTTAAAAAATCATAGAAATTCACTGAAAAAACAAAAGGTTACTGGGACATTATAGTTAGGAATTAGCATTTTAAAAAAACTTACAAATTCACAAAAAAAAACAAAGGTTACAGGGACGTTATAATTAGGGGCAGATTTTACTCGCACAAAACCAGAGAAATTCAGCCATTACAGTTATCTGAGTTAACTAGAACTCGCGTCACTGCAATACACTGCTTATGACCTCACATATTACATCACTCATGACATGGTCAGTGACATCACTGATGACATCTCAAATTTCCACGGACTGTCATGCATCAGGGACTCTATTATGCAGTAGCTGTGAAGAAGACCGAAACTCTGTTAATAAACATTCATGGTTTGCCAACTACCACTCTTGGTCATCACTGTGGGGCCTAATGTGCTTCACCCTATTTAATGTATTCAATTTGCCCTCAGTCTGGGACTTAGAGTCCATCCGCTTGAGTGCGGCTTGTACTTTAGTTTGTACCAATGATCTGCATGGTGAAAATCCACAGCATCTAATCTGGTAGCAGAGGATGGATCCAACTGAGGCATGAGCAGTCTGTGTTCCAAAGTTCCTATGCTCCAGTTCGGAATGTTGGTGATGTTCCAGCATTCATGAAGCGGTTGTAGCATCCCAGGAGTGTGAGTATAAGTAGGGTTATGCGTCTTTTATTGTGTGTTGTCAAGCATTGTGATGTTTGTGGTGTTGATTAGTTAGCATGTTTTGCGGTGTGATGTCCAAGTGGATCCAGCAGGGCTCTGTGATGAAGTGGAAAATTGAAATGCTTTTTCGTGTATATTGCTTGTGCTTATGACGATAGTACCACAGCAGGTTCCTGACAGAACATTCCACATCTAATTTATTGCTAACTGCCCACAGGGTACAATCACCCACAACATTGTTCATTCTTTAGACCAAACAATTTGTTTGGTGGTGGTACAGTTAACTTTACAAATATTTCACATACATTTTCTTTAAAAACGTTTCCATCTCTTCACTTATCAACTGCACTCCATCGTCTGATACCAGAAACTTGGGAAAACATTCTCTAGAAAGCAACTCTTTAGGAAAACTAACTACCTTTTCCATCAGATTCAGAAAGAAATTTGACTTAAGGTCATTTGGTGAACAACCGCATACCTACATATGGGACTCAGTTTCTGAATAGGTCCAATTGAATCTATGCCTAACCCAAGGACCCTCCAGCAATTCAATGGACTTCAAAGTGATTTGTGTGTTCCCAACTTATTTTCAGCAGATGCACACACCACACAGATTTTGACAACATCCTCCAGTTCTTTGTCCATTCCTGGCCACCAACATGCAGGGGCCGATTCACAGAACTAATCTGAGATAAAATCCTAAACTTACTACTTTTGGTATTCACAGAAGCCATTTAGTAGTAGTAAAGTTAGGACTCCTAACTTACTACTACTAAACAGATAAAATCCTAAACTTACTACTTTTGGTATTCACAGAAGGCATTTAGTAGTAGTAAAGTTAGGACTCCTACTTTACTACTACTAAATGCCCTTTGTGAATACCGAAAGTCGTAAAGTTAGGATTTTGTCTCAGTTTAGTAGTAGTAAAGTTAGGAGTCCTAACTTTGCTACTACTAAATGCCTTCTGTGAATACCAAAAGTAGTAAGTTTAGGATTTTATCTCAGGTTAGTTCTGTGAATCGGCCCCACAGTGTGTAATCTACATTTTGTAAGTGTACACCCAATGTGCTCTTCATAGGCATTGTGAACTATAGTTCGCTGTAATGAAACTGGCAGCACAAACTTTTCAGTCAGTAACAAATCATCCTCAATTGATAGTTCGTCAGATATTTTAGCAAAAGGCTGCAATGCTACACTTAGACACTTTTTCTTAGGCCAACCACAGATACCAAACAAATGACTTCTATTATGGTGGGATCTTCGTTAATGAGTTCTATACATACTTTCTCAGAAATGGCACTGACCTCTTCAACATCCACTGTAGCAATGATACAATTTTCGAATTCATCATCACCTGGACAATCCGTCTCTGCTGGAAGACTGAAGCTATACAAATAGTCAGATCTGCCATTATTCCCTCCTGAGATGTGGTGAATATCAAACTGATATTGTAGCAGACAAGATGACAAGTGTGCAATACGAAGAGTGCAATATTTGACACAATATCCCTTCAAAGTGTAAAATAAAGGTTTGTGATCTGTTATCATAGTGAAACTTCTACCCCACAAATAAGAGCTGAATTTTTCAACTGCCAACAAACATCCTAATAGTTCTTTCTCAATGACTGAAAACAACATCTCATGTTTCCTGAGACTGCATGAGGCATATCCAAGTAGACCTCCATTACTTGCATCTACTGTGGCTCAACATGGTAACCGTGGATCAAACTGTTTAGGTGCCTGGGGACTGGTTACCTATGCTTTCACCCAATCAAAGGCTTTAATACAATTAGAATCCCACACAAAAGGTACTGGTTTGCTCAACATGTTAATAAGACATGCCATGTGAGTAGAATAATCCGATAAAAATTGTGCATGAAACTCACACAGACCGAGGAAATATTTTAAACCAGATTTGTCAACCGGCGTCTCAGCTTGTTGAATTGCCTGAGCTAAACCCATTCGAGGGAGAATACCATCCTTGGATACCACATGTTCGAAATATTCAACTTAATTTTGTAAAAATTGACACTTATCTTTGCGTAGGACAACCGCTTTATTTATCGGAACTTGTATCACCTGTTCCAAAATGGTCTCCTCCTGCTGCTCCATAATCCTCTGAAATACAGACACTCCGACGTAAGACTGAAGGATATCTGACAATATTGGAAATTTCCAAAAGGAGAAACAAATGCTGTCAAATGTCTGGACTCCTGATCAGATTCAACTTGATGAGACGCCAAGGCTAAATCCAACTTTGTGATCCACTCAGAACCATCCAAAACCACTAACAATTCAGTTATCTTGGGCAAAGGGTGTGAGTCAACCCGCAATTACCTATAGAGACTGCGTAAGTCAACACAGACCTTCATTGCATTTGTACACCTCTACAAGGGGAGATAGCCACAAATATCTCAATA
Organism: Calotriton arnoldi; assembly: GCA_963921515.1. Taxonomy (NCBI): domain Eukaryota; kingdom Metazoa; phylum Chordata; class Amphibia; order Caudata; family Salamandridae; genus Calotriton; species Calotriton arnoldi. Next base: position 874,445 of record CAWUFW010005494.1, read on the forward strand.
TGCTCAATAATACCATTGGCACATACGTTCTCTAGCTTTCTCTAGATTAGATCCCACTAGAATGGTACCCCTCTGGCTTTACCCTTGACTGAAATGGCATTCTCTTTCACTTTTCTGCTGTGTTCGAAGCTCACTATCGTACCAAGATCCAACATAGATTTTGGAAAAAATTCAGCTTTGGAATAACAAGTACTTATTCTTTATCTCTGGGACAAAGAACTATGCCAAACAAACCCTGGTGATACCAGCCTAGAGTGTTCAGATCCTTCACAGCCACATAAATCTTACCATAAAAGTACCTCCCTTTAAATTCAAGGATGTCCTTAAGGAACCCATCCAGATCATTTTACACCTGCCTTCATATGACACCAGTGATCTGTCAGGAGGCTGTAAAACTTTATTATTCTGGACCTCATTAAATAGCTTGCCTGTAAGCATGGTTATTCTTGCTCCAGAGTCAACTCACAAATTCACAACTTTGTCCCCAATTTTTATGTTACAATATAGGTTCACACATTTAGTAGGATTGCCAGAATGTTCTTGTCATCTGTAACCACTACCACCATATCCTGCAAATCATGCTGGATGGAGTCTATGCAACCTGTGTCAACATCACTTTCCCATACAACAGATACTTAGTTTACATGAATTTTCCCTCTTTGGCACACATTAGCAAAGTGACCTACTTTGCTGCAAATTCTGCATGTTCTATTTTTTGCAGGACATGCCTTACCAGCTCTAGTATGTGTTGGGCCCCCATACAGAAAAATAAATGATTTTTGTTTTGGAAAATTATTTTGTAATATCATTTATTTCCTTAGTTGGTTTGTCACCTTTTTGAATGACACAGACATTCTCAGACTGCTAGTCTCCTAACTCTATTACCGTAATGTGAGATGTTTCCATGCTCATAGCTACACGTAATGTCTCTTGTAGAGACGGATTACCCATACGCGACAGTTTTTGTTGAATATCTTTGTCATAGCAGTGACCTACAAACTGGTCTCTAACCAGTTGATATGTGTATTCGCCAAACTGACAATCTGCAATTAAGTGTCTAGGGCTTTAATGTATGAATCAACACTTTCTCCTGAAGTTTTTGACCTTTTGAAAAATGTATGCCGTCACACCACCAAACGTGGCATTTCATCAAATCTGATTTCTAATTTCTTAATAATTTCATTATATTCATCAATCTCTTCTTCTGGATTCATCACTAATTCTGGAAGATGCTTAAAGATAGCTCTTCCTTCAAAACCCATAGAATGCAACAATAGCCATCATTTTTGTTCAGGTCTAAATCTTTGTGCACCTGTGGCTCCCAAATAGGTTTCAAAAGCATCAAGCCACTGTCACCAGCATATAGCTGCATCTCCTGGACACTCCCAAAATGATGGAGGATTTACTGCTTGCATGTTAAACAAATCCAACAAAAACTGTTAAGAAAATCAAATATTAGCAACTAGTTCCCACAACTTGTGATCAAATTCATAAGTGATGTCATGAGTGATGTCACTGACCATGTCATGAGTGATGTAATATGTGAGGTCATAAGCAGTGCATTGAGAGGGCCTAAGTTATAGTTAGCTCAGGTAACTATAACAGCTGAATTTCACTGGTTCTCTAACAGTGAAATCTGAGTTTAACTATAACGTCCCTGTAACCTTTGGCTTTTTCAGGAAATTTCCAAGGTTCTTTTTATTCTATTTTCTAATTATAACGTCCCTACAACCATTGTTTTTTTCAGTGAATTTCTAAGATTTTTCAAATTCTATTTCCTAACTATAACGTCCCTGGAACCTTTCTTTTTCAAATGAATTTCTATGTTTTTCTATCTATAGTTGCGTTTGCAAAGTATTGAAGAAAGGGGGCAGGGCCTCTGACCAGTTCTCAGGAATCCTGCTGTGTAGGACTTACTGGAGGTAACAGGAGGGCTTGTTGGCCCCCAAGTGCAGTCAGTATCCAAGAGAACTTCATCCCCTAACCAGCAGTGCGCCAGGAAGCATGTTTGCAGAGTGATGGAGAAAGGGGGTGGGGCCTCAGACAAGCTCTCGGCAATCCCGCTGTGTGAGACTTACTGGAGGAAACAGGAGGGGTTGTTGGCCCCCAAGGACCCTCAGCAGCCAAGGGGACTTCATCTCCCAACAAGTTCTGCACCAGGAGGCCCTTTTGCAGAGTGGTTCAGAAAGGCGCGGGGCCTCCGGCACTTTCCCCTGCCGGTGTTTTTTAAAATTATTCTTTTTTAGTAGAGGAGTATCCCCTGGGGCTAGTCCTTTTTGCACTGGGGGAGGGCCCCGCCCCTCCCCGGACCGATTTAAGCCCCAGGAACCCCCACCCCCAGGGTCCTGGCGTTTTTAGTTTTTATTGTTTTCTAATGGGATATTTCGACCTGGCATATTTCGGCCCCATGGACCCCATCCTCTGGGGCCCAACCTTTTCTTTTTTTTAAATTATAAAAGATTAGTGGGGCACGCAGCTTCCCTCCCCGGCTGATTTTAGCCCCAGGGACCCCATCTTCTGGGGCGCATCCATTTAAAAATAGGGGAGGGGGCTGCGTAGACCCCATCATCAGCCTGACTTAAGCCCGGGGACCCCATCCCTCAGGGCCCGGCATCCAATGTGGGTGCCTTGGTCCTGTCATGTCTGTTAGGGACCACGGGGGGAGCCTCCAGGCCCCTGCGGTCCCTGCCAGCTCCCTGCCTCCTGCAGGAGCCAGCATTGCTTTCAGACATAGTGAGTTGCTAAACATGCAGCTCCCTGTATCTGAAAGCAATTCTGCTTCGCTTCCAGCAAGCGAGAGCATTTCTGAGCTCTCGCTTGTTGGAAGCTTGCGTTTGCTGTGACTTGGCTGGAGTGGTAAAGCTCCCGACAAACCACAGCAAACAGCTATGCAGCGAGGGTGGGCACCTGGGACATAGCAGGAAACCCCCTCCGTTGTTGGAGTAGGGCCTGCCCCGGGGAGGTTGCGGTCCCCAGGGCCGAAAACGGCCCAGGAGGGGGGCACGCAGCCCCCTTCCATTTTAAAAATAGATTTTGGCTCCAGGGAAGTGGTGAACCACTGGGCCCAGGGAGGGTCTGTGAGGCCCCCCACCACATATTAAACAGCCCTGGGGTGGCCCCAAGGGCATGGGGGTCTGCAAGGCACCCTGCATTGTTTAGTTTTAGCCCTAGGGAGGTGGCAATCCCAAGGGCTGTGGGAGAGGCCATAGGGACCCTGCATTAATTTAAACAGTAGGCCCAAGGAAGTGGCAGTCCCCTGGGCGGGGGGTCCACAAAACCCCCCTTCCCCATTACTTATTAAATAAGCCCTGGTGAGGCGGCGGTCCCCGGGGAATGGGGGGTCCACGAGACCCCCCCATTGCATTAAAAAAACAATGGCCGCAAGCCCCTGGGACCTGGCAAACCCAGAGGCTAAACAATAGCTCTGGGATCCACCAAGAGGCCTAGGAGGTCAGTGTATTTATACCCTGCCCCCTTCTCTGATTTTGTAACGTTTCCTCTGGGACTGGGCTGAAGCTGAGTCCCAAGATGGCTGCCAACACTTCCTGGTTTGAAGTGTTGCCAGCCAATCAGATTTGAGCACGGGGACTGTTGGAACCTCGGAGGATCTGCGGCCCTTTAGCTGGTTAGCGCTGTTGAAGAGGAGCAGGAAGAAAAAAATGCGATCAAGAGAGAGCACACAAATAACTGCCTACTGCGGGAGAAGCATGACTGTTATGGGCCTCACAGAAACAGGAAATGAACACCAGAGGCCCTGCTAGAGGCAAAGGCCGAATGCTAAGTACGGGCGGGGACCTGCAAAGAAAAGATTCTGCTCGCAAGTAACGTGAGTAACACGTGTGAACTAACAATTCAAACCAAGATAAACAGACCAGCACACTTAATATAGCATTAAATACAACGATAAAATAGCAGGTATGGTACTTATCTGGACTGCGAGCAGCAAGAAAAGAGGGTTTGTTGCTCTCACTCAAGATAAATATGGAGATGTCCGACATCCTACATGCTGTTCTATTATGATGTCATGATGGTAGTTTTACTCCCAGGGTTTTCTGGGTAAAGTAGTTTTTTCTTGTCTTGGCTGCTGTTTAATAAATGCAAGAATAGTAAAGCATAATATGAGCCTACGGTCTTGTGATAACATTTCAGAGAAGTACCCAAAAGCAAATTATGCAAATTTCACACACCCCTGGATCGGTGTAGGATGAGGTCCGGCTGAAGCTTTTGGTTTTGGCAGGGAAAGGTCTTTTGCCAGCCTGGTCAAGATTTATACGTCTGGACTTAGCTCAGAATCCTCCAGCTGACAAGGTTGTATCTGATGTGGAGTTCCACAAGGCTGTATACCTTCTCATAGAGGACCAGCTGAAACAGATTTGCTGCTGTAGAGAAGCTCCTTGTGGAAGAAACCGGTTTCTTCAGCCCAGTGAAGTCACACTCTGGTCGGATTGGCTCAGATGGTTGGTCTCAGTCCTACTACTCCTGGATGTCCAAAACCTTTTCTGTATCACAACTTTCCAGAGATTGCAGCAGACGTCTAGTTAGACACAGCCAAGTGTCCCAGGACCTCAGGGACAGTAATTAGGAGGTAAGGCTCAATCAAGTGTAGGCTGCTACCAGGGTTCCATCCAGGTACAGGTGGAACTGTTTAGCTGTGCATTTGCAGTAAGAGCCTCTTGTTGTTTGGTGTTTCCCTGTAGCTTGAATAGGAGGTCAGTCATATGACCCTTGGAGTCCACTTCCTTGTCCTGTGTACTTGAGGAAGAGCAGGATCAGTCCTTCAGGGCTGTTGCCAGGTCTCAGACAGCAGGTTCAGTCCTCTTATGATCTCCCACAGGTCCATTAATGTTCTGAGGAGGGTACTGTAGATGCCACATGTATGCCTGGCATCAGCTTGTGGTTGTGCATGATTCCTGGCTCCAATCTAAGCAACAGGGTAAAAGTTCCCAAGGATTACCCTACCCACTTTTGCAGCATTGTTTGTGACATGCAAGACCTAGTTGAAGTTAATTCAGTTCCTGAGCACTGCCAAAATGCTCATCATGCTGGGTATCCGAAACACCACCCCACATCCACACCTCTGTCTCTGCTCTGGTAGCAGTTTTTCACACCTCAATCAGGATTGAGCACTCAGAGCTGCAGCTAGAGGCTAATTCAAATTTTCCTCCTGAGACTTTAGGCATGAAAAAGGTATCTTTCTAAAATACTTTTTTCTTTATTTATCTCAGTGAATTTGGCTTTGAATAAAAATTACAAATAGTCCACAATTAACTTTCTAGCTGTTTCCTAGCCAGAGATACCCTTATTAAATTTAGTATTGCATTACAGTGTTTTCTTGTATATCAGCCAGTCTTTTTGGGCTTTTTCACTGCAAGCACATGTTTAACACCTAGGCCCAGATTTACTAACATTTTGCATTGTGGTTGTGCCACTTTTTTGGCGCAGCCACAACTCAAAATGCTATTTGAGATTTATAAAGCCACGCAAGGACTGATTTGTGACACCTCGCGTGGCTCTGTAAAAACAAAAGTGAGTCACGTTGTGCTACACTCTGCCCAGTAGATTTTTAATGCAAATCATGATTTACTGAGTCCTTCCATGCTGAGCGTTTGCCTGGGGAGCAGAGAGAACCAGTGCGCCTGCCACCGTAATCGCCGCAGCCCTTGCCCTTCATCATCATCGTTGCTGGGAGGTAGGAAACTACACCTCCCAGCATGCTTTGCGGCAGGGACGCCGCGAGAGAGAGCGAAGGATGCGCCAGGAGGTGCTTTAAAAAAGACTCAGGGCTCCCGCGGCGCGGGACACACGCGGGCGTGCCCGTGCGAAGCCTGTGCCAAGGGCGGGCCCGTCTGCGCCCGTCAGAGCCCGATGGTGGCTGGGCTGGGACCACCCCTCTAATATTTATCTGATGGGGCAGGAATACTAAAGGTACTGTTGATTCCACCTATTCTCTGGAGAGCCATACAGTTTGGTTAGCTCTCGATTTAATTGTCCTGACTTTTAGGCTGTTATACTTGGACATTTTTAACTTTGGATTACAATGAGTAAGAAGAGGGGTTGCAAGGAAAAGCAAGGGGGTGGACATGTTGGGACTTTGGACGCTTTTTTAACAAGGGCGGAGTCTGTCCTTGCTCACGAAATCGAGCTAACTGAGAGAAGACTTTCTTTGGATTCACTAATTGCACAGAAACGTTCTTCTTTAGGAGGGCGAGTTTTAGCCACTGAGTCTTCGATTTCTGGACAATCAATAAGTGAACTTGGGACAGCCATGGCCATAGCTCCAATGCCGAGTTCATCTTCCCCCATTGATATTACATCTGAATGCTGTACAGTCAACCAGGAGCAGTTAGCTTCTCTAAACCCGGAGAGTGGTAACCCTGTACCAACGACCAGGAAGAGAAAGGGAGGAGGTCCTTTAAAGCAAAAAAGTTTGAAAAAGCCATGCAAGGAGAAAATCACTCAGAAGAGCACTGGGTATGAGGAGTTGGACTCGGGGCCCTTCTTACATCTAAGATCTATAAGAAATACAAGGTCAAAGGATATTATGAGCAAATCTCATTTGGTGAATGATCATGATTATGACGCGGACTTGCTGAAACAAATAGAAACTATGGTGACTGTACTTTTAAATCCTATATTGCATAAATGAACCATAATGGAGCAAAAGTTATCATCCTTAGAGGTCTTACGCTCATTGATTCAAGCCCCCCCCTAATATTATTGAGTCAACTGGGGAAGTGAGGGTGATCCCTCAACCAGGTAGAGTGTCTTCTGGGGTAACTAATAATATAGGAAGTCATGACCCTCAACAACCAACAGGGTTTCCTACTTACTCGGCGGGCTCTGTTCAAGAATCTGCCAATCTGACGAGACCTATTGTACATAATAACTGTCACCAGATTTCTAGTCAAACCACCTTTGGAGTACCTACTCATACTTATGGCTACACCCGGTCAAGTACCGAATCTCAAGTCTTTAATGGCACTGTGAACACCCACTCCACTTCGGTCCATCCCTTAGGATTACCCACCCGGGTTTTCCCGGTAACCGATTCTCTTAATGTCCAACCGCCTGTAAACTCTGCCTCTTTAGAGGGTAAAGCTCTAGCTCCCTGCACTGGAAGGGGGGTTTCTCAAGTTTTAGCTGAGGATTTGAATGCTAAAGGAAGACTGGATCTTACTCCCGCAGCCTGCCCGTATGTTATAGTTTTGGCTAATGTACCAGAACTAAAAGAAGATTTATTAGAATCTACGGAGCAGTTAATCCATAAGGCTCAGCATTGGCTTTCCAAGTGCACGAGGGATAATTTTAATGTATACAAACATATCATCATGGCAAGGAGGGTTAACTGGGTTGGGAGAGCATCTATTAAAGGAGACTGTATTGTTCTAAATTTTGATAACCATCACATAGTGGGTGACCTACTAGCTATGTTACCAAGCACTCCTTCACTTTTTACTGAAATTTGTGCCCTTCCGCTAGGTTTCTTTTATAAACCTGTTTTTTTTTTACCTCAGACCCCTTTTCTTAGAGTACATAATGCCTGGAAGCCTTTTCGCCTTCCATGTAACCAGCCTATTTTTCCCTCTATTTTACCATTACCCCTTAGTAATAGATTCATTGCATTGGAAGGTATGCCTGTGTGTGACTGACTGTATGAGCTGAGCCCAATAGATAATGATGCTGGTAATATACCTATGCAAGAAGGCCCTACTATGCTCTCCGCTCCTTCTGTAACCTCTCAACTAGAGCCAAATATGCAGGTGGATTCTCCGAATTTGCCCCAGACAACGATACCCTTAGAGAATAGCTCAGACTCTGTTGCAGTAATCTGTTGGAATATTGCTGGATACAAACAAAAAAAGTCTAATATGGAATGGTTGTCTCTGATAACATCTAAAGATTTAATATGCTTACAAGAGACGTGGGAAACTGACCCAATATATCTGAATGGGTATCGTTCATTCTTTACTCCTGCTATACCCTCTTCAGCTGGTCGTGCAAAGGAAGGTTTACTGACCTTACTTTCTAATAGTTTTCCTCTAAAAGTGAAGTCCTTTTCAAATATATCTCCATATTATCATACTATTCTCTTAGAGTATCGTGTTGATCAATATTGGCCACTTATTAATTTTTATAATAATAATTTTGGTGGCAATCATGCAGTTTTATTGGCCTCTTTAGAAAGAGACATTGCCAATTTGCAGAAAGTATGTTCTAAATCCTGTGATTTAATCTGGCTTGGGGATTTCAATGCTCACCCTTGTGACAAGATTAATAGTTCAGTGTGTGGGTTGGTAGATGATGATGGGGAGTGTGTCCCTCATTTTAGTCACAATGATTATGGTAGTGGTTTAAATAGACTTCTAACTATAAACAATCTTGTGTTTTTAAACACTGCTGAAATGGAAACTGGTCAGTTAGGATTCACTTTTTTTAGTCGTTCCTCTTTTTCCACTCTTGATTATGTTTTGGTTTCTGACTCTATAAGAAAACTTTTTACTCAGTTTGAGACTAATTTTTATGCTTTTAGTGACCATGCTGCAATCACTTTCTCTATCCCCTCTTTAGTGAAAAGGGAATGTTCACCTAAATTGCATATAAATCCAGTAATAGCAAGGGAGAATGGAATTGTTCTGAAATGGGAGAGAGTTGATGCAGTGAAGTTTTTGGATAATTTAGTCTCTAAGCGAGTAGCAGAGATAATGGTATGCCTAGATCCTCTATCTGATGATGATATGGTCACAGCTTTTGAGCAGATATTACTGGAAGTTAAGATGAATTTAACTCAATCCATACGCAATGGACACCATAAAAAATATAACTGGTTTGATGAGGATTGCGAAAAACCACTTAAAAATCTTCATGTGGCTTTAAAATCTAAACCTCGCAACTCATCCTTGGTTAAATCATTGCGACAGGCTTATAAAAAAGCAAGGGTATCGAGGCTGAAAGCCCTAGAGATTTACAGCACTAACCTGCACCAACTTTGGTGAACCACTACAGCTAAAATTCAAGTAAGCAATCACTGTGAACTGCATTTACCATAATGCTAAGGGGCGAACTGTGCTGGGAGGTGAGGCAGTGTGCTCCCACCCCACCTTCTGTTTGAAAAGGCTCCCTTGAGCCACTGAGCTGACGAGCTTTTGGAGATGCACCTGTGTGCCAGAGAGAGGTACTGAGACCTGAGAGACTGTGGCAGCCTTTCCAGCAACCCCAGAAGGAATTTCGTTTTTTAGCTCTACTGATGAAGGATAATATCCAGAAACACATGTGTCTAGAGATTTACAGCACTAACCTGCACCAACTTTGGTGAACCACTACAGCTAAAATTCAAGTAAGCAATCACTGTGAACTGCATTTACCAGCTAAGGGGCGAACTGTGCTGGGAGGTGAGGCAGTGTGCTCCCACCCCCCTTCCATCCCTCACTTGTTAAACTACCTATGGCTTCCTATAGCATAACAATCACCTAATATCTATCATAGATTAAATAAATAATCAAAATACTGTACGATTTCATCCAGAGCATTAAACATTAAAGAAGAACCAAACAAATATTTTGCACATACAAAAATTAATAAAATTTAACAGATTTTTTTCCCACCCTGTAGCATACTTTAATGTTGATACATTCCAAAATTAGAGATAATAGGTCTTGTGTATTGTGGATCTGGAGCGCTCTAAAAATTGGTGAAAGCATTTTTTTCCTTTCAATTGTAAAAGCACTACAAAACATGAAAATATGGCATCGAATTAAAGTGCACTGTGCGCCACATAGGGAGAGATTCTTATTTTGGAGGTCCATGATAGAACTCAAACTGCTGTATTTCCATTTTGTAAATGATGGCACCTGACCTCTAAGCTTCAATATACAGCGCCAGGCATTTTGTGCTGTCATGTCTTTAAAATAATGTTGTAGCTTACCTTTAAGCTGAGAATGTGTTAAATATGCATCCTGTTGTCTCTATCTACGGTCAGTTATGTTGAGTAGTTTCTTATTATATTTTTTATCTTATTTTTACTGAGATCCAGCTGCAGTTCATTATGATTAAGAGCCGAAGACAGATTTAGAGCCAGCAAGGTAGTACATAGGTTTACGATCCAACGATTTCCGCCCGTCAATTGCATTTGGCATATTAACAGATATCAAAATGAGCCCATTGGGGATGACCATAATTTCATGCCGTAGTTTAAAATTCTCTGCCAATATCTACACTTGAGGTTAACAAGGCCTACTTCCAGTCTAAGCGCACTGTTGATAGACCCTTTTGGGAGATTCAACCAGAGTTTCTATATTACCATTTCTACTCATTGTAGGTGCAGTATATCAGATTCCACCATAATTTCAGAGCTGTAAAGTAGTAGACTTACGATTTTTAGGGTATACATTTCTTTCAATTCCTCAAGAGACTTATGCCCCAGGGCGGAGTTCAGTTTCTTCAAAGACCAAGCAACGGCCTTTGCCCTCTGCTCCTGAGAAACCATGTGTGAATTAAAATGATTATTTTTTAAAAGTATGCCTAAATGTTTATAGTCTTTTACAACCTCCAGTTTGTTGGTTCTGATCCACCATTTAAGGTTACCTCGCTTAATCCTTGACTTTGAAAATATCATTACCTTTGTTTTTGCGAATTAATTACTAAATCATTAAGCTGACAATAAAATGTAAAAGCATCGAGATGCTTCTGAAGGCTCAATAGGGTATGATCCAACAAGATTGCATCTCCGCATAAAATATTGTTGGAACCGGCTCCATTCCTAGTTTTGGGGGAAATGTACATATGAAGCTCAGATTCGAAGGGATATCAGCGATATATAAGGAAAAAAGCAATGAGACCAACATACGCCCTTGGCGTAAGCCATTCGGGGTGTACAACTTCCTTGTTAAGGCTCCATTACTTCCCTGCTCAACTTGGGTCCAGGAACCCTTGTGTAATTGTATAATCAGTTTCAGTAGTATATTCCAATAAAAAAATTTGACCAGAGTTTACCTCAGTTGATCGTTTCAAAAGCGGTCGATAGGTCTATATATGCTGCATAATTTGCTTCTTTTCTTAGAAACTGCTGCGCTGCAACTGAAGCTCCTTGTTTAGTTTTATTGCCTTGCACCTGCTCCTTTTTAATTATTCATTGTTGTGTTGAATTTGATGCTCCAGATTAGCTGTAACGTGTCGCTTTAGACGGCTCTTAGAAGCTTCAAGTCAGAAGCCGCTAGGCCTGAGGGGAACCAATCAGCCAGAGAGGGGCGAACCCTGTTGTACTCCGTGGGCTCAAAACACCAGCTACAGCGTTGACGCGGTGTTAGAAACTGCCGCACTGCAACTGAAGCTCCTTGTTTAGTTTTATTGCCTTGCACTTGCTCTTTTATTATTATTCACTGTTGTGTTGAATTTGATGCACCAGATTAGCTGTAACGCGCCGCTTTAGACGGCTCTTAGACGCTTCCAGTCAGAAGCCGATAGGCCTGAGGGGAACCAATCGGCCAGAGAGGGGCGGAGCCTGTTGTACTCCGTGGGCTCAAAACACTGGCGACAGCGCGGACGCGCCGCTGGCGCACCAAAGGCAAGCTCGCCTGCGTCCGGACAGGGCCAGGGGCCAGTTACTATGCCCAAAAATGTACTTACATGTCCCAAGAATTAAAACATCTGGCCCCATAAGACAAGCAGCAGCTTGATCCTTTAGTCAAACACAAGCTCAATAGGCTAGATCTTTTCAAGCCCAGCCCAGAAATGGACACACGCCCTCTATGGCTTGCCAAACACTCAACGAGTCATAAGAATACTACTACCATAGTCAACAACCACCCAAAAAAAGGAATTAAATATTATATACCTAAACACTCGCTCTATGGTTAAACACCAGTTTGGAATATTTAACCTTGTAAATACAAATTCACCAGATATCTTATTCATGACAGAAAGGAGGGTTATCATTTGATAATTATTAGGCATTTCCCGGGACCCTTTTTTAAATATTGTTACACGTATACTCCCCTTCTAGGAATCTGATATTCTATTTGAGTGAACTATATCAGCAAACCGGGTTGTCAATGCTTGTGCCCATAGGCCGGGATTAATTTTCATTATGTCTGCAGACAACCCATCTAGTCCCTGGGCCCGTGAGCTCTTTAAATTCTTTATTATAAATGTCACATCCTTTACTGAGAGGATTAAATTTTATTCCTCTATTCTTAACATCATGGCATTCAGGCAACTATTTGATTCATTGTGAGACACCTTTTCATTACTTCTTTTATCCTTGGGACTATAGAGATCAGTAATGTACTCAACCCACTGCTCCTTATCAACTGAGGAAGCTTCTGTTTTTTTTATAGCTTCCATAATTTTTCCCAATAGTTTTTAAAAGGTTGTAGCTTTACCTCTGCGGAGAGCTGTAATAACTTCCGTCCATATAGACTCCTTCTCTTCCCATACAAACTTTCTAACTTCCTTCTGTACTCTCCCCTGAACAGCTTAATCTGCCTATTTCTGATATTAGGGTCTAATTTATAAGCCTCTCGTATTTTCTTATTTAAAGTTTTCTTAGCTTTCAATTTTTTTCTCTCCGACCCTGGATAAATTTGCCTCTGGTTATTAATGTTTGTAAATTTAACTGAAAATTGGTGAATATTATTTATCAGCTTATCATATTCTAACCAGTTATTATCCCCAGAATTTCCACTATGCAGCATTAAGAGGTTCTGAACCAACTGTTTTACCTTATTCTTCATTTTCACAGACCATATTATTCTACAACCGTTCTTACACTGGATATGGGATGAATTTTGCCACAATTCTCTTTCATTATACGACCAACTAAGTGTCAATAAAAGAGGCTGATGATCACTACCAGCTAAATCCCTAATAATCAAATCCTCAACTAAACAAAATTTCTCAATGGAGAGTATTGCATAGGCAAAAAGTGAGAATACCTTCCCATTATCAAACGTTGGCTTACCCAGTTGATCTCCTTTAGATCCTCAATTAATGACTATTAGACTATATATGTTTACTGTATCACCAATCTTCCTCCCTTTCACATCACTCTTTCTATAGATTATTGGCTGGGATGGGATATACAAACTAGCCTCCCTTTCCTCTTGAATTAAATCCCACAAGAAAGACCTGGGGATTTTGGCATTTAGGGCCCCACACAGCAATATTGTGGATTGGGGAAAGGAAATATTTATTTTATCTAAAATGACGGTCAGTTGTCGTGTTTGCTTATTCTGCTGGTTGTTAGGCAGGAAATATGTATTTATAGCAATAAAGGTTTATCTCTATTAATTTTAGACAGCCCTTTTGAGTTTGGGACTGTTATTAAGAAGTCTGTGAATTCCTTACACGTCCTCCTTGACCTTACATCTTGCTTTATAGACATTAATGTTCAAAGGCCGCCTGATGCCCTATCAAATTGCCCTTTCACCGCCTTTATGTCATGAACAGCAAAGTCATTCATCATTCATCACATCCAAGATTCCCATCTTTCCTTTAATATAGTCACTGTAATGTCCATGTCCCTTCATTTCTGAGTGAGCGACTGCCAGTTCCTTCTTAGCCCTGCTATATTCCATGACATACAGCCTATCAAATCATCATTGCCTTTTCCAAGGTGGGTATTGGGAATCCAGTTTTCACAATTTATTGCCATTGCAATCCAATTCCAATCATCCTTTTCCAATGTTTGACTATTATTGCACTCCATACATACATATATCTTCCTTGATCAGTCTGTTATCACGATTCACTCACAAACACCAGTGGTTTGTTTCACATCGTTCTGGGCATTGACCGTACTTGGGACATTTTCTAGTTGAGAAAGATGCCCCTGACCTTCGTTATGCCTTTGGTCATCTTTTATGTTTGAGGCAATATTCTCATTATTTTTATAGACATCACAGCCAGAGCATCTCAAAAAATTAATTTGCTCTAGAAACAGTTCAGCTACTAATCAAGTGGAAGTGTATCATGGCAATGCGCACCACACAATCATTGAGTTTGGGCAACGTGACCAGGGAGTTATCTTTGGATGTTATCTTTGATAATATTGGGAGGGATGAAAAAATTGTCAGAATTCGTGATTGATTTAGAAGTGAATCCTTTCGTCCGTGACCAAAAATGTCTACCAACAACACCATTCTATCATCTATTTCAGAACATCCATGCTTCTTAGCATTACCCAAACATTCCACTACACCATAATCGGACCTTCATTCTTGATTACTAATTTAGGTGGACGATCAATTGTTTCCCTGGTATAAAAGAGTTGTTATTCAGTTGCTCGGGGGACACTCCCACTAAGATATCCTCAGACCTCCCATCCAATGCAGTTACATTTGCCTGATTCTTTGCACTTAGGCCATATGTTTTATCCTTTTCTGCCACTCGGTTATCAAACATTTACGATGAACCCCCTCGCATACCACCAACTTTACTTCTCTCAATTTCACTTCACCCAAAGAATGCAATTCTAATAATTTTCCTGCCCGGTTTCGTTATTCCTCCTTTAAGACATTTTATGAGAGTTCTTTTTTTGGTCTCTACTCCTGCCACTGTTCTTTTGGAAATTGAGAAGGCATTCTCAACCTTTTGTTCTTGCCCCTTCTTCACTTCAAAGTTAACAGCTTCACTTGAGCCCTCAACATCAATATCCTTAACAATTAATGCTATGCAGGGCTCACATTTAGCCCCTGAGCCTTCAGCTTGATCCTTAGGGTAATCACAATTCAGGCGGGGGGGATTTAGCTATATCTACTGCTTTTTCCAGTACAGCTATTTGCGAGTTTGTCAGGCTAGATTCTTGCACATCGGTTTTAGAGTGAAATTGCTGACTGGATTTATTAATTTGTGAATTGATTTAACTGGCTTCCTGTGCATGGAAATTGGGGGCGTGTTGCTGTATGCTGATTTTAAACTCTTAATTATTCACCACTTGGTTCCTGACCTCAAGGTTTATGAGATGTTGCAATATTAACAAATTTGTATCTCTACTATGATCGATATCAGTGACAAGTCACACTAGCAACAGGGCTATGGACTCTAGTGTTACTTAAAGACTGCAGCCATTTGGCGTTAATTGGTATCTCGCCCTCTTGTAGGCCTTGCGGGCCTTTATCTTGGAGGAACTCCCCCTCCTTTCATCTCCTGCTCGCCCTCCCTACCTATTTTAGTAGCCAATTCAAAAACGTCTTCATCTTGTGTGGAGGACAAGTCAATCAGAGATGGGAGAGAGAATCTTCTTGGGATACCATTTAGAAGTTTCTTCCTCAGTGATGGATTTACCCCTTCCTTTTTCATTTTTATAGGGCTTAAGGATCTTTCCCATTGTTCAATGCTCTCTGAGAGCATAGAGCATAATGGCATCTCATAATGGCCGATAAATCCTCGTTCGAGCACTCATTCAAGCCCGTTAACATGAACTTATTGCTTACCACATTATATTCGTCATAGTCCTTATAGCCAGCCTCAACATCTAGTGGGGACACCTTACATGCATCCTGAGACATTGTATCTAACCCCCAATCTAACCCTATTTCTGTGTTTTCAGTGATTTGCTCAAATAACTCTTTTAGCTCAGGTTGGGATGCTATATGTATTACAGTGTACTTGCGCCTGCACTTCTACCTACACTCCAGTCCTTGGCCTCTTCTCAATACTTAGATCCTGACTGATCTAATCCACCAGACCGGACAGCTCTAAAACAGATATTCCTGACCAGTCTCAAATGGAGTTTATCACCCAGTGCTGCTGCAGGTTTTGTGGCTTTTTTTAATTTTGAAGCTGCGCTAAGTTCTTGGGATACTAAGTCACCTTCTTCCAGCACCTCCCTTAGACAGCTATGAGTCTTGATTTGACTTTTTAAGAGGGGCATTTTATTCACCACCTTGCCATTATTCACTATAGTTGTTAAATATTTCTTAATTGTATTCTTTATAAATCTTAAATGGTCAGGCTTAGGACCCAATTCTTTCTTCGTTACTATTCTAGAGCTCAATATTTGCACTGGACTCCGTGAGAATAAGGCCTTCTTTTATTTCCCATCACTTCACCCAGTTTAGTAATGTCCATCATGCCCACCACCCAGCGCCTTACCGGTCACCTAGTTCACACTAAACAAAATATATATGTTTAAGCAAGCAAACAGTCAACCAATACAGCCAATAACTTGTAATCAATATTCAAAAGTAAAAAAAACATATCCTAATATCCAGGTATTTCAAGCAAGGTGTGAAAGGGTTAAGACGATACTCAGCAACTCAATGACACTAAAGCTGGATACATGTTTGTAAGTTTTCAAAAGTCTGAAATGTGCTGAGATAGATTCTCAATTAGTTTGCCCAATAACGGTCACTCAGTAACTTCGGAACCCTACCGATACTGGTGAACTGCAAGTCGCGAATGAACAGGAAGGGACCCACTCCTCGCAATCACTGTCACACCTCTGCACTAGCTCCTACAGAAATAAATCTGGGTATGATGTAGGTGCCGATGACTAGCCACCCGAACCGCCTGGAACCAATATCAACTAAGCCCGAGTCCAAAGTCCTCAGATGGCAAATAAAGTCTAAAGCAAATATGCTAAAAACATCCGCACAAACACTGCATATGCTGTTTGCTTATAGCTAGTCTTTTTCACTTGCCTTCACCCTCGCATACTCTCGAGCTGTCCCGCTTCCACCACCTCAATCTATTGCCGTTCCTCCGACCACCAGTTACTCCTTCCTCATTTACTCATATCCTGTTTGTGAAGATTTTCCTAGGCGGGAATGCCTCGAATATCCACCAATATCCACCAAAGCCCAATGTGGACCCCCCAGGGGGAGCGATCGCCCTGCCCCACGCTCTGCATGCTCCACCCTGCACCACAGAACACAGTGGCGACCGGTTACTCCCGGGGTAAAAAAAAAAGGCCAGCTGGAAGGCCTGAGTAAAAGGAAGGCTGGGAAGAGGGCTGAAAGCCCAACAGTTCGATTGAGTAGCTGGCCTAATAAGGTTTAGCTACTCTGCTCCGCTCTCATCTCTTCTTGCTCTCTCTTGCACTCCTGGTTCATCTTTTAGCAAAAGAGCAGCTAAATGAGCTACAGTCCGTAGCTGTAGTCCGGAATCCAAAACAAATTGAAAATGAATCCAAAACGACATGAGCAAACAAAAAGGTAGGTGAATGGAACGAGTCTGAGAAAACAGACCTCAGTGAGACAAGCACGGGCAGCGGCGGGCACCAGCATTTAGCATTCAGCGCTCTTACAGAGAGAGGACTGAGCCTCTAAGTATTGTTTTTGTGCAGCAATGTCTCCCTTCCTGCACAAAAACACTACTTTCCGTCATTCAGGCACCCTTGCGTCGTGGCGCAAGGCTGTCTGCATTGACGCAAGCCAGCCACAAGTGCCCCAGCGTAGGTAGAGAGCTGAACAGCGCCATATGTTTGTAATGTGGCACTGTTCTGCTCTCTCCCAATTATGTAAAGTTGTGTTGTTTGGGATATACTTGAAACTTCTAACAGTCAACCACACCTACTACAGTTAATGTGAAGCTAGTATGCTGTTTAGAGAAAGTCTTGTGAACTTTTCACCAACTGGTAGGCAGAGACTATTGGAAACATGGTTCCTATGGACATGGAGCTAAAAGTGTATGAAGGGGGAGGGAACAAAAGAGACTGTAGTGTGAAACTGAGAAGCACACTGGTGTACAAAAATTGTCAGTAGGGAGTGTATGTCTTGTAATTGAGAATATTTTACAAAATGAAACAAAATAAAAGCATTAACATCAGATTGTGGAATGCTTTTCAGGTGTTGTATTGTATTGTATTGTATTTAGAATTTATAGAGCGCACTGTGACCCTACGGGTATCCTGGCGCTTGAGCACGTGGGATCAGTTATCCTAGAGTGTGATGACGGTTGCAAAGATAAAAACACTAAACTACACCCTGGGAAAGAGCCAAGTCTTCAGCTTCTTTCTGAATGGCAGCAGGTCATCTATCTGTCTGAGTTCGGCTGGGAGTTTATTTCACGCTGAAGCTGCTGCGATGCTGAAGGCTCTTCCGCCAGATCTAACTCTTCTAAACTTGGATACTCTCGCCAATTTAGCTGAGGAAGAGCGAAGATTGCGTGAGGGAGCATACCATTCAAATCTGCTCTGTAAAGGCTTGGGCCCAATGCCATGTAGAGCTTTGAAAACTATACACATTGATTTGAATTGTACCCTCTGTACAACTGGGAGCCAATGGAGCTCAGCCAAGGCCTGAGATGATGAGGACTGGCGAGATCTCATAAGTGCCAGCTTGGCTGCCATTGACTGAATTCTCTGGAGTTTCCCCATCAAATATTTAGGAGACTCCAGCAGCAAAGCATTACAGTAATCCAGTCGGCTAAGAATAATACTCCTTACTACCAGCGGCCTGGCCTGCTTAGGCAGCAATGGGAGAATTCTTCGTAGCACCCTCATCAGAGCAAAGCAGCTCCCGACTGTCTGGTTCACTTGGGACTCCAGGCTCAGTTTACAGTCAAAACTGATTCCCAGGTTACGAACTACCTTTGCCGGGGTCAAAGAGGCTGTCACCGGTAGTGGCCAAAACCCAGTAGGTAATGGATAGGGAACCTTCCCCACTGAACAGCACAGGATCTCAGTTTTTCCCCATTGAATTGCAGATAGTTGTTTTGAAGCCAAAGGGCTGTATCTTGCATACAATTATGAAATGTATCCAGTGAAAGTGCCTGATGGCCTTCCAGAGATAGAATCAACTGGGTGTCATCAGCATAGTTCACTAGACTAATATTATGTGACTTGATGACAGCCACAATAGGCCTCAT
The DNA here is from genome assembly GCA_963921515.1 of Calotriton arnoldi. Lineage (NCBI taxonomy): Eukaryota > Metazoa > Chordata > Amphibia > Caudata > Salamandridae > Calotriton > Calotriton arnoldi. The sequence goes on from CAWUFW010005494.1 coordinate 893,249, forward strand.
GTAGATATTAAATAGAATGGGGCTGATTGCAGACCCCTGTGGTACCCCGTGCTGGACTTTCCTAAACTTAGATTGATATGGGGGAGAGCAACCGCCTGTTCTCTATCTGAAAGATAGGATTGGAACCACTTCAGTGCTAACCCACTCACAACTACTCTGGCAAGCCTGGCCAGGAGTACCGCATGGTTGACCGTATCAAATGCGGCGGACAGGTCCAACAGAATCAGGATAGTAGCTTGTCCCCTGTCCGCCCGCATTCGAAGATCATCCAATACGGTTACCAAGGCAGTCTCTGTCCCATGTCCAGGGCGAAAGCCAAACTGCACATCCTCCAGTTTACCATTAGCTTCTAAAAACTGAGAAAGTTCTCTGCTGACCAGTTTTTCTATGATCTTCACTGGGTAGGGCAGCAATGAAATAGGCCTATAATTCTTAGGACAGGCTGGATCTAATGAGTCTTTTTTCAAGAGAGGTGTGATCAGCGCTTTTTTCCAGCATACTGGCACCGTTCCACTCTCCAGAGATTGCATGCAGATCAGCCTGAGTGCAGGAAGAAGCTTTACTCCTAGAGTTTTCCATAATTTATGAGGTAGCAGGTCCAACGAGGAACCTGAGGACACACTAAGGGCTAGTTTAATAAAATCCTCCACTTGTGGTATTTCAAAATGGTCAAGACTATCTGAGGTCTCTGTCGTTTTCCACTCTTGTTTCTGGGAAGTACGATGATTCTCAGATTTCCCATTCTGAATCTCCTGTGTGGGTACATTGCTAGATTGTAGCCCTTTAATGATTTTACTTATTTTTTCCTCAAAAAACACGGCTAGCCCATCACAGAGAGTCTGTGTTGGGGAAATTTCCTTTTTTGTGCAGGTGGGATTAGTGATATCATTTACTATTTTAAAAATGCTCTTAGCACTATTAGAGGATTTCAGAATAAAAGCAGCAAAATATTCAGCTTTTGCTGTGATTATTTCTTTTTTATAAGTGGATATAATTTCCCTCCAAGTTTTTTTGTCCCCATCTATATATGTTTTCCTCCATCTCCGTTCTGCTAGCTTACATTCCTTTTTCAGATGTTTTAAATTGTCATTGTACCAGGGGGCAGAGGGTCTACCCCTTTTTATGATGGTTTTTAGGGGTGCTAACTGGTCAAGTTGCGTGATAATTTGGTTACAGAAATTCGAGTAGTTTTCATCCACCTGTTTACCTGCATCAAACGTACGATGCATGCGGGACTCAGGTAATAACATTGTCATACCGGCGAGTCTTGTCCAGTCCCTACCTCTGAAAGTCTTATTTTCCATCGGGATAGCTGTACTTGGTTTCGGGCAGACAATTCTGAATTATACTAAATAATGGTCAGTCCAGTCTACTGGCAGGATTGTACCCATCTCAATTAAATCTTTATTAGCGAAAATCAAATCCAGTACATGTCCCCCTCTGTGCGTGGGCTCTCTGACCCACTGTACCATGTTCATATTTTCGCATGTCTGAAGGAGGTTATGATATCCAGAGTCTAGACTTCCATTGAGCCATAAGTTGAAATCTCCTAAGACAAGAGGTCTTGAGTGGGTTAGCGCCATATTGCTAAGAACATCTGCCAAAGCACCCTGCTGTTGGGGACTAGCTACTCCAGGTGGTCTATAGCAAACTATTCCCGTCACTACATGTCCCTTAGGATCCCGAAGGGCAAATCCCAAAAGTTCGGAGCCACTCACTTCGTCAAAATCGACTGAGATGAAGTCCCATTTATCTTTAAAAAAGATACCAACCCCTCCTCCTTTCCCAGTCTGCCTAGGTTTGTGTATTGCCTTGTAGCCTGGAGGGCAACCTAGCCCCACCTCCAAGTCTGACCCGGGTTGTGTCCATGTTTCGGTCATAAAGAGGACCTCCAATTTGTGAGTGTCTATGAGTAATTGGACCTCCACCCCGTGTTTGTGCAGTGATCTAACATTGAGCATGCCACACGCAAGCCTGACCTCTTCAGTCGGCTTTACTTGCCTCCTGGGCAGGGCAGCCTCCTCTGCCACCATTCCAGACTCCCTTATTTCTCGCAGCTCCCTGCTTGTGTAAAAATAGCCCCTTTGTCCTTTGTCTAAAAGATCAAATTGGGCAGAATGGCTGGCGCTGTGCGCAGACGGTACGCGGACAAGCACAGACGGGCTTGCCTTTGGCGCGCCTTCGGTGCGCCGCCGGCGCGCCCACTGCGCGGTCGCATCAGCATGAGTTTAAGTACCTGGAAGCAAGGAAAAGCTAGAGCGCTGACCCGAATCACCGCGGGCTCGCTCTAACAGGCGAGCACCACCGGGTCCAAGCGCTATCACGTATACACAATAGTGGGGTTCCGTATGGATATGCCGTGGATTTACATGGGGGCGGGGGGGGGTGCTGAGTGTCACAGTGGGTATGTGAAAAACCTACCATATTGGTATTCTTTACAGGAAACATAGACAGGGTTAAAAATCATTTAAGAGTGGTATAACAAAATAAAAGATGAAAGGAAGTCTGTGTTTTGCTAAGCATAAGAGTATGAGTAAGAGCACATGGAGAAGGGTAGCCATTTTAGGAACTTTGCTAATGAGAGTGGAGGAGGATTGCCATAGTTCTGGCATGAGATTTGCAGTGGAAAATATATGTTAGCAGAAAGTACACTAAAAATTGGACAACAGCAAAGACATTTTACAGGTATGTTAATTAGGCGGTACTATAAAAAAGTGGGCTTTAAAAAGAAAAGTATGAGTGTATATAAGCTAAACGAAAAGCGTAGCTTCTAGACACTACAGTAAAAAGCAAAATAAAGGAAGCTTACATGAGAACATTAGCTAAAAATACAGTGAGAAGCTAAGGAGGAAGAGGAATTGTTATACTGTACATCTAGTTATTTTATTAAGCCCGTATGAATGAATGTGTTTGAAATTAGATGTGGGTGATTGCTTATAGTATGTAATTTAATAGAATATAATTTACACCCACTCACACAGTCAGGCAGGCACTTACACACATATATATATATACATACACACCCTTATTCATGCACTCAAACATGAATTGCAAAACTTGCAATTACGCCGATAATATCCAACTACTGTTCAAGCTTGATGACTCTCCTGTGCCAAAGCAAACCTTTCAACAAACCATGCTTTTTATCCCCAATTGGATGAACTGTAACAATCTTAAAATTAAAGCAGACAAAAGTGAGATCGTTATTACAAAAAGCAAGATTAATTATTGGAATGCCTCCTTCTGGGCTCATGATAGAATATATATCCCTTTACATCGACTGTGCTACAACGCATTCCATTACAACGCGGTCGTTACAACGACGCGTTGTTACAACGCAAACCATTACATCGCAATTCGTTACAACGACTTGCTGTAGGGGGCGCACTGGACTTGGGAATAGTATATTTTACTATTCCTACTCCAGTTTGTGCAACAGCACGGAAGGTGTTGGATTGTAAATCCAACACCTTCTGCTCCCTACAGCAAGTCGTTGTAACGACTTGCGATGTAATGGTTCGCGTTGTAACAACGCGGTCATTGTAACAACGCGTTGTAATGGAATGCGTTGTAGCGCATTCGATGTAAACGATGTCTCCCTCATGATATAGGAGACCCCCCGGTCCCCTATGAAATCCATAAAAAGCCTTGGTGTTCTTATCAATGGTGAGTTATCAATGAAGCCCCAGATAGGTGCAGTGATAACCTCTTGCTTTTTATTGCTCTGCACAATAAGGAACATTTCTGAGTTCCTCACCCCAGATGCTCTCATACAATTTGTAATTGCCTTGGTCATATCTTGACAAGACTATTCAAATTCTCTCTATGCTGGTCTTCCTAAGACTCTTCAAGGGTTCCAAATAGTTCAAAATCAGGATGCCCGTCGAATAGTTTGGCAGCCTAAACACAGTCATATCACCCCCTTATTGAAGGATCTCCACTGGCTTCCCATGGAACACAGAATTGTTTTCAAAACAGGCTGCATCATTTTTAAATATCCTGACGGTAAAAGTCCTGACTCCATCACTTCCCGACTTTTGAAATATACACCAAACAGGACACTGCATTCATCCTCTAAAAACCTCTTGTTGATACCGGACTTTAAAACAAGCATTTGCAATGCAATAGGTCTCGCATTTACGCGAGTTTGAGCTATTGGCATTGTAAATGTCAATGCCTTTTTTTATGTTTTGGTTTTTAAAACATAAATAAAAGGCATTGTCATTTTTTTTTTTTTACTTTAATAAGCGCGGCGCCGTCTTCACGGACACCGCGCTATGCAATGCAATAGGTGTTGCTTTTGGTATTGTAAATAACAATGCCTTTTAATTTTTTTAAAGACATTGCCATTTACAATGTCAATAGCTCAAAATAATGTGATTGCGAGACCTATTGCATTGTAAATGCTTGTTCTTTTCTGTGATGGATTCCAATAGAGTGCATGTATTTTCGAACTGTCTCCCTTGTGACGATCATCCCTGCAGTTCATGTTACTCACTATTGCCCGACTGCTTCTCCCTCCTGTGGTCAGCCGTGAGCTTCTTCCCATTGCGTCCCCCCACCCACGCCCTCTGTATTGCTTTCCCCAACCCCATTTTACTTTTGCTCCCAACCTTCCCCTTTCCCTTTTGTGTCCCCTCCATCCCTCCTCCTGGTTACATCTACAACCCTTCCCGGCTTGCTTCAGCATTATACCCATACTGCCCTGTGTTGCTTCACCGGTCCCCCACTCTCCCTGTTGTTTCCGCTAATCTCCACCATAAACCATGTTGCTTCACCATTCGCTCACACCCTTGCCATGTTGCTTGTTCGTTCCCCCACTCTCCCCTGTGTTGCACCCCCCCCCCGCTACCTGCTTTTAAGAAAAAAAGCTTTTGCATGTTTTATTTTCCATTTTCTGCTGTGGATCAGTAACTTAAAAGAAGACAAATAGAGCCAGTGTCAAAGGCTTTTTTAATCTTTAGCCATGCGGATGGTGTGCAGAGCACGGCTAAGAACCATTGACAAAGCCCATAGGCACATTACTGCTGGCAACCATGCATAATGTACTGAGGTGATCACTGGCAGTAACATTACATAATGTGGTACTAATGTAATCTTGTCTAATGTGGTCCCCATTACAACATTCTTAATATTAGTAGATCTCGATGAGTATCATTGAACAGATGTAGCTCTCATTACAGAAAAGGCTGGAGACCCTGCTGAAGGGTTTGGGGGCCCCTGAAGAGTCACAAGCGCCGCAGAGACTGCAGGGGCCTGTGTTGGCGTGTTACAGGGCACTGACAGGCCAGGACCCCGATATCCTATTTGGAAACAGGAAGCTACAACAATCCACTACTGTCCTACAACATGTGCAGTGCGCCGACACGTACGTTTAAGCCCTGCTTTGGAAAGTGCTTCCGGGTCAGACTCAGTAGTTTGACCTCTGACCCTAAGGTGGGCGGCTGTATCGGACTCCCGTGGCTTAGTGCATAAGTGATGCTCAGTAAAACCAGCCATATTTCTGCTCCACTCATTTTAGCGCATGTGTAGTTGTTTATAGCGCCCTCTTGTGGTTGCAAATCATAAATATGATTTCAATGGGACATGATCATTCAAATTTGTGTTTTATGGCATTGGTTTGATACCAAAAAGTTGCACACCGGAAGTGACGAAGTAGGCAAGCATGTAATTTCATATATTGGAGGGTCTGATGTATTTTAAAAGTGTGAACTATAGGTACGCCAAGTAACCTGGATTCATCTTGCCTGTACCAAACAATTCCTCCACTTCACACCCACACACTGCATTCACTCACTAAAGGGTGTTGCTCACTTTTTAGAGTAAGCAGAATTTGAGTTTCCGGAAGCATTTTGGCATCTGTCTTCTTATAAGAACCTCACAGTCAAACACCAGTATCCCAAAACTAGCTCGTCCCGATGACGTCTGACCCATATGAAGCACTAACCTATGTATCACTGCCTTTTTACCGGACCTCTTGATATTCAGCTCCCCACTCAGATACCGCTCGTTGGTGTGATCTTGAGCAAACCCCTTTCATCCTCTGCTCAGCGTTGCTCCGGGCCTAGTGCAGCAGCAGGGGCGTGGCTGTCAGTGGTGCAGCCGGTGCAGTGGCAACGGGGCCAAGGGGTGAGAGGGTGCCCAGCCTGCCGTGCAGTATGTTAGAGCCCGCCCGGAGGGTGGGTGAAGTAGGGTGGCGAGGCGGAGAGTCTAGGAAAAGTGAAAAATGGAGAAGAGAAAGAAAAGAGATGAAAGAAAAGGGAACTGTGGATGACAGAAAGGAGAGGAGTAGAGGGAACAGTGACAGAAAGGGAGAAGTGGATAATGATAATGAAAGCGGAAAGAGATGCAGAGGAGAAAAGGGAGCAATGGAAGGGAAAGGAGCCAGACATATGGACCTCAAGGAGAGCAGAGAGGAAGGAGGTAAGGACTGATGGCAGACTTAACAAGCGGGCGGCAGCCTCGTGGGTGCCCGAAAGACTGGCACGCGTGCCACCACCTGGTCAGGGAGGCACTGCAAACATCGGGGCTAAATGAGCACCTGTCTATGGAAAAGATGTTTCAGTAGGATCCCCAACAAGCGCGCAGTGGGAGCGTGTGAGAGCGCAATGGGAGCGGAGACACCATGCGCGTGCACATCACCTGTCCGTGCGCGCACATGGTTTGTCTCCCTTCGCGCACCAAACCCACAACAATAGTCTCGCCAAGGCGAAAGCAGCGCATGCGCTGCATTCGCTAGGCGAGACCTAAAAACTGAGAATAGGTGATTCCTGATTTTCTGTCCTTGCCCCCTGCATTTGGAGCTCCTTTCCTCTTGAGATACGAATAGCCTTGAGCTACAATAAATTCAGACAATCTCTTAAAAACCTGGCTTTTCCGGCAAGCATATTATTAGAGTTTCTCTTTGTCAGCAATCTGTTTGGTCAGTCCTCCTGTGCTACAGCATCATGAAACCAAATGGTGTACATGCGTTTAACAAATGTCCATTAAAAAAAAAAAAGTACCACAGTGAAAAAAAAGAGGAAAGGTTGTTGTTTTTGAGGAATGAAAAATACATATGAAATTGTGGCATGAGTTTTAGAGAAAGACTTTGTGAGAAACATAAATGTATGAGGCTGGTCCCAGAGTGATAGAGAGGAAGGTTTATATGTACTTGTAAAAGGATTTCGTACATAAAACATGAATCGCAACTGTGAATTTGTGGCATGCAAACGAAAATCACCATGGAAATAGAAAAAGGACTTATGCACCATCTCTGATAAATATGTGTTTAGCCAAAGGATTACATCAACAGAATGGTTTGTATAGTGGTTAATACCATGGAACAAGCTCCTTTTTGACAAGGGTTCAAACCCAAACAGGAGATTTTTTTTTTATATTGTTTTTCATTTACTTATACTTTCCCCAAATGGAAAAGGGTCCTTTGGAGATCACCCACTAGAACTATCTGCAGTTAAGCATAAAAAAGCATGTCAGAAATCTATGACATGCTATGGCACATGTCACAATAGTTGTGGCATATGCCACTTGCCAGAGTGACAAGTGCCACATGCCTGGAATGGGTTTCAACCCTTACTGGGGAGCTGACGGAGATTTCAGATAGGAGTACTGAGCTAAATTACAGAACGAGATGAGACAGAATATATTTATTTAATATGCAGCCCTATTGTTTATGTACAGCTCTTTTGTACAAAGCAGCTGCGAACATTATGACAGGTGGAGTGAGCAGAGTTGGCAACCGGTACGTGAGCAAGGTCGTGCTGGCCTATAGGGCAATCAACAATGCTTAATTTGAGCCGGTGGTTTCCAGGGCTCAGCACCGCTACTTAATTGTCAACACCAGCACTTGTGACAGTCCACCACAAGGGGGGGCTGTCTGGCTAGTTTAGAGATGACCACAACAACAGTTAATTATTAGTTCATTATACAATAAAAATTACTATTGCCTGCCATCCAAGCCATTCTTATAGCTTTGGCAGCCTGAAATAGTCCGAATTGGCAAACTTGTAGAAGTGTGATAGTAGTTGTGCTGTTACTATCATTGGAAGCATGGCAGGGGCAATGAGGTGCAAGCTGCAGTGGCCTCCTGATGAGAGATCTGGCACTTATTTTATTTTTCAAATCAAACACTGGCTATCAGGCAGTACCTGATGGGCTGGTATGACAGACTAGTCTGTGGGCTGTTTTGTAGCATATTGAGGGCCGGTTTTATGGCCAGGTGGGCCGATTTTTCCTGTTTCCACGATATTGTCACAAATGCTGCAAACACATATGCATGCAGTCTTCAATACATAACAAAATACCAATAAAGCTTGCCTTTAAAAGTTCAAAACTGGCCTGATTTCAAAATTTGGTCACTTTTTTTTGCTATCTGGTTTGCTAGTGGGGGCCGCTTTTATTTTGGGGTCCATGTCTATTTTTTGCCCTAGTCCAACCCTGTGCATGAGGAGAGCGTGCTGCGTTAGGCTGTGAACTCGAAGAGTAGGCAGTAAGCTGGTGAAAGGCAGACGGACATAGTAAACTCGCCAGACACAATACATACCTCCAAAGACAGTAAGGTGCTCCACAGTATTCCGAAAACAGAGCATGACTGACCCCGATTCCAAATTTTGAGACGGGATCATAGTGCTTCAATCCAGGACAGCAGCAGGACAGAAGCGACTGACATTGCATGCTGGGTTGCAGTGGCTTGTCAATCTTGTCACCAAGAAAGATGTGGTGATGGGGAAGAAAAAGAACCAATGCAGCCGAAGTTGTAAGAGAAAATCTGTTTTATTCCATTACATCAAACAGGAGGAACAGTCAGAAGACAATACATCGAGGGGCATATTTAACAAACTTTCACACAGCGCAGCAAGCCACCTTGCTGCAGTGTGCTGCGTGAAAGGGAGCGGGCAGAAATGTGCCATATTTCATATTATAAGGCGCATTTCTGCTCTCTGCCTGCGCTGGCGCACAATCTGTTGCCTAGCGCCAACTCAGGCACCCTTTCACCATGGTTCAAGAGTGCCTGATTTGGAGGCAGGGTTGTTTTTGTGCTCAAAGGGGCACCTTCTTACACAAAAACGATCAGAGGCATTTTACTCTATTAAACCCCTTCGATGCTCATGACGGAATGGTTCCGTCATGAGCACCAGTGCTCCTGTGCTCATGACGGAACCATTCCGTCATGAGAACAGGGGCACTAAATCCCTCTGCTGCAGACCCCCAAAAAAATGCCACAGTCTTTCTGCCCCCCCAGGAGGCAGATGGGGGCCAGGTGCCCCCCCTGCAAAACCAGGTAGTTTTATGATAGGTAATTTTGATGTCACCACTGTACGATTTGGACCATTTCCTGTTGCAGCCACTATGCCTACCCACACAAGTGAGGTACCATTTTTATCGGGAGACCTGGGGTGACGCTAGGTGATTGAAAATTTGTGTCAGCCCGGTGATCCCACAACTTTCCCACAAAGAAAAGTGAGAAATGTGATTTTCTTCAGCTAAATTTGAGGTTTGCAGGGGATTCTGGGCAGGGAAACGTTGGGGGATCCACGCACGCCATACCTCACTGGACTCCCAAGGGTGTCTAGTTTTAAGAAATGTGTGGGTTCGGTACGTTATCCTAGATGGCCGCTGAGCCCGGGCCGAAATCCCAGGTGCCCCCCCCCTTGCAAAACCAGGTTGTTTTGTGATAGGTCATTTTGATGTCTCCACAATATGTTTTGGGCCCTTGCCTGTCGCGGGTACTTGTCCCACCCGCACGAGTGAGGTACCATTTTAATCGGGAGACTTTGGAGAATGCGGGGTGGGTGGAAGTTTGTGGACCAACGCAGATTCCAGGAGGAAAATGTGTCTGTTTTTTTTTTTACAAAGTTTGAGGTTTACAAGGGATTCTGGGTAACAGAACCTGGTGAGAGCCACACAAGTCACCCCATCCTGGATTTCCCTGGGTGTCTAGTTTTCAGAAATGTATAGGTTTGCTAGGTTTCCCTAGGTGCCGGCGGAGCTAGAGTTCAAAACCTACAGCTAGGCACTTTGCAAAAAAGGGTCAGTTTTCACTGTAAAAATGTGGTGTGTCCACGTTGCGTTATGGGCCGTTTCCTGTTGCGGGCACTAGGCCTACCCACACAAGTGAGGTACCATTTGTATTGGAAGACGGTGGGGAATGCGGGGTGAGTAGAATTATGTGGATCCAAGCAGATTCCAGAACTTTCTATCACAGAAATGTGAGGAAAATGTGTTTTTTTGCCAAAGTTTCAGGTTTGCAAGGGATTCTGGGTAACAGAACCTGGTGAGAGCCAGACAAGGCACCCCATCCTGGATTCCCCTTGGAGTCTAGTTTTCAAAAATGTATAGGTTTGCTAGGTTTCCCTAGGTGCCAGCAGAGCTAGGGTTCAAAATCTACAGCTAGGGACTTTGCCAAGAAAGGGTCAGTTGTCACTGTAAAAATGTGGTGTGTCCACGTTGCGTTATGGGCAATTTCGTGTCGCGGGCACTAGGCCTACCCAAACGAGAGGCATCATTTTTATCGGAAGACTTTGGGGAATAGGGGGGAGGTGGAATTTTGTGGATCCATGCAGGTTCCAGAACTTTCCATCACAGAAATGCGAGAAACATTATTATTATTTTTTTTTTTTACAAAGTTTGAAGTTTGCAAGGGATTCTGGGTAACAGAACCTGGTGAGAGCCAGACAAGTCACCCCATCCTAGATTCCTCTGGGTGTCTAGTTTTCAAAAATGTATAGCTTTGCTAGGTCTCCCTAGGTGCCGGCAGAACTAGGGTTCAAAATCTACAGCTAGACACTGATCCAGCGCAATATTAGCCAACAACATTCATACACCATATACTCACTTGGGCCCATACATTCACACTACACTAATACTTACGCTGGGTGTCAGATGTACTCTTTTATCAAATTCCCTGCTACCAATTACCTTCTGATTGAAGAGTAATAACTTACCAATGGATCCTTTGCTAATTGGGAAGTTTAAAATGAGTGACATTCATTATAATACATAATCCTGAAATAACCACTGAGTCAGGAAGTTTTAAAATGTTTATCTAAAGTTTTAGCAGAGTAAAATACAGAAAACACGGTACTTGATTGAAATACCCAAGAAAAAGCATAGAAATGATTTTGCTAATAAATGACTGTGTTTAAGGAAGAGGAGAAGATAGAGACAGCAGCGCAACTAAAGGTTGCAGTATAGTTACCTAAAATGCGAGAGCCAAGCCCCTTAGCCAAGGAGTTGGAAAAGATAGGACCCAGGAAGGATGAAGAGTAAAGACTTCTTCCATTATCAGGACAGGACCGGTAACCTCTCTACAACGACGCCTGCGCCGTTCCCCTCTCCGATACTCGACTTCTCTCGATTCTCCCGTGCCTTCCTTCTAATGGACTCCACCGCCCCCTCCTCAGGACCTCTTCTGGACAAGGATTCAGTCAGCAACTGATCAACATGGCAGTCTGGAGCTCTTCTGTCAGCATCTCCGCTCTCCTGTGCTAACTAATTATCTAATTCTATATCTATTATACCCTTCTACGCCCATGTACCTCCCCTTAATGTTGCTAAAATATGGGACCACTACTTCTGATTGGACAGGGACAGGGGGTGGATTCTCGCACCATATCGATTTGGCCTAAATTGTAAAGCCTATTGTCTTTACGTTCCCTCCCCTTCAAATTAATACATTCGCTTTATTTCCCACCCGTCTCATGACAAATGTTATATATTTTACAGGAGAAAAGTAACAATTTGTCCGCCGGAAACATTGGGTACATCATCTTCGGCCAATAGGTCGTGGCCTTGGGAGACGTCCAAGTTGACTTCACTTGGCAGGCATACAGGACACATGCGCAGAACCCTCTGTCTCTCGAGTTTCAAGACACCAACCCAGGCCCAAGTTTACGAATTACTAAAAGTGCAAGAAGAAAATATTAAATTCACAAAGAAAAAGTTTCACTGTATACCCACTTTCCCTACTCTATTCCCATTTAATCATAATACTATCCTGCATTAGTAGCGTTAAGAAAACGACAATTTAATAATGACATGAGAGCAAGCTTAAGCATGTGAAAACATTTAGCGGCCATTTTAATGCACACTGCGCAGAAGCAGAAGTTTCCCACCAAGCAAAGAAAGACGTCACACCATGTGATCAGGTTGCGACATGCGCATTGAGGTTCCCGCGCTTTAGCGGCCATCTTGGTTTATAGACAAGCGTTATTCATTAGTAAAACACATAGGCAAGCGTCTATCCCTTTCGTGTTTGTGAATGCAAAGATTAGTATTGACAGTACAAGTTTAATAAATTAATACTATGAGGAAGATTGCATACAAGCAAGTTTCATTTTTGAAACCTTGCTCCATCAATCCCTCTCTGATGGCGTTTCTGAGCCATCAAAAATACTACCCTCAATCAGATGCCAACTTCTAGCAATTCGTTTCATTCTCATTTTTACTTTTTCTATTCTTACAGTCTCCTTTTAATTTCTTGTATAAATCACTTCTCCATTCTTCTAGTTCGATTTCATCCAGTTTTCTTTTCTTTCCTTTTCCGGTCACTTCATATGTTCCATTCTTTCTACAACATTTGCACCATATTGTTATTGCTAAAATTATTATAGCTATCCCTGCTAAAGGTACTAATATTTGACCTATAAGTCCTTTTCCTACATTAGCAAACCAGGTTCCAATTGACGATATACTATTTGTCAATCTTTCCCATACACTATCAACTTCCAGTGGTTTTAGTTCCTTCTCAAGTTTAGTTATGTTCTGCACTCTTATCAGGAATATAAGTGCAACAATGTTTCGTCTTCAATAATTTACAGACTCCTCCCTCTTTTGCCAATAGAATGTCAAGAGCAAGTCGATTTTGCATCACCATAGATCTAATCGCAACCATCTCTGTATTAATCATTAGAAAACCTCCAGCAGTATCCGTTGATAAACGATCAACCACTGTAGACAATTTGCATATTTTCCTTGAGTTCAGAATTATTCCCACTGAAGGTATCAATGCACCAAATATATCACCTACAATTTCTGAAAAACTAGCTCTTTTACTACGTATTAATTCATTATTGTTTTCATTGCTTCCAGTGTTTCTTTTTACGTGGTATATCTTTGGAAAAACTATTCCAAAATAACTTCCATACCACCGTGCAGGAAGCCTAAAGTAAGCCTTATTCCCACATACATAATAGATTCCAGGAAAAACTGAATCTGTTCCTCCTTTGAGTCCCCAACCTCCAATAATTAAAACATTGTGTTCACATTCACTGGTACCGATGAAAACATTGTTATAATCAGTCTTTAACCTATGAAGACAAATTTTCCCTTTCTTTACAAAATCCAGAGCCATTGCAGCTTGAGCTTTACCAGGTGTATAACTCCCTTCCTTCTCCGCCCAAGGTGGCAACTGAGCCTTATGCTCTGAAGCTTTCTTTTGAAAATCATGTCTTCTATTTTTTACTAAATTCAAAAATATCTATTGTGTCTATGTGCATGTGTTATGTCTATCGATTTCATTGTTAAGAAAAACTCTCCCATAAACTGTGCGTCTTGAATAGTAAGCACTGGGTTCATATTCTTGCGAATCGGAACCTCTGAAAATATCACATCTAAGTTTGAATAATAATACTGTAGCCTACCTGTTCTATAAAATAAACTTGTTAATACACTACATGAGATGCCATATGTCAGTGGTAAATGATGGTATGTTAATCCTTCTGCTACTGATTCAGGTAATTTCATACAGACATAACAATTACTAACTTCCATGGTATCTACATACTGAAACAATAACTTTGTGAAAACATTTAAACTAGTGTCGTTATCAGCTATTTCATGATGAATTTCTGCCTCATCTTCTGCCATTAATTCTACTCTATTGCCCTTCATGTTTGCTGTCCTCCCTTTAGTTTCATTATTCATCTTTTTATCTATTATCATAAGGTAAGGAATTGCTACAATCAGGACTAACCATACTATAAGCACCAATACTAGACTACATATGCAGATTGCACAGCATCTCCTACAACAATTTCGTTTTGGTCTCCCAGTAACTCTATCATCAGGCATTTTTCGACAAGGAAGATTGCTCTTCTTATCTTTTCTTCTTTTCTTTAGATGATTCTTTTGTTTAGTCAGGGTGGTCTTGTTTCTTCTTCGTATGTTAGTTCTGCACTTGTTCCTTCGCCACCACTGTCACTTGACTCTGAGCTTTCAAAATCTTCAAGAATGATATAAGTCCAATTGGGATCCTTGAATTTGTTATTCACAAGTCTCAGTCTTTTACTTTTTCTTCTTCCTGACTTTTTCTCTTGTTCAGTTTGACTTGTCACTTCAGGTACTTGTTCTGGATCTTCACTTCTGGTTGTTATGTGGTACTTTACTCTTTTAATGACACTTGGCCAATGATCTCCTTTTCTTGTTTTCTTTGTTGGCACTGTTTCTCTGTTTACGTCTTCAAAGATCTCGTTATTTTCACTGCTTAATACTGTTTTGTTTTCTTTGATTACTGCCTCTTTTGTTTGTTCTTTTTCAGGTCTGATTGGTTTCTTTTCAGCAGCTCCACAATGACTTTCAAGATGTTGGCTTTGTTCCTTTTTATTTCTTTATGTTCATTTGTATTTACCCCTTTTTCTTTAGTGAATTTTTCTTGATCTAACTGCTTCTGATCAGGGCTTATTGCACTGTGAACTTCTGCAGCCTGACCTGATTCTTCTAAACCTGTCTTTCCCTGTGTAAAGTCAATTAAATCTTCACTGTTTTTAGTCCAATTTTCTTTCCCTATCTGATTTAGTTCAGGATCTTTTACTATATTTTCTTCTTGATCCTGAACTTCTTCTTCTTCACCTATCTGATCTTCTTCAATTTCCTCCACTTTTGTTTGATTTCTCGTTCTGTAATATACTTCAGGAACTTCTACCACTGGTATCCAATCCTGACTTGTGCTCGGTTGTTCTCCATCAGCTTCTCTCGAATCTCTAGCCTGAGATTCCTCAGCTGGGCAACCTTCAGCTTCTTCAGTGATTGGCGTTGTCTGTGTATTCTCTTCTTCAGGGTCTGGTACTCTCTTTGTGTGGCTTACAAGAATCCAATTAGGAAATCTTGCACACTTCACTGCTGTATTGGTGGTCAATATGACTTGACAAGGTCTGCTCCACCTGGGTGATGGACACGTTTCTCTGGTGTGATTCTTCACTACCACCCAATCACCAGGATTCAGATCATGTTCTAGTTCAGGCTGCCTGGAAACTGCGTCTTCTCCAACCTGATGAGACAGAACGCACTAGGTCAGCCAATCCTTTGCAATAATCCAGAACCATATCATCAGATATATTTACTAATTTGTTTGTGGGAACATGTGTTTGTCTCATTGCTCTTCCCATCATTATTTCGTGGGGGCTCAATCCTGTTGTTCTGTCAGGTATGCTTCTGAGTCCCATCAGGACAAGTGGCAATGCATCTGGCCACTCTAATGATGTTGATGCACACATTTTTCCCAATCTTGACTTTATAGTGCCATTCAATTGTTCAACCACTCCAGAAGCCTCTGGGCGATATGCACAGTGCAATTTCTGTTTAATTTGAAATGCTTCACAAATTAGTTTGATTACTTCACTGTTAAAATGTTTTCCTCTATCTGATTCCAAAGATACTGGGAAACCAAACCTAGGTATGAGCTCACGTAACAACAGTTTTGCAACTGTAATACTGTCATTTCTCCTAATAGGGTAAGCCTCCACCCACTTTGAAAACAGACACACTATGACTAGCACATATTTTAGTCCTCTGCATGGTGGTAACTGTATGAAGTCGAACTGGAGTCTTATAAATGGGCCCTCTGCCTTTCCAATCTTTCCAAACCCAATTATTGTTTTCCTGCCTGGCTTATGCATTTGGCAAGTTAGACATCTCTGGCAAAGACTCTCTGCCACAGCCCTGAATTTGGGATTGTACCAATTTTGTCTAAACAGCCTAATCATTGCATCTCTCCCTATGTGTGAGTCTCCATGGTGCATTCTAGCCATTTGTGAGAGTAAACAGTCTGGCATGACTGGTCTGCCATCTGCACTGATCCACACTTCATCTTCTCCTCTTTGGGAGCAACCCACTTTGATCCACAAATTCTTCTCACTTTCCTCAACCTCATCTTGCAATTTCTTTACTTCATTCCAAGTTTCTGGTGGCATATACAATATAAGTTGGCAGCTGATTCCCATTCTTTCCACCCTCTTATTGACTGACGTTCTGGTTTTGGCACAATGTTGAGCCACCAAGTCTGCATATCTGTTGCCGACTACCACCCAGTCATCTCCTGACTGGTGTGCGGCACATTTCACCACAGCCAATTCTTTTGGTGATTGTATTGCTTCTAGCAATTCCCTTACAAATTGTCCATTTTTAATGGGGGATCCTGAAGAAGTCATGAAATCCCTCTGCATCCACAGTTGGCCAAAATCATGCACGACCCCATCACCATATTGACTATCTGTAAATATGGTCACTCTCTGATTCCTCCCAATTTTGCAAGCTTTTATCAAAGCAATCAATTCAGCTACTTGTGCAGATTTGACTCCTGGTAAATAGGATGCTTCGACTATTCCAGTTAATTCACATACCGCATAAGCAGCAGTTAGTTTACCATCTTCATGTCTTTGACATGATCCAACGACAAATAGCTCCCTGTCTGGCTTTTTAAGAGGCTGTTCCTCTATGTCTGGGCGTGGTTTTGTACACAATTCTGTAATTTGTACACAATCATGTTCGTCTTCTTCGTCATCTTTATTTGTTTCATGATATGGGTCCGGCAATAAAGTTGCTGGATTTATTATTGTACACCTTACCGTGGTCACATTTTCAACACCCATAATTATCCTCTCATATTTAGTCAGCCGACTAGGAGTAAGATGCTGAGTTCGTGTTCTTGTCAACAGAATCACAACTGCATGTGGAACATACACTTTTACAGGATGTCCCATCACTATTGACTCGCTTTGTTCAATGCTCAAACAAGTTGCTGCCTCTGCTTTTAAGCATCCTGGCAACGCGGCTCCTACTGGGTCCAATGTAGCCGAAAAATATGCTATAGGACGTCTGTCTAGTCCATGTCTCTGAGTTAGGACAGAAAGTGCACAATTTTCTCTCTCTTGACAGAATAATGCGAATTCTCTTTTATAATCAGGCATGCCTAAGGCAGGTGCTGAACAAAGTGCGTTTCTCAATTTTACAAAAGCTTCTACACTTTCATCCTCCCATTCAACAGGGTCCTTTGCTTTCTTTTTCGTGATGTTAATTAAGGGCTTAGCCAACATGGAAAAATTTGGTATCCATTGTCGACAGTATCCTACTATTCCTAGGAACATTCTCACTTGTCTTTGGGTTACAGGCATTTGCATTCTTTTTATTAATTCTACTCTTTCAGAGGTTACTCTTCTTTTTCCCCTCTCAATTTGGTGTCCCAGATATTTAACAGCTGTCCTGAAAAACTGTAACTTTTCAGGTGAGACTTTATGCCCTTCCTCAGCCAAAAGATTTAATAATGCTATGGAGTCAACAACACAGTCTTCTCTGGTGGTCGACGCTACTAATATGTCGTCGATATATTGAATTAAAACTGAGCTTCCTGGCATCACTAGTTTTTCAAGGCACTTTTTCAGTATCTGATTGAAAATTGAAGGACTTTCTGTGTACCCCTGAGGAACACGATGCCACACATAGACTTTGTTCTCAAATTTAAATGAGAACAGATACTGGCTGTCTGGATGCAGTGGTATTGAAAAGAATGCTTGACACAAATCAATTACTGTGAACCATCCTGCATTCCAAGGGATCTGGTATAGAATTACTGCAGGATTTGGTACTATGGGACAACAAGGTTCCACAATCTTGTTTATTTTACGCAGGTCCTGAACAATCCTATATTTTCCACTAGGTTTCTTTAGTCCCATGATTGGTGAATTACATGGGCTACTCATTACTTCTTTTAGGATGTTTTGTTTTACCATTCGATTGATTTCTTCAATGACTCCTGCTTTTACTTCTGCACTCATTTTGTATTATTTAGTATTTTGGAAAATCGCACCTTCTTTTACCGTAATTTGAACTGGATTTATTTTTGCCATAAGTCCTACTTCTTTTCCGGTGAAATCCCATACTATTTGGTTTACTGTACCTTTTAATTCTTCTGGCAACTCATCTTTTGTTATCAACGAAAACATTTCATCTACTTCTGTACCTTGTTTTGCAACCATAATTTTATATACATGGTCCTCATCTGGTGTCTGAACTGCCACACCATCCGGCGTGCAGAAAATTGTACAGTTCATTTTGCACAATAAATCTCTACCTAATAAATTCACTGGGCTAGAATCGCACACTACAAATTGGTGCATTTCTCTGAAGTTTCCTATTTTGACTTCCATTGGTTCTGTAAGAGGTGTTCTAATTCTTTGATTAGCTACCCCCACTACTTGGATATCTTCACCAGAGAGAGGAAGGTCTGGGATGTCTGCTGATCTCACAGTAGACCTGGTAGCACCAGTGTCCAAAAGGAAAGTAATATCATTACCTTTCACATTTCCTTCAACATATGGACCAGACTGATCTACCTGTAAGTATGCGCCAAGTATGCACTCCTTCTTCCCCTCTCCTAGGCACCGCCATGAGTCGAATTTACAATAATTGTCCTGCAAAAGAAATTGTGATGTCATATAATCATTCTTACCACTCCCTCATGGGTAACCAATGTCTGTACCATGTTTTGCTCTGCTTACATTACCCTGAACAGGTGGAGGTGGTAATTGACTCTGGGGATTTACACCCTGTTGTGAGTCATTCTGCGTCTGTGGATTTAAGTTTTGGTTTGGGCCATTATTATTCCGAATCTTTTTACATTCATCCTTCCAATGCCCCAATTTTCCGCATCCATGACAAGGAAATTTCTTTTTAGCTTCTTCTCTACTCATTCGTCCTCTAAATTTTCCACCATTTCCCGTATCACCACTCGTTCCAGAATCTTCTCCTTGATTTTCACTCGGATTTTCCAAATTAATTCCCTGTTTCTCAGCCATTTTCACCTGTGCCCACGTCACCTTTTCTTGTAATTTCTTGTGTCTATCCTCAATATCGTCTCCACAATATTTTGCATACTTCAGAATCTCATCTATGGGCTTTCCCTGCCAACACAGCATATGTTGTTTAATCATCTGGCAAATCTCTGGCTTCAGACCGTAAACAAACCGATACACAAACTGACTCATCTTTTTGTCTCCAATGTCCTCGAATCCACTATACTGCTTAAACACCTGCAATAAACGCTCATAATAGGAATGTACTGTTTCACTGGCTTCTTGGGTTGTTCGATCTATTTTCACCCAATCTGTTTCTTTCGGGGGTATTTTCCCTTTCAGGTATGTTATCACCTGCTGATACTTTTTCATCACATCATTTGACGGGGCACCTGTTTTCAGATCTCTAGGATATTCATCACTAGGCCAATCGACTGTGATCTTACAATCTGTCCATAAATCGGCAGGTACCACTATGTCAAACAAACCATCTAAATCCTTCAACAATACCTTTGACACTTTCACAAACCTTTCAACCCGTTTGTACCATTCAATTGGTTTTTCTCTCAATTTTGGAAAATCATTCGTAAATGATAAAATATCCTGTCTGCTCCATGGGACATGTACATATCCTCCTCCCGCAACTTCTCGCATTGGATACATCTGGTCTGCTTTTCCTGCTTCCTTCATCACATATTCTGATGCTGTTCTACTTGTTCGTGCTTCTTCCTTTTTCTTGGCCCACCTAGATCTCCATTTATCTAGATCTCCCCATTTTTGTAAAACTAACATTAATTCTCTTATTTGCAGTCTTCTTCCAGATGCATTCATATTTTCTAAATCTTTGTCTGCAAATTCTGCTCTATATGGTTTCTGTAATACTTTTGATCTCCCTATTTCGATTCCCATCTGTAGTGCTAAATTGGACAATTTTTCATGGAATATCTTTACATTTCTAGTGATACTCCTGCACAAGAATAATAATTCTTCTTCATCATAGGTATTCAAGCGTTCTACTCCTACATTTCCTGCTATCATTTCTTCCAATTCAACTTTTAATTTATGGATATCCAGTACTTTTGGAGGTGTGCACTGTTTAACTGACCCTTGTACCCATCTTTCTAAATCTTCAGGTGTTACTATGGTAGCACTTTTTGTTCCTGATGAAGTTACTAAACTTACATCTTTTGAACCTCCAGGTACATCTTTTCTGGGAGTACTATTTACAGAACCTCGAATAGGTAAATCCATGAGTGATATTGTGGATTCACAGTCACTAAATTGATCCTCAATTATAACTGGAGCTTCAGGTTTGGGGTTACTCACAGGAGTAGGTGTAAGTATCGGTTGAGGACAATTTCCCTGAGTACCATATAATGGAACTACTGGACCAATTGTTACAGGTATGGTCAATGAATCAGGATGTACTTTTATCTGAGTTATTTTCTGTATTAATTCTGCTCTGTTCTTTTCTAGGGCTTCTTTTTCCTTGTCGTGAATTCATGCATTATCTTTGGTACCGTTGGAGTTTGTGGTGGTGCACTAGGAGGGCATCCACTTGTCCCTTCCTGATATGGTGGGGGATTTCTTAACATCTCTTCCATAAATTCGTCTTCTGAATCCTCATTTCTCATTAAATGTTTTGTCTTTTCTGTACATTTGCCTCCTGATTTTTCTCCTTCTGTGAATAATGGATACAGTCCCTCTGTAATCATTGCCCTTCTCCATTGTTTCATCTGACCCTCTCTTGACTCACGTAAATATCTGGGGTAAAATCCTGGGTAACTCCTATTACTTCTAGATCTATCCCGCTCAAATGCCTCGGTTTCCCATTCTTCTAGAGCTTCGTACTGGGTTAATCTAGGTCTGGGTTCTAAATCATTCATCCTCAATCTCAAGTTTTGAAGAATTCTTCCATTGAAGGTACCATTCTCGGGAAATGCTAATATTCCATCATTTTTGGTGTATTCTATCCAATTCTCCATCCATACACAAGTATGATAACCTCTCTCCATCATCATAAATGATGCTGGCGTTTTAGCTGGTGGAATAATAATTCCTTCTCTAGTTTTGATTGGTTTGTCCTTTTTAAAATAATTCTTAATCTTTTGTAAGAATGACATTTTTCTCTTTTCTCCGTACATTCTATCTAATCTTCTGTGTACAAAATTATATTCTGCAAAACCTAGGAATCTCCTATCCGGACGAGTTCCTGTTAAAGTCGGATCGCGTTTTAACATGCAATCCTTATCCACTAAGAATTTTGCTTCTATATTTTCGACCAATCAAATGTCTGCTATCTTTTATTTCCGAGCCAATCCTTGCGCGGCTTTTTTCTGATGTTTCTCTGTCAACCCCTCCTTTACAATCTGCTCTTTTCTGTCCTCGCTGGTTTAACCAATCCCAGCGCGGCACCTGTGACGTCAGTACTACTCCTGACTACTGACCCCTCCTTTACAAGTGTCTCTCCACACCCGCTGTTTCAACCTACCACAGCGCGGCGTTTTGTGACGTCAGCTCCCTCTCTGGCAACTGACTCCCTTTACAAAAATTTACGCAAACTTATTTTCTCTATAAATCTTAATTAAATTTCAGTAACAACATAAAACATTCGCTATCGTGCCAGTTTCCACTAATTTCGAGAAAGATAGTTTCTTCCACACTTTAGTAAAACCTTTCCGTTTACTAATACATACACTACGAGTAAAACACTTCCGTCTACTCTTCACACAAGCTCCAGAAGTACCTGTTACTTCTCCAATGTTACCCTTACTAGGTGATATAACATCAAATTTTTATCAGCGTACCCTTTTTGCTATTAATCACACGCATAGAGTCCCTAACGAGTGCTTGAAGTCCTGCTTAACTTCTCAGTACTATTTCTGCCTGACAGATAACCTCACTGCAGTATGGCTTCCACTTGCCACCCACTATTCTTTTTACCTACCCCGGGGTATTCTGGACAACATATAACAAAACTCAAAAATAAGCGGATGTTAGTTCATAAAAAATACAAATAAAATTCTCATTACCCAATTAACAAAGAGTAACAAAAACCGTCCTCTGCTTACCAGAAAACTGATCCAGCGCAATATTATCCAACAACATTCATACACCATATACTCACTTGGGCCCATACATTCACACTACACTAATACTTACGCTGGGTGTCAGATGTACTCTTTTATCAAATTCCCTGCTACCAATTACCTTCAGATTGAAGAGTAATAACTTACCAATGGATCCTTTGCTAATTGGGAAGTTTAAAATGAGTGACATTCATTATAATACATAATCCTGAAATAACCACTGAGTCAGGAAGTTTTAAAATGTTTATCTAAAGTTTTAGCAGAGTAAAATACAGAAAACACGGTACTTGATTGAAATACCCAAGAAAAAGCATAGAAATGATTTTGCTAATAAATGACGGTGTTTAAGGAAGAGGAGAAGATAGAGACAGCAGCGCAACTAAAGGTTGCAGTATAGTTACCTAAAATGCGAGAACCAAGCCCCTTAGCCAAGGAGTTGGAAAAGATAGGACCCAGGAAGGATGAAGAGTAAAGACTTCTTCCAGGATCAGGACAGGACCGGTAACCTCTCTGATACTCGACTTCTCTCGATTCTCCCGTGCCTTCCTTCTAATGGACTCCACCGCCCCCTCCTCAGGACCTCTTCTGGACAAGGATTCAGTCAGCAACCGATCAGCATGGCAGTCTGGAGCTCTTCTGTCAGCATCTCCGCTCTCCTGTGCTAACTAATTAGCTAATTCCATATCTATTATACCCTTCTACGCCCATGTACCTCCCCTTAATGTTGCTAAAATATGGGACCACTACTTCTGATTGGACAGGGACAGGGGGTGGATTCTCGCACCATATCGATTTGGCCTAAATTGTAAAGCCTATTGTCTTTACGTTCCCTCCCCTTCAAATTAATACATTTGCTTTATTTCCCACCCATCTCATGACAAATGTTATATATTTTACAGGAGAAAAGTAACAATTTGTCCGCCGGAAACATTGGGTACATCATCTTCGGCCAATAGGTCGTGGCCTTGGGAGACGCCCAAGTTGACTTCACTTGGCAGGCATACAGGACACATGCGCAGAACCCTCTGTCTCTCGAGTTTCAAGACACCAACCCAGGCCCAAGTTTACGAATTACTAAAAGTGCAAGAAGAAAATATTAAAATCACAAAGAAAAAGTTTCACTGTATACCCACTTTCCCTACTCTATTCCCATTTAATCATAATACTATCCTGCATTAGTAGCGTTAAGAAAACGACAATTTAATAATGACATGAGAGCAAGCTTAAGCATGTGAAAACATTTAGCGGCCATTTTAATGCACACTGCGCAGAAGCAGAAGTTTCCCACCAAGCAAAGAAAGACGTCACACCATGTGATCAGGTTGCGACATGCGCTTTGAGGTTCCCGCGCTTTAGCGGCCATCTTGGTTTATAGACAAGCGTTATTCATTAGTAAAACACATAGGCAAGCGTCTATCCCTTTCGTGTTTGTGAATGCAAAGATTAGTATTGACAGTACAAGTTTAATAAATTAATACTATGAGGAAAATTGCATACAAGCAAGTTTCATTTTTGAAACCTTGCTCCATCAACACTTTGCAAAGAAAGGGTCAGTTTTCACTGTAAAAACGTGGTGTGTCCACGTTGCGTTTTGTGCCATTTCCTGTCGCAGGCACTAGGCCTACCCACACAAGTGAGGTACCATTTTTATCGGAAGACTTTGGGGAATGCGGGGGGGTGGAATTTTGTGGATATACGCAGATTCCAGAACTTTCCATCACAGAAATGTGAGGAAAATGTGTTTTTGTTTTTCTTACAAAGTTTGAGGTTTGAAAGGAATTCTGGGTAACAGAAGCTGGTGAGAGCCAGATAAGTCACCCCATCCTGGAATTCCCTGGGTGTCTAGTTTTAAAAAATGTATAGGTTTGCTAGGTTTCCCTAGGTGCCGGCAGAGCTGGGGTTCAGAATCTGCAGTTAGGCACTTTGCAAAAAAAGGGTCAGTTTTCACTGTAAAAATGTGGTGTGTCCAGTTTGCGTTATGGGCCGTTTCCTGTCGCGGGCACTAGCCCTACACAAGTGAGGTACCATTTTTATCGGGAGACTTAGGGGAACACAGAATTGTAGAGCAACTGTTATTACCTATTGATTTTCGATGCATTTCTGCCTTCCAAATGTAAGACAATGTGTACAAAAGAAGTCACTTTGAAAAATGTCCTATAATTCACATGCTAATATGGGTACCCAAAATTTCGAAGATGGGCAAATAGTTACTGTTTCTAAACTCTATATTTTGTTCCCATTTCAGAAATACATAGGTGTCTTCATACCGATTTTTCACTATTTATATTTTCCCAAAAGAATTGCTATATACCCGATACACAATAAAAAACCATTGCAAGACTCTGCTCAGTTATTGGCTCTGGGTTCCTCGGGTTCTTGGTGGACCTACAAGTCCTATATATAGTAACAACCAGAAGGGTCCAGCGGATGTAACTGTGTATTGCTTTAAAAAATCTGTCATACTTAGAAGAAGTTACAGGTGAAAACGTTGGCACAAATGGCTGTTTTTTTTAACTCATTTTCAATTTTTCCTATTTTCAACTGTTAGTTTCTATAAGAAAACCTTGAAGGATCTACACAAATGACCCCTTGCTGAATTCAGAATTTTGTCTCCTTTTCAGAAATGTATAGCTTTCATACCCATTTTTACCATTAACTGGAAGGAGGTTGAAAGCACAAAAAATAGGCTACGTCCCAGTAAAATGCCAAAACTGTGTAAAAGATGTTGGTTTTCTGTCAAAAGTCTGTCAGTCCCTGAAAACCGGGAAGATGTTGATTTCAGCACCACAAAACCCTTTGTTGATACCATTTGCAGGGAAAAAAAAACCAGACACTTTCATCTGCAGCAGCTTTTCCCAAAAAACAAAACAAAGTTTAGCTGTATTTTGGCTAATTTCTGGGTTCCCTCCAGGGGAATCAACAAACCCTGGGTACTTTTAAAATCCCCATGATGTTGGAAGAAAAAGACGCAAATTTGGCGTGGATACCTTATGTGGTCAAAAAGTTACAGGGGCCCAAGCGCAAACTATCCCAAATAGCCAAAAAAAGGCTTAGCACAGGGGGGGGAAAGGCCCAGCAGCGAAGGGGTTAATGCAGCACATTTAGAAAGAGGAAACAACGAGGAGAAAAAGATATTTCTCTTCGTTGCGCCTCTGGGAGGAGGCGTACAATTCGTATGCTTTTCCAGGGCTACCACTCATGGTAAATCTGAGAATTCGTCAGGATACATGGGTGGATGCGTGGCAATGTCCATGGTCCACCAATGTAACACCCTAACCACACAGTGTAACGCAAGGCAGTGACATCTGCTGCCATGAATTACATTAGATTTACCAAGCCACGCAAGTGCAAGCAGGGTGGGCTTTGGTGGCTTGATAAATCTCATTGTAGGTTTTATGCCACCCTGTGTTGCCTTGCACGGCACAGGGTGATGCAAAACGTATAATTAATATGCTCCCCAGGCTCTCCACAGCCCAGACATCAAATTCTGGTGTCATGAAGTACACTCCACTCACTAAGAAGATTCCGTTTGGAATGGAGAGTATTGCATGACAACAGAAGCACAGTATATAACATAGTGTTTCATGGAAGAGCCAGACGTAAGTAGTGGGTGACATCTTTGGCGCCATGATTCCTTCTGTAGGAGTAGTTTTAAATGACCTGAATATTAGAAAGCAGTCTACATTGGTTGGCCGTCTTGCAACCAATAGAGAGGGTGCGCCGACTGCTATTAATACAGAACTTGTGGTAATTTGGGCAATGGTTTTGCAGAACAGGCTTGATTTACATATCTTACTCGCCAAACAAGTCGTAGTCTTTCACATGTTATTCGTCCAACAGTGCTGCACTTTTATGACTAACAAGAGTAGTGAAATTAATACCTTTGGCACTAACATTACTGAGGTTTCTAAAGATTTGAAAAGGTTGGAAGAAACAGGTGCTTGGTAAGCTATAGGGAAAGGATTTTCTGCAGTTGGTAGATCGCTTAGTAGTGGCATTGGTAATGGACTATTAAGAACTATATTGATTGCCATACTAATCATTGCAGTCTTTGTGAGATGCTTATTTCTTTCGCTAAGGGGAATTAAACTAATGACTGCCAAAATGAAAGGGAGGAGAACTGGTGACAAAGGGGAATGGGAGAAAAAGAAAGAGATAAGAGCTGAAACTTGAGGAGTTGTAGAGTCATTTTTATGACAAATTATAAAGGGACCTAGAAGAGTCCTGACATAAGCAGCAAATGTCAATCACTCGTATATGAAATAAGGTTTCAAGGGGATGTATGAATGTAATGTGTGATGACTAAGGGGTCGATTATGATGTCGGGCGGATCGCCACCGCCCGCATGGCGGTGGCGATCCGCCCGCCATAATCGCCCGTCCGCCAACAAATTCCCCCGCCATATTACCATGGCGGAGGGGAGCCCGGCAGACGGTAAGACCGTCCGCATGTTTCCGCCCGGCCGAACAGTCGACCGGGCGGAAAGGGTTTAATATGGTGGCGGTGTCTGCAAGACACCGCCATCCATATTATGATGCCGGCGGAGATGAGCCTTTCCATGGTGGCGTCGCCGCCATGGAAAGGCTTGCATTCTTTGCTGTTGGGGCCCGTTGCGGGCCCCCAGGGTGTTGGGGGTGGGGGCTGCACATGGGGGTACCTATGGTACCCCCTGCATCTGCATGCACAAGGTGGCAGGCACCGCGCGGTGCCTGTCACGTTGTGCATGCAGATGCACAACATGCATTTCCAGCACTGTGGCGGGCGGTGTTGTGAGCACCGCCCGCCACAATGCTGGAAATGGGGGATGCCACCGCCACCGTGGCGGTGGCATCCTAATCACATGTGCGGGACCGCCGCACACATAGCGGGTGGTCCCATTTACCGGGGCGATGGCGGGCGGACAAAGTCCGCCCGCCATCATAATCGGCCCCTAAGTCATCAGAGGTGGAATTGGTGGTGCTTTTTATTATTAAACACTTTGTACAAACATTTAAATGAATCTGCAACCCGCAATAAATGTAGTGTGTGATTTTCACATAAATGTTGACCAAAGTTAATGTTAGCCTTGATTTAAAATAGCTCATGTTAAGTTGCAATGATTTTCAGTCTAATGTGTATTTTACTTTTTCTTGTTTCAGGAGCCAAGCTGGAGCAGTTAATGTTAATTAAAATGCATTATGTTGTTTTGTTTTATTGGGGAATGTTTATCTGCGTATGTTCCTTGGAGAGCTGAATAATGAACTCTGCACCTCCAAAAAGGAACGTTTTGAACGAATTGTATCATCCCAATACAAGAAATACACTGAAAGTCACGCAGCAGAGACTCCGCTGTGCAGTAACTAGGAAGAAGACTGAAACTGTGTTAACACAAAATGTTCGATCCTGATTGGTTCTCTTCATGGAAATCATAGGGAGTTGTCTTTAATATAGAAAGCGTGATTTAAGCTATGCATTGTAGAATTAGTTAGATCAGATGCCTTTCCACTCTCATTTAAAGTATACACTTATTTTGCTCCCTTTACAGCTTATGTCTGTGCTCCTGCCCCAAAGAATTAGACTACTTGGCAAATCCTTTCTCGCTTACCTGAATGAATCTTTATTTGATTCTGCCTTTAGAGGTTTTAATTTGCTAACACCTTCTGCCTGACTTATCACCAGTTTACCCGACTTCTCTAGTTTAGCTAATTAGGGAAGTTTCCCTTCAGTGGGAAATGTGCCTGTTCTGATTCTCACTAAAGATCTGCATGGTGCAAATCGGCTGTATCATGTGTGTATCCCTGCCCCCTCACTCCTGCCCACTGAGGTCCATTGTGCTAACCTGCTGGCATGCCCCCAATGGTCAGCTTTCAGCCCCTGCCCCCTGCCATCCGTGGTCCATGTGTGTGCCTCTGCGCCATTTTGTCTGCCCTTTACAGCCGGTTTTTGAGGGTCACAAAAAGGAGTGCATATAAAGGGTGATAACAGATTTAAATAATTTTGTTTGTGGTTTTAAACTTATTTTAAGAATTCTGGTGAGTTCTCAGTGATTTTTCCCTGTGAAAAATACTAATCCTTTTCCGGAATTTGATAAGCCACTTTTAAGAGAAAACTGTTTTCTCTCATGATTTTCTCAGAATGTATGGGAGGTGCTCCGGAAGTTAAAGTTAGAGCTTTTTCTCTGTAAATTCACAATATCTTCCTCAGCCATGTGAGGATAACATCTGAAATGCTAAGTAAAACATGCACTTCCAACTGCAATACATGTCAACACACCCGATTCAGGTGGAAGCCTCCCGGTTTGTAAATCCAAAAATGGCTTTATTTTAGCAGTCTCCCACCTAAAATTGCCTCCAGTTCAATACAATTCATTGAGGAGAATAAATTACTCCAATTTATGTTTCAAAATCTCCCTGCTTCTTCCTTCCAAATGTTGGCATGTATGAACTTCTGACTTCTGCAAGCAGCCTGTCAGTTGATTCACCGGTGGTCTACTGCAGCCTCCCATAGTGTTCTAATGAAGAACTGCAGAGCTGGCATTCTTTATCATGACAAAACATTTGGCACACCTGAAGCCATAGTGATTAAATCTAAGCTGTAAAAATTAAAACATTTTCTTTGGAAATTAACAAAATGAGGTGGATCGTTTTGCCATAGAAATTAAGGTTAGTGCTGAAGAAAGCAAATTTAGGACACATTTTTAGAGTTCTCAAATATTTTCCTCTTCCATTTTAGTAAAACAGTCAGACTGAAACATGTACTTCCAGCACCAGTAGCAGCCTGTCAGTTTAATTCCTGGTGATCAACTACAGCTTTACCATAATGAGCAACTAGAGTGCTAACATTCTGTATATATGACAACAGTGTGGCACACCTGAGCACCATCTTGATGGAATCAAAGATGTTTCAACAAAGGAAAATTAGACCTGCAACAAACATTTTCATTTATGAAGGTACTCCACAGAGAAATAGGAAAAGTGAACACATGCAGGCAAACCTACTCTTCGGCACCTGCCTCCAAGTATCTTATAGCAGGAATTTGATTAGTAAATTTACAGTCCCTTAATTAGGGAATGCGTATGCACAGACGTGGGTCCCTTGCTCACTTTGCCACTGAATTCAAGCTAGCCAGGCTGATGAGGTGTTACCCCAAAACTGTTACCAGGATTCTTGTTTCCAGTCAAGGGAAGACCTGGCTTGGCAGTTTGGTCTGGTGTGTTCCCATGAGGAACAGGGTCAAGACTGATTTGCATATGGCTGGGTCTGAAATGGGATGGCGAAGTGAGCTAAAGAACACTGATGGATTTAACCCAGATCTGTGACTGGGGGTGAGTGTCTGAAAAGTTTCAGCGCTCCGTCCATCATCTCCTTGTGTTTGCCTTAATTAGGTTTGCCACCTTTCCCAGAGAAAAATACTGGCCATTTTTTTGGTGTTTTAAGTGCCTGCAAAGGCCTGGACGTGATACTAAATAGGACTGTACACAACATCGTATTTATTCATTCATAACATGTGTCTTTGTTTACTTTAATTATTACTAATGGATCATTAACACAGCTCTAGAACTCATGTAAAAGTGTTTTCTCTTTACATTTGCTGTTTGACGTCTATAGAGATCAAGTTTAAAATGCCGGCTTTTGCTTGTTTTTGTACCAGCCGGACATCAAAATACCAGTGGTGCCGGTTGAAAACCGGCCGGGTGGCAATCTTAAAAGATGGGAAGAGACTTTGGCTGGATTTAGAAATATAAAACCACTTAACTTTTTAAATGCCTTTGTGAATTGGCCCCAAATCATATAAAATGAGAATAAAATGGGAATAATCAGGGTATATTCATGTACAGTTAGTACAAATAGAAAGGACTATTCACAAAGGCATTTATGTGTATGTGAAGTAGTGCTACTGTAGTACCACTTTGTGTGCTCATAAATGCCTTTGTGAATTGGTTCTACAGTTTTTGTGCTCTATGTTTACACAACAAACCTTTAGTACAACTGTTATTTTTTAGTGAAAGAAAAAGCAAACAACCCGGTTTGAAAAGCATTATTCTTAGGCAGAGTGTGAAAGTACAGGGCACATTAGAAACAAAATAATGGGGTTGATGTACATCACAGACACCTCCAGAGAACATACCTGTCCTGGGGGCGCAGGCCATAGTTGGCATGGTCAAACCAGGAGTTCATCTTACGGTCCGTCAGCCAGATGGAAATGGAGATGGGCAGGGAATTCCGCAGCCAATTCTTAAAGCGGGTGTTGAACACCATATCACAGGGGTAACCCCTGTCGTGCACTCGCCTCATTACCCAGGAACCACTCCTGGTGCTTAAGAAGACCTGTAGAACACATACAATCACTCAAGGCTAGTTTAAAGAGCTGGGTTATCTTGCAACCTTAACAGAATTCCTCCTAGGTTTGATTTCCAATACAGAACTTCTTTCCAAAGAATACATGAAGCATATTCATGCCAGCTTACTCTAGCAGGCATATGTTGGCCTTGTGCCCTTGCAATACAATGTTACTATTCATAGGTTTTTATTTAACAAATCAATACATTCGGCAGCTTATACTCTTGCAGGGTGGGTTAGATAACAAACCAAGGCTAAACTACTTCCTAAGGCACTGCACTGCCCCTAAACACTCCAAATGTCACACTAGTACCAGAAAGAAGGAGCAAAATGCTACATCACCTACGACGGCAAAAATCCTAGTGCCGGGCCTCTAGGCGTGCTGAATAGTTGAACCAATCTGTCAGAAATTGGGTTGTTGGTTGAGGAGTGTGGGAGCTACAAAAGTCACTGAATTAACTTGTGCTTAACCATCTGGTAGTGTGACACAAAAGCTGCCATGCTTAACTTTGAGGCAATGTGTAAAGTATATATGCAGCACTCAAACATCAATAGAGTGAAAACACAACTCAAGGCAAATCCCACGCTGATTTAGAACAATAGACTAAAATGTAATAAATTATTTGACACCAAAACAACAAAAATACAATCTGTAGAACCAGAGTTTAAAGTTTAAAGGTAAAAATAATGCCAAAAATAACAAAGTGCCAACTGGGGATATTTGGTTGTGTGAGACCAGGGCAAAGTCGAAAGTTAGGGATGACCACGATGGAGTGCAGTTCGGATACACAGAGTGGATTCTACCCAGTCTGTCCTTACCTTCGAACTTAGAAGAATTTTGAAGAAAAATGTCTTGAGAAGGTACATGTTCAGTGGGGCATGGCAGCTGGTGGTGTCAGAGGAAAAGGTGTCATCGTCAAGAAATTTCAGTTAAGATTTCTACGTTCGGACTTAGTCTCTTTTTGGAAAAACGAAAATCTCCAGCAGAACGAAGCTGCAGGTTGTAGCCAACGAACTCTCCAGGAGGACGGAGAGCCTTCTGAAGAGGAGTCACTGAAGAGGAGCTGCTGAAGAGGAGCCGCTGAAGAGGATTTGCTGCTGCGGGGAAAAACGTAGCACTCTGACTAGCGATGCACCTTGAGCTTATGGCAAGCAGGTAAGCCCCAGTCTCCTCTCAGTTCTCAGGGCACTTTTTGACAGACAATTAGGAGTTTGAGATTTGAGTTATCTGGTCACCTTTAGCACCAATTTCAAGGTTCCAGAATTGGATGGGCACCACTTGGAGGGTCTAGACTCACTCAGACTGAGTGCATGCGCGGGGTTCAAGGTGGTTGGAGCCTTTTCTGTAACTGGGACTCTTATCAGGAGGCCAGCCAACTAGCTATTGGAGTCACTCTGTATGCCCTAGGTTCAAGCAGAAGTTCAGGTCTCAAGGATAATCCTGAGGGCACAGGGTAAGCTTCAGGAAGCAGGGCAGTCCACTTGGAGCAGCAGGGCAGGCAGACTTCTGAAGCAAACAGCAGGCCACAGGCAGCAGGGCAGTCCTCCAAGAGTCCTTCGCAGGTCCAGAAATGAACTAAAGAGATGGTCTGAGAGTTCTATTTATATACCTGGTGCCAGCTTTGAAGTGGAAGAAACTTCTGGAGTTTTGCTCCCACAGAAGTGTCGGGAAGTTTCTGCCTCACTCCCCTTGTACCCAATTGTCTGGAGTCACAAAAGGCTAGTGTGAAATTCTTTGTGTGTGTCCTGATGCAGCGTCTTTGAAGAGAAAGTGGGGTTGGGCACATCTCCGACCCCCCCAATCCTGCCAGAGTGGCCCATCCTGCCACCACCACGTGTCCCTATTGTGTGGCTGTTTGGGAGGAATACTCAAAGGCCAACTGCCAATTACACCTAGTCATGTGACCTAGGTACATGCTTCAGGAACCAATTGGTTAGGATAAGAAAATGCCAACTTTCTAAAAGTGCCATTTTCAGAACTGTAACTTAAAATCTGACTTTACCATTAAAGAGACTTTTAAATTACATTTCCATAGACACCACACATGATATTTCTACCTGTTCTCAATCAAAATGTATCACTTATTAAATGAAATAAGGTAACCCAATCCGATAGGAGAGGTAGGCCTCACTGTAGCCAAAAAGGAATATAGGAGCTTTTCACTACCAGGACAAGTAAAACATAAAAAAGTATATGTCCAACCATTTATAGAATAATGCACCCTGCCTTATATTCTGTTTAGGGCTTACCCTAAGAGTTAATTCTTTTTTATTAAAAAGGGAGTTTTAGGCTTGGAAAAAGTTTATTTTTCCAAGATGAATTGGCTGTTTAAAACTGCCCACAGGCTGCAATGGTAGGCCTGAGACTTGCTTTACAGGGCTTCTTAAATGAGTTGACCACTTGCACCTGCATCCCACTAGTAGCATTTCATTTAACAGGCCTGGGTATATGGTATACCATTTTACGAGAGACTTATAAGTAAATTAAATATGGCCATCAGGTGTAGGCCAATTTTAAAATGTTTTAGGGAGTAAGCACAAGCACTTTAGCACTGGCTAGCAGTGGTAAAGTGCACAGAGTGCGAAGGCCGAAAAAACCAGAAAGCAGATTTTGGGGTGTCCCTGTAGAGAAAGCCAGGTCCAACATAATTGAACTAAAGAACATTGCAATAGTTTAAAATGGAAGCCCCTTGCTCTGTCGAAGTTATCCCCCCAGTGACTGGGGTCCCCCTCTAAGGTTTAAAGAACATTATATTTGGAACTTCATTTTTTGGGATTGCAAGGATTTCAAGTCGGTGGCTAAACAGTTTTAAATTTTGAAAATTTCAGTTAAGTTACCCAACAATTGAGCACAATTTAGGCAAAAATGCATCTAGATTTCTTATGAATGTTATTCAGGAAATGTGGAATGAATAATCTGTCAAAGAATCAAATGTAAAAGAATGCAGGCTAGTTTGCACAAAGGTACAGCAAATGAAAAAACACATCATCATTCAATCAAAATTTCAAAGTAGTCAAAATAAGTGTTCAGATCTTTAAAAAAGCTCACAAACAAGGGTGATCCTAAATTTTTCTATCTATTTGCATTGCGGAAAAATTGTGATGGTGGCAAAAACCAGAAATGGCTATGGAATCAGTTCTTCTGCCTTGTTTACGAGGTCACTTTTAATTCTGATGAAGATCCATGAGGGAATGAGAAATTACTGGTGGAATCTGATGAGGAATTATGGATTCCCCTGTAAATCCTCATTTATTTGTGGTTATATATAGTGCAAACTAGACATTTTAGGATGGTTGAGAACTTTACAAAAACAACTACAAGTTAAACAAGAGGCAAACATTTCTTAGCAGACTCAGGGTTCAACTTGTAATTCCGTTACAATTCAGCCCCTCATGCTCAGAGTTGCATCCCAATATCGGTAAATTCGCAGGGGTTGAGTCAAAAAATCTAACTCCGGGACGCTCATAATGAAGCTCCTAGTGTAATATGTATCAATTCATAAATCAGTTTTGTCCATTGTGATCTTTGAGTGCTACATTCTTGTTTTGCTGGTGGGCAAAGTACAGAAATGTCAGTCAATATCCACTAACCGAATGAACCCTCTCCTTGTTATGAGAATAGTTTGGTTTCTTTCATCCTCTTTTTTTTAGATTGGAGTTCTAATCTTGGAAAACAAAGCCAAATACAATGTGATTTTCTGGTCCAAGGACATTTCAACTTAGACATTGATGCTGCCAAAGAATTTCTTAACAAGCATGTTTTGAGAAAAGTAGCCTGATAGGATGTGTGTTTAGGACTGTTTTATACCCGTTTTTACCCATCTTTAGACTTGTGTTGTTGTTTGTGGGAGGGAGGGGCATACATACATTACCCAGTGGTGGTCGCTACTGGGTAGTTAAAGTTAGTTCAGCTGTTCCATAGGAAAAGTATTTTTTGTGTTGCTAATAACTTTGGCCCCGATTGACGAATTTCCACAAAACTTTCCACAGAAGTGCTACTTATTAACTAGTTTGTGCTTGCAAAGTTGTGGGGTGATCCATCAAGCGGGGATCGAGAAAAAAGGGGGTGCCAAAACGCAAAATCTCTATGCATTTGCCATAGACTTTTGTTTTAGGCAGGGCTACAACAAAACTGCTTAACGAAATTGCACCAAATTTGGCAGGAAGCTAGATCTTGGTCCGCAGATTGTGCTTTTTGTAATTGGGAGTAAATCCACTCAGTAGCTTTGAGAAATTAAGGTTAAAAACAAATTGTATATCTGGATGGTTGGGTCTGTGAGAGGCTCAACAGACTCTCGCGGGAGCGCCAATTAAAAATGTGAGTATTCTGGTTAGCCCAGAGGGCTTCATTTCCCTTGGGCAATCTCGCTCCCATGGGAGTCAGACTTCTCCGGGAGGGAGTGGCCTCACTGGCTGCCAGCAAAATGAGAACAATTTTGCTGGCAGCCTTTACAGGACCCCAGGATTGGTACTCTGTCCTGAAGTAAAAAAAGAAAAATAATATAAGGGGGTAGGGATACCCTGACTCCCTAGGCCCTATTGGAGGGGGTTCAGAGGGACCCCACCTGGTGCCAAAAACAAACCAAAAAAATTAGTTAAAAATTGCTGTGATCCACGGGATTGGAAAACAAATCCGGCCAGGCCACATTGTTCAATTATAGGCCCTGGGGAGCCCACCCCTGGGGCCATATTCAATAAGGTGAGGGGGCTATTGCCCACCCCCCTGACCATTAAATACCCCTGGGAGCCCATCCTGTAGGAAGCTGGCTATGTATATACTATACCAAAGTAAGGTATAATGTGTACAGTGTCCAGTGGATCCCCAAAGGCTTACAGAGGTAAAAGTAGAATTGTTTGTATTAAAAATATTAGCTTTGTTATATTTTATTTTTAGAATTAAGCAGGACTAGGTACAGGCAAGTTGAATTTCACTTTTAAAGAGAGATTGATCAACAAGCAAGCTGGCTGGTTACAGGTTTTTAATAATTATTGTGCACTCCTACACATCCTTTTTGCCTAGTGTGCCACTCCAGGCAGGCATCAGTCATATGAAAATCGGACTTGATTTTGCTTCAATGGAACAGTTCAATCCAAACTGCCAGGCGATGTCTCCAATAGGAGGTAACACAAGCAACCCCAGACTAATTTGAGCCCTCAATGAGGTACAGCTATTCCTATTACAGCAGGACAAAGTCCAAGTTGCATATTTTTGAAGTGGCACAGTGGGTGAAAATGATGTACTGAATACATACCAATTAATTATTAGTGGATGAGATCAATTTAAGCAATCTACCAATCTCTTTTTTATACTTTAACATATATTTATAACGGGATTTAGGTCTGCCCCATGTTCACAAATTAATAGTTTCTCCTCTATTTTAATTCTATGATCAATAATTTTCCTCCATATTACTGTGCTTGCCAACTCTTGGAATATTTAGGTTTTATCTCTATTTTTGAACGGTACAAAAATCTGCTAACATAAGTAAATTATTTTTCTTTGAGCTTTTTGAATGGTATTGGTGATTTAGCACTTTCCCTCTCCTGCCTCCCTCTTTCTCGCTCCACCCAACTCTCTCTACATCACCCTCTCTCCTCGTCTTTCTCCCCCCCGGCTCCATATTCTTCTCTCCCTCTCCAATGATTGCTGCTGTGGACCAGTGTCTCTCTCTCCCCCCCCCATCTTTCTGCCTTTCTCTCTCCATCAGCCATGCTGCTTCCTAATTTATGCTATTGGCTTTGTGTACGATTGTAATAGTAAAGCCAAAAGTAGAGGCCAGCCACCTTGGAATGGTATTTTCTATACGTCCAAGATGTCTTTCCTGTTGCGTGTTGATACAATGTGGTGGCGATTTAGGAATACTGGAAATAAGGATCCAAGATGGCCAGCCAGAGCAATTGGCTTTGCCATTGCTTGCAATGCAATTTTACAGTGAATGGCAAAACCAATAGCAGCAACTGGACATATTGGATAGTTACTTTCTAGTTGGCCACACATTGTGGGATGCAATGTGGCAGCCATCTTTTGAGTATAGAAAATAAAGTTTAGCAATCTTGGAATGTTATTTTCTATACTTTCAAGGTGACCACCATGTAGTATCTTTTCACAACGTGGGAACCATCTTGAAAGTATAAAGAATAATACGCCAAGATCGTGGATCACAGGTATTGACTTTGCTAATGCTTGTACTGCATTGGTAAAACCAATATCGGCAAACCAGAAGCATTGGCAAGGAGAATTTGATTGATTTTTCCAATGGTTTTAAATTTGTTCAACATTATTAATCATCATAAATGTCTGCAATTTTATTTGAGGTAATTTGTCATGTCGCAAAGAAAGAATGAAGGTAAGGTTTTCAGCCCTTTTGCATGCATTATATCTGCGCTTTATGGAATGTTTGAAATTCTTGATACGAGTACTCAATGTTTGTGTGCCAATTGCAAACCTGAGGGCAATTTGCTTTTAAGGTAGGTAGGTTTTGGTATTTTATCAAGCATGTATAACCAATCTCTCTTTTCAGTGATAAAAGTAGGGTATCCTAGAAATTAAAAAATCAGTCACATTACTCATAAGAGACAACGTCTAAGAATTTATGTTGTATCAGAATCTTTATGCAATTTGAGTCACACATTGTGCTGCACTAGACTGTTCATCATACAAATTCCATGGACTAATTTGCATTGAATTAAAAAAAAAAAACAAAGATCATATTTAATATACATTTTTCATTACTGTTGTATTCTAATAAGTGACACAATGAAATTTACCAGGCGTGCGTTGGTGAATGAAGACCCAATCTGGCCTGACAATGGTGTGAAAGTAAGGACACCCTTCCTTCCAGTCATTGTGAGCCCTTTTACTGCCCTCACATGCACAGTCCAGCTGGAATAACTAAACTTAGATTAAAAATACTATAACTAGATTTCTAAAGGTAATACAAGGGTAGGAGGCAGGGGAGGAAAAAGATTCAGTCCTGACCCACCATGCTCGCTTCTGGCCGTCAGAACTCAGGGAACAAACTTTGCATCGCAGAAAAGGAAAGAGAGTATATTGTGCTCACCATACCGACTGAAATACACAAGCAGTTTCTGCAAAGAAAAGCTTTGGAAACTCTGGAAGACTGGGCCATGGTGGTTATGAAGATGGTCTTGACCGCCAACAAGTTTAGAAGCACTCACTCCCGGGTTAGGGGTTTACTTCCAGGCTGTCATAGGCAGCACAAGTACTTAAACCCCTTAGCTTAGTAAGGAAGCTACATTACAGCAATATTTTTACTTGTGTAATTGCTTTGCTTGCCATCTAGTACATCACCCAGCTATCCTTTCCTCCACTGTGATATTTTCTTTCCACTTCTGTTCCCTCAGGTACTTCGTTAGTGTCTAGCAGGGCTGTCTCTCAGTTTGTGTGTTTATTTGCGGTGTCTGTTGAATTTCTTCTGCTGCTACATTTTCTATTTCTAAGATCCAGAGGTTTGCCATCAATTCCCTGATGGTGCAAGAGCTCATCACTGCCTTGGGCCCACATCCCTCCCGGCAATCCACTCAAAGAACCTTAGTATAGTAATTGACAACTAACTCACTATGATAGTCCAAATAAATGCAGTCTGTGTATTGATTTCACACACTCAAGATGTTCAATAAGCTATTCAAATGGCTCTTCACCAATCTTCACAGTACAGTCTCCTAGGCCCTCATCACCAGCAAACAATACTACGGCAACACACTTAATAATGGAATCAATGCTTATCTAACCACAAGATTCCAGACCATACAAACCCAGCAGCCAGGCTCATCCTCAACCTCTCATCCTGCACTCACATCACCCTGCACCTCAAAGATCTCCATTGGCTCCAACTCCACAAACGAGCGTTCTTCAAACTCCTCACGCATACATACAAAGTCTTGCACAACATTGGCCCCACATACCTCAACAACCGTCTAAAATTCAGAAAATCTACCAGACTCCTTCACTCACCGAGAATCCTAATTACACACACACCCTGCATATACAGAACTAGATCCGACAGTTGTGACTACTGATACCTCGCTTCCAAAGCCTGGAATGGCATGCCCCTGCACATCAGACCCTCTTCCTCAATTCCACAAGAAACTGAAAACCTGGCTCTTCACCTAGCCCGGACCCTTGCTTTGCCCATACTACTGCTGCTTTAGCGCCAAGGTACCCTTCTGGATGTGTTGTGCACTAAACAAATATTCATAACATAACATCTACTCTAGAGCTTGTTAGGTCCTGAAATCGGTGTTCCTTATAATGTATATCTGATTATGCTTGCCCTTTCTTACACTTATACTATTATTCTCTTACTAACGAGGGCCACGCAGATGAAGACCCCAAAACTGAACCTGCCCACACTGATGGCCAGCTCTTGTTTCTCTTTCGCTTCCCCCATTTTTCTCCTCGCATCTCTGGTAAGTGTTTTTCCTAGAATAACATCTTTTCAGAGAGCGGCCTGCAAGAACTGGGACTCTCAATGGATCCCTAGCCTTCTGTCAATCTTCACACAGGCCCACTCAAAGCCCTGCCTCGTCTCTCCAGTCCCAGTGGTTTCTAAATTAGCTGAAAGGAGAGGATAGGTCTGTACTATCATTCAGTTGGATGGAGGATCCTGTTCCGTATCGTCCCCTTCCTCCCGGCCAATTGACAGTCTAAACCAGCTCTTCCCCATTCAGTGGCACTGAAGTGCAAGGGTGAATTCACTCCAGAGTGTAATGATTTGTGGACCTACATTACTAAAGTGTATAATAATTTATTTTGGGTATTTTAAGCATTTTACTGAACCAGTGATGTCACTTCTAAATGACGTATCTTCAAGAGAATACATAGCTGTCAAGACACGTGATGGATGTTCCTGTCATGCCATTTCATCAGTGGTTGAAATGAAATTATTGTAGTGTATGTGCTCGTTTCTCCAAAGCACCTGTGTACTACTAAGATGTGTCCTTACTCTCCGAATTAAAGTATTGAATGCCCATTTAGAAGTGCAGGTACTATCTCTTTAAAATTAAAGAAATGCAGTTACTCAGTACAGTCCCTGCCTATTTAAAGCACTGGATGCCAGTGAATTTGCTAGAGTATTTACACCTGAGGACATCGAAAACATGACCTGGAAACTGTTTAGCTAATAGAGACAGCATCCAGTGCAAACAATTATTCATTAGCAAATTACACAAGATAGAAAAGGACACAGTCTTACCGTGTCCGCTGTGTGACTTATCTCCACAGCCAGGTCGGCTCCTGAATTTCCCATTCCAACAATTATCACCCGTTTCCCCTTGAATCTGTCAGGGAACTTGCACTCTTTGCTGTGAAAATACTGACCTTTGAACTTATCTATACCTGTTGGTTAAATGTGTAGAAAATGAAAGGTAGAAGTGAAAAAGTTGCAGAAGCAATGATACATTTTAGATGGCATATTAAGTTTTTGTGTAATTAACGTCATATAATATCCCTCTAGGGTGTACGTGTTTCGGATAAAACAATGAGATAAAAAGGTTGGTTAATTAGTATGCAATGAAGTATTGCTAATTGAAAACATTTTTATCAATAAAATAAAAAAATTAAAAATGTGCACTGTTAGAAGTTTAAGCCAATATTTTCAAACTCAGTTGCATTGGCCTAGTTAATTTGCATTTAGCACCTCTCTTAATTTGAAGATCCTTCAGATCGGGTTGTAAAACAATCATTCCACTATTTTGTCCCACGCTCAATTGAGCTATAATAGTTAAACTCTACTGAAATAAAACTGAGCGCTCCCAACTCTTCTCCTTCTCAACTAATTCCAATTCTAGACTTGATATTGATCCTTTACTAGCCTTAATTATAAGCTGTATGTCTGCCACTATTCAGCCAGATTAAACATGATATTCATAATAGACACATCAAGCCGTAAAATAATAGTGGATATCAGTCTACCAGGAAAGGAACCCTTCATAATAGACGAATCAAGCAGTATAATAATAGCAGATATCAGCCTACCAGGAAAGGAACCCAAAGGCAAGTTGGGCTCAACATGATGTCCAAGGCAAAGAAGGACAGCATCAAAGATGGCTGACTCTTGTTTTCCATCCTTCTCTGTGACAATGTCCCACTGGCCTGTGGTGACGAAATCTGGACCTTTTCTCACACTGCGAACTATGGTCTTTTTTAGGAAACAAAACAAATACTAGTTATAGGTATGAACATATACATCAGAATTCTACAACTGCATTATAATTTTCTATCCATGACATTTAACAATCGGTAAGGATCATAATGCTGATCCCTTATTGTAATTTTTCTTTCCAGTCTTACACACCCAACCTGAATTAACTCATATACAATACATTTCCCTTTATGTCTATTATGTATTCTTAACTTTGACTTAGCAATGGTTATATAAATTCAGCAGCGTATTTAGTAAAAATATTTCCTAATATTACACCTGAGATACCTGCCATAATCTCCATGGCCTTCACCTAGCCCAGTCTCAGACTGGAACCTCTTCTGTATTTTAATCTTTTACTAAATTGTAGTGTCTCTCCTTTTCTCCATGAGGATCTTCTTTCATTGACATTTGCAGAACACTCATAAAGAGGGCTTATCAAGTTTATAGACGAGTAGTCTCGCTTATCATAAGGCTTATTTTTTAAACCACAGGTGTCCGATAGTGATCCGCTTGGATTGAACTACAAAATATCAAGCATAGGAATACGGTAGTATCATAATATCGTAGACACAATACCAAGGAACAAAATGTTGAAAGGTAAGTGCATATAGAGGAAGTATATATATATATATATATATATATATATATATATATATAAACAAAAATTCCCATAGGACTGAACGGGGTCGAGGAAATGTATATACACTTGTAAAGAACTCATAATGATGCACAATTGATCGTAACACCGTTGGAGCAATATTGTAAATACTGTTCAAGAGACAAACAGAGGCGGTTAATGGTTGCACACATGATACATGAGAAATTGGTAGACACACAGAGCAGGAAATGGACTGAACACAACTGGATGAATGCCATCACTAAAAAGCAACACAGAGTGGAATACCTAACTACAATATAAGTATGAAGAGAACACTAAGTTCCAATATTATACTTGCTCCGGATAGTAAAACAGGCACTGAGCCATGCAATCAACCTGTACTAAAGAGACACTCAGTCATGAAAATGTAATACTCTGGTGTAGGAATGCAGCACCAAGCAGAAGCGCCATCAGACACTCTGCTGGAGCACACTGTTTGTTCAGAATCCACAAAATCGGATAAACTGTGAAAATTCAAAAGTGAACATTAATATAATTGTACTATACAAAGTGACTATCAACTGTATCATGTCCAACCCACTCGAAAAAATTGCAAATAAGTCTTTACGAATTTGTTATGTTTTGTTTTCTGTTATTCGTGATTTTTTTTTTGTAAAAACTACCAATCCGTCAATATGTCAAAAACAAAATCCCTTTGGGTTTCTCATAAGCACACTGTATACCACACCGATCTCACATGCACTCTAATCACCATCAATGGAATTGAAAACCAGAAAAGTATAATACAAAATATCTTTATTGACAGGATCCTTATTCAATTTTATTAAAAATATGATATTTATAGATTCTTATCCTTTTTTTAAAAAACACATAAAATAACAATATTATTAAAAACAACGCATATTCAAAATTCATGGGAGAATGCAACAAAAAATATAGTAACAATAGAGCCCAATAACTCTATTTGGCAAACCAAGACAAAAAGTTTTTTTCAATATTTCATTTGAAATTAGACATTACATGACACAGGTATAAGTGTTCATTCAAATCCCTATGGTCAAAAAACCAGTGATGCTTGGGTGCGTTTTCAGAACAAAGCGACGCGTTTCGGTGGTTTGATTGAATACACCACCTTCTTCAGGCTAACAATTAATTTTGGTGTCTCCCAACACAATAATCTAAACAGATGAAAGAACAAAAAGTGGGAAGAGGAAAGTATTATATTCCTTCCTTGATAGTTCTAATTCTCCACATTAACC
Organism: Calotriton arnoldi; assembly: GCA_963921515.1. NCBI lineage: Eukaryota > Metazoa > Chordata > Amphibia > Caudata > Salamandridae > Calotriton > Calotriton arnoldi. The sequence continues at coordinate 935,765 of CAWUFW010005494.1, forward strand.
ATACGATCCCTCAATAGTGAAAGTGGGGGTTGTTCTTTATATAAAACCAAAGTTTTGGGGTTTTAGGGTTATACTTCCATAAACTTCACACATCTGCTGGAGTCTGTATGTAGATAAAATCGTCCTTAGAACCCTGATCATCTATCAAATTTGATAGAAGCAGGAGCACGCGAGGAGACTTTTAAGTCAAGTGTTCTTTTATACAGGCATCAACATTTTGATTGAGGTTGCCGATAGGCTGTCACTCTATATTTGAGGACTCGATTATTTACAGAAGTTCGGCATTATCTTTGAGCCACAGCTCCGGTGGCTAAAGCCAAATGGGTACATGATCAGGGTTCTAAGGACAATTGTCTGGCGGCCGAAACGCGTCATTTTGGACATTGATACTTAAATAAAGACACTTTGCCATCATCACTGCCTTGGAGTCTGTGCCCTCGTGTTGCGCCGCTGTGGCTGGATACTTTGGGATTCACATGCTGATATATATATATATATATATATATTCACTGAAAAAACAAAGGTTACAGGGACGTTATAGTTCAGAAATAGAATTTAAAAAATCCTTAGAAATTTACAACAAAAAAAAGCCAAAGGTTACAGGGACGTTATAGTTAGGTTCATATTTTACACGCACAAAATCATAGAAATTCCGCAGTTATAGTTATCTCAGCTAATTACAATTTAGGCCCCGCAATGCACCCTCTAACCTCTTTTTTTGTGAATTTCTAAGGTTTTTTTAATTCTATTTCCCAACTATAACATCCCAGTAACCTTTTTTGGGGGGGAATTCTGAAGGTTTTTCTAAATGTATTTCCTAACTGTAACCTGTAACCTTTGAGAGTGGGTGTGTGAGTGGCTGTATAGGTCAGTGAGTGGGTATGTGAATAGATGTATGGGTCTGTGATTGGGTGTGTGAGTGGTATAACTGATTCATTATTCTGATCCTAATCTTTCTCGCCATGGTTCTCCTGGAAGAAAACATGCCTGAGACATGGAAGACGAGTGAAAGGGCAATACCGATGTCCAATCTGATTCTAAAAGTTCCCATCATGGGCAGATCAAGGAACAAATGCAGATGGAAATAAAGAGATTTGTCCAAGATCATACAATCTAGGCAAAGTGTAGAGGCCAGACTTAGATACCATGTAGTATCATTCCAGAACTGGATTCCACTAGACTCCATTCCTCTCACCCTGGGAGCCTCAGTGGAATGTATTTATGCCGGTGACTAGTGAGGACTGGCTGTAGGGCTGCTGCCACAGGGATATTTAATCACTGCCTGCCCTGTCTACATCTCTAGTTGTTCAATCAAATGTTGCTTTACACAAATGATCCAGTGCTGGCTTTTAATAGATGTTTTTTCGGAAGTGTAGAGGGTCTCTCCCGTCACGTCCTGCCACTCCCCAGCTGGTTCTGAAGCTCCCAGCTATAGTCCCAAGGTTGAGCAAAGGGTCTGCACCTTGCTCATCTTATCGCTTTAAAATGTATCATTTTCCACACCTCCAAAATCATCTCAGGGAGAACCACTCAAACCCTCCTTATGTCAATCAGGCTTCGCTAACTTGCTACTTAAACTCAACTCCAACTTTTATGCCCCACCACTTTAAAATGTCACCAGCCACCACTGCTTAGCTGGGTGGTTTATATACATTTTAATATTTTTAGAATTTGCGAATCCGTGTCCGACCGTCCCAATCGAGGTTTCCAGTGCCGCTGAACACACGCGGAGTTGGTTTGATTTTTAACAATATTTAAAACCATATACAGAGAATTTAAAAATGATGTTTGAGGTAAGTCATTTATTAAAATACCATAGAAACTTATATTGCAATAAGTAATTCTACTTTAGAATGTTTTATTAGAACACTGCGATGTCACCATGAATCCCATGTGACACAGCAACAAAGATTTTGTTGGTTAGAAAGACTTTCATGCATCTGTAGGTGTAGGTGTAGGTGTAGCTGTTATGTTTCACAACTATCCATTGCACCCCAGGTTTGTTTTTGCTTTGGTGTTTTTTTGGCTTGGTTTTAAAATGGCAACTGTAAACTGGTAGAGCCACAGCAGTGGGATGAACAGAATTCCTCTCTGAATAAGATCTACCAAAGAAAAAAGAATCAATTGCTTGGAAGTTTTTCAAAATTCAGTGTGCATCAAAATCCTCTTAAACGGAACAATGAAAAAATATAGTCATGGCATCAGCGGAATGTTGAAACACTTGAAAACCATCCAGCCCTGTCATCTTGCCAGAGCTCAAAGAGAAGACGTTGCGCCGCATACGTAGCAATCTAGTGCAGCACACGTAGCACCAGGAGATGCACAACCAGCAGACGTTGGTGAACAGCTACGAGCCAGAGAAGTTGAGTTAGCTAGCGTTGGGACATTTTGCCCATATCTGCTATATGTGACGCAGCCAAACTCCACAAATGTTATTTTTTTCTTTTGTTTCAAGTTGTTGCACACCTTTAGTGCTTTTTTATAGTTACCATTTTAAAAAACATTTAAAAACCCATGAAAAAAACCAAAATGGTTAGTAACCGCCCAAAATATGGTAAGAAAATTTAAAAAAAGGTTCTTTTTAGAACTGTCTTTTCTTGTTTAAAGGAAGACAAACTTTATGATATTTGTTTGCATGTGAATGTCTGGACACCTGTTACTATATGCGGACATATATGTTCTATTAACTGGGTGTTTTAGTGTTTGTATAAGTTACATATCAGTGTCTGTATTAATGTGTGGCTGGGTGTGTGAGTGGCTGTATTGGTGAGTGATGGTGTGTAAGTGGGAGTATGGGTTGCTGTTTGAGTGGGTGTATGGGCGAGTGAGTGGTTGTGTGAGTGGCTGTATAGGTGAGTGACTGGCTGTGTGCATGGATGCGTGAGTGGCTGTATGGAGTATAAGTATGTGAATGGGTTTGTGAGTGAGTGTATGAGTGGCTGTATAGGTGAGTGAGTGGCTGTGATAGTGTGGGTGGGTGTGACAATGGCTGTGTTGGTGTATAAGCAGGTGTGTGAGCAGCTGTATGGGTGAGTGAGTTTGTGAATGGTTGCATGAGTGAGTGACTGGCCCTGTGAGTGGCTGTATTGGTGTGTAAATGGGTGTGTGAGTGGCTGTATGGGTGTGTGAGTGGCTGTATGGGTGAGTGAGTGGGTGTGTGAGTGGCTGTATTGGTTAGTGGCTGTGTGACTGGCTATATAGATGAGTGAGTGGGGTGAGTAGCTGTATGGGTGAGTGAGTGGGATGTGAGTGGCTGTATGGGTGAGTGAGTGGGACTGTGAGTGGCTGTATGGGTGAGTGAGTGGGTGTGTCAGTAGTTGTATGGGTGAGTGGGAGGCTGTGTGAGTGGCTTTATAGGCGAGTACATAGGTGTATGAGTGAAGCTATCAGTGAGTGAATAGCTGTGTAAGTGATTGTATGGTAGTATAAATGACTGTCTGAATTTGTAAGCGAGTGTCTATTATGTTTAAATTGTATTGTGGAATACCCTGAGAATGTAACGTTATAGAGCAACATTGAAAGAACTAATTAATAAACTATTTTACTCCAAATGATGGTGCCATTGATGTGTATAAAAAGAAACCGAAGAGAAATATGAATTAGTATTCCAGTTTTTCAAAATTAGTAAATAAACTTCAATGCATAATTTCATAATACAAACATATCACTATACATTTCTCATGGTGTAAAAGTATTTTAGAATATAAATAAGCATTTCATTTTCGCTTTTTACTATTCTCAGGTTCTATACTGATACACCATAAATGATGTACTGTTAAAAGAATCATCATTGAACAGTGGGGAAAAGAACTATCATACCGATTGTAGGAAACAACCTCAAAACTGAACACTATGTCACTGCAATTAAGCAACACAGTGCATTGCACTCACTACAATTTTTTTTAATGTTTGCTTAAATCTTATGCTGAAAATCAGCCCCTCACTAGCTGAACTACTAATAAATATATAAGGCACACCAGCATATGATAAGCCTTATAAAGACATCACACCTGGTGGGTCAAATGATGTCATAAATACTGATAATGGATCTAGAACAAATATAATATACTACTTTCACAACTGTAATCCTCCTTAGAATTCCAGAAACAAAAGATAAGAAGTTGGTAGCTTATAAGGCAGTCTTTACTTACATTTTAGGTTGCCATCATTACATTCTGTCCACCCACTTTTACTTTTTGCATAGACAGTGCAGTGACCAGATGCAACAGTAACTCCTTCATTAAATATGATAGCCATAGTAGTATATGTTGTTCCACAATTAGATATTTGTCCAGCTTTGAAGTTTGTAATCTCCGTTTCCATTTTACATACATCTGCTCTTAATCATTATAGCATTAAAAGACTTCCCACTTCGTGGTACAGGTAATGTTGACATAAGATCTGATCGACAATTTGGGCAGGTATTGTTTTGAGTAGCTTGTTTGAACAATCTATCAAAAGACAGTTTTGCAATCTGGTAGTGTTAAATAAAGAAATCACTCCAAATCTATTTCTGTACTTGATGTGAATGAGCAATCTTCACGCTCATGGTTCCATGAGTAAGTAAGTGAAAATAATTCATCAATACATATTTCCTTCTCTCCTAAAACTCCAAAGATCACCATTAAGAAAACTCCTGCGTATCCTGTTGAGTGTTTGGAGTAAACAGTACAGATCCACTATATATATCTACAAGGTCTCGAATGTATGACGCACAATGTGTTAGAGACCTATCACTATGTAAATGTTACAACAAAGTACACAGTGCAGAGCACAATCTCTTCTGTGGTTTCTGTTCAACTTCATACACAAAATGAGGAAATTGAAACAGTATGTTTAGAACAAGATTTGCATAGCAGATGACACCGGAGGGTTTAACAACTGGTAACTAAGAATATCTCCCTCATTGTCATTTTTTTGTTAACAACTTCCTTCTTCTCTATCACATCCTTCTTTCCAACAACATCACTATGTCGGGATTGCGCGGCGGCCGGAACTACTAAAATGGCCGCCGACGCTGCACGCGCATGTGCGGGGACAGGTCCGGAAGGTTAAAGCCCGGCCTTCCCCGATCAGCTGCGCTTCGCGTCCTGGTTGCGGTTTGTTTCCTGACTCCCCTGAAGCTCTTCCGGGTCATCGCGTCCCTCGCGTCGGTCATCGTTGCCTTGGTTTGTCTTGTGGCGGGTACTCCTCCCCTGACGTCCCTCGCTGCCCGTTTCAATTATTGCTTGCCTGCATTCCGTTCTGTGGAGAAAGAAGACAGAGAGAGTTATTGCATTAGAGTTTGCGGTAACAGCGCTCTGCGCTGCTTTATTATTTCGTTTACTTGATTTACCTGTCCTTATGTCTACACCTCGATGGGAGTATGCCTTTCTCTGAAAAGTAAAAGGGTAGGCATTACACATTATTATGTTACGTCGCGCCTTGCGCTTAGTTGTATACTTTCACGTATATATATATATATATATATATATATATAGGTCACTTACCTGGTCCTGTGCTCTGGCGCTGTGGGGATCCGCTCCGCCCTTTTAGGATCTAGGATAGAGAAAGATACCTATTTTCATTAACCTGAATAAAGGGATATATACTTTTTATAAAACCACACGGGAAGAACAGGTAGGCGAATACTCTAATCCCTACACAGAGCACTTTCCCATACATACTAGCTCTTTACTTACATTACTGTCTTTTCTAGCCTTAGATCCACGCCCTGAAACATCGTTCCTTTAATCCTCCCATAGAAAGGACACCGCAAGATAGGGAACACATGGGTTAAGAAGGTCTAAATTGTCATGCTTCTGATTTTGTGCATTTGTGTATTGATACCTTGTTTGCTTACAGCGTCTTGCCTGATACTGACGAGTCCTGAGGGTGTCTGAGTCATCGAGTGGAGTTCTTCCCCTTCTTCCCTTGTTTTGTTTCCCTCCTTCCCCAGATTACCTTATGCCACCTTGTTTAGTCTTTGGTGCCATTGGGTGATTTGGTGAGGTTGTGGACCTGTACTTCACGTCTGTGGCGTCCCCGCGGAAATATAGGTGAGATCCTGACAGAACGCGAAGCCCAAAAAGAATAGTTTTCTTTCTGCCTGGACGTCATGGATGTCGGTCAGGTTACTCTGGCTGATTTAGCCCACGTTAGGTAACTTACAATTAGAAACCCAATCTCTTTCTACCCGGGTGGATTCCATACAACGAGAAATAAGAACTGATCCGGTGGTTAGGTCCCCTAATCCAGGTGCTAACATACCAGTGGTACAAGTAACAACGCCTTCTTCTATCCCCTTGGCACCTCCTGAGCGTTTTTATGGAGACACTACCAAGTTTGCTGCCTTTATCAGTCAGTGTCAGCTTCATTTCATGTGTAAAGCCTCTTGTTTTCCCTCAGATCAAGCTAAGGTAGCATTCGTTATTTCCTATCTAGGGGGCTCCGCGGCTAATTGGACTATACCCCTCATAGAAAGGAACGACCCTTTGTTGCAAGATTATAGTGCCTTTAGAGCGGAACTCAAAAAACTGTTTGATAGACACACCTTTACGCATTCCGCTGACACGGAGCTCTTAACACTGGATCAGGGAACTAAGGATTTAACCTCCTACATTTCCACATTTTATATATTGGTAGCCGAAGCTGGGTGGCCTGAGGAAAAGCGTAGTGCGCTATTCTACAAGGGGCTAAGAGAGGACCTAAAAGACGCATTGGCACAGGTAGTGGACCCTCCTGAATCATGTACTGCCCTCGTAGACTTAGTGGTCAAGTTAGAACATAGACTTAGTGAGCGGAGGAGAGAAAGAGGGAGGTCCGAGGGGAGAATTCTTCCTTACCGTGAAAGGAAGGCTGATTCTGATAAAATATCAGAAGAATCCGAACCGATGCAAATAGGAAGCATAAGAGGACCCCTCAGTGAAGAAGAAAAACAGAGAAGGCGAGACAAGAAATTGTGCCTGTACTGTGGAAAACAGGGTCATTTTCTTAGGGAATGCCCGGTCAAACCGAGACAGACAAAACGGTCGGAAAACTAGTGAGCCCGAAGTCTCGGGAGACAAGGACTTCGGGTAATTCAGGTTTAATTGTCTCATCTATGGGGATTGCAGGATCTCAGCCACGTCATTTTTTTCTCTCTTCGTGTTTACGATGGGACCATCAAATGGTAGAGGTGTACATAATGGTGGATTCAGGCGCGTCCGGTAATTTTATGGATGCACAGTGGGCTCAGAGTTGGAGGATTCCTTGGGTGCCTAAGTCTTCTTGGGAAGAAGTTACAACAATAGACGGTAGCACTCTGAAGTCTGGTCCCATTAAACACGCCACGAGTAGTCTGAGGTTGGTTATCGAGAAAAAACATCAAGAAGACATTTCATTCGATTTGATACAGTCTCCCCAGTTCCCGGTTATTGTAGGCCTACCATGGTTATGCCAACATAATCCGCGTATTGATTGGAAGTCTATGTCATTAACCTTCGACCGTGACCTTTGTAGAGAGCATAATCTTCTTGACTCAAGTGTTCCGGAGAAAAGTCTTTCAGTCATAGAAACGAGTGATAGTGCCTTACCTTCTGTCTATCAGGATCTTAGAGAAGTATTCGATGCGGAACAGGCCACCAGTCTCCCGCCTCATAGGGTCTATGACTGCAGAATAGATCTGCAACCTGGAGCTCGCATACCCTGCAGTAGGGTATATTCCTTGACCGAAAAAGAGAATGTGTATTTACGAGAGTACCTGGACGAAATGACGAGGATAGGATTTATCCGTCCCTCGAGATCCCCGGCTTCATCTTCTCTTTTTTTTATACCAAAGAGGGAAGGGGGTCTTAGATGCTGCATTGACTATAGGGCACTGAATACCATCACCATCAAGAACAGATATCCCTTGCCACTAATTTCCTCCCTTCTTGATCAAATAAAAGACGCCCAAGTTTTCACCAAGCTAGATCTGCGAGGGGCATACCATCTTGTGAGGATCAAGGAAGGAGATGAGTGGAAAACGGCCTTTGTACCAAGTATGGCTTGTACGAATATCTGGTGATGCCCTTTGGGCTATGTAATGCCCCTTCGGCTTTTCAGTTTTTCATTAATGAGGTACTAAAGGACATGTTGGAGGTATTCGTCATTGCTTACATAGATGACCTCTTGATTTATTCTCCCTCAATGCAAGAACATACACTCCACGTAAGGAGGGTTCTGGAACGATTGCGAGACAACCAATTATACTGTAAACTAGAGAAGTGTCATTTCCATACACAACAAGTCAGCTTTCTAGGGTTCATAGTTTCCCCACAGGGACTCAGTATGGATCCACAGAAGGTAGAGGCCATACATCGTTGGCAAGCACCACAAAATGTCAAGGAGATACAGAGCTTCCTTGGCTTTGCCAATTTCTATCGGCGCTTTATTGATGGGTTTTCTGATTTAGCCTCCCCGATAACTAGGTTGTTAAAAAAGGGAATACAATTTCAATGGACACCCGAGGCGGAGGCAGCCTTTTGTCAATTAAAAGAAGCCGTCACACAAGCGCCCATACTGAGGCATCCAGATCCGTCACGTCCTTTCGTGGTTGAAACTGATGCCTCACAGGTGGCAGTCGGGGGGGGGGGGTGCTATCACAGACAGATCCTAGCACTGGAATACTGCATCCAGTGGCCTATTATTCACATAAACTGGCTCCAGCGGAAGTAAATTACTCCATAGGAGAGAGAGAGTTATTGGCTATAAAGAAAGTATTCGAGGAATGGAGGCAATATTTATTGGGGGCCAATCACAAGATAACAGTCCTAACGGATCATCGAAACTTGCAGTTCCTAAAATCCGCTAGGGCTCTATCCATGCGACAACTACGCTGGACCCAGTTCTTTAGTGACTACGACTTTGTTATCCAGTTCCAAGCAGGCAAAAAGAATGGGAAAGCAGATGCTTTGTCTCGCTTAAGTTATGAACCCATAAACCCACAAGGTGAACCCCCTCTTATAATCACCAGAGAACGAATAGTTGGGGTACTGAGATCTGAGGTAGACTTCCTGAACTCAGTGGAGGAGGCGCAATCATTCACAAACATGCAGGAAGTGACGGGCACACATGAAGTTACCATAGAGCAAGGATTATCCTATGTGCAGGGTGGGTTGGTCCTCCCCAATCAAGAATTGCAACTACAGGCCTTAGATTGGTGTCATAATCATCCCCTTGCAGGGCATCCAGGATATAAGAAAACTCTTGACTTACTACATAGACACTTTTGGTGGCCCACCATGGGAAGTGATGCAAGACAGTATATTCAGACCTGTCATATATGTGCACAGGGAAAAGCCTCTCACCAGAGCCCTGCAGGGCTGTTACAGCCGTTACCTACACCACCTAGTCCCTGGCACACAGTTTCTCTAGATTTTATAGTAGAATTACCTAGGACTGCAAGAGGGAATACCACTCTCCTCGTAGTAGTAGATTGACCAAGATGGCCCATTTCATTCCCATGGCTTCTCTTCCCTCCTCTCGTGTTTTGGCCTCCGTATTCATTCAGCAAGTGGTACGTTTACATGGCCTCCCCTCCGTATTGGTATCAGATAGGGGGGCCCAGTTCATCTCTAAATTCTGGAAAGGGTTGGGGAACTCCTTGAAAGTAGATGTACGGTTGTCATCTAGTCACCACCCCCAGACAGACGGCCAAACTGAGAGAGTGAATCAGTGCTTTGAACAATATATCAGGTGCCAGGTCTTGCACACCCTAGTTGACTGGGATGAGTTGGTGTGGATAGCTGAGTTCGCATACAATAACAGTTGTCACTCGTCCACTGCTTACTCGCCCTTTTTTTGCACATATGGCTTTCATCCTCGAACTATGCTAACCCCCCTTTCTTCTTGTTCTACTCCTGCAGCCATAGACTTTGTGAAGGACATACAAGAGGTACACAAGACAGCACAACTGAATCTAGATATGGCTAAGGCTAGTTATAAGAGGGGGGCGGATGTTCACAGACGCGCAGAGCCTGGATACAAACAGGGGGACATGGTTTGGCTATCCTCAAAAAACCTGAAGTTGAGAGGATCGTGCAAATTTAAACCTAAATATCTAGGCCCTTACAAAATATGTAAGGTGGTGAACCCTGTAGCTATGAAGTTAGACCTTCCCGCCTCCATGAGAGTACATCCGGTGTTTCATGTCTCTCTCCTGAAACCAGTAGAGCCAGGCACACGTCTCCCTACCACGCCCGAACCCGTAACGGTGGAGGATGAACAGGAATATGAGGTTGGGGCGGTTTTGGATTCTCGTAGGGTGAGACGCAAACTCCAGTACCTGATACACTGGAAGGGGTATGGTGTGGAGGAACGTACATGGGAGCCAGCCAGTCAGGTACATGCCCCTCGATTGGTGCGTTTATTTCATAGGAGACACCCTGACAAGCCCAAACCGGTAGGGGGGTCTGTGGGGGGGGTGTACTGTCGGGATTGCGCGGCGGCCGGAACTACTAAAATGGCCGCCGACGCTGCACGCGCATGTGCGGGGACAGGTCCGGAAGGTTAAAGCCCGGCCTTCCCCGATCAGCTGCGCTTCGCGTCCTGGTTGCTGTTTGTTTCCCGACTCCCCTGAAGCTCTTCCGGGTCGTCGCGTCCCTCGCGTCGGTCATCGTTGCCTTGGTTTGTCTTGTGGCGGGTACTCCTCCCCTGACGTCCCTCGCTGCCCGTTTCAATTATTGCTTGCCTGCATTCCGTTCTGTGGAGAAAGAAGACAGAGAGAGTTATTGCATTAGAGTTTGCGGTAACAGCGCTCTGCGCTGCTTTATTATTTTGTTTACTTGATTTACCTGTCCATATGTCTCCACCTCGATGGGAGTATGCCTTTCTCTGAAAAGTAAAAGGATAGGCATTACACATTATTACGTTACGTCGCGCCTTGCGCTTAGTTGTATACTTTCACGTGTATATATATATATATATATATATATATATATATATATATATATATAGGTCACTTACCTGGTCCTGTGCTCTGGCGCTGTGGGGATCCGCTCCGCCCTTTTAGGATCTAGGATAGAGAAAGATACCTATTTTCATTAACCTGAATAAAGGGATATATACTTTTTATAAAACCACACGGGAAGAACAGGTAGGCGAATACTCTAATCCCTACACAGAGCACTTTCCCATACATACTAGCTCTTTACTTACATTACTGTCTTTTCTAGCCTTAGATCCACGCCCTGAAACATCGTTCCTTTAATCCTCCCATAGGAAGGACACCGCAAGGTAGGGAACACATGGGTTAAGAAGGTCTAAATTGTCATGCTTCTGATTTTGTGCATTTGTGTATTGATACCTTGTTTGCTTACAGCGTCTTGCCTGATACTGACGAGTCCTGAGGGTGTCTGAGTCATCGAGTGGAGTTCTTCCCCTTCTTCCCTTGTTTTGTTTCCCTCCTTCCCCAGATTACCTTATGCCACCTTGTTTAGTCTTTGGTGCCATTGGGTGATTTGGTGAGGTTGTGGACCTGTACTTCACGTCTGTGGCGTCCCCGCGGAAATATAGGTGAGATCCTGACACACTACACTCCTTTAAACGTTTTCACTTTGGACACATATTGGTGCATTTTTCATGAATGGGATACTGTCCTAAATGAGGAGCATAAAGACTTTGTAATCAATTGTATTCTTTAACAAAACTTGGATCATCACATACTTTGCTGTCATCAAATGCAACTAGATACAAACCGGACAATGTCCTAACTTGAGATAAGGCTACATATGACATACCTTCCTTAAACACTGTATTCCCAACATTAACAAATGCTGCATCTACACTTAAACTTTGAGATTTATGAATAGTTAAAGCATATGCTAGAGAAAATGGAAACTGTTTCCGTCGCACATATACATTTTTCACAAGCAAAAAACGTACAATGAACCTTTCAATCTGCTTTACGTTATTCTTCTTATCAAATTTACTTGCTAGGTACTCTATCTCACTCCAAAATCAATAATTTTACCCATAGCACAATTAACTAATCCTTCTTTAACATTTAAATTTCAGCGTAAATAGTTCTTGCAAACACAAACATTTCTCCACTCCTGCAGTTCTTGAAATAGATTTTTCCCAAAAATCCAATTTTCTTTGCAATTTTTCATTTAGGAATACTGTGACACCCTGGTATTCCATTTTGTCTATTGCCGTCAGTTCCAAAATTTCTTCTTTCTCCAATTCCAGCAACTCTTAAAAGAGGCACACTCCGCCATTGTAGGCATTAGGCACACAACTGGTTTTCCTTCTTCAATAAAAGTGAACATTATCTCTGCTGCCGTCTTGTTTTTTGGAAACACTTTAAGAAGACGACTTTCTAGTAGACGCTTTCCCTCTTTAGAAAGATTACCTAATCTAATATCCTTCAAAATATTCCCATATTCAACGTCAGATGCTTGTCGCATATTCCTAAGTAATTATTTGTATTGGAAGTTTAACCAAATATTGACATTTCTAATGTTTCACAAAGAATTCCGAGTCTCATCATGAAGCAGTATTTTAAACACAGGCTGTCCTTACACAGGTGCAGGTTGCAGTAGATCTCCGAAAACATACAAGTGTTTTCCTCCAAACAGGACATTGTAGTCTGTTTTTAGAATCTGTTGCATTCTCAAATGTACAAAGGCAAGCATTAAGTTTGAGAACATGCTCACCTCATCGATGATTAGAAGTTTTAACTTTTTGAGCACTGTCTACACTTCATGGCAAGCTTCACCGGATAACTTTTAGTATTCTACTTTGTTTTCATGCTCCACAGGCAGCACCAAAAGTTGATGTAAAGTAATTCCTTTGATATTATGTGCAGCTAATTCAGTGGGTGTTGTTACTACACCTGACAAATTACACTCTGCAGTCTTCTGTGGGAAAGCAGTGAGAGCTTGTATTTAAAAGCTTTTACATGTGCCAGCTTGACCGCTGACATACAACAGTATAGGTTTAAATTATGTGCATGCACACTCTTTGTCGTGAAGGAATCCATGCTCAATTCTGTCTTTCAACTCTATATATTTGTTGTTGCTCGTCATTTAGTTATCCAAAGAACTCTTCGAAATCATTAGTTTCCTGTCTTGTTTGTTCCATTGCAGTGTCCACCTCATTCTTTGCAATGGCAGCTTCGTTTTCAATTATTAGCTGTCCAAGAGGATCTTGACTTAGAGGACCTGAACTTTGGCTGCTTTGTGAACTTGCCTTAGCTATCTCAGCAGCAGTTGTTTCTTTCTGCTCAATTTCATAATGTAACATTTTCAAACATTTAGGAAATGCTAACTACTCAAAGCTATCCTTTGCAGCATTAAAAGAGTCTTTAGTAGCAGTCAAACTGTCCAAGTAATTATGATTCAGAACGCCAAGGCTTAAACCTCTGCAGAAGTGCCAAATAGAAAAAAACTCTTTGTTCAGCAGTCTGGCAACTCAGTCAGTTTTCTATGGTTAATTAGACTGCCTTTTTTAGATTGCACCAAACAACCATCACAACCAACTACTAAACATTTACCATCATCTACTTTTTCTGTGATGTTGTTCACATCTCTGTAGTTTTGAAGTATTTCATAAAGACATACATTTTCAAGATGTGGACTCCTTTTTGGATAGTAAGTGCCCAAACTTTTTGTTTTGACAGGGTCTGTCGTTTATGGCTCAAATTCTGCATGGTGCTGAATTTCAGGAAAAGATTTCAACACTATTTCTGTAAGGGTGTCAAATCCTCAGGATCAAAAAGGTGCTCAGAATGGTCCACCTCTCGATAGCCTCAAGTCGGTATGCTGTAATAGCGCAGAATATTGAGATGATCAAGCGAGGGAAGGAAGGGAACAGCTGGGAGGGAGATCTAAATAGAAAAAACATACAATATCAGTGATTCATGTTTCTAACAAATATTATAACCATACCTATATGTTGTACCTGGAAAAAACCCAAGATAAATCAAGTGCCCAGCGTCTTGTTGAGATTACCGTAAACTTATGTGGGCTTTTCCAATGCACTTTATGATGCTTCTCTGTAATATAATGAGATGAGGGATTCTTGTTACTTTTCTCTTTAACTACCAAAGAATAATGATATTCTTATAATACTGTTCAAGCACCTACCATAACATACCACCTCCTTACATCACAGAGGAAGAGAATACACAGGAACTCCCAAGGATAATGGCAAAAACAAATCAAGCAGAAATTGAACACTCCTTCCACTAACAGTGCATATTCTCATCATAGCGCAAAGAAATGAAGCATCGATATTGGCAAAGCCATAAAGTCATGTCAAATCAATTTCTTTTGCTTTCTTTTCTGCTGAGTTTGTGCTTGCTGCTCTAGTCTCTCCACTTCAACAAATATCGTAGGAAACATAGCATTTTCAAGTTATACTGTTGAATCACAGGGTACTGATCCTCTTAATATAATAAAGAAAACAGACTGAAAAGTATCACATGCTCAACACGGAGCTCCTCATCCCTTCCGCATGAGTCTGCCAAGAAACTCAGGACTCACCAAGAATGCAATTGCTCTGTTCCCGGAGAGGAACAGCCATCCCTATCTGCTGCACTCAGAGTTTCACAATAGCACAGTGAAGGTGTCACCCACCTAACGGACAGATCACCTTCACTTTAGGATATTATGCAAAATACTATAGTTGGTGCATATGCACCCTTACTTCACTGCGCCACTCCAGAACTTTGATCGCTGCCACCAATGAATAATTGGCAGCTTACAGTAATGCAGAAATGCCTTTATAGGCCGACCCTGCCCCCTCAATTATGTTACTTGCGCGCCTGGAACCAGCTAGCTCATGGGACGTGTAGTTCCATTGCGTCCTGGTAATATTTGGAACTGCTTTCTGTTCATCACGGCCCCTGGCGGTTTAGCCATTCCACCAGGCAGTGTAAGATCTCTTGTTGTAGCTGTAGCTCTTGCTGCATGTTCACAAGTTGCTCTTCATTCCAATCCCCCATGGGCCCAGAATCGGGGTTCCTGACAGTGTTCATAGTCTGTGTAGTGCTGTGACATTTTCACATGCATGCTAGGCCTAGATTCAAATAATTCCTCTCGACTTAAAGAATAAACTAGTTGAATTCAACCAGTTACCGCATTCATAGGATCCAATTTCTCGGTGTGAAAGAATCTTCAAACTGAAGCTGCACAGTTTCTTTATTAAAGATTTTTCTGCAGAAATCCCTTCCCACATATTTTTCACCTCCGTCTTCTCAGATTTAGTTATGTATGAAGCTACATAATGAGCAAATCTATGGAGTAGTCTGTCACAAACTGAATATCCAAATTGGCATTCCACATTTTCAGAATGACAGGATTGTAGTCGTTGCTATATTTTAAAGCTTCTGTTTTCCTCTTGTTGTAGCTGTTTTTTGGTGATTTTTGAGTAAGTTTATGTTTGACTGCAGACAAAAAACTGTCGAGTCTTTGTTTGGAAATAACAGGTCTTGGAAATCCAAAACGGCATTAAGTGTAAAATTTTCATTTCACTCTGTACTTCAGCCGACAGTACTTACCACATCTCTGTGACTGAAAACTTAAAACTTCCAGTTTTAGGCCGTCTTCGTCACTGTCTTTTGGATTCAACATGTAACATACTGTTCTAGGAACAACAGTACAGACTCATCTATGTCTTTTCCAAATTTTGGTGCATCTTTTATCCACAACAACAGATTAATATGAGAAGCACCTCTTGCTTTACTCTTTACGACAAAAGAAATCAGTAACTTCTACAATAGGTGGATTTTTTAAATTGCAGATGAAAGATAGATTGGCTTGAATTCTGTGGTTAAAATACCTACAAACATTTGCAGAATATGAAGAGCAAAGTTCTCCTGGTGCCTTCAAATTGATGAACTTAATGTTAGTTTGCTTCTCACAAAACGTCATGCAAGTCATCCCATGTCTATTCTGAAAAACTGAGTGTCACAAACCAAGTTGGTGCACCTGAATTTCATAACATACATTTTAGCTCACCATAATGACGATACCAATATTCATTGGTGGCACGTTGGCATGCCATCAAATTTATGATCATTTCTCCCATACACACATTAGAGATTCTTTAGCTGGTTTCATCTGCTACGGTTCAATGGCATCCCCCAGAACTTATTTTGAATGCAGTGGATGGATACTGTAGTGCGTATATATTTCTTCAGATTTAGTTCTATCCCCTTTTTCAAACTGTCCACTTGAAGGTAACAGTACATCCTCTAAGCAACTTCCATCTCTGTGAACATCTACATCTTTGTAATACACATTATTATGTTTAAGGTAGAATGAATCTTTCTTCAATGTATTCACATCTACTAGTTCTTGCCAGATTTTTTTGTTCTATGTGGGCACACCATTCACTAGAATGATAAGCTGTTCATCTACATCTTTCTCTACACCCACAGTTTCAATATTACATTTAAAATATACAGGTAAATTCACAACTCTATCTTTAAGGCTTTTCTGTAGCTCAGTCAGTGGTAGTTTCCCTGTCTTTAGTTCCATGCGAACTATTGGTCAAAATGGGTGTATAGGTGTATTGGTATTGTTTCATAAATATTTAGATGTTGAAGTTCCTCTGGAATTGAAACAAACTCTAACTTATTAGGTTTTGCTCTCGCAGGCATTTTGTTGTCCTTTAATTTGTCATAGCAATGCTTACATATGATCTGCAGAGTTGACAAATCGAACCATTCCTCCACAAATACACAGCAAATTCTAGCCACTTATCTCTGTTGTCTTGCTCAGTTTTTGAACACTAATCGACATTTCGAATTTGGCTTTTGCAGTGAGTGTGTCGACAACATATGCAAACAAAGTTTAGTTTCGCTATAGAAACTGCATTAAACTTTGCTATTTCTTGTGCAAAGTTATCAGTGCTAATATCTATACTCTGTTAGTCTACATCTGGACATACTTACTCCTCATTTTCTATAGACTCTACTTCAGGACCAAAGGAACGTAACTGAATATCTTCAAACATTTTCAGCTTCTGATACTGTACCATCCAAAAGTGCTTTGTTCATTTCTCCTAAACACAATCCTGGACTTTTTACAAAGTAAAGTCTTCTAACTTAATTTCCAATTCTTCTATGATGACCAGCCAACATTCGGAAATGATGAAAGGTGCTTGTGCCACTTTTTTGGACAGACATGCAAGTGAATGTCCTTGTAAATTGGTATATTTCCTCACTTTGCATGTATCTCATCCTTGCAATTTTCTGCTTCACAATTTTACCTGGAAATTTGCACAGAAAAGATCTTAATATATCAATTGATTCTTGGTGAACACTAAAAATACTGCTAAAGACCCATTTATATACAGGGGCAGGTCTATGCTTTCCTTGTACCTCTTCAGCTATCTCCTCCTCTACATTTCTAGGAACCATCTCCTCTTTTGCAATCGGAGTACCATCTTTTACCTCATAGCTTCGACCAGTTGCAAGTAGCTTTCTTCACTAAAGGCTCAGTATTACACGTATGCTTCTATTCTCCCCTGGAAACACAAGGACATCATCATTCTAGACTCCTCCCTCACCTTGACCCGCCAGATCAACGCTGTCGCCTCCACCTGTTTCAACTCCCTCCGCATCCTCCGCAAGACTTTCAAGTGGATCCCCCCAAATGCAGAAAGACCATCACCCACGCACTCATAACCAGCAGATTGGACTACGGCAACACCCTCTACGCCGGAATCAACAAGACCCTGCTACACAAGCTCCAAACCATCCGGAACACCGCAGCCAGACTCGTCCTCGGAAACTCACGACACGAGCACATGACCCGGCACCTACGAGACCTCCACTGGCTCCCCATCGAGAAGAGAGTGACCTTCAAACTACTCAGAATCAAATAGCTTTATTTCGATAACAAGTATCATAAAAGCAAGATCATTCATACATGCAAAACAAGAATAAAAGATACGAGTTATCATAAAAACAATAATCAGAGCAGGTATGTACATTCCATCCATAAAAACACAGGTATTAAGAATAAGTATATACATTCCATTTGATTAATTTATACAAGTGGTTAATCGTTTTGTTAATAATTATAGAACGTACATCAATTCAGCTAATTGATGACAATCAGAAAAGTCTTTTTCCTTAAAAATACATTCACAGTATAAACTCATACCTCCCTGCGTAAAAATTTAGACCTAACGGACCAAATACAGCCGAGAAACTTTGCCACCCCACAGGCAAAGAGGACTCTTGAATCTGATTTTAGAATCCGCAAGGCAACGCGGTGATCCAAGGTACCCAGCTGTCTACAGATTGGTTTTATCCATCTTGCTCTGGCCCGCGAGTATGCTGGGCATACGAACATAATGTGGGCCACACTCTCTTTTGGGGCTTCACAACAAGGGCAATCCGCAATTGTCTGCCGGGAGGGCTCCATTTTGCAGTTAACTCACGAACTAAGAGTGAGCCAACCCTGAACTGTATAAAAAGTGCTCTATCTCTTGGGATCTGAATAAAATCTAAATATGGTTCTAAAAATATATACAACTTAAACTGATAAAAATCATCTACCATCCTGCCTGCTCTTGGTTTACTAAGTTCCTGTGTATCAACCCAGGCCCAATATGCTTTTTAAGGTCGTCCTTACAGGGTGGATTCTGATCTGCCCAAGAGTCTTTAAAACCTAAAGCAAAAACTAGTTTCTTAACGTTGTTGATCCAGCTCACCCTATGGCTGCAGTCTAAACTGATTACTTCTTTAAATGCAGCAGCATAATTTGTAAGTTCAGCAGTACGTAGCAATCGGGCCCAGTAAAACAGTGGTCTAGATCTGGCAATGTCTCTATAGGAGCGTCTTCCCATATCACTCATCAGAGGCTTTAGTGGGACATTTCGGGAAGGCTCACTAACTCTCGCAAGAACTTATGTTCAGATGCACAGATTTCTTGCACATTGTTGAACCCCCACAGTTCCGCACCATAAAGGGCCGAGCTTACTGCCTTTGCAGCATAGATCGTAAGTGCTGGGGCAACAGGTCTACTCTGTGAGGAGCGATGTTCTCTGCCTATTGCGCCAGCTGCTCGTTTATGATTCAAGAGCATCTTATTAATGTGGGGATTCCAGTGCATTGTCTCGGAGAGTCGAATGCCTAGATAATCGAAAGTCTGGACTCTCTCCAATTGTATTCCACCCAGAGTAAAAGTGTATCTAAAGGGCTTGTAGGGGTTGAATGTCATCAGTTTGGTCTTTGTAGTGTTGATGATCAGCCCCCTTAAAGTACAGAAATCCTGAAACCTATCCAAGAGTTTCTGTAGCCCAACCGGGGTCTTTGAAATCAAGAGTGTATCATCTGCGAACAGAAGGGTAGGTACCCTCTCTCCTGCCAGGGCCGGGGCATCAGCTGGAATTTCCCGAAGGAAGCTAACCACCCCGTTCACGTATAAGGAGAACAGGGTGGGCGCCATGACACAGCCCTGGCGAACCCCTCTGTTCACAGAAATCCTATCAGTTTTTGCTCTTGTGACCCCCACCTTACTTGGGCATAGTTGCCCTCATGCAATCGGACAAGCATGTTAAGAATAAGCGAGGAATGCCCATCTCACCCAAGACTTTCCATAATTGGCCCCTAGGGACCAAATCAAAGGCAGTCTTCAAATCGATGAAGGCAAGATAGAGGCTGCCTCCACCTAACACAACCACCTTCCAATAAAGGAGAAGCAGCCTGAATGCCTGATCAACTGTCCCTATTCTAGTCCTGAAGCCCGCCTGGTATTGGGAAAGGATATTCTCGTCCTCAACCCAGGATTGAATTCGCTGCAACAACACCCTACCGACTACTTTTTGAATGGCATCGATTAGACTAATCGGTCGGTAGTTGGCAGGATCCTCCCTTGCTCCTTTTTTAAAAATAGGCACTACTTCTGCGCCCTTCCACGAGTCAGGTATAGGGCACCCATTAGAAATGGAATTAATTAGGAGCGTAATATATTTCGCCCAATTACTAGAGTTCGCAAGGAGTAGATCCCCGGAAGACCGTCCGGTCCAGGGGCCTTTGCTGGCACTATTCTTTTAATTGCCCCTTCGACTTCTTTTAAGGTAAAGTGGTCGCTAGTATTTAAGGTAGGGCAGAGAATTAGCTGGTCAGACACCCTCTCTGGATGAGTTGTGTCTGTCCCCGTGTATAGTTTGCTAAAGTGGTCAAACCAATCTTGGCTCAATATGTGGTTGGGGATTAAGTCAGGGTCTTTCCAATTTGCCCCCTGACAAGATTCCAAAATCGGTTGGAATCTTTTGCTAGACTAGCATCCCTTAAATCTTGCCAGTGGGATTCTTCCCACTGTAGCTTTGCACGATGCAGCGCTTCTTTATACTCTTTCCTGGCTAGTTGGACTCGAGAACAATTTTTACTTTTAATAGCTAGGGCTAGGGTTTTTCTTTTTTGTCTACAGTCTTTAGTAAACCATGCCTGTCTACCTTTTGGGCATCCTTTATAGGTGTTAGAACCAACGGCTACTTTAAAAAGGACCCCATCTGCTCTACAGTTCTCATATAAATATCCAAAGCCTTCTCAGGGGCATCAGGATTAAGGGATGCCTCTTGGAGATCAGCTATATTTTCTGCCAGAACTCGATTAATTCCAACCATTTTTGATTCATTAACAGCGACTTTGGGCCATTTAAGATATCTTCTACAATTAGAAGGGGCCACTTCCTTAGTCGCTAAATTAGTAATTGCAGCAGGGGCATGGCCAAGAGAGGGCCAGAGGGCCTTCATAGTCATACAAAGTGGGTTATGGTCACTGTCAATAGTAGGGGCTATTACCATGTCAATCATACTACTCCACAGTCTTACATCTATCAAGATGTAGTCGATGCGGGACGGACAACTAATTCTATTATACGTGCAGGCCCCTTCGACGTCTGACTCTGTTCTGCCGTTTGCAGCCCTCAACCCAAATTCCAGAGCAAGTGCGTTCAACTGGACTGCAACCCGTGACCATCTTTTGATGGGGGGATGCTTAGGGGTGGGATACCCCATCTCGAATCGTCTTCCTCCAGCCCCAGCATATCATTCACACCAAGAGGCTCGAATGTGCAGTTAAAGTCTCCCGCAATCACAAGTTGTGAGGCAGGATGGCAGCTGGATAACTCTTGCTCCAAAGATGAAACAATGGCTGAGGAGACTCCCCCTCTTGTCCCCCTTACGTATACGTTAAACAACTCAAGAGTTAGAGCTCCCTTGTTTCCATGAATGGTAAGCCTCATTATGTCTGGGTTTGTGCAATTACGTTCAGTAATTTTACAACCCAAAGCAATGTTAATCCAGACAATCAGACCTCCCGAAGGGCGCCCTCGCCCTGTAGTAACAGCTGGTACAAAGAAACAGGTATAACCAGATTTGTAAAGAGCAACTAAGCTCCAAGTTTCCTGGAAGAGGCAGATGTCCTGGCCTTCTATTAGTTTATTCCAGTCGGGCAATAGCAGTTTACTGCTAAGTCCGGCCACATTCCAGGAAATAATATTAAGTTGGGAGCAAGGGGCCAAAACAGGAGCTGACACTCGTAGGGGGTAGCATGGGGCCGAGATGATAGGGCAGGAGAAACACCTATGGCCACCCTATCTGTAATCATGTTTGTGGCTACAATCCGGTCCCTCGGCTTATTGGTGCAGGGTTTATTATGGGTAATATGATCAATGAGGCTTGAATTTGTTGGTAGTTGATCAAGAGCGATTGAGAGTTGTATACTTGGGAGGGTACTTAGGTTGCTATTGGGAGCAGTATCCTGAGGCTCCTGATGTAAAGTGGAGGCAGCTCTCAGTCAATCATTGGCATCTAATGTTGTCCCCCTTCTATACCCGGTTCTGGTGTAATGCCCTGCGCCCCTGTATCATCAATTAATAGAGAACGTCTAAACTGAATGGCTGAAGACCCAGGTGGACATGTCCGATATTCTAGTGCTAGCAAATTTTCAGCCAGTTCATGTCTGGCCAGAGTAAGTTCGATATAATCTAAAGGTTGATTATAAGACGTACATCTCCGTGCCCTAACTATATCATCCCGTATCAATGACCGGCAGCCCCTGACATGGCGAATCCAATGTATAGCCTTGTTTTTTAAAGAATCTTCATTTTCTCGGTCACCATGCGAAACGAGCTTAGGGACATTGACCATAAGAACTATACGTGTTTGCGCAAGTAGAGGGGTTGGAGGTTTTTCTAAATGGCCAGAACCTATTGGGCGCGAGTAAGAATTTGCTAATAAGTTAAAAGGTCTAATATACTTTGGGTTGGTTGACAGAGAGAATTGTTTTACCAAGTTACTAGGGGCAGGGGCTTGGGAAGAGACCACCCGTTTATGGTTAAATTCATTATGGGCCTGGTCCATACGCGCATTGAGGGGTTGGAGAGGACCTTTATGTGTAAAAACTCCTTCTTTGTGTGTATTTGTGGTTGCTCGTTGAAAATGGGAATTAAATGGCAGGCTAGCTGCTGATTGATGTAGCATGCTTCCCCGGGGTATTAGTTTAACTATAGCCACTAGCTCCTCTATCATCGTCCTCATCGCGCCTACTTCTGACCTGAGCGCGATAACAATCTGCATAAGATCTTCTGATGTAGGGGCACCTGAACTTACTAACTCGGGTGATCTTTCCGTAGGGCTTGAATTTGGAATTAGGCATTGAGGTAAAAGCTCCCCCGAACATTCAGGGGCCTCAGTCAGCGCCGCAAAACGATTAGAGCAAATGATGACAGAAGATTCTAAGTGATTCGGAGCATCGTTGGACAGTGAGTTGTCATACTGGGTAGGAGTAGTTTCCCATTGCCCTGTCGCCGGGTGGTCAATCTCACTACTACTTAAGGTGCGATTATGGGGGGTTTGTGGGGGTTTGTGGAACATGGAAGGTATTGTAGTTGAGCGAGGTTGTCTACAACTCTTTTCAAGGGGAGCTTTGGTGACACCAGTAATCGCCGGCATCTCGGCTACCAATATCCCTTCACATTCTGTGATTAAGGTCTCAATTCTGTCAATCACACAGTTATTAGCAATATTCTTACTGGTTTTCCTTGCCTTTTTCACCTTACCTACCCCACCAGGTACTCCATTTGCCCCCCCCCGTTCCTTCCATGATTTTCCTTTTCCCCATGATTATGCTAAAAGTGGTCTAGAAGGGCACAGTGGGGGATCAGAAGAAATAAAGGAACAGAGCCACAAGACAAAGGTGCAGCGCGAGCTGAACCGAGTGGCGAGAGTATAAGTATCTTTAAAAGCCCAGTTTCCACTATGTGGAATAACACGTTATCGCAGAGCGACACAGTACCTTGTTTGGTGTCCCGCAGCTCCTCTGGAGTCAATAAGCAACGTAAAAGGGGGGTGGCACTGCCCTGCCTCTTCCTGGCGATGACGGGCGCGGACGGGCCCGCCCTTGGCCCGGGCTTCGCCCGGGCACAGCCTGCGCGCGTCCCGCGCTGCGGGGGCAAGAGCAGCGCTTTATGCGCAGAATGGACCTAGCGCCTCCCCCTCGTCAGCAGCAGCTGCAGGTAGCACTGTGCACCCTGGGCTTGGTGGTCCACCGCTCAGGTCGGTTGAAAACAAGACCTGCAGTGCACTGGCGGCGTAGGTGGATTTCCTCCGGTTCTCCAGCACCCCGTTAGTCCCTTGGGTGAAGTAGGCAGCAGCAGACGGAGACAGAAGATGATGGTGCGTATGCTGAACAGCGCGTCCCGCGCCGCGGGGCAAGAGCAGCGCTTTATGCGCAGAATGGACCTAGCGCCTCCCCTAGTCAGCAGCAGCTGCAGGTAGCACTGTGCACCCTGGGCTTGGTGGTCCACCGCTCAGGTCGGTTGAAAACAAGACCTGCAGTGCACTGGCGGCGTAGGTGGATTTCCTCCGGTTCTCCAGCACCCCGTTAGTCCCTTGGGTGAAGCAGGCAGCAGCAGACGGAGACAGAAGATGATGGTGCGTATGCTGAACAGCGCGTCCCAAACACAATTACATTTACCAGTTAAAAAGAGAAAGATGGAAAGGAAAAATGACTGAATTTTAAGAATACAAAAATCAGTCCAAAGTTAATCTAATATGCAAGGACGATCAGCCCGAACCAATGTTATGCAGAGGGTAATATGCCAAACTCTTCCCATGTACACGCAAACATTTTGGGGTCCCAGTTTAAATCAGCTCGCTCTAATTGGCTTTCAGACGGTCGGCAGATTACAGGTGCCGTGCAAGGCGGGTATAAAATCACCACGTAACCAAAAGTTAAATATAAAAGTCACCAATGTGTTACCCAAAGCAATCCTGATCAGCAAAGCCAGGAGAGGTGGCCCTGCCCTGCCGGATGTATGATGTAACAACGCGATCATTTAGATCGCGGTACATTACATCGCTGTTTTTACAACGCAAGTCGTTACCACGACTTGCGCTGTAGGGCGCTGGACTTAGGAATAGTATGATTTACTATTCCAACTCCAGCCTACGTACAGTAGGGAAGGTGTTGGAATAGTAAATCACACTATTCCTTAGTCTAGAGCGCCCTCCAGTGCAAGTCGTGGTAACGACTTGCGTTGTAAAAGCAGCGAACTAAATGTACTGCGGTGTTTTTACCGCGTTGTTAAGGTCGTTTCCCGCCCTGCCTCTTCTTGGCAATGACGGGACCGCCCTTGGGCCGGGCGCGGCCCGGGCCGCGGGGGGGGGGCAGCGCTATAAGCGCGATGACCAGCGCCTCCCCCTCACTTGCGGCACCTTTGGCGGGAGCAGGGGATGCTGGGACTAGTAGTCCCCTGGAGCGGTGTTGTGCGCCTCGCAGCGCTAGCGGCGCTAGGGTGGAGAAACCCTGGGACTCCAGTCCCACCAGGGCTCAGCAGGGTAGAAGCGATGTCCCCAGACAGCAGAAAGGCAATGGTGCAGCTAGAACAGACTCCCGTGCCGCGGGGGGAGAGGCAGCGCTATAAGCGCGATGACCAGCGCCTCCCCCTCACTTGCGGCACCTGTGGCGGGAGCAGGGGATGCTGGGACTAGTAGTCCCCTAGAGCGGTGTTGTGCGCCTCGCAGCGCTAGCGGCGCTAGGGTGGAGAAACCCTGGGACTCCAGTCCCACCAGGGCTCAGCAGGGTAGAAGCGATGTCCCCAGACAGCAGAAAGGCAATGGTGCAGCTAGAACAGACTCCCCACGCCTACAAATCCCTCCACAACATCGGACCCAAATACCTCAACGAAAGAGTATCCTTCCACGTATCCAAAAGGAACATCCACTCCGCCGACCTCGCCCTGGCAGAGACCCCATGCATCCGCAGAACCAGAGCAGGCGGAAGAGCCTTCTCCTACGTCGCAGCAAAGACCTGGAACGAGCTCCCAGTCAACAGCAGATGCTCCCCCACTCTGCACACCTTCAGGAAGCGCCTCAAGACCTGGCTCTTTGACTGATCCGGAGCTGCACCCCCCCAGCGCCTTGAGACCCTCACGGGTGAGTAGCGCGCTTTAGAAACCTCTGATTGATTGAAGGAGATGATGGACGGAGCACTGAAACTTTTCAGACACTCACCCCCAGTCACAGATCTGGGTTGAATCCATCATCATTCTTTAGCTCACTTCGCCACCTCAGTTCAGACCCAGCTATCTGCAAATCAGTCTTGACCCTGTGCCTCATGGGAACAGTCCAGCCCGAACTGCCAAGCCTGGTCTTCCCTGAACCGGAAACACGCATCCTGGGACCGGTTTCTGGGTAACACCCTTCATCAGCCAGGCTAGCTTGAATCCAGTGGCAAAGTGAGCAAGGGACCCACGTCTTGGCATACCCTGCCAACTTAGGGCGAACAAAGCAAACACAAGGAGATGATGGACGGTGCACTGAAACGTTTCAGACACTCACCCCCAGTCACAGATCACCCGAAACCGGTCCTAGGATGCTTGTTTCCAGTCCAGGAAGGACCTGGCCTGGCAGTTCGGGCTGGACTGTTCCCATTGGGCACAGGGTCAAGACTGATTTGCATGTGGCTGGGTTCAAACTGGAATGGCATGGTGAGCAAAAAAACAATGGATTTAGGCCCAGATCTCTGTACTGGGGTGAATGTATGACATTGTTCTGCATTCTGTCCATCAATTGTTCTTTTTGCATTTGTCACCCCGAGTGGGACTGGTATGCCCAGACGTGGGTCCCGTGCTCTCCATGCCACTGGAGTCAAGCTATCTTGGCTGATGAGGGGTGAAACCCCGAAACCGGTCCTAGGATGCTTGTTTCCACTCCAGGGAGGACCTGGCCTGGCAGTTCGGGTTGGGCTGTTCCCATTGAGCACAGGGTCAAGACTGATTTGCATATGGCTGGGTTCAAACTGGAATGGCGTGGTGAGCAAAAAACGATGGATTTAGGCCCAGATCTCTGTACTGAGGTGAATGTATGACATTATTCTGCATTCTGTCCATCAATTGTTGTTTTTGCATCTATTCTCCCCTGAACATTTTTAGAAAACTTACTTCTAATTAAGTCTTTTTCCTGGCTTTTTCTCTTCATAGACAACACTTTTTAGAATAGTTTCCGCTTCACAACAAATGCTTTAGGAATTACACTCTCAATATCTTATTTGTGCTTTATTACTTCTCTCCTTCTCTTATACTGCTTTATGTTCCATGCCAAATTCTGTATTACCCTACTACGAAACATTCTCACTCGTATTTCTTGAAAATGTTTGTCTTCTTGTTGAAGTAGCTGTTTTCTTATAAGATTTCTTACTTTCAATTTCACTTACTCCTACTTTCCGAGCGGATTTTAAACCTCGCTATTTATTTGCATGTTCATGAACATTTAGGGCTTTATTACTACTATGGTGGTCCATTGGACCACTGTAGTCGTGGTGGCATGTCCGTGGACTACCAGACTGGTAGTCCACCTGCCATGTTTTGACTTTGGCGGTCAGACCGCCACAAAACCACTGCCACAGCCAGGGATCCGAGATCCCTGGCGGTCTGGCAGCAGTGTGAGGCTGGTAATATGCTGGTGGTGCTACTGCGGCACCACAAAGCATATTACTTGTTTCCTCACCGCCGCAGTTTTCATGGCAGTGTGAAGCCATGAAAAGGGTGGCGGGGAGGAAACAAAGGAGGCCCCAAAGGGCCCCTGTTGCTTCTGTGCCAGGTGATGCATGCAGGGGGCATATGGTGTGCCCCACTGTATGCATGCACCCCCAGTTCCTACAGGACATGGAACACTCCATGCTGTGCAGGAACATGCAATGGCGTTCCCATTGCGGTGCCTTGCTAAGGCTTGCATATGAGCCTTAGCAGGGCACCGACGTGGACTGACACCACAGGACCACCCGACCTGGATTCCAATCGGAATCCGGCGGGCGGTCACAGTATGGGTGTGGCGGTGTTGGAGCGGGCGTTGGCATGGCAGCCCGCTCCAAGACCTCCAAACTCATAAGGCGCTAAGCATTTTTCCAGATACTATTAAGAAAATTCTTAGTTCTATTACAGCAGCTCTTTTCTCTTTAAGCATATTCTCCGCATTAGGGTTCTTTTTACTGTCAGTTGTAAGTAGATAGTACCGTTTCCTTTGTTTTTTTCTTGTTTGTCTTTTTTGGCATTGTAAATCTTCCTTTGTAAATAAAAGTAGATGTCTTAAAAGCAAATGAAGACACATTTAGCTTTACATTACATACTATTAAATTACAGACTGTAAGCAATTAAGTAGGTACATAAGTAGTTATATTAGTGTGTAACAGGCAGTATGAGTCTATCACTTTGGTTGTATAAATGCGTTTAAGAGTTAGTTAATGAATGAGTGACTTGATTGTGTCAGTACTTGAGTACGTATGTGAGTGAATAGATCAGTCTCTCTATGGGTGTTACACCGAATGCGTAGCAACTATGTCAATATATGGCTGGCTCTTTTAGTAACTCTATTGGTCTGTAAATGTGTATGTAAGTGCCTATATGGATTGCTTACTGGCTATGCTAGTAAGTATTTGGGTATGTAACTGTGTGTGCAACTGTCTCTGATACTGCTGGATACAAAGTGTTGTGTGGATGAATGTAAAAGAATGTAAAAATGCCTCTTTCGTTGTCTGACTATAGATATGTGACTGGGTGGGAGACTGGATGTATAAGTGGGCATATGGGTCTGTAAGTGCGTGTGTAAGTCACTGAAACTTAAAAGTACACATCTTACCTTTTAAGCACACAGCACCCTGCCCTATTGGCTAACTATGGCCTAGCTTAGTGGTGACTTACAGGTAGAAAAAGGAAAGTTTAAGGCTTGGCAGAGGGGTTTTAAATGCCAAGTCAATCTGACAGTAAAACTGCACATGCTGAATCTGCAGTAGCAGGCCCATGACATGTTTAAAAGGCTTCTTGTCTGGATGGGTGACTTGGTTGTATCAGTACTTGAGTATATATGTGAGTAAGTGTATCAGTCCCTCTATGGATGTGTCACCGGATGTGTAACCAACTATGGCAGTATATGACTGGCTCTTTTAGTACCTCTACGGGTCTGTAAATGTATATGTAAGTGCCTGTATGGATTGCTTACTGGCTGTGATAGTGAGCATTTGGGCATGTAACTGTGTGCGTTACTGTCTCTGATACTGCTGGATACATAAGGGGTGTGTGAGTGAATGTATAAGTGCCTCTGTCACGGTCTGACTAGGTGTGTGAGTGGCTCTATGGTTTTCTAAATAGGTATGTGACTCACAGTAGGGGTGGGAGACTGGATGTAAAACTGGGCATATGGGTCTGTGAGTACGCGTGTAACTCATTGTCCCTCTCAGTGTGTTAGTCTTTATCTAGCTATATCGGTGGTGCGTACATAAGTGGCTTGTTGGCACGGTTACTGAGTACTTCCAAACACATTCATTCATTGCAGCATAATAAAATAACTGTATTTTCTCTTCAGACATTTTTATTCCTCCTTTATTGCTCACAATGGTTTTTCTCAATATCATCATCTATCTTCCCTTTTACTGTTGTGCATAACCTACATATTTTATTGCAGTATATATATATATATATATATATATATATATATATATAATCATTTAAACGTACACCCCAATTGAGATGCCTGTGAAATGTCTTTGTTGTTCTCCAATTCTTATGTCAGTGTCAGTTAGAATCTCGTCAGTGAAAATCTGAAATCAGAAGTACAGTAATAGTATACCTCTCTCAGCACAAAGGAACCATTTGTAGCAATTCTTCAAACCCTGCTTTCACTGATACTGATGTAGTAAGCGAATAATAACCTTCCTTTCAGATTTTAATTTAGTTATGCCACTTCTGAGTGATCACTGTTTTTAACCCTTTTGCAAGACTCCTGTTAAGAAGGTCAATTTGCTAGTGGTTTTGAGCAGATTCACGAATCCGCTGCAGTGCTCAGCGCAACCCACACCCCGTGAAACGTCACAGTGGATTTGCAAATCCACACTGGAGCCCATAACCCACTGAACAATCTGCTCTAAAAGCATTGCATTTATAGTTTACTAATTAAAAAATACTGAACAACAACCCAAACACTCCATATTGAGCAAACTTTCCATACCACTCTGGCTTTCAGATCAACAGTCTTCTCTTTTTTATCCCCTTCACCCCAACACTTTTAGCTTCATTTCCATGGTAACCTTGTTTGGAACACTGACTGCTAGCACAAGGTCAAAAGTTTGCAACACTTTCTGTGAGCAGCACACTAACTTGGAATTATAAGCATATCCCAAACAGCATAACATTTTTTTCCAAAGCCAATCACACATGTAGCTACTTTTTTCTCAAACTCACTACCTAATTTTAGCTCCCTACATATCCAATCACATATTTTCTTTTTTATTTTAAGTGCTGCCCTCCATTTTAACTGTCTAATTTAGCTACAGCCTTCTTCGGTTTGCTACTCCAGTGTCCCTCAAAAATGGTGTAGATTGTGGCCAGAGAGAGTGCTGGAAAGAGTGGCATTGACAGAGAATTGGGTTTACCTAGTGTAGACATTACTTGGCTTTGCCAGAGAGTGTCAAAGTTGCTGCCTTTGGTTGAAAGCATTGTGGATTGCAACATGCAGACCTCATGAATGTGCACTGTGGTGGCAACGACCTAGGCACAATTACTGGGGTTGGATGTGTGTTCTCCACCATTTGCCAAAGGCAGAGGTTGAGGTGGTCACACAATTCTGTCCACAGATAGACAACCCCAGGAAGCAAAACTGTTCCTGCATTCCTGAGAGACCTCAAAATGGCTCTATATACACAACAACAACTTACACTTTGATATGGGCAGTATATATAGAAATGATGGAGTTCATTTCACAGAGAAAGGCAACAGGGTGTTCCTCAAAAACTTGAAATACTGCATCCTGTTATATATATAGTTATTATCTACATACCATAAACACAAAGGCTCTTTTTCAGAGCCAACCCTTTTCCAAAAAACTGGTTCATTTACTTTTTAAATCCTTTTTTTTACTTCTTACTTGGATCCGCGGACCCATCGCGAATCCACAAACCAAAAGCACACATCCAATACAAAGCAGCACATTCGGTATTCGACACAGATCCGCTGCTCCGTTCCCAACCAAAAACCATTTTTTTGAAACAGCAACATATTTAATACAGTGGGCAGGTACGTGGCTCAATGAGTCAGAGTGGATGCATTATAGATTATGTGATCTGTGTGTATGTGGATGTATGGGTTACTAGCTGTTTCAGTTCTTGTATGGGTGTGTCAGTGGCTGTATGACTGTGTACAAGAGTCGCACTATGGGTTTGTCAGTGCAAGTGTCTTTTGTGCCTGTGAGTGGGTGTGTGAGTATCTATGGAGTCTGAGTGGCTGTATGTGTCAGTGAGTAGGTGTGAATTACAGTATGGCTGTGTGAGTGTCTGTGAGAGTACCTGTGTAGGTCTTTGAATGGGTGTGTGAGTGCCTGTGTGGGTCTGTGAGTACCAGTGTGGGTCTGTGAGTGGGTGACTGAGGAGCTGAGTGGGCGTGTGAGTGTCTGTGTGGTTATATGAGTGTCTGTGAGAGGGTCTGTAAGTGTATGTGTGGGTCTATGAGTGGGTATGTGTCTGCGTGAGTGGGCCTGTGAGTGGGCATGTGAGTGTCTGTGTGGGTCTGTGAGTGGATGTCTGAGTGGGTCTGAGAGAGTATCTGTGTGGATATGCAAGTAGGTGTTTGAGAGCCTGCATGGATCTGTGATGGGGTGTGTGAATGGCTGTATTAGTCTGTAAATGGGTGTGTGAATGGCTGTAGGAGTCTGTAAATGGGTGTGTGAATGGCTGTAGGAGTCTGTGAGTGTGTGAGTAACTATATGGGTGTGTGAGTGGGTATGTGAGTGGCGCTATGGGTGTGCAAATTGGTGTGTGAGTGGCTGTGTGGGTCTGTGACAGAATGTCAGAGTGCCTGTGTGAGTCCGTGAGTGGGTCTGTGAGTGAATGGGTGGGTCTGTCAGTGGGTCTCTGAGTTTCTGCATGGGTCTGTGAGTGGCTGGTGCACTTACACCATGATACCAGGTGACCAATAGATGTCCCTTTGATACATAGCATGGTGCAGTTACACCAAGGGACCAACAGATGTTTTTGTGGCACATAGCATGTTTCGGAATCGAAAGGGTGTCATCTCGGCTCAAGCCCGAGCCAGAAGGCTTGACTTACTGTTTCGGTGCTGAGCCGAAAGGCTGGGCGTGGAATCAGAGTCTCTGTGCCTACCATGGCCTGGTGGCCTCTGCATTTCTGTTCGTCGAGCTCGATGGTCCCACAGAGTCTTTTGAATAGGAACGACCGACAAGCGTGACAGTCTTCTTTTTTATGCTCCGGGGAGAGACAGATTACAGACCTTATGAAGGTCGGTGCACGGGTATTTGGAATGGCACAGAGGACAGAATTGAAATGGCGTCCATGCCATCGGCGGCTCGATGATTGATTTTCAAGTGGAAGTAGATAGAGGAAAACGATCTAGGCCCGAAGGCCACGGTTAGAATTTCCCGACTGGATAATGAACGTTTTTCGCATTTTCAACACGCAGAAGGTGGAAAACGCGATTGAAACAATACCGACAAGGGTAGAGTGAATTCAATCAATCAATCAATCAATCAATCAGGGAATTGTAAGCACACTACTCACCGGTGAGAGTCTCAAGGCACTGAGGGGGGGGGGGGGAGGGGAGGGGTGTCAGCAATTCCCTTCCGTCGAAGAGCCAGGTCTTGAGGCCCTTTCTGAAAGTGTTCAGAGAGGGGGCGTGTCTGATTTCAATCGGGAGCTCATTCCAGGTCTCGGTGGCGATGCAGGAGAAGGCTCTTCCCCCTGTTCTGGATCTGCGGATGCGAGGGGTTTCGGTGAGGTTGGTGGATCGGAGGTTTCTTTTGGGTACGTGGAAGGTGATTCTCTCGTTGAGGTATTTGGGTCCGGTGTTGTGGAGGCATTTGTAGGCGTGGGTGAGCATCTTGAAAGTGACTTCTCGATGGGGAGCCAGTGGAGGTTCCGTAGGTGTTGGCTGATGTGCTCGTGTCGAGGGATGCCGAGGACGAGTCTGGCTGCGGTGTTTTGTATCGTCTGGAGCTTGCGGAGAGGAGCCTTGTTGATGCCGGCATAGAGGGCGTTTCCGTAGTCCAGTCTACTGGTTATTAGTGCGTGTGTGACTGTCTTCCTTGACTCGAGGGGGATCCATTTGAAGGTCTTACGGAGAATGCGTAGGGTGTTGAAACAGCTGGAGGCGACTGCATTTACCGGTCGGTTCATGGAGAGGGAGGAGTTGAGTACGATGCCGAGGTTTCTGGCGTGGTCTGTGGGGGTAAGAGGGCTGCCGAGGGCGGTGGGCCACCAGGTGTTGTCCCATGCTGATGGGGTGGCTAAGAGGACGAGGACTTCTGTTTTCTCCGCATTGAGTTTCAGGCAGCTGTTTCTCATCCAGCATGCAACGTTCTGCATTCCTTCCTGGAAGTTGAGTCTGATGGTGGTGGGGTCCTTTGTGAGGGAGAGGATGAGCTGTGTGTCGTCGGCATAGGACACTATGCTGGGGTCGTGCTGTCTGACGATGGCGCTGAGGGGGGCCATGTAGATGTTGAAGAAAGTTGTGCTGAGCAATGATCCCTGAGGTACTCCGCGGTTGATTTCCGTGGGTTCGGAGAGGAAGGGTGGCAGTCTGATTCTTTGGCTTCTGCCGGTGAGGAACGAGCAGATCCAGTCGAGGGCGGTTCCTTGTATGCCGGCATCGTATAGTCTGGCAGTGAGTGTGCGGTGGGAGACGGTGTCGAATGCTGCTGACAGGTCGACTACGATCAGGGCTGTGGAGTGGCCTTGGTCGAGGAGGGTGCGGATGTCGTCTGTGGTGGCGAGTAGGGCAGTCTCGGTGCTGTGGTTGCTGCGGAATCCGGATTGGGAGGGGTCGAGGATGGAGTTGTCTTCAATGAACTTTGTTAGTTGTGCGTTGACGGTCTTCTCAGCGACTTTTGCCGTGAAGGGGAGGAGAGAGATGGGCCGGTAGTTCTTGAGGTCCATGGGATCTGCTGAGGGTTTCTTGAGCAGGGGTCTGACTTCTGCGCTTTTCCAGTCGTCGGGGAAGGTGCCGGTCATGAAGGTGGCGTTGATGGTGCGTCGTAATTCTGGTGCGGTGGCGGTGGCAGCTCTGCGGTAGATGTGCGGGAGGCAGGGGTCCGGGGGGGCCCCCCTCCCCCCGAGTGGATGCGTTTCATGGTCGCGGCGGTCTCTTCGGTCGTGACCGGTGTCCAGGAGGTGATGAGGGGCTGGCTGGTGTAGCCGGAGGGCGCGGTGGTTGCGGAGTCAGGCGTTTGGTCGTTGAAATTGTCGTAGAGTTTTTTGATTTTCATATGGAAGTACAATCAGAGTTTGTCGCAGAGGTCCTGGGTGGGATGATGTCCGTGGCTTCGCTGTGGGGCTTGGTGAATTCCTGGATGATGCTGAAGAGCTCCTTGGAGTTGCTGGCGTTGGCGAGGATTTTGGTGTGGATGAAGGCTCTTTTGGGGGTTCTGATGTGCTGGTGGTATTCCGTCATGGCGTTTTTGTAGGTGGTGTGGTTCTCGGGCGTCTTGTTGTTTTTCCAGTTCTTCTCGAGGCGTCTGCAGGTGCGTCTGGCTTCTTGGAGGTCGGCAGTGAACAAGGTGTCTTTCCTGTGGCGCTGTCTGTTGGAGTTACGTAGCGGGGTGAGCTTGTCTGCGCAGTTGGAGAGCCAAGTGTGAAATTCCCTGGCTGCGAGGTTGGCGTCCGTTGTGGCGGTGGGGGTATAGCGGTTGAGGGTGGAGTTGAGCTGCTCCTGGGTGATTCTGCTCCAGTTTCTTCACGGAGGGCGCGGAGCAGGTTTGGGCAGCTTGGGTTTGTCGACGAGGAAGTGTACGCAGTGGTGGTCAGTCCATGGGGGTTGCGTGGTGTGGCTGAAATGGGTTCGGTTTCCCCCTGTGAAGATGGGGGTCAAGGGTGTGTCTTGCCTTGTGGGTGGGCGTGGTGACGACTTGTTTCAGTCCGATGTTGGCGAGAATTGTGTACTGAAAGGATCCTGATTAACCGTTTCGAGTCAGAGCCCTGCAATGCACGTTGGAATCTGATGGTGGAAAGAAAACAATTTAACAATAGAGTCGATGCCCATGCGCAGTATCACTGAAAGGAAGAGTCATCTTACCTTGTGACTGGAAAAAACTTCTTCGAAGAAAAACAACTTGCAAAAATCCGGACCCAACACTAGATGGCAGGAGTATGCAAAGCATGTGTATCTACAGCACACACGTCTCGAACAATATATTTAACTAGCCTTGTGGCTAGGTCTTTCTCAAGAGAGCTGGGGGCAGCCAGGGCCCTTTGCCCCAGGCTCCACACTTATTGGAGGTACCTAGGCCCCACACTTATTGGTGGTACGCGTTAGTGTTACAAATTTACCTAATAAAAAGCAGAAACTATTTTTTCCTGCATGATGCAGCTGAAGCTGCAATATCAGATGGCACCAAATACATAAAAATAAAATAAATAATTTCCATTTGTTATTTTATGTTTTGAAGATTTGTATGATGATCATTTCACCCAGAGGGTATCCTGGCAACTAAGAAATGGGGGAGTTATTATGACTGAGGTCTAATGGAACATCCAGCTTTTCAGTTACGTGCATAATTCTAGGAGGGAGGTGGTCGTTTCAGGTTTTGGGAGCCTGGCAAGAAAAGGAAAGACATGCTCAGTGTCTTCGAGTGCATGCAACGTGGGTGAGCAGGAGGTTGGCAGAGCCTAGGTGTCCATTCGGGGTATGGAAGTTGATGCGGGTGCGCAGGTATGAGGGCCTTGATTGTGTAGTGCTCTGTAGGTGAGGAGTTTCAAGAGGATGTGTTTATGTGGAGCTAGTGGAGGTGTCTGAGGTGTTTGGATATGAGAGTGGTGAGTGAGAGGTTGATAATGTGTCTCACTGCTGCCTTCTGAATGACTTGGAGTCTTTTGGTGAGTTGCACAATGATTCTGATGTACAGGGTCTTTCCGTAGTCCAGTCGTTAGGTGATCAGTGATTGAATGTCACATCTTTGGGTGTTTAGTGGGAGCTAGCTGAGAACTTTCTTCAGGAGTTTGAGTGTAGAAGCATTTATAGGTGACAGTTTTGATCTGGTTAGATTTTCTTGTCTATCACAATTGCTGGGTCTCTTGCTGAGTTGGATGGGAGGGGGTTGGTTCAAGTTCTGAGGGCCAGCATGCGGAGGAGTAGAGGGAGGTTTCTTTTCCAAAACAGACCACTTTTGTCTTGCTGAAGTTGAGTTTCAGCCAGTTAGTCATCATCTAGTTTGCGACTTCTGGAATGGAGTTGATGAACTTCAGTTGGGCCTTGGAGTTGTTTTCAGAAAGGGAAAAGATGAGCTGGGTGTCGTCTGCATAGGATACAATGTTGTGTCTATGGGATCGGACAATGCAGGTGAGAGGGCCTTGTAGACGATGAAGAAAGTGGGGTGAGCAAGGAGCCTTGAGGGAGTCCACAGATCAGGTTGGAGGCAGAGAACAAGTATGGGGCTAGGCTTATGGGTTGCGTGCATCCTGAGAGGAAGGCGCTGATCCAGCAGAGGGCGGATTCGCATATTCTGGTGTTGTGGAGGCATTGGATGAGGATGGGGCATAAGACTATGTTGAAAGTGGGCAAGAGGTTGAGTAGGATTAGTACCACTGTGCCTCCTTTGTCCATGATTAGATGCAGGTCATCAGTGGCAGCCATTAGGGCAGTCTCAGTGCTGTGGTTCATTTTGAAACCTCATTGGGCTGGGTACAGGAGGTGGTTGGTGTCAAGGTGGTCAGTCAGTTGCATGTTGATCGTTTTGTTCAAGACTGTAGCCAGGGATGGGAGGCAAGGGATGGGTCTGTAGTTCATTTGTGTTTTTGAGTGCACCAAGAGCTTTTTCAGGAGAGATCGCATAGTGTGATGTTCCATGAGTCCAGGAAGGTGGCTGTCAATGAAAGAGTAATTGAGGATCATGTGCAGGTGTTGCAGGTGGGGTTGAGTCCTTTTGTTATAACTAAATGTTCTCTCTTCTTAAGTAAAAGTCAGGCAGCCAGTACACATAGGTTAACAAGTCGTAGGTTTATTGGAAAGATTACAAAGTTACAAGTTACTTAATAGGAAACCCCCACCAGGAGCAGCATCCTCTCTGCTCAGCCCACTGTCTCTCTAACTGCCCACTCTTTCAGTCACTCACCTTTCTTGAAGATGAAGTGTAGACATGGGTCCGAGGGAGCTCTCCAGTGGATGAAGCGCATCATGGTGGTGGTTTCCTGTGAGGTGATGGTAAAAACACGTCAGTGTTTTCTTGAGTGTACTTCTCATTGGAATGGAGCAAAGAAGTTCAGCTGGGGGTGAAGTTCTTGTATTTGGTGGTGATTTTGGTGTTCAAATTGTTTGAGAGCTTAGTGCAGAGTTTCTGTGACGGAGTTAATGTTGGGAAGCTGGTGGAGGGGGACGCTGTTGGAGCCGTTTTTAATTCTTTCAGTGATTGTGGAACGCTTGTTGGTACTAAGTCTTTGCTGGTAGATCCATAAGGTTGCTTTGAGTGGATGTGTCTCCAATGGCGTTCCAACTGTTTGCAGTGGTGTTTTTAGAGTCAGAGGTCTTGGGTGTACTAGCTTGCCTGTAGCTTGTTTCATGCTCTGTGGGAGGATCTGAGCAGTCCCAAGGTATCTGCGCAGAGGTGAACCAGTTGCTGGAGAACAAACTGGCAAGTTAGGCGTGGTGTTGTGGGTATCGAAATATGAGTTCTGAAGTCCAGGCTTCCTTGGGAACCTTATTTCAGTTGCTTTGCGAGGTTATGGTAAGTGTGGTTCTGTATTGATTGGGTAGGTATAAAATCAAGCAGGCTAGGGTATGGCCAGTGAGGATGGTTGTTTTGTCTACCATGATGACAGTTTCCTCAATTATGAGCTGCAGCTTGAGTGGGTAACCAATAAGCGCTATGCAAAATGTTTGATAATGCCGCAGCCCAGCGTTCTGACATGCCTACTTGTGGCAACATTGTGAAACACAGTCTGATGACCACAATGCAAGTTTCAAAGTAGGAAGTGGAAAATGTGCTTAATTTTCTTAAAGCAATACTGAGCCAATCAGTGCAAAGGCCTCTTCTGAAAGAAATTGGTTTAATTGTACAAATATTTTGTATTACAATGAAATATGACCTTTTAATTGTGTAAACCAGATGAGACTTTAACACATTAACTGGTCAGATAAATATGTTCTAGCTTTCTACATAAAATATTGGAAGTCTCAGTTATCTCAGGAAGAGTCCTCTGTGTACTCACCTTGAACTGGATGTGTTTGAGAAGGTCAAAATGCTTTGCATACATTCGGAAGTAATCCACCAGTTTGTGATTGGGCAGAAAATTGGGGAAGCGATCGGGCATAGGAAAATCGCTGAAACAGCTCATCTCCTTGGAGGTGTTGGTGACCAGGGATTTGTAGATGCTGGCCCGGCCATCTTCTACATGTTCCTGAATTAGATATTGAAATCGAAATGAGAAAGTATTAAACAATGTAGCCAATGAGCTCTAGTAAAAATAAGTTACTAGATACATTACAATATTGGAACTGCACATGAAAGCTCAGGAATAAAGAGCTGATGCCACCACCATGTCAAGCGAGGTTTCTGCTTTTCCAACTGTGTAAATCCTGCAGACCAGGGTTGCTGAAC
This sequence comes from Calotriton arnoldi, assembly GCA_963921515.1. Lineage (NCBI taxonomy): Eukaryota > Metazoa > Chordata > Amphibia > Caudata > Salamandridae > Calotriton > Calotriton arnoldi. Next base: position 973,817 of record CAWUFW010005494.1, read on the forward strand.
ACTGGTCTATGAAGGTAGGGTTCATGTCAGTATTTCTGGTCCACACACTAAGTATGATGATTGCTAATGAGTCCTTATATTGAAATTAATTGAATATGGATATTCCAGAAGGTCGGGCTTGAATTAATCCTTCATCGACCAACGTTTGTGAAACCCACTACAACTGCAGGCAAATAAGTTTTCCCATCTCTTAGTTCTCAGAGGCTGAATTAGGCCCAAATCTTTTATCATTACATAACAGTGAATGTATTCAGATCTTAACACATAATAAAGTCCTTTCAATCTTAACACTTTGTTACCCTAACATGTTTATCTCTTGTACAAAGTTAACACTGAGAAGGGTTTTAAACATCACTATGCTATCACCTTTATCCTCTAGAGCTGAACTACTTAGGCATTTAGATGCTTCCCTCAAAGGGCTAAAGGGGCCGACCCTGTCTTATCCTATCCTGATGTCTGAGGGCTGGTCTTTTTGGCAGCAGCTGAAGAGTCTGATTACTGCAGAGAAAGGTCCTGATCTCTCCAGTAAGAGCCTCAGGCTCCACATTGCAAATGAAAGCCAAGAAGTGCAACAAGAAGTAACTGCATGATGAAAGGAAAATAATCTGAAGTTCAGGAAAAAACCTTTCACAGCGCCTGGCGAGTAAACAAGATGGGCAGAACTGTCCTAAATACAACTTGATGCAGAAAAAAGGAGAGGCAAGAGCACAAAGGGAACCCAAGGAATCCAACAAGCGAGTAACAATCAGAGTTTATGCAAGGTGAACTCAATTTGGTCTCCTTATATAAGAATATTTAGGAAGCAGACCTGCAAAACAAAACAGAAATTAGTATTCTATCATATTGCCTAAGGAAATATTAAGTGGCAATGAGGAAACCATAATCTATTTTCCGACTGAAAACCTGGAGTGGAATTCAGGGTACAACGAAATGTAGGCCTCAAAATGCCAACAGCATTACAGAGACGCTGCAGGCTGGAATCCAATCTCCTTGGGTGTTTTGTTTTGGAAACTCTGCCATCAGGATCCCACAATCACACCATGGAGTCTAGCACATATGCTGTTCTTGGTCTCCACGCGTCAAGAGAGGCCGTGCAGAAGCATGGCCTGAATCCAGCAAAATGTATGAAGCTTCAAGTATTTTTATAGGAAAAAACGGTTGACAAGGAGGGGAGCGCAGGTGCTTCAGCCGGCTCCGAAGAACAGTCACAAGGATGATAGCCAGGGCCAGCTTTAGTGCTGTTGGCGCCCAGTGCAACAATTTTTGGCACCCCCAAACCCTATGACCGCTTCCTCAGATTCTCTCACTTCCACCGGGCAAAAGTGCCCCTCAAGGGGCGTGGCCAAGTGGTTCAACATGGTGCTGTAAAGGAGCTCCCGTAGCCCCGTCGTAATCTGCTGATTATCCTGCCGTATCGGCCCCTGAAATGATGCCTCTGTTGCCTGTGGGTAATGTCCCTACCCCGCCGGCCATCCAGGGTCCTGTCTGAGTTGCCCACCCGGCCCGGTGAAGCGATCCAGTGTGGAGGTGGGGCTGAGGCCTAGAGATCCTCTGCCTCGATTGTGAGGCGACATCAGAGCATGCGACCTGCGGCTGCTGCTCTGAGGAGCGTGGTGCGGAGGCCGAAGTGTCGCTCTGGGTCATCTGAGCGGTGAGGCGGTTGGTGGCTGAGGCACGAGAGGTGCCGAGAGGGAATCGCCTGGAGCTAGACGGCTGCATCGGGCCGCGGTGTGTTCGCCTTCGATGGGCGCGACCCGGGGTGGCGTGGGTAGAGATCTGAGTGGGAGCACGTCTTTGGGAGCCACCCTTCCGACAAGCAAAGCCCGTCGTTGCACCCGGCGGGGTGCTCCCTATGAGAGGTGCAACTAACACCGCCGGAGACACTGCCATACGCCAGCCCATCAGCGGCCATGCCGGGCCGCGAAGTGCGTAGCACGTTGGTGCGGCCGGCCATAACTCCTGGCTGCAGCGCCACCGAGTGGGCGCCCGTTTGTGCCCAGGCCCCCGACTTGCAGGACCGGCGCTGGGGTACATGTGGTGTGCCGTTATGGATTGTGTGACTGAAGAGGCTGACCAATAACCCTCCCCGCATTGTGGCACGCAGGGGGGCAACACCAATATCGCGGAACGGCCCTTGACCTCTTTCCATAGGTGGAGCAAGCTTTGGCCATTAAGACACCCAGCCCCCTGGGGCTACGACAATTCATATCCGTGGCTGGGAGTGCAAGGGAGGCCCAGCTGCTAGCCTGGACATTGTTGCGCTTTACGGACGCCCTGCACTGCCTGCGCCTGCGATGGCCCGATCAGGATGACTCGGCACACGAATCAGCTAGGGTCAATTGAGACCCTCCATCCACTTGCTGCCACTGGCCCCCGGGTGATCTGGGGTGCAGTGCCTGCGCCTACAAATATTATGCGTGACTGGGCCGTAATCTTGATTTGGCCAAACCGCTTTGCTTCACGATTGACACAACCATAGAGTTAGCTCCAACATCTGAAATCATACCATGACCAAGGACAAACCCCCAGACGCGATGGCATGCCAAAGTACTATGGACAAGTACACTGGCCCACAGCCCAGGCACCTAACCCAGGAGATCCGACACCATCTATGCCTGATAATGCTGCCATACTAGCAGCCATAACACAGTCCAGAGACATGCTGGAGGCCAAGATCGGAGCGGTCGGCTCCGATGTCACGCTCCTACGGCAAGTCCTTCGCAATGCAGTCCAGGGAATAACCGAAGCAGAAACTAGAATATTGACGGTGGAAGATACGGTATCTACCCTCCAGAAGAAAGTATCCTCCCCGGAGACTATTACAAAGAGTCTAGCACTGCGTGCTGGAGATGTGGAGGGGCGTGCATGCAGAAACAACCTCCACTTTGTGGGGTTCCCTGAGGGCTGCGAAGGTAACGACATGGAGGGCCTCCTGGCTAAATGGTTGACAGACTGGCTTCCTCCTGGTGTTCTGTCCCCCTGCTTCATAATCGAATGAGCACACTGGGCTTTGCTACAAAAACCACCGCCCGGTGCTCGTCCCAGGCCTATCATTGCCAGATTTTTTAATTATAAAGATTCTGCAGCAAGCCAGGCTTCGGGAGACCCTCCTCTATACCTCAAATCCAGACTACACAAGGCTAGTCCAACAGCGCTGACAATCCTTTACAGAGGCCAAAGCTAGACTGCGGACCCTTAAAATTCAGTACTCCCTGTTGTTTCCGGCTAGGCTGCAGGTTTCCTACAAATCGCGGACACACTTCTTTGAATCACCTGAAGAGGTTTTCAATTGGACAGATGAAGTCGTCAAGCTCAAGCCTCACACACCACCCAGAATAGACTCGGACTCATCGTCAGGGGGCCCGGGTCATAAGATCTCCCAGGTTAATGACAAGCAGCGTCACAGATCCCGCTCCAAGAGGCACTCCAAGACCCACAGCAAGTCCCGCATCCGATCTACAGAGGACACCATATGAACAGCATCCTAGTTCCACCCTGTTACAAAAACACTCTTCGCAATGCCGACAGCACTGCATCTGGGGCTACTTTTATTAGAGCTGTCCCTTGACGCTGAAGACACTTGTATGTACAAGGGACGCTTCTTAGGGATCCATTGGCAGAAGGTAGTTCCTGACCCCCGTTGGAGTCGGGACGCCTATCATTCCGTGACAGATGCTTCAACGTTTATGAGGTATTGGGGTGGGGGGGGAAGAGGGGTTGGGGTTCGGGAAATTTGATGTTTTTGCAGTTAGTGTCCTGCTCCCACAATACATGTGTACTGTCTCAACTACATATGCCACACATGCATTATTCTCCATCCACATACACCACCGCTTACCACATCGCTAGATATGTCCAGGTTATATGACAGGCGTCTTCATGTTATTAGTTGGAATGTCCGAGGCCTACTAGATAAGGTCAAAAGGGGGCTGTGCTACGCCAAGCTAAACGTTATGAAGCTGGTATCTTGTTTTTGCAGGAAACACATTTATTGGGCAATAAGACACAATGCCGGTCACGATTTGGATATGTGCAGACATTTCACTCTTGATTCACCTGGGGCTCTCGGGGGTGGCCATACTGATTCATCGTAGAATCCCCTTCCTTCATGAGAAAACGTGGCCTGATCCCCAAGGTAGATTTATCATCATCACGGGCACACTATATGGTGAGCCGTTCACCCTAGGCAGTGTATATGCTCCTCCGCCATTAGCCTGGAATCTAACAGAACGCCTGATGAGACTATGGGCAGAAATTCCCCCGTGCTTGACAATAGTTGGGGGTGACTGGAACGATATTATATGCCCCCATACCGACAGATGGCGCAGCGCAGGCAGACCAGTCGAGACTGCAGCTCCTGGTGCAGGGGATGGACTGGGTGGATACCTGGCGACAACGTCACCCAACTGACATGGGCTACACGTATTTCTCTAGTACACAGGGGTCTTTCCCCCGCATAGACTATGTTTTTATATCCGCTGCTCAGATACATAGACTCGATGCGACAGAGATATTACCTAGAGGCCTTTCAGATCACTCCCCTGCACAGCTGGATCTGCGTTTAAACTCTGCGCGCCCCCCCCCCCCCCGCAGGCGATTATCTCCATGGCATCTCCATGATGAACAATACAGGACACATTTACACACTGCCATCTCAGATTATTTTTCACAGGACACCGGGACAGTAGAGTCCTCCGTGACCCTGTGGGAGGCTATGAAGCCGACACTCTGGGGGGTGAATATAGCATACTGTACGGCACGGCGCAGGCAGGGCCGTGAGAAACTGACACAGATGGAAGCCCAACTTATAGACTTAGAGTTCAGGAGCAGGAGAGGAGACTGAAACGTAGCGCGTCGACAATTATTACATACACAGCAGCTATATGCCGGTGAACTGATGGACGAGGCTAGAATGGCGTGGGTTGCTCCCCGTAGCAGAATATACCAGTGGGGGGATAAATCCAGTGCACTACTACATCGTCTCTGCCAGAGGACGCTTTGCCCCATAACTATTCCGAACATCCGTGGACCTACCGGGGAGGTGCTCACCGATCACTTACAAATCGCAGCAAGCTTTGCCGGCTACTATGAGGATCTGTATGCACCTAGAAAGACAATCTCGCCAAACCTGATCCATAAATTTATAGATGACCTGCCTCCACGTGCTCTGGCGGACTCAGTGAGAGAGGAGTTAGATGTCCCAATACCAGTTGAGGTACTCCAGAGGGCATTATCCGAGATGGGCCCGGGTAAAGCGCCAGGCCCAAACGGCTTCCTGTGCGAATTCTATAAAAAATATCAATCCCTCTTGCCATCCCCCTATTTAGTAGCACCTAATGCTGCCTTGGAAAAAAGGAGCCTTCCAGGGGACTGGCGCCATGCAGAAATAGTCCTTAATGTGGAAGCCAAGCTCCTTGCCAAAGTTATAGCTAATCACATAGTACCACATATTGCAGATTTCGTCCACCCTGACCAAGCGGGTTTCATGCCAGGACGTGCCACACTACAACATCTGCCGTGCACACAACGCCATTGTGTCAGTGGACCGCCTTGGAGAGCCGGCTGCACTCTTGCTGGCCGACATCGACAGGGCGTTCGACTCCCTTAGGTGGACATACCTTTTTGCACTCCTGAGTCGATTACATTTTGGTCCTCGCCTCCTTAAATACATTCAACTTCTATATACTGATATTACCGCCTCCGTCCGCGTTGCGGACTCCACATCACAAACTTTCCCCATAGGGTGGGGTACTCATCAGGGTTGTCCCCTCTCTTCATATCTCTTCGCATTGGCCATGGAACCTCTCGCGGCCTGGGTGCGGATAGACGCATAAGTCCGTGGTTTTGAGTGATCCAGAGAAGTATCCGACCGCATAGCACTCTATGCGGATGATGTCTTATTTTTCCTTACGCGACCATATCGGTCTGGACCCAGACTACTTAGCTCTATATGAATCGCCGGAAATTATACTTGTGGCCTTTGTGGGGTGGGTTGCACTTAGGCGAATGGGCATGCGAGGTGACGACAGTGCGAGAGGGATTTAAATATCTTGGGGTCTTTTTGTCGTCCTCCCAGCCCGTGTCCTGGGAAAAGAATCTGGCCCCATTGTGGACACAGATCAAGGAGCAGACCCGTTCCTGGTCACATTTACCACTCTCCCCATTTGGCAGATCCGCCATCTTTAAGATGGTCTCTGCCCTGTCTACTGTACCAGCTTCAAAATCACCGATACCCGATACCGCCAGTCTGGTTTAGGCAATTGAACTCGATTCTCCGACACTTTCTTTGGGGTGGTGGTTCAGCCCGGGTAGCACTGAAAACATGCTTCCAGTCTATGTACTGTGGAGGCATAGCAACGCCGGACGTCCAAGCATACTATGCGGCTTCGCACCTTCTTATCCTGAACGACTGTTGGTATGGAGACAGAGGCGATCCCGCATATGCAGTCGAACGCTAGCTGATGGGCAATATGTCACTACACACGATCCTATATGCGGGCACGACCCTGAAAGCGCTGCCTCCAGCAACCACCACGATATTTAAGATCTGGAAGCGATCACTGCAACAAATGGGGTGGTGGGGCAGACTAACAAAAGAAACGCCCCTTTGGCACAATGTTCTTCTGCCTCCCCTGGCAGGGTTATCTGGGTTCTCTGGCTGGTAGGCCATAGATATATCTATGGTGGGAGATGTTCTTCACGGTCGGACCCTAAAGTCCTTCCAGGTACGACAACAAGAATATGCGATGCCTAGATCGCAATTCTATAAATACCTTCAGTTCCGCCATGCCTTTTCCCCATGTCTCACGCACCAGGGAACTGTGCCAGACTTTAATCCCATTGAAGCTAAAAGCTAAAATATTTATGGGGGAACTTGGAGAGCATAGAATCACCAAGATATATCGCACACTGGTAACAAATAGCCCCACTACACTTGGTAAAACGCGTGAGGCTTGGCAGCAGGATCTGGGCCCCCTGGATAACGAAGACTGGGCTGAGGCACTGAAATCCCCACGTGGTGCTGCCATTGCGGCGCGATTACGTTATGTACAATTCAAATACCTTCACAGGGTCTACTACACTCGATATAAGCTCTGGCAAGCTGAGCTGATTGAATCTCCACTCTGCCTGTGTTGCCAAACTACAGATGGTACCCTTATACACACCGTGTGGCAGTGTACAACACTTTCTAGATTCTGGTGGGGTGTCATCATGTGCCTGTCAGAGGTTTTGGGCTGGGATATCCCACACTCACCACGTCTGGCCCTGCTCCACATCACTGATGGCATAGGGGGCAACATATATAAACGTCACTTATTACTCTTGGGCCTCACAGTGGCGAAGCGGGACATTGCGAAAGCATGGAAAGATGCCTCTCAGCCACTAGTTGGGGTGTGGAAGAAGGACCTTGATTTTTGTAGGGGGCTAGAATTACCAATATTTAAAGCAAGAGGATGCCCCCAGAAACACCCTAAGATTTGGAAGAGGTGGGCAGAATAACGTGGATTATACCTAGAACCTATTCCAGCTGTCTCCATAGATTAGCACTGGATAAGATGGAAATGATGTGTGATGAACATGGTTGTAAATGCATAGTTATTAGATTAGGGGGCTAAACTTGACATGTACTGTATTATGTATCGGATGCATGACACTACAGTTTTATGTTGGAGTCCTATGTTTTATTGTCCTCATTTTTCGACTGCTTAATCGACACCAAAAAGTCAACATCTTACTCGCAATTATGTATATTGTATTGCTGGGGAACCTAGCATCGCCAGGCCTGTTGTGGCGGTTGACAATAAAAACTTATTGTGAAAAAAAAAAAAGTGCCCCTCAACTCACCAATCATAAGTTATTGCTAAACACAGCGTACCCCTCCCCCCCCCCCCAGGTCAGCGCCCAGTGCAGCCGCACCAGTTGCACTGCCTTAAAGCCAGCCCTGATGATAGCCCTTCCAAGCAGTGAGAAACTGTAATTTTCCTCTATGATACTGAGAATCACAGATCTCTTGTACTTTATTCATGGTTTCACTACCCACAATAACAGGAAGAGGTTCTCTCGAATGAGTGTTCCCTCACCTTTTCTTAAAGGTCTTAGTCAAGAGATATGAAAAGAAGGATGTATCTTTGCAGATGATGGAAGTTTAAGTCTGACAGTAACTGGATTGATACTCCTAGAAATGCTAAATGGATCACGGTACCTGGGAGCATGCTTGATTTATGGATGGAGGGAGGCAGAATGTCTGCTGATAACTAGATCCTATCACCTCTCTTATAGGCAAAAACGGATTGTCTGTGTCAATTGGCCCGATAGTTTTGTTTTAATCTTGCAGTTTTTAAGATTGGAAATAAGAAGATGTCTGGTATGAGTGAGGCTTCTTAAAATGCCTTGAACTGCAGTAACAGGAATCAAGAAGTTAGTGACCTCTGGAAATGTTTGAGGAAGGAATCCATTTAAAGCAATAAATGGGGAGTATCCAGTGCAGCAACAGCGAACAGAATTATTATAGGCATATTGGGTAGCAGTTCAGAGGTAGATAAGCATTTCTCAGTATTGCTTAAGCAGGAAACTGGAAACCACTAATCATGATCAAATTTTTTCACTTTTCTGCAGATGTTGTGAAAGTGATATAATGTCTCCTTCCCTTTCAGAACCATTATTTCCAAGGAACTTGATCTGCATAACTTATGCAAGCCTTCTATTTACAGGAAGAAATCAGGTGACATGGTATGAACTCTCCTCATGGTGTTTTCTGACTGTTTGATATATATTTTGTATACTAACTTTTTCACTGTGAAACGCTGATCGCTTAGGGACGTTGATTATGCCATTTCTGATTAATTGATACCTGGCATTTACTTGAGGCTTCTGATCATTAAAACTAAAGTGAAAATTTAAATGTGTTATGGCTGGAAGATATTAATTTATCGGATAGATTACTGAATTAAATAAATGTTTGAGGTAGGCCCGGATGAAACACGTGCTGACAGATTTCTCATTATTAAGGGTCATTATGACACTAATCTCTTTAAAGTCTACATTGATTTTTTTATATACAATGATTAATTTCATAACTGAAAACCTCATACCTTGTCTCAAGTGAAGCTATATAGACAGCACCAGGGTGATAGGCATTATGCCATATTTTGAGGTCTAAGTAGTTTACAGCGCGTAACAGAGGCCCCTGCAGCGCCTGAGGAGCAGGAGGGACCCAACAAGGGCTTGAAGGGCACCCATTCTGCCAAATGTCAGTTCATATTTGTGAGATTTGGGAGATTCCTGGGACTTTCTTCACATTTTGCAGTGGAGTCCCATCTTTTTGTGTTACTTTACTGGTAGTCTACCAGAAAGACCCGTTTGCCACCCCTTTAGCTTGATATGCTATGTTCTGTCTTTCTCTGGGTATTGCGAGTAGTGGTCACTTATGTCTGATGTTTTTTTTACTGGTTCTTAAAAAGTTTATTTTGCTTTGTGTGATTTATGTTAATCTATCTGTTCTGTCAATTTAACCAGGAAATCCTGTTGTTTTTAAATTTAATATTCCGCCCATATGAATTACTTTGTTAATCAGCTTTGTAAATGTATCCGTTAAATAACGGATGGTACATATTGAACGGTTGTATTAATTATTTTGAGGCTTTTGTAAATTAGCATCTATGTGTGCTTTTTTCTTTAAGGGGACATCCAGTGAAGAGAAAAATAATACAATTCCCTTTATCCAGAATTGTATCACTAACAATCATTAACTATAAGCATCTTAGATTACTGCTTTGTTTGCGGACGTCTGCTGGGGCTCTGAAATCTGTTCACTGATGACCCTCTTAATGTTTATAAGTTCAGTGTGCTGATTGTTATACAATGAAACGAGCACGGAGGAGTCAAATGCTATATTGTGCCATTTTCCGTACTGTAATCGAGGTAAAATGTAATGTTCGGCCACTTTCTGTGATGTAAAGTGTCATGACCTCTGATGAAACTTCTGCTACTTTTGGCATTTTGGTGAATGGATGTCCTTGGAGGTGACCCCCACATGCTGCTCACTTAATCACACCTCTGGCATCTATGGCGTTGTGGCGCCATCCCCAATCCAGGCAACTATAATTCATGGAGCAGTGATGGATCAAAAAATACTAAATGAGTATCCTCCAACAGCTCAGAAGGAGTGCCCACTTTTCTGGCTCCTCACATCCCCTTGTGATGCCACCTAGGTAGAAGCTGTGGGGGAAACCCAGGGTGCATTGATAACAGCGCCAAACTCTTAGAAGGGCCCTTATTACCTGCTGACTTAGACAATAGAACATTTTCTCACCAGGCAGACTTTAGATGCACCCTTTACTTCAGTCAGGCCCAACAACACACACATCATGCTCATGTTTAGTGACAACCAAGCTCTGCTGAGGCAGTTGTGGGAGCAGAAACTCAGAACCTCAATTTCTGATGCACACCAAAAGTTAGACCACTCCAAAATGTACCTCAGGCAGTTCCATTCCAACACCCTTGATCTTGTGATAAGAGTCACCACCCTCCTCAACAGCAAGCACCACAATAAAATTGGCAGAGTAATAACTAACTGGGACCACACAATAACTGAGTTCTAGTTCAGAGAAAAGGTAAAGGGTTTTATTAGCAGGTTTTAACAATCAGGTGGTTCAGAATAAAAGTAAAAACTTTGCAACGAAGGCTCAGCTATTTAATCAGAGATCAGAAAAATGTAAGTCCCAAATGACCAGCAAAAATCATGAGAGAAAGTCTAGCATAGCAATAAATCTTTATGTCAGAATCACAAGGGAAATCGAAAGTATCTCTGGGGGAGAAGAGGAAGTCTCTGAACAAATGTACAGAGTGTTTAGAGGAAAAAGTAAAGTCTCTGGTTCATTCCCAAAACCAAGGGTTTTCATACTCATTTCTAGCATTTAATAATGAGCAAAAACTACAAACTCACAGTGGTATGACTATTGATACTACATTTCAAACAAATCAGAATTTGTCACGTAAAGCACATAGCACTAACTCATCTATACATATGCTTCCAGCAGCTTCTGCACTATTGCTGTCCAGAGATGCACAACACAATATGAAACTATTTATTAGACAATGACTCATACTCCAGTGTTTTCTACCAGACCCACATTAGGATGCGTTATTCGGACATACTATTGAAGTAAAAATATTGAGTTGCAGAAATATTGAATTTTTAATATTGTGACAGAAATATTGTGTGCAAAAATATTTGACAAAAATATTGATTTTTCAAGGTAAGAAATTTCGCTTTTAAGTTTCTTTTTGTTTAAATATTATTGTAACCCCTGAACTGCTGGACCTCTCCCCGCCACCCCCACCCAGTGCTGATCCCTTTTTTGGCTATTTGGGTAGTTTGTGCTTAGGGCTTCATAACTTTTTTTCCACATAAGCTATCCATGCCAAATTTGCATCCTTTTTTCCAACATCCTGGGGATTCTAAAGGTACTCAGGGTTTGTGGATTCCCCTTGAGGGAACCGAGAAATTACCAAAAATACAGCACAATTTTGTTTTTTGGGGGAAAATTTGAAAAAAAAGTGCTTAAGAAGAAAGTGTCTGGTTTTTTCCCCTGCAAATTGTATCAACAAAGGGTTTGCTGGGCTAAAATTACCATCTTCCCGGCTTTCAGGAACAGGCAGACTTTTGTCAGAAAACCAACATTTTCTTTACAGTTTTGGCCTTTTCATTGGGACATAGCCTATTTTTCCCAATTTTTGTGCTTTCAACCTCCTTCCAGTTAGTGGTAGAAATTGATGAAAAACTGATAATGGATCCCGGAAAGCTATACATTTCTGAAAAGTAGACAGAATTCTGAATTCAGCAAGGGGTCATTAATGTAGGTCCTTCAAGGTTTTCCTATAGAAAGTAACAGTAGAAATAAAAAAATATTGAAAACAAGTTGAAAAAAACCAGCCATTGGTGCCTGCGTTTTCACCTGTAACTTCTTCTAAGTATGGCAGATGTTTAAAAGCAATATACCGTTATTTCCACTGGACCCTTCTGGTTGCGGGGGTATATAGGACTTGTAGGTTCACCAAGAACCCGAGGTGCCCAGAGCCAATAACTAAGCTGCACCTTACAATGGTTTTTCATAGTGTACTGGGTATACAGCAATTCACTTTCTAAAATATAAAGAGTGAAATATAGTCATCAAGGAAAACTATGTATTTCTGAAATGGGAACAACATATGGAGTTTAGAAGCAGTGGTTATTTGCATAACTATGAATACGAATATGTGGGTACATATACTTGCATGTGTATTAGAGGGCATTTTTGAAAATGACTTTCATACACTGTCTTACATTTGGAAGGCAGAAATGCATAGAATGTCAATTGGCAATAACACTTGTTCTACTATTCTGTGTTTCCCCAAGTCTCCCGATAAAGATGGTACCTCATGTGTGGGCAGGCCTAGTCGCCGTGACAGGAAACGGCCCAAAACACAACATTGACGCATCACATTTTTTCCAGTGAAAACAGACCATTTTTTCCCCCCAAAGTGCCTAGCTGTGGATTTTGGACCCTAGCTCAGCCGACACGTAGGAAAACCTAGAAAACCTATACATTTTTTAAAACTAGACACCCAGGGAATTCAGAATGGGGTGACTTATGTGGTTTTCACAGGGTTCTGTTACCCAGAATCCCTTGCAAACCTCAAACTTTGCCTAAAAATAAATAAATACACATTTTCCTCACATTTCTGTGACGGAAAGTTCTGGAATCTGTGGAGAGCCAGAAACTTCCTTCCACCCAGCATTCTCCCAAGTCTCCCGATAAAAATGGTACTTCACTTTTGTGGGTAGGCCTAGTGCCCGCAGCAGGACACTGCCCAAAACACAATGTGGACACATCACATTTTTCTAATGAAGACTGACCCTTTTTTTGCAATGTGCCTAGCTGCGGATTTTGGACTCTAGCTCAGCCTACACCTAGGGAAAACGTCTCAACATGCACATTGTTTAAAACTAGACACCCAGGAGAATCCAGGATTGGGATGACTTTTGTGTCTCTCACCAGGTTCTGTTACCCAGAATCCCTTGCAAACCTCAAACCTTGTAAAAAATAAAATAAAAAAAAAACATTTCAGTGATGGAAAGTTCTGGAAACTGTGGCGAGCCACAAACTTCCGCCCACCCAGCATTCCTACAAGTCTCCTGATAAAAATGGCACCTCGAGCGGGAGCTGCCCGACGCACATGAGCACGTTTGCGCCAGACAGATTAAACAGGTTAAAAGTCACGCCCTTAATTACATCAGCCACAACTCTGAGAGACCCTCCAGTTTTTTCTGACAGAGAGAGTCTCTCTTTTGTAATATATATATATATATATATATATATATATATATATATATATATATTCTTTTGAACAAAGTGATCGCACTCTCAGGATAATTGCAATACTAAGGCTTTTATTTGCCAGTAACGCGTTTCGACTGTCACAGGTGTGAGCAAGACTGCTTGGACAGTCGAAACGCGTTACTGGCAAATAAAAGCCTTGGCATTGCAATTATCTTGAGAGTGCGATCACTTTGTTCAAAAGGAATTCTACTTGTCCAGTGGGCTTCGCTGGCATTTCACACCACCTATCCATGGGTTGAAGGGGCAGGAAGGAGCATTTCGAGGCATTTGGATAATATATATATATATATATATATATATATATATATATATAGTAGAGAGAGAGAGAGAAAAATATATATAGGGGAGAGGATGAAGCCTAACGGTCAGGGCGGTCGATCTCAAATCTGGGGAACCGGGTTCGAGTCTCGGCAATGACACTCAACATCCTCTGATTCTGGGCAAATCACTTAATCTCCCTGTGCCTAACAAAAATGAATGCGTCCTTGTGTAACGCAACTGGTGCTCATGTAAAGCGCTCCGATACCTTCGGGTCAAGTTCGAGCTATATAAAACTACAAATATATATAAGATCGCCCCCGGGAAACCACACCTCTAAAAAGAAAGGTCTACTCATATATATATATATATATATATATATATATATATATATATATATATATATATATATCTATATCTCCCCAGAAAACTCCGCTATAGCTTGATTCTTTCAAAGACGGAGCACGGACCACATGTTATCTTTGCAGTGTCTTTTATTATTGCCCAAACACCTCTACAGCCATGACGCGTTTCAGCCCTGCCTCGGGCCTTGATCACATGACACGCTCTGTCAGGTAAGTGGATTTTTTATACTTTTTATTGGTGAAACTTTTAAAGTGACAGGTGTTTAAGTTAAAATGCATAGACATAGACAAAATATACACAGTTATTTATGTTAAACCAGGTGATGTGTTTTGATTAAAGCCTGCTACAAATATAATACAGTTTACAATGTATAATACACAATTGTTGCAAGGCTGTGTCATTGTACATAAACACAGAGACAAAATGTCTGCCATCAAAGCATTCATTTAGCCATAAAATATGCTATCTTCCGTATGATGTGTAAACATTGCCTCTCATTGGCACCTGGTATTGAATAATAATACTGAAGTAAAAAAAATAATAAGGGATTTAGGTAGTTCTTAAAAAATCCAAGTATAAAAATACCGGCCTGAATGCCACATAGCACCAATTTTTAAATATCTGTCTACTTAACACCTGCTGTTAATAAAGTGCATATACTCTCCTCTAAAAAAGTGCTAAAACCCGTGTATAAAATCCTAAAAACCTAGGGGACGATTCCGATTCGGCCGGTAGTGCTCGAATCGGATTCGGCTTTACCGGATCCGATTCGGAGCCCTGTTTCCCGACCGAACCGTACGCGGGTCCGGCCGAGCGAGTACGATGCGAAATCGCCGACCGACTCGTCCGGGCGTCCCGACCGCTCCGACCGACTTCGCTCCCGGCTCGAACCGCTCCGACCGACTCGCTCGGACTCGACTCGCACCGCGCAATGGAGACGTTTCCCGGCCGGGTAAGTACGATGCGCGCCGCGAGCAGTCCGACCGAGCCGCGCACTCCGGCTCGTAAGAGCTGTCGGAGCCGTACTTTGGGGGTCCGTGTCGGACCCCCTGTACGCGTAGCCGCGCGAGTCGCACACAGGGGGGACCCATGGGTCCCCCTACCTATGCGTGTACGGCGCGAATCGCTCGCCGCGTACCCGCTGTAGGGGGCGCCCTTGTCCGACTCGCACCCATTGAGTCAATGGGAGCCCGCGCACGCGTTGTACGACCGGCTCCCATTGACTTCAATGGGAGTCCGACCGACTCGAGTCCGATAACATACGGACGCATCGTACTCGTTCGGTCGGACTGCACAGGTCCGATTCGGTCGGAAATCTCTCCGGGTCCGGCTCGGTCGGAGAAATTTCCGGCCCGAATCGGAATCGACCCCCTAGTGTAAAAAACTACCTGACCCTGTGTGTGAAATCTACAATAAAAACAAATTGAAAATTGTAATATCTAAATCTAAAATTAGCAGCAATGGACATGGAAATTGTTTTTTGACAAGCAGAATGGAAACTGTTTATGATGTTAATCTATTCATTTAGAAAAGCAAAACTTCACTGAGCAACAAGTGTCGTTTAAGTTGCTGTGTCGTGTTTACTACTGGGCAAAACAATTATGATAAAAACTGATATATAGCTATTAAAGGCAAGTGTGTAGCTCCTCCGTAGCATTCAGACCTTTTGGTTGTTTGGTATCGAGGTTAATGATATACTGAGCCTCTAGCAGTCTAAGATGTCTTTCTCTGTCTCCACCTCTTTTCTTCGGGGGTACTGTATCTATTAGATAGTATTGTAGACCGCTAGGATCTGCTCCATGGACCTCGCTAAAGTGTCTGGCAACTGGGTAATTCTGATCCTGGTTTTTTATGGCCCTAATGTGTTGGAGTACCCTCTTGTGTCCCTGCAATATCGTACTGCCAATATATTGGAGCCCACAAGGGCACTCCAGCACATAGACTACGGGGCCGATTCCGATCTCGGTCGGAGGCGCACCCAATACCATTCGGTCGGGAAAAAAGCCATGCGAAAGCCTGTTTCCCGACCGAACCGTACGCGGGTCCGGCCGAGCGAGTACGATGCGACTCGCCGACCGACTCGTCCGGGCGACCCGACCGCTCCGACCGACTCGTACCCGGATCGTACCGCTCCGACCGACTCGCTCGGACCCGATTCCGCACCGCGCAATGGAGACGTTTTCCGGCCGGGTAAGTACGATGCGCACCTCGACCGCTCCGACCGACTCGCGCCGTCCGACTCGAACTCGCTGTCGGAGCCGTACTTTGGGGGTCCGTGTCGGACCCCCTGTACGCGTACCCGTGCGAGGCGCACACAGGGGGGACCCATGGGTCCCCCTACCTGTGCGTGTACGCCGCGAGCGCTCGCGGCGTACTCGCTGTAGGGGCGCCCTTGTCCGCCCTCGCACCCATTGAGGCAATGGGAGCCCGCGTACGCGTTGTACGACCGGCTCCCATTGAGTTCAATGGGAGTCCGACCGACTCGTGTCCGATAACATACGGACGCATCGTACTCGTTCGGTCGGACTGCAAGGGTCCGATTCGGTCGGAAATCTCTCCGGGTCCGGCTCGGTCGGAGAGATTTCCGGCCCGAATCGGAATCGACCCCTACGTATTCAGATTTACAATTGAGAGACACATTGATGGGGTATTCTTCCTGGCTAAAAGGGGTTGTGTAGGTTGTCTTGTTGCAGCCAAATTGGCACGCCTTGCATATTTTACATTTGTAAAATCCCTTTCTTTGAGCTAACCAAGAACCAGGATTAAAAGTGCTAAGATCATTCTGGACTAAAAGATCTTTCATGGATCTTGACCTGCTGTATGTGATTGACGGTTTTCTGGGAAGTGTAGGCCCTATGATTTGATCACTAAGAACCAAGGGCCAATTTCTCATTATCAATTTCCTCACATTTTTTCTTGCTTGTTAAACCTGAGAATAAATCTAAAATCATTAGCTGTTTGAATTGTCGAATTGGCAATCGTAGTGCAGGAGGCTGGTGTGGGAGCAGACAATAAGATGCCTCTTGATCTGGCTCTGCTTTTAGCAATTGCCTTATCAATGCATGTTGTAGTGTAGCCTCCATCTATGAATCTGTGTTTACTGTCTGTTTGGGCTAACAACAGATCCTGATCAGTACTACAAATGCGTCTCAACCTCAACATCTCCCCATATGGGATGCTGCGGATGAGATGCTGTGGATGGGCACTGCTTGCATGTAGAATTGCATTGCCGGCCGTGGATTTCCTGTGTAATCTTGTCTCTAATTTGTCTTCTCTGACAAAAACCTCGACGTCCAGAAAATTAATAGATTCAGGACTTATGGCTGCTGTGAAATGTAAATTAAGACAGTTGTTGTTGAGAGTATCAATGAACTTTGTTGCCTCACTGGTTGTACCCTCCCAGATTACAAAGAGGTCGTCTATGTATCTCCACCAAGCCTGAATATGGGTTTTGACCATCTGTTCATGTTCTTTAAGGAGGACCAGCTCCTCCCACCAGCCCATATGGAGACAAGCGTAACTGGGGGAGAAGCTGGCCCCCATGGCCACCCACGTAGCTGTTGGTAAATTACATTGTGAAACAGGAAAAAATTATTGTTGAGGCAAAATTCCACCATTTCTGCAAGCATTGTGTTGTAGATATTCCTGTCCCCTTTTAGCTAGATAGTGTCTTAAGGCTCTCAGTCCCTCTCTGTGATTAATTGATGTATATAGAGATGTCACATCTAATGTAATCAGCAACCATCCTGCTTGCCATCAACACTTCATCAATTTCGTTAGAAAGTCACTTGTGTCTTTAATGTAAGAGTCCAGATTTTGCACATGTTCCTGAAGAAAGTAATCAATGTACTTTGAAGCATTCTCCAACAGGCTATTGCGAGCTGATATAATCGGCCTGCCAGGCGGTATCAATGCATTTTTATGAATCTTCGGGATGAAGTATAGGACCGGAGTCACTGGTTTTTCATTCTTGATATATTTAAATTCATCCAGAGTGAGTAGCCCTATATTTTTCCATGCGACAAGTTTCATATGGAATTCATTATTTGATTTGCACATGGTTGGAAGGTCACTGCGGCGGTAACAGGCTGTCTTTCAATTGCTTCATCGCCTCGGCAACATACTCTGACTTTTTCCACAATATCACATTTCCACCTTTGTCAGCATTACGTATTATGATGTCCGGATTCTTTCTCAATTTTGACATCAGCGTGTGAAATTGGATTTCCTGTTTATTGCTTCTTTGTTGTTGAAAATTTAGGACTTTAAGATTCAATTCTTTTAAACCGCTTATAACATTGTCATGAAAATTATCAATAGAGTCACGGACCATCAATGGATTATATGTTGAACGAGGTTTGAAGGGAGTTTTAACTTGCATTGGGGTTATCTTGACTGGACTCATTGGCGGTTCTGTCGAATTCGAAGTCACTCTTGTATCTTCTTGCATCAGTTCTTGCATATCTAAAAGTAAGGGCATGTCTGACTGTGTGAGTCCTTGTGGAATAAGCGTTCTATCAGTGGACACAATGGGTTCTACTGACCTCCCGGCAGATGCAGACTCCTGTTGATTCTGCTGCATAAAATGTTTTTTTAATTTTAATTTTCTTATTCCTTTGTAAATCTCAAATCTGGTAGATGCATAGTTAAACTGACTCACTGGACAGTAAGATAGCCCCAAGGAAAGAAGTCGTTTTTCCGCTGGATTGAGTACTACTTCTGTGAGATTTATTACCGTCATATTGTCTTCCTTCCTTTGTTCTATTGTCGCCTCCAATTCCTCTTTGGTGGTTTCCTTGATTGCGTGTTGCTTTGTGGCATTGCGTTTGCAGGCTTGCCGTCTTGCCTTCCGTTTACTTGTTCTTGATTTTGTTTGTTTTGAAATGTTCTTGGGCGCAGGGTTTGCCTGCGCTCTTCCACTAAAAAATTCACTTCATCTGATAATGTAAGAGTTACAGGAATTTGTTGTGTAATGTGGTCTTGTCTGTTTGTTTCCGTTTCGCTTTCTAAGGCCGAACTCAAATCTGAATGTGAGGAACTCTGCTCTGTTAACGCTGGGTGTAGTTTTTCTGTTGTCAGTGTTGCCATTCCCATATTTCGTGATCTTGAGTGACTCATATTTTTTGGCAAATGTGAATATACGGCCATTTTCGTAGTCGCTGCGATCCCTGTGGAACTTAAAGGCTTTCCTCTCCCTTATTACATCTTCTTCCCGTTTAAGTCGTTTTATCATTTCATCTTTTAATTTCAATGTTTCTTCCTTCAAATTCATGTTGTCAATTTCTTCATTCAAAATTTTGATCTGATCCGTGAGTCTAATCTTGTCCTTTTCCGCATATTTGATGAGAATTAGCATCAGTCTTTGAGACGATTCCAGATTTGTTTCGGCCCATTCTCTCATCATGTCCTTGTCAGGTTCCTCATAGCTTGGGGCCAGTAATATCCTCAGTCCACGAGGGACCCTCCCCACATCTACATATCTCTGAAGGGATTTGGCCTCCCACCATTTTTTCTGTTCTGTCCTCATGAGTTTTTCTAACAGTTTAATTTTATCCTTTAGGCTTGTGTTTATTGTTGTTGCATTCTGGGACACAGTCCAACATTGGCCTCTTACTTTCATCAAACATGTCCGCTGCCGCAGCTTCTCTCTCACGGAGCGCGTCAGCTGTCATGGTGTTTGGGGAACACTTTTTAGTAAAATTGTGTATATGACAAATATCGGGATTTACACCAATGTTACCCCGTTAATTATCGTATTTGCAGACCCCGCACCCGACTGTTGTGGAATTGGCAGTGTTCACAAACCCGCTCTCGCAGCACACGGTATATATATATATATATATATATATATATTTATTGAGTAGAACTTTTTTTTTAGAGGTGTGGTTTCCCTGGGGGCGATCGCGGTCCCCAGGGAAACCAAACACCTATCAAAAAAAAAATTGCCCCCACAGGGGGTCAACCAGTGAGCAGGAGGGCCGACCCCCTGTCAATTTCACCGAGATATTTTAAAAACAAAATTCTAAAACATTTATTACTCGTGGGGGGGGGGGGGGGGCAATTGTGCCCGCCCAGGGTAAAACACTTTATTTTTTTTAAATATATGCCCCGGGGGTGAGGGGGGGCGGCCCATTCCCACGAGGGCCTACCTCCCCATACATCCCCGGTGTCTAATGGGGTGTCCTAGCTGTGGCGCAGCCGCGATTCATGGCCAGGAAACCCTTTCCCCTTTCAAACAAGGCCTCCCTGAAAGCTGGGGAGGCCGTTTCGGCCTGTTTACCTGCCCGGAGTCGAGCGCGGTCTGACCAGTGGCTGTCCTCGGCTCCGGGAGGGAAAACTGTGTTGTCAGAGCAGCTTGCGGGGCGCTGAGATCACAGATGGGCAGGGAGAGACACGGAAAGCCTTCCGCATCTCCCCCAGGGAAAAAACAAACCCAGGTGCTTTGCACTGGAGGATTTAAGGGAGCCCTCCCTGGTGTCGGCCAATGGATGTGCGCCGCACCAGGGGGGTAGTGCATGTGTCAGCCATTGGCCGACGCACGCACCAAAAGGGGCAATTGTATGTGTTTTATATTGATTGTGTAATTGTTGTGAATGTTTTTAAATATAGTTTGTAATTTTAAGTTGTTTATATTTTTTATTGTAAGATAGTAATTTATAGTGGAGTAGCGGGTTTTGAGGTTTATAGGGTTTACAGAGTGGGAAGTTAATTAAGTATAATTAATTTATAATTTTATTTTAATATTTGATTATTAAGTATGTAAATTGTGTAAATAATATTTTTTTAAGTTATATTTTAGGTGAGGGTTGTTGGGTTTGTAGGGGTATAGGGCTGAAAGTCAATTAAATAATTGATTAATTATAAAGTATTTATTAATTACTTAATTGTTAATTATGTAAACTGTGTAATTATTATAGTTTTTAAGTTCACATTTTAGGTGCGGGTTGTTGGATTTGTAGGGTATAGGGCTGAAAGTCAATTAAATAATTGATTAATTATAAAGTATTTATTAATTACTTAATTGTTAATTATGTAAACTGTGTAATTATATATTTTTTTAATTTCGATGTATATTAAAAAAAAAAAGTATAATTATTTTAATTTTTTAAATGTATATATTTAATTTTAAGGTAACAGTTTTATAATTTTATTAAATTAATATTTTTGTTAAAATAAGGTATGTGTTTGAAGTGAAGCACTTTCCCTACTGTTGCACAGACTGGAGTGGGAATAGTAAATTTTACCCATCCTGAGTCCAATACTTGCCCTACTGTTGCACAGACTGGAGTGGAAATAGTATATGTATTATTCCTAGAAATTTATATTGTTTAAAATTATATTATTAGGTTTGTTTATTTAAAATTATATTTTTTTAATTAGTAATGTTTGTGAGTTTTTCACTATACTAATTCACCACTAATCCAATTATGGGTTCTGAAGTAGCGTGCTACTCAGCGAAAAAGTGCTTTGAACCCTCGTCAGGGATAGTAAGCGTTATATAACTGCACGTACAATACAATACAAATATAATATATTTTTGGTAAAATGTATTCTTTTATACTGCTTACTTTATGTGTAAATAAATTGGTATGCTTTTAAAGTTTTTTCCAGTTTACTTTTTACAGTTTTTAATGTATTTTTTATATGTATATCTATATAAATGCCAAATGGCATTGATACTATTTGCTTACATGCTTTATTGGCTGATCTCCATCATGCTTCCCGGTAATAGTATTTGCCCACTTGGGCTTGATTGCATCCGTTTATATGAATGGAATGTATTATCATTTATTCAGTTTGTGCAATGGGGCGAATTATTCCAGTCTATTCTCCAAGATTTAGAAAGCGCATGGCTACCGGAGATCCGGCTTCCCAGCACTGTTGGACTGGTTGGAGTGAATGATTCAAAAGCTGAAAAAAGTTTAGAATTTGGGAAAAAGATAGGTTTTAAGTTTTTTTCAAAAAACTGACAATGTTGTCCTTTCTTCTAATACCAATAGGCTGGGAGTTCCAGAGCTTTGGTGCAAGATACCTAAAGGACCTTCTCCCACTTCTAGGCCTCCTAATTCTGGGGACAGAAAGCAATTCAAGATGGTTTGATTTCAAGTCCCTAATTGCACGATAAAGAATGGTCAGTTGCTGTAGGACAAAAGGGCCTGTGTTGTACTTTGCTTGGTGTAACATGCATAATGCCTTAAATTGTACTCTGGAAGTTATGGGCAGCCAGTGAAGATGGTTAAGCACCATGCCGGCTGACTAAGTTTTTTGAATGCCTACAAAATCCGGGCGGCAGCTTTTTGAATAATCTGGAGTTTTTTTACTACAAATTATGGGCTGCCTAAATACAGCAAGTTGCCATAGTCCAGGGCGTGATAAGATTAGACCTTAAATCACTATTCTCTGTGACTCTACCGGGAGCCATTTCAGAACCTTCAGCGGCCGGGGGGTAACGTCCCCTCTGCATCGGCGCTGAAGGTTTATTAATAAGGCATATTGTACCCCGTCTGGGGCCCACTGGAGGGCTATTTTAATGTATCCTGGATTAGGCATGGGGACTGGACCCACTGGAGGGTTAAAAATGCCTAAAAAGACTACATTCCCCAGCATGCAGTGTTGAAAGTAAACGTGATGTCACGAGCACACCGGAGGCTAATTGAAATAAATTAAGCATTGCAGAAGGAGTGTAGCGGCGGAGAATTCTTTCCCCATGTCGGCCTCTGAAGAGATGCACAAAAGCATTGAAACGCGTCAGGCCAAAGGATTGATTTTCCAGAGGGGAACCAATATGCTTGAGAAATAAAAGGCTTGTTACCCACCTTTTCAGCGGTGTGCGGCTTCATTTTCTGGGCAACCTTGGGACATATATATATATATAAACACACACACACACACACACACACACACACGTGTGTATATATCTACATATGTGTATATGTAGTACACACACACATATACACGCACACACATATATACACACACTTGTTAAATTATAAAATTTAAAAGAAATTGAAAATTATAATATAAATTATAATTAGTTTAATAGTTTTACACTTTTTTTATGTGTAAATTAACATAGACACATACATATATATGTGTGTGTGTTTGTTTGAATGGGTATATGTATATATATTTTTTTATATTATTTAAATATATATTTAATTTACATTATATTACTGTTACACATTAATGTATTTAATGTTTATGTTTAACTATACATATTTTATAAAACAATTTTTTTTATATTGTTTCGATATTAGTGTACAACGATATTTGTTTTCGATTTTTTTGTCATTACATTATAAGTATAGAAAAATAATATTTTTGTGCTCAATATTTTTGACACTATTTTTATCACAATATTTTGGATTTCGATATATTGTCAGTGAACCTCAGGATGCTACAGTGGCTATTGCAACTTTCAGAACACAAAGAAAGTTTCATTCACAATACAAGAACATTTAGGAAAATATCTAGCCACATCACAGTATACTATGCTCTGCGAAGATCGCAGAGCATGTGGAAAGAGATGAAATTTAGGAGGACACTGATTGGGAGGGTTTTGAGCAGTATCACGGGGCAGCATCCATTTCAATAACAATGGTGAATTTGTCGAAAGTGGCACAACTAAAATGCATTAATAAACATACTTCTAAACATCTGTTTTATATAGTTTTAAGCACATTATCAATTAATCAGTTACGACTAATATTCATCAAACTTAATAATATTCAAAAGTGATTGTTACCCAAAATCGCACATTTTAAAAACTAAAGAAGCTAATTTCTACCACATAACTCAGAACTGTCCTGTCATCACAAGATATTGGAGGAGGGTGTTTCCTAAATTGTAACAATCAATTGGGGAGACGGTGAAGCCTAGCTCAAAAGTGGACTTACTGGGTATTGTAGAGGTTGTGGGCGGGGGGGGGCAAGAGGAAATCGCACAGTCCTAGGCATTGGTACGATATTTGCCAAAAGGGACATTGCCAAACACTGAAGAGACAGATTTCACAACATCAGCCAAACCATTGCAGTAATTTAAAATGATGTCATCTGTTATGGAAACGAATGCACCTGATCGCACACGTGCAATTCTCATAGCTCTTCCCATCACTATCTCATGTGGAGATAAACAAGTCTTTTTTAATCTGGAATACTTTGCCTGTTCATCAAAACAAGAGAAAGGACATCAGGCTACTTTAGACAAGTTGAAGAACAAGGGCCCGATTCTGATGCGGGTTGGAAAAGCTTCCCGACCGAATCGGTTGGGAAATGGTTTCCAACCCACTCGGATCGGGAAAGTCCAACCGGCAGAGTAGGATGCATCCGGATGTTTCCAGATACGATTTGGTTGAACTCCCATTGACTTCAATGGGAACATTTGTTCCTAACCGCATCAGAATTGGGAACTCGGTCGGGAAGACACGTTCCCGATCTGATTTGGAAGGAGCAAATGCCGTTAGGAGGCCTTCCTAACCGCATCAGAATCAGGCCATCGGTCGGGAAGCTTTTCCAACCCGCATCAGAATCGGGCCCATAATCTTTGCCAGTTTATTTTAAAAGTTCTGTCTGTTCTCTCAACACCTAAATGCTGAGCACGATAACTGCAATGAAATTTCTGCTTCATTTCAAAAGCTTCACAAATTATTTCCAAAACTTTGTTCTTGAAATGAGTTCCACAATCTGTTTCAATAGAAGTTGGAATATCATATTGCGGAATCAACTCCCTTAACAACACTTTGGCAACTGTAAGGCAATCTGATCTACAAGTAGGATATGCTTCCACCCATTTAAAGAACAAGCAGACTATTCCCAAGATGTATTTCAACCCATTGTAATGAGGCAGCTCAAAAAAATGTGCCTGAAGTCTATGGGCCTTCTTACTTCCCAATATGGTTTGCCATCTCTCTGGAACCTTAAGCCTGTTTGTATAATTAGCCTACTAGGCACTTGGAACAAATATCTTCAGCAACAGTCCTGATTTTTTTATTTTTCCAATATTTTTAAAAATCCACGTTAAACTATCTCTACCTGCATGTGTGGAATCTGTATTTCTTTTTCATAGTGTTTAATGTATTATAAACCGAGCTTGTGCTAACAATAACTGAATGTGTTCACTCTATTTTGAAATGATGTTGCAACACACCACGTGATCATTGCTGTTGTTGTTTTCCTGCTATATTAAAGAATTGTAAGCTTTACTCTGAGAGTGGCAAACTTTCCCAGTCTTCTAATCATTATGTAGTCACTCAATGAAAACCTGGTTGTCCCAGTCTGCACTGTATACACTGTTTCAACTCATGTTACCTGAATTGACTCGGAGAACATCTGAATCTAATGCAATAGAATTATAAAAGAACCTTCAAATGTATTCTGTAGTAAATGGTTACTTTTTGCTTGTTCCCCCCTGGTGCATATCCTTAGAACCATGTTCTCGTGTAGTAATGTGTGAAATCATTTGTCTAAATTTCTATAAAAGGATGTACTTTTCCTCTATTTAGTGGGCCTCCATTTTTCTTTCTTAAAAGACAAACCTGTGCTGGATTTTCTATTGAACTTTACAGAGTTCTTTGTACTTATGATTCATAAGCCTTGATGCTAAATGTTAACCTTAGAGATGGTCTATCTTATGTATTCTTCTTCATCAATCTTTACATAAACCTTTAAAACTTTGGCCTGTGTCTGTCGTTCTTATCGAGAATGTCACAGCCTTAATCCTATGTGTGAGCTCAAATGTATTTGGTGCTCTCCGATTGGAACCGTCCCTAAGTCCTTCGAGGAACTACATCGCTTCTGGTTCTAACCATTGGCACACCCTTGGCAAGATAAACAGAGGTGGATTTACACACTGACAAATGATGCAATTAACTACACATGGAATTCAACAGACAATCAGAAAGAATAAATTTGTTTTCTGCATTCACATACAAATCCTGATAATTTCTCTTAATGCCTAGTAGCTCCCAATTTCTTTTTTCATCAACTGGTTCATATTCTTGAAGAGCCCTAAACTCACTCAATGAAGACTGAATAGAAGTCATAAATATACAGGTTAAATTTTCCTCTGTATTTAGCACTTAATTTACTTTTTCAAGTTCATTAGTCTTATTCTCTTAAATGACTGTCTCATTCCGCAATGCGCAATATGTTGCCATTTTATCTGCGCAATTTATGCTAAGTGCAACTAAATTCTTTTCAGCCTTATGAGCAACACACTGGACTACTGCAATTTCTTTCGGTTTCAATATTGCTTTCAACAAATCCATAATGTAAGCACTATTTATTATGGGTGCACATGAAGATGTCATCAAGCCTCTTTGTGACCAGAGCAGCCCAAAATCATTGTTGGATCTTACATATTAATTTTAAACATGGAATCCTCATCCTATCCGTTGTACAATCGATTACACAATTCATTTTCCAAAGCAAGTCCCTTCCTATTAAGCTCACAGGACTTGAATCACACAAAATAAATTGGTGTTTGTTCTCCATCGGACAAATTTTAATTGGAACATCTGCTGTAACCTGGTTAACAGTTTGTTTATTGCTGATCCCTATGTTTGGGACTTCTCCTCTGGAGATTAGTAGGTTTGGGACTTCTACAGAAAGAATTGTAGATATAGTAGATACTGCATTAATAAAAAAACAGGATGGCCGTTGACTTCTCCATTAACATATGGGCTGCTTTGGTCTACCTCTAGGACTGCTCCAATTGTTCAATCTTCCTTCCCCCTGAGACACCATCATTGTGAGCTGCTCCCAGCCAATTCATCACTCAATCAATGGATTCTGTTGATATCCTGCATTCTAAGGCATTTTATTTCCCAAGTTTTGCTGTAGCACTGGGCTTGACGGCATCAGTGCACAAAATTATTTCGGATTCAGCACATTTTGCTATACATTCTGCACAAAAGGAACCATTACATTTATCTGCATTTTCCCCTTGAAATCTGTTAGTATTCTGTCAGCATTCCTTCTTCCAATGCCCAATTTTTCCACAGAAGTGACAAGCTGTGTTCTTTTTCAGCATCTCAACATTCATGCAATCATTACTCCTCATTCCTCTTCCACCACTTTGTTGCATCACTCCATTTCCCATCCTCATTCATTGCATTTGATTTATCCCATTCATACTAGACTGTGCAAAATTCAAATTTGAGCCCATTTAATTTCAGAACCTTTTTTCAAATTGTTTCGTTTGAGCAATCAAGCTTTTTCTGTTTCGCAACAAAATAATCACTAGTATATTTTGCCAACTTCAAGTTCTTGTTTATGGGTTTTGACTGCCAACACAATTCACTTTGTTGAATGGGATTGCTAATATCCGATATCAAACCCAATATGAAAGCAGCTAGGAATACACTAACCTCATCTTTGTCAGGAATTTTTACTCCGCTGTGTTTCTTAAAGATTTGCATGAGTCTATCATAATAAGCATGCAATGACTCTTAGTTCCTGTGAGGTGCTCAAAATCTTTTAACTATTCTATATCCTTTTCTGGAACTTGTTTTTCAAATATTCTATCACAGCCTGATATTTGTCCATTACCTTTGCAGCCAGAGCATTATTTGGGCCTATTCTAACTGGTTCTTGTGCCGGCTTTATCACTGGGAACCACAATCACAAACAATGAATTCAATCAGTCTATAATGCTTGAGAAATATGTGCCAATTTGTGTACTTCCTTGCACCACTTTCCTGGTGACTTTCACAATTTTGGAAAATGATGAGTAAAAGCATACAAATCAGATCACGACCATTGTAAATGCACCAAATTCTCTCCATGAACTTCCCTTGATCGGAAACTCCAAAACCGTTTCTGTTCCTTCTGAATCATTCTCCACACCCTCATATTACTTTGTCCATTTTAATTTCTTTATACTTTTTGTTCGATTTTTCTATTGTTCTTGATATTTCTTTAAACCACAATAAACCCTAGGTGTCCATTACGATGTCGGACGGTAAAAAATCCGCCATCTACCATAGCGGTAAAAATCCGCCCGCCTACACCGTCTGAATACCGACCGAGCAATCACGATGCCGCAAGCCGAAAACCGCCGGCGGCGGAAAATAAACAAAAAATAGCGCCCGCCCATGTCCAAGTCTAAGTCCATCCGCCCTCCACGGACGGAAAGACGCACGACAACCCAAAACCGCCCGCCCTGACGACCGAGACACCGACCGTGAAATTAGGATCGCACAGACATGAGCGCGGAAAATACACAAAAACACCGCCCGCCAGCGTAAACAACAGTGATGAAAATGTACACGGCGGAAGCTCTGGTGGCCACGGCCCCGCACAGAAATCATCCGCGGACAAAAACAAACACACACAACATGGCCAACAAGTCCACACAGCAACCCACGCACAAATACCCAAACACAGTACACATCCCGGAAACACCCCCCCCCGAACAAACAAATCAACTACAAATCCCAGAACACCAGCCACAACACACCTGAAAACAACAGACCACCATGACACACCCACATAGGTAAGTACAAAACCAGCCCCTTCACAGACCACAACCCCTTGCAACATTACAAACTGAGGACGAGAGCACACAACACAACGAGACAGAAAGGACAGCAGCACATCACAGACACGCCCCGATCACACCCATCACCACCACCACCACCACCAAACACCGGCCACACAAACCCCCTGCACATCACACACCACAAACACCAAAACACACACCATGGCACCACACAGAATGCCCAAGTTCACTTCCACCGAGCTGACGGTCATGGTCGACGAGATCGTCAAGGTGCACCCACAAATCTATGGCAACCAGGTCCAACAGACACCACCAGCCACCAGAACCCGGTTGTGGATCAGGATCATAGACCAGGTCAATGCAGTCGGGAACGTGCCACGCAACAGAGGCGAAATCAACAAAAGGTGGAACGACCTGAAAAGCGTGGTCAAGAAGAAGGAGACCAAGAATCGTGAGCTGGCTGCCAGGACTGGCGGAGGTAATCCCGCGCTATTCAAGACCTTCAAGGTGTGGGAGGAGAAGGTGCGAGTCATCATACATCCGGAGATCCTCACCGGATTACCAGGGGGAGTGGAGGCTGGTAAGTACAAACAAACGTATACCAGCACACCGCCATGTACTCACATGCACTACCACAATGCCATAGCTCCTAGGGACAAACACCCCCATGTCCAGTACACAATACACAAGACAACACTCACACATGCAACAGACACTACCACACGTTCAGCCCAAACCTACCAACTAACAAAACCATGGGGGCATGTGTACAGTTAGCCAGCACCGCAACTCCCACCAGGTCCCCTTGTACTCCAGAAGCGCCAGAAGGAGCACTCCCCACACCCATGTGTCCGCCATAGCTGCACTAACCGACAAGTAACAGGTAAGTAGCCGCAACACAAAGGCAGTGGGTCGGTGGGGGGACAGCTGAAGTACAACACCCACCAGGCCCCCAGTCCCACAGCGCAGCAAGGTGGAGCACCCCCCACACCCATGTGACAGCCACTGCAGTGCACACCTGCAGCCGACGGGTAGACATCTCACCCCACATGCAGAGGTGTCTGTGGGTGTCAAGCCATCACCACAACTCACAACACCGCCCCCACTCCCACAGACCAGCAACATGGAGCACCCCTCCCACCCATAACCATGTGGCATCCATTGCATTGCGCACTCAAAAACAACCTGTAGGTGGGAAACTGTATAGGGCGGGGTGTCTGTAGGCATGAGGACTGTACTACGACTGACACATGGGACATGTCACGTAGCAGAGGAACACGCAGCACTGCTCCCTGTCACAATCATGTGACCAATGTGCACACGGACATGTATTACAGAGTCATACCCCACATTACCCATCACAGATACAGCAACACCTAAGGAGCCACGTCTGCATGCACAAGTCCCACTGGAGTACAGACCCACACGGCAGGCACTGTGCCACCCATCACACACATCAGCAACACCATCTAAGTCTTGTCCATGTAGTCCTTACTGCCTGTCACTCACACATCGTACAACAACACCCATGTAAGACAAACCTTACTAGAAGTAACAGCGTGGAACCACAATATTGCACACAAAAACAACTGGACCCATGAAACACACAGGCACACAATGCACATTCAACATATCATCCATCGCATCTGTCAGCCCCAGTGTCATGAAAGGTATGTCATCCGAACAGCTGTCCCTCATACAGTAGTCATGCAAAGATACCTGCCCATGACAAATCATGTGCCTGCAGTGACTGAAGCGCACGTCACACTGCGAGTAACAACACACATAATATAGTCAACACCCCAAGAGCACTGCATTGATGCACATGTACGAGGGCAGCACGCACACCAAGGATTTGGCCCATCTGCAATACGTCGTGTGGCACACAACAAGCACGAACTCACAACAATGCTACCAATGTAATGTCCATGAATGATAACAGTCAGCAGATATGCCGGGCATGTGAGACAGACACACACCTTAGTCTATGCACTGTCATGTTGCCAGAACACATGTCACGTTCTGCACCCATCACTCACAGTACGTACCCCAAAAGCATATTCCAAGCCAAAAGCGTCCAGGGGGCTGTACCCCCTTTTGCCATCTGCGTTTCTAAGCGTTCCATTTGAACCCCAAAAGCATATTTCAAGCCAAAAGCATCCAGGGGGCTGCACCCCCTTTTGCCATCTGCGTTTCTAAGCGTTCCATTTGAACCCCAAAAGCATATTTCAAGCCAAAAGCGTCCAGGGGGCTGTACCCCCTTTTGCCATCTGCGTTTCTAAGCGTTCCATCTGTACCCCAAAACCATAGTTCAACCCAACATCGTTGATGGTTCTGGAGCCCACATACACCCGAGCCACAAAATGTAGGAGCATAGCAACACACACCCATCGGCATTGCTAATCCGTCCCATGCCACATGTCCACATCACACAGTTCCATTGCCTAGCCCACGCATACACACATCGTACATCCACACACGCCTCTGGGAAACCTGTGCACGACAGTGCACGAACTGTGAATGTCAGACAACCAATACATACTTTGCTAGGTGCAACACAATGACCCATCTCATTCTCCCCACAGGTGCCGAACTGCTGGATGCTGGAGAGGGAGACAGCAGCCAGCACAGCCAGTCCGCAAGCCCCCGACCCGGACTCACGGATGTAGAGGAGCTGGACACCTCTTCGGACACGGACCACCCAGCAGGCTCATCTGGAGTGGCAGGGCACACCCGCTCCCCAGGGCCCCTCCTACCCACCAACCCATCATCCAGGGATGCTGACCAGTCACAGACCCCTGCTGCCACGGTCATTGCGGCCACTGCCACGGCCACTGCCACGGTCGTTGCGGCCACTGCCACGGTCGTTGCGGCCACGGTCGTTGCGGCCACCACCACCACGCCATCCCTGACCACTCAACCAGCGCAAGGGGTGGCCCGGCCATCTGGGTCCACCCTGGGAGCCAGAGCGAGGACCGTGGTGAGCAATGTGGCTAGTGGGCAGGTCGGTGGCAGCAGTACTGGTAGGAGGAGCAGGGTCAGGCCAACGCCATCTGTGCCTGGGAGCCAAGCCCTGCCGCAAATCGACAGTCCTTGGGGCCTATGAAGAGGCCCAAGGAGAATGGGCCAGGTCGGCTACCGACACGCGGGAGGTCCTTGGGGTGTTGAGGTCCATGGAAGCCCATATGGGCCAATTTGTGACCCGTATGGACCAACTCGTGGACCTCATGGGCCAGCTGGTGGTGGTGGTGAGGGCACAAGCAAGGCCAGCAACACCACCTCCGCCACCACCTGCTGTGGCGCTGGGTCGTGCAGCATCATGTTCCCCTGCGTCCACAGCGAGTGAGCACTCCTCAGCCACCACCAGCAGCCCACCAACACAACCCCCCCTCCCAAACGTGGAAGGGGCCGTCCGAAGAGGAAACAGGTGTCCAGAGAGGACTTTGCACGCACCAAACGCCAGTGAGTCAGCCAGCCACCTTGACCACCTACTGCATTGACTTGTAATACGATCCTACCCCACACTGCCATGTGAATGGCATGTGTCTGTTGGACTGTGGACATGGAACTTCATGGGTACACCTTGACCATCACGCAGCCATGACCGTCTACTCATTGTCACAGCATGCACCACATTTGTCATCACCTTGCACACAATCACATGTCACCGCTGTAAATAAATACACCTTGATCACAATCTGCTTTATGTGTCCTCGGTTTATTCAACGATGTGCAATCGCCACCATGAGCAGAAATGCATCTGCTGTGTAGTATGTCGATGGGACAGGAGAGGCTGTAGGGACCTAGGGGTGAAAAACAGAACAAGAGTACATTCAATGAGTGTGTCACACACTCATCACACAGTACTTGTCACCAACTACAAGCAATGTACACACATCTCACAGAGCAACAGGGCACCATGCTACAGCCACTGTCAGTGGCATACCAACCTGGACATGGACCATTGACACCCAGCACTCAGTGAACAAAAGGCCCCCGTGACAGAGCACACATACACCTGCACAACTACAGCTACATCAGCCGTCGTACATGGACACTCACCGTCAAGTGAAGTAGCGGGCGATGAGCTGCTGACGCACATTCACAGCTTCCTCCTCTCCACTGTCCTCTTCACTTGACCCGTCCTGGTCTGCAGGCTGGGGCCCTGGTTGATCTCCGTCATCCACAATTAGGGGGATCTGCTTGCGAATAGCCAGATTGTGCAGCATGCAGCAAGCCACTACTATCTGGCACACCTTCTGTGGGGAGTACGCCAGTGCGCCCCCGGTGCGGTCCAGGCATCTGAACCTGGACTTGGAGGCCAAAGGTCCGCTCAACCACACGTCTGGTCCTCCCATGTGCCTCATTGTAACGGACATCAGCTGGGCTCAGAGGATGTCGTAATGGGCTGAGCAGCCAGGGCCCATTCGGGTAAGCAGAGTCACCAGGGTGTGAGGGACACAGAGAATCGTTGCTATTCCAACTGGACACAAGACAGCATCGCACAGCCAGCACGCTACACTACTCCACATACTCACCAACAATCCAGCCACGGTCATGTTGCAGATTGGTCATCAGTCGTGGTAGGATGCTGTTGCGCATGATGTGCGCGTCATGTGCCGATCCTGGAAACTTCGCACACACGTGTGATATTACCATGTCCGCAAGGCACACCACTTGCACATTCAGGGAGTGTGTGTGCTTCCGGTTGTGGTAGAGGTGCTCAGTGGCCTGTGGTGCAACAAGGCCAACATGGGTGCAATCTATTGCACCAACGACGTGGGGGATCCGTCCAAGGGCATAGAAATCACCCTTCACTGCCGCCAATTCACGAGCCCTGGGGAATCTGATGTACCTGTTCCTGTACAGCATCATAGCTGACAGTACATCCCTCAGCACCATGCTGAACATGGGCTGGGACATCCCACCTCCACTGCCCACTGTGTGTTGGAATGACCCAGTGGCGAAGAAATGCAGTGCAGCCATCACCTTAGCCGGTGGGGTGAATGCTGTTGGATACACCCTGCGAGGACGGAGGTGGGGTTCCAACAAGGCACATAGGCGATGCAGGGTGGGTCGGTCCAGACGATATTTACGGATGACCTCCACATCCTCCATGTCTGACAGCAATTGGTAGGGGCGATGAATGTTTGGTCTCCGCCTAGGAAAGATGGAAGTGGACACATGTCAAAACACGCCACATGGCATTTTCACATACACATGACTATAATGACTGACCAAGCAATTGAATCACAGAACAGCTGACAAGTAGGGACAGCACAGCCACAATACACTTACACAGGTCCCCTACCAATAGCAATGGGCAGTGACGCACACCATTGCTATGAGCATGCACATGGGGAGTTAGGCCTTAACAACTTGTAAGGCATGCTGATGGAAACAGACTGCATATTCGGTAAGCTGCAACACCACGGCAACATGACTAGCTGCTGTGCATCACACTGCTTCCGAGGCTGGGTGTGTAGGGCACACACCACCAACGCTATGGACACGGGCTGAGCGGCCAAAACAAGTGGGACCTGTGGCACGAGGGGATATGAGACAGTCATTGATGTCCCTACTGCACCCTATGTACAGCACTGTACGGATCACACCTCCAGAAACATTGACAGGTGTACACATTGACAGCTCCATGCCAACACGGCTGTGTGATTGCAAATACACATCACAAGTGACACGTAACGTTGCACGTGCCAAGTGGCAGATGTACATAGTGAAAGATGGCATGTGTGTGCATATGCATATCCCATGCTCCCATGCCAATGTGTACATGATGATATGCCAACAGACATGTGGAGGCTGGCCACTGGCCGTCCCTGCCTATGCACACAGCATGTTGTGGCCCCGTCCATTGTGGACCTGCACCCACACACAAATCATGGCCACACCTGCAGATGCATTGCGCACATTAAACTTTGTGGTGCACATGGCATCAGCGGACTGTACCCGCCATGGGCCAGGCCCTTACGGCCAACTCCAATGACCCTCGCGGTTGCACCCTGCGTGTTCCACTATGGAGGTAAGCGTCCCGGGCCAGCTGGGAGCAGGCCATCGTCTGCAATTGAAGCTGGCAGACATGGTACACAAATTGCAGCAGCTTGGACCCACTGAAACTGCCCCAGGGGGCTATGTGAGTGTGTGAGTGAGTGAGACCGGCATTACCACAGCTACCTGGGACTGCAGCCTGGCACCCCTCAACAACACCTGCTGCTGCCACCTCTCCACCTACACGTGGATGATGCTGAGGATATGTACAGGTCCACTCACCAGCGAGGAGCTGGAGATCCTGGATTCCGAGCTCCACGCACACTGCACATGGCTATTCCTTGCGAAAGTTGTGTGTGAGAGACAACTGCAGTGTGTGTGGGAGTGCATGTGGGGGACACACATGTCGTTGATCCGCAGCACTATGAGTCAGAGCCTGTGGTGTTCAAACATGCACTGCTCACCATGCTGACTGCAGGTGGCAGTGGTATGTGAGCTCTCGGGCGCTTTGACATGTCTGTCCCTCCCGAGTGGTGGTACATGGCAACTTCATGTCAGACATCCAGTGACACAGACAATTGGCAATGCAGGTCTCAGTGCACTTGTTGCTCGTGTGAATGTCAGGCTGGGGCCATGCTGCCCTTCTCAGTCCCAGCAGGCCTGGCCTGCACATTGACTGCACAATGCCAGTAGGTGACAACACAGAATGACTAGTGGGTTACATGTGTCACCTGTTCAGCACTCTCCGGATGAGCGCAAACTCAGCCCTGTACATTGGTCACACCATGCCTTGTGAAAGGGATGTGTGTGTGAGATAGTGCCACTGAATGGGACCACCGTTGCGGGGTGGGCCATGCGCAGGCCGAGTACGTTGGTTGTTGCGCAGTGTTGGTACAGTGGGTACACCAACACAGATGTGTTGCCTTGTGATCCTTTGCTAGGTCCGCCTGACAATGGACAGTAGATGTGGGCAGACTACACATTGGTCGATGTGCTGTCTATATGCATGTGCCTTCACACCAGGCACAGCTGCCCCTGCACATGTGACCCCTGCTGCCCTCAGTGCTGGGTCTGTTGAGCTGATGCGCCATCTGTGCGTGGGGCAGACAGCTCTCCTCACTTCCGTCATTGCCCATGACATCACTT
Organism: Calotriton arnoldi; assembly: GCA_963921515.1. Taxonomy (NCBI): domain Eukaryota; kingdom Metazoa; phylum Chordata; class Amphibia; order Caudata; family Salamandridae; genus Calotriton; species Calotriton arnoldi. Next base: position 1,009,474 of record CAWUFW010005494.1, read on the forward strand.
TGCCGCAGGTGACATGGATCATGGAGGGCCCACATGTACGCGTGGGTGGACTACACAAGACTGTCCAATGGTTATCACCCCCAGTCAGTGCTTCGAATGGGAAGGATGTGGTGCTGGTACTCATTTTAATGTGTAGAGTGGGCGGGGCTAGGTGCGGGGCTACATGCAAGACATGGGAAGTTCATCGGCTCATCTACTAGTTGCAATACACACGAGACACGTCTTTTCATGACCACATCAGGGTCATTCCTTGAACTGACTGGAAGTCAAACAGTCATATTTTACCCTGTCCTCATGGCCTCCCCTCGCTCACCAAAATATGCGTTGGCACCTGGGAAGCCAGCGCATGCACAAGCAGCTCCAAGCTCGCCCCAGAGAGGCCAAGGAGTGTATGTGTGGGTCCAGTTGAACAAGTGGTCTGTCTCGCGGCATAATAAGTGGCGGGACGCCGTCCACCTGCGTGGTGCCCCGACTCGAGACCCGGGCAACATTGACAATGCATGACAGGCTCCGCAGTCCGGATACACCACCTGCAACACACAGAGGCTGTAGCTGCCCTAGCGGCCCAGGCCGCGTCCAACTGGAGCTCATGGACCCACGCATTCACTCTTTGGCCTCTCTGGTGCGAGCTTGGAGCTGCTTATGCACGCGCTGGCATCTCTGTTGCAATGGCATGTAACGTGTGTGGGGATATAGGCAATGAGTGAGATGGTGCGAGCCACCTTCCGTGACGTCACTCCTGCTCGTGATGTGTGCGTCCCCCCACTACTTCCATTAGACTTGTGCCATACTACTAATTGAGGATGTGTTGCCTGCGTGATGTGTCCAGGAGGAGCGCGCCATGACATCTCACCCACCATGCTCCACTGCCATCCCGTGCCCTGGATTGCCTGTGCAGGTGGACAATGTTGGGGATACACCTGGTCGACAGGGGATGTGAGTGCCTTGGCAAGGGCCTGGCGGACGCACAGCAGTATCCAGCATGTCCACGGAGGGTGGGCTGACGTCTACACCTGATGCAGCATTGATCGTGTGCCCGCCTGTTGTGCACACACGAGTTCACATACATCCCCAGACAGGTGGTCTTTACAAATTCCCAGGAGAGCAGCTATGTACTGTTCCGGAATCCTCCCAACACAGCGTGTTTCAACATTGCATGTGCGCACCTACCCGTCACACCCACCCACCTGAGCCAAGCGTAACTCCCGCTTTACATGACACATGTGTGTCATCCACAGTTGTGCTACTCTCTCAGGGCCGGACCTGCAACTGTCCCGTAGCACACACACAGCACCGATTCGTACTGGCATCCTGTTAGATTGGTAGGCACACTAACCCATCTCCTTCTGAGACAGTGGTGGCTGTGATGGATATTGTGACTGGGCACATGGCTTACTTTCAATGTGTGCATTTGGGAGGTAGTGGTGTGTGGTGTGTGATTGTGGTAGCGTTGGTGTGTGTGTGTGTGTGTCGTGTCCATGTCGACTGCACACATATGTCACCCCGGGACATGGTGGATGTTTGTTACCGTGCTGAGGTCTTTGAATATGATGTGATGGGTGTGTTGTATGTTGCACAGTATGCGGTGTGTGGGTGTGTCCTTGCAGTTCAGGCTGACTCCTACTTGTTATGGGTCAGACGTTGTGTGTGTGCAGGGTGTGTGACTGTCAAGATTGTGTCTAGTCCAATTGTGCATGTCAGCATTTCAGCAGTTCTTGCTCACTGTGCAGTGCTGCCCACCCACTCTGATGTCGTGTGTGTGTTTTGTCAGGCATTGCTGTGGCATGCTTTAGCGTGGCTCCCACTTTTTGTTGCTGAGTGTGTGGTCAGACTGTGTGGGTCATTGTAAACATGTGTAGGACTGTGCTTTGTAGTGAGCAGGCCGTCAGTGTTGATGTGATGATCTTTCGGGCGACTTCAGAGTGTGACAAGTCCTGCTCCACGTGCTGTGGTATTTCCCTGTGGCCACTGTTGCGGCTACTCATTTGCGTTGTCATCCAATGACAGTGGACTACATGGTCATCTCACGACTGCCGTGTACTTCACACAGTCTCATCCTCTCTCATTCGTACTTGTGAAATGAATCAGCAGAGACACATTTTTGCTTCAAGCCATGTATTGGGACTTATGTCCTCTGTGATGCAGTATAGTGGACACTACTGGCAGCGAAATGCATGTGGAGGATATACTCAGCATGATTACACATAGCATAGGGTGTAGGGGTACATGTCATTAGTTGTTGACTGTGGGATGTGTGCTTCAGAGTTACAACTGCTTAGCCGTTGCTGTGCTAATGTACATTTGCTAATTACTGTGGAGCTGCTAACTTTGACACAGACAGTATACATTTCGCCTACCAGACCGCTTGACATCATGGGCACAGTACATCTCAGTTCCATGTTACAGGTTTGCTGCTATGGTTACTCATACACACGTGCGTGGAGGTGACATCAGGGCATGGGCTTACGTGCATGCAACGGCGTCCCACTTGTTGTTGCAATGTGGTGGCTACTGGACATGACACAGTCACTGGGGTAATGTTGTTGGGGGATGCACTTGTTGTCCATGCAAAAGTCCTGGCACGGAAGTTCAGAGGGAGGTGAGGTGACAGCTCTCACATACTACAGCCGACCGATTACTGTCCACTGACCGGTGCATATGTTCATGGGCGCAGGATACATATTATGGCATAGTTGTACGTGCAGTTATGTCCATGTGGTTGCCATACACAAATCCCATGCCTCTGCCTCCCCCTGTTCATGCAGAGTTACTGGATGTGATGAGGTACAGAGTGCATGTCCCGAAAATATCCGATGTCATGGCAGTGTAGTTGATGGTGTGGTGTTAGTTGCAGGTTGTGTGGTATAGTTGTTGTACTGGTAACTGCTCAGTCCGTGCGGATGCCAAGCATGGGTACGGTGTGGACATCATTGTTCAATTGGGGGTGTTGCGTCGGGGCCCGACGAATTGACAGGTTGTCAGGAATGCGATACCTTCCAGCAGGGCTTCCATGGCATTGGTGGTAAACATGGATGCCATCCAATGTAGCGGATGGTGGCTGTCAAGGTGTTGGTCGTAAGTTGTCCCTTGTAGGAGCATGATGGGACATGTTGGATGACATTCGATGAAACTGTGATCCAGAATCCGTCGTGTGGAGGCACAGTGGTCCCATTGCAGTGTGGGTCCGATTGCAGCCACATACGCCATGCCCCCATAGGCTGAACAGACCCTGTCGTGGACGTCCAGGGGTTGAACAGTTGTACCAGGTCCGCCATTGGACATGCAGGGTTGGAGAGACATAAATCCACAGGATAGTGGAAAGGACACCTCCGACAGTAGAAGACGGGGATGACGCAGCTGAACAATGCGATGCGGTAAGTTAGTCGGTAACTTACGTTCAGCAAGGCCAGATTTTCACATCCCAATATCTGTATCAGGTAATGTTTGTACAGCTTCATCTGTCCGGCGTAGTTGGGTAGGTGTGGTGCAAGTGCCATTTTGCTGATGGGCGATGTGATGGCGTGCTCCGGCTGTCTGTGCAGTCTGCAGAGTGCAACCTCCGACGTTGCTGGGAATTCTGTTATGGTCGTAGGGAGGCAGGGCTTGGGTTATAGTAGCTTGTGCGAAGGACACGGGCCCTCATCCCACATGCTTCTGTGAATGGTCAAGGTCAGTGGTGTCTGACTCCTTCCCGATAACTTGCATGTGAACCACATGGGGGAGTGGTATCATTTCTTTTTCCCTTCGGAATGTTCTTTCGTGTTATGCGCTATCTGCCCAGTGGACGGTTCCCTCTGCATGCCTGTGTTGGGCTTTTTTTGGAATAATGACTGTGTTGTCCTGCTTGAATAGTTGAGCTGTGGTTTCGGTGTGGGTATGGTAGGCCATTCAGTGCTATCTCCTCTCCCGTGTGTGGGCGGCACGCTGCGTTTCCGCTATACGTTGGGCCTTGTGTGTGGGTGTTGTAATTGGAGCCACCTGTTGTCGGTCCCCCGGGATCTTTGATGTTACGTATTGCATGTCTTGGTATTGGGTGCAGGGTGGTATCGGTGTTTCTGTGTGGTACTGGCGTACCTTTTGCCGACGGGGTCCATATTCTGCTGGGTGATGTTGCCGCCGCTGTGTGCTTCGCCATGTTTTGCACACAGGGGTGTGTCCTAATTTGGCGTGACATCACTGACATGTTCGGGTCAGTTGTGTGACGTCAGGTTGGCAACAGTGAATTGCCGGTTGGCGACATGACTGTGGCAGGACTGTCACGTGACATGTGCGTTCTGGGTGGGGCTGGTGTGTGTGGTGTTTGGTTGTGACCCTGTGTTGTTTGTGTGCGGCGCATACTTGGCGCTGCCGTTGGCCTATGCGTTGTGCGCATGTGTGGCTGCGTCGTCGCCGCTGCGCTGCGGGGCCGTGACGGGGACGTTAGTTCCTGGTCCCAGGTGGTGTGTCCCCGGTTGTTGCGAGTTGTTACAATTTGCCCGGTGTGACATTTGTGGGTGCAGTGGTGGATGTGTCGCGTCCACGCAGGGGTGTCGGGGGGGCCATGTACAGTTTTACCGCACTTGCACTGTGTGCGGTGTTTGCGTGCCCTTGTTGTGTGTCTGCCTACCTGCGTCTCCGCGGTGCGTTGACTCCTAGGTTCTGCATCAGGTAGAGCATGGGGAGGGCCTGCAGTGCTGGATTCATGCTCGGGGGGTCCGCCTCTTTGGTATCCGTACTGTGCGGTTGGGTTTCCGCCTTGCTTTCACGTGCGGAGTCTCTTAGCAGGGGGAGCTGTTTGGTTGTGGCATCGTAATTTGTACGCCGGGCGGTACGTGTTTCGTCGGGCGGTGTGTCTCCATTGGGCGGCGCCGCTACGTGAACGGGCGCACTTTGATGGCGGACGGCGTCGCTGGCTTACGGGCGGTGTTTGGCTGTCTTTTCACATCCTAATTGGGCGGGCGTGTGGCCTGCGGCGGGCGGACGGTAACTGTTGTTTTTTGCATCCGCCAGCACGGCGGTGGTGCTTCCGCCCGCCATCCTAATGGGCCCCCTAGTTTTCTCAATCAAATCTTAAATGTGAGATTTCAGAGCTGTTAATCCCATTTCTCTAATCTCATCATAGGTTAAACTCATTTTATAATTTTGTTTCTCATTTTTTATTCTACTGATATCAACATCTAATTCATCAGCTAATTCTTCTAATTCATCATGTGCTTCATTTGCACATCTAGCTTCTTCTGTAATCAACTATCTCATTTGATCTGAATTATATGACCAAAGCCTATTCAAATCAACGTTGTTCAGTAACATTTCATCAAATTCCATTTTTAAAATACCAATATTAATTTATTTGGAGCCCCTTCAACTATACTGTTCATACAGGTGTGGCAGAATTGTATTTCAGATTGCACATCTCGACTTGTATTGGGTACTGCTGTCATCACTCTCTCAACTAGTGTACCTGGTTCAAATCCGGTAAGGGCTTACACAGTAGTACTATCTCCCCAAGCACCTATGTCTATTCTTGAGCCAATATCATCAGTTCCCATTGTTTTGGCTGTATATGGAGGAGGTCTCAATTTCAAAAGCTCATTTATAAATTTATCAGCCTCATCAGAAACATCTGTCATCTTATCTTTCTTCACTTTATTTTTCTCATCACCCTCTTTAACTATAGCAGGAAATGCCTTTTTTTACACATTCCATTATATCCTCCCTCCAACTTTTATCCTGCCGATTCATTTTTCTCTCAAGCCAGAGTTTAAATGAGCTATTTACCTGCTTTGTCGTCCTCCTTCTCTCTTTTGAGTCGTCATGTAATCCCATTTATTAAGAGCTTCATACTGTGCAAGTCTGAGTATCCATTTCATGTCATATTTTGTCTCAAGAAATCTAGCTTTCTAGTTTTAAAGTTACCTTCTAATGGAAATTGTAAAATGGCATCATTGTGCAGCATATTTATTCAATTCTGAAATCCAGTTACATATACAGTACCCAATCTTTTTCATCATTTTGTAGCCGGCTTTCCATCTGCTAGTAATTCCTGACCCTTCCTAGGTACTACAGTAACTTTAGGCTTTACTAACAAACTTCCCATCATTTTCTCTCAAAAATAACCTCAAAACAAGTTCAAAATTACAATAAAACATATTAGCGAACAATAACCAATCCCAGCGTGGCTCTGTCAAAGGTCAACCTATCACAAGGCGCCTTTGTCAGCAACCAACCAATCAGAGCACAGTCTTGTGGTAACGTCTCACCACTCCCAGTGTAACTCCCTGGCTGACTAACCAATCATTACACAACTTCTCCATGAACTAAATAAACCCTTGTCTATTTACACTATATAGGAAAGAAAAGTCAATAAATCAAGTAAAATAACGCAACCATGAAACTTCAGAAAAAAGGGAAACTAAATTTCAAAGTCAAGAAAAATAACCGGAAAAGGATCACATAGCTTTTTCTATTAGTACCATTCACACTAGGCAGACTTCCGTCCAGCAGCAGTCTACCCCAACCAGCACACTCACTCCTGTGCACTCAGGAACAAGATACCCCAACTCTAGTTAGACACATACCCTGAAAAGCAAACTGGTTAATTCCGAATTCCTATCAATGTGCATGTGGCGCCTCGCATTACACAGCACAATTACATTCAAGTAAAACCAATATATATCGAGATCTTTTATTCTGATGAATCTTATAACCAAACCAATAGCATCAGTAGAACTGGAGATGAATTTAAAAATATGAATAATACATCAACAAAACAGTGATCAATCCACCAAGTGAACCCAAAATGAGTATTGCATAGGCAAAAAACACACAGACAAAAGAAAATCCATCTTATCAACACATACTTCAGTGCACGCCCACAAAGTCAATTCGCCCTATTCACAATAACAGTCCAAATTGTTCAGGAACGCTCAACTAGTCATTTCTCAGGAGTCTCCAGCATCAGATGTTTTGGCAGAGTTCCAAAAACTCCTTTCACCCTTGGACTGGGAATTAAGGGCTGGGAAACCTTTTGGTATGCCCAGGAAAGAAGAGGTGCTCTTACACAACCATAGTGTGCTACTCATTTTTAGGTAGGATAAACCCCAAATTCTGATGCACCCTAAAATTTAGATCAACCCAAAATTTACTTCTGGCAGTTCCACTTCAACACCCTTGATCTTGTGATAAGAGTCACCACCCTCCTCAACATCAAGCACAACAATAAGATCGGCATTTTACAAACTAACTGAGACCACTAAATGACTGAGTTCTAGTACAGATAAAAGTTAAAGGGTTTTATTACAAAATTCCACAAATCAGGAGGTACAGAATAAAAGTGAAATCTTTGCCATGAAGGCTCAACTATATAATCAGAATTCACAATAATTTTAAGTCCCAAATGAAAGACAAAATCATAGGAGAAATTCTAGCATAGGAACAAATCTTTTAGTCAGAATCGCAAGGGAAACTGACAGTATCTCTGGAGGAAAAGAAGAAGTCTCTGAACAAATGGACAAAGTCTCTGGAGGAAAAAGTAAAGTCTCCGGCTCATCCCCAAAACCTTAGGGTTTTATACACATTTCTAGCACTGATAATGAGCACAAACTGCAAACTCACAGTGGTATGACTAGTGATAACACTTCAGACATGTCAGAAACTGGCACAAAGCCTATAGCACTAAAACATTTTTGCTTAAGTTTCCAGCAGCTTCTGTGCTGTTGCTGTCCGGAGATGCACAAGATAAAATGAAACATTTTATTATACAATGACCCATACACAAGCGTTTTCTACCAGGACCACATCATGATGCTACAGTGAAAGGGCTTTGAGATTGCTACTTTCAGAAAAATGAAGAAAGTTTAATTCACAGTACATTCACGTTTAGGAAAATGATTAATTAAGCCACAGTGTCTTGTGCTCTCAGAAGACTGCAGAGACTGTGGGGAGGGGTGGCATTCATGAGAACATTGATGAGGAGGGGGATTGAGCAGGAGCAGTTTGAACAGTACCTCAGGGCAGCATCCATTTTATTAAAAATGGTGAACTCGTAAAATGTTGCACAACTAATATACAATAATAAACATACTGCTAAACGTCTGTTATATATCATTGTAAGCACAATATTATCAATTCATCGGTTACAACTAAAATTAATCATATAACTTATTAATATTCAAAATTAATTGTCCCCCAAAATTGCACTTTAAAAAAAAAACTCCATCAGTCCATTAGTCTACCCTCCTGTTGCCTGGGCACACTAAATGTAATTCCATCACCTTCAAGGCAATGTCGGACACTGCCAATTTATGGGCTCAACAAGAGGCCACACACAGTGCAGTATCAAACTCCTGACAGTGACTCAGTGTGACTTGGTTACAGCATGTGACAAACCTTTCACTAAGTGAGGAATGATCCCAACACTTGTTCATTTTTTGCACAGTTTATCCGGTCTACATTATATAATAATGTAGCTACCAGTAGGAGAAATATCAATGTGGCATTCATGTCCTGGCGAGAAATGAAATACCCGACTCTCATGACTTACCATGAATTTCCAGAGCCCTCCAATGTCATCACCTCGCTCAAAGCAGGTGGGCTCCAGCCCCTCATCCAGACAACACTTTAAAGATGCGAGACCGCTGACTCCAGCTCCAATCACTGCAACGGTCTTCACCATGGTCCAGGCTGCTGAATTACAAATCGTACAGTTTTAGGAAACATTCAGTCTGTCACACAACAGTGGCAATATAATGATTGGCCTGAAGACCGCCTGTATATAACTCAAAGGCTAAAAGAAATAAGGTAGCGTCTATTTCCCCGGCCACTTGTTAAATTGTGAATTTTCTCTGCTATGTTCCGGGCCACTGGCTAAATAGAAGACAGCCTTATAAATAGCAGAGAGACTTCACCATTTACTGGCTAAACAATAAAGATTCTGCACTCTTTGGCCGGCAGCCATGCAAATAGCAGAAAAACATCACTATTTACCCAGCTGCTGGCTAAATTGGAGAGATTCTGCACGGTTTGGCTGACAGCTGTTCAAATAGCATAAAAACATCGCTATTTATCTGCCCACTCACTAAATAGTATCTGCACCATTTGGCTGAAACCCATGCAAATAACAAGGACGTTTCCCTATTTACCTGCTCACTGGCTAAATAGCAGAGGTTTTGTACTATTTGGCCAGCAGTCAAGCAAACAAAAGAACTTCAACTCATTACACAGCTGCTGGCAAAAAGCAAACATGTATAATTAGGCCAGCAGCCATGTAAATAGCAAATAAACCTAATTATTTACATGGCTGCTGGTTAAATACCAGAAATTTTACATTATTTGAACAGTAGCCTGGCAAGTAGCAAAGACATTTCAATATTTACTGGGCAGCTGGCTAAAAAGCAGAAATGATGTACTATATTGACAGTGGCCTTGCACATACCTTGAAAAGAAACGTCATTATTTACCTGGTGGCTGGTTAAATAGTAGAGAGTGTGCACAACTTGGGCAGTAGCCATGCAAATATCAGGGGAACTTCACTATTCACCCAGTTGCAGTCTAAACAGCTTAAATTCTGTTTTATTATGCCTTACGCAAATTTCAACAGGTACTTACACGTAGAACGACAAACAAGGAGTGAAAATAATTGGTATCCATCTCCTTATGAAAGTTAGGGTCCTGCTGTATTATTTAATTTGCAAAAAGTGGTCGCAAGTTCCGCACATGTTTTACAAATTGAATAGTATTTTGCAAACCGACATATGTACTTTTTGGTCGGTTCACAAAATAATCAATTGCAGGGAGTTGCTGACCAACATTCTTCATTAATATTCATTCATAATATTCATTGAGCAGGTGCCAATTTGCAACCCTCTGTGAGTGGCTGTAATCACAGAGATGGTGACCTGCAAGGACAGCACACTATAACCCCTATGACTACATTCCAAAATGGATACTTTTTTTCTCCCCTCAAAGCAGCCTGTCTTCCTCTAAGAAACCAGTGCTGATTTAAAAAAATAAAAAGTTTTCAGTAGATAGTTATAGTTAGGACCTATTTTCCATAGGAAATCCACAACATTCTATTTGAAATAACTTTGGCGCCGGTTGACAAATCTTCACGAAATTTTCAAAACTTATGGCCGGCTCCGGTCCGCTCCTATCTTGAAAGTCTTGGGGTGATTCGTCAAGTGGGGGCCGAGAAAAAAGGGGGGTCCCAAAACGTGTTTTCCCCATGCAATTTTCCATAGGAACCTTTCATCGCAGCTACAGCCCGAACTGCTGAACGGAATTACACCAAATTTGGCAAAAAGGTAGCCCTTGGTTCAGAGTCGTGCCTTTTGGTTAAATGGTGTAAATCCGTTCAGTAGTTCCTGAGAAATTTGAAAAAGAAAACACATATATCTGGGCGGAGCCTAACCACACATGTCATCGTGAGATCTGATTGGCTGTCAGCACTTCATCCTGGAATTGCTGGCAGCCATCTTGGGACCAATATAAATGATAGTACCCCATTGAAATGCATTGTAGTGAATCGAAGATTTTGAGGGTTACCAAATGGAGAACTATAAAGGGTGATAACAGACTTTAGTTACATTAGAATTCATTTGTTGATGGTACCATACTAATTTCAGGAATTGTGGTGTGTTCTAAGGTGATTTTACCCTGTGAAAAACCTTCTGCTGGGATATCATGAATCATGTTTGAGAGAAAACTATTTTCACATGCTTGTCCCATACAGTTTTGGAAGGTGCTCCAGAAGCTAAAATGAGAGCATATTTTCTGTAAATTCACATTATCTTTCTCAGTCATGTGAGAATGAAGTCTGACATTCTCAGTAAAACATGTACATCCAACAAGGGCAGAGACTGTCAGTTGATTCCTTTGTGTTCTACTGCAGCTTCCCAGAGTGTTCTAAAGAACAACTAGAGTGCTAACAGCCTTACTTATGACAAAAGTATGGCACACCTGAAGCCATCTTGATTGGAATAAACTGGTAACACTTAAAACATTTAATTTAAAAAGGAACAAAATGATGGGGTTCATTTTGTCATAGAAATTATGGTTAGTGCTGTAGAAAGAAAAATTAGGACATGTTTCAAGTGTGATCTCAAATATCTTCCTGTTATATTTCAACAGGAGCAGCCTGTCAGTTGATGCCTTTGTGTTCTACTGCAGCTTCCCAGAGTGTTCTAAAGAACAACTAGAGCGCTAACAGTCTTACTTATGACAAAATTATGGCACACCTGAAGCCATCTTGATTGGAATAAACTGGTAACACTTAAAACATTTAATTTAAAAAGGAACAAAATGAGGGGGTTCATTTTGCCATAGAAATTATGGTTAGTGCTGCAGAAAGAAAATGTAGGGCATGTTTTAAGTGAGATCTCAAATCCTCTTCTATTTCATTAGAAAATTCTGACATGCAGACTGAAACAATCACTTTCAATACCAGCAGTAGACTTCCAGTTAACTCCCTGGTGAGCAGTAGCTTTACTACAGTGATCTAATGAACAACTAGAGTGCTAACATTCTGAATTTATGGCAAATGTGTGACACATCTGAATGCCTTCTTGATGGAATCAAAGTAAAAAACTGAAAGCATTTCCTACTGAGGAGACTGCAGTAAATGACGAAATTAGGAAACTTCATAACAAATAAGTCTCCCAAGATGGCCACCAGAGAAAAAAGAGCCCAAATGTAGCACAAATATCACCCAGATGTAGCCCACATATAGCCCAATGACAGAAGTGTGCAAAACACTTTTTATTTTTAGTTTTTCTGCAGTTTTATATAGTGCAAACTGGTCAGGTATTGGAGCGTTACATCTTACTTGGACCCCTTATTGCGTATTTTGCACGAAGTACATGAGATTGATCTTGCGAAACATTGAACTTTACGATTCTGTTAACCTGAAGTTGCTCTGAACCGGGCTTTGTAACACCCGTTTTTACCTACTGGTTTTAATTAATTCTCACTGTATTGTATTAGGAAAGAGGATTTACTGTTTTTATGTACACTTTTATGATCTATGTTTCTAAATCAGATCAAATAAAGTTTAATGAATTCTATGGCAGGACGGAGGCGAGGATTATGCATATCTTTCCTCACTTTATTTGCATAGCAGTTCAAAGAAAACGTAACACAACAATCATTAAACAAAAGACTACACAACCCATGAACCATTAGGGGGTAGTCTCCAAGGCAACTATAGTCCAATCATATCACAGTCCATCGTATATAATATCGTGACGTCCCTTCCGCTTCCTCTTTCTTCACTGCTCGTCAGTTAAGTGCATTCCTTACATTCTTGGCTTAATCTGACATTGTTGCTGTTTGTATAGCGGTTTCTTGTGCACGTTATTAGCATTATTGCCTTGGTATTGTTTCATATTCCCTGCGCAGCAGGCTCTTGCCCGAGCGCGTTCTCCCCCTCGCAGTTTCTCCCGCTGTGTGCTCTGCGCGCGGTGAGATCCTGTCAGGCGCGTCTGGTCCGAGCGAGGCAGCTCCGTCGAGCGCTCCCGCTGGTCTTTACGCGCGTTTGGGAATCCGGTCACTCCTTTAGTGTCCGCTTTATTCCCGACCAACCCTCGCCTAATTTTGACACCGCTACGCCGTGATTTCCCAACACGGCCACGTTAGTGACCAGCGCCACCTGGTGGTGGTAATTGGTATTGCGCCTCAGTCTATTCTTATAACAGCTTCGGGGAAAGCCCAGCTGTTGGAGCACCGGCGAGGGGGCTGTCTTAAGGATTTTAAGGGCATTTGTTCTGTGCTCACACCCTCTGCTATCATGTCTTCTCCAGAAGACCATTTTTACTCCTCCTACCAGGAAGTGGAGGAGGAATGGCCCCCAACTTCTCCCTCCAGCAGTGGACCAAGCCCTCTCTCTGGCTATTTCTAGGGCGCTGGCTCCTCTTAGGGATCAGGTTGATAAGCTGGCGAAAAGCATCCCTGGGGTGTTCAGTGACCCAGATCTGGTGGTGGCGGGTCCAAGTAGCTCCCAGATGGGGAATAAAAGGGCCGTTAAGCATAACGCGGGGCACTTGGAAGGATTTGATAAACTTACGGAGACCTTCCTCAAGAGTGCGCGAACGCTAAAACATGCACCCTGCCGGGAGGAGGAGGGGCCCGGAGAAAATTGCGACACTGTCACCACTATTGTAGACCCCGACGGCGGGTTTCCCTTAGAGGGAGAGGGTGTATCGGAGGACGATTTCTCCTCCGATGAGGATAAGGACTCGGGCGTCCCTGGCGTCCAGAGTCCCACTCCTCTCAGTCCCCGGTTGGGGACGGGGTCCACTCGGACATGTTCGAGCCTACCCAAATTTACCATCCTAGGTCGGCAGAGTGGACACCTGACGCCAAAGTGGCAGAGTATGTGGTGGGGAAAATCCATCAACCCCTTGAAAGGGAGGTCAGGAATAGGATGAGGGGAGAATGCCCCAGGCCCTCACTGAAGGGGAAGGTGGCACACACGCCTGAAATTGATGAGAAACTATGTACCTTTTTCTCCAAGTATATGAGGGATCCCAAGAAAGGAATTGATAGGTCTTGGACGTGGTAGGGCCCTTGACCCAAATTATTCAATTGACGGAGCGTTCCAAAGAGTCAGGATCCCCTTTGTCCACGGATATTGTGGCTGGTTGGGCGCACTACCCTAAACCCTAAAACACTACCCCTCCACTACCCAAACACCACTGCACTACCCTAAACCTTAAAACACTACCCCCAGCACGACACCCTACACTACCCAAACATAACTGCACTACCCTAAACCTAAAACACTACCACCAGCACGACTCCCTACACTACCCAAACACCACTGCACTACCCTAAACCCTAAAACACTACCCCCAGCACAACTCCCTACACTACCCAAACACCACTGCACTACACTAAACCCTAAATATACCCCCAGCATGACCTCCCACACTACACAAACACCACTGCACTACCCTAAACCCTAAAACACTACCCCCAGCACGACCCCCTACACTACCCAAACATCACTGCACTACCCTAAACCCCTAACCCCAGCATGACCCCCTACACTACCCAAACACCACTGCACTACCCTATACCCTAAAACACGACCCCCTACACTACACAAACACCACTGCACTACCCTAAACCCTAAAACACTACCCACAGCATGACCCCCTTCACTACACAAACACCACTGCACTGCCCTAAACCCTAAAACACTTCCCCAGCACTACCCCCTACACTACCCAAACACCACTGCACTAACATAAACCCTAAAACACTACACCCAGTACAACCCCCTACACTACACAAACACCACTGCACTACCCTAAACCCTAAACACTACCCCCAGCACGACCCCCTACACTACCCAAACACCACTGCACTACCCTAAACCCTAAAACACTACCCCAGCACGACCCCCTACACTACCCATACACCACTGCACTACCTAAACCCTAAAACACTACCCCCAGCACGACCCCCTACACTACTGCACTACCCTAAACCCTAAACACTACCCCCAGCACGACCCCCTACACTACCCAAACACCACTGCACTACCCTAAACCCTAAAACACTACCCCCAGCACGACCCCCTACACCACCCAAACACCACTGCACTACCCTAAACCCTAGAAAAGAAACCCCCACCCCATGCCCAATCCCCCTTACCTCTCACTCCTCATGGTTCCTCTCTCCTCGTGGTTCCTGCTTCACGTCATCTCTGAGGGGCAGTGCACGTCGTTGTGAGGAAACGGAACAGCCTCTGTTTCCTTACAACGACATGGATCGTCTACATGTTTTTTAGAACGCATGGTCATTTACCATACATACCTTTACAACAAAATTCGTTGTAAAGGCATGCGTGGTAAATGACCATGCGTTCTAAAAAAATGCGTAGTAATGACTTCGTGATGTACAACGCATGCATGGTAATGCATGCGTTGTAATGGTATCGCAAAGTAAAAAAGTCGTTGTAACGGCTGTTTACCGATCGAAGCTGGCCCCTGTTCTTCAGTGAGATGTTTATTTGATTAATTAGGAGGAAGGAATGTGGTTTTTTTACCGAAAAGTGCATTCCCGGCTGTTGTATTGTGAAAGTGTCCGCGTGGCCTGGTTTCACTTCCGGTGAGAGAGTGGAAGAGTCTGTTTGGATCTAGAGGAGTTCTGTTGTTGGACGGGGCCGGCGCGACATGTCATCAGAAAACATAGCTAATGGAAAGCGTCCTCCCTGAAGTGTGGAGCAGTGCCATGAGAGGTCAACGAGTGTGCGTCCCACCGCAGTCTGACCGTACCGCGTGACCCATGTGCCGCCTCCAGGGTACGGGAGGCAGAAGCGGCATCGCAGGTCCTCTTGAAGACCGTTGTAGCACTAATTCTACATTTTGGTACTAGGGCATTTTAACTTCGTTGTTCCTGCCAGATACAAAGAGAAGATCCTGTGTTATTCAGTGCCCTCGTTACCTTTTTTGTGGGTTGTGGTGCTTGTCACTTCGCTGCCCCGCCGGTGCACACGACTGGGCACCCCACCTCGTGTGCCATCTGCAGGGCCTCTGCCCTCGGATCACTGGTTTCGGTTTCTGGAGTGGCAACATAAACAGTTGCTCCCAAAGGACTAGCCTGAACACTTAGGTGAATATCCCCTGCACCAGCATTCCACGGAAATTCTTTCCTAGCTCTCCCACGTCAACGAGCATGGCTTCGCTCGCGACACCGTATGACATCATCGGAGCCATAAGAGGACCTTGTCGGCGTGCTGACATCAGTTCCACCCATTTTTTCCGTGCCACCGAGGCAAACAGGGGACCGAGACATTTTCACATGTATACATAGTATAATAAATATATATATATTCACTGAAATATATAGGTATATAGTATAGTATATATTATATTCACTGAAAAAAACCATAGGTTTCAGGCACGTTATAGTTAGAAATTAGCATTTAAAAAACCTTAAAAATACACTGAAAAAACCATAGGTTTCAGGGGCGTTATAGTTAGTTGGACATTTCACTCGTACAAAACCATAGAAATTCCCCCGTTATAATTAGTTCAGCTAACTATAACTCGCACGCCCGCAATGCACTGCTGATGACGTCACATATTACATCACTCATGACATGGTCAGTGACATCACTCATGACATCACTGATGACATCTCAAATGACATCACTGATGACATCACTGATGACATCATCCAGTGAATGTGTGTTTTTCTGAAAATTAAATATGTTTTATATATGTATATCTCAAGGTCGATGGAAGAATAAATGGGTATATAAGTGTCTAAATGGATGATTTTTTTTGTAAAATTGATTGTATAACTGACTAAGTGTATCTTAGTGAATACATGGGTTAGTGAGTAATGTTTAAATATGAAAATATCTGTATCAGTCTCTCACTTTGTGTATAAGTGGCTGCATGGGTTGGTGAGTAGCTACAGGAGTGTCTATATGGGTTATTAGTTGGTTTTTTGAGTATCAGTATGAGTGTCTGAGTGTCTGAATGGTTCGGTGGGGGTATTACTTAGTGCATAGATGCATGAATGAGTGACTCACTGTTTGTATGTGTTGAAGACAGCATGTGTGCAGGACTGTATAGGTGGATGAGTATGTGTATGGGTGTGTTAGTGAGTGAATGACTGTCTCAATAGTGTCTTTATGAGTAACTACATATGTTTTAAACTAGTATATGTGAGTATTGGTGTATATAAGTGAGTATATGTGAGAGTGAGAGATTGGAAGAGTTCCTGTACAAATAAGTAGGTGTTTCTATAAGTGATTGTTTAAGAGAGTAAGTATGTGTAAGTTTCTGTAGAAGTAAGTGTGGTAGTGTGTGTATAACTGTATATGCAAGTAAATGGATGTTTGATACTTTGTTTGCATGTGTGACTATGTGTGTGAGTAACTCTATGGATGAGTGGCGGTGTGTAACAGGATGTATAGGTGTATGAGTACATATGATGAGTGAGTACATGTTAGTGACTGTATAGGGACTGTTGGTGAATGAGTGGATGTGTGTGTAGATCTTGGAATTACTGAATAGGTGTGTTGTAACTGGTATTGGTATGTCCATTGTTTTGAAAATGTTAGTTTGTATTTTTGAGTGTGTGTATCAAAGGTTATATTAGGGTGAGAGGAGGTCTGCCACTCTATCACAAGGATGATGTCATCAGTGATGTCATTTGAGATGTCATCAGTGATGTCATGAGTGATGTCACTGACCATGTCATGAATGATGTAATATGTGACGTCATCAGCAGTGCATTGTGGGCGCGCGAGTTATAGTTAGCTGAACTAACTATAACGGGGAATTTCTATGGTTTTGTACGAGTGAAATGTCCAACTAACTATAACGCCCCTGAAACCTATGGTTTTTTCAGTGAATTTCTAAGGATTTTTAAATGCTAATTTCTAACTATAACGTGCCTGAAACCTATGGTTTTTTCAGTGAATATATATATATATATATATATATATATATTATATATATATATATATATATATATATATATATATATTCACTGAAAAAACCATAGGTTTTAAAGACAGTTATAGTTAGTTGGACATTTCACTCGTACAAAACCATAGAAATTCCCCCGTTATAGTTAGTTCAGCTAACTATAACTCGCGCCCCCGCAATGCACTGCTGATGACGTCACATATTACATCACTCATGACATGGTCAGTGACATCACTGATGACATCATCCAGTGACTGTTTCTGTAAAGTTTAAATATGTTTAATATATATAGGGAAAGGCGTATTGAAGAATGAGTGGGTGTATAAGTGTCTGAATGGATGATTTAGTACGTGAGTGACTGACTCTACAAGTGAGTGATTAAACGTATCTTACTGAATGCATGGGTTAGTGACTAAACTGTGTGAATGTCTGTATCCGTCTGTTTATTGGTGTGTAAGTGGATGCATGGATTTGCGAATAGCTACATGAGTGTCTATATGGGTTATTGATTGGTTCTCTGAGTATCTGTATGGCTGCCTGAGTGTTTGTGTGGGTGGGGTGTGTGACTCTGTACATAGATGTGTGAGTGGGTGATTCACTGGGTGCATGATTTCAAGAGTGCATCTGTGATGGACTGCTTGGGTGGGTGAGTGTGTGTATGGGTGTGTTAGTGAGTGAATGTATATCTCAGTGGTACATGTGCGAGTAACTACATATGTAAAAGGCAGTATATATGTGTGTTAGAGTATTTAAATGGCTATAAGTGAGAGTATGTGATAGTGAGTGGCTGTATGGATGACTGTGTGCTTGTATCAGTTATTGTATAAGAGCGCAAGAATGTGCTAGTATTTGTATGAGTAAGTGAGCTGGTGTGTGTATAACCGTATAGGTGAGTAAATGGGTGTGTGATTAATTTTTTGCATGACTGACTAGGTGTGTGAGTACCTCTATGGATGAGTGGCGGTGTGTGAGTGTTTATATAGGTGTATGAGTGCATATGATAGTCCTGTACTGAGTGACTGTAAGTATGAGTGACTGTACGGGTGAGTGAGTGGATGTGTGTGTAGACCTAAGAATCAGTGAGTGGGTATGTAGTTTTTGGTGTTGGAGTGTCTATGGTTTTGAGAATGGCAGTCTGTAATTTAGAGTGGGTGTATCAAAAGTTATATTAGGGTGTGAGAAGATGCATGAAATTATCACATGGATGATGTCATCAGTGATGTCATTTGAGATGTCATCAGTGATGTCATCAGTGATGTCACTGACCATGTCATGAGTGATGTAATATGTGACGTCATCAGCAGTGCATTGCGGGGCGCGAGTTATAGTTAGCTGAACTAACTATAACGGGGGAATTTCTATGGTTTTGTACGAGTGAAATGTCCAACTAACTATAACTGTCCCTAAAACCTATGGTTTTTTCAGTGAATTTCAAAGGTTTTTTAAATGCTAATTTCTAACTATAACGTGTCTGAAACCTATGGTTTTTTCAGTGAATTTCAAAGGTTTTTTAAATGCTAGTTTCTAACTATGGCTACAGAGATAGGACATGTGAAGAAAGAAGAAAAAACGCACAGAAAGAAGCAAAAGATGTGCAGAAAGAACCAACAGAGGAGCAGAAAGAGGCCTTGTTGCAAAATCAACCTGTGCCCACAACTTTTTCAGACGGGTACTGGTGGTAACTGACTGACTAACCAGAGCCAGTGCTATGCTAAAAGACACTTAGAATACAGTGAAAACACCTACATACACTAGGGAACACTATGCGTTGGGGTACCCCTGTGATTAGCATGACCTCCTCTGCAAGTCCCTAGTACATAATAGGGCAGGGGGATTAAAACTACCTCTTAAAACGCGCTACAGGGCGCGTTTGCACAGTGGTGAAGGGAAGGGGCCTGAGGTGACATGTGTGCAAACGCGCCCCGTGTCGCGTTTTTAAGTTGCGGGATTAAGTCTCCTTGAATCCTGAGGGTCCCTGGGGCCTAACTAGCCCCCAGGTACCTACAGTTAGGACCACAGAGCTGAGTTGCAGAGAGGCGTTCCGAGGCCACGCACCTTTTTCACCTCTCTGCAACGCAACTCTGTTGTGCTTACTGAAGGTACCTGGTGGGCTAGTTGGCCCCCAGGGTCCCTCAGGATTCAAAGGGAATTAATTCCCCAACTTAAAACGCACCACAGGGCGTGTTTGTGCACATGTCACCTGAGGCCCCGCCCCCTCCCTTCACCACTGTGCAAACGCGCCCCATGGAGCGTTTTAAGTTGGGGGATTAGGTCACCTTGAATCCTGAGGGTCCCTGGGGCCCAACTAGCCCACCAGGTACTTCCAGTAAGCACCACAGGCCTGTGTTGCAACGCCTGTAACAAATTGTGCAGTTGTGTTTAGATAGTGAAGAGGGTCGTGCTGGGGGTAGTGTTTTAGGGTAGTGCAGTGGTGTTTGTGTAGTGTAGGGGGTCATGCTGGGCGTAGATTTAGGGTTTAGGGTAGTGCAGTGGTGTTTGGGTAGTGTAGGTAGTCGTGCTGGGGGGAGTGTTTTAGGGTATAGGGTAGTGCAGTGGTGTTTGGGTAGTGTAGGGGGTCGTGCTGGGGGTAGTGTTTTAGGGTTTAGGGTAGTGCAGTGGTGTTTGGGTAGTGTAGGGGGTCGTGATGGGGGTAGTGATTTAGGGTAGTGCAGTGGTGTTTGGGTAGAGTAGAGGGTACTGCTGGGGGTAGTGTTTTAGGGTTTAGGGTAGTGTAGGGGGTACTGCTGGGGGTAGTGTTTTAGGGTAGTGCAGTGGTGTTTGGGTAGTGTAGGGGGTACTGCTGGGGGTAGTGTTTTAGGGTTTAGGGTAGTGCAGTGGTGTTTGGGTAGTGTAGGGGTTCGTGCTGGGGTAGTTTTTTAGGGTTTATGGTAGTGCAGTGGTGTTTGTGTAGGGGGTAGTGTTTTAGGGTTTAGGGTAGTGCAGGGGTGTTTGTGTAGTGTAGGAGGTCGTGGTTTAGGGTTTAGGGTAGTGCAGTGGTCTTTGGGTAGTGTAGGGAGTCGTGCGGGGGGTAGTGTTTTAGGGTTTAGGGTAGTGCAGTGGTCTTTGGGTAGTGTAGGGGGTCGTGCGGGGGTAGTGTTTTAGGGTTTAGAGTAGTGCAGTGGTCTTTGGGTAGTGTAGGGGGTCATGCGGGGGTAGTGTTTAGGGTTTAGGGCAGTGCAGTGGTGTTTGGGTAGTGTAGGGGGTCGTGCTGGGGGGAGTGTTTTAGGGTTTAGGGCAGTGCAGTGGTGTTCGGGTAGTGTAGGGGGTTGTGCTGGAGGGAGTGTTTTAGGGTTTAGGGCAGTGCAGTGGTTTTCGGGTAGTGTAGGGGGTCGTGCTGGGGGAGTGTTTGAGGGTTTAGGGCAGTGCAGTTGTGTTTGGGTAGTGTAGGGGGTCGTGCTGGGGGTGGCGTTTCAGGATTTAGGGCAGTGCAGTGGTGTTCGGGCAGTGTAGGGGGTCGTGCAGGGGTGGTGTTTCAGGGTTTAGGGCAGTGCAGTGGTGTTCGAGCAGTAAAGGGGGTCGTGCTGGGGGTGGTGTTTCAGGGTTTAGGGCAGTGCAGTGGTGTTCGGGCAGTGTAGGTGGTGGTGCTGGGGCTGGTGTTTCAGGGTTTAGGGCAGTGCAGTGGTGTTCGGGCAGTGTAGGGGGTCTTGCTGGGGCTGGTGTTTCAGAGTCTAGGGCAGTGCAGTGGTGTTCGGGCAGTGTAGGGGTCTTGCTGGGGCTGGTGTTTCAGGGCTTAGGGCAGTGCAGTGGTGTTCGGGCAGTGTAGGGGGTCTTGCTGGGGCTGGTGTTTCAGAGTCTAGGGCAGTGCAGTGGTGTTCGGGCAGTGTAGGGGGTCTTGCTGGGGCTGGTGTTTCAGGGTTTAGGGCAGTGCAGTGGTGTTCGGGCAGTGTAGGGGTCGTGCTGGGGGTGGTGTTTCAGGGTTTAGGGCAGTGCAGTGGTGTTCGGGCAGTGTAGGGGGTTGTGCTGGGGCTAGTGTTTCAGGGTTTAGGGCAGAGCAATGATGTTCAGGCAGTGTTTGGGGTTGTGCTGGAGGTGGTGTTTCAGGGTTTAGGGCAGTGCAGTGGTGTTCGGGCAGTGTAGGGGTGGTGCAGGGGGTGGTGTTTCAGGGTTTAGGGCAGTGCAGTGGTGTTTGGGCAGTGTAGGGGGTCGTGCTGGGGGTGGTGTTTCAGGGTTTAGGGCAGTGCAGTGGTGTTCGGGCAGTGTAGGGTGTCGTACTGAGGAGTGGTGTTTCAGGGTTTAGGGCAGTGCAGTGGTGTTCGGGCAGTGTAGGGTGTCGTACTGAGGAGTGGTGTTTCAGGGTTTAGGGCAGTGCAGTGGTGTTCGGGCAGTGTAGGGGGTCGTGCAGGGGGTGGTGTTTCAGGGTTTAGGGCAGTGCAGTGGTGTTTGGGCAGTGTAGGGGTCGTGCAGGGGTGGTGTTTCAGGGTTTAGGGCAGTGCAGTGGTGTTCGGCCAGTGTAGGTGGTCTTGCTGGGGGTGGTGTTTCAGGGTTTAGTGCAGTGGTGTTCGGGCAGTGTAGGGGGTCATGCTGGGGGTGGTGTTTCAGGGTTTAGGGCAGTGCAGTGGTGTTCCGGCAGTGTAGGGGGTCGTGCAGGGGGTGGTGTTTCAGGGTTTAAGGCAGTGCAGTGGTGTTTGGGCAGTGTAGGGGGTCGTGCTGGGGGGGGTGTGTCAGGGTTTAGGGCAGTGCAGTGGTGTTCGGGCAGTGTAGGGTGTCGTGCTGAGGGGTGGTGTTTCAGGGTTTAGGGCAGTGCAGTGGTGTTCGGGCAGTGTAGGGGGTCGTGCAGGGGGTGGTGTTTCAGGGTTTAGGGCAGTGCAGTGGTGTTCGGCCAGTGTAGGTGGTCTTGCTGGGGGTGGTGTTTCAGGGTTTAGTGCAGTGGTGTTCGGGCAGTGTAGGGGTCTTGCTGGGGCTGGTGTTTCAGGGTTTAGGGCAGTGCAGTGGTGTTTGGGCAGTGTAGGGGTTGTGCTGGGGCTGGTGTTTGAGGGTTTAGGGTAGTGCAGTGGTGTTCGGGCAGTGTAGGGGTCGTGCTGAGGCTGGTGTTTCAGGGTTTAGGGCAGTGCAGTGGTTTTCGGGCAGTGTAGGCGGTCGTGCTGGGACTGGTGTTTCAGGGTTTAGGGCAGTGCAGTGGTGTTCGGGCAGTGTGCGGGATTGTGCTGGGGCTGGTGTTTCAGGGTTTAGGGCAGTGCAGTGGTGTTCGGGCAGTGTAGGGGGTCGTGCTGGGGGTGGTGTTTCAGGGTTTAGGGCAGTGCAGTGGTGTTCGGGCAGTGTAGGGGTCGTGCTGGGGCTGGTGTTTCAGGGTTTAGGGCAGTGCAGTGGTGTTCGGGCAGTGTAGGGGGTCGTGCTGGGGGTGGTGTTTCAGGGTTTAGGGCAGTGCAGTGGTGTTCGGGCAGTGTAGGGGGTCTTGCTGGGGGTGGTTTTTCATGGTTTAGGGCAGTGGTGTTCGGGCAGTGTAGGGGGTCTTGCTGGGGGAGTGTTTTAGGGTTTAGGGCAGTGCAGTGGTGTTCGGGTAGTGTAGGGGGTCGTGCTGGGGGGAGTGTTTTAGGGTAGTGCAGTCGTGTTCGGGTAGTGTAGGGGGTCATGCTGGGGGTGGTGTTTCAGGATTTAGGGCAGGGCAGTGCAGTGGTGTTCGGGCAGTGTAGGGGGTCGTGCTGGGGTTGGTGTTTCAGGGTTTGGGGCAGTGCAGTGGTGTTTGAGCAGTAAATGGGGTCGTGCTGTGGGTGGTGTTTCAGAGTCTAGGGCAGTGCAGTGGTGTTCGGGCAGTGTAGGGGGTCTTGCTGGGGCTGGTGTTTCAGGGTTTAGGGCAGTGCAGTGGTGTTCGGGCAGTGTATGGGGTCGTGCTGGGGGTGGTGTTTCAGGGTTTAGGGCAGTGCAGTGGTGTTTGGGCAGTGTAGGGGGTTGTGCTGGAGGTGGTGTTTCAGGGTTTTGGGCAGTGCAGTGGTGTTCGGGTAGTGTAGGGGGTGGTGCAGGGGGTGGTGTTTCAGGGTTTAGGGCAGTGCAGTGGTGTTTGGGCAGTGTAGGGGGTCGTGCTGGGGGTGGTGTTGTGGTGTTTCAGGGTTTAGGGCAGTGCAGTGGTGTTCGGGCAGTGTAGGGTGTCGTGCTGAGGAGTGGTGTTTCAGGGTTTAGGGCAGTGCAGTGGTGTTCGGGCAGTGCAGGGGGTCGTGCAGGCGGTGGTGTTTCAGGGTTTAGGGCAGTGCAGTGGTGTTCGGGCAGTGTAGGGGGTGGTGCAGGGGTGGAGTTTCAGGGTTTAGGGCAGTGCAGTGGTGTTCGGGCAATGTAGGGGGTCGTGCAGGGGGTGGTGTTTCAGGGTTTAGGGCAGTGCAGTGGTGTTCGGGCAGTGTAGGGGTCCTGCTGGGGCTGGTGTTTCAGGGTTTAGGGCAGTACAGTGGTGTTCGGGCAGTGTAGGGGTCGTGCTGGGGCTGGTGTTTCAGGGTTTAGGGCAGTGCAGTGGTGTTCCGGCAGTGTAGGGGGTCGTGCAGGGGGTGGTGTTTCAGGGTTTAGGGCAGTGCAGTGGTGTTTGGGCAGTGTAGGGGTCGTGCTGGGGCTGGTGTTTCAGGGTTTAGGGCAGTGCAGTAGTGCTCGGGCAGTGTAGGGGTCGTGCTGGGGCTGGTGTTTCAGGGTTTAGGGCAGTGCAGTGGTGTTTGGGCAGTGTAGGGGGTCGTGCTGGGGGTGGTGTTTCAGGGTTTCGGGCAGTGCAGTGGTGTTCAGGCAGTGTAGGGGGTCGTGCTGGGGCTGGTGTTTCAGGGTTTATGGCAGTGCAGTGGTGTTCGGGCAGTGTAGGGGGTCTTGCTGGGGGTAGTGTTTCAGGGTTTAGGGCAGTGCAGTGGTGTTCGTGCAGTGCAGGGGTCGTGCTGGGGCTGGTGTTTCAGGGTTTAGGGCAGTGCAGTAGTGTTCGGGCAGTGTAGGGGGTCATGCAGGGGTGGTGTTTCAGGGTTTAGGGCAGTGCAGTGGTGTTCGGGCAGTGTAGGGGTCTTGCTGGGGGTGGTGTTTCAGGGTTTAGGGCAGTGGTGTTCGGGCAGTGTAGGGGTCTTGCTGGGGGTGATGTTTCAGGGTTTAGGGCAGTGCAGTGGTGTTCGGGTAGTGTAGGGGTCTTCCTGGGGGTAGTGTTTCAGTGTTTAGGGCAGTGCAGTGGTGTTCGTGCAGTGTAGGGCGTCGTGCCGGGATGGTGTTTCAGGGTTTAGGGCAGTGCAGTAGTGTTTGGGCAGTGTAGGCGGTCGTGCTGGGGCTGGTGTTTCAGGGTTTAGGGCAGTGCAGTGGTGTTCGGGTAGTGTAGGGGGTCGTGCTGGGGGTAGTGTTTTAGGGTTTAGGGTAGTGCAGTGGTGTTTGGGTAGTGTAGGGGGTCGTGATGGGGGTAGTGATTTAGGGTAGTGCAGTGGTGTTTGGGTAGTGTAGGGGGTACTGCTGGGGGTAGTGTTTTAGGGTTTAGGGTAGTGCAGTGGTGTTTGGGTAGTGTAGGGGTTCGTGCTGGGGTAGTTTTTTAGGGTTTATGGTAGTGCAGTGGTGTTTGTGTAGTGTAGGAGGTCGTGTTTTAGGGTTTAGGGTAGTGCAGTGGTCTTTGGGTAGTGTAGGGAGTCGTGCGGGGGTAGTGTTTTAGGGTTTAGGGTAGTGCAGTGGTCTTTGGGTAGTGTAGGGGGTCATGCGGGGTAGTGTTTTAGGGTTTAGAGTAGTGCAGTGGTCTTTGGGTAGTGTAGGGAGACATGCGAGGGTAGTGTTTAGGGTTTAGGGCAGTGCAGTGGTGTTTGGGTAGTGTAGGGGGTCGTGCTGGGGGAGTGTTTTAGGGTTTAGGGCAGTGCAGTGGTGTTCGGGTAGTGTAGGGAGTTGTGCTGGAGGGAGTGTTTTAGGGTTTAGGGCAGTGCAGTGGTTTTCGGGTAGTGTAGGGGGTCGTGCTGGGGGAGTGGTTGAGGGTTTAGGGCAGTGCAGTCGTGTTTGGGTAGTGTAGGGGGTCGTGCTGGGGGTGGTGTTTCAGGTTTTAGGGCAGTGCAGTGGTGTTCGGGCAGTGTAGGGGGTCGTGCAGGGGTGGTGTTTCAGGGTTTAGGGCAGTGCAGTGGTGTTCGAGCAGTAAGGGGGTCGTGCTGGGGGTGGTGTTTCAGGGTTTAGGGCAGTGCAGTGGTGTTCGGGCAGTGTAGGTGGTGGTGCTGGGGCTGGTGTTTCAGGGTTTAGGGCAGTGCAGTGGTGTTTGGGCAGTGTAGGGGGTCTTGCTGGGGCTGGTGTTTCAGAGTCTAGGGCAGTGCAGTGGTGTTCGGGCAGTGTAGGGGGTCTTGCTGGGGCTGGTGTTTCAGAGTCTAGGGCAGTGCAGTGGTGTTCGGGCAGTGTAGGGGTCTTGCTGGGGCTGGTGTTTCAGGGCTTAGGGCAGTGCAGCGGTGTTCGGGCAGTGTAGGGGGTCTTGCTGGGGCTGGTGTTTCAGAGTCTAGGGCAGTGCAGTGGTGTTCGGGCAGTGTAGGGGTTGTGCTGGGGGTGGTGTTTCAGGGTTTAGGGCAGTGCAGTGGTGTTCGGGCAGTGTAGGGGGTCGTGCTGGGGCTAGTGTTTCAGGGTTTAGGGCAGAGCAATGATGTTCAGGCAGTGTTTGGGGTTGTGCTGGAGGTGGTGTTTCAGGGTTTAGGGCAGTGCAGTGGTGTTCGGGCAGTGTAGGGGGTGGTGCAGGGGGTGGTGTTTCAGGGTTTAGGGCAGTGCAGTGGTGTTTGGGCAGTGTAGGGTGTCGTGCTGAGGAGTGGTGTTTCAGGGTTTAGGGCAGTGCAGTGGTGTTCGGGCAGTGTAGGGGGTCGTGCAGGGGGTGGTGTTTCAGGGTTTAGGGCAGTGCAGTGGTGTTTGGGCAGTGTAGGGGGTCGTGCTGGGGGTAGTGTTTCAGCGTTTAGGGCAGTGGTGTTCGTGCAGTGTAGGGCGTCGTGCCGGGGATGGTGTTTCAGGGTTTAGGGCAGTGCAGTAGTGTTTGGGCAGTGTAGGCGGTCGTGCTGGGGCTGGTGTTTCAGGGTTTAGGGCAGTGCAGTGGTGTTCGGGCAGTGTAGGGGGTCGTGCTGGGGCTGGTGTTTCAGGGTTTAGGGCAGTGCAGTGGTGTTTGGGTAGTGTAGGGGGTCGTGCTGGGGGTAGTGTTTTAGGGTTTAGGGTAGTGCAGTGGTGTTTGGGTAGTGTAGGGGGTCGTGATGGGGGTAGTGATTTAGGGTAGTGCAGTGGTGTTCGGGCAGTGTAGGGGGTCGTGCTGGGGGTGGGGTTTCAGGGTTTAGGGCAGTACAGTGGTGTTCGGGCAGTGTAGGGGGTCTTGCTGGGGGTGGTGTTTCAGGGTTTAGGGCAGTGCAGTGGTGTTCGGGCAGTGTAGGGGGTCTTGCTGGGGGTGGTGTTTCAGGGTTTAGGGCAGTGGTGTTCGGGCAGTGTAGGGGGTCTTGCTGGGGGTGATGTTTCAGGGTTTAGGGCAGTGCAGTGGTGTTCGGGCAGTGTAGGGGGTCTTGCTGGGGGTAGTGTTTCAGCGTTTAGGGCAGTGCAGTGGTGTTCGTGCAGTGTAGGGCGTCGTGCCGGGGATGGTGTTTCAGGGTTTAGGGCAGTGCAGTAGTGTTTGGGCAGTGTAGGTGGTCGTGCTGGGGCTGGTGTTTCAGGGTTTAGGGCAGTGCAGTGGTGTTAGGGCAGTGTAGGGGGTCGTGCTGGGGCTGGTGTTTCAGGGTTTAGGGCAGTGCAGTAGTGCTCGGGCAGTGTAGGGGGTCGTGCTGGGGGTGGTATTTCAGGGTTTAGGGTAGTGCAGTGGTGTTCGGGCAGTGTAGGGGTCGTGCAGGGGCTGGTGTTTCAGGGTTTAGGGCAGTGCAGAAGGTACAGAACCAAGGTGGGGAAACCAAGAAGCAAGATGCTAAGAACTCTGACAAGGGTGGGGAGAAGGGTAAAGATCAAAAGTCTTCATCAGGCCCCCAAAAATCTTCTTCTGGTGGGGATTCCCAGTCTACCAAGGGTAAAGGCCAAAGAAAACCATGGTGCAAGGTCTGTAAGCAAAAGACCCACTGGACCAGTGATTGCACCAAGTCCAAAGACTCCAGTCCAGCACCCACCAATGCCCCTAAGGCACCTGTTCCCCTAGTACAGTGGGTGGAGGTGCTCCAGCAAAGGGTTTAGTAGGGTTCACCCTGGGAACTGAGTTGGGCTCTGACTTAGTCAGGGAACTGACTCAGGCTGTGTTAGTCTGTGATGGAGGCATGGATGTGACCTCCACTGTGAGTCCCAGTAATCTGGGCAAGTACAGACAACAGCCTTTAATCAATGGACGAGAGGCTTTGGCATTTAGGGACACAGGGGCAAGTGTCACAATGGTGACACAAGACCTTGTGCTACCTGGGCAAGTTATACTTGGTGAAATGTACCAAGTGACCAATGCTAGCAATGTCAGAACAGACCAAACTCTGGCAGTTGTTAACTTCTCCTGGGGAGGGGTAACTGGCCTTAAGAAGGTTGTGGTAAGTGCAAACCTACCAGTCGAATGCTTGCTTGGCAATGACTTAGAGACTTCTGCTTGGGCAGAAGTGGAGCTCAGGACCCATGCAGAAATGCTGGGGATCCCTGCAGATGTGTTTGCTGTGACCAGGTCACAAGCTAAACTGTCTAAAACTGAACAGGCCTTGGATTCTGGAAGAATGGACCAAGTGCCTTCCAAGAGGAGGAGTAGTAGGGTTAAGGCAGTGCCTTCCCCTTGGCTCAGGAGGAAGATCAGTCCCTTGAGGGGATGATCTCAGCCCTGAAGAAGGAACTGTCCCAGAGGAACTTGAACCTGAACAGGTTGAGTTCTTGGGGACAGGGGGACCTTCTAGGGCAGATCTGAGCCAGGAGCAGCAGAGCTGCCCCTCCCTTGAACCCCTCAGACAGCAAGCTGCTGATGAGGCTGCTGGGAAAGCTAGTGGTCCCCATACAGTGTATTGGGATGATGGACTCCTGTACTCAGAGAGTAGAGACCCCCAAGCCTGGTGCTACCAGGAGGTTGGTAATACCTTTGAAGTTCAGGGGCTTCCTATTGACCCTAGCCCATGATATTCCCTTAGCAGGACACCTGGGCCAGAACAAGACTTGGGACAGAATTGTCCCTCACTTTCACTGGCCCCACATGTCTGAAGACAGTAAGGAGTTTTGTCGCTCCTGTGTAACCTGCCAAGCCAGTGGCAAAGCAGGTGGCACTACAAAGGCCCCCTGATACCACTACCTGTGGTGGGGTGCCCTTTGAGAGGGTAGGGATTGACATTGTTGGTCCCATGGATCCCCAAACAGCCTCTGGGCACAGGTTTATCCTGGTGGTAGTGGATCATGCCACCAGGTACCCAGAAGCTATTCCCCTCAGGACCACTACAGCACCTGTGGTGGCAAGGGCCCTCCTGGGAATCTTCTCAAGAGTGGGCTTTCCTAAGGAGGTAGTATCAGACAGGGATGCAAACTTCATGTCTGGGTACTTAAAAGCAATGTGGAAGGAGTGTGGAGTGACTTATAAGTTCACCACACCCTATCACCCACAATGCAATGGTTTAGTTGAGAGATTCAACAAAACCTTGAAGGGCATGATTAAAGGGCTCCCAGAAAAGCTTAGGCGTAGATGGGACATACTCTTGCCCTGCCTTTTATTCGCATATAGGGAGGTGCCTCAGAAGGGGGTTGGTTACAGCCCTTTTGAACTTCTGTTTGGCCACCCTGTGAGGGGTCCACTGTGCTTGGTGAAGGAAGGATGGGAGTTACCTCTCAAGCCCCCAAAGCAAGATATAGTGGACTATGTACTTGGTCTCCGCTCCAGGATGGCTGAGTACATGAAAAGGCAACCAAAAACCTTGAGGCTAGCCAGGAACTGCAGAAGGCCTGGCATGACCAAAGGCTGTTCTGACTGTTTACCAGCCAGGACAGAAGGTGTGGGTGTTGGAGCCAGTGGCCCCAGCAGCCCTCCAAGACAAATGGAGTGGACCCCACACTATTGTTGAGCAGAAGGGTGAGGTCACTTACTTAGTGGACCTGGGAACACCCAGGAGTCCCCAAAGGGTTCTCCATGTCAACAGACTTAAGCCATATGTGGACAGGGCAGACATGGGCTTGCTCATGGCTACTGATGAAGGGCAGGAGGAAGAGAGTGACCCACTCCCTGACCTGCTCTCACAGAACCCTGACGATGGGTCAGTTGATGGTGCAGCCTTGGCAGGCAGCCTCACTACCCAGCAACAAACTGATTGCAGGCAAGTCCTCAATCAGTTTAGACATATGTTTTCACTGACACCCAGTCAGACCACCTGGTGCACTCATGAAGTGGACACTGGGGACAGTCTGCCTATTAAAAACAAGATTTATAGGCAACCTGACCATGTCAGGGACTGTATCAGGACTGAAGTCCAGAAGATGTTGGAATTGGGAGTGATTGAGCCCTCAGATAGCCCTTGGGCTAGTCCAGTAGTCCTAGTACCTAAACCTCACACCAGTGGTGGGAAAAGAGAGATGAGGTTTTGTGTAGACTACAGAGGCCTCAATGCAGTCACTAGGACTGATGCCCATCCAATACCCAGGGCAGATGAGCTCATAGATACTTTGGCCTCTGCCAAATATCTCAGCACATTTGACCTAACAGCTGGCTACTGGCAGATCAGACTAGCTGATACTGCAAAGCCCAAAACAGCATTTTCAACCCCTAGTGGGCATTATCAATTTGTGGTGATGCCCTTTGGTCTGAAAAATGCACCTGCCACTTTCCAGAGGTTGGTGAACACAGTTCTCACAGGACTGGAAGCCTATAGTGCAGCTTATCTAGATGATATTGCTGTCTTTAGCTCCACCTGGGAGGATCACCTGGTCCACCTCAGGAATGTTTTACAGGCCCTGCAAAAGGCAGGCCTGACTATCAAGGCCACTAAGTGCCAGATAGGGCAGAGTCAGGTTGTGTACCTGGGCCACCTTGTGGGTGGAGGCCAGGTTCAACCTTTGCAGAGCAAGATCCAGACCATCATGGACTGGACTGCTCCCACTACCCAGACTCAGGTGAGAGCCTTCTTAGGCCTGACTGGGTACTATAGGAGATTTGTCAAGGGGTATGGATCAATAGTGACACCCTTGAATGACTTAACTTCTAAGAAAATGCCCAAAAGGTTCAGTGGACAGTTAGCTGTCAAAAGGCATTTGATGACCTCAAGCAGGCCATGTGCACTGCTCCAATTCTGCAGAGTCCTGATTACTCCAAGAAGTTCATTGTTCAAACTGATGCATCTGAATTGGGGTAGGGGCTGTACTGTCACAATTGAATGAAGAAGGTCAGGATCAGCCAGTAGCTTTTATTAGCAGAAGGCTGACCCCTAGAGAGAAACGTTGGTCAGCCATAGAGAGGGAGGCCTTTGCTGTGGTCTGGGCTCTGAAGAAGTTGAGGCCATACTTGTTTGGTACACACTTCCTGGTTCAGACAGACCATAAGCTCCTCTTATGGCTAAAACAAATGAAGGGTGAAAACCCCAAACTGCTTAGGTGGTCCATTTCCTACAGGGGAGGACTTTACAGTGGAACATAGACCTGGGAGTAACCATGCGAATGCAGATGGACTCTCTAGGTATTTCCACTTAGAACATGAAGACTTAACTGGGCAAGGTTAGTTTAATGTCCCTACGTTTGGGGGGTTGTGTAGGAGAGTAGGATCTGCTTCACAGGGGTACCCCCACTTTTTGCTGATACTTCACTGGTTTTCGACATTAGTCTGGCTGGGGCCCTGCTATTCAGAACCCCAGCCTAGCTGTTTCCTCTTTAAAAGGGTCTCCATGTGCCTTAGGCACATCACTGATTGGGATCTGGAGTGCCCTTGTAAGTCCCTAGTATATGGTATACTATGTACCAAGGGCATAGGTACCTCAGAGGCCTGCCAGGGGCTGCAGCATGTATTATGCCACCCCTGGTAGGCCATCCAAACTGGCACCACAGGTCTGCTACTGCAGCCTGGGTAAGGTGGTGCATGCACCCCTTGCTGTGGTATAGGTTACCTATATCACTAAATGCATACACACATATAAACCTATAAGTCACTCCTAAGGCAGGCCTTATCAATCCTAAAGGCAGAGTGCATGGTTCCTATGTGAGAGGGTGCCCCTGCATGAGCAGGGCCCCTCTGCAGCGTTCGGAGACCATCTCTGATGCTGTTTGTAGTGCAGCCTGACCATATACTCTTAAACGCATTATATCCTCGCGGTAAAATGCTAACTATGGAATGGCTGCACCTAAACATGTCGTGTTTGGTGTCAAACATCTTGGAATACTACCCCCCGCCAATCCTGGCGGCGGGGTAGCATTCCACCCTTCTAGAGGGAAAGGCATGTTAACTCTGACGAGTCCGGTAACTTCTTTCCAGAGCCCTGGCATCACAAAATGGATGCTGCTGCCACAGACACGAGTCTGGCCTCCTGCTGCTGGACGAAACTCCGGCAGGGAGGCCTGGACAATAGGTTTCCTGTCCCAGGGAGGTGTGACCACCTCCCCAGACAGGACAATGTGTATTGGGGCTGGGCGGGAGCACTTTCGGGTGCTTTGAAGTCCTGCACTGGGGGCACATTTGGTGTCCCTGTGCATACCCCAGTTCAAACCGGATCAGGGGCTTGCAGCCCCTGCTTTGGCGCGAACTGGACAAAGGGAAAGGAGTGTAGCCACCCCTCCGCCCTGACCCACCCATAGGTGGGGCCACAGAGTAGTCCATCCCCTATTTTTATAATAAAGGTAGGAACCCAGTCCTTAGGACTTTAGATTATACCTGGACGAAACTCTGAAACAGAATCCTGGACCTTCGACGCTCTACTCACGATTAGAGGACTGAAGAATCTCCTTGGGGTCAAGGAGTGACTCCCTGCTTGGCAGGCACCAAAGAAGCATCTGTCCGGTTCGCATCACTGAAGCTCCAGTCGGACGCCGAAGTCATCGCATCACCAGAGGTGGATTCTCAGACTTCCCGAGGCTACCCTGAGTCCCCAGCAAAGCTGAGGCCCGTGGCTATCGTGGGTGACTTGAGACTGTGACCTCTGGACACCGAGCACATTTGCAAGTGCACCATCTTCTGGGTCTCCCAAGAAGTCGTGCTTTGGGCTCCGAGTAGCCCTAGCCTCCAGCACCACCTGCACCGAAGATCACTGGCCCCCACTCCACGAGTGTCCTGTAAGCCAGCTCCACGTGCGGCGTCACGAGGCTCCTTCGCGGTCGCTAGCCCGTTGGCTAG
This sequence comes from Calotriton arnoldi, assembly GCA_963921515.1. NCBI lineage: Eukaryota > Metazoa > Chordata > Amphibia > Caudata > Salamandridae > Calotriton > Calotriton arnoldi. The sequence goes on from CAWUFW010005494.1 coordinate 1,042,054, forward strand.
TAGCCCTTAACGAAGGCCAATCTTTTCTTTACTTGGCAGTCTGGTTGCTCCAGGCCTGCCCTCACTTACCCTCGCTGGGTGAGTTCCCCAGACCTTGCTGGTCTGCATCATCGACGATCTACATCTTACTCAAGACTTGCCGTTGCCAAGGCTTGTTGGGTCCAATCTGGTCGCCGACACCCCTGCACTCGACAGACATCAAGCAACAGCCCGAATCCTGCTCCTGGTTGCCGACAACGCCTCCCGGACCTCGTGGCTGAAGAGTCAAGACGACTGTCATCGAACCTGAAGCACTCGACATCGGTGGGCATCTGTCCATCGCCTCCTGGTCACTGGCTAGTGACCCAGACTCTGTCCCCTCTGCTTTCAGGTTCTTCAGAACTCCGATCCACTCTTGGATCCACCCGGACACTTTTCTCCTGGTCGCCAGCAGCACTTTGCAGCAGATCGCCATACGAACCGACGACGAAACCCGACCTCGAAAGGCACCTATGCACCCGGCTTCCTGGGTGAGGTAACACGAGTACTCCGGTGCTCCCGTGGGTAGAGACTCTTCAAAGTCCTAGATCTCAAAGGGTTTTGTCCTAGTCCTCTTCTAAGTGTCCCTTTCCTCTATTTTCCCGATCCCGACTTTCTCCATAGAAGTTAACGGCGTATCGCGGTTGTGTATTTACACTGCACGCGTCTCCCGTGGGTCCCCTGTGTCACTACCTTGGGTGGTTCCTTGTGGTCCAAGCACTTCTAGAGGCTCTAGGCCTAGTGTCTAGTTCAGTCGTGGTTCGCATACCACTTTATTGGTATATGGTTTGGTACGCCCTAGGGCCCAAACGTGTATTTGTGCTATTACTGTGATTTAAGATCTTATAACCTATGTAGCTTCGAACTCTAGCCTCATAAAGAGACTAGAGGGGTGTGTTTAGTAATAAATACATATATTTTGAATATATACCTGGTGTGGTGCTCTTTCATTTGGTCACTCAAGAGATTATAGACTGGTAAAACAAGCTGCTTTACATTCCTTCAAGACTTAGCCTGAAGGCTGCTCTCCACAGCTACCACTAGGATAGCTTTCAATAAGGTTGTCTTTAACCTACCTACCATAAGGGTCGATTTGGACTGGTGCAAGGTGCCCACTATAATTAGTGGACAGCATATGCCAGGCCAACTTCTCACACATGCTAAATGTGTTTCTATGCCCTATGTTCACATATTTTATGCCCCAGGCTCAGGATGTGCCTAGTGTGCTTTTATACCTAATGCTAATGATAATGTTTTCCCCCGCAGGATTATATCGTTGGAGTCCTGCCTAATGCTGCATCTATGCTTATGATTATGCCAATGCTAATGGGCATGTTTAATGTGATGTTCACAGGTCTATGCCTACTGTGGTTGTTCCGGCCTAATGCTCTATGTTACCGATAAGGTTTTTCCCCTAAGGCTGACTGCTGACGGTTTTGCATTGAATGTTAATGCTTTTTCCCCAATGCCGGACGACGTCTTTATGCCTCAGGTGACGCCTCATGGCCTGCAAGCATGTTTTCCTTTCAGGTCTGATGCCAATGTGTCCTAATGCTGATGGACTTTACATTTATTCTTTCTTTGTCCTGATGATGGTTCTGGCAGCGGCCCGATTGGCCCTGCCTTGTAAATAGTCCCCCCTGTGAACTGCTACCCGGTGCCGGTTGGCACAGTTATCTGCACCTGTGATAATATCCTAACATGTTCTGCATAATACATATGCTGTTTTTTTTCCCACCTAACCTGGTGTGGTCTCCTTTGTAGTGTGCCTGGTGTGTCGCCTGTGAGTGTGCTGCGCAGATGCTTTACACATTTCCTCCGGAATTTGGCCCGCCCGCTCTGCACCACGCTACCCGTTTCTAACAGGGTCCCTTGGGCCAAAATAGGCACAGGAGGGGTGGCCGCGTGGCCCCCTCCCTTTATTCATAAAAAAAGAAAAAGCAAGACCGGGCCCTGGGGAATATGGTCTCCAGGGCTGAAATGAGCCCGGGGAGGAGGGCCGCATGGCCCCCTACTCATTCTAATAATTCCTGGCCCCAGGTGATTGGGTCTCCATGCCCGAAATCGGCCCAGGGAAGGGAGCTACGGAGCCCCCTTTCCCTAAAAAGAAAGAAAAAAAACACCCGGCAACTCGCTAGAGGCCCCGCCCCCTTCTCCACAACTCTGAAAACACACATCCTGGCACACTGCTGGTTGGGGGAGGAAGTCCCCTTGGCTGCTGAGGGTCCTTGGGGGCCAACAAGACCTCCTGTTACCTCCAGTAAGTCCCACACAGTGGGACTGCTGAGAGGTCTTCGGAGGCCACGCCCCCTTCCTACATCACTCTACAAACGCGCCTCCAGGTGCACTAATTGTTGGGAGATGAAGTCCCCTTGCCTCCTGAGGGTCCTGGGAGGGCCAGAAACCCCTCCTGTTACCTCCAGTAAGTCCCACACAGCGGGATTGCTGAGAAGTGGCCAGAGGCCATGGCTCCTTTTCCCACCACTCTGCAAACGCACTTTATGGGGCACTACTAGTTGGGGGATGAAGTCCCCTTGAATGTCGAGGGTCCTTGGGAGCCAACAAGCCCTCCTTTTACCTCCATTAAGTCCCAAACAGGGGAATTGCTGAGATGACTTCTGAGGCCACACCCCTTTTCTCCACCACTCTGCAAACGCATCTCCTGGTACACTACTGGTTGGGGAATGAAGTCCCTTTGGCTTCAGAGGGTCCTTGGTTGCCAACTATCTTTCCTGTTACCTCCAGTAAGCCCCACACTGCAGGATTGCTGAGAGGTCTTCAGAGGCCACGCCCCCTTTCTCCACCACTCTGCAAATGTGCCTCCTGGCACACTGCTGGTTGGGGGATGAAGTCCCCTTGGCTGGCGAGGGTCCTTGGGGGCCAACTACCCCTCCTGTTACCTCCAGTAATCCCCACACAGCGGGATTGCTGAGACATTGTCAGAAGCCATGCCCCCTTTATCTACCACTCTGCAAACGCACCTCCTGCCACACTGCTGGTTGGGCGATGAAGTCCCCTTGTATGCTGAGGGTCTATGCGGATCAGGAATCCCTTCTGTTACCTCCAGTAAGTCGCAGACAGCAAGATTGCTGAGACCTGGTCAGAGGACCCGCACCCTTTCTGCACCACAAAGCAAACGTGACTACTAGTTAAAAAAAACATAGAAATTCACTGGAAAAAAACAAAAGGTTACAGGGACATTATAGTTAGGAATTAGCATTTAAAAAACCTTTGAAATTCACTGAAAAAAACCAGAGGTTACCGGGATGTTAGAGTTAGGCTCAGGTTTCACTCATACAAAACCAGGGAAATTCAGTAGTTAAAGTTAGCTGAGCTAACTATAACTCGCACCCGTCCCCGCAATGCACTGCTTATGACCTCACATATTACATCACTCATGACATGGTCAGTGACATCACTGATGACATCTCAAATGATATCACTGTTGTGTTCATCCACAGAATTACTGATGCGCCCATTCACACTCCCATGGAATCTTTTATAAACCCACTCCCACACAACCATTCACAAACCATTCACAGACCCCTACCAGTACTTATATACCCACTCATTGATTCATAGATCTACACACATCCACTCACTCACCCATACAGCCACTCAGTCAATAATACAGCCACAAACATATCCACTCATACACCCATGCAGCCACTCACACATTGAGTCAGTCCCGCATAGAGCTGCTCACACACCTAGTCACTCACACATACAGTCAATCACATAGCCACTTACTCACCCATACAGATATACAAACACCCACTCACTTACTCATACAGATACTAACACGTACTCACTCACTTATACAGTTACTGACACAAGCACACACTCACCCATACAGCCACTCTCACATTAACTCACTCACCCATACAGTCAGTCATATACCCCATCACTCCCTATACTGCCTTTCACATACCCAGTTACTTACCAATATACCACTGACACATCCACTTACTCACCCAAACAGCCATACACTCTCACAAATACAGCCCACCACAGATGCACTCACAAACCCATACAGCCACTAATTCACTCACTTATCCATACAGGCAGTCACACACATCATCACCCACCCGCGCAGACACTCAGACAACCATACAGGTTCTCAGACAACCAATCACTCACCAATACAGCCACTCACATAGCCACTCACACACCTTTACAGCCACTTAGACACCAACTGACAGACTGATACAGACATGCACACAACCAGTCACTCACCCATACATTCACTTAGACACCTAATCACTCACTTATTCAGTCAGTCATGCACCCACTGAAACATCTACACAGGCACATATGTGTATATACATATACACATATATATATATATATATATATATATTATATATACATATACACACACACACACACACACACACACACACACTTGACAGATCACCCCGAAATTTTCAAGACAGGAGTTGAAGTGAGCATCAAATTCGTTTTGAAAATTTCATGAAGATTCATCAAATGACGCCAAAATTATTAGCAAATCAAAAACAGCTTTTTCATAGAACTCAAGTCCTAACTATAACTACCTACTGGCGACCGCCAGTAGGTAATATACATGTAAAAAACACTTAATACTTAAAACACTTAGCACCTCATTACGATGGTGGTCGGACGAGCGTACGACTGCCATCCCAGCAGGAATGAGACCACCCGACAAGGAGCCGGCAGTCCCACTCGCCAAATTACAATAAGACCACTGCATAGGTGGTCAGAAACGGTCTTTCTACTGCAGCCTGGAAAAGGGCAGCAGCACAAGCTGCAGTAGAAAAGGGCATTTTTCTAACATCCATGCACTGTGTGCCTGGCACAAGGTGCATGATGCTTGGGGGGCACCATGTGTGTCCCCCTTCGCCTCTTAGCAGTGGCCCATGGGGAATGGGGGCCCGGGTTGGCGCCCCCAAAGTCCCTTTCAGGCTCCCTTTCCATGGCAGTGGGAATGCCATGAAAAGGCAGTTGAAAAGGGACATCCTAATCCTTACGGCGGTGCCTGCGCAGGCACCGCCCTCATGGTAGATATAGGAGTTCGACCGCTGCCCGGAAGGGTTCCTTGAGTCTGTCAGAGATTGCGGTCTTTACCCACAATATTATTGCTCTGACCGCCGGTATTGTAATCCGGCAGTAGGAACTAGGACCTGGATGTCGGGCAACCCGCCACCGACGGCCTGCCGGTGGCATTCCGCCCGATATCAAAATGAGGGCCTCAATACTTACCTGTGCTTACCTATACCATTCATGCCTTTACAACAAAATTTGTTGTAATGGCATGCGTGGTAAAGGCATCTTCGTTGTAAATACTTGCATGGTAGTTTCGCATGTGTGGTAAAGCCTGCATGGGAAAGACATGCAGAGTTTCGGCTTCGTTGTAAAGGCTGTTTCCATCTAGGGGTTGGCAGCTTAAGAAGCATGAATAAGAACCATTTACTAAAGAGATGGCCTAGACTCGCATAGATGTCCTACTGCTCCTGGTCTTCTTCCTTCTCTTCTAGGTCCTTCAGTGCCTTTAAGTGTCGGTCCTGCTATTAGTCCTGTTCCAAGCCCTCCTTTTCTTCGCTGTTTTGGCCCTCTTAATTCTCATCCTGGCCCTGGTCTAGCTAGTACTGGCCACCCTAAAACTGGTTTCCTGAATCTGGTGCTCCTGTCTGTAGTTCTTTTTGACCCTGGTATTCTAAGTCTTGCTCCTGGCTCATCCTTTTAGTCCTACTGGTACTGCAGCCATTGATTGTGGCCCTCTTGATCCAACTTCTCCTTTTTCGGTTCCTCCAAGCCTGGTCATTTTGGTCCTGGTCCTCCTGGCCACCACAGTCCCCTTGCTCTGCCCCACTTGATAATCCGAGCCCTGGTCCCCTAGGTACTAATCATCATGGTCCTCCTAGCCCTGGCATGGTCATGGTCCTTTTAGTTCAGCTAAACTTCCTTGCTCTGGTCTTCTGGGTGCCCTTGGTATGCATCCCCTTGGTCTCCCTAGTCCCGGTCCTGCTTATCCTCGAACTACTGGCCATAGCCCTCAAAGTCCTGATCTTCATAGTCCTCTTCAATCTGGTCCTGGTCCTCCTGGCCCTAGTCCTCCTTGGCCTCATAGTTCTACAGCTAGCCTTAGAACATACGGACACTTTACTTCTTGGTCTGTCTTTGCATTATTCCCATGTACTCCTGCACTTAGTCCTTTGTATCCTGGGTCTCCTGTTTCACAGGCTCCTGGTCCTGTACCCCCTTGCCCTAATTGTCATCCATCAGTCCACCTGGTCATGCTCTCCTGGTTTATCTGTTCCCCTGGTTTGCCAGTTGCTAGTCCTTTTAGTCCTGGTTTTCCTAGTCAATGTAGTCCTGGTCTTATTTCTGACACTTTTTTGTTTGTTCCTCATATATCAATCTTCTGGGGCTGGTCTTCGTGACATTGTTTTCCCTGGCCCTCCCAGTCCCCCGGTCCTCCTACCCCATTCTAGTCCTACTAGTTCCCCAGGACTGACACTGGTCCCCTCTATCATGGTCCTCCTAGTAATGGTCCTTGTGGGGCTGGTCTTCCTCACCTCTCTGGCAGTGGTCCTCCTAGTTCCGATGTTGTGGGCCCCTTATCCCTAAAAATTCCCTTACCACCCAATACCCTTTCCCACCCCTAAAAACACCCTTACCACACAATAGCCTTAGCCACCCCTAAACCAAATCCTTACCACCCAATACCCTTACCCACCCTTAAACCTTAAAAAATACCTTTCCTATCCAATACCTTTACCCACCCCTAACCCTAAAAATACCCTTACCGCCCTATAACTCTACCAATCCCTAAACCCTAAAAACACCTTTACCACCCAATACCCTTACCCACCCCATAAGCCTAAAAACGCCCCTGCTACATAATACCCTTACCCACCCCTAAATCCTAAAACACCCATACCACTCAATACCCACCTCTAAAACCTAAAAATGCTCTTACCACCCTATAACCTTATCTTCCCCTAAACCATGAAAACACCCTTACCCTAATCCCTACCATACATATACACACACACTTATACACTTATCTGATATATACTTATTATTTCGTTGCAAAGGCATGTGTGGTAAAGGCATATGCATGGTAAAGACCTGCGTGGTAAAGGCAATGTGTGGTAAAGGCATTGCTTTGTAAATGCCACATTGTAAAGGCCGTTTCCCCTGAATGGCACATTGAAATCCAGATTAGCAAAAGTTTGCACTTCAACGTCTCCAAAGTGGCCTGATGCATTGCGTCTTGCATTTATGAGTTTGAGGAGTACACCAGACAGGAGGACAGGATTGTCAGCACACAAAGTGATTATGGGCCGAGTGATGAGATTGCCAGCAGTTCCTGCTAACGTCCTTGTAAATATAACAGATAACCTTATATTGGACTACTGCAAGGGTTTGGCAGATGTAGTACATTCTGTGTCTCACCAGGTTGGTAAGCTGCACAAGTGGTTTAACATGAGCAGTGTCCTGATCTCAGTCCAGGTGACTGGGTAATGGTGAAGAAACATGTGCACAAAAAATGTTTGGAACCAGCGCGGGGGGGGGGGTCTTTCCAGGTGATCCTGGTCACCAACACCGCTGTGAAGTGCGGAGGTTTCCCAAATTGGGTACATGCCAGTCATGCTCGCAGAGTCCCATGTACCATTGATGATACAACAGCACCTGTTCCTGATGTGCTGGTGATCACAGTGAGACAGAGGGATCAGGTTAGTCAAGCTGCTGGGGACCAGCAAGCTGCTGGGACAGCACTCGTTTGGCCTGAGGGTGGTCCGAGAAAGTCAACTGTAGGTACCAAAGGGTCACAGCCAATAGAATTGACTACGAGAGGTACAGATACTAACGAAGTGCCTAGTGCAGTAAGAAAGCAAGTTGTACCTAGAGACTGTAGGCCCCGAAGAGATGAGATACTGAGAAGTTGCCTGCCAACAGGACGTGTACCACCAACTGTTCCTAAAAGTTCTAAGCAGTGTGATCAAAGTGATACTGATAAGCGAACAGATGTGAGGAGATCAAAAAAAGCAAGAGTACCCAGTCAAAAGTACTCATCTCCTAAATGGACTTATCTTGCCGTGAATTAGTGGGAACGTGAATTCATTAAGCACTGCTACAGCAATACGAGTCTGCCTGAAACTCCTTGAAACAATTCTGGTTGCATGTCTGAATCTCAACTTGGTGTACTAAGTTAAAAGGACTGATGCAAAAAAATTCTGCAAACTCATCTGCGAAGCTGATCTGAGTGTCTTTCTGTATTGAAAGAAACCGTTGAACTGTGCCTTGCTATTTTTCTGCCAAACTCTGCTAAATTGGTCAAACCATTGTCACTTACTGTAATTTCTAGTTAAACGGTCTGAATCTTGAGAGGTCATTGAGTCCAGCACTGGAACCTATCCCAGGTGCAAATGTGTATATACTGGGATCATTTCTATTATTGCTCTAATACTGTTTACATTGCTTATTGTTTTGAATTTGTCATACTATGTTCTTATGAAAGATCCTGCACTTACAAGATCTTCTGGAGTTTCAAAGGTTAATAATAATGGTTCTTTTGCTTTAAATGAAAACTCTTTCCATCATGACCTTTCAAATGAAGAGATTTCTATGAATGAATATACTGTTTTAATGAATGAGTACGTGAAAACCATGGATGTTGGTGATTGCTACGTATGTATGCACATACCTTCATCAATCGCTGAGGGGGTAACCTATCACAGTTTGCTGTTAACATATGGAATTTCTTGCAGTGTATTAACGAGCTTATATTATGGAACTGATCAATTGCAATACTATTACTCTAATCAGGATCTGATCTTTTCTGAACTTACTATGCGAAAACGAGTAAACTCATTCTGAAGCTTCACCAACTACAACCATAGGCTATATATTTAGACCGATTCAATCTTTAGATATGGGTTATTCACATAGAAATAACCTAACATGTAAAATAGGGTGAGCTGAGAAGAAATTCATTGACGTAATACAAGATAGGAGACATAATACGACAATAAATTTAGGTTTGTTTTCTAAACTAGCGCCAGGGGAGCTACCACAAGAAGAAAATAACCTATTAGAAGGAGCACAAACATTAGCTTTAGACTGGCAACATAAAGGTAAACTTTGTATATATAGAAAGAGATCAAATATTAACACAAAATTTGGGGGCATGAGTGAATGTGAACATACATTTGATGATCATGAAAATTGGCGAAGATATTTGGAAGGTGTTGATCCTATCTTTCCAGGAGTGTATTTTATTTGTGGAAAGAATGCTTTTTATAAATTACCGAAAGGATGGTATGGAGGTTAAAGTATGGGAATTGTTTTCCAAAAATGTATCATGTAAAACAAATTGAGAAAGAATTAAACAACGAGAATGAAGAGAGCTGCAAGTGCAGGTGAAATAGTAGGTGATATTTTTGGAGTTATAATACCTTCTGTAGATGTAGCATTAAACTCACACAAAATTAGACAACTTTTCTACGATAGTTGATAAACTAGCAACTAGTACAGCAGGAGAATGTTCTGTTACAGATTTAGAAATTATGTCAATAAGATCTATGGTGATTCAAAATCGACTTGCCCTTGATAGCCTTCTCACAAAGGAGGGCGGAGTCTGTCAATTGTAAAGGTCCAACATTGCTGTGCCTACATACCAGACATAATAGCGATTCCTAGGGGGTTGCAAATTGACCTACCTCATAAATATTAATAAGGTAGGTCGAAGTTTGCGACCAATTAGGAATTGCAGACATCAGAGGGATGGTGTCTGGGAACCAAATCAGCCCTGGCGAATTTTGTCAGACCAGCACCTGAACGGTGAGTAGGGAGTGAGTCAGCCTAACCACTGCAAGGTGGGTTTGGGGAGGGTTCTCTCCCCAAAAAATCTGGTGAAAAAATGGTGCATTCTCCAACACATTTTTCATTATATGTGCAATTATATTAGCTTTTAAAGCACAGTGCACCATACCCACAGACAACTCATCTTACAAAGCAACATTTTGGACTCCAAGCCTAACCAGCCCTCATCAAACAATGTGGCATTCTGGAATTCAAACTTCATCTAACCCTACCAGACTTTAAACACTAAAACGGTGACTGGTGGTAACGATCATCCAGTTTTATTTGCTTATTGCTTCTTCCCAGTAGATACCAATTAGAATCACTAGATTCTGGAAGCTTCTCATACTATCAGTGGATAGTCAATCATTTACTGTGGTTATTTTGCATGTGTGTCCATCAAGAAAAGGTGTGTGTTGTGTACCAACGTGGTGTGTGACTGAATGAGTGAAGGTGCCTTGGGAAAGGGTGCTGAGCTGATGCGTGTGCATGGAGAACTACGGATGAGAAACTGAAAGAGGGAAATAGGCATGAAGTGAAGAGACAGAGGAAGGAACAAGATTATATGTGCGAGGGGGCAGATATGTAAACTATTAGGTATATGGTTGATCTCTTCCTCTTGGACCTGCTATGTGAATGATTAGGTACGGTTGATCTCTTCCTCTTAGTCTTTAGATTAGAGTTCTCGATAATTTCTTAGACAGCAGGGCTATCCCTCATATCAGGATCGCAACTAGACCTGAACTTCAGGGGGATTAAGACTCCCAGCCAGAGCCGGCTCGAGCACTGGTGGCGGCCATTAGAACAGTCTTTTTTGGTGCTCTCCTCCCCATAACCTCCTTCTCCAAGAATTTCCTCACTACCTCTCACCAACAGTGCACCTCATCTCTGCATAGCCTTTCTCTGCTTCGGCTATACGTGCCTTCCCTTCTAGTGAAGCTTAATAAAAATATATTCTCTATACGCTATTCAAAAATAATAATATATTGCCTTGTCAATGTTTTTTACCAGTATGATGTGAACAAAAAGTGCACTTCCTTAAAATAGCTGTACAGGGCTTTTATTTGGTTTCACATGTGGATCAAGCAGTTACAGTATTGGAAAATAACTAATCCACATTCTAACATGTAATATCCCAGCATCCAACTTCATCCTATGAAATGCTGGACTTCTTTGGCAACCACAGATTGTATCCAGTAACACTTTGCATTTTGGGGTTTTGAGACCCAACTTACAATGTTAAAAAAATGACATGTCCCGGAATGTTATTGTATTGTATTGTAATTGCATTTATATAGCGCTTACTATCCCTGACGAGGCGTCAAAGCGCTTTTTCGGCGAGTGGCACGCTACTCCGGGACCCATAGAGGATTAGTGTTGAATTAGTATAGTGAAACATGCAAGTACATTTTAAGTGGTGGATAGGTTAGTCAGTTATTTGGATTTGGAATGATAGCAGAAGGATAGAGGAGGAAAAAAAGGTTTGTATTTATATAGCGCTTGTTACCCCTGATGGGGTGTTGAAGCACGCTACTCCGGAAGCCCATAAAGGATTAGTGGTGAATTAATATGGTGAAATATGAAAGTAGTTTCAGTGGTGGATATTAGTCAGTTATTTGGAGTGAGAAGGATAGCGGAGGGATAAAAAGGGAAGAAAGGTTTGCATTCATATAGCACTTGTTACCCCTGATGGGTGTTGAAGCGCTTTTCTGGCGAGTAGCACGCCACCCGGAACCCATTAAGGATTAGTGTTGAAAATTAGTATAGTAAAATATGAAGTAATTTGAGTAGTGGATATGTTATTCAGTTATTTGGGTAGAGAAGGGTAGGTGGCGGGATAGAAGAGGGAAAGATGTTTGTATTTATATAGCGCTTGCTACCCCTGATGGGCTTTTGAAGCGCAAGTGGCACGCTACTCTGGAACCCATAAGTATTAGTGTTGAATTAGTATGGTGAAACATGAAAGTAATTTTAGTGGTGGATATGTTAGTCAGTTATTTGGATTGAGAAGGGTTGGGGAGGGTAGAAAGGGAAAAGGTTTGCATTTATATAGCGCTTGTAACCCTGATGGGGTGTTGAGACGCTTTATTGGCGAGTAGCACCCTACTCTGGAACCCATAAAGGATTAGTGGTGAATTAGTATAGTTGAAAATGTAATTTGAGAATTGAACATGTTAGTCTGTTAATTTTGATTGAAAAGGATAGTGGAGGGATAAAAGAGTGAAGGATTTTTTTTTTTTTAGGTCTTAGCAGCAGGAGGAGGCTTTTGGATGAGTAAAAGGGAGTTTTGGAGGGGAGGAGTCAGGGAAGAGTTTAGAAAGGTTTGTTTTAGGGGATCGGTATAGTAAAAGAGGTGTCAGATGATGCAAGGAGGAGTTGAGTAGGAGAGAGTCTAGAAAGGGTTATTTTGGGGATCATAGTAGTGGTATGGGGTTTGGGATAAATGAGAGTGTGGATGTAGAGGATATATTGATAAATGTATAGGATGAGAGATAGGGTAGTGCATTGGAAAGAGTAGTAGAAAGAAGTTTGAGATGAGTCAGAGGTTGGGCTAGAAGATATATTGAGATCAGTATAGGCTGAGAACTAGGGTAGTGCCTTGGAAATGCTAAATTAGAAGAAAGTGATACATATATAGATCCATAAGTACATTGAAAGTATATAGATACATAAAGGAGGTAAGTATATGTAGATTAAAGATATTGATAGAGGCACAGGATGAGAAATAGGGTAGTGCATTGGATATGCTTTTTCAGGAGAAAAGTAACAGAGACACAGATCCAAGTACATGGAAGGTACATAGATGCACAATGGAAGTAAGTACATGTAGACCAAAGATGATATTTATTTATTATTATTTTTTTTCTCTCAACAACATAATTATTCTACATGTTTATACAAAGCAATACACAAAGATAGGTACATGTCTATAGTGAAAACAACTGCTTATATACAGAGGGATATGCTGTAAATTTCTGTTTGCGTATGGTGCTTATGTGGGGAAGAGCCAATTCTTGAGTAGTTTTCTGAAGATTAGGTGGATCTTATGTTGGGGGTAAAGAGTTCCATAGTTTGGCTGCTTGAACAGAGAAGGATGTGCCACTCATGGTTTTTTTCTTGTATCTTGGGATTTTGAGGCGAGATGCTCCTTTAGAGTGGAGGTTGCTCTGTTGGATGTGTTTGGTGATTTTATTCCTGATGAAGAGCGGTCCCATTCCATGTATTGCTTTGTGGGTGATACAAAGCAGCTTGAACGTGGATCTTCTGGCAACCAGTAACCAATGCAGGGCTTTCGAGGCAGGGGAGATGTGGTCTCGTGGTTTGATATGCAAGAGTAGTCTGGCAGCCGAGTTCTGAATCCGTTGTAGTCTTTTCATGGTTGTTAAAGGTGATCCGTGGTAGAGGCTATTGGCGTAATCGAGTTTGGACAGAACAAGGGAGATGGTAGCTTGGACCTTGTGCGAAAATCCCAAATGAGGGAAAATTTGTCGCAGCGTTTTTATAGTGACAAAGCTTGATCTTGCTAGTTTGTCCACTTGGGCATTCATCGACAGCTTGGAGTCCATGGTCATTCCGAGGTTTCTTACTTCCTTCGATACTTTAGGTGGTGATCCCAGTTCATTAGGCCATGCGGCAAGCGGGTTGCAATGTTTCCAATCGCCACACGTGAGTATTTCCGTTTTTGAAGTATTCAATTTGAGATGGCTGCAAGTCATCCACTGATCCACGGCTCTGAGACAGCTGAAAATTGGTGATTTTCCAATGTCTTTGGGGCATTCCAGTTGAAGGAGTATTTGCGTGTCATCTGCATAGTTATAGCACGTGAGGTGAAATTTATTGATCAGTACTGGTAATGACTTCATGTAAATGTTGAAAAGCATGGGCGAGATGATAGAACCTTGAGGGACCCCTGCTTTTGTGGAGTATGGTTTGGACGAGAAAGGTGGGGTATGGATGACATTAGTTCTGTTTCGAAGGTAGGACGTGATCCAGTCTAGAGCAGTTCCCTCTATGCCGGCTTCATAGAGTCTGTTTCAGAGTGTCATGGTCAACCGTGTCAAAGGCAGCCGAGAGGTCCAAGAGGAGTAGCGCAGCAACTCTGTTGCCGCCAACTGTATTTTTCAGGTCATCCCAGATGGCAAGGAGGGCAGATTCAGTGCCTCTCCCTGGACGGAATCCTGTTTGGAAGTCTGAAAGTATGTCATTCTCTTCAATGAATTGTGACATGTGGGCGAACGCTGCTCTTTCTATCAGTTTGCCCAGGAAAGGTCCATTTGTAATGGGTCTGTAGTTGTCAGGGTTCAGCGGGTCCAAGTTTGTTTTCTTCAGTAAAGGGCGTATGTGTGATTTTTTGAGTTCTTCTGGAAATATTCCGGTAGTGAAGGAATCGTTGATGATTCTTCTTACTGGAGTGGCAGCAGAGGTTGTTAAAAGAATGGTCTTGAAAATTTGTGGTGGACAGGGGTCAGAAGGGCTGCCGGCAGGCATGCTTGCTTTGACCAGGTACATAAATTCATCATGTGAGATGTGTTGGAAGGAACGGAGAGGCTTGGTTAGAGTATTCTTGGATTGTTGTTTTGTACAAGGGTTAGTGTTGGTGCTTTGTTTCTGTTTTAAGTATGAGTCCAACGTGTCTGCTTTGTCAGTGTAATGATTTGCCAGTTTATGTTATGTTAAATTGCATTTGTAGAGCACCAATCACCAGAAGGTCTCTAGGCGCTGTAACAAATCAGAAGGTCCAGAATCCTTTCGCGCAGCTATACTCAACACACAGCGGAGTAAACTTATCCAAACGCCTCTGTGAACAGAAGGGTCTTAAGTCTCCTCCAGAACGGTAGTAGCCTGGCTTCCTTACGCATACCATCCGGTAGCTTGTTCCAGATCTGGGGGATAATAACTGAAAATGCCCGGCCCCCTAAAGTCGTTCTATTGAAACGTGGACAGACTAACAAGCTAGACTCTGACAACCGGAGACAGCGTCCAGGCGCGTAAGGCCTCAGGCGGTCTTTGATGTATTTGGGTGCCTCTCCATACTGAGACTTGTGTGCAATGCACAACCCCTTAAATCTAACCCTTTGCTTAATGGGGAGCCAGTGTAACTGTTGTAGCAAGGGGGTGGCATGGGCTCTTCTTGTCAATTTATAAATCAACCTTGCCGCATCGTTCATGACCACTTGGAGCTTCCCCAGGAGTTTTTCGGGAAGCCCAGTGTAGACTGCATTGCCATAGTCTAAGCATGACAAGATTAATGCCGTCACAACCATCTGCATGGTGGAGGAAGACAGCAGGGTAACCAGTTTCCGAAGTTGCCGCATCAGGCCAATACAGCTCCCCACAACAGCAGATACCTGGCTATTTAGGGTCAGTCCAGTGTCCAACTTAATACCCAAGCTCTTCACTGCAGGCACCGGTGTCGGGGTGGTGCCCAGCTCTTGAGGCCCAAAAAAGACTGGACCAGGGCAGGACCCCTGAGGTAAGGGCAAGCACTTCTGTTTTATCTGGATTTACCTTTAATGAATTAGAGGTCATCCAATTCATAGTGAACCAGAGATTATTCTGAAAATTACGCTGTGAATCGGGGGAGTTGTCAATTCGCACAATTAACTGGGTGTCATCAGCGTAGTTAAACACCTGGCAATCTGTTTTTGCCAGTGCATCTATCAGAGGCTGAAGGTAAATATTAAAAAGCAGAGGGGACAGCGCGGAGCCCTGTGGGACCCCCCCATCGTAGATTGCCCTGCCTAGACGTGCAATCTCCTAGTTGGACTCTTTGAGACCAATCCTCCAGGAAAGAAGTAATCCATTGGAGGACCTTCCCAGTGACTCCCAGCCGCCGGACACGGGCTAACAACTGTGCGTGGTCCACCGTGTCAAATGCGGCTGAGAGATCTAATAAAATTAGAGCTGAGGGGGTCTTCTTATCAGCTGCAAGCTGCAGGTCGTCCAGCACTGAAAGCATCACCAACTCAGTGCTGTTATGAGCCCTGAACCCGGCTTGCCGAGTGTGTAGCAGCTGATGTTGTTCAACGAAGGACGAGAGGACTCTGAGTACGTGTTGTTCGAGAACTTTAGCCAGGAAGGGGAGTCTGGAAATAGGTCGGAAGTTTTTAAGAATCCTGGTGTCCGCCCCTGCCTTTTTCAGCAGCTGGATCACCAAGGCTTCCTTAAATCTCTGGGGTACCTTTCCTGTCGCCAAAGAAAGATTTAGTAGGGACAACACCTCAGCCTCTATCACTGGAATGATCGTTTTGAACATCTTCGGCGGACAAGGGTCCTCAGGTGACCCCGATTTTACTTTGGCCACAATGTGAGCTAAATCATGTGGTTCGAGCACAGGGAACACAGAGAGAGCAGTGCCCTGAAAGTCAGGCGGATCCCCCACTACCAGGTGGCAGGGGGTGATTCACGTGTTACCTATATCTATGATAATGTCTTCAACCTTAGTTTAAAAGAAATCCTGTATCTTGTCACAGTCAGCTTGACTGGCGACTGTCCTTGGCTCTTTCAGACGACTCAGCTCCCTGGGCCCGATTCACAGAACTAACTTACATCAAAAACGTAAAGTTAGTACTTTTTGGTATTCACAGAATACACTTACTCATTTTGGTATTCACAGAATGCACTTACTCATACTAACTTTATGTCCGCACTCGGGCCGGAGATTCCGGCCCTTTGGTGGAGATTCCGGCCGGTTGTGGGGATTCCGGCCGGTGGCGGAATGTCCGCCACCGGCCGGAATCTCCACCAAAGGGCCGGAATCTCCACCAAAGGGCCGGAATCTCCACCAAAGGGCCGGAACCTCCGGCCCGAGTGCGGACATAAAGTTAGTATGAGTAAGTGCATTCTGTGAATACCAAAATGAGTAAGTGCATTCTGTGAATACCAAAATGAGTAAGTGTATTCTGTGAATACCAAAAAGTACTAACTTTACGTTTTTGACGTAAGTTAGTTCTGTGAATCAGGCCCCCTGAGTACGTTAAAAGTCTCTTTCTGAGTATCTGTCGCCTCGCTGATCCTTGCTTCAGAATGCGCAGATCTGGTTCTGATAATTGAAGCTTTATAGAGGGCCAATTTTTCTTTGTATGCCTCCTTCGACTCTGGATTGGAGAATTTCCGCCATAGTCGCTCACATTGACGGAGAGCTTGTTTTTCCCCTCCAAGTTCTTGCGTGTACCATGGGGCCCCCTTCATGCTATTCGTTATTCTTTCCCTGCAGGCAGGGGCTACCTCGTCAATGGCTAGCCTCAACCGATGTAAGAATTCTTCATACTTCAAATCCGGGTCCCCGGACTGAGATCCAAGATGTATTGTCTCATTCAATACCTCCCTCAGCTTGGCGTCTTCTATCTTACGCCAATTCCGTACCACCCTGCGGATAAGTGTTTGGGGCGGCTGTCAACAGGGAGTGAGAGGCCAACCAAAAAGTGGTTGAATGAAGCATTGTGGTGAATGGAAAGCCAGGAATGGCTAAAGGTGTCACTTGATCCTCAATCCAGCACCATACCCCAAAGCCTCAGCCCTAGGCTTTGGGGAATGGTGCTGGATTGAGGATCATTTGCCATCACCTTGTGCCATCCCACATTCTCAGTTCACCCTCCCCTCTTGCACCAGCCACGTTGTTGCAGATGGAATTAAGTATGCATCTAGCACTACAGAAAGAGCAGGTATTCTGTGGGTGCCTTAGTAGAAATGTGTAATTTTTATATGTGCAGAGTAAGAGGTGTGCTCATTTAATTGCTAGGTGATGGTGAATAGTGTGAGTGAGTGCAGCGTGAGTGGTAAGAGTGTAGGATTAAAAATGTGCTGATGTGAGTGTTAGGTGAGCTGCATGAATGCAGTATAGGAGGAGGGCCCATGTGAGTGTAGGGTGAGGAGTGTGTGCAGAGTGAGTGAAGTGTGGTGTGAGCAGTGTAAATGCAGGGCGAGTGGTGTGCCCGTGTGTGGTGCAGGGTGAGCAGCGAGAGTGAAGGGTTATCTGTGAGTGTGACTGGTGAGTGCATGGTGAGAAGAGTTAGTGCAGAGTGAGTGGTGTGTCCCTATGAGTTCCGGCAGACTATTGTCCATGTGTGCAGGCAGGATGAACAGAGTGCCTGTATGAATGCAGGCTGAGAGGTTTGTCCATGTGAGTGCAAGGTGAGAGGAGGAAGTGCAGGGTGAGTGGTGTGACTCCAGGGTGAGTGCTGTGCCCATGTGAGTGAATGGTGAGCTGTGTGAATGGCAGGAGTGCCTATGAGTGCACAGTGAGAGATGTGCTTGTTTGAGTGAGATTGCAGAGTAACCAGTGAGAGTGACAGGTGAGTGAAGTGTCACATGAGTGCAGTGTGAGTAGTGTGCTCGTGTAAGTGCAGGGTGAAAAGTGTGAGTGCATGGAGAGTGGTGTGAGTGCAGTGGGATCACTGAGTGCAGGGTGAGCGGTTTGCTCATGTGAGCACAGGGTAAGTGGAGGAAGAACGGCGTGAGTCATGGTGAGGGAAATGAGTAGTGTGGTCGCTGTGAGTGCAGGGTGAACCGTGTGCTTGTGTGAGTGCAGGGTAAGAGGAGGATGAACGGTGTGAGTGCAGGGTGACAGCATGAGTGCAGTGTGATCGCTGTGAATTTAGGGTGAGCGGCAAAAGTGACAAAGTGAGTGGAGTGTCATGTGTGTGCAGGGTGAGCGGTGTGCTTGTGTGAGTGCATAGTAGAAGGAGGGTGAATGGCGTGACCGCATGGTGAGCAATGTGAGTGCAGTGTGATCACTGCGAGAGCAGGAAGAGTGGGAGAGTGAAGGGTGAAACCGAGGAGTGGGTTGTCTGAATGCAGGATGTATTTCCAGACACCTGGAGTAACTAGGCATTGTATTGACGGCTAGCGTAGGGTTTCAGATATAAGTTAAACTATTGCTGTTGTGGCATCAATCAGGGATGGAGGGTGAAGGAAATAAATAATTTTCTGATCCTGCAACAAACTTTCAGTCTTGTGATTAGGGTTGCCAGCTGAACAAATTTCTACCGGGACCACCGGTATTTTGATGTCCCAGCCAGTACAAAAATAAGCAAAATCACCTAAAGTAGGTATTGTTAGCACTTATCTGTGCATACTTCAAACAGCAACTATAAATAGAAAGCTCTTTTAAATGTGTTCTTGGGCTGCATTAATGATCCATGACTAATATTTAAAGGAAACAAAAAGACAGAAAAGTCATGTTACAAATGAATACATACCATTTTATTTACAGCCCTATTTAGGGCCCGATTCCGATGTCGGACGGACCGGAGTCCGTCCGACATCGGTCAGGAACTGTAACCGACTGACCTCCTGTCGTCGGTTACAGACCTGCAAGTAGGATGCGACCAAACCCTGTTCGGTCGCAATCCTATCCTTAACAATGGGAGCATGCATTCCGAACGGAATGTATGCTCGCATTATTAACTGCAGAGGTGCACTTCATCCCTGCACCCTGTGGCAGGCACCTCAAGGTGCCTGCCAGCGGGTGCAGGGATCAACAGGGGGGCATGGTGCCCCTAGGCCACCATTCGGCGGCCTTGCACCCATGGGGGCCCTGCTGGGGGCCCCCAAAGACAGTTTTCCACTGCCTTTCTGTGCCGGAAAGACCGGCACAAAAAGGCAGTGGGAAACTGCCATTGTACTCCCTCGGCCGGAAAGAGGCGGCCGGGGGAGTACTGAAGGGTTTCTGGATGGCGGACGGGTTCCGAGCCCGTCATAAGCCATCCGGAAAACGGAGTCAAATTCCTTTCCGACCGAGCCCATCAGAATGGCTCGGTCGGAAAGGAATCCGAATGGCACATTCCGATGCGGGCAGGAAGGCTCCGACCAACGGTCGGAGCCCTTCCTGCCTGCATCGGAATCGGGCCCTTAGTGTCAAGGTGAGGCCTTTGCAGACTTTTTAAACAACATAAATGGCCGG
Source organism: Calotriton arnoldi (assembly GCA_963921515.1). NCBI lineage: Eukaryota > Metazoa > Chordata > Amphibia > Caudata > Salamandridae > Calotriton > Calotriton arnoldi. The sequence continues at coordinate 1,061,825 of CAWUFW010005494.1, forward strand.
TATTTTTCTTTTGGAAAGGTGGTATCCCTACTAGTGAGATGCCTTTTCACAAAATGCATTCTCCCACTCCGGCAGTAAAAATAAAATACAAATGTAAGGAATAGGCTGAGTGTGGACCCAGGGGGTACTGCAACCAGTGAAGGTATTCAGACAGAATATCAAGTTGTAAATGTCGACTTACACAAATATCGAGTTGGAAATATTGTGACACAGAAATATCGACAGCAAGAATATCATGGTCAAGAATATCGAATTTAAGGTAAGAAATATCGTTTTCACAAATATAGAAGTCATTAATATCGTTTGCAAAGATATAATTGTTTAAAATATCGATTTTTAATTAGTGTTATGTATTTTAGTTTATATTTTAAATGTATGTTTTTTTGTATAAGCATTGTTTATGTCTTTTAATATATGTGTTACATTTTTAGCAGTTATCAATTTTATTTTAATTAAAATTTGCATTTTTTAGTTCTGTACCGGGTTGTGGGTTTATAGGGGAATAGGGTGGGAAGCAATTTAATTATAATAAATTGATTTTTTATTTATTAATATTTATTTAATTGAGTTTTTATAGTGTTCATTGTGGGAAGTAATTTATTTTCAATTAATTAATTAATTGGCAATTAATGGTGGTAATTGTGTATTTTTTTGAGAGCGAGTTGTGGGGTTTATAGGGGTAAAGGGTGGGAAGTAATTTATTTCTAATTAATAATAAGTTAATTAATATTAATTGAATATTAAATATGGAAATTGTGTAATTAATTTTAGGTGAGGGTTGTGGGGTTTATAGGGGTAAAGGGTGGGAAGTCATTTATGTTTAATTAATTAATAATTAGTTGTAAATTAATATTCATTTATTGAAAATTAAATATGGAAATGGTGTAATTAATTTTAGGTGTGTGTTGTGGGGTTTATAGGGGTAATGGGTGGGAAGAAATGTATGTTTCAATAATTAATCATTTGTTGATCATTAATGTTAATTAATATTTAATTATGGTAATTGTTTATTTTTTGTGTGTTGGTTTTACTTTTATAGGGGTAAAGGGTGGGGGGTAAATGACTGTTACTTTATGATTAGTTGTGAAATACTATTAGTTTTTAATTGAAAATAAGTTTTCATTGTGTAATTAATTTTTTTACAGTTTAATTTTAGATGTGGGTTGTGTGGATTATAGGGATAAATTGTGGAAAGTTAATTAATTGTATGAGTTTTAATTTGTTTTTTAATTAATAATATTTCTTTAATTGGTAATTATGTTAATTATGGAAGTACATTTTTTTTAATTTAGATGTGGGTTGTGAATTGTGTGGTGTTATAGGGTAGGAAATAAAAAAAAGTAAATTTATGTAATAATTAATGTTTTTATTTCTAAATAGTTTCTAATTAAAAATATTTATTTTTCTGATTTTTTTTTATTTTTTTAATTTAACATTTGTAGGTATTTTTCATTTGTATTTAACATTGTGTTTTTTTAATTCAATATTAAATATATTTGTATTTTAATTTTTAACATATTTAGATATCTATTTTGTTTTTTAAATATTTTTGTTGTTAATATTGTGTTTGTTTTTAATTTTGAACTGACTGGAGTGAGAATATAAATTTGTATCCCTCAGCTATCCAACACTTTCCCTACTGTTACAATTATCGGCATGGGAATAGTAATTTTTACCCCTCCGCTATCCAACACTTTCCCTACTGTTACAATTATTGGAGTGGGAATAGTAATTTTTACCCCTCCGCAATCCAACAATTTCCCTACTGTTGCACTGACTGGAGTGGGAATAGCAATTTTTACCCCTCCGCTATCCAACACTTTCCCTACTGTTGCACTCATTGGAGTGGGAATACTCATTTTTAACCCTCCGCTATCCAACACTGGAGTGGGGAAATGGAATGAAAGAGGGAAATAATAGAATTAATTGATGTAATAGCAATATTATGTGCTCAGGAGTTCTGACAACATTTGGCCCTGGTGCCACTGCACCTGCTGCACCATTCATGCCCCTAGTGCCTGCAAGATAATTGCATTTGTGACTGTCTCTTTAGTAGTAAAGTATAGCAATATTTGGTTTTTAGAGGAGTTATGATACCTTTGGCCCCGGTGCCACTGCACCTGCTGCACCATTCAAATCAAGATCCTGTTGCCTGTAAGGTAACTGCACTTGTGCCTGCCTGTTTAGTAGTAAAATATTGCAATATTTGGGGTGCTATGAGATCTGTCATGGAACCTGTCATAAAAACTATCACAAAGTCTTATGCAATCTGTCACACCATATGTCCTTAATAGCTTATGCCATTGTTCAAAAAGGGCAGTTTGGGCTGTAGCCTAATGCCAAGCGTGTAAATGACATTCACCCCTTTGGTCACCAAGAGTTCGCAGTAGCAGGCTGATTTCAGATATTGCTTGCTAGAGTCCACCCAGGAGCCATAGAGAAGTCACCTGTGAAATGCACTGGTAACAGGCATTGAGCATAAATGCCAAATACAGTTCTTAATTTGAGCCAGTGGTTTCTGGTGCTCGGCACCCGCACTCAATTGTCAGCACTGGCGCTTGTGACAGTCTTGGCAATTCAGAGGTGACCAAATCAACAGTTAATTATTAATTTAATATATATTAAAAATTACTATTACCTACCGCCCAAGCCAATCATATAGCTTTGGGGGCCTGAAATAGTCCAAATTGTCACACTTGTAGGAGTGTGATGGTTAGTAGTTGTGTTGTTACTATCATTGGCAGCATGGCAGGGGCAGTGTGTGGTGCAAGCTGCAGTGGCCTCCTGACGAGAGCCCTGGCACTTATATTTTTTACAAATTTATCCCTGGCCAAATACACTGTCTGGGAGCAACAGAGGAGCAGCATGTGGTGTGCACTGGTTACAGGAAAACGGAAAATGCCCACTGGGTTCACCCAACAGCAACAGAGGAAATATCGGTCTCTAAGCAGATGTGGCACAGTTGTGTTTATTGTTAGAAAGGTTGTACATTATCAGGCTGTTTCGTGGTGGTGCATGAGGATTGTTTCTTGTAGGTCCTGAAGAGGGTGGGTCTTTTTCGTTCAAGCTGGGACTAGTGTTGCTAAAATGCCAATGGACCCTATTCAGGCAGGAAACTCCCAATTTCTGTAGCAAAAAATTGCTTTATTTTGGCAGTCTCCCGTCTGAAATTGCCTCTGCTTCAATAGAAGACAATGGGGGGGAAATACATTCTCTCGCATGAATGGTGGGTGGGGGCAATTTAAAGAATAAAATAAACTTACCTTCCCTGGTCCTGCGTCGTCTCTGCTCCTAACCTGTACTCCAGGCAGCCTCTCTCCCCTAAGCCAATCACAACGCTGCAAAGGCAGTAGTATGATTAGTCAGGACGTTCCAGGCGCCTATGGGGAGGCCATTTTCTCGATGTAGGCTGCATTGCATTGCAGCCTACATGGAGAAAGGGCAGAGTGCGCATGACTGGTTTGGGCGGCCCCAGAGGGCCGGCCAAACAGTCAGCGCCCTCAGCAGTGGGCAAGCCACTCATCCCTTGCCCTAGAGCAGACCCGCCCCCAACCAAACACTTCTGCTTTCTCGCAGTGCGAGAAGCAGAAACATAAAATGGTAGTTATTACCATTTTATGTTTCTGCTTCTCACACTGCGAAAAAGCAGTGGGGGCGACGCTCCTCCGCCCTAGCGGAGGAGCCGCCCCTTATTCTCTTCCACCTTCATCAAAAAGTTGGCATTTATGATGTTGAAGGAGCACGGTTCTCGCCCAAAGCGAATCCAGGAAAGCCAGCCTTTAACTCAGGCACCCTGGGAACGCATACTGAAATTTTGGAATCCCAAAACAATGCTGATACCTCCATAACCCTGCACATCCCGATGTTTCACAGCAGTACAGAGATTGTTAGTGGGCCACAAGTAATTTTGTTGGGGCTTCAGTGATGTTCTTGATTTGCTCATTTTGGGTATATATGTGGAGTTTCACTAAGGTGCAAGGGTGTGGCACTACGTAATGGACGATCAAGCCCACCCCTGACTTGTAAGACAAGGATGGTTTCACCTATGATAATGTTCGTGTTTGTATAAAAGTGTCAATACAATGCGGTTATTCACCTTGCCCGTCGTTGGGTATGCATGGTTCTACGTCACGAGCATGGGACAGATCCAGGCTCCAGTATAGGTGAAACACTTTATACTTTACAGTTTCAACGCCTCTTCACTGATAGCAATCGCTACACAAATGCAATTTCAAAACTTCACATTTTCCAGTGTCACGTGTGAATAGTTCGCCTGTCTGTTGTTTCTATCATGGTACTTGCGGTTTGCGCGACGAGCGGGAAAAGCAAAACTACAAGTACCTGAATACAAAGAAAACAGAGGCGCAGAACTGGGTGAACTATTCTCACCTGAATGTATCAACATGGGCTGCAAGGGTACGTGAGGTTATATTGATTGTGCTCAGTAGGCCAGGAAGTGTTATGTTGCTCCATCCGACAATGGTGTCTGCGAGGCACTAGCCCTGCGTAGACCTCTATTGCTCAACTCACCCGTGAAAGCTGTAGTCGCAGTTCTTTTTCCACCCACTAGAGCAAGCCAGAGCAGCACAGCCGGTAGGCATTGATGACAAGCTACTTTTCTAATAAGTCTTTCGTGCCCCTTTCTGAAACAAGTGCATGAGAGCTTCACTGCCACAAAGTAGCGGCTCCTGCTCGCAACGAAATTCGTTTTATTCATTTATTTGTTTACTTACCTCGTTACTTACCTCCGTTGGGCCGTATTCTGGAGTTTACTACCCCCCACCCTGCCACTCCCCCGTGTCACCTCCGGCAGCACTCCCTCCAGGAGCCGCGCCCTGATGGCAGCCGCCTGGGATTGTTGGGGAGCGGTGAAATCAATCTTGAGACTCTACGACGAACAGGGGGCCCTTTTAGCCCTATGAGCGTTGAGCGCGTCTCGCATTTTTTTTTTTTTTTAAATATATAGTGCAAACTCGACCCGAAGGTAATGGAGCGCTTTACATGAGCACCAGTTGCGTTACACAAGGACATATTAATTTTTGGATAGGCACGGGGAGATCAAGTGCTTTACCCAGAATCACAGGATGCTGAGCCGACGCCGGGGCCCGAACCTGGTTCCCCAGCTCCAGAGTTGGCAGCTCTGGCCCTAAGGCCACATCCTCTACATACTAACCTATAAGAAAGAAAGCTATCCTGTGGGCTATATCGTTCTGGGGTGGATAGGTCAACTAGCGCTTACCTTACAGAGCTCCTCGTAGCTTCTAAAACCGCAACGTAGCCCTCCGAGAACGTAGTCGGTGAGAGATGAGGTATCCCTCAGTTACACTGAACGAACAGAAAATGCTCGTTAGCCCGCATTTGAAGCGACCAGTTGTAAGCGAGACCGTACAAATATCCATCCGTTTTCACTGTACTGTTGTACCTGCAGTTATACCAACCTCAGTAATGTAAACAACACTTACCTCACCACAACGAAGCGCCACGGGTCTCGTGAGGTGTGTGAAGCACTATACCGATAACCGGTGCAGATGCAGGGTAACCTTTCGTGAAATAATAGGGTGTCCAACGGGGGGAATAAAGAGGACGGCAACTGGGTGGGGCAGGTATAAGTACCTGACCCCAGCACCCCACCCCCGTGCCCGGAAATGACGTGAGGAGCGAAGACGGACATGGGGGAGTCCCTGCCCTGGGGAGTCCCATCCAGTGGAGCGCGGTGGGTGTGCCAGAATGGGGCACTAAGGTGGCCGCACTTTTAAAAGGGCGCACTACCTGCGCCACTGGCAGCCGCAGAGCTGCAGGCACCAGAATACAAAGCAGCATAAGCTAAAAAAAAAAGCACATAGAGAACTTTCAAAATAAAAACATTATGCAGGAACTATCTAAAAGTATTAAGTTTCCCCACACCCCTTCACCAGAATCCTTGGATACCCAATATGGCAACAATCTGCATTTATTCAAATGTATCGTCTCAAACGCTAAAGCTGCCAGGTGGACCCACGTCACGTGCGATAGCTTAAATCAGTCATAGCATTTTGGCCAGCAGCAGTTTACATTCTGGCAGGCGCGGTCTGTGGTAGGAGTGCCGGTCGGGCGGTGACGTGGGGCGGGGAGGGTGGGGTAGTAAACTACGGATTAAGGCCGAATACAGGTAGTAAACATTTAAATAAATAAAACGAATTTCGTTGGGAGCGCTGCATCGCCAAATGCGATGCAGCGCTCACAACGAAATTCGTTTTATTTATTTAAATGTTTACTTACCTGTATTCGGCCTTAATTCGTAGTTTACTACCCCCCGCCCCACGTCACCGCCCGACCGGCACTCCTACCACCGACCGCGCCTACATTCTGGAACTTGTGTTTTTCATTTTTTCATTACGTATGGGCTTGAAAAGCCAAGCCTGGAAAGTGTTTCTGGCTAAAACCCCGACTACCCTACGTGTCACACTTCACTGGGCAATTAATTGACAGGTAAGGAAGACCCCGATGCACAATACCACCCAACATCTGCCCAACCTCATGACCCACTCCACCGGAAATCATCTTAACTGTGCCACTGCCATCAAAGTGACTTCTAACTCTGTAGCCCATTTTTCTTTCACCAACCATTCCCTCCCACGATAAAAGTACTCAGCTTGAGCTGAAATGCAAAATAAATCGACATATGCCTTAAAATTTATTCTTAGTAGCCGCCCTGCTTAGAATTACAAGATAGATCCAGGTTTTTGGAGTGCGCCATGTTTTCCAGTCCTATGTTTCCTTAACAAACTAATGCATTCTGGGAGTTGTGGTTTTTGATCTTTTCGATCGAATCAATTGAACTAAAGTGCCAAGCTAAAGTGGTTTGTAAAAGGAAAGACCATAGGATTCTGGTGGGGGGACTAGTCAAGTGACAATTCAACCTCCACGCATAAAGAAGCCCTTCATTTCTAAATGAAGTTATTACTTACCTTGCCTTTGGCTCTTTCCACAGTAGCCGGTCTTCCAGCACTGCAGGAGTTCCACTTCCCAGGGCTAATAATTTAACCTCGTTGCACAAACGAGTGGATACTTTACAGAGGTGACACATGGATTTAAAGCAAACCAGAAAATGTTTCCATTACTTACCAGTAATCACATTACTCCTAGTCTTACTCTCGCTTATCTCCATAACACAATGAGGCCCCTGTGCCTCGTAGACACATCCCCCTACCAATATAAAAAGGCACGCCCACTCCACAATACCTGTACATACCAAGCCACTGTAGACACAGTTGGGTGGGCCACCAGGAGGGAGGCTGGGCCACAGGGAGGGAGGGCGGGCCGCAATGGAGATAAGCGAGAGTAGGACTAGGAGTAATGTGATTACCGGTAAGTAATAGAAACGTTACCTCCACGTCCCTCTCGCTTATCTCCATTACGCAATGAGACATACCAAGCCAAGGAAAAACCAGGCCAACTGCCCAAGCATCAGCCCAGAGCATCACAACAAGATGCCCAATTAAGGGCAAACAAACAGGAAACACAGGCTAGTCCCAACACAGCGGACCAAATTCCGGAGGTACGCCTGGCCCCAAACACAAGAAAGAAGAAGACCCACAAGACAAAGAGGCGAGGATCCCGAGCCTGCAAGCCAACACACACGGCAACCCGAAAACAAAAGGGAGAAAACCAGCCGAGTCAGAAGGCGCAACCCCCACAGATGAAAGAAACAACGGGGAACACCAGAGAGCCCGATAAACCAGAGGGAAATCCCCAAGAGGGACACACCCACTGAGGGAAGGATGACTCCGCAAAGGACCGGGAGGCCAGACCCAGACCGACAAACAGACCAGCAGCAAGAGGACCACAAAGCCCCTAAAGGCCAGCCGGAGTGCCAGAGGCAGAGAAACGGAAAGGAATCACGTGCACACGAGCACACCAAGCCCCAACCAATAGTCAACGCAGAGCACAAGAAGACCAGGCAGATCCCCCAAACGGTGATTGCACAGAAGGGGCGACCAAAGCCAAGAGACCAAGGCCTCGGCAGCCACCATGCCCCATCCGCAAGACGCCAACTCGGGAAACACCCGAGAGGGAACCAGGAAAAAAGAAACCACAGGGCCATTGTCACCAACGGAATCGAAGACTCCCGACTCACCACCAACTCCAACAACAGAGGGACCAAAGGGACAGGACAGGCCGGAGGCACCAGAACAACCAAACACCTATCCCACCGAACCAGAACCCTGGAACAAGGCCAACAGAGGGAAGCCACCAAGAGGCCCGCAGGCCAAGGAAACCGAAGGGCAACCACCACTAAACCGACACCCCTCAACATCCACAAACAAAATGGGGGAACATTGTAAAGGAGGCACCTGAACAGCCCCCAGGGCAACCCACACCCAGGCAACCACAGGAAACAGCCCGCACGGCAAGAACCAGAAGTGCCCAGACAGCACAGCGACCACCCAAAAAAATCACAGAAGACACAGACCAACGGGGATGCGCAGGAACTCAACCAGCAAAAAGAATGCAGGCACGAAGACCCCAGTGCCCATGGCAAACACCCCACCCCACCCCACCCCGACCCAAACCCGGCAGAACCAAGGCTGCCTGCCGAGACACAGGAGCAGAGAGGCACCCCAAAACAGGAGGGAGGGAGAGCCGGGAGTCCCGAACGATACATCACATCCACTAGAGGGAAAGGCAAGCCCCCAGTAGGATGACCCAGCACAACCAACCAGCCACAGGCAATGTTCCCTCTAATTATTTTCCTCTGTGTGCGGCAGAGTAAGCTCTCTGTGCGCTGCAGCCAAGGCTATGTGCGCCAAGAACCCGACCGCGCGTGTAGACCAGGGCTTTGAGTGGGATGAAAAAACTAGGGGGTCTCTCAAAGGGGCGTAACCAATGCAATTAAGGGCGTGGCTTAAAAGTAATTCAGCTAAAAATATGTGCATCGCATAGTGTGACACCGGACTGATATTTTGCTGCTTCTGTCATTGCATCCAGATATATAATACAAGTAACATTACACCTACAAGAAGCCAGGACTATTGGCTTTGTAAATGATTGTTTTTTGCATCAAGTTGTATATAATATTGAAAATGCTTCCACTCTTGTGGTAGAGGTAGAGGCTTAATGCTCGAACTGTCGATTTAGGAGATGGGTTTTGAGTCTCGGGTCAGCTTAACATCCTGTGATTCTGGGCAAATCAATCTCCCCATGCGTACAAAAATAATAATAATAATAAATCATGTAAAGCGCTCCAATACTTTTGGGTTGAGTTCGCACAATATAAAAACTTGCTGCATTTCTTTTCTAAATGCGGGGTTGATGGTTTGCCTTTTGAAAGAATTTACACCTGCACTTGATAGGGTGGGATAGCTTTGCTCAAAGTTTGTGAAAAACCCCATGGGCATTTCAAGCCTGGGACAGCCTCTCCCTGCCCACGGGCAAAAATATACTCTCCCGGAAAGAGAGTGAGTGTATGTAGCTTTTGATAATATCAAGCGTGGATTTACACTCCTAAATCAAAAAATATGCACACCTAAATTCACCTTAGGCATGCAAATAGATTTGTGAATCAGGCCCTAAGATTCTCCTGTCTAAGGGGACCCACAAGTTATCACACAGATTCTTGGGCGTGAGAAGCCACTACCTACATAAACACATTTTAGGTGTGATAGCCCTTATCGTAAACTGAGAAACTTCACACACTGCCCGATGGTAAAACACCACTAAATCTTCTGGGCAAAACATCCGAGCTACGTTATGCACCATTATACCGAACTTTGTCAAACGCTGAATTTATTTAAACTCAGAATCGATAGTCTCCAACTGGGGTGTTAGGCCCAGAAGGGCCACAGGGAAAAACACAGGATTCGTTTAGGCATGAGCAAGAACTCACAGCAAATTAAATAGAAAAAGTGAATACTAACTTCAACAGGTCGGATCCAGACTCAAGGATGTGTGTATGTTTGTAACGTGAAGCAACCTAGGAGGAAGGGCGGGACTATAGGAACAGTGACCGAAAGGAAGAGAGTGAGAAAGGACTGGGAAGGGTGGGAGTGAGGAAGGGAATGAATGGTGGGAGAGAGGAAAGGAATGAATTGTGAGAGTGAGGAAGGGAATGAAGGGTGGAAGGGAATGACGGGTGGAAGGGAATGACGGGTGGAAGGGAATGACGGGTGGAAGGGAATAATGGGTGGAAGGGAATAAAGGGTGGAAAGGAATAAAGGGTGGAAGGGAATAAAGGGTGGAAGGGAATAAAGGGTGGAAGGGAATAAAGGGTGGGAGTGAGGAAAGGAATGAAGAGTGGGAGTGAGGAAAGGAATGAAGGTGGGAGAGAGGAAAGGAATAAAGGGTGTCAACAGGAGAGCGTGACAAAGGAATACATGATGGAAAAGTGGAAAGTGGTGGACAAGGGTAAAAACGGAAGTACAGGAGAAAGGAAGGTGCAGAAGAGAAAAAGAAAGTGGGACAAGAGAAGGTAAACAGTGGGAGACATGATGGCAAAGGGGAGGGACAGAGGCAACAAAAGGGAATGTAAGTAGTTTACCTCTTCACCTGCGTCTGCGACTGTGATGCTTTGGAAGTGGTCCACTGTTGGCTCTGAATGTGCTAACACCCTTTCCATGGAATGTGTCAGATGGGATGGAGGCGCGCACACAAGCAGCACCCAGTTTGTCAGGCCGCACCATGATGAGGGGCAGGGTGAAACATCCGCTTCCGCTAAACCCCCGCCTCCCCCCGCCCCCGGTACGGTTCGTGTATAATCGCTCCGATCTTTACCCTGCCCCAAAGCCACACTCCTAGCAACTGACCTCTCTAAGTTTCAGATAAACAGAAACAGATGATATTTCTACCAAGCGCTGCAGGGGTGACCGGGCTAGGTTTCTCTCTATGTTGCATTAAAAGGAATTGTTATTTAAGTGCAAATGCTCCCCGCTCAAAGCCTGATTCTGGGTTTCCATCACCGTAAACAAAAGTCAAGTGCATAATAAACATTTCGATCGTTTTTGTCTGACCGTGTTACTTTTATATGAGGCTACTTCTGCAATGAGCCTCCCGGCCAAACCTGGCGCCCCCTGTTGTTGGCTCGAAAGGCTTCGTACACCCTGGAGACCTGGTTCACCTGCTGCATCAAATGAAGCTCCGCACCACGGAGAGACCTACCACCTTTTAGAGGGCAACCATCACCGAGAAAATAATTTCTATGACGTCGGTAACAAGTGGCAGAGGATTGATTCTGGGCCAATGGTGAGACAATACATGGGGACAATTTACTGACATGTTATTGAACCCGCTCCCAATAATCCGCTTACTGATGCGGAACTGACCGATGTTCAAATTGCGCACCCCTAGAACTCAAAACTGCCTGCAAGTGTGCGGCGAGACCCGCCACCACAAGGACATGGGTAGGCACTGTGCCCCCTCCGGCCGCGCTGTGTTTGTGTTCTACTTCACAGAGTGCAGAGCAGTGTGGGTAATCGAACACTGTTACCTTTCGAGGGCTACAGACAGAGCTGGCGGCAATAAAGGGGGAATTCAGCATTCCTCTTTCAACGTTCAAGGGTGCACTGCTTTAAAGATTCAAACGTGCGCACCCGGTCAACAAATGCTAATGTTGTAATCATTGACTTCAGTAGGAAAAAACTTCCCAACTATAGGGAGGGGCAACTTCTTTCTCATTATAAAGAAATACCTCCTAACTTGGCCAGGAGCATGTATGACACAAAGTGGGACACTCTTAGATTATTCCCAGTAGGTCCCTGGCAGGGGCTCCATCCCAAGGGGGGAGGTATACAGTTGTCAGATACAACCATAAACAACCTCATGCCAAATCTTCTACAGAACATATGGGTAATATTCATTGTGAAGTGTTGTAGGTGTATTAGAAGAATTGAGGCGCAGCTATGGCAGGGGGGGGCCTTCCTGGCAGCGAAAGCTCCCAGAAAGGCTTGGCGGTACTTACAAAGCGATCCTACGTAAACATAGCATTTGCCGAAGGGGAACAGGCCACAAACAGGTGACAGTCAGGACCCAGGGGGTACTGGCAGGCTACCGCAATGGCCTTGGGGGTTGAACCGGAAGAAAACAGTCAAGGGCGGAGCCTGTGGCCCGAAAGAAGTTGGGAGGTGTGATGGCACCTGAAGTGTAAGGTCACCCGGTCGGGTTGGAAGCAGATGCTTACCCGGAAGGAAAGGCATGGTGGTACCGGAAGTGAAAGGTCACCGGGTCGGGTTGGAAGCAGATGCTTACCCGGAATGAAAGGTGTGGTTTCACCGGAAGTGAAAGGTCACCCGGTCGGGTTGGAAGCAGACGCTTACCCGGAATGAAAGGTGTGGTTGCACCGGAAGTGAAAGGTCACCCGGTCGGGTTGGAAGCAGATGCTTACCCGGAATGAAAGGTGTGGTTGCACCGGAAGTGAAAGGTCACCCAGTTGGGGCTGAAAGCAGAGGCTTGCCCAGAGTGGAAGTAAAGGATGGCCGGCACTGAATGTAGGGCACAGTGCTTCTGGCTATGGTACAGAGGTCACAGGCTTCCAAATAAATTGAAGTAAGGCATGTTGAAGGATCGCTTGTAAGTTTAAAACTGCCTAATAAACTGCGGCCTCATTTCTTCCATAACGTGAAATTGGTGTGGTCTAAGTTTGTGGGATCCGGGTGGGGCGACCAGGTGGGAGGTGTCTTCGCTATGCCCCTTGGTTCGGCCCCCCCTCCCCAGAGTGAGGGGGATGTGGCTGGACCGGGGACCTTAGTGGAGGCCACCCCCAGGAGCAGAACCCGGGCTGGAAAGGGCGGGGGTAAGGGGAGCGTAGGCAGGGAAGTTACAGGGCAGCAGATTAGGATACTGGGTTCAGCCCAGCCATAAATTTAAGCAAAGGAATTTGGCTGGGGGTGGTGGGGTATTTAAACACAAGCGCTGGTCACGACACCCTCTTTCTCCTGGGAATGTTACAGAGGAGACCCACCCACCTACCCTCTGAGAAAGAAAAAAGTTCAGAGCGGGGTACACTTGGAAAAATCAGTCGCAGGGGCAGAGGAAATTTACAGGAGGGTGTGTTAATAGCAGAGGATAGCGATTCTACGTAAAAATAGCATTTGCCGAAGGGGAACAGGCCACAAACAGGTGACAGTCAGGACCCAGAGGGTACTGGCAGGCTAACGCAATGGCCTTGGGGGTTGAACCGGAAGAAAATAGTCAAGGGCGGAGCCTGTGGCCCGGAAGAAGTTGGGAGGTGTGATGGCACCGGAAGTGTAAGGTCACCCGGTCGGGTTGGAAGCAGATGCTTACCCGGAAGGAAAGGCATGGTGGTACCGGAAGTGAAAGGTCACCCGGTCGGGTTGGAAGCAGATGCTTACCCGGAATGAAAGGTGTGGTTGCACCGGAAGTGAAAGGTCACCCGTCGGGTTGGAAACAGACGCTTACCCGGAATGAAATGTGTGGTTGCACCGGAAGTGAAACGTCACCCGGTCGGGTTGGAAGCAGATGCTTACCCGGAATGAAAGGTGTGGTTGCACCAGAAGTGAAAGGTCACCCGGTTGGGTTGGAAGTAGATGCTTACCCGGAATGAAAGGTGTGGTTGCACCGGAAGTGAAAGGTCACCCAGTTGGGGCTGAAAGCAGAGGCTTGCCCAGAGTGGAAGTAAAGGATGGCCGGCACTAAATGTAGGGCACAGTGCTTCTGGCTATGGTACAGAGGTCACAGGCTTCCAAATAAATTGAAGTAAGGCATGTTGAAGGATTGCTTGTAAGTTTAAAACTGCCTAATAAACTGCGGCCTCAATTCTGCCATAACGTAAAATTGGTGTGGTAAAAGTTTGTGGGATCCGGGTGGGGCGACCAGGTGGGAGGTGCCTTCGCTAAGCCAGCAGCGCCAGCACCGAGGTGCCCATCCAGCCACAGCGACAGCCAGAGCACCGCTCCGAAGTGCCGCGACAAGCCCAGGGACAGCCATAGGTTAAGGAGTCTCCCAAACCCAGGAACCCTTGCACAGCCGAACCCGCTCCTCAAACAGAGCACCGCCCGACATGGGCAGAGAGAACCACAAAGACGCACGGTAGCCACCGCTGACAAGGCCAGGAGACAAGCACCCACAAGGAAGGAATGCGCTGAAACCCAGAAAAGAGAGCCAGGCCGCCCAGGAAATGCCACAGACAGAGGAGATCTGGCAAGACCCAAGACTAAATGCAGCACAGCCACCCTCGCCGGAGCGAGCACTAGGCATTCACCCAAAGAGACCACAACGATCAGAGCCGACAAACCTGCATCAGAGTAGGCCTGCACAAACCCCCGTAGCAGGACCAGGACCCCCGGCACAAATGCCAAGCCCAAGCAAAAGACAGGCACCAGACCCATGGAGCCACAGCAGAGGGCTGCATGAGGATCCACCCATGTCAGACATAACAGCACATCAAGAAAAAAGTGCCGCCATCCAGAGGGCCAAGAACCCCAGAAGCACACTCAGGATGGAGAAGGCATCGCAGCCCACCGGCCGTATGAGACCAGAGCAAAGAAGAACGCACAAGGCTGCTGCACTGCCATCAGCCAACAACGCACTCCTCACCGGCACCCCAAAGGGAAACAAGCCGATGGCAGCCACAAACACTCCCCTGAACACCACAGAGAGAGAAACCAGCCCCAGCGCTCCATTAGAGAAGGGCGCAGCAGACCGGCCAGGAGAACCAAACCAGCCCAAACCAGGCAAAAACCCGCCCCACCGCAAACAGACACCATCCCTTATGTGGGCCACAGGAGAAAAAAGACAGCATCCCTGGCCACACATAGAAAGGAGGGAGGCAACCACCTTTTGAGCCCCAACAGGAACCCAACAGCCAGGGAGACCCTAAAACTGAGCATCTGACCCCGCCGCATCGCCAGCAGGAACAAAGAGGCACGATTTAGGGCAACAAGGGCACACCCTGTGCACGACAAACTCGCACCAGTACAGCATGCACAGCAATGCGGAGGCCAAGCCATGCGCCGCATCAGGGCCATCAAAAGCCCCCACCGACCAACAGAGGGCCGCTGCCACACAGACATACATACTCACTGACCAGAGAAATGCCCAGAAAACCTCCGACCGGAGGAAACCAGCCCCGGCAATATGCCACGCCCACCCCAACCGGAGGAAGGTACCGCCGACTTCCAGCCAGGGAGAAAAACAGGCGTGTGGAAGAGAGGACGACCCAGCGGGAACAACATAGTCCCTGCACATGCCCACAAGCCGGCCAGAGGCAAGCATCGCAGACCTCCGGCCTTGCAAGATAAGGAAAAAAGGGAGGAGCCCCACGCCTACAGGCAGACACTCCCCCACCTGAACTGAACAACATCTTCCCCTGCAGCACACCTCAAGATGGAACAACCAGGAGAGAAGAACGCGGAAGCTGGACCCCACGACCGCCGTCAACACGCTGCAGGAATCCAAGCCACCAGGAATGTCGGAGCACACGGAAAGTGCGTGCCCAACCCAGAATAAACACCAACATCACAGCAGGAAGCCACACGCTGCCCAATGAGGCGAAAAGGCAGCAACTGACACTGCCAATCAAACAAACAAACAAACTCACGCTGGAGTGAGCACGCCGCACCCACCCTACCGTTTCTACAGACACAAATGAACAGGTATTGTGGAGTGGGCGGTGCCTTTTTAGGTCTCGCCTAGCGTTGCAGCGCATGCGCTGCTCGCTAGGCGAGACTTAAAGTGAGAGAGGACATTTCAGAAGGGGACTTGAAGCCCCGCCCCTCATTTCCATTGGCTGGGGTCACCGTTTATGCTAAACGGTGGGCTGCCATTGGAAATGAGGTTTTTTTGTTGCTGCCCTTTTGCCTTTTTGTCTGGCCCATCCCGACTGGCTCGTCTGCTTTGCGGCTGTCGCGAAGCAATTTCTTATCTTTATGGGGCCATCTGTTTCTAATTAGCATGGCCTTAGCGCGGCCATGCTAATTAGAAACAGATGGCCCCACCTAAAGATAAGGTTATTTCAGCGGCCCCAGGAGTGAGGGCGCGTTCTTTCCCCCTCTTCTCACCCCTCCCTCTCCTAGGGCAGCCACCCATCACTGAGCCGTTTCTGCACTGCTGGTGGGAGACGTTCTCAGTGTTTAGCTATTTTACATAACGCACCAACTACATCCATCCAGCCCCCCCAAGTCCACTCCCCCCCCACTGTTGCCGAACTACAGCTTCTCTTAGCATTGATACTCTCAGATGCCTTCATTTCTTCCCGTGTTCCGTGTGAGTAACACAAAACACATGGCGACTGCATTAACCAAAACACGTTGTCATGCCTTCACCCCCCGTGCATTATGAGTGATGTTCGTTCTGGATTGCACAGACATGAGTGGGCATCTGCAGCAGGGCCGGACTGGGAACCGAAACCGGCCCTGGCAAACTGCTCGGCTGGCCCCCCTGTGGTGAGGGGGGGTGCAGCCGAGCAGTTTGCGAGGGCCGGTTTTGGCCGATTTTGTTACAGGGGGCCGATATTGCCAACCCCCGGTAACAAAAACGGCCCCCCAGGGGCCCAAAACCGGCCCCCACCCTTGCGGCCCACAGGGGAAATGCCCGGTGCCCGCTACGGCCAGTCCGGCCCTGGTCTGCAGTGCAATCCTTTATGCGGTCCGCTGCTGCGCGTGTACAGTTCTCTGCTACAGAACATAGTGCCAATATCAGCAACACTCACCACCCCTCATGCAGCATCATACTGAATAAATAAACAGACAAGACACCGTTTTCGTGGAGAAAATTGCTGCAGGTTTATTAGCATACCAACTATGCCAACATGGTGGGTTATCTTACAGGCGATCCAAAGGCAAGCCGCCCCTCGCGGCCTACCACCTGATGGGCCAACTTGCATCGTGGCCTTAGCCATTCGGTGCTTAGCGGTTATGGTGAGGGGATAGCCCCTCCCACCTCCGGTGAACCGTCGGTCCACCCCGTTACTCACGCCCCCCCCATGAGGGGCGGAGCGTTCAAGCGACCCCCGGTTGTACAAGTTTCCAACCGCCTGTAGGACAGACGGGGCGCCGTCGCACCTCAGAGTCCACCGCAAAGACTTCCTGGGGATATTCGGACTCAGCACCCTTTGTGCTCCTGAAGAGGGTACCCCTGAGTACCTTTCCGCCTCTGGATCACCCTGTAATTCCGCCTGCAACACAAAACAATAGATTAGAAATTTCTTCCCCCCCACCCTGATTACGCCGGGTAAGCGGTAGGGAGGGAACGGCGTCAGGGGTGAGGAGAAAGAGGCTGCTGGGTGGGCTGGGAGGAACTTATACCTCTCCCCTTCCCCCACCTGGACCGAAAATGACGAGCGGGCCCCCAAAGGGGTCTCGCGACGCTGGGCTGTCCCGTGTGCCATCTTGTGGCACTAAAGGGGCCGCCCTCTTAGGAGGGTCCCCTTCGTGGATGTCGGGCAGCCCACATAGTGCCAATATCAGCAACACTCACCACCCCTCATGCAGCATCATACCGAATAAATAAACAGTCAAGACACCTTTTTCATGGAGAAAATTGCTGCAGGTTTATTAGCATACCAACTATGCCAACATGGTGGGTTATCTTACAGGCGATCCAAAGGCAAGCCGCCCCTCGCGCCTACCACCTGATGGGCCAACTTGCATCGTGGCCTTAGCCAATCGGTGCTTAGCGGTTATGGTAAGGGGATAGCCCCTCCCACCTCCGGTGAACCGTCGGTCCACCCCGTTACTCACGCCCCCCCAACGAGGGGCGGAGCGCTCAAGCGACCCCCGGTTTTACAGGTTTCGAACCGCCCGTAGGACAGACGGGGCGCCGTCGCACCTCAGGGTCCACAGCGAAGACTTCCTGGGGATATTCGGCCTCAGCACCCTTTGTGCTCCTGAAGAGGGTACCCCTGAGTACTTTTCCGCCTCTGGATCGCCCTGTAACTCCGCCACAGCCCTGGGTGTGGCGACCGTCGCAGCCAGGGCCCCCCCACCAAGGCCGGCATTCCTACTTACATCCTGCTATTTCCAGGGCCTCCCCCAGATCCAGCAAGAACAAGTCCATGTCCCATGCATGAAAGCTAGGGTGACCAGAATGTGATAAACTGCAAAACGTGACTAAGTTGCTTCTGCTAATGTGTACCATGGAGCAGACCAGTGGGTGGGAACAGGGGGGAACAATATGTACAGATAACTGCCTTTTCTTGACTAATGGCAATGACAACTGTTCTCAATACATTGTAGTCTTTTGTGCTTTAACCCATAGTTTCCCCCAGGTTATGGGACAGCAGCACACTTGCAGGTGACAGCTTCCACAAACCTGTGCTAAATGGCTATCAGGGTGGGAAATGTTTATGCGTAACAAGCAACCTGTAACATGCCCTCGGTTCCAGAGCACACATACTTGCAGGATTTGCCAGACCTCTGCACAGACTTTTTTGATTGCTAAACCCTGGCGAACACATTAGTGGTGTCAAATCTGGATTGCGGGAAAGTTAGTATTGAGCACACTGTTGCAGTCACTGCACCCTTTTTTGGCGTGCTAACTTACGCAGCCCACCGGGCCTGCCTACTGCGGATCCCATTACCCATCCTCCCACTGTACGGGGTGCACTTATAATGGACATGGAAAACGGGGAACCTATTGCCAATCTATGTAGTTTCCTGCCACTGTGTCCATCAACCCCTAGTGGGCACATGAAATTGCCAAGCATTGCGGGTCTACCGCCCTACCCTCTAATGCGCTAAGGGGAGGGAGGGGAGCCCTGCCCCCCCGATTCTTGTTTATTCCAGAAGCCCGGACCATTGACCCTGGCACAGGAGGAAAAGCTAGGTTGCTAAACCTGTCATGGGCCTGTAGGCCATCGTATAATTGTTATAACAGTTATTAATCGTGGCCGAACAACCCCCTTCTCTCTACCCGCTGGCCTCCGTTGTATGGGAATACCGTGCCAGCCAGCGATATTACCACAGGAATTAAAAGTGGTGCTTTCCTCTTGACCAGGCATATGCGAAGTATCTTCCCTAGTTCCTTGTGTACCAACGTGTGTAGTTCCATATGGGGGGGGGAGGGTTGACCAACCCTAGGCTACCCCTTGCTTTGGCAAGTACAACTTTGGATGTTCAGTGATGACCATGTGTGGTACCAAGGGAAATGTGGAACCCCTGGGGAGGGTCAACGGGCGGGGGCAGGGTGAGACTTGTGACCGATGCTGGGTCCCCTGCTGGAGACCCCACCCGAGCTGTAGCCCACCCCACACACAAATTCAAAGGTTCTACGCAAGGTGCCCTTAGTTTGTTCCGAATCCACTCTGCACACGTATTAGCACCTGGTGCTACGCCAGATTGCTAGAAAGTCGTACTGCTCACATATTAGCCCATGGTGCTCCCAACGCACCTCAGCCCAGCAGACTAAGCCCTACTTAACCCCCGTACTTGTTTATTCCCAAGCTTTGGAGGTTCAAACTGGTAATCGTATACTGCCCCCAGCAGTGGAAGATTACCTGCTCCTTCTAATTATAATTTCCCTGAATAATGGACATGCCCAGAATTCATATGATCATATGCTCTACAATTCCCTCAAATCATGTCTGGCATTCCTACTTGCCCAGATATACAAAGCGATAATGGCTCTACTCTGTCAAATGACCCAACAGACACCTCAAACCCGCAGAAACAGGATGCGGCCCGCTAACCTGCCCCAAACTCTGCGGAAACAACAAAAGAGCAGGTGCTGACAAATGAGGGAATCCCCCGTTGTAACTTGAATTTTTTTACTGCCCACTCCGATGTGCTACGTAGCGAGCTATGAGAACCGGACAGTATCTCTTCCCCTAGGAAATTACAACAACTGTTTAGGATTTGAGCCTCACTAAGCACAACATTTTTGTCCTGGACCTACCTCCAAAGAGGTGACAACCCCTCAGCCTCTGTAACTCATGCTGAGATCAGCTGGCTGCAGCCACGGCTCAAATTTATTACAATTGGTTGTGCTCTGGCCTGTCGAAAGTAAATGTTATTCCATTATTACTATTGTGCAAGATCCAAACCCATTGGCTCTCTCAAGTGTTTGTTTCCCGTCCAAGCCGCATAATCAGGAAAGCTAGCCAACTGTGATGGACATAGTCTATGCAAAACATAACAGAAGTGTGTTTGCGCACCTTCACCCCGGGGAATATCCTGGCACTGATTAACAGGTGTTTATTGCTACCCAACTCGGTGGTACTCAGTTATCGCCCTCAGGAGGGTGAAAGGCTGAGGGGACGGCACACTATCTGATGGGATGGCCTTAGTAACTGGATGCCCCTCTGCCCCCCCCTTTTCTTAAAGGGGGTAACTAGTATGTAGAAAACTATCTGCCACGACTGACGTCAGGCGGCCACTTCATTTACCCCACACATTGCTCCTACCGTTCTCCCAAACCTATTGACATCCCAACTACTGACCCTGACACTTGTGCAACTATCTGCCAGGACTGACGTCAGGTGGCCACTTCAGTTTGCCCCACACATTGCTCCTGCCGTGCTACCACTCCTAGTCACATCACAACTACTAACCCTGACACTTGTCCAAGTGTGACAATTCAGACTATTCCAGGACCCCAAAGCTAAAGAATGGCTTGGGCAGCAGGCAATAGTAATTTTAATGTGATTGAATAACTCAATGCCTGTTGTAGTGGTCATCCCTTGACTTTACACCTTGTGGATTTTACCGTAACGAGGCTGGGACTTAATGCAAGGTTCAGATCTGTAAAGGGGTATCCCTGTGCTTATATTGGCAGGAGTGAGAGTGATTAAAGTCCTTCCCCCTGCAGTATACAAAGCCAATTGTATATCACTTATACTGGTCTGTAAATAAATGAATGAAATAGTCATCATTGTACCTCACAATGTGAAACCATTTCGGCGGCAGGCGACCTAGGTTGCACTTTATACCTTTGTATTACTATGAAATTTTTGGGTCTCTCGTTTGGGTTTTTCCTCGCTACACACCTTTGTACGGACATCCACATGCGTGCTAAGCTCCTGATTTTTGACGACCCCACAAGTTGACCAACAATTTTTTCACCAATTGACCTATTTGGTGAAAACATTTTAAAGAATTCTTTATTGTTGGCTGCCCACTAGAGCCTTCTAAGCTGGGGATATGTAGGAACAGCATGAATCAATATCGGGAATTTGTATTGCTCCTAATATCCTCATTTGTGCTACTGCAGTGAACATAAATGTTCTACCTCTGTACATGTCATCTGCCTGCGATACTTATTTTCTCTTCAAGCACTGGCTAGGGTAACACACATAAAAGCATACCTTCCCTGTGTGACATTTAGACGGCACGCCGGGTCAGCGTTAGACCCCCGCCATGTTATTTTCCCTTCATTGCTCGGATGACCGACCTTGTCCTTCAAACAATTCTTTGCATGCCAAAAGGCGCAGAACCTGATACACTGGCATCAAGTGGGGCCAAAATTTCCCTTCCTGATGTGCGCAGCTAAGATCTCAAGTAACAAGGTCGCACACAAGCCAGAGTTCCGCCGTTATAACAATGGCGTATGATGACAATGAAATCAATTGAAATCCTAAATAATCTGTAAATGAATGACTAATAGTCAACATTGCACATCACAATGTAAAACCCTTACAGGGACAGGCGACCGAGGTTGATTTCAAGCCTTTACATTCCCATGATATCGGGTCATTCTCAAGTGCTTTTCTTCACTACACACCCCGTTTAAGTCAACACCTCTGCAGTACACCCAGCATGTACCAGCTGCACACCCCCGCCAGGGATCAGTTTTCTGTTCGAGCCACACCCAAACAGATGTTATAATGTGGTACAAGATAATTTCTTAGGCGTTGTAATGCTGTGTGGCACAAGCAAAGCAGCAGGTACTGCAAGCAGCTGAGTGGAAGAGCCTCAGCAGGCAGAGATGGAATGCCCTTAAAAACTGAGAGTAATTCTAGGTTCCACACGCGCTCAGTCCGGAGCCAACAGAAATCAAGGGGGAATCCTGCTCCCTGTTTCTAGATCTGGAATTGAAATGCACTATGTGTCAAACGTCCTTACCAGATCTCCCTTTCTATCTAATCCCAAGCAATAACATAACGTGTATTTGTAAAGCGCGCGTACACCCGTAGGTTTCTTGGCGCTGACTCACAGGTGTTTCTTGTTGCCCAACACGAAGGTACTCTTTTATCGCTATATACCTTGGCGCATTATCTGTGCCTAACCGTTCACATGCCCTGGTATTTGATGGTCATTTCCTACAAAGAACATCCTCACATCTTCCTTCATAGCGCGCGCCTGCCGATCTGAGAGCTGCAAGTAACGTACCGCATCACTAGTCTAGTGAATGTGATAAACTGCAAAACGGCAAAACTAATCATGGGAGGGCTGGCCCCATCCATGGACACCTCCCGGGTTGCGGCAGCAGTGGCCCCCCGCTGCCCCAATGGCTCACTAACACGTGCTGACCATACACTCACAGCCGCTAGCGTCCCCCCGTCCCTTGAGCTAACGCTGTCGCCCAGATGCGCGGGGGTTGGGGCCAACAGGACCCGCTTTAAACTGTGACATAAAACTGTTCATAGTGTCCATGAGCTTGGCAAGCTCGTCCCCAGTGGCGTAGTTACCTGGGGCCGCGGTACTGTCCATCGGGGTGGGCGGCCCCGGGGGCGGGGGAGCAGCCGGCGCTGGAACGACTTCCTTGGGGGGTCTGAACTGGTCTGCTTCTGGGTGGCGGCAGCGGATCAGCCGGGAAGTCCCTGATCGTGGGCCTGCGAACACGCTTGGGCCTAGAGGGGCCTGCCTCTGCGTCGGGCTGCTGTTCTGTAGTGAGGGAATCGCTGATGATGCCAGAGTCCTCCTGCTCATTAGCGTTCATAAAGCCTTTGACCTTGGCCATCTCGAAGAAGGTCGCCCATTGCGCGTCTTGGGAAGTGCCCGGCATGGAGTCCTCCACCTGGGACCTCTCTGGGAAAAGGGGAGGGGAGCCCTGGCTATCCATGCTGACCTCTGTCGCCACGCGGACCACCAATTATTGTGCGGTAGCGGAAGTGGACCTGGGGCGTGACGTGCCAAAAGGCTGGGTCAGTGTGTGCTCTGCGTGCGGGGATGAGGGGGGCTGGGGGGGGAAAAGGAGACGTTAGCTGTGACCTCGGCGCGAGGTTCACGTCCCTTCTGTGCGCCGCCACACATCGCGCTCCTGGTGCCCCACCTGTGGGCCCCGGTGCTATCCCCCGCACTCCCACCCACCGGCGCGAGCCTTGGTCCATACCTGCTCCTATATCCTGTTGATCCTCCCTTTTCGCCGGACCGCCTACGAGGTGGCTCCCTAATGACCCGCTCTGACCTGGAATAGAAAAGAGAGTTTTAATGCGCTCCGGGACGAGACCCTGTGTCCTGGAACCTATCGCACGCTGCCGCAGTGCCGCTGGCGACCCGTGGTCCCAGTAGCCATGCCAAGGTGGCGTCGCCTGTCGTGCCCAGACCACCTGTACCTGAATGATCCTTGTCTGGGCGGGGCCGGTAAGCGGGTGGTGGCGAACTGCTGGGCCCCAACTGAAAGGCTAGGACACAAAGCAAGAATGCATTAGTGCAACATTCCCGCCCGGGTGCTGCATACATGTCCCAACCCTTGATACACGCTATGAAGGGGCAGGCCCGCAACACAGGCGACCAGGACGCTGCATGTGCATCCACCGCAAAGAAACCCAAAGTTGTATTGTTGTTTTTTGCAGATTTATATAGCGCGAACTCGACCCGAATGTATTGGAGCGCATTACATGAGCTCAAGTAAGGATAAATTCATTATTTGGTAGGCGTGGGGAGATTAAGTGCTTGCCCAGAATCAAGGATGGAGCGAGGGACCAGCCATCCTCAGAAGATGTTGCCCCCCCGCCTGCCGCTCCGCCCCCCAAGCCGTCGTAATCCTCTTTGCCGATAAGCGGGACACGGGCCTAGCACCCCGTGATGCATGCCTAGCTAATGTGTCATTAAATGTGCAACTGAATCCGCGCTTACCCGAGTAAAGGGCAGGGGCAGCACAGAGGCCCAGGAGCCTTGGATGCCCGCAAGGCCGCATCGGCGGCAGGGAGTGACCGGCAATGCTCCGCAGTCGAGCCTGCTACGCCGCCTGCTGCCCCTTACGGCATCACCTCCAGCCCCTGCGGGTGCCGCTGCCGGGAGGGACCGTGCATCGCCGGAATGCGGGAGGAGCGGGAAATCCATCCTGCCTAACCAGGCCCCTGCTGATAAGGCGCGGACTGGTGGACGCGCAGGGGGTGGCGTGGGGTAGTCGACCTCGGGCCTAGGCCCCACATCGCTGCGCCGGGCCCGGAACCTCCCCCAAGAATTTGGGCCCGCTATGCCCGCAACTCCCGTCCCGGGCGCCCGCCTCACGGTGATGACCCGTTGTCCACCACGAGGCCCTATCCTACCCATGCGCATTCCTACTGACTTCATAATTCAACTTCTTCACATTGCATTGACCAATAATTACTTTCTGTATAAAGACACATACTATCTCCAGATCAAAGGAGTTTCCATGGGCGCTTGTTTCGCCCCCAATTTTGCTGTCCTTTACGTCCATCATTTAGAATCGACACTTATTCTGTCTATCCAAAACCCCTTTCTGAATAACATTACACTATGGCGTCGCTACATAGACGACATTCTTCTCCTGTGGCAAGGACAACAAGAAGACCTATCCTCCTTTGTCACATGGCTTAATAACAACCAACCTCACCTCACCTTTACCTCAGACATCATAAAAAATGACTTACCCTTTCTAGACCTCACATTACACGTAGAGGACGGGACCATTGGCACGACCTTGTACCGCAAACCTACAGAGCGAAACACCCTGCTACTGTATTCTAGTTATCACCCGCGCGGCCTACGAGATGGCCTACCATATGGGCAATTCCTCCATATCCGGCGGAATTGTAAATGGCGAAAGGATTATTTTCGTGAGGCAGCCATCCTCTCCGAAAAATTGACTAACAGAGGCTATCCAAAACATCTGGTCAAAAAGGCTCTCAAGCGTGCTTGGTACAGTCACAGAGAGATAATCCTGGCACCTTCGATCAAACGCCAAAACACGCGCATTCCTTTTGTCTCAACTTACAGCCCTTCTAGTAACAAGGTTGGGAAGATAATCAAAAGAAACTGGAAATTGCTACGCACCTTTTCACACTTCAAGGAACCCCCCCAACTTTCCTATAAAAGAGGAGATAACCTCTCGGATAAATTGGTCCATGCCATTACATGGCCATCTAAAGAAAAGAATGATCAATCTGTGACAGCCTTGTGGGGTCTTCCATCTATCATAGGCCACTTCAAATGCCAGAATTGTAATGTTTGCGACCTTACCAGTAACACCAAGGTATTTGTCACCACGGAACGTACCTACCAACTCAAACAATTCTCCAACTGTCGCACTAATAATGTCATCTATGTGATCCGTTGCCCGTGTAATTTACTTTACATAGGCCAGACCACCCAGATGGTGAAGCAACTCATTTCCCAACACAAGAGTCGCATCAGATGCAATGTTACTACTGCACCACTGGTAACACATTATAAAGAAAACAATCACTCTGAAACTGATATGACATGGCAGGTCATAGACCGTCCACTACTACCCATCCGTGGCGGTAACCTCCAACTCCTACTTAATAAATGTGAGTGTAGATGGATCACATGCTGCAACTCTGTTGCCCAGGGTCTGAATTCGCTCGATGAGTGGAACACAGTGATCACTACTACATAGAACCCTCATTCAGCCTTGCGATGCTACCAGACACCCTGTGTTTTCTTGATTCAAGTATCAATTATCGTACGTGCATTCCTTAGGCATGCTGTTGTTTTACCTTTTTTTAATACATAATAGATGTTTCTTAAATTTTCATTATGTACTTACCTCTTACTGTATATACCAATTTGCCGAAGTAACAATGTAATACATGTCACAATTGCTGGTCTCATTTCATGAGTCCATAGTTCACATGATACACTGTTCCCCTTGCCCCGTTTATTTAATTGGATTGTACACCGACCAATTACTATGTTTTTGAACTTTCCGCCATAAATATCAAGTTTATTATTTGATTCCCTATATTGAATATTTGGTTGTACGTTCATTCTTGCACCAACCATGCGCTATTTTATCCTGCATAATCCATGAGTTCGAGGCTAACCATTGTTCCCCTTGCCTAATTATTCGAACGGATTTGTTAGCCTATGTACATCACCGCCTGTATGTAATGTCCTGTAATTCGT
Source organism: Calotriton arnoldi (assembly GCA_963921515.1). Classification (NCBI taxonomy): domain Eukaryota; kingdom Metazoa; phylum Chordata; class Amphibia; order Caudata; family Salamandridae; genus Calotriton; species Calotriton arnoldi. Next base: position 1,088,026 of record CAWUFW010005494.1, read on the forward strand.
TTCCTTGCAACTGAGAATTAATACTCAAGATTTTTGTTCCAACCTTCACCATTACTCGGTGTCTATTCACATACGGCCATCTTTCTTCTGCCGTCTCTACTCTCTCTCGTCCCCCCGGGGCATTTGGCACTTGCCCTTACGCTCCAGTTCTAATCACTAGTGCTCCCGCGTGACCCAATCCAAGCCCTCTCACGTGACTCTGCCGACTTCTACATATCCTGGATATGCCGAGCAGCACGCTTGAGACGCTTCACTTGTCCCCCCCGTTCTCCCCGGACTAATCCCGGCTCTGTGAACCACTACTCAGCTGGTCACGAATTAACGCCGGATTCATCGCTCCGTTCACTTGCAGCTAGTAGAATTCACTTCTCAGGTAAGAATACGGTGCACCTTAGTCATTACGTACTCGTGATAGACTAATTGTCTATCCTCGGGTTGTAACCCCGCCCGTTTCTTTTCCCTCCCTTATACAGCGCAGCCCTGATTTCCACATGTTCCTTCACTTGACGTTGGACCTTCCTCACACGGTAAGATCACGGCGCCCCCGCACACTGGTCTTCGTATTTCATGGCCATTGTTCCCTGTTAGTTATTCCTACACTTGTCCCCTTCTTTCCTTTTCCATAGACCGCATCCGAGCTAATTAACGCTGCCTCCCCCTAAGTGACGCTTCATTGCGCTCCAGACGAGCGAATTTACCCTCTGGATTCTCCTTCCCCTTCTCTCTTCCCTCTAAGTGCTTCCAGGTAATTCCTTACCATCCAACCAGCGCTCTCCTCTCCTTTGTTTGATTCTCCTTTTTCTGGGCTTCATTCCAATTGATTATCCCTCCCTTCCTTCCTGATTCTATAGAGCACTTTTTGAATCGTGTAACCATCGTCCTGACGATGACCTCGATCTAAAGAGGTCGAAACGCCGTCGACTCTACAACGCCATTTGCGGCAACCAAAGGGTCATTTACAAATAATGAAATTATGTTTGTGATTGTAAATACTTTCGTTTGACCCCCACTGTTTTTCGCCGCCTCACGTTGTCTTTTTATCACATGTGTCACTGCGCCGTTTACTCACTACAACACTTCCAGTGCACATTTGGTTGTTATGGTTACTGCAATTTAGTTGTGTTTTGTGCTCCTATATGCAAATAACAACCCTTGCACCTTGACTTGGTCTCCCTCGCCCCTTTCCTGTGCTATGTGATTGATACACGGTTTTGAACAGTCCCTCTGCATGACCTACCAGTTGAGACGTTGTTCTATTGCTACTATCCTACCGTGCGGCACAAGCTGGGGCAAGCTATGCCCAACCATGGCTCCAACTTACTGTGGCACTGGCTGGGGCGCCACGCTGCATGCGCTGCCCCCAGCCGCCGGATGCACCGGCCTCGAAGGCACCAAGGCAATGGTGCTCGCCCCTTAATTATCCCCGACACAGCTGGGGCCTGGACACCCACCCCTGCTGCTGCGGCCTGCAGTATTCGGCAGAACCACGTGGGCCCAGGCCCCGCTCGCCCCTTACTTATCCCCGTCGCAGCTGGGGCCTGGACACCCACCCTTGCTGCTGAGGCCTACAGGACTTGGCCGACCCACGTGTGCCCGGGCCCCGCTGGCCCTGACCCCCCCCCGGCCTTGGAGGGGGCACAAGACCACAGTGCTCCCACCCAGGACCCACCCGGAGGGGCGGGGTGCTGTGAAGCAGCTGGCGCCCAACGCCGACCCCCAGAAACAGCGACTCCCCAGAACCAACGCGGGGCCAGGGGCAGCCCTTAAGGAACGGAAGAAACCCCAAGGGACTGCCCACGCCTTTCCACCCCCCCCCCAACGGCGGCTCGCGGCGTGGCCGGGCCGCCCTCGGTGCAACCCCGCTGGGGCGACGCGACCGGGCTGAGGGGGGGGGGGTGGCGGGCAAAGGTGCGTGACCCTTGGTCTTACCAAGCAACCGGGCCTGCACCAATCCAGTTGCTACCGCCTCCCGGTTGTACCCTGCACGCAGTGGGGAAAAGGCCGCAACACTTGATAGCGGCAACCCTCCCACACGGACGAACGGAGGGGCGCGGGTGCTGGAGAGACAGCTGCCGCCCCCAGCACCGCACCCCGCCCCCACACCAACGCAAGGCCTCGGAATGGGCCGGAGGATACCCCGTTAACAACCCAAGGGAGCTGACCAGACCAGCCCCCCCCCTAAGGCGGCTCGCCTGACCGGGCCACCCTGCCCCGGGTGACACCCCATTGGGGAGACCGGGCGATAGAGGGGGGGGGGATGGATAAATGCACTCACCGGGCAACTGATGCTGGCAGCTCCCGTGGGGGACACGTCCGAACGGCGTCAGGGGTGAGGAGAAAGAGGCCACTAGGTGGGCGGGGGAGGAACTTATACCTCTCCCCTTCCCCCACCTGGGCCGGAAATGACGAGCGGGCCCCCAAAGGGGTCTCGCGACCTGGCCCGGCTCCAGGATTTGGGATCTGGGTGGGCCATGAAGAAGAATGGGTGGGCCATAAAGATAAATGGGGTTGTCCAGAGACTCCCAGGTGTCTGAGAGCTGGGTCTGTGCATGTTGGGTGGTCTTCTACGGATGTGAGCTCCATACCATACATATTGCCGGGTTCTGACTAATAGTTTTAACTGTGTATTTCTAGATGTTTAAACCCATAGGTTTGATCTCTTCTGCTCTCCGCATCTCACCCTCTTTTCTCTCCATGTCACCCTCCTTTCTCTCCAGTTTACCTTGCTGTCCTGCTCACTTCACCCTCTACGTCCTCTCACCCTAATCTTTTCTCTCTTTACTTCATCCTACTCTCTCTCCACCTTAGCCACCTGTTTCCGTACTTCCCTTCACATTCTCCACTTCCCTTTTATATTTCTCTCACCTCACCCTCCCTCTCTTTCCACCTTATCCTACTTTCTTTCTCCTGACCACGCAAACCTTTCAATGTGCATGAACTTACTCTCACTACACTTCACCCTTCTATTTCCACCTCACTCTTCTCTCTCCATCTCACTCTTCTTTCTTCACCTCATTCTTCTCTCTAGCTCACTCTTTTCTCTCTTCCTCGCCCTCCTCGCACTTTTTTCTGTCTTTCCAACTTGCCCTCCTTCTCTCCCCATCACTGTCCTCCTTTTGTTCTCACTATCCTCCTTCTTGCCTCAGTCTTCTCCTTATTATCCTCCCATCAATCTCATTTGCTTCTCTCCACCTCTCTCTAGGACCGGAAGAGCAGCAGCACTATAATCAGGTCCTCTGGAATTATGCCACAGGAAGTACCAAATTATACAGCAGTGTTGACTAATTTTTACAGTGCAATGCAGGGTAGTATTATTTCATTATTTTGTCATTTTTTGCACATGTTAACACTGTGTGGGAAAATGTTTCACCTCATCAGTGACCAATAAACCTAGTGAAGGGCCTTCCACTGTGCAGCAAAATATTACTGCATTTTTAGTAACATTTTATCCTTTTCAGATGGTTTTTGTTAAAATCTTCAACTTATACTACAGATGATGGATTATATAGCTATTGTATTAAATCCATAATTATGCGTAAAACGCTGCAGCATCGCATAAATCCTGTGGCCCTGGTTATAATCTGTTTCTGTCTATTTATGTGGCAAAATGAGAGCATATGTTGGGGGAGAATAAATGCACAGTCACGGGTACCCCAAAGTGAGGTGTGGGTTCATTAAGTTCCTTCTATTTATTTTAGAGAGTTCCGCCTTCTGCAAGTACCTCAGGAGAATGAGGGTAGGGAAAACAGTGACAGCACACATTGCCAGTGATTTTCTTCCCATAATAGGCACTTGCACTGCTCCTTCCCATTCTGCTTCTGTGTTGTATTAGTGAAGCTTGGCAAGTCTTTTCACTCAAGAGTCAAAACTTTGCCATTGTTAGAATTATGTTGCTTAATATAGTGCCATAAGCATGGCCACTGGAAATATGTGATTCCGAGGCTATAGAATATTCCACATAATTATGAATTTGCCACATTTGTCACATAATCAATCATCTGCTGCATAATTTGCAAATTTTAAGAGAATAAAATGTTTCTGTCTCAAACAGATCAAAAGTAACTAAAAACACAGAGACATGTTGCTTCCCAGTGGAGACCCTTCGCAAAGGCTGACTGGTCACCTTTCAGTTGCCTATTGCTGCATTTTAGTGTAACTGGTACTAACGAGGTGTAAGCTTTGGCAAGACAGTGTCAACGTATAAAAATAATGAAGTAATAATATCATAAAACTTGCCCCATTACACTCTGTAATTACACTATAAGGCTTTGATAGCTAGTCTGCAAGCACATATGTGTGTTTCACCCAGTGCTTTAAATGGAAAATTAGAAGTGCCGGTACTCACTAATTAGACTGGGTGGGTAGTTAGGGGCGTGTCTAGGGGCATGTCTAGGGGCGTGGCTGTGAGCCAGGAATTTAACAATAGCCACATAAGTAAGCTTTAATGCAAATGAGCTGATTGTCATGTAAAGCGCTTAAATGCCTATGGGCCAAATTCGCGCAAAATCAAACTGCCTCCTTACATAAGAGACATGGCAAGCATCAGCTTCTATGTCATACGTGCAGAGCCTAATTTTTGGCAGTTTGATATTGCAGGAATTTGGGCCATGGGCATTTAAGCGATTTACATGACAGTCAGAACATTTGCATTAAAGCTTACTTTTTTAAGACCCCTGGTTAAAGGAGTTGTCCTGAATCACAGGATGATGAGCCGACGACGGGATTCAACCCTGGTTCTTCAGTTCCACTCTCGGCACCTCGGACCATATCCTCATTCTTGTTGCGATGCCAATGAGAACCAGAGGCGCAACTAGAGTCAAATTTGCAGATTGGAGATGCAGGGGGATCTAAGAAGGGGTGAGAAACAACAAAGCCTCGTTAAAAAGCAATTGGTCTTTTAAAGACCTGTGAAGTACTCGGGTGCGGCTGTGTGTGTGCCCGGGAAGCTGTCTCAGCCGGGCTGACACACACGATGGGGGAGGAGGGGTCTCTGAAGCCCTTTGATCCCAATGGGCGTTGCGCGCCTGATGAGAACCTAACACTGCAGGAGCAACCCAGCGTAGAAATACACAGGCTGTTGCCAGCCAGAGCAGCACATAAACACGCACCATCTGAAAGGGTAATTTTCCGTTTTTGCGTTGCACGTACCCGTACTTCAGGGCCTGAGCACTGCTGCTTCATGGAGTACCGGTACTCTCCTTGCCCGGAAATAAGTTCCGGTACTCAGGGGGAGAAAACTGAGAAGTGCCGGTACTCAGTACCGGTGAGTACCGGCCCATTTAAAGCACTGGTTTCACCAAGAATATGAACAAAACATGTTTTCTGCTTGTTAATGGGCCTTGGGTGGGCCACGGGGCTATCTTGGGAGGGCCTGGCCCACCTGGCCCACCCTCTAGAACCGGGCCTGCTCGCGACGCTTGGCTGTCCCGTGTGCCATCTTGTGGCACTAAAGGGGCCGCCCTCTTAGGAGGGTCCCCTTCGTGGACGTCGGGCAGCCCACAGATGTTCACTGTAAAGGATTGATTTTCCTATTCTGAAAAAAAAACACGAACAGCGAACAGGACAGGGAAAGCGGACTTCAAAAATATTCACGATGCCGAGGGGTTCCTTCCTCACAGCGAGGGTCAACGTGAACTACAATCTGTCGCCTGGGGGTGGGGGGAGGGCGGCCAAGGCGCCCGGGTCTCTCCCTGGTGGTCACAGACTGAATATGGATTCCGAGGCAGGCTGAAGGGAGCCTCCCTGCTGACAGAGCAGCCCCGCGGTGCCCCCCTGGCCTATGAAGAAAGAGTTCAAAGGTCACTCGCAACCTGTGCTTTTGTTCTGCTAATCTGGGCTCTGGAACGTATTTGATAGCAGTTTAAACATGATTGACACCAGCTTTTTTTGAACAGGCTGCATTGACCTAAGGATCAGCGTTTTTAAAAGGTTGATTAATGGAAGCAGTTAACAGGAGATGTTGTTTACTTCAACAGTGCAGAGATGCAGGGCGCTTGCAGAAACCGATGTAAAACAAAGACATGCTGACACACAAACTCTTCGGCCCCTCGCGCGCACTCTCATACTGAAACTCGCATCTCTTTATGACCCCACACTCAAATACATGCACAACATAAACCATGGCACACACATGGGAGGGCTCAAACACTTTCACTCACACACAGACTCGGTCTCATTCAACTGGAGCAAGCACACACACAATTTTCTCATATGCATATCAACTCACAGGGCACCCACAACTCTTGAGCAGGGTACAGATTCTACTTTTGAACTTTCCTCCAGAATTTAAACAGAATTGCAATAAAGGATTCTACAATAAGAAGTTGAACAAGAAGTTTTAAGATACGTGGTCTTAATTATGAGAAATGTGTTTGAGGTAAACAAAGGAAACTGCTCGTTCACGACTTTGACACCTTTACACTCAGTGGGGCGCCATCCAGGACTGGCGCAAGAGCGCACGGAACTCAACTGAAGGCTTCAAGCCCCTCTTTAATTAGGCCCTAAACGTATAAATACATCAATCCAGAAGTAATTTCTATGGCCCGTGCGACTGACACGTGACGTCGCCTGACTATGAAGAATGACGCAATGCTAACAGGGTCGTACTGGGAACCCAAAGCAGCCCTGGCCTTTTTGTAGGACCAGCCACCGCCCATCAACCCACTTCCCCGGGGGATCGGCTGTGCGTGGGTTTGCAAGTGTGAAGCACTGCTGCTTTTGTTACTAGGGGCCGATATTGCAGCAACGCTGCAAAACCGCCCCCCTAGCAACAAAACACCGCTCCCCCCCACTTCTGCAAAACCGGCCTCCACCTGGGAAAACGCATGATACCCGCTACAACCAGTCCGGGTCTGAGTACTAAATTTAAATACTCGGCATAAAAGTATGTAGTAATTGCGCAGGAAACGGTGGTTGTCTTGAGTGTATTTATTATCAGCTACATGGATAAGGAGCCAGCTAAACAGCATCCAGCTCCAACAGACACCAACTCAAGAGTGCATCACTAACATTCTATAATTGCTAAGCAATAGAAACATTCTACAGGAACACTGGTAATAAGATGACCAGTCAATACACATAATATAAATGACAAGATAAGATGTTAGGTTGATATAACCATCACAGATTATTACATTACCTTTCTTCCTTAAAACAAAACAAAAAAAAACACAGAATGTAATTATAACAAACACTGTGCCTACAGGATACAGCACATAGGGTTGATTAAACTCTATACCTTGAAGGTTTGATAACAACACGGGAACTCCTCCTGATACCCCCATGAATAGACTCATCACAAACAGGAGAATCACTTCCTTCGATGGAGGATCGATCACAGACAGAACTTTTAACTTTAGCAACTTTGCTTAAGTTCCACCAAAATCCCCCGTCAACCTGAACCGCATTTCCCACCAACTTAATTACTCTTACAGGTGGACCAAATTTGCTTTCACCTTTATTGACATGGTTGGTTTTCCTTATTTTGACAGTGTCGCCAACTTTAAGAATTGACATCTTAGAACCTTTCTTTGAGTCAAAATACGTTCTTTGTTTAGACTGGGCAGAAGAAACATTCCGCTTCACCGCACTCATCAAATTGGAAACATCCGACTCAGTATTTACCCATTTAGACATCCACCCAGGGCGAAATGAAGTATTAGCCTTCCTTCCCCTCATCAATTCAAAAGGAGTTACCTTCGTGGACGAATGGGGAGTGGTTCTGTAAAACCATATCATGCTGTTCAAAGCCTTCACAACGTCATGGTTGCTGGATTTAGCCATTTTTACACAATCTCCAACAACACGAATCATCCTTTCCACAAGTCCGTTCCCTTGAGGATGATAAAGTGAACTTTTGACATGTTTGACACCAGAGGAAGATAGAAATGATTCAAAATCCTTACTAACAAACTGTTTACCATTGTCCGAAACAAGTGTTTCTGGAAATCCCTCTCTTGTCCAGACATCATTCAAGAAATCCACAACACTTTTGGTATCAGCATCCTTGACAAGCTTGTATTCAGGCCATTTCGAGGCGTAATCTACTAGGACCAAAATAAACCTGGTACCACCAGAAAGCATATTATATGGTCCCATGACATCCACACCGAGCTTAACCCAGGGACGATCAGGACACTCAACAGGCATGAGAGGAGGAACAGAAGTTTTAAGACACTTGTCTGATGTTTTGCAAATATAACAATTCACAACAAACTCGTCAATTTCGGAATCCATTCCAGGCCACCAAAACGACTCACGTATACGACGTTTGGTAAATGAAGACCCTAAATGTCCCTCATGGGCTCTCTGAATACTTTTACTTCTAAACACATGTGGAGGAATAAATTTATCATTCCGTAACAAAATACCATCTTCTATGGAAATTTCATTTTCGATTTTGGAAAAAGGTTGTAGTGAAGGAGAAAGAACTCTCTCCTTCGGCCAACCACCCCTGACCAGGTTACAAACTTCCTGTAGGACACTATCATCACAAAATGCTGACCTCCATTCATCCTCAGAGCAAAATTTAAGTTCAGGAATATCCACACCAGCAACCAAACAATCTTCACAATCCTCTTCGATGAGATCAGAGAAGGAAACTTCATCATCATGAAAGTCACTGTCAGGATAACTAGAGAGGAAATCCGCCCTCACATTCTTCCCACCAGCAATGTGTTTCACATCAAATTGGTACTGGAGCAATTTAGTAACCATCCTCATAATTCTAGGAGTGCAACACTTGCTCAAACTCCCACCTAATATATTAACAAGGGGCTTGTGATCTGTCTGAAGTAGAAAACGTTTACCCCAAATATATGGGCGGAACTTTTCAATGGCCCATGTGCAGGCTAAGAGTTCCTTTTCAATGACTGAATATTGTAACTCAGCAGCTCTTAGAACCCTAGAAGCAAAACCTATGGTCTTTTCAAGACCATCCTCCACTTGCGTCAAGGTTGCACCAACACCTACTTGACTAGCATCGACAGTCAAACAACACGGTAAACTGGGGTCAAAAGGTTTGAGAATTGTGCTCTTCCCAAGAAGATTTTTAACTTCGCTGAAAGCAGACACGCACTCATCACTCCAATCAAACCTGATCCCTTTTTTGAGCAGGTTACTTATGGGACGAACAATAGTAGCATAATGAGGAATAAACCTCGAATAATATTCACAAAGCCCCAGTAGAGATTTGACTCCAGTCTTGTCAGTGGGTGAAGAAGCATTGGTAATTGCCTCGAGGAGACCAGGTCTGGGCTTAACACCCTCATGAGAAAGCACATGTCCTAGGTATTCAACTTCAGTACAGAAGAATTTACATTTTCTAACTTAAGCACTACACCATGTTGTTGAAACAAACTAAGCACTTTATGCAAAATGTTGTCATGCGAAGCAATATCTTTCCCAAAGATGAGTATGTCGTCTTGGAAGACTAAAACACCCTCGACCCCCTTGAGAATGTTGTTCATCACCCTCTGGAATACCGACGCAGCCGATGCCAAACCAAAAGGCATACGTCGGTTTTGGAAAGTGCCTAAATGAGACACAAACGCAGTAAGATAACGGGAGTCCGGATGTAGCTCAACCTGGTGGTAGGCACAGGCAAGGTCGAGCTTGGTAAAAAACTTAGCTCCTTTAGTAGAAGCAAATAGGTCATTTATTTTAGGAAGAGGATGTGAATCAACCCAGATCTCCTTGTTGAGAGACCTTAAATCAACACAGATCCTGAGTTGACCACACCTCTTCCTGGCGACCACAAGGGGAGAAAGCCAAAGGGATGACTCAGCAGGCTCAATAACACCTTTCTCACACAATAGCAACAATTCCTTTTCTAGGTCATCCCTCACACTGTAAGGTACCCCTCTAAGTTTATGTTTCACAGGAATACTCCCTTCTTTGACTACTATTCTGTGCTTAAAACCACAAATCGTTCCTAATTCGTTACTGAAAACAGAAGGAAATTTATCCTTGAGTATTTGAACTTCATCTGGACAGCCAACGACAAGAACTTGCTCTTTGGTACCAGGCTTAAGGATCATACCAAATAGCCCCTGATGGAACCATCCTAGAATGTTAAGTCCTTTAACTGCAACATAAATCTTCCCTTTTATTTTCCTCCCTTTGAAGCACATCTCCTCTTCAAAGAAACCCAGCAGGTCAATTTTTCACCCCTCATACGATACAGGAGATCGATCTGGAGGAAGTAGCGGTTGACTACCATTCCAAGTCTCATCAAAGAGTCTTTGTGTGATCATTGTTATCTTTGCACCAGAATCAACTAAGAGTTTGATACACTTATTTCCCACATTAATATCAACTATGGGATCAACACAGGATCTGGGATCTCCTTCAACAACCTCATGGGAACCTGAGGAATCCACAACATTAATATCGGTGACCACTGAAACCACCTCAGAATCAGAGTCAGAGTCAATTAGGCATACCACAGGTTTCTTTAGACCCTTTTGACTTTTCAACTTTAGGCAGACTTTTGCAAAATGTCCTGTCTTTTTACAATAATTGCATGTGACATTACTTGCAGGACAACGCGATCCTTTAGTATGAGGCGGGTTTCCACACCTCAAGCATACATTGGATCCTACACTAAATGATGTACTTGACTTAGTTGGCTTACTTAGATAGTTACTATTACCTTTGAATGACTTCTTGATAGATTTCACAGAAGAATTTAGGTTAATAGCATTGACAGATTCCGTAACCTTTTCATCTAATTCTTTTAGTGAAACCATAGAAATTTCTATGCTTTTAGCTAGTTTAATCGTATCATCAAGAGACGGATCACCCAAAGTAAGAAGTTTCTGCCTAATGCTTTTATCTTTACACTGACACACAAATTGGTCCCTGATGAGTTGGTCCGTGAAATTCTCAAACTTGCAATCAGCTGCTAACCTACGCAAAACAGAAATGTAAGAGTCCACATCTTTGCTATCAGATTGTTTTCTCTTAAAAAATGTATGCCTAAGAACCATGAGATTTGGTTGTTTGTCAAAACGGAGTTTGAGTTTTTGTACTGCTTCACTATATTCGTCGTTTTGCACACCTTCTTCTTGTTGTAAGTTGGGTAAGTGTTTAAACACAGATCTTCCTTCAAATCCAAGGGAATGTAATAGTAAACATTTTTTCCTGTCGGCGCAAAATCTGGCTGCACCTATGGCACCCAGATACGTCTCAAATGCATCATGCCAAACCTCCCATGTGATGGGTGGTTCTCCAGGAGTGTCAAAAAACGCAGGAGGAGGATTGACAGACTGAAGGGTGCTCATTTCAAAATAACCAAAAGGAAAATCACAAGAAGAACTGACTATATAAAAATAAATAAAATAAGAAAAGAGCAAGAAAACTCCAAAGGAAGGTGTGTATAACACTGCGTGAAATACACAAACACCAGAAATAAGGGTGTGTGTGTCACCGTAGAGTGCACACTATGACAAGTGGTGTGTGAATCACCGCATGAAACACACAGGACAAGTAGCAGGAACGATTATTAAGGGATAATTGGTGTGTGTATCACCGAGAGATGTACACCATGTGCAGGATGTAACTTCGTTGTATGTCAGTAGCAGCGCACAAGAGGTTAAGGCGGTGTGTATATACCCCTCTTTATCGATGTTAAAAATGTAACAGTGTTTAAGTGGTGTGTAAATCACCGCGTGAAATACACAGGAAGAAGCAGTAGGTGTGTGTATCACCGCTCGTAATACACATTAAGATTGTAATAGTGCTGAAGTGGTGTGTGTATCACACGAAGAATTGCGAGTAAAAATAGAAAAAAATAACTCCAAGATGGCCTCCAAAACGTCGATGAAGCGTGATGACGCTTTAGTGAGATGAGAGGCAATGAGGACAAAAGCCTGATCCAAGATGGCCCCCAGACGTAAATTAGCGTGATGACACCAAGCGTGGTATGCGCGATGAGACGTCTGTTTCATTCAAGGCAGTTGGCATGGAGATGAAGAGCAGAGGTTCGCAAGCAGGCGCTGGGTGTCAGAGACAGCAGGATGGTGAGCGCGAGTTGTGACGATACAATGCGTGAGGTAGGCAAGGCTCAGAGAACATCAGTGAGCGCGAGCAGTAATTTAACTTGAAAAAAAATAACGACCGTGTACAAATAGCGGGGCTCACAGGGCAGTAGATCAAGAAGTAATTAAATAATGGGGCGCAGACAGAGCATTTTGCGAGTGGAGTGAAAGTAGAGGTTAGGTAGTCAAACAAGGAGGAAAACGGTGGGCAGGATGTTGTAATAAAAACGTCCTACCATGTCAGATGAGGCAGCAGTAAGGGTCCAACAACTTCCATACTCGCATCTGGTGAGGAAAAGGCAAACGCTGTGTAAACAGATGGTTGTAAGTCCGACTTCAAAATGGAGTTGAGAAAAACAAAATCTCAAAGATGAGATGACTTGATAGTAGACAGCTCTTCAGCAAAAATGATTAGCACGCGTGGGTTGTCCATGTAGCCAGGATCGTCGCCAATCAAATGTAGTAATTGCGCAGGAAACGGTGGTTGTCTTGAGTGTATTTATTATCAGCTACATGGATAAGGAGCCAGCTAAACAGCATCCAGCTCCAACAGACACCAACTCAAGAGTGCATCACTAACATTCTATAATTGCTAAGCAATAGAAACATTCTACAGGAACACTGGTAATAAGATGACCAGTCAATACACATAATATAAATGACAAGATAAGATGTTAGGTTGATATAACCATCACAGATTATTACAAAGTACTTTGTCAGTACGGACAATAAACACGCCTCTGTGCATGACTACTAGCATTATCAGCGCACATTTGGATTTTAGCCTGAGTCAGCCAACGTGGCTAATTATTGGCCCAGCTTTTTGCTTGGGGCTGCGGTTTGCTGGGACACCCCGTGATTGATGCTGCTGTGCTGGCGCTAAGGATGCTCTGTCTTTCTTTCTCCCTATCACTCAAGCCGCACCTGACTGTGGATTTCTGTAAGAGTGCTTTTTCCTCTCAACGCCATATGCGGGTAAAATAGTTTAGCACCAGGCCTTCTTTGTTCAGCCATAGGCCAAGTGGGGGTTACATGCGTGTTCCCCAAGCAAAGACACAAGACCAGCACAATGTATCATGTTACCAAGCCTCGAGGAGTGCGGGTGGGTGGAAAGAGGGCTGGGGGTTTGTGTGTCTGCTGCTTTTCCAGAAAGGCCAAACAAAAAAATAGCTCTTTGCTCCACTAGTTTTAATAGATGCGGTTTGAAACGGGAATCTGCTTAATTGAATAAAACATGTCTTAAGTTTCGACCCTTTTTACAATGCACTCTTAGTACTATTTAGGAACAGACTTTATAGCGCACAAGCCCGTTGATGCTGGACATTTCGCCTATCCTGTGTCTGCCTGTTTGGTTGCTGCCCACAGCTCGCCCACAGCCCACAATCAGCAGAGGAGGAGGAGGAGGAGGAGGAGGAGGGGGACAAGGACTACGAGTCCCAGCCTTCCCTAGTGGCCACCGGCACACCTGCAATCGCTTTCGCGCCCGGAGGCGCTTTAAATCTCGGCGCGGGCTCCCGCAGCGGGGGACGCGCGCGGGCATGTCCGGGCCGCGCCCGTCATCAACTGGAAGAGGCTGGGCCACCCCCCGTACATCGCCAGTCCGTGCAAACACAGGGACTCTGTCTGCAAGCCACAAGGTACTGTTCAATCACTGCGTCAGTCTGCTAATTTACCATTGTGTTACTAAGGGCAGGGTGTAATTGTACTGTGTCTCTCTATTAGGGTTTCACTGTCTGTTAGCTGGTCTACTGGGACTCCCCTTCTTCCACTTGTGCCTTTAAATTTATTCTCGTGACACTGCTCCCTCTTGCACAATGAGTAAACCTAGAGGAGTCGCGGGAACCCTGGACGCCTTTATCATCAGGGCTGAATCATTGCTCACCCACGAGATTGAACTTACAGAGAAACGACTGTCCCTAGATCTTCCATCCTCTCAGAGGCGCTCCTCCCTGGGCCCCTTTCCAGGCATTAATACCCCGGGGGGGCACCTATTATCTGTTCGTCATCTATCGCGGATCATGAGCGCCAGCCCTCTCCCGTAACAGATTCGGAGGTACCCTCTGCACCTTATGTTACCCCAAATGGCCCCAGCTTAGCTACAAGGTCACGGACTCATTAGTGCCAATATCGGCAACACTCATCACCCCCTCATGCAGCATCATACCCCCCATAAATAAACAGACAAGACACTGTTTTCGTGGAGAAAATTGCTGCAGGTTTATTAGCATACCAACTATGGCAACGTGGTGGGTTATCTTACAGGCGATCCAAAGGCAAGCCGCCCCTCGCGGCCTACCACCTGATGGGCCAACTTGCATCTTGGCCTTAGCCAATCGGTGCTTAGCGGTTATGGTGAGGGGATAGCCCCTCCCACTTCCGATGAACCGTCGGTCCACCCCATTACTCACGCCCCCCCCCCCCTACGAGGGGCGGAGCGTTCAAGCGACCCCCGGTTGTACAGGTTTCCAACCGCCCGTAGGACAGACGGGGCGCCGTCGCACCTCAGGGTCCACCGCGAAGACTTCCTGGGGATAATAGGCCTCAGCACCCTTTGTCCTCCTGAAGAGGGTACCCCAGAGTACCTTTCCGCCTCTGGATCGCCCTGTAACTCCGCCTGCAACACAAATAACAGATTAGAAATTCCTCCCCCCCCACCCTGATTACGCCGGGTAAGCGGTAGGGAGGGAAACGGCGTCAGTGGTGAGGAACAAAGAGGCTGCTAGGTGGGCGGGGGAGGAACTTATACCTCTCCCCTTCCCCCACCTGGGCCGGAAATGACGAGCGGGACCCCAAAGGGGTCTCGCGACGCTGGGCTGTCCCGTGTGCCATCCTGTGGCACTAAAGTGGCCGCCCTCTTAGGAGGTCCCCTTCGTGGACGTCGGGCAGCCCACATAGTGCCAATATCGGCAACACTCATCACCCCTCATGCAGCATCATACCCCCCATAAATAAACAGACAAGACACTGTTTTCGTGGAGAAAATTGCTGCAGGTTTATTAGCATACCAATTATGCCAACTTGGTGGGTTATCTTACAGGCGATCCAAAGGCAAGCCGCCCCTCGCGGCCTACCACCTGATGGGCCAACTTGCATCGTGGCCTTAGCGGTTATGGTGAGGGGATAGCCCCTCCCACTTCCGGTGAACCGTCGGTCCACCCCATTACTCACGCCCCCCCCTACGAGGGGCGGAGCGTTCAAGCGACCCCCGGTTGTGCAGGTTTCCAACCGCCCGTAGGACAGACAGGGCGCCGTCGTACCTCAGGGTCCACCGCGAAGACTTCCTGGGGATGTTAGGCCTCAGCACCCTTTGTGCTCCTGAAGAGGGTACCCCAGAGTACCTTTCCACCTCTGGATCGCCCTGGATCGCCCTGTAACTCCGCCACAGCCCTGGGTCTGGCGACCGTCGCAGCCAGGGCCCCCCACCAAGGCCGGCATTACTACTTACATCCTGCTATTTCTAGGGCCTCTCCCAGATCCAGCAAGAACAGGTCCATGCCTATTCTGGACAGATGTACCCCATCGTCCTCGAAACACCCTGTGGATTTGGCGTGTAGCAAACCATGTCTAATGAAGCCAAATCCCCGCTGCTCAGTGAATTTACGCATAGCGCCATTCACCCTCCTGCGCGCAGCCTCCATTGCCTCCCCTGACCGAGCTCCATGCCACAGGAGCCGAGGGGTGATCTCGGACCACCAAAGTTCACATGTCCCCAATTGGTTGCTCAATTTGCACATTGTGGTCTTCATGTTTTGAAGCAATGTCCTTTTCCCCAAGGCAGTCAGGTCGTTCCCCCCCAGATGTATAACTAGAATGTTGGGAGGATGGGTGCCTCCCCCCAATCTCTGTTGCAGTTTGCCCAACAACCCATTCCATCGCATGCCTGGGTGCCCCAGCCAAATTATCTCGGTGTTGGAAAAGCCATGCCTCCACTTCCTGCGTTCAGCCCACTGTGCCAGTCTCAAGACGCCAGAATGGCCAATCACCCAGACCTTTGTTCCTGGCAAATAAAGAAATGTGATGTTGCAAAAATGTTTATTGACACCACAGCACACCAAATTGCAAACAGTAAATTACACTCCACAACACACTGCTGCCAGTCCCCGTGACTCTGGTGACTGAAACAAAATTAAAGTTTGTGGGCTCATGGCCGTATGTATCTATTGAAACATTGGGATTCCCACCGCCCTACTTGTTTGATACCTTCTGCTGGCAAGCCTTCCTTGAATGCTGTAGTTGCTGCCCCTATGCGGAAAGAGTGACTGCAGAAACGCTTGCCCGGATCAGTGTTGCCTGACAACGCCAGGCATGCATGCATTATGTGTTCCACCTGGAACTTTGTAAGGGGCGTACCATCTGCATGCAAAAGCAGATACCCTTCTGCTGCCGGGCGCAGGGCCAGATAGGCGGCGAACAGGCCCACGGGGCAATACCTTCCATCGCCCAAACTGTGTAGCCAGAAAACCCTCCCTTCCCCGGACTGGTCCGTCTTAGATCTTCTTAGAGTTATTTTGAGGGAAGCCCCCGAGAGCACCGCATCCTGTATCTTCAAAGCCACCCCAGACCTGTCATGCTTAGATCTCGCCACTAGCTCACTAATTCTGAGGGCCCCGAAGAAAGCCAGGCTGAAGGTGGCCGCAAATAATGCCGCCTCAAACGCAGAGTGGGTAGCCTTGTGCACCCAGTCCAGCATCCCCTGCAAGGTCTTGAAGTCTATGGGGGACCTATTGTCCGGTGCCCTCGGTTCACTCCTGGCCCAACCTTTTAATGCTGCTCTGATCAAGAAGGATTTGGTGGGGTCGGACTGGCCCCTTAGTCTAGAGTGGTGACTGATTGCCGCCAGATGGCCTGAAATCCAAGAATGACTCTTCCCGTTGTCCTTGGCCCACAATATGAAAGACTGTACCCTGTTTTCTAGCGATGCCCCGCCTTCCTCCCAGGATCCCACCACTGAACAGAATTTGGCAACGCAGAACCTGTATCTCTTACTGGTCCTGGATGCTAGGGACAGCTCACCCAGCCCCCTCAGTCTGTTTTCCACTTCAGCAGGAACCAGAGGTGTGGTGGGAAAGGGGTCATCTCCTCTCTTGCTCTCGGCCACGCCTCCCGGAACCGGTGCCACTGAAAACGAGAGAGAGCATCAGCCGCTGTGTTCTGTACACCCTGAATGTGTCACGCTCTGCATTCGACGTTATTGTACAGACACGCCCGCACCAACTCCCTCAAGAGGCACAAAACCAGAGGGCAACTCGCTGACTGGGAGTTGATGGCCTGCACTACTGCCAGGTTGTCAGACCAAAAGAGGACCCTCTTAGCCACCAGTACTGCAGGCCACAGGTGAAAAGCTACCACTATTGGGAACAACTCTAACACTGTGATGTTGGCCGTGATCTTCTTCTTGTGCCAAGAGTTGGACCATTTCTCAGCACACCATTCTCTATCTAGGATGGCCCCGAAACCTTCTCTGCCTGATGCATCTGTAAATAGCGCTAGGTCGGGGCTGCCCGCCCAGGGAACCCTCCAAATTACTGAGCTGTTAAAATTGGCCAGGAACTCCGCCCACATGACCAGGTCCTGTCTCATACCTTTGCTTAGTTTCACCATGTGGTGCTTCTTTCTGACCTTGGCAGTGGCCCTTGCTAACCTTCTGGCAAACACCCTACCCGCTGGGATGACCCTGGCCACAAAATTCAGTTTCCCCAGGAGGCATTGGATGGATTCCAAGGTGGCCCTGTCCTGCCCCAACGCTGACTGGATAAGCTGCCCTAGGTCACGGACCTTGTCTGTTGGCAGTCTGGACTCCCCTGCGATGGTATCAAGCTCAATCCCCAGAAAAGTTAAGACCTGCGCTGGGCCCACTGTTTTACCTGGCGCGAGGGGGACCCCCAGGTGACTGGCCAACTTCTCAAAGTCCGTAAGGGCCTGTTTACAGTCCTGCGTGCCATCACTCCCTATGAACAGGAAGTCATCTAGGTAATGGGTCACCCCTTCCACCCCATAGGTCTCCTGGAGAGCCCACTGCAGGAAGCAACTGAACACCTCAAAATATGCACAGGACACAGCGCAACCCATGGGCATGCACTTGTCATAAAAGTACTTGCCCTCCAGCTTGAAACCTAGCAGGTGATGGCTGCTCGGATGGACTGGTAGCAAGCGAAAGGCAGATTCGATGTCTGCCTTGGCTAACCAGGCCCCTTTGCCCGCCCTCCTGACTAAGTCCAATGCCACGTCCAGAGTACAATACGACACTGAGCAGGTGCCCTCCTCTAGCCCATGGTTAACTGATGCCCCTTCCGGGTATGAAAGGTGGTGAATTAGCCGAAAGGCCCCTGGCTCCTTCTTAGGCACTACCCCCAGGGGCGAGACCACAAAGTTATCCAACGGGGGTTGCCGGAATGGACCTGCCACCCTGTCCAAGGCCCTCTCCTTCTCTACCTTGGCCCGAACTACCCCGGATCGCTCCCTTGCTGATCTAAGGTTGTCGGCCTCCCTGCTGCCCAGGGGACCCACATAGGGGATCTGGAAACCCTCGCTAAAACCAACCAGCAACAAGTGGCTGTCTGGTTCGTTGGGGTACAGTCTGAGGAGGGGCGTGATGTTGGCCAGGCTGACAGGGGACGGGCCTTTGACTGTGTGAAAGGATGCAGCGGAGCTAGCCATGGTGAGAAAGCTCCCGGTTAGATCTGAGTTGGTCGCGGAGGCAGGGTGGGGCGCGGGGCCGGGTGGTGGGTGGGGGGAGGGAGCTTGAGATAGTGATGATCTTATGGCCTCAACTTTGTTGCCCGCCTTTGCTGGCTGGCTGTCGATCCTGCTTCGTGTGGCAAGAACACTCTGGGTGGGGCCCGCCACATATGTTGCATGCGTGCAAAAACTTGCAGGTCTTTCCGCAGGAGCAGGATCCACTGTTAAAAAGGCGGCATGTCACTGGGGGAGACCTCCTGAAACCTCCCCTCTGTTTCACCCCCCTGTGTCCTCACCGAAAAGTCTGCTTGAAGTTTCGTGTGCCTGCCTGAAAGGACCCCCTGGACGAAGACTGTCCCCCCTGTGCTTTTACCTGGGAGCCTACGCTCTGCTGCGTTCGGGAGTCCATGTGGTCCATCCAAAGCTGAACCTCTTTTTGGTCCCACCCCATCTCCGGGCACTGGGACATCTTCCTCCTGAACTCCATATCATAATTCAACCAGCCACTTCCCCCCCCATTTCATAGCCTCGTTGTGTATCATCCTGGACCAGGCCGGGGCCCAACTCTGGGAATCTCTCCATCGTCACAGCAGCTAAGATAGAGAATGCCTCGAGCCAGTTTTCTATGTTCTTCTCTGGCCAAGGCTGGTACTTTACTTTTTTATCATCCTCCTTCTCCCCTATTTTCCTGGCGTCCAGGCCCTCCTGACCTAACATGAGCAGTGTAAAAATGTCTATAAACTCGCGCCTCCAAATTCCTTCTTTGGCTGCTTGGGGCACTTGCCAGGCCAGCGAGCAATGGCCTGACAGCAGCGGGGCACAGGTGACTTGCCGGACCGTGGGGGTGTGAGGGGGGGCCGGCGTACTCAACGTGGGGGCGGGAGGAGACACTACGCTTGCGGCCACTGTATTGGTGGTGCCCAGAGGTGGCACCGGGCTTGATGTTTGGGGGGGGAGCAAGACTGGTGCTGGCGCGCTGATATCTCCCCCTGAGGTGGGGGTTGCAGAACTACCCGCGGGAGGGCTGGCCCCATCCTTGGACACCTCCCGG
Source organism: Calotriton arnoldi (assembly GCA_963921515.1). NCBI lineage: Eukaryota > Metazoa > Chordata > Amphibia > Caudata > Salamandridae > Calotriton > Calotriton arnoldi. Next base: position 1,107,793 of record CAWUFW010005494.1, read on the forward strand.
GTTGCGGCGGCAGTGGTCCCCCGCTGCCCTAATGGCTCACAAACACATGCAGACCATACACTCGCAGCCGCTAGCGTGCCCCCTTCCCTTGGGCTAATACTGTTACCCAGATGCGCAGGGCTGGGGCCAACAGGACCCGCTTTAAGCTGTGACATAAAACTGTTCATAGTGTCCATGAGCTTGGCAAGCTCGTCCCTAGTGGCGTAGTTACCTGGGGCTGCGGTACTGTCTATCGGGGTGGGCGGCCCCGGGGGCGGGGGAGCAGCCAGCGCCGGAACGACTTCCTTGGGGGTCTGAACTGGTGTGCTTCTGGGTGGCAGCAGCGGATCTGCCGGGAAGTCCCTGATCGTGGGCCTGCGGACCCGCTTGGGCTTAGAGGGGCCTGCATCAGTGCCGGGCTGCTGTTCTGTAGCGAGGGAATCGCTGACGATGCCAGAGTCCTCCTGCTCTGAAGCGTTCATAATGCCATTTTCCCACGCCAGGCCTTTGACCTTGGCCATCTCGAAGAAATTCGCCCATTGCGTGTCTTGGGAAGTACCCGGCATCGAGTCCTCCACCTGGGACCTCTCTGGGAAAAGGGGAGGGGAACCCTGGCTATCCATGCTGACCTCTCTCGCCACAAGGACCACCAAACTGGGGAGAACATTTTTGGATCAACAAATAGGATTCACTGCGTTGGCTAGGGAGGACCTCTAGGTCCCCTGCTGACGCAGGCGCTCTGTGCCCCCACCTTCACCCTATACTTACTTATTGTGCGGTAGCGGAAGTGGACCTGGGGCGTGACGTGCCCACAGGCCGGTTCAGTGTGTGCTCTGCGTGCGAGGATGAAGGGGGGGGGCTGGGGGAAGAAAAGAAGACGTTAGCTGTGACCGTGGCGCGAAGTTCGCGTCCCTTCTGTGCACGCCCTCATTACGCTCCTGGTGCCCCCACCTGTGGGGCCCGGTGCTATCTCCCCTGCCCCCACCCGCCGGCGCGAGCCTTGACCCATACCTGCTCCTAATTCCTGCTGTTCCTCCCTTTTCGCAGGACCGCCTACGACGTTGCCTCCCTAATGACCCGTTCTGACCTGGAATAAAAAAGAGAGTTTTAATGCGCTCCGGGACGAGCCCTGTGCCCAGGAACCCATTGAACGCTGCCGCAGTGCCGCTGGTGACCCATGGTCCCAGTACCTGCTGCGGGCACGTGCGTCGCCAGACCCTTCGAGGCAAGGAACGAGGTTGAAAGACACAGCCCATGAAAGTAAACATATGTTAGCCAAGCACATGCATTGTGTACATTCCCACCCTGGTCCTGCATACATGTCCCAACCCTTGTTCAGACAATAAGGGGCAGGCCCACAGGACATGCAAACCGGGCGCTGCCTGTGCATCCCCGCAAAGAAACCCAAAATTCTGTTGTTGATCGTAATACAATAAGTGCGAGACTTGATTGAAATGCTTGTTTATGGAGGTGCTTCCATTGTCTGCAGACACTGAACTCTGAGGCAGGCATGCTCCCGCTACAGATACTCAAACCATTACCTCTGATAAACGCACTCCATCGTACAACAGGCGAGCCCAGGCTGACACGCGCCCCATGCCACGTACAACGTTTTCTAGCTTTCCTGCCAAAAGCTGCATTGTAGAACCGGTGAGTAAACGCGCACATCCCTGTCCGGCGTACACTTGCCCTGCTGAAACAACTCGTACATTTCTGTGTCACCTGCAAACCCCATCGTAACCGTAAGTAAATACGCTGGAGGAGCCCGAAAATTGTGCGGATTTATATAGTGCAAACTCGACCGAAGGTATTGGAGCGCTGTACAGGCTGGCCCGCCCTCCCCAGATAGCCCCTACAGGCTGTGACCAATTGCGGCACCCAGATCGCTCGTGCTACACCCATACAGGCACAGGAGCGGCCGAGTAAGTACACACCAGTACGGGCCCCCCTACAGGTTGTGACCAATTGCGGCACCCAGAGCACTCGTGCTACCCCATACAGGCACAGGAGCGGCCGAGTAAGTACACACCAGTATGGGCCCACGCTCCCAACCGGAGCGGGTGAGCATGCCCGCCCGCCTGTATCGCACCGCGAGCCCAGGTCGGTGGCGGGCCTCACCGGGACAACCTCCGCCCATGCGGCCCCCGCAAAGATGCCGATCCAATCCATAAATGTGCCCCCGCAAACCATGCGCCGAGTAGGAAGCGCCGAAAGGAAGCTCACAGGAAGGATGGGAGCGGGCAAACTAGCTGTGTCCCCCTCACCCTATGACTAAAACTTTGCAAGTCTGAGCATTTAAGGCACCCGGGGATCCTCCCCAAGACTGCTGCCCTTTCCGTAGCTGGGAACCCTCGCGGTCGGGCCCACACCCCTCGAATGTCCCTGGGCACATGCGGAGTGTACCGTGGAGGGAGGGAAGGCCTACTGGGGGAGGACTGCGCCCCGGAGATCATGCGTGACCTCGGCAGCCGCCGGGCAGGCCTGGCTGCCCCCCCCTCTGAGCGAAGTGGCCTACTCAGGCCTGGGGACCCCGCAGCAACAAACCCGGAAACACGGGAGAGGACCCAGTCCCTCCGGTGCAGCGTCTGCCAGCAGCCATCCGCCCCCGTGCCGCCGGTAAGCTCGGTGCCCCAACGGACACGGCCTATGTGCCAATCCCCCTGCTGCAACACGGAAACCTGGTGGGGGAGGGTGCCTCACAGCGCCTGCTACCTCCCTCCCCCCGCGGCAGTCCCACTCGGGCCCTGGCCACTGACCACGTGGGCTGAGGCCCCACAGGCCCTAACTGGCTCGTAGGGGAGCACCTCTAAGTCCACCACCCGGGACGGGTGAAGGAAAGCGGGGGTGCGCGGTACACAGCTGCCCCCCACTTTCCTCCAGCCCCGGCACCCGCAGAGCCCACTCAGGGCCGGGGCAGCCCGGCGGAGACGCCCGTGGTCAAACGGGAGCTGCCCGAACCCCCCCCCAAGGCGGCCTGCAGCCAAGGCAAAGCCACCCTGCCCTGATACAACCCCCCGAAAGGGAGGCACCGGGCGAGGGGGGGTGGATATGCACTCACCGTGCCATCAAAGATCAGCAGCTCCCGGGACACGTCCAAACGGCGTCAGTGGTGAGGAACAAAGAGGCCGCTAGGTGGGCGGGGGAGGAACTTATACCTCTCCCCTTCCCCCACCTGGGCCGGAAATGACGAGCGGGACCCCAAAGGGGTCTCGCGACACTGGGCTGTCCCGTGTGCCATCCTGTGGCACTAAAGGGGCCGCCCTCTTAGGAGGTCCCCTTCGTGGACGTCGGGCAGCCCACATTTCCCTTAACCAAGGAAATCAAGGATAAGGCGAGTGAGCCATTGGGGAAGCGGAGGAGGGGGGAGGGATCTCGAAAAACGAAACAACAGCAGCGGCCTTGGAGATCTAACCCTGAAGTGCCTCATGCTTGTACCACTGGCACACAGACTGATGCAGCCCTTATGGAGCCCACAATTAACGACGTTGGGAATATTTGTGCCAGCAATTGCTGGGGGAAGCACCGTGGACTTGGCTTTTGCACAACTGATAGAACTAGTGGTCAACAGCTTCACTGAACTTATGGTCGTCTTGATCTTTTGGACGCTGAACTATGTAAATTGTCTAGCCAAAACGTGGCATCGCAGCTTGCTGCGCCTACAGTGGTAGGTCTGGGTATAGATGCTCCTCACACTGTGGCTTCAGCCCCCTTAGATGTTATGCTGGCCAAGGTGACAGCCATCGAGGATTTGCTAATAAATAATCAAGGAGCACATACTATTAATTCTTCACGCAATCCATCATATTACTCACAGGCTGATGGTGCTGTGACCTCTTCTTCCCAGGCAAACCCATCGCATACCTTACACAGCGGGCTCACAGGGCCCAAGTCCCCCATTGGCTCAATATACATCCCTGCTTTGGTCCACACCAAGCCCAGCAAAACCCAACTGTCACCCCTCCCAGATATAACATCCTTGGGAAGGGAGGAGGTGAAACTGAACTTACCCCCTGAAGCCACCCCCTACACAATAATTTTAGCGAATACACCACATCTGACCACTCGGGTCTTAGAAACCTGGGAGGCTCTGAGAAACAAGGCTCTCTGCTGGCTCGGGACTAAAACCGTGCTCACAGAGGCCCTGTTTGGGGAGTTCAAAATGGTGAGAAGAGTAGGTTGGGTCGGGAGTGGGGAAAAAACATGGCCGGGTGACTACATTGTTCTCACTTTTAGGTCACCGAGATTGGTACGTGAGATCCTGATCAGACTTGGTAGTGACCACGTGCCACAAAATGTGATTAGTGTTTTACCCCTAGGATACTTCTACCCTCCTAGGCACCATGTACACCAGCCTCCATTACAGAGACCTTCAATCCCTACCATCTGCAAACAGCTCAGTCTTCCTTTGCAAAATAGATTTGAAATACTTTCTTCTCTGGAAGATATAGATTGACTCACTCTTACTTCCAAACCCACTGTACCTAGCGGGATTTCTAGAAACAATATCTCTAGCTCAGAGTTGGCATCCATGGCTCCAACGGAGGCCTTTCCCAACGATCATAGCTATAGAGAAGTTTTAAATGTCGATCCTGGTTTTGTAAGCCCGGGACCTCTGACTGAAGCACCGCCAGATAGCAGCATGGTAAATGGCCATTCCACTTTGCGTAACGATAAGCAGGGACATCATATGATAACTACAAATACTCCTCACCCTCATCCTTTAACTAACCTTGTTCCCCATCCCAATGTCCCTAAAGCTGTCCTTGGTCCTACTAGGCATTCTACCGTTGGCAATCCCAGGTCTAGTTTAATGAACATACTCTTCTGGAACGTGGCAGGTTTACCTACCAAATTGGAAAATCCCGACTGGCTTAATTTTGTTTATAATTTTGATATTTTATGTTTTCAGGAAACTTGGGCAGCTGATATTTGCCACATTAATGGGTTTAAAACATTTTTCACCTCAGCTACCCTGTCCAGTCATGGGAGGAACAAGGGTGGTCTATGTACTTTTGTATCACATAGATTGAACGCATCAAAGATAACCCTTGCAGTATCCAATAACTATTATCAGGTCACAATAGTATACATTAATAAACCCCATTGCATTGTTCTTTAAAATTTTTACAATAACATTCCTGTGCCGCAAACCAGAGAAGTCTTAAGGCAGCTCCAGGACGATCTGGATTCTATTCATGGGACCATAACTAAAGATCCCTGCACAATTTGGGGCGGGGATTTCAACACCAGCCTCTGTACTCATATGTCAGGAGGCTATTGCGGCCTATCACCTGACGATGTTACAGATACTTCCCACTTTTCTCACTCTCCTCTTGGGGATATGCTAAATCTGGTTAAATACACTTCAGATCTGGGCTTTGCAAATGAAGTTTGTTCACCACCCATACCTTTCAGTAGTACTTTCAACGGTCGTGGGTCGTGCACAACTATCGATTTTATCTTAACATCTAATAGATACGCTAATAAAATATATAATTTAAAAACCCATCCGGTCGCCTTCAGCGACCACTTTCCGATCAGTTTCACCGTTGACCTGACGTCCAATTTACTTTCAATTGGACATATGGCCAATGGGCCATTAGAGGACCTTGTTATTAACAGAACCAATGGATACACAATTAGATGGGCGGGTGTTGACACCTCTCTTTTAACTAAATCACTTCTTACCAATTGCAAAACAGATTTTCTAGCCTGCCTGGATGAGGCCGTGTCAGATGCTAATATTCTTAACTCTTTTTGTAAAATTTCAAAAGTCATTCATAATAGTCTAATAACCACCCCCAAAAGACCCACTAATGGAACACTAGGTTGGTTTGATTCCCAATGCAGCAAGTCACAGGCAGCCTTGAAATCTGCCCTACACCAGCCGAGGAGAGACCAGGAAGAAATAAAAAGGGCTAGGGCCGCGTACAAAACATCTCTTAAAGCACGAAAAGAGACCATTAGACTAGAACTTTGGCAGGCCCTTAAACAAGCCTCCGCCGTAAAGGATATGAAAGGTTTTTGGAAGGCCGTGAACGCTCCGTTCTTGGCCCCGAAAAATTCACCAAGTTTCGAAAACGCAATTGGGGAGGACCTTCGGGTGTCTCATTTTTCTAACCTCTACTGCACCAATGCAACCCCCAATACCAGTGAGGATAGTGAACTAGGCACCTTAAGTCATATCCCAATTGGCATTGATTTCAATGTGGAAGAGGTGACCCTGGCCATCAAAGAAAGTACAGGGGGAAAAGCTCTGGGTCCCGATAGTATTCCCGTCGACTTATATAAATCCTGCCTGTCACTTTGGGGCCCTCTTCTAACCCTGGTTTTAAGGGCTTGCTGCACGCAAGGGTTTACCCCGACTTGGACGGAATCCATTCTCGTCCCTATTTTTAAGAAAGGCGAGCGCAATGATCCGGCCTGTTACAGACCCATTTCCCTGCTAGACTCTTTCGTGAAAGTGGCCGGACGTGTAGTCTTAAACAGACTGCAGTCGTGGGTGGAGGATTCAGACGTCATCTCAGAGCTACAGTATGGATTCCGCCAAGGTCTCGGTACTGTGGAACAGATCTTGAACCTGAACCTAATAATGGGTAAATATACCCAGGCCAAAAGAGGGAGCCTTTTTATGTGCTTTGTCGATTTGAGTTCGGCCTTTGACTGTGTCAATCATCAAAAGCTGTGGCGTATCCTAGAAAATATGGGGTGGAAATGCCTTTAATTCAATTTTTAAAGCAGTCGTATTTAGACGCACGGGCTAGGGTGCGCTATGGCAGAACAGGTGAACTCAGTCATAGTTTCCCAGTCAGAAAAGGGGTCAGACAGGGTTGCGTTTTAGCACCCCTGCTCTTCACCCTCTATATAAATAGTTTAGGAGACACTTTATCTAGGGAATGCCAAGATCTTCCCAAACTAGGTAATAGGACAATTGGTGCCCTGCTATATGCTGATGATGCGGTCTTGCTAGCCCGCACTCCAATAGGCCTGCAGAAAGTCGTGACGAGTATTGCCGCTTACATGACAAGTCTGGATCTCCACGTTAATATCAGCAAAACCTTTGTGATGAAATGCAGCAAACCGAGCACGAAGTGTCGTAACATCTTTATAAACACCAAAAAACTAGAATTTACTAATCATTTTTCCTATCTGGGTATTATCTTTGACAATAGGGGCCTATGGTCAAAAGCTATTAACTGTAGAAAATAGATTTTTGCCAAAGCCATAGGCGCCTTGATTAATTTTACCAGGCAGTTAGGAAAGCATTCCATTGAGGACCTGCTGATAATATATAGAGCCAAATGCATTTCAGTTGCTCTTTACGGAGCTGGTATTTGGGGTCACGCAAACATAGAGTCTCTCCAGCAAGTTGAGAACAGGTTCCTGAGATTTCTATTGGCCGTCCCAATTTCCACGGCTATGTACATCTGCCACGCTGAACTTGGGTTGTCATACCTGCCCGACCTTATTAGAATCCAGCCAATATTATTATGGCATAAGGTCTGGACAGGCGTCACTACCAGCCTTAACCGAGACGTCATAAAAGACTGTCTGAACCTAGAAAGGGCCCAATGTATCCCTTGGCTTGCTTACGTTAAGAATTTCATGCATGATCTAGATTGCCCAGATTATTTTGCCAATCCCGATACCTTGTCCCTCATTTCAAGAAAGGGCCTTAACGCTCTATGCATCAATCATCTGGAGACGATTAGACTGTCATCTAACATTATGAAAATCTCAGTTAGAACTAATCAGCTGCTTCTGACCCAGCCGGGAATCCAGCCCTATTTATTAACAACTCATAGAAATTACGACAGGATGCTACTGACACGCCTGCGTCTTGGTAATTTCCATAACCTAGTAACATTCCCTCAGGTCAATGACTGGTCACGCGTGCTCTGCCCATGCCCCTGCGGCGATACATCTGCACAATCCACAATACATATCTTATTTTTTTGTAAGTTTTTTACCCTAATCAGGAAAAGATGGATTCATCCCTACTTGAAACTCCAAGGTCTGAGACAATGTCAACCTGCTTTTATCAAATTGCAATTTTTAGATAACGAAATATTTAACGCTCACATTGTAAAATATTTGAAAGGGGTGATAAGAGCAAGGAATACCATGCAAGGGCCATCTTCTGTTTAATTGATTCTGGTTTCTAACTAGGTCAAGGCCAAATCGAAACTTGTTTCTAGTTTTTCCTTTTTCTTCCCTTCTTGCAAATTGTACATAGTGGTTTTTGTTAAATGAAATCTTTTTAATCTTTCACCGATGCAATTTTATCATACCTTTGTCAAATGGTGATCACTTGAATGAATTTTTCTCATGTTTATTGTGATGAATTCTGCTTTTATGATTTGACATTTTAAATCGAATAAAGCGTATCTTGACTTGACTATAGCGCACAAGTACAACTGACACAAACCACCTGTTGTACTTTGTTCGGGGCACAAAGCCTAGAATAGGTCAGGAAGGCATTTTGAAACTTTACGGGACAGATTCAGCTACGTGTTGAGAAATAATTAATGCTTCTGAAGATCATGGGAGAAAAACTACAAATACAATGCCACGCACGCTGCCTCGAATGCATTTTTTTTCTCAATATTCGTTCTATAGCATTGCACTTATAAATATCAGTGATGTTCTTGCTTGCAGTCAAAATATTCGATTATTTAAAAAAAAAAAAAAAAAATTTGGATAATTATCTGACAAAATGTTTGAGCAGAGCAGATATACTGGTATTTGACACAGTGTCTGGAGGGAGATACCTGCCAACCACACAGGAGCAGCATGGCTGAAAATGTTCGGCAAATGATACAAAAGTAGAAGAACTTTATGTTGGCGGGTATTTTAACAATGAAATTACAGGCCACACTCCATTATGGTTCCAGTTGGCAAGTCGTGTCAAACAGACTCACTGACTTTATGAGCTGTGTGACTCAGTAGCTTTAATTTAGGATTAGCTATGGTTGCGGCCCACTTGGATTTCACGAAGACCTTTGACATTGTTAAAAACAGAAGACTCAAAGGCAAGCAAATTAGTCTTGGTGTTTGTCCTGGGGTGGTGAGTTAGGATATAACTAAGTGACATGTCTTCAGGAGGTGGCTGGTGGGGGACAGGAGTATTAGTATCAATGCACATCCCTTTCAATGGCTTCGTTTGCAACTTTGCAGAAGGACTGGAAGGGAACGTCTGCCTCTTGGGAGAGGGCATAAGATCTGCATCAGAACTGATGCCCCAGAAGAAAATGAACATATGAGGGTCTGGGTTCTGGGGTTACCCAGGATATATTGGATTGAACAAGTCTGCTTCTGCCCACAATGGATTACACCCTCTCACAAAAATGACCTCATTTTATCTTGGCATGTAATCTGGTCACCATTCTCATCTCTTCCTATGGGGTCAGAATTCTTGGGTTCATTCTCGATTCATTCGTCAATTTCACCGATTTTTTTTTTGTTTAAATTTGTTTTATTGTTATTTCTTGGAACTTTAAAACAAAACAGAGTAGAATAGCACGTATACATATTATATATCTCCAGTCTCAGAAGATCATTACATATTGCAATACATTTTATGGCAATGTACAATTATATGATTATCGTTAGGTTGTAAATCCAATACAGGATAAGGTGATGGTCTATCCAGAGAATATACAAAGAATGTACGAATAAGAAGGGGGGTGGAGAACAAAGGCTAAGACAGAAAGAAAATCCCAACCGGTATTCTTATATACATTTGTGCTGGGTAACAATACGCTTCATTTGTCCTAACCACACAAGTTGGAAATACGTATCTGGTCAGCCAAAGGAACTGCCAGCCTAGCGACATTGATGCCGTGCTGTTCATTGTGATGTGATGCTAACCAAAGTTATGCCATGTTGTTTAATATGGTGCCATCACGCTTTCCACTGTGGCTTCATACTTTCTAGTGTAATGTCCATGTTGTGTTGTACGTTGTGGCACCATGTTTTATGTTGTCCAAAGCAATGCTATAATGTGGATCTCTGGTGTTGAGCTTGGTGGTATGCTGCATGTTGTCTAGTTTTGTGTTCTGTTGTCTTGTGTGGTATCATGTTGTCTAGTGTGATGGCATTGTATTGGGACATGTTGTTCAGCACAGTACCATGTTGTATGTTGTCCTGTGTTGTGCTGTTGTGCAGTCGTCTGTGGAGCTGCCCTGGTGTGTGCACTGTGGTACCATACTGCACAGTGTTACATCATGTTTTCTAATATTGAATTCTGTTGTTTAATGTGATGTCTTGTTGTCTGCTGATTGCCATTTTGCATTACACCATTTGATTAATGCTTCACGAAGGGAAAAAAAAAAACAATGACATTTACAATGCCAATAGCTCAAAATAATGTCAGTGCGAGACCTATTGCATTGTAAATGCTTGTTATATTGGTGGGGGGGAGGGGTGTCTACGAGGCACACGGGCCTCATTGTGTAATGGAGATAAGCGAGAGGGACGCAGAGGTAATCCTGTATTTTAAGTTAAGGGAACCGTATCCGGGAAGGAAGCCAACTCCATAGGGGGGGTCTGCCTGCTGTTGGGTTTGAGCCAAGCTGCTGTTTGTCGTGTTCAGTTCTTTCTACTTTGCTCAGGGTCCAAGGCTATTGCTTCCATGTTTACGGTAGTGTGCGTCCTCATGCTATGCCTCTGCACGAAACATTAACTTTAATGCAACTTTTTCCTGTTTTTTCAGCTGAAGCGCTATATTTTTAGGGGCATTCTTTGAAGGGGGCTTGTGTAATAATTAGTTGCTTGAAGAACTACCACAGAGAGTCCCAAAAAGTACTGCTTCTCCTCTACAGTGAATGCATGCATGTGTCCATCATAAAAGCGTGTGCTATGTAGAAAAGGCACTGTCTCCGCCACAGGGCCCCAGTGGAGAATTGGGTGGCAGGAGGATTAACATAATAAGGCAGGAAGGTCGGAGAAAAATCTCTCACACCAGGGACATCTTAAAGATTTTGGAGGCCCTGGGCCAAAAGTATTTTGGGGGCTCCTGTTCGGAACAGTTTTGAATTTATGATGCAATTTCAACTCTTTCATGCCCTCTTTGGCCAGTTCACTGACAGTGCATAGGACACTGGTCTAAATTCTAAACGTTTACATCTAATATTTAGGGATAGTTATGTGTGTTTCAATATTGTAACACAGCAGCAGCTCACTAATATTACTGCAAGTAAACTCCGTGACACCCTCTCATTTCTCATATGTGAGGTTCCGTTTTAATCTAAAATAAACTTTTGTATGAAACATAAACACAAAATTTCTCTGCAAAATGACTATAATAGACTCTCACACATGACCCATATAAAAAATTAAATAAAGCAAAACAGTATTTAAAACCATCAGTTTAAGAATTAATCAAGGGCATCAGGGCAATAGCCTGCAGAACAGAGCTGGCTCTATCAGGGGTGAGCCCTGAAAGGCTGAGGCCCTGGGCCGGAGCCCACTTTGCCTATGCATTAAAACATCTCTGTGACTCACACTTAGTAGGCGGGGGAAGGAATGCAAGCCATTCATGGGCTCTCTAATGTCACATGTCACATCAACGGCTGATGTTCAGATCCTGTAATGTTATGCACTGCACACCGTTATCTGCAGAATGTCAGGAAAAATCTGCTGTGGCATCCGTGTGAGAGAAAGGCAAAATACGCTGGATGTTTGCTCTGTTTCGTTGCTGCAACAACGTGAAAGGCAAGCTTCATAAAGCATAACAACCGTGGAGTTAAAAAGTACCAGACTCTGCGAGGATAATCCTGCTCACATCACCAGCAACATTTATGAAAAATCACTGTCAGCAATACATCTTTTAAATAAAGCACTGACAAACCATGTCATGTGTCTGTGATTTTCTTAAACCGCTTTAAGCCACATAACATGCAGCTGTGGGAGCGCCCCTGCGCCCCCAGGCTGTGGGGCAAACATTCCAGCCTTATGCGTGCTTGAATCTTGGGCTGAAAACCTGGGGGGGCGGGGGTCATAAATTCATTGACCCTGCAAACATAAGGCTCTTATGAAATTCCTTTGGGGGGCTGCTGTGACGCCTCCTGGAGCATTAATTATGAATCAATCTTGGCCCATCCTGGGGGTATCAGATGAAATAGCGGTGGAGCCCCACACGCTCCTTTTCCTCTTTTAAGCATGTTTACATAGGCAGAACTATCAGATGACATAGCTCTGGCACCGTTAGGACAATTTTGGTGAACATGGGCTCCTTCTTCTCCTGGTGGTGAGCCGTAGCCACCTGGAATGTTTGCAGCAGCCTCCTGAACTCTGAAGTGGCAAGCTTTGCAGGAAGCTGGTTCCTCTGGCTCCATGTGCCAGCTTTTCTTCTTTTCTTTATTCTATGGTACTCCTCTGCTCCTGCAGGGCACAGAAGTTCAGGTCTTCCCCCACCTGGTCCTTAGGGGGAGTAAGCGAATCAGCCTTACTGGTCCTGGAGAGATCCACTGAGCCTGGGGTCAACTGTAGGCAGAGTAGCAATGGGAGGTTCTATATGCCATTCACTCCTGGCCAATCCTAGGGTGCCACATCACCCCTCCAGCCCTATCCCAAACCTTCTGCACTGCATGCTAGGACAATCCAATATGGCACCATCAAGTGGTCTGTTGTGCACATCTCCTCTGGAAAATTCAGCTTTGCCCCTAGTTGACATCACTGCCAGAAACTATCCAACCAGCAATTCAAAAGGGAGCCCCCTCGTGTGTGTGCCAGAGGTCTGAGCTTCCTCCTTTGGTCAGTGTGCCTGGGCTGTTTCAACCTGGGTACAGTGTGACAGTTAATTAGCATATTTTCTTTCCACCCCTTCCTCCTCAGGAGCTGAATGAAGCACTATTACTCCTTTTGTGTGGGGAGGCCTTTGTTCCCTCTATTTGGGAGCAGAGTAATTAACTTGGCCCAGCAGGATGACAAAAGGCCTGGAATTTGATCCTGAGCCGAGTCAAAGAAATATGACAATTTTAGCTGAACCATAAAGTGTACATGTAGGTTCTTGGGACCTACATACTCAAACTTGTCACACATGTTATACCCCAGTTTGATACATTTCTGCACTTTGTAGGCCTAAGGGATACAAAACTGCACTTTAAAACAGATTTCCCTGTATATGTATAATGCAGTGAAACTGCAAATAACCCTGTAAACCATACTGACATTACCTATGAGTACCCACAAATGTTATTAGGCCTATCCCAGGTCAACATCTAACCTTGCAAAGTCCCCTTTTGGGCCAGGCTATCTGTGCATAATTACCGGGCTGGGCACGACCGTAGTGTCAAACATGCAGCCAGCACATGTGTGCGAACATAAATCAAAAATGAGAACAGAAGTCAAAGTAAGGCATCATATGTGAAAATCCTATGGACAAAAGTGCTTCAAGTGAGTACCCCTATCATAGAACAACAAGTAAACTAATAAATGAAAGGAAAGTTGTGAACAAATCAACCATTGCATGCCTTATAATTTATTGAACACAAGGAAGTGAGACTTCATACAATGTGGATAATATACCAATTAAAGCAGTGTCTTAAAAAGCACAACCAAAAATGTATTAAAAACGAAGACATTCAAGATTTATTATTGAGTCCCCTTGGATGAATTCTGTCCAGTTTTTTCATCTAAAAGATCTCTGTTTGTAGTAAAGTTTTTCTCACATTGCATTCAACATTTTGTTGTATAGCCTTGAAATCTGGATTATCAATTGGCTAATGATATTGTTATTTCCACAAACTGTGTTGCAACAGTCAATTTAGGAGTTCTAGTTCTGAAGTTACTTTTACGTTCTGAAAATGTTGTTTTCATCTTCCGTTCTGTTTTCCTATATATAAAAGTCCACATTGCCACTTCAATGCATGTATTCAAGTGATAGTTTCACAAGTAGTATATTCCTTTAGCTGAAATGTATTTCCTCTTAAGGAAGGGTGCTGTGTTCTTCATGAATTATATTATTACAGTGTGCAAGCATAGATGAATGCCCTCAGGTTGACTCTTGTTCAGTGTGATTACCGTAGTAATCACCCTATGATGTACAAGTGGGGTATCGTTTTTATCGGGAGACGTGTCAGAACGCTGGGAGGTAAGAATTTTGTGGATTCATGCAAATTCCAGAACTTTCCCTCACAGAAATGTGAGGAAAATCCAGGATTGCAGCCAAAGTTTAATGTTTGCAGGCATTCAGTGCAAGACAGCATAGTGGGATCCACACAAGTCACACCACCTTGAGCTTCCTAGGCTATTGAGTTTTCAGAAATGTCTGGCGTGCGTAGGTTTCCCTGGGTGCCGCCTGCCCCAAATACCAAAGCTACCTACATGGCAGAATGGGTCCATTTGCAAGCAAAAATGTTGATGTTTCCGTATTGCATTTGGGGCCTTTTTCTGTCATGAGCATAGCCACACAAGTTGGGTACAGATTTTACTGAAAGAACTGTAGGAATGCTGGGTGGTAGGAATTTTGCAGATCCTCACACATAAAGGAACTTTCCCTCACAGAATTGTGAGGAAAATCTTTGATAATAGCCATGTTCAAATTTTGCAGGACATTTTGGGTAAGAAAACCTAGTGAGAACCACACACAGCACACCACCCGGGAATCCCTTGAGTATCTAGTTTTCAGAAAAATTTGACTTTAGTTGTTTCTTTGGGTGCCAGCCGAGCTTGGGCCCAAATATCACAGCAATCCTCATCGCCAGAATGAGTCAATATGCAAGTCAAAATCTGTGATTTTAGTCAAGCTTGCAGGGCATTCTGGGTAAGAAAATTCAGTAGGATCCACGGGAGTCACCCTACTCTGAATCCCCATAGGTGTCTAGGTTTCAGAAATGTCTGGGATTGGTAGGTTTCCACAAGTGCCGTCCGAGCCCAGGTCCAAATACCACGGCTAACCACATTGCCAGAATGAGTTAATTTGTAAGGGATGATCTTGATGTTTCCTTGTGATGTTTTAGGCCCTTTCCGGCTGCATGCTGTAATCACAGACACACATGTGTGGTACTGTTTTTTTGGAAGAAGCGTGGGAACACTGAGTGATGGGTATTTTGGTATTCCCACAGACTCCAGAACCTTTCCTCACAGAAATATGAGGACATTTTGTGCATTTAGCCAAAATTGGATGTTTGCATGCCATTCTGGGTAGGAAAGCGTAGTGGGTTCCAAGCAAGGTGCACCACCCTGGACCCCAGAGTCGATAGTTTAAAAAAATGTCTGGGTTTGTTAAGTTGGATTGGGTGCCAGCCAAGCCCAGGCCCAAATATTAGATCTACCCACATCACCAGACTTGGTCAATTTGCAAGGCAAAATGTTGATGTTTTCAAGTTACATTTGGGGGTATTTTCTGTTCCGAAAGATAGACCTAGCCGCTCAAGTGGGGTAATGTTTTTATTGAGAGAAGTGTGGCTAGTCTGGGTGGTAGGAAACTTGTGAACCCCACATATTCCAGAACTTTCCCTCATATAAATGTTAGGAAAATATGTGGGTTTAACCAAAATTTGACATTTGCAGGCATTCTGAATATAAAAACATAGTGGGATCCATAGTGGGAATCAGTAGATTTCCCTGGCTGGTGCTGAGGCAGCCCTCAAATATGGCAGCTACTCAAATCGCTAGAATGGGTCAATTTGCAAGGCAAAATATTGATGTTTCCGTGTTGTGTTTTGGGGCCTTTCGTGTAGTAGGCGATTGGCCCAGCCACACAAGTGGGGGACCATTTTTATCAGAAGAAGTGTGGAAATGCAGGGTTGTAGGAATTTTGTGAATACACAAAAATTCTGATACTTTCACTCATAGAAATGTGAGGATAGTCTGTGATTGTATCCAAAGTTCTACACTTGCAAGGCAACCAGCATAAGCACATGTTGTAGGACTCTTGCAAGACACACCATCCTGGACTTCCCTGGATATCTAATTTTGAGAAATGTATGGGTTTGGTAGACTTCCATGGTTGCTGCACCGGACCCAAATAAATACTCCAGCTATCCACATTGCCAGAAGGGTCCATTTGCAAGGCAAAATCTTGATGTTTCTGTGTTACGTTTTGGGGGGTTTCCAGTCGGAGACAATAGGCTGAGCCACACATGGGGGATACTGTTCTTATTAGGAGAAGTGTGGAAATACAGAGTAGTAAGAATATTGATTGTCCCCAGAGATTCCTTAACTTTCCCTTACAGAAAATGAGGGAAATCTTTTGTTAGAAATGGGATTTCTGGTTGGCTAAGGCTTGCGCCAAAGCCAGGCAGAGACCACCACTCTAGTCAGGGCGAGGGAGTTACACGCCAAAGATAACCCCTGCTCACCCCCTTGGTAGCTTGGCACGAGCAGTCAGGCTTATCCCGGTGGCAATGTGTAAAGCATTTGCGCAACACACACACAGCAACAACATACTAGGCACACCACAAAAGGAACTCCACACAAGGTTATATCAAAAATAGCCTTTGTATTATCATAAAACACATTAGAATAGTACTCACATAATATACATCGTGCCACCTGGCACGGGGTCATATTTACAAGGGATTATTTACACTTGACAGGGCCAACTGGACCACTGTCAGAACCAGCACAAAGTGGACTTAGTAAAAGTAAGACATTTCATAAACGTACAACCAGTAATCACTGGTAACCACTGTACTCAGCATCATCCTGTAACATAAATCATATTATGCACAGTATCACATAAGGCGTGAAATCTATTCTGCGCCAACCTCCTGACCTAAACGCATGAGGTAATAACTTCCTAGCATAAACTACAGTATGCAATTAATCCTGAGGAACATAAACCACATTATGTCATAACCTCATCAGCATAAACACATTATATAATCATCTCACAAGTCTAAGCGCATTAGACAATAACCTCCTAAGCATAACTCACATTAGGGGCATAAAACACAGTAGAGAATATCTCAAACGTAACCACAGTAGGCACAACCTCATAATCCGAAAAACACATTTAGAGGCATAAATCAGGGTGCGTAAATCACAATATAGGAATCACATTTCCTAGCACCACAATATCACATTAGCACATAACCTCACAGTAAAAACCATAGTAGAGGCATAAATCAGGGTGCGTGAATCACACTATATGCATCACATTTCCTAGCACCCCATAATCACACTAGGACCTGGCGCCCTATAAACCTAACAGTCCCCCTGGCCAACAGGCCTTCTCAAAAGGGGCTCAAATGCCCTATGTCCCAAACGTCAGGGCGCGCTGCCAATGCAGCAGAAGTCACGGGGGCGCAATTGCGCAAGCCTAAACGTTGCAGCTGGCACTAAGTGCTGCGCAGCTGTGAAAGTATGGGGCAGAGGAATGCATCTCACTCCTTACTCAACAGACATGTCCCCAAAGAAAGTATGGCCTAAACGTAGCAGCTGCCCACTACTTGCTGGGCAGCTGTGAAGCAATTAGAGGCCTGGGCACCACTGTACCCGTCTGTCCCTCTCAGGGACCAAATAAAACAAAACTGCGCCAAAATGTTGCCGCTGCCCGTGCTGGGGCAGCGCAGCTGTAAATCCATAATGGGCCCTGGCACTACTGTGCCCTATGGGCCTCGCTGGGGCTCTTAAACAACAAGGTCCCCATCGTTGCAGCTGCCTGCACACTCGCAGGACAGCTGGGAGCAGCCATCGGAACACGGGCACCACTGTGCCTCTGGACCCCTCCCCTGGGGCCCTATGAATAGATGATGCCCATCGTTGGAGCCACACGGGCTCTAAAACAAAACATGCCCACGATGGAGCGGCCCTCTACCATGTGGGGCCGCTCAGGGGGTAGGCACCAGCACTTGTGCCTTGGTCCCCTCTTCCCCCCCAGCCCTCTTCACTCACCGGGCTGCGGGCCGTCCTCCTGACGAGCTCTGCTGCTCTCTGCGCCGGCGGGGCTCTGTGGAGGCTCGCCTCTCTTCTGGGGCCGCCTCTCAACATCGGCGGCTCTCCTTGGACATCGCAGGGCTCCCTCAGCTCACGGGAGCCCCTCCTGGCCACAGACTTCTCCTCACTTCACCCGGGCCCCCTCATGGGACCCGGGACTTTACCATGGAGCCTGCTAGGCTCCGGACGGATCTCCGGCGCTTCCGGCTTCCCCCGAGGCTCCGCCCATGTCCGGGCGTCTCTTGCCTGGCTTCCTGTTTTCACCCGGGCCGCAGCGGTGATTCTCTCAAAGTAGAACGCGGGGTGGGCTCCCGCTAAGGCAGCATAAGGCGGGGTGGGCACCCGCCGTTAACATAAACCAAGAATGCGGCAATACCGCGGGGTAAGCACCCGCTAAAGCACACGAACAGCGGGGTGGGCTCCCGCTCCTGAAATACCGGAATAAGCGGGGTGGGCACCCGCAAAGGGCACAACGGGGGAGTCCCTACACTGGGGATTCCCTCTTAGCCGTGATGTGCAGCCCAGCGCTGCAAAGCTCCAGCGCTCCTCTCTCCTGGGGGAATCGAAGCACAGCGCTCCCTTTCAGGATAGAAATCAAATATAGCGCTCCCAGGGGCTAGGAGCCACAGCTCCTTTAGGAAAAGTCCAGGAGAGGTTTTAGGGACATAGCTGGGCCCAGGGGCCAGCACACAGGGCCCTCCAGCAGGGAGGCAGCCCCCATGGCGGTTCCTCCTGGGCCCCAGCAGCAGCAAGCCCCCCTCCGTCAGGAACAGAACAGGAATTGAACATTTTCATGGGGTCACAGCCCCTATATTTATATTACTAAATCCCTTTGTGTCACAGCACAGGGTTTGGGGATACCAGTCAGAACTGGTTTAGGGGGGATTTGGAGCACTTTGTTTTGCCCAGCTCCTCTCCCCTTTGCCAGGTGGGGGCTCAGTGATCAGACACACCACAGGGGGCGGAGCCAGCATTGTACTAGGGAAGCACCATCCTATTCAGAGTCAGGGGATTTCTCCTCCCACCACTCTCAGCTCAGGTGTCCCATTCAGCCTAGCGCTGACTCACCTTGCCCCTCCTGGAGCCACACACACCTCCCAGCCCCTGTCACTCACAAAGCCAGGCATGCAATTCACATCAGGCAGGCAGACACATAGCACACAGAAATGCCAACTTCTAAAAGTGGCATTTCTAAAATAACTACAATAAATCTGCGCACACCATTGCGCAGCATTTATTCACACAATTTCATACATACCAGACTTGACCACACTGCTCCTCTCATAACAGGAATTACCACTGACACACACTGATCAGGGAATCCCCCATGCATTCCTATGGGAGGGCAGGCCAAGCTCACTAATGTAACACAGAGAGCGCACGCACTTTCCACTGGACCACAGTGCGAAAGTGCCCAGAGGCCTAAAATCACCAACACCAGGTTACAGACAAGGCATAAAGTTTAGGGGTGAACCTGCCAAAAAGGGCCAAGTCCAACATCTTTCATTTAGCCAAAGCTTGTCATTTGCAAGTCATACTGTTATGAACCCCAATGTACCCCAATATAGGCCTAGGTAGTTACACAACCTTTTACCTACATCTGTCCTACCATTGTTCTACATAACGGGTCTGACACTGACCTTTTACCTAGTCTGGTGCTACATGACTGTCGTGTGGTTTTCTCTGAAAATTAGCCTCATGTATTATGCATGAGGATTTTCAGTATCACAGCATAATTACCATCTTCTGCATAATAACTCTGTATAACGGTCACCTCTATCGTCATCCTTGCCCAACATGCCCATAGTACACTTCTAGGTAGAACCCCTGAGGGTACCTTTTGAGTATATAAGCACTACATCTTTGCTGGGCAAACCAGAGGAGAAAGACTGCCATGCTGACATACTGATGCAAGACGCTGAGGTTCCTGCACGCAGACACTCCAGCACGCAGTGGTCTGACATCCCTCGCGGGGTGTCCATCTTGAGACCACGACCGGGTCCTTCGTTCTCCCACATCAGGTAATGGGGTTGGCTCTATCCTAAGGGGATTCTTGGCTTTACACCTACATACATGCTAAGTAAACTTAGGTATATCTAGTTAAAAGTACGTATTATTACTATCATGTATTCATATGCCTGCATATATTCATTGTTTTAGCACTATGGTAGAAATCTACCTTTTCTTTACTCTACTGGTGCTTATAACCGTATATATCTGTTTCTGTCCCATGGTTGTTGCAGCACACGTATTTTATACTAGAATGGCGCTGGTTCAATAAATGTTTATTGAAAACGTCCCCACCGTTTATTCTGTGAATCTCTCTGAGACAAAGTGAGCACGAGTGACTGAGCGAAAAGTACTGTACTGTTTCCATGATCCCTGAGGGGTCAGAGTTGTCATGCTCGATAGTTGCCATAAACTATTCGCTCCTTGGTAAGAGGGGCTCATAGTGGCACTGTGAGCTAGCTGGTCTACAGACTAACATATCCTTTGGGGGTGTCTTGAATCAGTCTGGACACCAATCCCTTAGTTTATGTTGTTTAAAAGCGCTGATCCTATATAGATTTGTAGGAACTACACAACATGGCACCACCAACGTTGGTTTGGTTCTTATTTAATGGTCAAATCTGAGTAGTTCAGTCGTGCTTTTCTCAGAGACCCCTACTCACATCTACCCAGAAACATCTGGAGTGGAAAGGGACAAAACAGCCACAGCTGAGTAGGCATATCCTATGTATAGGCTGTAGGTTTATTCAAGCTTGAAGGATAGTAGTTTCCTACATTGTGCATAAAACCTTATCTCACTTGTCTTGAAACCCCTTCAACTATGTCTGTCGAAGAGAACGCTGCGTTACATGCGAATGCAGTGGGGGAGGGGGAACAGGAAGGTGATGTAAACATTTCAGAAAATGTCAGAAATGCACTTACTTTAAAACTAGAAGATTTTGGAGTTGCAGCATTAAGTGGGACTGTAACATTCGTGATTGAGGCACACTAGTCATTCAGCACGGAGGTATTCCATTCATGGGTTAAATTCCCACCTGCTGATGCACGCACTAATACATTTCATTCATACACTTCGGATGAAACACAGGACAAATATTGTCCATACGAGGACATTGAAATTCCGCTCAGTTATCAGGAGCATATAAACTGGTTTAAAGGCGCCCTCCCACACACCACAGAAAAAGTAAGACTCGGTCTGCTCAGCAGAGACGGAGCGACTTGGCGAGTCCTAGCGGCTTACACACTGCATCCAGATGTTGACACATTGCCAATCGCAGACGTACGTCCACTTCACAAAGAAATAATAAAACTTTACAGAAATCTGACACAGTTCGTTATGAGAACACTCACACTTTAACCAAGTAAAATTACCCCAGCAGGTCAACTACAAGGAACTGCAACTAAAATTACCCCACAAACACTGAATGCAGTTATGGGAAGAATGCCCACGAAACATGAGCAAATGCCATTCTGGATAGCACAGAAAATAGCACAGTTAGCGGCAGTGTTTCCACACACAGGCCCACAAGAAAAACACAGAATATTGACAATTTGCTTGCCACTGGGATTAGCTCCCCCGATAGAAGTGTGTACCACTTGGGGTACAGTTTTTGTTGTCATCTATACCAGAACTCATGGTATCCCTTCAATAGCAGTGATACCAAAAGTATTAAGACAAATACAGATTGAGTATGGAGCAGAACCATCTCTGAACTTATGGATGAAATTATTAGGCAATTTTTCCCAGGTATCTACAATTATGTTAGCAAACGTAAAAGGGGAGGCAGGAGTGGTGGCTATACGCCAACGCCTGAGGGAAAGCACTCCTGCACAACAGGAGCAAGAATTTCCCAAAATTATTGAAGATACATACGCCGAATTAGGTAGAGATAATTTAGGAGCCAGAGCTATGAAACCACAAGTAATGGGTAGCAAGCACCTGATTCTTCAAAAAAGAAATGTGGCAATAAAAAAGAAAAAATAGAGAGAATAGATCACAATCAAGGGGTTGGTCTCCTCAGCAGGAGCCCTCCGAAAAGAGGTATAACATCAGAAATCGTGATAAATTAAAAAACCTGACAGGTATCAGGATACTGATACACGCTCCTCTCGTTCCTTTCATGGTTCATCGAAAAACTCCGAGAGGGAAGGACGGTCAGAATACAGATCTGAAGAACGAACAAAGTCAAGAGACACACAACGCAGTTCCAACTTTGATATCAAAAAAGAAGATAAACCAAAATCAAAACCTCAATTAAAGAAGAAGAAAGTAGCAGGACTTAAAACAAGAAATGCCCAGGCTACTGAGAACTCCACTTCTGAACGGGGAATGGGCTCTGACGATGCTAGAAGGCGCAGCAGAAGTAACAATAGCTCGCCAGAACCTGATGGAATTTCTGGTGACAGCGGTGTTGAATGAACATATCACGGTGGAGAGAGACACCTGATACTAGGGTAAGTGTCCCACACCAGTTATATGAAATAACACTCCATATGGAGGGGGACATACCCAGGAAAGTTAAAGGTCTCTTTTGGGAGAACCTGTCCTTTGGATGCGACATTCTTCTAGCAGAAAAAGATTGGCTGCCTAAGTTTGTTATGAATTGCCCAAAAGGAGAAATAGTAATTTAACTAGCTTTCTCTGACCTCGTTCCAGAATCACTGAAACATTCATACGCGCAGGATTGGGCCGTAGCACTAGCTCCTGCATTATACCGCAATCATGCAGGGTGGGATGCTGAGTCACCTCACCATGTAATCCCAGTAAAAACTACTCCAACTCCGCAGAGCCAGTACCCAATAAAGCATGACACGAAAAAACAAGTCAGGGATATCTTAGATCAACTTGAATATCCCTGAATAATCGTTTGTTTCCTATAATGAAACCCAATAATTCATATTGTCCAGTTTTGGACTACAGGCATTTGAACACATGCTCAAAGACGTTTGCAGTACAAAATGCACACAGTGCTGCATTAATGAATAACATTGTGCAGAAAAAATACAAAACAACATTAGACATTTCAAATGGATGTTTCTGCCAGAATATAGCACCTGAAAGCAGATACTTGACAGCATTTTCAGCCCAGGCTCTCTGCATCAATTCTGTGGAGTGTCTCAAGGGTATAAAAATAGCCCCGGGCTGTTCTCAGCAAGAGTAACAGAGTTGCTTAAAAATTTTGATGAGGAGGCATTGCCCTATGTAGATGATATCTATCTGACGGACGATTAATTTTTGGATCATTTGAACAGAGTGAACAATATAATTCTGGGTTCGCCTCTGAGGGCTACAAATTGAACTTTAAAAAATCAAAAATTGCCCACATTAATGTCCTATTTTTGGGATATGAGCTCTCGAATGAAGGGAAAAGCCTTGCAGCTAACTTTTTGGAAAAATGTGTGCTGCTCCAACCTCCAAAGACTCTGAAAAACTTACCATCCATTTTAGGATTCCTAAGCTTTGGCAGAACATACATTTTGGATTACGCAGAAAGAGCAAAACCATTCTATTATTTCATAGGCCTGGGTGGTGAACTTCGCTCCGTTCGCGGAGTTTGCGGAGTTTTCTGCACTCCGCACTCCGCGGAGCTCGCAGAGTGCAGAAAACTCTGCTTCGCGATGTGCAGTGGAGTTTTTTCCCCGCTCGCGATCACAAACGGTAAGTTTGCGATCGCGAACAGTAAGTTCGCGAGCGCGAGCTGCCGCTCGGGTAGAATTTCTACCCGAGCGGCAGGAATACCAGCACAAACTGCAGTTCGCACTGCACTCCGCCACTTGTGGAACTTCGCTGAGTTTTTTTGTAACTTCGCGGAGTTCCGCGTAGCAAAACTCCGCGAACTATGCCCAGGCCTGTTATTTAATCAGACCTGATTTGTTAGTTCAACATTGGACACACAGGAACACACAGAGATACTTCATTCCCTACAAGCTGGCATGATAGCCTCCAAGCATTTACACACACGTGTAAACACCACAAATTTGGTGATCTTTGTAATGGCAGGTCAATCTGGGTACACTTACCTCACCTTCAATGAAGGCGAAACGGTACCCATTGCATACAAATCACATTTGTACACAAACGTTGAAATGCGTTTTGCATCAACTGAAAAAATACTGACAGCAGTACAAACCGCTGTAGTGAGAGAAAGAGCACTGGCTCAGGGGAAACAAATAATTGTCGTAACTCCGGTACCAACCTTAGAGGCTGTTACAAAAGCAAGCGTTCCTAACGCTAAGGCACAACATCCACGATGGATACAATGGGCTAATTTTCTCACTGCAACAGATGTAGACCACAAATTTCATTCTACACTAAAAACTCAAGCATTTCTGCAGTACGAACAAGAATATCCTCTCCCTAATGAAATAATGCCTCTATATCAGTATGAATACATCATTTACACTGACGGTTCAGCTCAGCCAGCCATAGCAAGTAAACAATAATAAAGCGCAGCATGTGTGATTGTAAAGGGTCGTATGCGGACGGCAAGTTCTGTTCTACCAATACACAATCGCAGTCTCTAGGAGATTGCACGGCTCAGCTGGCAGAACTAAAAGCCCTAGTACTGGCCCTAAAAAATATGGATCGAGAATTCCCCACACTTATTGTGTGCGATTCATTTTATTGTGTTCAGTCATACAATGAATATCTTCACTATTGGGGCCAGATTGGATTTAAAGATTCAAAAGGTTGCACAATAAAGCACAAGTTGCTTTGGGAACAAGTGGCAGAGCTGAAAAAAGGCTTGCCGCGGGCTCCCGCGATTCCTACGCTGAGTCATCAACATGTTGGCATGCACGTTGGTGGGAATTCCAAGGCAACTGTGCAAGCTGCTGCCGTAGCTGCAATCACTCGTTCTTGCATGAGAGTAGATGGACAGATAATGGTAGCTGTCATCGCTTCAAGCAAAAACAGCACAGCCTTGCCAAAAGGTTTTCCACTCAAGTACTCCTACAAGTTAGATGCACAAAATATACCCTATGCTCAAATTCCAGGTGTGGGGGATAGAGTAATGCCAAACATGGATTGCAGGTTAGGTTTCATTGCTGAAACAACATTATTGGTGTCCTGGTCTTACCACACAGACACAATCATCAGCACCACAAACACCACTACTGATTTCAGACAGACCTCTCGCATGTGTCTATTTGGACCGCTGCGGCCCCTTACAATCTGACGGGGCTTACCAGTACATCTTGGTGGCAGTGGATTCATGCTTTAGATTCCTGTGGGTTTGGCCTCACCGCTCGGCTGACGCCAGAACTGTTATAAAGGATTTGCGAGTCTTCATAGGGACATATGCAATTGGCACATTACATTCTGACCTTAGCCCCGCGTTTAGCTCTCAGGCTTACAAGGAAGCCATGGGAAGTTTGGGTGTAGCATTGCGGTACTTCTCTCCGTATCATCCCGAGGGATATTTGATTGTGAAAAGAAAAACAAACTGGGACTTAAAGCAATCCTTAACAGCAAGGGTACTAGGCTCAGGTTGCAGTTGGGTCAATCACCTATTTGGGGTCCAGAGGGCACTCAATAACATGCCAAGAAGCTCCCTGGGAGGCTGTAACCCATACGTGGGTCCCTTGCTCACTTTGCCACTGGATTCAAGCAAGCCTGGCTGATGACGGCTGGAATGCCAGAAACCGGTCCTAGGATGCTTGTTTCCGGTCCAGGGAAGACATGGCTTGGCAGTTCGGGCTGGACTGTTCCCATGAGGCACAGGGTCAGACTGATTTGCATATGGCCATGTCTGAACTGGGGTGGTGGAGTGAGCTAAAGAATGATGATGGATTAAACCCAGATCAGTTGACTGGGGGTGAGTGTTTGATTGGCTCAAATGTTCCATCCATCATCCCCTTTTGTATCGCTTGGTAACCCATACAAGGTCCTGTTTAGGACAAGAATATGGGTACCTGACCTCGATTGTGGCAGCACAGTGGCGGATGAAAAATTATTCGACATCAATAATTGTTTGGCTGTTTTACAGGAACTCAATGAATTCGGGGTATTACAAAGCAACGTCCAAGTAAAACACACCGCGACTGGGGAAGTTAAAGCTGTTCCGGCAAGTCCTGCCTGGGTCCCAAAGATCGGGGACCTAGTCAGAGAAAAGATTGTGGCCCCCCAAAAATTGGGCCATCATAGAGAACGCCTGTACCTGTCCTGGCTGTGGAAGGAACAAGAACAGTACTTCTTCTGCCTCTTGCCGGCAAAAAAGGAAAGAGATTCGTCTCCATTGATCTGATCAAACCATACTATGTGGCTGACACTGATAAGCAGGCCGCGTGGGCTCCTGGATAGCAGTCGATCTCCTCTCACTACCAAACAGGAAGTTCAGACAGAAAGAGTAATAACATTTGAAGATTCTACTCTACAAAGTAACGGAGTTGCCAACAATGGAATGGAACTCGTGCCTATTGAAATTGAACAACAACAAAGCACAAATGAAACACAGATCTCTTATTCGGCCTAATACAGACATCTATTTAAATATGCCTCCAAACGAGTCATCTGCCAGTTCAACAAAACCTGCTGAGCTACCAAAGATAAATTGAACAGCGTCTGGCTACTTCATCAATTTTGATACCTTCTCTCTGGATCTGAGTAAACCTGAGTCACCGCCAGATTCTGTTTCCCACAAAGAAAAAGTATATAACATCTACATTTGGCTGAAAAAGACTTACTTTGTTTCTCCCTGACTACAGCTCTGGATTGCAATTGGTCTACTGTTCCTAGTCCTCTGGATAGGTGTAGTGACTGTCTTTTTCCTGCTTCTGAATGGACAATATTTCTCAGAATGCTCTGCAGTACAACATGTGAACTTGGCCCTGAAACCACATACGTCATCTCATCGTTAAAGAAGGGACCTGTCCTTTGTAAACATTACAGCAGTTCCAATTCATGAAGGAATAGTTTGGGATAGGGTTTCATATGATGTATTTGGTCCCACTGAACTTTTGAAAATACCGCATGCATTTAAAATTTCTTTAAATGATATCATCACCTCCAGTACATTCTCTGATGATTGGGACTTTAAAACTGTGAATAGCATGTTATCTGATTTAGAACAAAGTGCTGCTTTTTCAAAAAATGAACTGTATGATGAAACATTGGATTTTGACACCATGTATTGTTACCAACACTATGGTCATCATTTCTTGCATAAGACAAGTATTCCACATAATGTTTTTACTTACCATCAATAGGAACATTGCCAGCCACCACAGAAAGGTTCAATTCAACAAAAGACTAGAGCGACCCATATGTCCTTGCGAACTGGATATAGCTAAGCAGCAAAATTACAGTTGTTCACAAGGAACTCATTTAGACCAAAAACCTTCATTATTCGCAAGAAATTAATCTCCTGCACGATTTAAGCGAAACAAGCATTTAATAGAGTCAATCTGTATTACATTTAATACCACCAAGCAATGTTATTTCCTTGATTATAGGGAACACATATGACTCAAGAAAATGTAGCACCACACAACCAGATTTTTAAACTACAACCACTTCAGCCGAAGTGAGCGTATTTTATTTGCAGATACAATGAGGAAAAAATTGAAAATTTGACTTCTGTTGTGTATTAACACTATTTACAAAATTTTAAAACGTTACTTATGTGACCCCAGTGGAGTGACCATAACCAAACAGTGAAAATAGCTGTAGTGACAATATTTAAAACAGGGGATTGGTTATTGGGACGAAAAGGATGTCCTTCGGATATCAGATTAAATCATTCATTCTAGAATACTGTTCTAGTGTTCTGGGACTATCCTTTTCTCAATAGTCGATGATGTTTCAACCCTCTCTTGATACGGAGTCTCTTCAGGACCGGGATTCTGGGGACTGCAAGGTGAAATAGGGTGAGTATAGGTACTAACTAATATGTGTGGGCTGTAGAATAGGGTAACTAGATGATGCTTACCCTAGGCACTGTAAAAATGCTGGAGGCGTGATTAGAAGCAATCGTTTAATGCCAAGCGGTGAGAGATCCCATAAGTGGATGCAAGGGACATCCAAGGTAGCTGCTGTAGTTACGGTAGTCCTGATAAGATAAAGGTGAATACATTTAAAAATACCAAAATTGCTATATTGGTGTGACTGTGTTTTACTCAGTATCAGACAGCGATAACAATTGCTTACCCTGGGCATCAGGATAGCAGGAAGCATCAGTATTACAATCATCAATAGCCGGTGCGCTAGGATCCAAATAATGTTGGTAATAAGGGGACCGGGTAGCCTCCTTGGCTATAACCAGTTCCAATTGTACTGGACTTTGCCAGCCAATGTCGTTACCAATGTTGTGATTTCTAGTATCTGGGGAATAGCTCAATTCCCCCATATGAGGATTAGCGGTCAATGCGGTGTCTGAAAAACAATTTGATTCTAAGTAATATCGATAGATAATTCCACAACCTAGCAGGGGCAGGTTTCAAAAAGGGTTTCCTTACCTAGTAGCCGCAGACGAAGGATCGGGTGATCCGAATACACAAGGGTCACGGCTCGAATGGAGTGTAATATTGCCGGCATCGAGAGTTCCGGCGGGAAAGTCGAGCATGCGCAGATGCGGGCAGGGCGCGTTCCATGGCACCCATTTGTAAGTGGTAATTGAAGTTAAAGGCTCTACGGGAGAGCAGCGCATACGCAGATGCGGGTAGGGCACGTATAGTGGCAGCCATTAGTAGGCGATGATGGCATAAGGCGCTCAGCTCACAATTAACCTAATGTGTTCAAAAAGCAATATAAAGATATCCGGCTGCATAATGTGAGGTACTAGTATTCACGCCACCTCCACTATTCGGAGAGTCCTAGTTAAAATCATAAGGATAGTGGAGGAGTACTTGCATCCTACTAAAGGTTAAGTAGTGATGCGGACCAGTGGATAGAGCCCACAGCAGTCGATATAGATTATATTTACATTATCAAGGCAAAGATGGATAATATGCCTTATATGATATAAGGAGGTGAATTAATGGGAAGAACCAATAGGGTTCGATGTATTAACAGACTTAAACACCAATGATCGTCTGGCGTGGTTTGTATTGAGAATTTCTATGCAACACGTGTATATGTAAGAATCACCATCCGGTTCCTTAGCCTGTACATCACTGTGACCTAGGAGCAATGTTCCCTCTAATTATTTTCCTCTGTGTGCGGCAGAGTAAGGTCTCTGTGCGCTGCAGCCAAGGCTATGTGCGCCAAGAACCCGACCGCGCGTGTAGACCAGGGCTTTGAGTGGGATGAAAAAACTAGGGGGTCTCTCAAAGGGGCGTAACCAATGCAATTAAGGGCGTGGCTTAAAAGTAATTAAGCTAAAAATATGTGCATCGCATAGTGTGACTCCGGACTGATATTTTGCTGCTTCTGTCATTGCATCCAGATATATAATACAAGTAACATTACACCTACAAGAAGCCAGGACTATTGGCTTTGTAAATGATTGTTTTTTGCATCAAGTTGTATATAATATTGAAAATGCTTCCACTCTTGTGGTAGAGGTAGAGGCTTAATGCTCGAACTGTCGATTTAGGAGATGGGTTTTGAGTCTCGGGTCAGCTTAACATCCTGTGATTCTGGGCAAATCAATCTCCCCATGCGTACAAAAATAATAATAATAATAAATCATGTAAAGCGCTCCAATACTTTTGGGTTGAGTTCGCACAATATAAAAACTTGCTGCATTTCTTTTCTAAATGCGGGGTTGATGGTTTGCCTTTTGAAAGAATTTACACCTGCACTTGATAGGGTGGGATAGCTTTGCTCAAAGTTTGTGAAAAACCCCATGGGCATTTCAAGCCTGGGACAGCCTCTCCCTGCCCACGGGCAAAAATATACTCTCCCGGAAAGAGAGTGAGTGTATGTAGCTTTTGATAATATCAAGCGTGGATTTACACTCCTAAATCAAAAAATATGCACACCTAAATTCACCTTAGGCATGCAAATAGATTTGTGAATCAGGCCCTAAGATTCTCCTGTCTAAGGGGACCCACAAGTTATCACACAGATTCTTGGGCGTGAGAAGCCACTACCTACATAAACACATTTTAGGTGTGATAGCCCTTATCGTAAACTGAGAAACTTCACACACTGCCCGATGGTAAAACACCACTAAATCTTCTGGGCAAAACATCCGAGCTACGTTATGCACCATTATACCGAACTTTGTCAAACGCTGAATTTATTTAAACTCAGAATCGATAGTCTCCAACTGGGGTGTTAGGCCCAGAAGGGCCACAGGGAAAAACACAGGATTCGTTTAGGCATGAGCAAGAACTCACAGCAAATTAAATAGAAAAAGTGAATACTAACTTCAACAGGTCGGATCCAGACTCAAGAATGTGTGTATGTTTGTAACGTGAAGCAACCTAGGAGGAAGGGCGGGACTATAGGAGCAGTGACCGAAAGGAAGAGAGTGAGAAAGGACTGGGAAGGGTGGGAGTGAGAGTGAGAAAGGGAATGAATGGTGGGAGAGAGGAAAGGAATGAATTGTGAGAGTGAGGAAGGGAATGAAGGGTGGAAGGGAATAAAGGGTGGAAGGGAATGACGGGTGGAAGGGAATGACGGGTGGAAGGGAATAAAGGGTGGAAGGGAATAAAGGGTGGAAGGGAATGAAGGGTGGAAGGGAATGAAGGGTGGAAGGGAATGAAGGGTGGAAGGGAATAAAGGGTGGAAGGGAATAAAGGGTGGAAGGGAATAAAGGGTGGGAGTGAGGAAAGGAATGAAGAGTGGGAGTGAGGAAAGGAATGAAGGTGGGAGAGAGGAAAGGAATAAAGGGTGTCAACAGGAGAGTGTGACAAAGGAATACATGACGGAAAAGTGGAAAGTGGTGGACAAGGGTAAAAACGGAAGTACAGGAGAAAGTAAGGTGCAGAAGAGAAAAAGAAAGTGGGAGAAGAGAAGGTAAACAGTGGGAGACATGATGGCAAAGGGGAGGGACAGAGGCAACAAAAGGGAATGTAAGTAGTTTACCTCTTCACCTGTTTCTGCGACTGTGATGCTTTGGAAGTGGTCCACTGTTGGCTCTGAATGTGCTAACACCCTTTCCATGGAATGTGTCAGATGGGATGGAGGCGCGCACACAAGCAGCACCCAGTTGGTCATGCCGCACCATGATGAGGGGCAGGGTGAAACACCCGCAAACGCTCCCCCCGCTCCCTCCCCGGTCCGGTTCGTGTATAATCGCTCCGATCTTTACCCTGCCCCAAAGCCACACTCCTAGCAACTGAGCTCCCTCAGTTTCAGATAAACAGAAACAGATGATATTTCTACCAAGCGCTGCAGGGGTGACCGGGCTAGGTTTCTCTCTATGTTGCATTAAGTGAAAATGCTGCCCGCTCAAAGCCTGATTCTGGGTTTCCATCGGCTTAAACAAAAGTCAAGTGCATAATAAACATTTCGATCATTTTTGTCTGACGGTGTTACTTTTATATGAGGCTTCTTCTGTAATGAGCCTCCCGGCCAAACTTGGCACCCCCTGTTGTTGGCTCGAAAGGCTTCGTACGCCCTGGAGACCCGGTTCACCTGCCGCATCAAATGAAGCTCCGCACCACGGAGAGACCTACGACCTTTTAGAGGGCAACAATCACAGAGAAAATAATTTCTATGACGTCGGTAACAAGTGGCAGAGGATTGATTCTGGGACAATGGTGAGACAATACATGGGGACAATTTACTGACATGTTATTGAACCCGCTCCCAATAATCCGCTTACTGATGCGGAACTGACCAATGTTCAAATTGCGCACCCCTAGAACTCAAAACTGCCTGCAAGTGTGCGGCGAGACCCGCCACCTCCGGTCGCGCCAGTCAGGGAGCAGGGGCATGTACGCGGCCCCCTCGGCGCAACAGGGAGGCCAAATGGCCTGAAACGGCAGCATGTAGGCAGACCCCCTGGGCAGAAGCGCCGCCTGCCAGCCATCGCCATGGGCAGGCACCCTGCCCCTTACGGTCACAAAGGCCCACAAACAGCCTGCAGCCACGGCCCATAAAGAAACAAATGTAGCAAGTGGAAGAGTCACTTGCTGTGGAACGTGTACCCACAAACCAGGAAATTACCGTTTTTCAGGCCGCTCGCGTTTTAAAAGCGGCGGTGCGAACGCTCTCCCGGGATGTGTGCGCGCTTCACTGAGGACACTGCGCGCTCGGGGTCACTAAGGTGCGCGCGCGTACCTTAGAGGGAACACTGCCTAGGAGACTTAGATACTGTTACATCCTCGTCGCCAAAAATATGTTGTGTTCTCAGCAAGTAGACACCAGGAGCCAGGATGTATATTCAAGTCTTCTTTATTTCATCCATCAGTCCAAGTTACATCAGTCTTGAATCCAGCCAGCACTGGTGTGGTACCAGCCCCACCAGGAGCAGCCTGCCTAGCTGCTCAGCCCATCTCTAACTGCCAACACTCATCCACTCAGACACCCAGGCATTCCACGCATCACAGGCACACCAACATTCCATAACCAACTCACACACTCTGGCTGAGCAGCTAGAGGCAGCAGGGCTGGAGTACATGTTATACAACAAAGTAGGGTATAACAGATACTTTTATATAATACCTCTTCACACCATTGAAAATAATTACACAAGTATAAAAACCAGTTGTATACAAACATTTTCAAATTCATGGTACAGCTTCTCAGTAATGCAACAAACACATTGTATATATGATTGTTCACAATTAAAGATCCAAAGCTAGGTTTATACAACATCCTGGGAAAAACATGTAACTAAACACTCCCTTCTGTGAGAGGGCCACTATAACGTGTGGAGGTGTTATTAGTGATATCTACACTGGAGGTCAAGAGAGGGTGTACTTATTCAGAATGTACCAATCTCAATTCGTAATGATAAATTTCCGCCATTCCTCAAGACTGTTGAGCCCTTTCCTTATTGAATCACATTTGTTAATCCATCTGCATTCTAATGATTGAAGAATCATTGAGATGTTACCTCCTCTTGGAGTAATTTTTGCCTTTTCGATCACTTGCCAGCGTATTTCATCTGCACCATGGGATTTCTCTTTATAATGTTGAACCAGCGGTGCATTTTCAACCAGACTGCGTATCCTTCTTCTGTGTTGGCTGATTCGTGCCTTCACCGGTTGAATGGTCTGCCCTATGTACATTAGATTACATGGGCACCATATACAGTAGATAACATTTGAAGTGGCACAGTTGGTGTGATCATGCAATGTAAAAGTGACATCTCCATGCGTAAAATGTCTGGTATTAGATGTATACTGACAGGCTATACAACTGCCACACTTGAAGTAGCCTATAACCGGTGGTAGAGACCAAATATCGTAGATGGTTGTCTTTGGCTTTGAAATGCTGGTATCTGAATGCACTAGATGATCTCTTATGTTCTTTCCTTTCCTGTATGAGAACAAGGGCAGTTCTTGACAGGCATTTAGTGTGTTCAGTGTAGGCCAATGTCTCTTAATGGTATTTACAATTTGCGTACTGTGAGGACAAAACGTGGTAATACAGATATTTTTCTTGATGGATGTCTTAGGTCTACTCTTCAGTATTTCCTCGTGAGGGCTGTACCAGGCCCATTTCATTAATGTTTTAATCAGTCGCTTCGTGTATCCTTTGTCATGTAGTTTGGCACTAAGGATATTTCCTTCCTTGAAAAAATCTTCTTTCTCTGTGCAGTTTCTTCTTAGCCTTAAGAACTGCCCATATGGAAGTCCATCCTTTAGGGAACAAGGTTGAAAACTTGTATATTGCAACAGCGTGTTTCTCCCAGTCAGTTTTCTGTAGAGACTTACAATCAGTTGGTTGTTCTTGTTGCGTATTTCCAGATCTAAGAATGGAATCTTTTCTTTATCTACACTATAGGTAATAGTGAGTGCAGACTGACAATCGTGGAGATAAGAGATGAACATTTTCAATCTTTCTTATGTGCCAACCCATAACATGAAAATGTCATCAATATATCGTTCCCAACATTTGATGTTACTGTAAAATGGATTGGTCAGGGTGGTAATATGTTTGTTTTCTAAGTTACCCACGTACAGATTTGCTAGATTGGGGGCAAAAATTGCCGCCAGAGATGTCCCAAGCACTGCTGATAGTACTTAGTGTTAAACATGAAGTAATTCATGGTCGGGCAATCTCCAGTAAGTCAGTAATAAACTTCGAAGGTACAGACACCGGTGCTGGAAGTGAATCTAGAACTTCCATGATGACATCAATACTTTCTGTCTGCGGAATGTTCGTATATAACGATTCTATGTCCAGTGTCACAAGCATTTCTTCCATGGGATTATACTCCATTCCTTCAATTAAATGAATCATGTACGTGCTGTCTCACACATAGGTATCTAGAATGGGGACAAAATCTTTGATGAAGCTATTTATATATTGACCCACTGGCTCCAAGACTGATCCGCAACCAGACTATATTGGTCTGCCTGGAGGATTAGTTGCATTTTTATGAATCTTCGGCAAGCTGTATAACACAGGGGTCCTGGGATTCTTCTGGTTAAGGAACTCAAATTCCAACTGAGTCAGAAAACCTTTTTGAAGACCGGTCCTGGTCAATTTGTGTATCCGCTGTTTAATTTCTGTCAGTGGATTACGATTCAGTTCTTTGTAATGCAGGACATTACCCAATTGTCTCGTTATTTCTGCCTCATAGTGTATTTTGTCCTGGATAACAATGCCTCCACCTTTATCCGCCGGTTTAATGATGATTGATCCTTCTTTCTTCAGCTTCAGTAGCAACTGTCCTTCCAATAGAGGGATATTATATGGGGTAAACGATTTTTTTGTTTTCAATTTATCGATGACTTCAAGGACGGCTCTCTCAAAGGCCAGAATTTCCAGTGGCATCAAAGCATTTGCTGGTATAAAGGTAGATTTAGGCTTTAGGATAGGGTTTTGGACAAGGGGGACCACTTGATTATCAGTGAAGAAAACTCTTAACCTTAGTGTCCTGAAATATTTATGGAGTTCTGTTTGCAATTTGAAAAAATCAGTTCTTTCTGTCATAACGTATGACAGTCCTTTGCTCAAGAGCGATAGTTCGCTGCTGTTAAGCTGATGAAGGGAAAGATTGAAAATAGGGATGGTGTTCCCTTGATTGGGGGTTTCAGTATCCTGAATGATGGCCATTCTATGGTCAGTACCGTGAGAATGATTATTCATGATGGTAATGTTTCCTTGGCCAATGTCAGCTACTGGCCCTCCGGACCCCACGTGTAATATTGTCGGCATGTTTTTCAGACACCACATTGACTGCTAATCCTCATATGGGTGAATTGAGCTACTCCCCAGATACTAGAAATCACAACATTGCTTACAACATTGGCTGGCAACGTCCAGTACAATTGGAACTGATTATAGCCAAGGAGGCTAACCGGTCCGCTTATTACCAACATTATTTGGATCCTCGCCACACCGGCTATTGATGATTGTAATACTGACGCTTCCTGCTATCCTGATGCCCAGGGTAAGCAATTGTTATCGCTGTCTGATACTGAGTAAAACACAGTCACACCAATATAGCAATTTTGGTATTTTTAAATGTATTCACCTTTATCTTATCAGGACTACCGTAACTACGGCAGCTACCTTGGATGTCCCTTGCATCCACTTATGGGATCTCTCACTGCTTGGCATTAAACGATTGCTTCTAATCACGCCTCTGGCATTTTTACAATGCCTAGGGTAAGCATCATCTAGTTACCCTATTCTACA
This sequence comes from Calotriton arnoldi, assembly GCA_963921515.1. NCBI lineage: Eukaryota > Metazoa > Chordata > Amphibia > Caudata > Salamandridae > Calotriton > Calotriton arnoldi. Next base: position 1,143,374 of record CAWUFW010005494.1, read on the forward strand.
GCCCACACATATTAGTTAGTACCTATACTCACCCTATTTCCCCTTGCAGTCCCCAAAATCCCGGTCCTGAAGAGACCCTGTACCAAGAGAGGGTCAAAACGTCATCGACTATTGAGAAAAGGATAGTTCCAGAACACTAGAACAATATTCTACAATGAATGATTTAATCTGATATTCGAAGGACATCCTTTTCGTCCCAATAACCAATCCCCTGTTTTAAATATTGTCACTACAGCTATTTTCACTGTTTGGGTATGGTCACTCCACTGGGGTCACATAAGACACGTTTTAAAATTTTGTAAATAGTGTTAATACACAACAGAAGTCAAATTTTCAATTTTACCTCATTGTAACTGCAAATAAAATACGCTCACTTCGGCTGAAGTGGTTGTAGTTTAAAAATCTGGTTGTTTGGTGCTACATTTTCTTCAGTCATATGTGTTCCCTATCATCAAGGAAATAACATTGCTTGGTGGTATTAAATGTAATACAGATTGACTCTATTATATGCTTGTTTCGCTTAAATCGTGCAGGAGATAAATTTTTTGCGAATACTGAAGGTTTTTGGTCTAAATGGGTTCCTTGTGAACCACCGAAAGGTAGTTCACGAACATTTGCACAAAAGTTTGCTTATTTTTCTGGGTTTAACACTGCAGACCCGGCCTCATATTATTATAAGGTTGCCTCCAAATCTGCAAAGAAAAATATGCTCACAAAAACGGAACAGATATACTCTGCTTCCTTTATTTCCCAGCTGCCTTTACAAGGTTTGGACTTTTGGAAGGACACTCTAGACACAAAATCTGTCTGGGGGACTAAAGATTGGCAAGTTCAGGGAACTGAGGCATTATTTATAGCATGCCTCATACCACAACAAATTATCTTCCTGAACGATACCGTGCAACAAACTTCCTGTCTTGGACTAGCCAAGATTAAGGACTTGAACACACCTCATATTCCCTCGCTGTTACACTTTAAGGGGTGGAAAAACTATTCACAACATAGTGAGAATACACTTGATGACATCATACATGAGGGTTCATACAATTCTTCAGACCCCAATTGGAAGGGATGGTTAATTTGGCCTATAGACACAAATGGGTGTCAATCAAGATTCAAGGGTACCACCGAAGGGTTTAGTATCCATAGGCCGGACTAACGCTTTATACAACAAGATCATCCGGGGGTGGTGACATCCTACAGTGTTAGGAAGTTATGCCTAGATTGGCTAAAAACCTCAACACTGTCCCAGGTGAAACAACACTTGTCTTACTCTAAGATGACATGGATCTAAGGGATTTTTTGTTAGGTCCCCGGAAACCACGTCGCAAACGCTTCTTATACGCTATTTACAACGAAGTTTGAAAGATCTCTCAACAGGAAGCTTCGGAGAGGTTACGTGAAATTGACAGGGTTAACTTAGAAAAGGCTTTGGCAGTGGTCGATAATGGCATGACCACACTAACATCAAGGATTTATTCACTGGGCAACATTGCGTCTTCTGCTCTAGATATAATGGAACAGGATCTGTCCATTCTACAACATGGGCAATTACCGTTACGATCCATTCTATTGTCAAGCTGGACGCTACAATCATTGTGCTCTGGTCACGTGCCCTGGCGATATATTAAAGTACGTCTCTGTTTTCTGCTTATAATTTAACAACAAGGCAGACAACAATGGCACAAAGAGATGCGAAATATACAATGCTGCACATTGAAAAATTGGACCAATTACCTTTCTCCGTGGTTGAGTCACCGTCCACTTATGGCCATATAACATTGCCTGGACCAACATTCCAATTTTAATATTGCCTAGAATACCACCAGGTAGGCAGGTATGAAGCGATGGGAAAGGACTACATCCATGAATCTTGGGAATTGCCGTACAGATTTAGATGCAGGAATGGGGACACTCAAGTATTTCTCAGTGGTTCAGTCTGTGAGAATTCGTTAAGTGGCTCTCTAATTTGCCAGGATATTATGCTTCACGGAGCTTGTAATGCTTCGGTTGCAAACCTATCTTGCCATTTGAAAGGATCACCAGCTGCCCTTGTTCATCCAGTGTTCAAACTGCTCTTGAATGGGAGTTACCTAATGCTGAATGATCAAGGTTGTTGTGGGATGCTGCCGGGCATCGCATATCTTATCACAGTAAGTTCCAGGGTTACTTGTTGTATGCAAGTATTGTTTTCACCGACCCACACAGTCAGGGAGGCGCCATTATGGCCTTCATTGAATGTTTCCCTTATACGGTTTGATTCTCTGAGGAGACTGAAATCCATACTTTTAGATAAGAAAGTGACCTTAACCTCAGCTCGAGAGACTTTTGATCTCCAGGTGGCAAAGTCTTCAGCTGAGATACAGGCTCTAGTCCGAACTAACTTCCCGCTCCATTTCGGAGAAATGGTACATCGTATCTTTTATATGTCTGATACGAGTGGGATAGTACACCTATTTAAGACCATAGGATGTGAGCTATTAAGCACCTTTCAGACAGTTTTCGGAGTTATTTAATCGTTAATACACTCCGTATTTGGAAGCATTTTTGGAGGACTTCCGCTGATCCTGCTACTGGTAGTGGATATCCTGATTTTAATTTTTCTGCTACACAATGGACGTCGCCAATGCCAAGGAGATGGAAAAAGCGCTCTCGGAGCGACATTGCCGTGAAAGCATGGTACTCCATCTGGGCACAACTCGGCTTTAGGAGCTAAGCGAGCATTGGTTTTTATCATTCAGATCAGTCTCGGTAGACTGAGTCTTGCCTGTACTCCGCTGCTTATTCTGCGGACACGAATGCTTGTTGGACATCTGTCTAACACTTCCATCGGTTGCGCCTCCGGACGTGGATTTACTGCTGGACCCGCTAAAAGGCCATATAGTGCAGTACCCTCATCATATTCCAATCCTGATTACGGCATTCTTAGATGCTTCAGCTCCTGTTGGAATGGAGAGTCTCTGTACCAGGCGTACAGGCATCAAGTGCTTCCTCAGCAACGGCTGTGGGAACAAGAGACGATCACCTTTACTCCATTGACCTGATCCAAGAAGTGTTACAGGGACCGTCGTCTGCGAAGGCAGGCAACAGTGATGTTGCGTCTCCCCACAGGACACATAAACATTTGGTTCTCCGTGTGCTGGGTTCAATTTGGCACTTTTTCGAAAACAACTAAAACTGGGATTCGAAAACATCATTTTGTTTTATTTTCCCTCTTCTGCTCTCACTGAGCTCTATGGCTTTCGGCATGCTCGGTTGGTCTCACAATATATTGACTTTCTGGAGGACTCATGGGGCTTTGTCACTACTACATCATTTACTTTTTAACATCTACTGTGTTTTTAGATGTTTTTATACTCATATTTTAGCAATATTTTAATGCTTTTTTAAACAGACATATTTTAGCATTTATTATTATGTCGTCCAGTCGGAAGAGGAGTGGGTGTTATGCACCCCAATGTACCCCAATATAGACCTAGGTAGTTACACAACCTTTTACCTACATGTGTCCTACCATTGTTCTACATAACGGGTCTGACTCTGACCTTTTACTTAGTTAGGTGCTACATGACTGTCGTGTGGTTTTCTCCAAAAACTAGCCTCATGTATTATGCATGAGGATTCTCCATATCACAGCAGGATTACCATCTCTTGCATGATAACTCTGTATAAGGGTCACCTCTATTGTCATCCTTGCCCGACATGCCCATAGTACACTTCTAGGTAGAACCCCTGAGGGTACCTTTTGGGTATGTAAGCACCACTGGCGTAACAAAACTTGAGGGGGCCCCCCTGCAAGGCACGTGGAGGGGCCCTCTCCGGACTAAATCGTGAGCTCTCCGGTCAGAGTAATGTGCTGAGGGGGGCCCCTGGTGCTTGGGGGCCCTCCCGCATGGCGGGGGCTGCGGGGGCCTGTGTTACACCACTGGTAAGCACTACATCTTCGCTGGGCAAACCAGAGGAGAAAGACTTCCATGCTGACACGCTGATGCGAAACGCTGAGGTTCCTGCACACAGACACTCCAGCACCCAGTGGTCTGACATCCCTCGCGGGGTGTCCATCTCGAGACCACAACGGGGTCCTTCGCTCTTCCACATCAGGTAATGGGGTTGGCTCTATCCTAAGGGGATTCTTGGCTTTACACCTACACACATGCTAGGTACACTTAGGTACATCTATTTAGGGTTGCATTGTAGGGGTACACATTATTATTGTCATGTATTCATATGCCTGCATATATTCATTGTTTCAGCACTAAGGTAGAATTCTACCTTTTCTTTACTCTACTGGTGCTTATAACCGTATATATCTGTTTCTGTCTCATGGTTGTTGCAGCACACGTATTTTATACTAGAATGATGCTGGTTCAATAAATGTTTATTGAAAACGTCCCCACTGTTTATTCTGTGTATCACTCTAAGACAAAGTGAGCACGAGTGACTGAATGAAAAGTACTGTACTGTTTCCCCGATCCCTGAGGGGTCAGAGTTGTCATGTTCGATAGTTGCCAGAAACTATTCGCTCCATGGTAAGAGGGGCTCATAGTGGCACTTTGAGCTAGCTGGTCTACAGACTAACATATCCTTTGGGGGTGTCTGGAATCAGTCTGGACACCAATCCCTTAGTTTATGTTGTCTAAACGTGCAGATCCTACATAGATTTGTAGGAACTACACAACAATACTGGGTAGGAAAACATAGTGCAATTCATGCTAGTTATACCACCAGGACACCCCCTGGATGTCTAGTTTTCAGATATGCTTGGGCTTGACAGGTTTTCCTGGCTGCAGGCCGAGCCCAGGCCCAAATACTGAAGCTGCCCATTTCACAAGAATATATCAATTTGATAGGCAAAATCTTGATGTTATCTTATTGCATTTTGAGGCCTCTCTTGTTGCAGCCACAAGGCCTAGCTACAAATGTGGGGTACCATTTTTTATAAGGAACACTGGGTTTTAGGAATTTGGTTAAGGCACACTGACTGCAGAACTTTCCCTCACAGAAATGTGAAAATAATCTGTGATTTTAGCCAAAGTTTTACCTTTGCAGGGCACACTAGGTAAGAAAACATTGTAGAAGCTACACAAGTCATATCGCCCTGGACACACCAGGGTGTCTAGTTTTCAGAAATGTCTGGGTTTGGTAGATTTCCAGAGTGCGGGTCAGGCTAGGCCCAAACACCTCAGCTAGTGACTTCGCCAGAACAGGTCGATTTGCAATGCAAAATGTTGATATTTCCTTGATATGCAATACCACTTTTATCAGGAGAAGTGTGGGGACACATAAGAATAACACATTTATTATTATCAATTGGATTTTTTCTCCATTTTTGGCTTTCAAATGTAAGCATGTGTGCAAGAAAGAACAGGACCAGATAAGCAAAGGTGTGCCTAACTCAGTTCTAACAACTCCAAGTAGGAAGTTTTAGGGTGAACTTACAAGGCCAAATGTAGACATTTCTACATGTAATGTGCTCAACCTATGCAAACTTCAATCAGCAGCGCACATATTAGCATGAATTTGCAGTGTATTGTAGTTTTTGGGCAGGAAGATGTCCCTTCTTGCACATTACAAATCATCACTACATGGTGAGTAGCAAATATATGTGTGTGACATGTAGCAGCACACATATAAGTTACAATACAACCTTATTAATTGTCCATGTGCAGGAAGGGACACCTACCTGCTCATTAACAATCTTTCCCTGCAACGCAGGCACCCTTGCACAATGGTGCAAGAGTACCTGCGTAGGTGCTGGGCGGCCAATTTTTGTGCCACCGCTATGTGAAATGCATGTTTCCAAAGTAACATATCAACATTGAATAAGGTTGCTTACATGGAACACACAGTGTGAAGACAGACAATATTAATCATTTACTTACTACCCTGCCTGCCAACAATGATCCCCAGGTTAACCAAGAGGTCGCCCTCCTGGCAACACAATCCTGCCATCCATGTTTCAGCTGTTGGACAGTCCTGTCCACATCAAAGATTCTCAGCATGTGGTGGCGTATGCGGTCCCACTGCAATTTCTGTCCCCCACTCTCAACCATAATAGGGAAGTAAAATTTCACAAGCCAGAGGAAAGCCCCAAATGCTTCCCCTGCCATCCTCCCCTCCCTACCTTCCCCCCAACATCTTCCCCCACAGTCCTAAACCCACTATAAAAAGAAAACCCCACCTAAATGAACAAAAAATAACAAAATCTTAACTATATACCCAGTAGACAGACACCCGACAAAACAACAGCAAAAATGCAAAAAACACGATACAAATGCGGCACAGGACTTGACAGAGACAGTAGGGACAGCAGACTAGACACCCCAAATACACTTTATCCACAAAGATCAAGCACACTCCTCCACAGACAACCACACAGCTCAAAAGACACTAACAGTGTGAGCAAAAGTGAAAGTGAAAGTGTACAGCACAATTCCTGGGAACAGGATGCATGCTGACATTACTGCCTGTGGGTTTGCAGCACGTTTTTGGAGTTAGCGTGAGTTTGTTTTGTCGCTAAAGGTTTAGAGTGGAATTTCCATTGACAACTCATGTACCTTGCAAGTGTTTTGTATAGTGGCTAGGAAAAACTTTGCGCTAACGTAAAATGCTGGAAGAAATTGTGGCTAAGTGGTATTTGACCTGTACTTTACCATTTTTTACTCTGTTGCATGCCTGGCAACAGTCTATGGCCATGGAATGCTGCATATGTTGTGTATTTAGCTTTCCTTGGTCAGATGTCTTTGGTTCAAAAAGTGTATAGGCTGTCAAAATGCAACCCTTCACAGAGTCATGCTGTGCCATACGTCATAATTTTTGATTGGCAATGCATGCATTTGTACAAGTCATACAGTTTTCCATATCTTGTATGTGTGTCCATATATGTGTGAAGTACATGCCCCAGTCCAGTGTGGTGTGTACCACTTTCATGGGGTTGAGCCACATATGTATGTCAAACAAGCATTTACTACTTGTGCCAAAGATTTTGGGGCATGCATACAAGGCACAAACACCAACTGAACACACCTTTTGTTTATGCTCTGGTGGTGTTCAGAACATCCCCATATTTACAGGGTGGCGGAAAGACAATTAACGTGGATTTAAAGCACTTGTTCATATTAGCCTTACCACAGCAGTCCACTACAGCAGAGGGATGGGAAACTGGTGTTGGATTGGACGTTCCACCACAACATCCCTAGCTTTTAATGCAGCTCGAGATTCACACATCTGGGGCTGTGTCAACTTTGACAGCTCTGAAAATGTGACGTTAGACAGCCAAGACTAGGAAACATGTATTAAGTCCTTGTGAGTTTCAGCTCATTCCATGTGTGCTGCATTCAGCAGCACACATGGATGAAGCAATTCCTCTTCAAGATTGATTTTGTGCTTGAAGGTGTGCCTTCATGCACATAAAGGACAACCATGCAGCACAGTCACCCTTGCTACATGACACAAGTGTGCCTGGACTGGCACTGCCTACATGTCTGGGCAACAGCACAAGAGCACACACAGTGATGCACCATAAGTATGGTACATATGCCTCATCCCTGTGTGTTGTTACCAATTTCTGCACAACACCAGCCTCAGACCTTTCGTCATAGATTACCCCTAACAATTCAGAAGTGGAATATGCTGTTTCAATGTGTGCAGTAGCATACATCACACATTTGAGGAGCAACTAATAGGAAAATGCAATGATTTAAATTTGTATCACCCTTCATAGGCCTCCTTTTCAGAGCTATTACATATTTTGGCACAACCTCAGATTGATAAATCTGTGGCCACATCATAAGGCTAAGGGCCAGATGTATGACCATTGTGATTTGCGACTCGCAAATTGTGACAAATTGCGAGTCGCAATTTGCGAGTCGCAAATCACAATGTACAACAGTGTCTCAGACACTGTTTGCGATTCCCAATTGGGTCGCAAATTGCATACCTCATGAATATTAATGAGGCACTGCACTTGCGACCCCATTGGAAATAGCTCGGCCCTCCCAAGTATGGTGGCCTGCTAGGCTCAGCAGACCTCCATGTCTGGGACTGCTTTTAAATAAAGCAGTTTAAAAAAAAAATGCAGGCCGTTTTCCTTAAAGGAAAATGGGATGCATTAAAAAAAGAAAAATGAAGCGTTTTTGTTTCATTTTTTAAGGGCAGGTAGTGGTCCTTGGGACCACTGCCTGCCCCTAAAAAATATTTTCCCCTGCATTCACAAAGGGTGGTAAACTGCGACTGTTTTGCGACCGCAATTACAGTCGCAGAACAGTCTTACATAGGGTTCAGACTCGCTATTAGGAAGGGGCGCCCTTGGAACGCCCCTTCCTAATAGCGAGTCGCTAATCCTGTTTAGCGAGTCGCAAATCATTTGCGACTCGCTAAATATGGTTAGTACATGGGCCATTTGTTTTTTGTATGTGCAAACGGGTCGCAAATCCATTTGCACATGCAAAATACTGTCGTACATCTTGCCCTAAGCATGTTGCAGCAGAAGACCCACTACAACACCTTTTGCACCCCCCTCTCACGCTAACTGGAGCATGTGCATGTGCCTAAATATCAATGCAACTTTCAGCCACGTTACGTGGCTTGACACCACTTTGAACATCAGGTGAAGGGGAGTGCACCACCAGAACATCACTAATAGTGTTGGCGGAATCCCCTGTTAATTGTGGACCTAAGCAATACTGACCCAATAGACATGTCCTTTGCATTTGGTGAAATATTTAGATTTGTGTCCAGCATGCTGTAGCAAAGATTGCTTAGGTCCCACTATGTTTTTGGGCCCATATGTGCACGATTGTGTGAGAAAGATGGTGGTATAGGATGATGTGACACCCATATGAAGTTTGTGTGTATTCATGAGTGTTGTGCAGATTCCTGGTGACAGACAGCACTATGTGAGAGGACCATTTCCTAGGAGTAAATGCTCTTATTTGTGTTCAACTATCCTTGGCAATGATCTAGATAGATATGTGAACAGGTATAGTGAAACCAAATGTGTAGATTACATCCATAACCTATCAATGTTTCAATTTCTTGTGTAGCATTTTCAAGCTAGGTTATGTCTCTTCATTGTGGTACCATTCACTTTTAGAACTTTCTGCCTACATCGTATTTGCGTCTGAGGTAACCCTGGGCAAAGCACTACGCTACGCTCGCGTAGTTTGCGAAGTTTGCGCTACTTCGCACAACGCGAATTGCACGTAGCACAGTGCAACCACGCGTAGCGTAGTGCAGCGGTCATTTTTGCTTGCTCGCGGTCCTCAACGTCAAGTTGGCGACCACGAGCAAGCAAAATGACATCCCGGCGAGACTTTTTCCTCGTTCGAGATCAGCAACATCAAGTTGACGATCGCGAGCGTGGAAAATAAACCTCCCGGCGAGATTCTCAACGCGGGGAGGTCAGGTTTCTCATTGCGAGTGGTCGCGTATGCCCGCGACCGCTCGCGATGAGAAACTACCAGTCCGCGTTGAGAAAGCTGCCGCTCGAGTAAAAATCTACTCGGCGGCAGTAAGACAGCTCGCACTGTGCAAGATGCCGTTTTCAATGATTGCACAGTGCGGACAAGCATCCGGCACTGTGCAATCATTGCGAACAGTGCACTACGCGGTTCGCGTAGTGCTACGCGTGGCTCGCGTAGTGCGAACTGCACTTTGCGTAGCTTCGCGTAGCGCTACTTCGTGAACTACGCCCAGGCTTAGTCTGAGGGTGTAATTAGTAGGCCTGGGCAAAGCACTACGCTACGCTCGCGAAGTTTGCGTAGTTTGCGCAACTTCGCACTACGCGATTTGCACGTAGCACAGTGCAAACACGCGTAGCGCAGCGAAGCGTAGTGCAGCGTCATTTTTTGCTTGCTCGCGGTCCTCAACGTCAAGTTGGCAACCGCGAGCAAGCAAAATGACATCCCGGCGAGACTTTTTCCTTGTTCGCGATCAGCAACATCAAGTTGCCGATCGCGAGCGAGGAAAATAAACCTCCCGGCGAGGATCTCAACGCGGGGAGGTCAGGTTTCTCATTGCGAGTGGTCGCGTATGCTCGCGACCGCTCGCGATGAGAAACTACCAGTCCGCGTTGAGAAAACTGCTGCTTGAGTAAAAATCTACTCGAGCAGCAGAAAACGACTGCTCGCACTGTGCGAGATGCCGTTCTCTCGCATTGCACAGTGCGAACAGCAAACTACGCAGCTCGCGTAGTGCTACGCGTAGCTCGCGTAGTGCGAACTGCACTTTGCGTAGCTACGCGTAGCGCGACTACGCGAACTACGCCCAGGGTTAGTAATTAGTTGTATGCAACCTTGTGTGTATTTTCTTTTTTTTTTAACTAATATTTTTATTTTGGCCAATGGGTACATAAAAAAAATCATTAAATCACAACAAATACTAAAAGCATTTACAATGCAATAGGTCTCGCATTTGCAAGAGTTTAAGCTATTGGCATTGTAAATGACAATGCCTTTTATTTATCTGTTTTGATAATTAACACATAAATAAAAGGCATTGTCATACATTGTGCATAGCAAACAAATGGCATCCTTTGATAAAGAGAATGATAAACAATACAAAAATATCTTCAAATGTCACCATGGACAAAGAAGTAAATATAATATAGTGAGTCGCATGAAATGCGAAGGAAGATTTCAAATAGACTAAAGATTGAATTGTTACAATATCTGCCACACTCGCACCCTATAATTTCGTGCAATACAACCTCCTGGAGTTAGATGCAACAACAATCACCGAAACTACACAAAATGAAAAATGCCATAGACTAGTTGGATTGCGCGACAGAAACTAATTGCATCCTTAACTGGGTTAAAAACACAGCCAGAAGCCGCTGACACCATTTAATGGGACTCAAACTTGCTAACATACACCATGGCATTTATTAGACAACGACTGCACATTTAAGCAGACAACGGTTGACTGCTGGTCATGGATACTGTAATGAAGGTACTTGTACTTGATTGCAGGGTTATCTGAGAGGTAACAGTCATATTATAGGATATCTCTGCACTTCGCGCCAGAGATAGCATCTAACAGCAGCGGGACTTTTCAGCTGAGCTTCTGGCCACGTAAAGGGACAGTATAGTGACAATTCAGCCGTGCTACTGCGCCTATAAAGGGACAGTGACTTTTCAGCTGGGTTTCTAAACACAGTGGAATAGCGCAGGTATTACTCAGTATGGCCATTCCTGCCCGATATACACAATGAGCAGAACCGATACGTTGTTTCCATTTAAAGTTTTGCCATCACGCCCCCATTTAAGTGTGTCATTTGGCAATTGACTCCAAACCGTTTTGAGGAAGCCAGTGTATGTGTCACAAGCACGTTTGGACTCGTTTTGGTATCTGTCTGCATTTTAAACTCTGGTGATGTGGCAGATATGCCGGTGATATATGGCAGTGACATGAACCGGACACACTGTTCTTAAGAGACAACATTACAAAGTGCACATTGGAGTCCGAGATGGAGGATAACGGCGTCATGAGGGAGGGCAGCTATCTCCACCGCCGATCCAAGGGGTGCAGCTGTGGCTGCAGGCAGGATTGAGGTGGGGGCACAAGAGTTAGGAGGGGGTTTAAACAAACCGAAGTGGAGGTACTAGGCTGGTGTGGTGCGTGGGTCTGCACGGTACAACGCCCCCCATAAGTCACACTGCGGCACACAGTTTGGAGGGGAATTCCAGCAGGAGGACCCCTAATGCGAGGTGGGTAGGTGGTCGTCACTCGTAAAGCAGCCGCCACTATGTTCAACGATTCTCTCTCCCTTGCGCTTAGAGGGCTCTCCCTTGCATCCCTCCACCAGTGAACATGCATGAGGGGAGGAGCGGCCTCTGTTTACCTGGCTCCATTTCTTCTGTCTTCGCCGCTCCGCCATCTTTCTCAACGTTTGTCTGGAGCGTGACGTGGAGCTGACACGGAGAGGAGGGCGCCCGCAAGTTTCGCGAGAGGTCTGCTGCAACAATCGTGAATAGCGGCAAAGTCTTCGGGTAGAGAAGTGGCTGTGTGACGTCATCCAAGACCTTGGTGACACCACTGCGGTGCTTTCCAGGATCCCACCTCCCCCGTGGCCCCCAATGAAGTTAGCTCCAGATCTCACTGCCAGCCCCCATAGCAGGACTAATAGGAACTGCCCATATTTCATTCTACTGATACGGATGAATGCTCCCTTTAAACGGCTGATAGAGTGCAGCCGGAGCAGAACTGGAGGAAGGCATGTGGACCCGGAAGTGGGATTGCCGGTCAAATCGGAACCCATAATCCCGAGTCGCCGCATCCTCACACGCCACTAATAAGTGACCGGAGGAAGAAGGGAGGGGGAAATGAGAGGGGGGGGGTGGAGAAAACAATGAAAGCATTAACAGCGCGGCGCTCATGACGAGCACCGTGCTGATTATGTATGATTAACAGCGCGGTGCTCGTGACTAGCTCCGTGCTGATTATGTATGCAAGTGAGTGTGTCATGCTGCAACTCAGCAAGCCGGGCTGCAAAAATCCTAAAAGAAAGTTCCCCTCAGAGACACATGAACCACAAAAGCGGACGAAAACTGTAGTTAGGCGGTGCTGCTTCCGGAATAAACGGAAGTGACGTATATGATCGACAGCCAATAATAAGCCAGCTAAGAAGAGCAATGGCACAGTTAACCAATGGCAAGCGGCAGGAGAAATTACCCTCCATATTGTGTTTACTATAGGTCTTGCGACAGCGCATGCGCTGTCTAGGCTCGACCTAAAAATGGTATGAAAGAAATTAGTACATATACATTGAAGTCCCCATGAAGAAAATAAGGCCAAGGAAGAAAAAAAAAGAGAAAGCAATATTAATAATGATGGAGAAAAAGCAATTTAGATCATAATCTAACTTAAAAATCAAACAAAACTGTTACATATACGGTCTAGTTTCTGAAGTGGACGCACACCTCTAGTTTTAGCTAATGCTCGCTCCCTCTCATAGAGATCCTTCATAATTGCCCACCATTCTAATGCAACAGGGGGATTCGGCGAAATCCATGCTCTTGCAATGCAAAGACAGGCCGTCACTAGAATAATAGAAGAAAAAGATCTCAAACACCTGTTAGCTTCCTCTTTCTACATAATTTCTTTTGTAGTAGGAGAGAAATCCGACCCCAGGTGACTACCAATAATTTGAGTAACTTCCTCCCAGAATGTATCAAGTTTGGGGCAGGTGCAAAACATATGCACAATATTTGCTGCAATCATTCACATTTCGGGCAAAACCTCCTATCTCCCCCATCTCCCTGTGTTATTTGTGACCATTTCGCAATCTTTTAAGGAGTATAATACAGCATACAAATAGGATGAAATTGCTGCAGTTTTAAGCTAATAGAGTGAATTGCCCCATCCAAAGTATCTAAAGCAGAAGCTATGTCTACCGGAGTAATGTCTACGCCTAAAGCTTGACTCCACTTAGTGGCCAGGTGCTGACTATCCTCCCTCCTAAATTGGCAAAGCTGTAAGTACATAGTGCTAATTCGTAGTTTCTGATTAGTATCTAATAAGCATGCCAATAAGTCAGAGTCCTGCGGTGTTTGGATCATTTGCTGCCTTATGAGATAGTCTCTTATCTGTAGATACTTAAAAAAAAGATTGTTGTGGGAGATCGTACGTAAATTGTAAATTTGCAAATGTTCGAAAATCATCAAAATCGTACAGTTGCCCGAGCCGCCCAATACCGTAACCGGCCCAGCGTCGGCCAACAGCATCATGAAATACTTCCGGGAGGATGAGGTTGTCCTAAGAGGAAGATTGGAGTCGCGCCATAGGTTGTTCAAAAAGAATGAGCAGTAGTTTAAAATTTCATGCCATATACGTACTATATCTCTAATCGTCTTGAATCGAACTCTTTTGAAATATTTTGGGTCGTTAGTTTTATACAGAAACATATTACTGTCTGATCCAAGTGCAAGATAAAAACAAAAGTGGTGGTTCTTGATGGACAAAAGACTTTGGAGGCGCCTGGAGAACGCCACCCAATAATATAATTTCAAGTCAGGGAGTTGGAGCCCGCCTTGTTTATGAGGAAACTTAAGTGATCGAATAACTCGACTTGCTAGGTTATATCCCCATAAAAATCTATTTATCGCAGCCTCCAGTTTCTTAAAAAAAGATTAGGAATGCGTAGGGGTATAGAACGAAATAGATATACAAACATATGTAAGAAAGTAATTTTAATAATATTGCATCTGCCAATTATACTGATTGGAAGCTTATTCCACATTTTTTAAGCTTTGAATGACAGATTGCAACAATGGCTGTAGTTAAGCCTCCATATCTGTTCAACCCGAGGGCAAATGCGCACCCCAAGATAAGTTGTAGCCGTGCAGCCCCTTATTATTGGTACAGCAGGATGAAAGTTAAGAAGAACTTGTGTTTTATGAGCTTTGAATTTATAACCGGAGAGACAACCAAATTTTACAGCCTCCTCTTGAATTGAGGCAAGTGCCATCGCAGAGTCAGAGGAGAAGACTGCTATGTCGTCAGCGTAGGCAATGGCTTTAAATGCACGTGGTCCAATGCTAAATGGAAGAATGCAAGTGTTAAGATTAAGTGATCTAATAAACGGCTGGATGTGCAATGCAAATAGCAACGGGGAAAGTGGACATCCCTGCCGAGCACCACGGTGTAGTTGAAAAGGGGCCGAATGCAAGTTAGTATATATTAATTTGGTCTGCGGGTTAATATATAATGTGCAGACCCATTTGTTATATTGACCATCCAAACCATTAGCCATTAATATGGCCCATAATCCGTCCCATGCCACTCGGTCGAATGCTTTCTTAGTGTCTAGTAACACCATCCCTATGTTAAGCGCTGCTTTTTTAGCTATATCGAAAGCAATAATAGCTGTATTAACGTGGGCCGTGGTGTCTCTACCTGTTATAAATCTGTGTTGCTGGCTTGAAACTAAACCAGGCATAAGAGGAGCTAGCCGATAAGCCAAAACTTTAGTGAAGATTTTAGCATCTGTATTGATAAGAGATATAGGGCAGTAAGATCCGCAATCATCAGGTGGTTTTCCTTTTAAAAAAAAACTATTTTGGTCATATCCCAAGAGCTAGGT
The DNA here is from genome assembly GCA_963921515.1 of Calotriton arnoldi. NCBI lineage: Eukaryota > Metazoa > Chordata > Amphibia > Caudata > Salamandridae > Calotriton > Calotriton arnoldi. Next base: position 1,158,456 of record CAWUFW010005494.1, read on the forward strand.
ACCTCCATTTGGATCCCAATCTGATGTATAACCTCACCTTATAATGGTAAGATAAGGTTCTTAAAGGTTTTGTAGAACTTGATTGGCAGAGAATCATCCCCTGGAGATTTCCCCGAAGGTAAAGCAGGCAGGGCCGTCAAAATCTCCTCATTAGTAATATTGTTATGTAGAAGGGCAACTTCTTCTTCCTTCAAACATGACAGATTGCAGCTTTTTAAATCGTTATCAGTCTCAGTTTTATCCAGTGAGTAAGATGGGGTGTAAAGTCTCTGATAAAATTAGGAGAATAGCTCTATTATCAAATGAGGGCACGTATATATAGTTCCATCTTCTCCACTAATAGCCTTTATTTGCCCTTTACATTTCTTATCAGCTAATTGGTATGCCAGTACTCTCCCGACCTGATCCCCATATTCATATTGCAGAGAGCGGTTTTTATTGAAGGCGGCTGCAATCCTTTCTTTTAACATCCTGCTCATAAGTGAACGTTTATCTATTAATGAGATATGTAGCTGTTCTTGGTTTAAACCCCCAAACCTAATATCCTCAGCATGGAGAGTTTCTAACTGCATTAACACCTGGCAGACTACCTTCATATCATTCTTGTTTATTTTATTTTGACAGAAAACATACTGCTGGGGAATACCTTGTACATAAGCCTTCATTGTGTCCCAAACTATAAAAGGAGAAGCAGTACCTATGTTAGAGTGTAAAAATTCAGTTAAAGAGGTTCAGATAAACGAGATAAACTCCTCATCAGTCAGCAAGTACCTAGGGAATGAGAAGGGCCATTTAGTCCTATCTGCCACCACCGGTTGGAAGCTAAACAAGATAGGGTTGTGATCTGAAGTGATCTGAGGGCATACCTCAATTTTAGCCATTGTTAACCTATTGTTGTTAACAAAGGCCAGGTCAATTCTGGAGTATTGATTATGAGGGGCAGAATAATAAGTATAGCCGGGTAGTGTGGGATGAAGCATCCACCATACATCGCACAAGCAGTGCAGTCGAGCCATCTCCAAAATTGAGTTTCTGACCTTTGCCATTCTCAGAAAGACCACCCTATTAGTAGAATCAAATCCATAATTCAAGGTACAGTTAAAATCTCCCATAATTATCAATTCACCCTGCCACTCCAGCAATTCCAACATTAAAGTATTAAAGAGAGTAGGATCCTCGACGTTGGGCCCATACACAGCACAAAATACATATTTCATCCCATAGAGTTCTAGTTGTGAAATTACCCATCTACCACAATGATCAGAGGAGACCTTAAGAATACTAGATTTTATCCGTTTATCTTTTAGAATAGCTACCCCTCTGATTGAAATGCCCTGGGATGTACAACCAACTATTTCTAAGCCCAGCTGCTTGAGCAAACCCCTGTCCTTGTAAGCCAAATGAGTTTCTGTGAGAAGTTCAATATGGGGCTTGTATAGTTTAAGCTCCTCCCTTACTAGTTGATGCTTAGTTGCTACATTCAGCCCAGCTACATTCCAACACATACATCTAATTGCCCCATCATTAAACACAAGCACTTTCGGAGAGTACAAGAAATGTGGTGAGAGAGCACCTACGCCTCTATCAAGCTCTCTGCGGTGATTCTCTACTGGAGAAACAAAAAAAAACCTAGAGAAAAAGAAGTGCCCCCTAGCGAAAATAGCAACTTGTTTAATATTAGTATCATACTTGCCTACTGCCCGTTGGTTTCCCCCCAACTCCTCCCTCTGGCCTGAAGGCAGGCCCCCTTGACCCAGCCCCTCCCTTCCCCCAGCCTTACCCCCAAACACCCCCCAAGTGATCTGGAAAAGGAATCACCCCCTTTCTTGGCTGTCAGTGGTTGACAGCCCCCAAGGAACCCAGTGTCTGAGAGCCCCCCTTCTAGTGAAGCCTGTAATTTTGAGCAAAGAGAAAGAGAGGGGGAAAAAAAATTATTAAGTAAGCTGCAAACTATAACTGAGCTAAGCTAGTGTCCAAATGCGGCTAGTCACTCAGAAAAAAGCGGAAAGCCAAGAGTCAGCAGGATTGGAAGTCCTAAGCCCTTTTAGGAAAACCTTCATTCAGCAGTAGATCAGTTATTTCCCAGAATGTTGCTGCCATCTGGTGAAAGCCTGTTTTGCTTCCAGGTCCGAGTGAAAGATCTGGGACTGCCCACCCTTAATAACCTTCAGAAGGGCCGGTTCCTGCAAAAACACTTGCGCCCCAGTCAGTTTCAAAGGGTCAATGAGCTGCCGCATCCTCCACCTCTTATCCATAGTGCCCTTGCCTAGATCCGACCTTACAGAAAAGGAGATTGATTCAACAATGACTGGTATTGAAGGTCATGCTTAAATAGCAACTGCCTGTCGTAGAAGAAAATTGCCAATATAGGTAAGAATTGGGCGAGGCTGTCGTAAATTGGACTGATCAGATTGACTTAAATAGATTGGTAACCTATGAGCCCTCTGAATTTGGGAATCCCAATCTGCCAAATACTGGTAGGCTTTCTGAAGCAGCTGTACGACAAATGCATGCGGGTGGAGCCCTCCTTTCCCTCAGGAACCCCAAACAGCCTTAAGTTGTTCCGGTGTTGTCGATTTTCCAAATCTTCGACCTTCCCCTGTAAAGCAGCAAGCTGATCATCATGGGTGCGAACTAGACGCGTAGAGGATGTCACAGCTTCTTCATTATCTGCAAGGCGCTGCTGTAATTCTGCCACATAGTTAGTAAGTGAGGCCACCTTGCTGGTCACTTCTAATAGTGATTGCTGAATAAGTAGATTGTCTGCCCTGAGCTGCGCGTGATGCTCCTGTGCCTCCGCTCTTTGCTCCTGCAGAGCCTGCAAGATAGATCAAAGTGATGGCTCTGACGATTCGCTACTAAATATGATGGGCATGTCTGCTTGGTTCACTACCAATGGAGAAGAGCTAGATGACGGCAAAGTTTCTTTCGCTGAGTGACGTGTGCTATTGTGAGCTTCTGAGAGGGAGGCAGAGCCCGAGATAGTACTAGAACCACCTTCCAGGCCCAGTAGCGGCTCCTGGAGGGAGTGCTGCTGGGCGGTGATGCGGGCGGGGGAGGGGCAGGGTGGGGGGTAGTAAACTCCGGAATACGGCCGAACAGAGGTAAGTAAACAAATAAATAAATAAAACGAATTTCATTGCGCGCGCTGCATCGCCAAATGCAGATCAAATAGGCCAGTAAGCGAATCTTTTGATTGTTCACCCGATTCAATATGGATATGCATTGCGTTACTTTTGTAAGAGGTTGCCGTTGCCCCCAAGGGGGATGTATTTGGCCCAGCAGTTAAATCAGTTAAGACTGTAGCCCCCAAGTCAGCCTCCAAAGAGGAATAAGTAGCAGTATTACCCGACTCTGCTGTTGAAGTTGGCAGTAAGGGAAGCAGGTGTGGTTGCAACAATGTAGCAGTAGCAGTGCCCTCACTAGAAACTAAAGCATCGTGACTAACTTCTTCCTTGGAAGCAGACTGGATGGCCATCTGTTGCTGCAGCTGTAGGGCCTCATTCGGAGTAGCTTCAGAACAAACGCCCGCTGAGTCCAAGCTTGCGGTATCTGATGCGCTGCCCAAGCCTCCAGAGCTTCCCTCCATCCCATCAGGCTTCATCCCGCAGCCCGAGTGAATTGCATCCAGTATAATATCTGCTATGACCATTTCAAGAACAGCGGAGAGCATATCAGCTGCCTTCCCAGACTGAAGCAGCTTCATGATCGGTTTCCCCATATGGGGCATACTCTTCTTATCCTTTGCCACTTGCTGCCCCTGGCAGCCAGTCATTGTAGTTTCATTGGTTGCGAGTGGCTTAATCAGTGCAGCACCGGCAATTGCAGAGCCCTGAGCGGGACGCCCACTCTTCGAAGAAGCGATCTTGGGAGGAGCCATATCGCCGGCTCGAAACAAACCGGGCCAAGAAAAAACAGAGAAGCCAGCGCTGGGTCCGACCAGCTGGCAGGAGTTCGCAATCAGCCTCCAGAAATGATGGGAATGCACCAGCACAACATTTATCATGTTAGTCTCGCAGCTGCAGAAGGCTCGGGGCTCTTTTAGCACTAGCAGAGCTCATGATGAGAAGCCGCTCGATAGCGTTGCCGGCATCACCATCGGAGGACTCAAGGACGTGTTCCTCAGGGCGGAGTCAATCCGCCCTCTTCCTTTTCCGTGTGTATTTCCATGCTTGTTGAGATCCCTGACGCACTATACTCATAAGCCTGGTATAATTTGTTTAGTGGTTTGAGACACACAGTGAGTGTGCTGTGCTGATGATAGGGTAGGTAATCAAATTTATGTACCATTGCACTTTCATGGTGGTGGCCATATGACATACAGACATTGTCATCATTGCATTGTTTGCCTATTTAGCCTATGTACACATTGATGAACGCTGTTGCTATCTCAGCTATCAAATGGCTAACCTATGTTTCAGTGTTTGTGATGAGTGTTGTATGTCTATTTAAGGTTAGTACAGTGTGGGAGGATGAGTCATACACAGTGTTTGTATTTCAAGACATTTACCAACCTATAGTTACATTGACACATCTGTGCGGTATATAGGGAGTATCACCTGCAACACTGGACATTATGTGTATAATTGGTGTAAGATGCAGTACCTCCACTGTATTGATTCAACAGTTGGTGTGAAATCTTATTGTTTTCTTCAGCCTCCCCACCTTCCAGGTGATTTTGCTCACCATTGTCATGTAGCTATGGGACTTTGATCTGCACACATATTTTCTGTGTGATACTACACACCAAGATGATTTCACACACCATTGGCAGTGAGGAGAGCATGATGCCCCAGATACACCCATGCCCCGGATCAGATTACTGGACTCATTTACTCAATTGTATAATTGACCTGGTACTGCCTAGGGCACAACACACCAAGCACATAATACTTCACAATGGTGCTCTTTCTGCATTATGTAGTTGACATAGTGTGGTGATTTCCCCCATGCGCCGGAGGACGGACCCGACAAATCCAACATGGCGGCCGCCATGTTCCAACCCGGAAATAACATGGGCGTTCTAGCGGCCCCGGCAGGAACCAGCGGATGGCCTAATGAGGAACAGATGGGAGGGACCGAGGACCTTATGGAGACACCGGGGAGCGGAGACGGTGGTGATGCGGTGGACTTCCAAGAGGGAGAGACGACCGAAGCCCCAGCGCGGAACCAGGAAGAGGGAGAGACGACCGAAGCCCCAGCGTGGAACCAGGAAGAGGGAGAGACGACCAAAGCTCCAGCGTGGAACCAGGAAGAGGGAGAGACGACCAAAGAGAATCACCTGCCAGACGAGGACCAGCATAGAGGAGACCGCTCGTGGAGCAACGCCATAGAGTCCAGTGCTCCTACCAGGGAAGCGGAGGCTGGTACTCCCAACTCCATGGCCCAGGAGGGCCGTGGGTCCAGGCAAGTGCCCAGAGCACGTTTTCTTTCTTTTAAGGGTTGGTGGGTGGGGGTTATGGGTCACTCGGTGTTAAAGCACTGAACCCCCTCATGCACTAGGCACAACACAAAGAAAAAGCACAGGTGGCAGGAGCACTCCCCCCCCTCATACCAGAACAGGTATCCTGATTATTTCCTTTGTTCCTTCCTTTCCGGTACCCGGCGGAGGAGTAAAGCAAGCCCGGAACAGAACCCTGATCCCGAAGACAGCAGCCTATGGACTTAGTATTCCGGTGTCTTCCCCGTTCCAGTGTTGGAGATTTTTCTTTTGTTTCCACCCCTGTTTTGTGACTGAAAGACCTACCCAGGACCTAAAAGGCTGTATTGTCCAAAAATAATAAAGGAGCGTATAACCCCTATAGTGACTCTAGCATGCCTATAAGAGGGAGGGCGGGATTATCTGGGCGACCAAAGGCTCACAGTGGTGTCAGAAGTGGGATCTGGTGTCTAGACGTTAGGACAAGACCCCTCACCATGGAGGCTATAGTAACGCAGTTAGCAGAAGGCCAACGTCACCTACAGCTTGTCTTTGAGGAGCAAACCAAACAGGCCCAACGTGAGCGCGAAGCTCTACAGGCAGCATTAAAAGACCAGGCAACCTTCATGACCACAAACCAGCAGATTCAGGATACAGCACCGTTTTGCAGAAGTTCCAGGAGGGTGATGACCCGGACTTTTTTTTCATTAATTTCGAGAGGGTTGCTTCCACAGCAGCCTGGCCACAAGAGCGCTGGGGGCAGTACATCGCCCCTCTGCTGTCTGGTGAGCTCCAAGCAGCCTTTCAGCCAGCCAACCCTGCTGGGACTACCCCTTATGGGGAGATAAAAAGGGCTATCCTGGAGAGGTTGGGTTGCGACCAGGAATATTATCGCAACCGCTTCCGTAAAGAAAAATGGACAGCCGGAGCTCTGTACTACAGGATAAGGGACCTTGGGAATCGGTGGCTACAGCCATCCACTTCCTCCATAGATGATGTAACCGAAAAGGTCTACTTAGAGCAGTATCTGGAGGCCCTCCCCCTTAGCACCCGCACGTGGGTTAAACAGCAGCCTCACCTAACAGTCACTACGGCCGTGGACTTGGCATGCGCCTACCACAGGTCCCCTGAGTTCCGAGCCCAGCCACAGCGCTTCCCTACAGGCACACCCGACCCCCTACAGGCATACCCCGACTCCCAGTCAAAACACTCACAGAGGGCAGGGCCCCTCCTCCAGTGAAGTATACACCTCGACCGGCGGCAGGAACACAGCCCTTACAGGGGCCCCAGTGCTTTCATTGTGCTGAGTGGGGCCATATAGCACGCCAATGTCCTTCTCGTAACCCACCCCAGGAACCCATGGAAGTGGGGTATACTAGAGGGCATATCTACATAGCAGGGGAGCCCCACCAGAGGTATCAAAAAAAAATTCTGGTAAATGGGAAGCCGGTAGTAGCCCTATTAGATAAGGGATGGCAACATTCGGTCGTTAGCAGAGAACTCATACCCAAGATTCAGAACCCTGAGAGGGAGTACATTCAGGTCACTTGTGTCCATGGGGAAAAAAAGTTGTACCCTTTGACAGAGGCCCTGTTGACCATAGACGGAGCACTCCTCTTAAGAAAAGTAGGAGTCATACCCTCACTTCCTGAGACTATTCTCTTAGGGACCGACCTTCCCCGCTTCCATGAGTATTTGTCATCCCTCTCCTCCCCTTCAGCTACAGCGGGGTGGTTGGGGAGTGCCCCGTTTTCCCGGAGTACAATAGAAGGCCCCTCCATCAAACGAAAGAAGACACGCAGGGAAAAAAGGGAAGAACGGTCTTTGTATCGCAGGCCCTGTGATGCTCTGTCTACTCCTATCCTTGTTTCTCCAGACGAGCCACAGACACCAAACCGGAGTTTTCGAGCCACCCAGAGGGATGATGGGACACTACAACATGCTTGGGACCAAGTCCAGGAAGAACAACCAGATAAGGTAGGCCCCTATTTTTGTGAAAAAAGGGGTTTGTTATACAGGGGAGCCCGGGAGTCCGGACAGACTAAGGAACAATTGTTGGTCCCAAAAGCCTTTCGAGAGCACGTGTTAGATCTTGCCCATAATCAGACAGGGGGTGGCCACTATGGAAAGGAACACACATTGAAGTATTTGTTAAACAGGTTTTATTGGCCCGGGGTGTATCAAGAAGTGGCCCGGTATTGTGCTGCTTGTGTTCGGTGCCAGCTGGTAAACAACCCTGTCCTTCTCTGAGCTCCCTTACAGCCCCTACCCATAATCGACGTGCCATTCCAGCGGGTGGGTATGGACCTTGTGGGACCCCTGCTCCCCTCCGGCCGGGGACACCAGTACATATTGGTTCTGGTTGACTACGCCACCAGATATCCGGAGGCGGTACCCCTCACCAGTACGACTACCACTGCAGTAGCCCAGGCCATGGTCTCCTTTTTCTCCCGCGTCGGTTTCCCTCATGAACTCCTAACAGACCAGGGCACCCCATTTGTATCACGGCTCATGAAGCAGATATGTGACCTCTTGGGTATTAAGCAGATACGCACGGCCGTTTACCACCCTCAAATGGATGGTTTGGTCAAGAGGTACAACAAGACAATTAAAACCATGCTACGGAAAACCATAGATAAGGCCGGAAGGGACTGGGACCGCCAGCTACCTTTGGTATTGTTTGCAATAAGAACACTTGAACAGAGGTCTACCGGATTTTCCCCATTCGAATTGCTGTTTGGGAGAAAACCCCGTACCCTTCTGGATATGGCAGTTGAACAGTGGGTGGAAGAAGAAGACGAGAGCAAACCACTATTGCAGTACAGTGCGACATTAAGAGACACGCTGACGTCCCTTTGGGAGGAGGTCCATGCGAATATGGAGAGAGCCCAGACCCAACAGAAGCGGTGGTACGATAAAAACACAAAGCTAAGAAACTTTAAGGCAGGGGACCTGGTCCTAATATTCTTGCCTAGCACATAAAAAAACACTATTGGCCACATGGCAGGGGCCCTACAAGGTACTGGACAAGGTGACCCCTGTTTCTTATCGTATAGCTGTACCTCACAAATACCAGACTGGACAGACGTACCACGTCAACCTCCTGAAAGCCTGGGAGGGTCCTTTACCATCAAGCACATGCCCGGATGTCCCTATACACCACATATCCCTTGACCGACCCCTTGAGATCCCAACAGTTACCCCAGTTACAGAGGAGGCGGAGACAGTACGTATAGGAAAACAACTAACGAGAGCGCAGAAGCACCAATTGTTGTCTCTCTGTACCTCGTTTTCTGATGTTCTGTCAGGAAAGCCGGGGGGAACAACCATAGTCGAACACCACATAGACACAGCAGGGGCAAGACCCATTCGTTTAAGACCATACCGCATACCCGCCGCAAGACGACAGGCCGTTGATCAAGAGATACAGGCCATGTTAAAGGCAGACATCATAGAACCTTCCCACAGCGCCTGGTCCTCTCCAGTCGTTCTTGTCCCCAAACCTGATGGAAGCATAAGGTTTTGTATAGACTTTCGACAGTTAAATGCTGTCTCCAAGTTCGACGCATACCCAATGCCACGGGTAGATGAACTCATAGACCGGTTAGGAGACGCCAAAGTGAAGTCCACAATAGACCTCACGAAGGGGTATTGGCAGATCCCTTTGGCCCCAGACGCCCGTGAAAAAACTGCCTTCTCCACCCCCTCTGGTCTGTTCCATTTCAAAGTCCTCCCCTTTGGCCTCCACGGTGCCCCAGCAACGTTTCAGAGGTTAATGGATGTCCTCTTACACGTACATCAGACATATGCTGTCGCATATTTGGATGACATAGTTATCCACAGCCCAGATTGGGAAACACACCTCATCCATCTTGAGAGAATCCTACGTACACTCAAAACAGCTGGCCTCACAATCAACCCCAAAAAAACCACCTTTGGCACAGATCACATTGAATACTTTGGGTATGACATACAAGCAGGGGAAATCAGACCACAGGTAGACAAACTAGAAGCTATCACTAACATCCCGCGACCTACCACACGAAAAGAGGTTCGCTCGTTTCTGGGGCTGGTGGGCTACTATAGAAGATTCATCCCTCGCTTTTCCTCTATGGCTAGCCCCCTCACAGACCTCCTCACAAAAGCCATGTCAGGGAAACCCCTCCAGTGGTCAACTCCCCAACAACAGAGTTTCACCCAACTAAAAGAGGCCATATGTAAAGCCCCTGTTCTCATATGTCCTGACTACCAGAAAACCTTTGTCCTCCAAACTGACGCCTCTGGCAAAGGCCTAGGTGCTGTCCTCTCCCAACCCGATGAGAAAGGCGATCTGCGCCCTGTCCTGTTTTTAAGTCGTAAGCTGTTTCCAAGGGAGACTCGATATGCCACCATAGAACAAGAATGCCCGGCCATCAAATGGGCCGTAGAAGCCCTTCAGTACTACCTGTTAGGATGACAATTCCTTTTGTTGACTGATCATGCCCCCATGACCTGGTTATCTCACAACAAGGACTCTAACCCTAAAATGCTTCGATGGTTCCTTGCTTTGCAGCCCTTCTCCTTCCGTGCCATCCATGTGCCAGGACGATTACAGTCGAATGTGGACTTCCTTTCCCGTTGTCCCACATCTGAATGGCCCACACGTCCACTCCTGGAAGGGAGGCAGTGTGGTGATTTCCCCCATGCGCCGGAGGACGGACCCGACAAATCCAACATGGCGGCCGCCATGTTCCAACCCGGAAATAACATGGGCGTTCTAGCGGCCCCGGCAGGAACCCGCGGATGGCCTATCGAGGAACAGATGGGAGGGACCGAGGACCTTATGGAGACACCGGGGAGCGGAGACGGTGGTGATGTGGTGGACTTCCAAGAGGGAGACACGACCGAAGCCCCAGCGTGGAACCAGGAAGAGGGAGAGACAACTGAAGAGAATCACCTGCCAGACGAGGACCAGCATAGAGGAGACCACTCGTGGAGCAACGCCATAGAGTCCAGTGCTCCTACCAGGGAAGCGGAGGCTGGTACTCCCAGCTCCATGGCCCAGGAGGGCCGTGGGTCCAGGCAAGTGCCCAGAGCACGTTTTCTTTCTTTTAAGGGTTGGTGGGCGGGGGTTATGGGTCACTCGGCGTCAAAGCACTGAACCCCCTCATGCACTAGGCACAACACAAAGAAAAAGCACAGGTGACGGGAGCACTTCCCCCCCCCCATCTCATACCAGAACAGGTATCCTGATTATTTCCTTTGTTCCTTCCTTTCCGGTACACTGCAGAGGAGTAAAGCAAGCCCGGAACAGAACCCTGATCCCGAAGACAGCAGCCTATGGACTTAGTATTCCGGTGTTTTCCCCATTCCAGGGTTGGAGATTTTTCTTTTGTTTCCACCCCTGTTTTGTGACTGAAAGACCTACCCAGGACCTAAAAGGCTGTATTGTCCAAAATAATAAAGGAGCGTATAACCCCTATAGTGACTCTAGCGTGCCTATAAGAGGGAGGGCGGGATTATCCGGGCGACCAAAGGCTCACACAAGCACAGAAGTTGTTTTTCATACCAGATTATGTCATAGGTAGTGCCATTTACTCTGCTAGGTTATTGGTCTCTGTGACACTATTAAGGGAATTGACTACAGTATGCCAGAATTGGTATCTTCAAAATTTAGGAACAAAGCTTACAAGATATTGTTTAAGTGATAATTTGTTTACATACATAATAAACAAATATACTTGTCAATATTCATAAGTGAAGCTTTCATTTTGGGGCATTAACTGAAGACATTATTTATTATTGCATCCCTCCTCAAGGTTGCTGCTGGTGTACCAGCAGGTTGCCTCTGGTCCTTTTCTTCATCCTCTCCATCGTCAGGATTTACTGGTTCTACATTGTCATCAAGCAAAGGTGTATCAGTCCTGACACATATATTGTGTAGTATACAACAAACCATGATCATTTTGCACACCAGGGGGGTGAGTACAGGTGTCTCCCCACCAGCTATGTCCAGGCACCTAAAACATGATTTCAAGACACCAAAGGACCTTTCAACTATGGCCCTGGTGAGGCTGAGTGCAAGATTGTAGTCCCTCTGTGCCTGCATCTGTGGATTTTTTAATGATGCCATTACCCATGGCATGAGTGCATAGCCTAGGTCAGCTGAAAAAATAAAATGATAAAAGAGATCCATTAGTCTCTGTTCATGATGTGGGTGAGAAGTACATTAGTCATCATTGTGTCCAGTATCTAGCATTCTACATTCACCTTGCACACGGCCTAGTACATGCCATTAAACAGCATCTTAGCCATTCATTTGCCATTTGGTAACAGTTTACATAGTACTACACTGCCAATTGCATTGTCGTCTGTGATACCTCCAAATGTTGAGAATCGGAAAAGTGCCAATGACTTGAAGGATGTGATTAGTCAACGATGTCAATGTGTAGTTAAGGTTTCTGAGACACTTGTCTGACATGCAACACTTTTTTAGATGTATGTGTAGCATTCCAAATAATGAATTCTCATCCTTACAATTACATGACACATGACAGTGGCTGTTGAAGTTACTTCCTTCTGGCACAAAATTCACCCAAAACTTTTTCAGGATCTACATTTTGCCATATATCAGACATGGACATGAAAGTGGATGAATGTGACCCTGTGCAATGTTTATCGACACATGTTGGTCCACAGTGTCCACTGTGGGGACAATATACAGAAGTTAGTAAATGTGTTGTGAGGTTGCACAGAACCATTGAACAAGTAGACTCCGTACACTGCAATGCAAAACACATTGGTGCGAGTGTAGGCCATATATTTGACAGTATTTTGTATCTATTCAATGTGTATCTGCATTGGCAACAGCAGTACAGAATTCCTCCATGACATCACGATATGCCCTTAGAGACATTGTTGTCAGGGCGCTACTTAGTCAAAAAAGAAGATAAATTCCCTTTGGTAACCAAATAAAATAATTGTTCAACCAATCATCTCAAATATACCACAAACCATTCATATCAATCATACAAAAAACCCATATACCTATATTTGCAATGCCACAAGACAACCACTGACTAATAATGGAATGCCGCCTATATTTTATTAAAGAAATGTTGGAACCATTAAAAAATTTCATTATACAGAATTCATAAATCTTCATATTATAAAAAACATATATCATTATACAATTTCATGAATTACATAGACAGCATATCAATTAATCAAGAGAGAATTGCAAAATTTCATCAAGTATCAAAAACAAATATTATATCATATATAAATCCTACAAATAGAACATACACTATATCAACGTATTAAAAACAATTAAAAATATAGTCTAAAAGAAAGATAAAACCAAAGAAGAAGAGAGAGAGTCAGACAGCAAATACGACAGTACACTTATTAGTGGTTCGTGGACTAATCCAGGTAAAAAAACTCAAATGCAAGACATGTATGCAGTCCAAGTGTTTTTATCACAATGACTGACCGGTACACTGGATTTAGTTTATCCCAAGCGTCAACGCGTTTCGGTGGTGTTCACAGAGTAATGGCAAATATAATGTGCCTCTCCTTTTAGAATCTTCAAACAAATACCTATATATAAATAAACAGTCATTACTAGCTATACACATGGTACTAAAGTTATGAGTTCTTAATTTCTCTCAATGTTAGGAACTCCCACAGTGAAGATACATAAAGATACCGTGTATTGTCACATCGCCAAAGCAGTGTGTTGTGGCACTAACAAATATAAATGGTGCAGACACCAAATTACCAAAATGTGATTGCTCTCATACATGTTTGCCTGTTATTGACGCCTCATATAGCTGTTGTGTCCCCCACACTGTTCAATTCAACCAACCGAATTATGCCTTAAGCCCATTCATTGATACATATATACCAGCTCACTACCAGTATTCTATTTTATATATCAAGCCTGCAACTCACCCAAGCAACTGTGGCGAGTATCCCAAAGGCGTAAATAGTCCTTGTAGGGAAATGGGTCCACCGTTTACTATAGGGATACCATCATTCCAATTGAAAAATCCAGTCGTGAATGTTCTGTATTTTTAAGAAATATAAAAACGATAGGGAAACATTATTGACAATAAACAGAGTTTTAAAATTTATTAGTTAAAAAGGTTAGAACGAATCATGTGGAATTAATATCCCTTGTGAATGGACATGGTCCAACCTCCTACATTTTTGTCACGTGTTTCAAGAAGGACCAGCCATATGCTCTTCGTTTCACGGCGGCCATTTTGGAGTGGGAGTATCTAATCCTATATAGGCACAATTAATATTATATATATGGACCCCTAGTATGTCTACAATCTCATTCATTAAATATATAGGATGACACCCTTTATGTGAAAACTAAAACTTTGCGGCAACTTGGAAATAAGGCAATAAAAAAAGCTGACGTAGTGTCAAAGAATTTACACTGTGGCGGTGTTAAATCCTTGTAAATATGCCCCTCTCTCTTCAGGCCCCCCTGTGCCTATTGCAATTAATCTTGGGGATCTGAGGAAGTGACAAAGGCACCATCAGTGGACCTGCAATTTCCAAAGGATCCTCCTGTGGCTCTGACCCACCAAGGAAACGCCCGATGGATTAAAAGACCTGGCCTGCACCCTGCATATCCAAGCAGAAACCGAGCTATAATCCACCAGGAGAACAAAAATGTGGTTAATGATTGCCTAGAGTTTAGAAATTCCTATTTTCAGAGTACTAGCCTTGCCAGAGGGATTTCTGATGCCTCGGGCTCAAATAATCCCACTAGTCCGCATGACAGAGTGTGAGGATTTAAAACACTACAAAGTTGCTCCTTCCAACAAGGGCGGCCGGTGGCAGTATATTTGATGCCAAGGCAAAGATATTTGTGTGCCTAAATCCCCTGGCAATGGGATCATATTTGATGCTTCCAACTACGCGCCGTGCAGCATTTTAAGTGGAGGAAGGCGTGTTGTGGTGCTTGTGTTCGGTTGTACAAGCTAGGCCTTGGCATTGAGGTTTAATCATTCTGCACTTGGCTGAGTGCTGGCGTGATTTGCCTAGACCTTTAAATCATTTTCTTATGCATGACAGTTGTTTTCAAATTAACCTTCTTCGAATTATCTTTGTGGCTATAATGTTTTTTTTTTTAGTCACTGGCATTAATAAACAGTCGAAAATATGTTTCCCTGTGCTTGGGGATTCTTTCTTCTATTTCTTATGAGATAGTTGGAGGTAAGTCTGTGACAATGGGAGTGTGGCTCATTGTGAAAGACCTGGCTTGGCAGTTCGGGCTGGACTCTTCCCACGAGGCACAGGGTCAAGACTGATTTGCATATAGCTGGGTCTGAACTGGGGTGGCGAAGTGAGCTAAAGAATGATGATGGATTCAACCCAGATCTGTGACTGGGTGTGAGTGTCTGAAAAGTTCCAGTGCTCCATCCATCATCTCCTTGTGTTTGCTTAGTTTTCCCCAGATCAGTATCAGGGATTGGAAATGAGGTGAAAGGACAGACAGACGATTGCAGGATAGAGGAGAGAGAAAAGAGATAGTAGTAGTAGGGTGGCTTGGAGAGATGGGGTGAATAGGAGGGGTGGATAGGAGGGAGGAGGGAAGACAAAGTGGGGAGATGGTGGGGAGGGTCAGGAGGGAGGGAGGGAGGGAAAGAGGGATGGTGGACATTGGAGGGGAGTGAAGAGAATTTAGTACATAGTTTATTTCTAGGGGGTGGGGGAAGGGGTAGGAGATAGTGAGTATCAGTTACTGTCTCAATGGTGGAGAGGCCTTTATGGTGGGAAGTCGTTAGTAATGTATGACTATAGTCTTGACCAGATTTTTTGTTTTTTATTTGGTGAGGTTCTAATGTAGGGGTTTAAGGAACTGTCTTTCCCCCTGGTGAATTGGACCCAAGCCCATCATGCATGGGTTGATAATTTGAAGAGGTCCTTCCGTTCTGACAGGATGGATTTGAGACCAGTTGGAACTAGTAGGTCCCATAATATATGTTCTTCTTCATATTTTCAGTGAGTTATATCCGGTGTCGGGCGGGGCAGCACCGAGTGCTAGAAGCAAAGTCAGGAGTTCAATTGGTAAGCAGAATCGGGCAGATAGTTCCACTGATCTCAGACCCGAATTTATTAGAAAATGTGTAATCAAGAAGCATGTGCTGAAGATCCTCCTTTTTTTCCGCAGCTCAAGCAACTGTCTGGGTCTCGGAGACCGAGTTTAAAGACTTTGGAAAGGGGTCCAGTGGGCCATATATGCAGTCCACAGTCTGTGTTGTGCAAGGGAGGGTGCAATCTTAATAGCCTTTTGGTTACATCAAATGGAGCGCCAGTTTAGGGTCTTTGTGTGAGAGCCTTTTGCTTTGTCCAGAATAGCTTCCCATTCACTTTGAATTGGTTTTGTGAGGGAGGTGGTTTTTGGTGTTAAAATGGAGTAAAGCTTGGGGGTGATGTTTCCCCCTCTAGCCATTTTCCTCAGTGTGTCTGGAAGGTCTGGCATATTAGGGGGTTTATGCTAGGCGATGATGGCTTTGATCCTTAGAGAGTGAAAAAAGTCTGTTTCTGCTAGTGTGTTTTTGAGTTTGAAGTGGGCTTGTGCATTCTTTAGCATTGAATCGTCATATCTATGTCCAATCACAAATTAGACATAAATGTACCATTGCCTACATTTAAGAAGTCCCAGTGCATTTCAGATCATGAATGGTCCTTCAATGGGGAAGCCTGTGCACTTTAAGAAGCCTTGTCATATAGGTAAGTCCAATATAGGTGAAAAACACTACTAGTTGGACTTCTACTCCAGCACATTGTTGATGTCAATATGTAGAACATGTTCCTTTCAACACATCAGTCATCTTCATATAGACGTGTTGCTTTTAACACATCAGACATCTTAAAACGATAAGGAACGAGAAAGAATGAAGAAAAAACATTGAAGACGGCCACACATGTATTATTCCAAGATGGCCACCCATGCATGCGCATGCTTGCAGATGCATGGGTGTTCATCTAAAAAAATGTTGTTGCACATCTATCAAAATCATTCCTAGATAGCTGCACTAGCACAGGTGGTATGTACAGGTGTCTGTATCTTGGAATGTTTTTTTTATGTTACCTATCATTCTTCACTGTTCGAAGACATTCTTTCAACACTAAATATCATTCCAGAATATCATTTTTGTCTTGCATAGTATTCTACTGCTACAAGTAGCAGCATCATACCATATAGCCATATTTCATGAAAGTATAGATGCACATTAGCACCTTTAAAGATTATCTTGTTGCTAACTTACAAGATACCTTTTTGCAGCAGCTCCTGGCTCTGAAGTAAGCAAATGGCCAAATGCATCCAGTCAAAGAACTGTCTTCTATATTATAATTTTACAGCTGCAATTCTTTTTTCCCCCCAGGTGCAACTTTTAATATTTTATTAATTCGTTTTGCTCACTGCCTTTTGGTTTCTTTTTAGGTCTGGGCTTTGAGAGAGCTGTAGCTGTCTTGCCAGACTATTGTTTTTCCAATCGTGTCATATATAATGTACACATTTTTAGGAGATTTTGGTCAAAGGGCTTTATCCATTGTTCTGTTAAATTGTCATTCACTTTTTGCATTCGCCCATAGCAGCATAAAGCTCATTGACTCCCTTCACTTTGAGTGAATGTACAAAGCTTCTGGACATTGTTCACATATGCTAAACATAGTTTCGCTTCTGTGACAAAGCTGTTTTAAAGTGTGTTTTTATTTTATTTATTTTGTGTATTAACTTTAAATACCAACTGTTTATTTCGCCTGCACTTTGAGTGCCGAGGTACATGGTAATTTATTTTCCATCTCCTTTTTAGGTCGAGCCTAAGCAGCATGCATGCTCTGTCTGCAAGACCTGTTGTAACAACAAAACCACTTTTATCCCACCTGCTGTTTACCATAGGTTAAGTCCACTGTCGCTCTTCTTTGCTGGCTCCTTGCTGCCTCCTAACTGGTTCATGCAGCCGACACGTCACTTCCGTTGAAAGCTGAGGAGCACCGGCCAGGTACAGTTTCCTTAATCTTTAAGGGTTTATGTGTTGTTTGAGAGAACTCTTTTTTTCTCTGCTACCCTTCCATGCACTACAAGCCCAGCTCGTGTCTCATGCTGCCCTCCCCCCACTACCATCTCCTGTTGCTGCTTAAGTCTTGCAGCGTAGTTATGGTCTTGCTGCTTTAAGACCCTGGAGCAGGACCCAGCAGCTTTGCTGATAAGGCCAGTCACACTTTCGTTCCTGCCACCCGGAGCTGCTGGCCCAATGTTTCGCCAGCAGTCAGCCAGGCTCTTGTTTATACAGGCGCCCACATTATATATTTGAATTAGTCAGCGCGACGGCGGCCACACTTCATCTTCAGCCATGGCGGCCGCATGTCTCACTGGGTTCTTAGTCAGCAGGCTCTGTGTGCAGCCGCTGTGCAGCCCTTCTGATGCCTGAACACATGGTGTGTGCAGCTGCAGCCACATGTATTGAATTATAATAGCATTTATATAGCGCTTACTACCCCTGACGAGACGTCAAAGCGCTTTTTCGGCGAGTAGCACGCTACTCCGGAACCCAAGAAGGATTAGTGTTGAATTAGTATAGTGAAATATGAAAGTAATTTGAGTGGTGGATATTAGTCTGTTATTTGGATTCAGAAGGATAGTGGAGGGATAGAAGAGGGAAAAAAGGTTTGCATTTATATGGCGCTTGTTACCCCTAATGGGGTGTTGAAGCACTTTCTTGGTGAGTAGCACGCTACTCCGGAACCCATAAGGATTAGTGGTGAATTAGTATAGTGAAATATGAAAGTAATTTGAGTGGTGGATATTAATCAGTTATTTGGATTGGTAAGGATAGCGGAGGGATAGAGGAGGGAAAAAGGTTTGCATTTATATAGCACTTGTTACCCCTGTTGGGGTGTTGAAGTGCTTTTTTGGCGAGTAGCACGCTACTCCGGAACCCATTAAAGGATTAGTGTTGAATTAGTATAGTGAAATATGAAAGTAATTTGAGTGGTGGATGATATGTTAGTCGGTTATTTGGATTGAGAAGGGTAGCAGAGGGATAGAAGAGGGACAGAGGTTTGCATATATATTTAGCGCTTGTTACCCCTGATGCGGTGTTGAAGCGCTTTTTCGGCGAGTAGGACACTACTCCGGAACCCATAAAGGATTAGTGGTGAATTAGTATAGTGACATATTAAATTTGATAAGTGGACATGTTAGTCTGTTATTTTGATTGAAAAGGATAGTGGAGGGATAGAAGAGTGAAGGATTTAGATGGTTTTTTTTGGGACGTCATAGCAGTAGTGGGAGGCTTGGGATGAGTAAAAAGGGATGTGGAGGGGAAGAGTCAGAGGGAAGAGTTTAGAAAGGCTTGTTTTGGGGGATCAGTATAGTAAAAAGAGGTGTCAGATGGTGCAATGAGGGGTAGAGTAAGGGAGAGTCTAGAAAGGGCTATTTTGGGGGTCATAGTAGTGGTATGGGGTTTGAGATGAATGAGAGAGTGGATGTAGAGGATATATTGATAGAGGTATAGGGTGAGAAATAGGGTAGTGCATTGGAAAGAGTAGTAGAAAGAGGTTTGAGATGAGTCAGAGAGTTGAGGTAGAAGATATATTGAGAGAGGTATAGGGTGAGAAATAGGGTAGTGCATTGGATATGCTGAATTAGAAGAAAGTAATAAATATATAGATCAACAAGTACATGGAAAGTTTATAGATGCATAAAGGAAGTAAGTAGATGTAGATTAAAGATATTGATAGAGGTATAGGGTGAGAAATAGGGTAGTGCCTTGAATATGGTTTTTTTGGAGGAAAGTAATACATACATAGATCCAAGTACATGGAAGGCATATAGATGCATAAAGGAAGTAAGCATAAGTAGATTAAAGATGCATTCAGTAATCATTGAACCTGTCTTCACGTTGCAACCTTCTGGCATATTTGCAAAAGAAACTGAGATGTGAGAAACTTTCCATGAACTAAACATGTAATAATCTACAAAAATGTCCTGCTGAACTCCAGATGAAAAAGCAGAGTACTGTGTGACTGTTGACAAAAATAAATTTTGGATCAAGCAGAAATAACCAAAACATGAGAATTATGAAACACCCTGAGCTGCAAATGGCCATGATCTCTGCTGTTGCACGTTTCAAAGGCTTCACTGCTGCATGTGTGACAGGGAAAGTGTGATGTCACTGCACAGTGATAGGGAAAAAAAAAAAAAAAAGAACAGCAACGGGAAAATGTACACTTGATAATTCGAGAACAGTGATGCATCAAGAATAAGGTGCATTCTAGCCTGATTGCAAAAAAATGCTAAATTTGAGACACTCTACCTATAATGTAAATTTAAAAAGTTTAACAAGGCAGTGAAACAAGATTTCACTGAGACTTCCGATGCTAAAGGAAAGAACTGATGAAAACGATGTTGTTGCTGGCGACCAAAGGACACTTTAATAACCTGTTCAATTGCTAATAGCACAGGATGACGACATGATCACAGATGCTTGATAAATGTGGTGCATTTTTGGATTCCTATGACATACAAGACGGATTTATTCACCATTTGCATCTGATAATCTGTTGGAAAAAAGCAAATATAGCTTTAGCATCACCTTCACTGAAATTACTTAAGTGAGACCATGGTGTTAATGTGCTTTCGTGCCGATAGTGTTCTAGTCCTACACAAGTGACAAGAGAGGTGAGAACTGTTAGTCATTCATTGCCATACCTATCAGTTTATCTTCTCAATGGATGAGAGATCTGTATATGTCTTGTAGCCACAGCTGAATAATAAAAATGTATTGCCTCATAGGATAAATATACATTTCTATTCATTCGCATTTGTTGCACTTACTACAGCGCTCATATTCAATGCTCAGAACAAGTCAGAAAGAACTGTAGTACAAAAATGTAGGATGAAAGTAATAGAAAAAAATTATAAACACATAATTAGGGCTGGTTAGATAATAACTAGGACAGGTTCTTACAACATTTTTTAAATCTGGGTAAGGCTGATGCGTATCTAATATCTAGTATTTGTCTTATAGTTTAGATGCAAGACACAGATAAGAGAGACAAGGAACGAAAACTTAGGGGCATATGTACAAGAATTGGCGATAACTATCGCCAACGCTAGTTAGCGGCAGTTTTTTCTATCGCCGTGTGACGCGGAAAACTATCACCTTGTTAGCGACGTATGTACAAGACGTCGCTACATGGCGATAGCTTCAGGGATCAGCGGTGAAAACTGCCGCTAACATTAGCGTGATTGCGATAGTAATTCCGGCGTTAGCGGGTGAAAACCAACGAAAGGCCCGTTAGCGGCAAAAAACTGCATGTTAGTCAGCCCAACGTGAGTTTTTTTTGCCTCTAATGGAAAAAAAAGCCTATCAGTCGACCTCCAATAGAAAATAGGCAAAAAAAACAATGAAATGCAGAATGGAGCAGCCCGGGCCAAGTGCAGCACACATCAACAACCCCCTCAAGCCACCCAACATCCAGGATGAGAGCCTGGATGCCTCGCTGGACCTGCGCCTGGAGCCTGGATGCCTCGCTGGACCTGCGCCTGGAGCCTGGATGCGTCGCTGGACCTGCGTCTGGAGCCTGGAGTGGGATGTGGAGGAGCTGTGGAGTTGATGAGCCGTGGCGGTAGACATTGAGGCGCGGCGATCGCCCGTACCTGGTGGTGAAGTCTGGTCGGTCGCATGGAGACACGTTGCTGACCTGTGTGAGAAGACCGCCTTGCGCCCCTTGGAGCTGTGAATGGTAGAGGCGCTCCTGCGCACCAACGTAGGGAGGTCTGCATCGCATACTACGATCCACCACTACACCAGGGTGCACCAACCGTGGGCGGCACCTCTCTGCATCACAGGCCGGATAAGGTTGCACTGGCCGGACGCTGTGGAGGGTGAGGCCCCTGAGCTGCGCCAGACTTGTGTTGTGGGAGCACTGCAAGTTCACGCCTAAGGGGGCCCTGCTGCATCAACTGCATCGGGAGGTTCACCAGCGGACTTGCTGGCGACTGCTGTACCCACGCTTGTGAAATCCCACCTGGCTGAGGCTCCTGCTGGGTGAGTCACAGATTTGGAGAGAGTTTAGCGGATTGCGCCATGGTGTCAATGTCCAGGTAAGGAGAAGGTGGGACACGTAGCAGAGGAGGCCCGGGGGTCGAGTCGCCCAGGCCTAGCACCAGTAGATGACGCACCCCCAGTATCGGCTCATCCGCTATGGCGGAAGAGCGTCGCTCCACTGCTTCCAAGCAGTGCAAGAAGAGGAACAATCATCACATGATGATAACTTCCTGATGTTATGGTGCCATGTTTCCATTGCGGGCTGGAGGGTGTGTAGGGCTGCTCCACTCACGGAGCAGGGCCGGGGCGGAGTGGCATGCCCACTCAAGTGCGCAGTGACTGTTTGGTCGGCCCGCTCAGGCCGTACAAAGCAGTCATGCGCACTGTCCTGTTCGCAATACAGGCTGCATTACAGCCTGCATGGAGAACATGCCCACATCTCCAGCCCCTGGCTGAACGCCTCGTCCCGGCGCCAGTGACCAATTTCAGCGTCGCATTGCAGCGTTGTGATTGGCTTAGGGGAGGGAGCCTGGCTGCCTACTTCCTGTTCCTGGAAGCAGACTCAGGAGAACAGGAGCACCAAAGACACGGGACCCGTCCTCGAGGTAAGATTTCTCTCATGTAAATATTTACAACACCCGCTCACACACACACCCCCGCGTCCACGCCCCATCCAGTGTTCTTTACGGCATTTCCCACCTCCCAACTGTCCAGTCCCCCCACAGCACTTCTCAATGGTAGCCGCATTGCGGCCATGCGCAGCGGGCGTACCACTGGTGTGCCAAAGGTATATATGGAGTTACGACGCATACCATTATATCGCATTCTATTACAATGCATAGTAATACTAGGCATATTGCAACAGTAGGGAAGGTGTTGGATTGCGGAGATGTAAACATTACTATTCCCACTTCATTGAGTGCAACCCTAAAACTGACCCTTGCACCCCAAAGCAAACCCTGAACCCTAAAATTCATCTTTGAGCCCCCAAAACACACCCTAAAAATCATATTTGACCCAAATGCACACCCCAATTTTCATATTTGACCCAAATGCACACCCCAATTTTCATGATTGACCCCAAATGCACACCCCAATTTTCAAATATTACCCCATAATACACCCCACATTTCAACTCCGACACCCGAAACCCATACCCACCCTAAAAATTAAAAATACCCCATTACTGACCTCACAATGCGTTGTAATGGAATGCGATGTAAAGGCACCTGCATTGTTGGATCTGCGTTGTAAAGGCATTACGATGTAATGCATGCGTTGTAATGGACGTCTCACATGCCAAAGGCAAGCCCGTCAGCGTCCGTCTGCCCCTGGACCGCGCTCAGCACCAAGGACCCTTCCTCCCGGACACTCCACCCCTACGGCGCCAGCACCCTCCTCGCCATCAACCCTGGACGCCACATCGCCTGCCAGGACCAACATCTGCTCCGTACCGGACATCGCCATCACTGACTGCTACTAAATCACTTGCAAGGACCACCCCGACCGTCCAGGAGGAGGCATTGCCATCACCTACAGAAGCACACTCCGACTGACCATGCTCTCTAATGACCCAACGGTGACCATGGAACACCTTAACTTCCATATCAGGACCAACCCCAACCCCATCCTCTGCTGCACCCTCATCTGCAGGCCCCCAGGCCATGGACACCCATTCTCAAATACCATTGTAGACCTCATTGCACACCAGGCTCTCCCATCCTACTCGGCGAACTCAAGTTCCACCTGGACAACCCCAGTGACCAGAACACCACCCCCTCCTGGGGTAGCTCCCCAACATCAGACTCAAGCAGCTAGTCACCGCAGCAAGCCACATAGCAGGACACACGGTCGAGCACGTCTCCGCCAGCGGGACCTTCAACTACATCCACACCACCGGACTCTCCTGGACCGACCATCATTGTAAACATCACGTCTTCACCATGCCCACCGTACACAACTGCCATCATCGCCCCCCTCGCAGCTGGATCAAGGCCATGAAGTACGTCTTGTCAACTCCCTCAGCACCACCACTCCGCCAACGCTTACAGATGATGACAACGCAGCGCAACTGCGCCGACACCCGGGCACCCCTCAAGAACGGCACTGCGTCAGTACCTTACGCCTGCATGATGGCAGGCGTAAGGGTGACGCAGTGCCACAGGGATAGGCTGGCCCCATGCATTGCTGGAGTTGCGTCATGGTTGTGACACAACTGCAGCAATGCGCGACTTTAGCGCAGACAGATACGTCAGCATTCCAGATGTATCTGTCATTACTTGCGTCATGGAGCGCTGTCCAGTGAATACAGCGCATCCCTGGTGTCGCAAGAAGGGGGTAGTGAAAAGTGTTGCAACGCTGTCTTGTCGCAGCGCTGCAACACTTTTCATGAGTGAGGCCCAGGAATGCGCACTATCTTATTGATACATTGCTTGCAGCACAGACCAGCAACAAAACCTGCTAAAATGAGGCCCCAAGTTTTATCTCCATTTTTAAGACCAGCTATTTTCTGGTCTTAAAAAAACTGCCTCTAACTGCAGTTATAGGCAGTTTTTTTGGTCCTCCAAACTTGAAGAATCCCCTTGTAAATATCGCGAATTTCGGTTAGCGGCCGTTTTTGCACGGGAACGCCTCCCTTGCATGTCATTATCGCTAACAGAAATGGCGATCTTTATAATGGATGTTTTCGGCGGAAAACTGCCGCTAACAGAGGTTAGAGACAGCTTGTACATATGGCGATAAAAATATCGCCGCAAAACCGGCGGAAAAGTGCCGCTAACGCGGCGTTACCTCATTGTACATATGCCCCTAAATGTTTGAAAAGGAGTCTATGGAGAAATCATCAGGCAAGGAAAAGGGGCTCAAAGAGTGGGCACATATGAGGACAAGACAAAAAAAATTAAATCTAAATTGAAAAAGAGAAAAGACAGTTAAGCTGCGTAAGATGGATAGATATGTGTGAGTGATAAGTAGGAGACTGTAGGATATAAACTTGAGTATTGAATGATTTCATGTGGAGCAGTGATTAATTTAGGATGACCAACATGAAATGGAAGAAAGTAAGAGACAAGTGAGAAGTTTTCAGAGAAGAAAAGGGAAGACTATCTGATTTTCCGTGTAACGTGTAACACAGGAGATTTTAGAGTCAGAAGAGGTCAGATGTGGAAAATTAAGAATAAAATACAAAGCTAGGTTCCAAGCAGAGGAAAAAAGAGTTGACTGAGTTGGCAGAAGAAGACAGTAGGAATGAAAGATAAAGAAGGGGAAAAGAGTGTTCAACTTTCTAGGATCAAGTTTAAGGAAAGGAGACAACATCCATGTCTCAACAGCGGAAAGCGATTTAGAAATTCTATCTTGGAGAGAAACAGAGACTGAAGAGGAATAGAAGATAGTTTCGGAGTCATCCTCTGATGCTCTTTGGATGGTGTTAGAAGGTGGTTCTGACACTCTGGGCCGCCCGGATTTTTCGCTTTTTGAGCACCTACTTGTTGAGCTTTTACTGTGGGAGAGCCTCATAAGTTGGGACTCACCCACAGTGAACTCATGGTGAAAGAGACTGCATGTGGATTTTACTGGTGTCCCCCTAGCTTGACTAGGCCGCTGCACAGCCGCAGGAGGAAGGGGCACCAGGCTGGTTACATGCAGACACATGTGTACATGCGTGTGCACACGTGTATGGGCTGCGCATGGGAGAGTCCTGGCGTGCGCAGTCCAGGAGCAGCTACAAAGTGAATGGTGTGGCAGGACTTATGCAGAATTGGGTGGTGACATGGAATAGGCTTTATACACTGGGAAGAAGCATGCCAGGGAAAGTCAGTGTGTTTTACTGTATTTTTCACTTCCTTATACCCCTAGGGGGAAGTGGAGCCCATGGGCTAGTGTCACTTTCCTAAGGCCTACAAATTCCAGACACGCACTAAAGTCCACTGTAACGGGTGTGAGAAGAAGTATTCTGCAGAGTCCAGAGTCATATTTGTACTGCTTTTGGGTCATCCAGAACTGTCATATTTCTCTGAGTCAGCCCTAACCAGGCCCTGGATGGGGGCTGACCTCAGTAGCCTGGATTGATGACCTTTCTTCCCAGAGCGAAGACCTCCTCTATACGACGAGAAGCTGGGTGGAGCTGCAGGCTAATTCATCAGCAGCTGTCACTGGGTGCCAGGCACCAAGCTGCACAAAGGGGAGGCAGCTCTGGGGGGGGGGAAGGGGCTTTCAGAGACCATGTGGCAGGAGACCCTGGACGACGCCATCTTGAACCAACCCAGAGGCCTGGGCAGGAAGGAGGGAGCAGGGGCAGTGAAGTGATGTGTCGCTGTTTGATAGGACAAACGGAGACTTCCTGCCAGCCCCCTCCCCAACTTCTTAAAAGAACTTGCACAGGAAGAGAAGCTCTCTCTGGGGTGTGGTCTGCTGAGGCAGAAGGTGCTGGAGCCTGGCGCAATGGGCAGTTGGAAGGAGGAACCCCCTGACTGCCCCCAGGATCCTGAACAGCGCCAGGAGAAGAGTCCAGGACCAGTGCGCAGAAGCAGGGGCCTCTGCGCAGGGAGAAGAGAGGCCCAGGAGGAGAGCAGGCGAAAGGCTGGCGCAGGGAGCCAGTGAAGACAGCTCCCTGCTGAATGCACCCTCCTTGAGACCAGGAGGGCGAAGGAGAGTGTTCCCAGTGGCTGGGGCTGGCCAAGAGGAGCAAGGAGAGACGAGATATGCCCCACAGAAGGTAGGCGACCTTTGACCCCTCAGTGGACCGACGACAAAGCGTGTGGGCCTCCGCCGCCGGTCTCAGCTATGCCCCTGGGGTGGGTCAGGTCCCGGGGGCTGCCCCCAGGTGAAGGGAAGCCGGGGAGCGCCGTCGCGCTCCCCGTGAAAATGCCCTGCAAGGGGGCCAGGAGCCCACCCTGGCCCCGCCGAAGGTGGAGGCGGGGGAGCGCCGTTGCGCCCCCGCGAAGTGGTCTGTAGGGGCCCGGGACCCCATCCCCGGGCCCCGAAGCCAAGCCGGGGAGCGCCGTCGCGCTCCCCATGAAGGGGTGCGCGTGGGGGCCAGGAACCCACCCTGGCCCCCGAAGAAGAGCCGAGGTTGGCGAGCGCCATCACGCTCCCCAGGACGGAGTGCCTGGGGGCCCGGGACCCCATCTCCGGGCCCCGTGAGGAAGGAGGGGGGAGTGCTGGCGCACTCCCTCGTGGCCCCGCCCGAACAGCGGGATCCGGCGTGTCTGCCCGCCGGAGCGGGCAGACCAGACCAGAGAGGCCGGCTCCCGTGGCAGCACGCGAGAGTGCTGGCCGATCGGGGAGCCGGCGGGGGCAGCCGGGGGTGGGCTCCCCGGGCTGCCCTCCAACGTGGTGGCAATGCGGGGATCCCGGGTGGGACCGGAACCCCCAAAAGGAAAGGTCGAGGCGGCACTGCGGGGGCCCGGGTGGGACCGGGCCCCGCGGGACGAAGAGCGGCCGGGGGTGGGCTCCCGCGCCGCAAGAAGCACTTACCGCCAGGAGCAGGTGGGGGTGGGCTCCCCGAGCTGCAAAGTATCCCTTGGGGGTCCGGGTGGGACCGGGCCCCCCACCGATGAGTGGAGATGCGGCGAAGCGCCATGAAAAAGTGCAGCGCAGCTCTCCCCGGAGCAGCGGGGGAGCCGCTGCTCTAGCATGCAAGTCTTCCCATAATGCCTTGCAGGCCAGGACCAGCCTGCAAGGTCAAAACAGCATTTTCTCGGCTGGTGGTGGCCCCAGGAGGACGAGGTCACCACCATATCTGTGCCAGGGTGCAGGGGGAGCTGCAGGAGAGCGCAGCCTCCCCCAGCACGAAGAATGAAAGTCCCTCCCTATGTCTCCTGGGGACTTGAAAAGGATAACCCCTCAAGGGCTCAGCCTGCATTTTAACATCTTCTGGGCTGGAGCTTTTGTTCTACAGCTGAGGGTGTATGGAGAAGTGCATCAAGGAGTGAAGGGCTGAGTTGGGGATGTCTGGAAACGGGCATCCCCTGGAGGTGAAGAGGTGTAATTGCATCCGTAGTGCATTTACTAATGTTATTTCTTTTAGAGGGACTGAAGGTCACATGTGTAATGTGAAGTACCTGTGTAAGGTGATGTCATAAGCAAAGGGGTGTTATGTTGCCAGACATTCCTGTTAGGGTGTTTGGCTGTATATGCGTAATCCTGTGATTTCATCTGTGATGCTTTTAGGGGCTGTAATTGCAATGCATTCTAATGATCCACAAATGTGATGAGTACTGTCATTCTAAAGTGCTGCTTACACATGTATTCTTGCTGCTGCGCTTAAGTGAAGAACAACCCAGACTGTTAACCCTGAAGATGTAAGGGTGCATACTGTATGGACAATATGAGATGCTCAGTCAGGGTTATGTGTCACCAGGGCAGGTGTACCTATTTTTAATGCTTGTTGAGATAATGGGGTGGGTCGCCACTGGGATGGGGCCAGTGCGCAGGGCCCTCGCTCCAGGTTATGTTCAACCCACTGCATTAGGGGTCAAGAAGATGTGCAGACATGGGAGTGGTGGTACTAGACCCCACCCCCTGCGGGAGGGGTGGAGATGTTATGCAATGTCACAAAGTAATTCCAATAGCTTATGTATATTTGTAAATTGGTGCATAGTATTGAGTAGTGTGTGTGTTTAATAAATGTACTCTTACTTTTATAAAGCAAAGTACAGACTGGACAATCAATTATTGAGTGTTATTTCTGCGCACCTGCAAATGGCGATTACTAGCCCACACCACCTCCCTTGAGTAAGCCTCAGACTGCTCCGCAACGCTACCCTCTGAGAGTCAGGCGCTACAATTGGGTGTTTGGTTCCCAGTGAAGGACAAATGTAGTCATGTTATTTGTGCAGGCCTCACAGATAATGCCTCGTTTTCTAACAGATGGGTAATGGAGTCTGTCAATACTCTGGTACCCCTGAGCACGCCCTATGAAAATGTAACTCCTCGCGTTCTTCTGTGAGATCATTTCCGCCCCATGTGCAGGTGCAACCCCTGTGCAGCCCCATGCTGGAACAGCCTTTGTGCTCCATGTGGTCTCAGTGCACTGCATATGCAGCCATTGAACACCACTGTGCAACGGCAAGTGGCGCCTCTGGCTCATCCACAGTCTTCCCAGCAGCCGTGGTATACCCCACAGATAGCCTTTGTGGGACCCCACCCCTTTTTGCAGCCAGTTCAACAGCCTGTCTTCCCTGCAGCCCATGTAACCTCCTGCTGCCCCATACCCACACAATCACTCCAGTCCTTATGCAGTCCCTACCCCTCACCCTACAGCCCTGTGTGCCCAACATGGCCCCTGTGCACTCCCAGCCCTTGTGGGGCCCCTGCCACATCCACTGTCTTCCCTGCAGCCCTGGTGCACCCTCAGCCACCCGTGACACCCACAAACAACCACTCCAATCCCTAGGCACCCCCACCCTCCCCTTGCCCTGCAGCCCTGTCTACCATACACTGTCCCCGAGTACCCTTGTGCAGCTCCAGAACACCCTTAATGCAGCCCCAAGCAACCCCCCTCCCAACAGCATCAGCCCCAAGTCTTTTCCTGTAGGCGTGCAACACCGGCCACCCCACAGTGCGGCTCCAGCACTCTGCAGTTCCATTTCGGCACTATGCCACCTTCTGCAGGCTCTCAACACCCCATTGTGCAGCAGGGCATTCCTCCCACACTGTGGTTTCCCTCCTCCCCCACCACGCACACACAACCATTGCAAAGCACTCCCTTTACAGATATTACCAGCCAAAATGGGCCCGCACAGGTCAGGGGGTGGTCTCCTCTCCTACCACCACTTCAAACACATTTTCCTTTTCCAGTGCAAATGCCACAACACCCACACAACGCCCAGAAGTCTCACACGCTGCTCGTAGGCGAGAACAGCCCTGCCTATGCCCTTCACTTACTGCCCACTCTTACCGTGGATTACACTTCATCTCCATTAAAGTGCTCATGTCTTTTAATCACTTTAAATTATTTTTAAATTCTAGATATTGTTTCATGTCCGTGCTGCCAGATTAGCAACTCATTTAAATAACAAATATGCTTCTGGGGAGGGAAAACATACTTCAATGCAAGCAGCTTCTCCCATTTCATGCCGGTCACGGCAGGGCCTGTGGTTGGTTGAACCATAGAAACTCTGGAGTCCTCGTGTTTTTTTCTTTATTTTCTTTTTAGGTCTCGCCTACGCAGCGCGCATGCGCTGCATAGGTAAGAGACCTCTTGAAATCGATTCAGCTTTGCAGGCAAAAACGTGCACGCGTTGCATTGCTTTCAATGCAAAGCGTGCACGTTTGGCGATTCCCTTGCGGGAGCGAGCGGCGCCATATGTTAGCAATTATTGCGCTCGCTCCCGCAAGGGAAACGCTGCCTGCTCTTGGCCGCACTCTCCCCCACCCCCTACTTGCGCGAGGCGCGCGCGCTTGTTTCTTTTTCTTGATACTCCCAGCAAGTGCATATGTTTTTGAGAGGCCTACTTCTTGTAACCCCCCCCCATATCCATGTAGCGCGCTCTCACCCATATGCTTTCTCCAAAACCTTGTTTACGGACATGCCGTTTTGATCAAGGTAAATGGAAGTCTCCCATTTCATAGCCTCCATGCATGTCGGCTCTGATATCCCTAAACTGTTTGCTGCCCCTCACACCAACAAGGAGGTTGAATTCCTGCTCAGACCGTAGGTTGCTGAATGAATTTATTATTTATTTTTCCCTATCTGTTAGCGAATTTAAGGAGACTACTTTTATTACCTTTGTGTTTGAAAGGAACTGTCTGTTTGGGAAAAAAATTCTAACATGATGCTGCACTGGGCAGACAGAATGTTTTGACTTTTAAAAAGTTCCTAGATTTTTTATTTAATTGTTATCAAATCTCTTGTAAAATGAATCTGGGCCCTATGAAGTAAAAGTGATCATAAGTGTACAAACAATATTACAATTCCAAGTATTCACAAAGAAACAGTACAATACAAATGTTCAGTATACTACTTTCACGAGCTTCCAAAAAAACACAATAAATATAAACAAAACATTTGACAAAGGCATAGAGTTAATTTTTTTTAATATAGTACACAATGTTGAGGTTAATCTGTAGCTAAGCACACAACTTTGTCACAGGAGATGATGTTATTTGCTGAAAAGCACACAAGTTGTTCTTTAAAGAAGCCACGATTACAAGCCAAATCAACCCCTCGTTCGACCACTTATCCCAAACAGAAAGTAGTCCAGCCTGACAGCCGCCAAGTACTCCAAGCTCACCATATGTCTTACAGGGGCCGTCGACGGTAGAGGGAAAACACTTCTCTTGAAACAGTCGTGCATCAATAGCAATCACTAGCGTAGGCACTCTAGAATGTTCCTTAGTTTGTTGATGTCAGCTTGGGCTTTGAGACTTATAGACGTCATTCACCCCTTTTAAGCACTTGAGATGACGTCTGACGGGATACTTCTCTACATTATGGGGTCGCACCAGGATTGAAGATGCACACCTCTTATCCTTCCTTGTAGTCTCCTACAAAAGAAAGCCAGTACTTGGAAAATAAGAGATGGGCACCAATGAGATGTAAGATGAAATTGTGAAAAAACAACAATGTATGCATGGAGCAGTTGACAACCAGCGTAAAACAGCTTGGTGGGTTAATGCAGCGGTTTTGGACAACAGTATGTAACCTGCAGATTATCACTTTATTACCAACAAGCCATCCCTTCCAGTGCTTGACCCGCTTTTGATTGTAGCTGGGTTTGTCTTCTTTGTCAATACTAATTCATATCCTCTGTCCTGTAGAATAAAAGGTATGCCACTTTAATTCTCCAGAAACCCACACCCATATGAAGATCCCAGGCTCCCAGACAATTCTTCTTGTGCTTAAGTTCTGATTAAGCATTGCTGTTTCCAACTAATCCGAAAGCATGTGGCTTCCTTAATATTTTGCACACTATTAAAGTACTTTTCCCCAGTAGAGTTGTATTGACACTTGGTTTTTATAAAACACCTGCAATATATCTTACATTGTTTTACTACCTGTCATAATATTAAAGTAGAACGTAAAACTAAAACATGAATGTGCAGATAATAAATACGTTGGCAGAAAAACAGAAAAATAAAATCGCTGCTTAACGTTAACGATGACACACGAATTAAAACTATGAATAATGGACCCTCCTGCTCTCCCTCCACTTCTGCAAGTCTGGCCCAGCAGACCACTGTGCTGTGACTTCACTGTATCACCAGCTGTCCGGGGAGACTGCAATGTCTGGAAGCCATTGGCCCGGAGACAGGCGGCAGTCTAAACCCCTTTATGTACACACACAATTCATTCTAAGTATCCGCCGTCTCCTCGATGCTGCTTAGCACTGTAAATAATAACTGCTGCTACAGTCCAGCTCACTAGTACTAGGTTTATCAACATCACAAGGATGAATGTCGGAGTGAACTGTGACCTCCAGGTTGCTCACTGACTTCAGCAGAAAAGTAGATCTACCTCAAACTGCTTTCTTGAAATCTTTCAAGAAAATGTGTTCTTTGAGTCGCCCCATCCTTGCCACAAGCAAACCTCTATCCCCTTTATACAGTGCTGTCTTTACTTCCATTACCTTCTTCTCTCTGTCTCTCTCACCTATTTATTTCTCACGCTCATTCTTCTCTGTCCCTCTCCCCTTCTTTCTATAGTTCTCTCACACACACTACTTTAACTCTCGCACCCCCTCCCCCGTGGGGACTGTTTCTCCTTTTATCTCTCTCCTTCCTAATCTCTGGCCTCCCTGTGTATATCTGACTCTTTCACCACCTTTCACCCTTCCTCTACAATGCCTTCACCACACTCTGCCTACCTACTCTTTCTATGTTTTCCTTTCCTCTCGTTTTCTCTCCCACTCTGCTCTTGCGCTCTTCCTTCTGCTTTTCCCTTTTATCAATTCCCATTTTCTTTCTCTCCTCCATCCCCTCACTCTTCTCTTACTCTCATTCCATTGCTATTTTCTCTTATTCCTTCGTGAAGCTGTCAAAGGGCACAACTATATCAAACACAATAAACAAGCAATCCTTGGCAAAGCCAACACGCCTCGCCTACATGAGGTATTATAGCTTTGTCATTTTTTTTTTTTTAGTCCCGTTGTAAAGGAGCGCAGCATAGTTAAAAGTTTAAGATTTTTTTTTTAAAAAGCATTGACACAGACCTGACTCTTTTTTTTACCCTTTAAGCCATGCACAATGTACAATATGACTAAAAAAGCATTGACCAAGAATAGCTCTTTCGTAGATGAGACCCGTTTGCTTTCCCAATGTATGTTTTTTTTCTATTCTGTCATTCCTTCTAGCAATCTCTATCCCTCGACCAGTTTAGTTCACTATTATCATTTGAAATGTGCCTTCTCGAGCTGTTTTTAGGTCTCGCCTGAGCCAGCGCATGCGCTACTCTGGCGAGACATCTAGTGAGTGGGCTTTTAAAATTCCAACCACAGCTTTTTCGGTGGCATGGAGCGTGCGGTTACGCGCACAGGCACGAGCGGAGGCGCCATCTGGCTTTCCTCTCGCTCTCCCAAGTGCGCGCGCCTCGCTCCGCCTCTCTGTGCCCATATACGCTTCAACGCCCCTCCCCCACCACAGAGCGCGAAGATCTCAGGTCCCGGGACAGACTGAAACCCGCTCATTCAGATGTGTTCATTTTCAAGTCGGAGACATTAAATATCCCGTAAGTTGCTCATTCCTGCCTGAGAACTGCGGACCACAGCAAATGGCATGGGACCAGCGACACTCTAGGCTGCTTCTCTAAATATTAAAAATCAATCGACCCTTCAAACGTTTCTCTCGATGGAGACTGTGCTTGCAACGGGCTTCTATTGGTAGAGCTTGGGCCTGTTTTGGGCTGCTTTTGACAGTGGATTGCTTGTATTGTATGCCAGCTCAGGCAACAGTGCACACGCGCGTCTCCGCTCCGAAGAGAGACAAACAGTGGCTCTTCATTCCGAGCCCACACACGCCCCCCGACCCTGTTCCCTGTGCTGTGTTGCTCCCCGAACGTCCACCAGTAGCCAAGGACCTTCCTCTCTGTCTGTCTCCCTGTTCTTTGGTTCCGTGGAGGGTCGAGCTCTGAGTATCTAGAGTGAACGTCTCAGGGGTTGATATGGTCCTTCTTGCAGTCTGTAGAATCATTTTATTCCACAAACTTCTAGTGTCTCCTAGGTTGAACACCCAGAGTCAATAACATTATTAAGTCTGACACACATTTAACAACTTTCAAATGCTATGCTATGCTTCAGATCCTGAGCTCTTGCAGTTTGTTCAAAAAAAGGATTACCCTTGTCTCAGCTCCCCGTTTCTTATTACATCTACCGCCCGTGATACTGAAGCACCCCCTAGGAACAACTCTTTTGTGGGTATTAACAAGGAAACGGACCACAGGCTAGAAAGTATTCCCACTGGTCTGCATGCATGGCTAAGTGACCGTGAGTGTGCCGAAGGGATACTCCTATGTGCAAATCGATAGTCTGCACTCGAATGGAAGCCACTCGTTTCAGGTTCTCAGAGACTAAGTAGTTTTCTTTTTACAGTTCTTCCGTTTCAAGGACTATTAATAGTCCGAGCATAGGTGATGTTTCTTGAGGAATACAAAACACACACACACACATCTGGCCAGGGCTGTGCATGCTTTGCATTTCTAAAAGTACTTCCAACTTCAGGAATGTGCAAGGAGTTTCCCAACTTGTGAAGTTCAAGAATGAGTTCTACATGTTAAGTGTCTGCGGCTAGTCATCAGTGCAATGGGCAGGTACCCCTAGCCGGCATCAGGGCAAAGGGCAAGTACTCGCAGCACCTTTCAGTATCAAACAGGTACTGAGGGATAGTAATTCCCAACACTTATATCTTGATTTCTCGTTCTAGCCATCACCGTTCACTACCTCGCCACGTACGTTTTAGAACACAGCACTGGGAACTGTATTCAACACTCAATCTGGCCTTCTCGTCCTAACCGGCCTTTTAACTACCGTGATATTTTATTTATTTATACATACGCAACTTCACTAAATATATTCATAATGGTAGACGATTAAGCTACTTTAATGTAAGCATTTTGTAGAGACGTTTCACATGGGGCCTTGTATGGTCACTATTTAGCACAATCATTTTAGCATGCAATTGATATTTTATTACAGGAGAGAAGTAACAACTAAATCATAGATAAAAACGCCTATCAATATCTATTGTGTTACAATAGCAACGTTTTTATTACACTGCTATGCATTGGTACAATGTGGGTCAAGCCAACCGTACAGGCCTGCTTTACCTTCCAAAATGTCGATTAAAAATTCGTCCCTCCTTTATTCCCAAACTCATCCTTCATGTTATGTGTTTAGACCTCTAATAAAGAAAATTTGCTGAATTAAGCAGGGTGAGAATCTTCTACTTTTTAACGGAGTTAAGTGGATTTTGGAAAATAAGTTCTTGCTTCAATTGAATTACAGCAGTACAAGATGCTCAAAACAAACTGTATCCTAATATAGATTAAACTGTCCGATTCTTGATACTGTTTGCAATGATTTTGAATAAACATTCTAATAACAAATTACACAGTTCATATTCTTCAATGGAACAGTACAGGTTTTTAAGAAATATGTCTTATGTTTTAAAATATCTGAATGTGAAGACCCCACGAGCTCCGAGCTTGAGGATACCACCTCCCCCACCTCCCACCCCCTACTCTCCCTGCATGTATGTTTGTATGTATATGTGTGTCTATGTATTGTCTTTCTACTCTCCCATCCTTTACACTTCTCTCTGTATCTCTCTCTCTCTCTCTGTATGTATGTATGTATGTGTGTATATATATAAATAGCTAGCCCCCCTTTCTCTCTGTTTTCTGCTCACTCTTCCATCTCTCTCCTCGGATGCATATTGTATTTCTATTTGTAGTATATTTACAGCATACGCTGCTTGTATGCTTTCGTTGGCTGCGCTGGAGTTCTCAACAGGGGGAAGGTCTGCAGGGTGGCTCCCAAGGGTCGCTAGTATCCATGTTAATCAGCCACGACCTCTTTTCTAAGCAGTACTCACTTGTGAGTGAGTTTAAAAAGTTCAGTTTTCACCTTTCTGGAGCGCCTGTAGTTTTAGGTCTATAGTTATACTGTTATGCATGCAGTCTGATATAGCGCACATTTTATCCAAAGGTGCTAGAGCGCTTTACAATGAAACGCAGCATTACATGGGACATTAGCAGTGACACGTAATCATTGCATCATCGCGTTCATTCCACCCACCCACCCACCACACGCTAAGCAGCCGGGCACCGTTACTTTGCAGCGCTCCAACGTCAAGATTATTCTTGTCGTAAATTGGCACTTTACAAACCAAACAGATTGAGTTCATAAACTGACACACCCTCACTCTCTCCTGCGCACCCCACTCCTGTACTAAGGTTACGAGTGACCTGGCACCCGCCTTTCAGAGGTTCTTGCATCCACCCAAGTCTGGCCTGTCACTGGTGCGTCCCAGCCTGGCACACACCGTATGATGATCTCCGCACCTCCTTCTAGACCCCAGCTCACTACTGTTTGCAGTCTGTCACTCACCCCTCACCTCCCTGGCACTCACCCTTCACCCCTCTGGCCTGGCAGTCACTCTCGCCCCTGGCACTCACCCTTCTCCCTCTCTGGCACTCAGCAATGACTCTCCGTGACACTCAACTGTCACCTCCCTGACACTCACCCTCGACCCTCCTGGTACTCATACTTCCCCTCCCTGGCACATATCCTTCACCTCCCTGACACTCACCCATGTCCCTCCTGGCATTCACTACTCGGACCCTTGGCACTCACCCTTCACCTCCATGGCACTAGCCCTTCACCCCCCTGGCCTGGAAGATACCCTTCGCCCCTTGCACTCACCCTTCCGCTCCCTGGCACTCACTCTTGACCCTCCTGACTCTTACGTCTCACCTCCATGGCACTCAACCTTCATCTCCCTGGCACTCACCCTTCATCCCCCTGACCTGGCACTCAACCTTCACCTCCGTGGCACTAGCCCTTCACCCCCCTGGCCTGGCAGCTACCCCTCACCCCTGGCACTCATACTTCCCCTTCTCGGCAATCATACTTCCCCTTCTCGGCACTCACCCTTCCGCTCCCTGGCACTCACCCTTGACCGTCCTGACTCTTACGTCTCATCTCCCTGGCACTCACTCCTCACCTCTCTGGCACTCACCCTTCACCCCCTGGCCTGACAGTCACCCTTGTCCCTCCTGGCATTTACTCCTCACCTCCCTGGCACTCACCCTTGACCCTCCTGGCACTAGCCCGGTTTCCCCAAGAACAAAATATCAGCATTGGCATAGCCACAGGTCTCGCTTTGGGACCTTATAAGTGTTTAGCCACGCAACAGTTGATGTTGTTGCACCAAGGATATTGTGCTGCATAACTAAATACTTATAAGGTCCCAAAAGCGAGACCTATTGGCTATGCCAATGCTTGCTTTGTCAGCAATTGGTTGCGCTGTTACCCTCAGTCACAAACATTTTTGTGAATTATATTATAAAAGCGCTCCATTTCAAGACATATTTTGCAAATGGATCGAAATTGTTAAGCTCTGTTAAAATGTACATTTAGTTCAGATAATTTGTTTGAAATGTACTTTTCTTTCTAATGTTTTTTTCTTTCATTTCCCTCTATTGCTCACTGAACCTTAACTCTAACACTAACCCATACCCTAATCTTATCTGTGTCCTGCAGTTTAACTTAATTTAAACTCTCTCCCTGGCCCTAAATCAGTCGGTAACACAGCCCTTATACCTAACCCTGCTCCTATTCGTCATCTAACCCTGGCTTTCTCCCTTAACCCAGACCTAGCACACCCATAGCCCTAACTTTCACTCTTAATCCTGCTCCTATTTCTTTCCATAACTATAGATCTCACCCTTAACTCAGACCTTATGCCAACCTTTCTTCAGTCCCTCACAGTAACCCCAGCTTTCACTCTTAAATCAAATGTATCACTGACCCTAACTCTAACTTTACCCCTTAACAAACACCTGCTCCAATGCCTCACCTAACCCGAGTTTCACCTTTAACCCAAACCTTACACCCAATGCCAATCCTGCCACTAACTCTAACCCACAAATGTAACACCACACAATTCCACAACCAACAATTCCAGTACAACCCACATAATTCCACTCCTCACCACATACATTCACTACACTCCAAACCAAAACACATAGATAAAAGACATTGTGATTTTCAACGCCAAAACATCTAACTCTCAAAAATGTGAGACCTACTGCATTAGTAAATGCTTGTTATTTTTTGTAGGTCTCTGTGATTTGAATTCTTGTCTCCGCAAATAATAATACTAATAATAAAATGCATGGCACAACTGAAAGGTTTGTATTTAAAAAAACATCACTAGTGAAATAGCTCAATCCATGAATGTTTTTAAGTGCAATACTTTTAATGTAAGCATATGACAGTCCAGTTTAGTTTTTTTTCTATGTTTTCTTCCGCTTTTTGTGGCATATGCTTGCAAAAAAAATTAAAATAAATAACCATAGCACAGTTTGCAAGGCCATAACTATTGGATTTACCAATACTTGTTCTTTTCTGGAGCTTTGGCAACTTGATTGCATATTTTTTTGTACTTAGTCATTTATAGCTTAGTGCAAGGCCCTTAAATACCAGATCAAAACTTAGGTTCTGGCATGGAGTACGTGTAATGCACAGGCCCACAAAATCTCTGCAAGTTTTCAGTATACACCAGATGTTCTCTGCAGTGTTTCAGAATGGGTCTGCATGGTGTTAGCTTTTAGGGTCGCTGGTCTTTAGTCTTGCTGCGTTTTGTGAACTGTGCTGTGTACTCTTAGCAACTACATGCTACCAGCATGTTTCCATTTGAGAAATGAGTTTGGAAGAGACTGAGGCAGCTTTGCCTCAGCACAGTACCCTACAGAATGACATTGTGGAGATATATGCAATATATAACACAGATGCAAAGAAAAATGTTGAAAGATTTCGAATCATGTGATATTGCTATTCTTTTTTGTGAACTTAAAAAATAAAGGGGGCTAAGTGAATATGAGGACGGGCCTAATTATACTGCAAATTATGTGATTCAATGCAAACTGAGCGGCACATTCTATGGGAATAGAATTTACTTCTTCTGATATTTTAACACAAATGGACAAAAATTGAATTTCCAAACTACTAAAAAAATCATTGGAGTCTAGAAAAACTGTGCATGTTCAGCAAATCCTATTCAAATTGTTATTCATCAACAAATACTACGTTTGTTATGTATGGCTTCCATTTTAAGCCATTATCATAAATAACCAAGTCAAAGTCTGGTCACTGACTGCTATGGCATAACCACAGAGAGAAACAAATTATGTTTCCCATCATTGTCATCTCACCAGGGGAAGCTGCTGCCTCACCTGGGTTTCCAGAAACTAAAGCAAGGTGGGGATAAGGTGGCTGGAGGTTGCGCCTGCTTTCTACCCCCTCACCTAGGTGTTCACAGACCAAAGAGAGGCAAGGGGACAAGTCAGCTGTAGTGCTGGCTCTCATCACTCAGTGTGACAGTGGAGAATACAGTTTTGGGCAAGAAGGGGGAGGGATAACACAGAGCGTGGTGGGGGTAGGTAGCAGCAGGCAAGGTTTTTTGTGTCTTGGAGCGTGGAGAAGGGTAAACGTGAGGGGGAGGGGAGGCTGGAGGCCAGGTATTTTTCTCAATTTGGTTGTGGGTGAGACAGTAAATGAAAGGGCATAGGAGGCTTGCCGGAGGCCACGTATTTTTCTTATCAATTTGGGCAGGGGTGAGAAGCATAAATGTAGAGGGTGGTAAGTGTGGCTGACAGAATACAAGGTTCTTTTATCTTTGGGATTAGGCGGGGAGGCCATATTATATTGGGCTCCCCATTACTCCCCTGCTGGTATGTAGATGATGAAAGCAGGTGCACCACCCTCTATCTCCAGCTTTGGAGATTTATCCAGCAAAAGCAGTCCGTGCAGTGCTCTATGGTTCTGAGGTTTGGGGCTTTGCAAATGTATCCCAGCTCTTAATAACTGAGAATAGATAGATTTATTCTGAGCCGCCTTTAACTCCACTTTAAAAGAAGGAGATTGGGCATCTCCGCCTATTCTGTATTAGTTTGCAAGATTTGGAATAGGCTCCCTTCACAATTCATAACCACCCCA
The DNA here is from genome assembly GCA_963921515.1 of Calotriton arnoldi. Classification (NCBI taxonomy): domain Eukaryota; kingdom Metazoa; phylum Chordata; class Amphibia; order Caudata; family Salamandridae; genus Calotriton; species Calotriton arnoldi. Next base: position 1,198,094 of record CAWUFW010005494.1, read on the forward strand.
GACGGGACCGCCTTTTGGAAATTGGTAAAAAACTATTTGTTTAGCCTATAATCTGGGTATTCCCACCCTGCACTTGGCTCAGTGCCAGGACATTTCTGAGTAGTCGCACGCTTTATAAATTCACTCATTCATTCATTCATTCTCTCACTGGCCTTACGCAAAATGCACACTTGATTCCATTAAGATTAGATTTGGTGCAACGAAACATCATGCACATTGCAAATCTTAAACCTCTCTTGTATTGGATGAGGTTGTGGTCAAGGAAAGATTTAGTCCAGTACAAGTTGTTGCTTATTGAACTAAAAGACTTAGATAGAATGGGGGTTGGGAGCACACTGCCTCACACTCCAGCACGGTTTGCCCCTTTGCATCCTGGTAAATGCAGTACACACTTCATGCTTACTTCAAAATTAGCTGGAGTTTTTCACCAAAGTTGCTGCAGGCATTGCTGTATATCTCTAGACACTTGTTTCTGGGTTGAGCCCTTCATCAGTAGAGAGCAGCAGCATTAGAGAGCAAAGAAAAATCGTCTGGGGTTGCTGGAAAGCTGCCAAGTTCCTCTCAGGTCACAGTACCACTCACAGGGACACAAGTGCATCTCCAGAGCTCGTCAGCTTGCTGGCTCAAGGGAGCCTTTTAAACAGAATGGGGGTTGGGAGCACACTGCCTCATATCCCAGCACAGTTCGCATCCTTTGCATCCCGGTACATGCAGTACACAGTTCATGTTTACTTCAAAATTAGCTGGAGTTTTTCACCAAAGTTGGTGCAGACATTGCTATGTATCTCTAGACACGTGTGTCTGGGTTGAGCCCTTCATCAGTAGAGAGCAGCAGTATTAGAGAGCAAAGAAAAATCATCTGGGCTTCCTGGAAATGCTCCCAAGTTCCTCTCAGGTCACAGTACCACTCACAGGGACACAAGTGCATCTCCAGAGCTCGTCAGCTTGCTGGCTCAAGGGAGCCTTTTAAACAGAATGGGGGTTGGGAGCACACTGCCTCATATCCCAGCACAGTTCGCATCCTTTGCATCCCGGTACATGCAGTACACAGTTCATGTTTACTTCAAAATTAGCTGGAGTTTTTCACCAAAGTTGGTGCAGACATTGCTATGTATCTCTAGACACGTGTGTCTGGGTTGAGCCCTTCATCAGTAGAGAGCAGCAGTATTAGAGAGCAAAGAAAAATCATCTGGGCTTCCTGGAAATGCTCCCAAGTTCCTCTCAGGTCACAGGACCACTCACAGGCACACAGGTGCATCTCAAAAGCTCGTCAGCTTGTAGGCTGCAAGATACCTTGGCTTAAATACATCAAGCTATGACTCAACAATCTTGATATGAGTGAGCTGTGGGATAATCCTTCCTTAAGATTGAACAACTGAAGACTAGATACTGGGCATACATTAGCAAAAAGTGCTATCTGAAGCCCTCCATAGGCAGTCTGACAGAAACATTTTTTGATGTAAAATGTTCACCGCTTTTTGAACAATTTCTTGATAAGATTGAGCCCCCTGAAGCGAGAGCTCTATAACTGAAATTTCGATATGGTATTCTTCCTGTGAATGTGTTTTCGCAGTAGGTAGTGCTCTCTGTTACGAGTATCTTCAATCTATCCAGCTTGTGCTTCCCGCTACGAAACAGTTGCTTATTTCATGTTCGTCTACTGGCATTAGGAGATCTTGGCTAACTAATTTGTGCAGGAATCTGGTCGTGAGGATTTTTGAAATTGCCCGTAGCATGTTAATAATAGATAGTAATGAACTATATTTGTGTGCCGAGGCCAAATTCTTACATAAGGCTTGGAGGGTAAGGCACAAGATCTGTGGGGAGTAATTGGGCACATAAGGGACCGTGAAGAACTGTTATGTGACACTATGATGTTTTAACATATATAAATTCAATATATTATAAGCAATTTTTCGCTGGACCAGAAGTAGCGTTAAGTTTTCTTGTAAAATAACGGACCAACTTTAGAGGTTTTTTACTTGACAGGCACAAGTAAATTACTTTATTGGACAAACGATTGCCTGTCTACCCCATGCAACTAATAGAAATCTTTTTTGAATTTTAATATTTGGGCCACAAATGTTCTATTTTTATTTTGTGTTGTGTTATTGTGACATATCTAATGGTCTTCTATCTTTCTATCAATGCCTTCTGTGAACTTTTGCTTGATTATAACTAGCCTGGACATGAGATCATTGCCAAATGGCTTGATCTGTATACATCACTGGATAAGATTAATTTAATGTTTGCTTCTTCTTATGCAAGTCTTTTTATATTTGCTGATAAATGAAAATGTTTTATAATATTGGTATTTGAATTGCGGTTTTTGCAAAATATTTTTATTTATGTTTTTATGAAGAACCTTTATGGCCGGAAGTGGCCGAATAAAGGATTAAATAATAGGTACACTGGGTTTCAGGAGGACATCATACACAACTCTGGATTTGCTCTTGTCTATTTTCTATCAATCAGAACTGCTTCGTGAAAAACATCCCCTTTATTCACTGTTAAGCATCTGTAATTCTAAGCATAGGAACACCATGTCATGCTGTCTTTTCTACCTCCCAGAGTTGAAATGTATTGTATTAAACTTACAAAGTTGCATTCTGAAAAACAAGCACACACCTATGCACTTCTTCCAAAAAAAGGTACCTTTATTTGGTGTGTGGTACCTCATTTATTCGGTGAGTCCACATTAATTTCTCAACTTGCCTTCAGTTTTAGGTTTGTCCATGCTAAAGGATCTCTCAACTCACATCTTTCAATTGTGGAAAAGACCTGCAGACAGTTTGGTTAATTTCATTTTTATTATGTACATGTCCCACTAGAAGTACGGTGGAGTTCAAGACACTGGACCTTAACCCCTTCGCTGCTAGGCCTCACCCCAAAACCCCCCGCGTAAGCCTTTTTTGGCTATTTGGGGTAATTCGCGCTTAGGCCCCTGTGACATATTGTCCACATAAGGTATCCATGCCAAATTTGCGTCCTTTTCTTCCAACATCTTGAGGATTCCAAAGGTACCCAGGGTTTGTGGATTCCCCTGGAGTGGACCAAGAAATTAGCCAAAATACAGCACATTTTTGTTTTTTTAGGAAAAATGGGAAAAAAGTGCTGCAGAAGAAAGCGTCAGTTTTTTCCCTGCAAAAGGTATCAACAAAGGGTTTGTGGTGCTAAAATTACCATCTTCCCAGCTTTCAGGAACAGGCAGACCTTTGTCAGAAAACCAAAATTTTCTACACAGTTTTGGCATTTTACTGGGGCATAGCCAATTTTTCGTATTTTTTGTGCTTTCAACCTCCTTCCTGTTAGTGGTAGAAATGCATGTGAAACCAATAATCGATCTTGGAGAACAATACATTTTTTAAAAAGTAGACACAGTTCTGAATTCAGCAAGGGGTCATTTGTGTAGATCCTTCAAGGTTTTTTATGGAAACTTACAATTGAAATAAAAAAAAACTGAAATTGAGTTGGAAAAATCTGCCATTTGTGCCAACATTTTCACCTGTAACTTCTTTTAGGTATGGCAGATTTTTAAAAGCAATATAACGTTATGTCCAAAAGATGTTTCTGGTTGCGGGGATATATAGGACTTGTAGGTTTACCAAGAACCCGAGGTACCCAGAGCCAAACACTGAGCTGCATCTTGCAATGGTTTTTCATTGTGTAACGGGTATATAGCAATTCATTTGGTAAAATAAAAAGAGTGAAAAATTGGTACCAAGGAAACCTATATATTTCTGAAATGGCAAAAAAATATAGAGTTTAAAAACAGTGGTTATTTGCACATCTCCGAAATTGTGTGTACCCATACAAGCATGTGAATTAGAGGACATTTTATAAAATGACTTCTCTTTTACACAATGTCTTATATTTGGAAGGCAGAAACGTCAATAGGTAATAACACTTGTTCTACTATTCTGTGTTCCCATAAGTCTCCCGATAAAAATGGTACCTCACTTGTGTGGGTAGGCCTAGTACCCGCGACAGGAAACAGCCCAAAACGCAACATGGACACATCACATTTTTCCAGTCAAAAACGGACCCTTTTTTCGCAATGTGCCTAGCTGTGGATTTTGGACTCTACCTCTACCGGCACCTAAGGAAATCTAGCAAAACTATACATTTTTGAAAACTAGACACCCAGGGGAATTCAGGATAGGGTGACTTGTGTGGCTCTCAGTAGGTTCTGCTACCCTGAATCCCTTGCAAACCTCAAAAGTGTCAAAAAAACACATTTTCCTCACATTTCTGTGATGGAAAGTTCAGGAATCTGTGTGGATCCACAAACTTCCCCCCACCCAGCATTCCCCAAAGTCACTCGATAAAAATGGTACCTCACTTGTGTGGGTAGGCCTAGTACCCGCAACAGGAAACGGCCCAAAACGCAACGTGGACACCACATTTTTCCAGTGAAAACTGACCCTTTTTTCGCAATGTGCCTAGCTGTGGATTTTAGACTCCAGCTCTCCCGGCACCTAAGGAAACCTAGCAAACCTGTACATTTTTTAAAACTAGACATCCAGGGAAATACAGGATGGGGTGACGTGTGTGGCTCTCACCAGGTTCTGCTACCCAGAATCCCTTGCAAACCTCAAACTTTGTCAAAAAAAGAAATTTTCCTCACATTTCTGTGATGGAAAGTTCTGGAATCTGTGTGGATCAACAAACTTCCACCCACCCAGCATTCCCCAAAGTCAATAGATAAAAATGGTACCTCACTTGTGTGGGTAGGCCTAGTGCCCGCGACAAGAAACAGCCCAAAGCATAACGTGACACACCACATTTTTCCTGTGAAAACGGACCCTTTTATCGCAATGTGCCTAGCAGTGGATTTTGGACCCTAGCACTGCCGGCACCTAAGGAAACTTAGCAAACCTATACATTTTTGAAAACTAGACATCCAGGGAAATACAGGATGGGGTGACTTGTGTGGCTCTCACCAGGTTCTGCTACCCAGAATCCCTTGCAAACCTCAAATTTTGTATAAAAATAAAAAAAACATTTTCCTCAAATTTCTGTGATGGAAAGTTCTGGAGTATGAGGGAGCCACAAACTCCCAGCCACCCAGCATTCCCAAAAGCCTCCCAATAAAAATGGTACCTCACTTGTGTGGGTAGGCCTAGTACTTGCGACAGGAAACGGCAACGTGGATACATCAAATTTATCCAGTGAAAACTGACCCTTTTTTCGCAATGTGCCTAGCTGTGGATTATGCACCCTAGATCTGCTGCTACCTAAAAAAAACTAGCAAACCTACACGTTTTTGAAAATGAGACATCCAGGGGAATCTAGGATGTGGTGATTTGTGTGGCCCTCACCAGGTTCTGTTACCCAGAATCCCTTGCAAACCTTAAACTTTGTCATAAAAAAACACGTTTACCTAGCATTTCTGTGAAGGAAAGTTCTTGAATCTGCGTGGCTCCACAAACTTCCACCCACCCAGCATCCACCAAAGTCTTCCAATAAATATGGTACCTCACTTGTGTGGTTAGGCCTAGTGCCTGTGACAGGAAACATCTCAAAACGCAACATGGACACACCACATTTTTCCAGTGAAAACTGACCCTTTTTTTGCAATGTGCCTAGCCGTGGATTTTGGACCCTAGCTCAGCCGGCACCTAGGGGAACCTAGCAATCATATACATTTTTGAAAACTAGACACGCAGGGAAATCCAGGATGGGGTGACTTGTGTTCATCTCATTAGGTTCTGTTACCCAGAATCCCTTGCAAACCTCAAACTTTGTAAAAAAAACAGATTTTCCTCACATTTCTGTGATGGAAAGTTCTATAGTCTGTGTGGATCTGCCAAATTCCAGACACCCAGCCCTCCCCAAAGTCTCCTGATAAAAAACTTCTACCTCATGTGTGTGGGTAGGCCTAGTGCCCCTGACAGAAAACGTCCCAAAACACAAAGTGGATACATCACATTGTTCCAGTGAAGACCCATTTTTGCAATCTGCCTAGCTATGGATTTTGGACCCTAGCTCAGCCGGCACCTAGGGAAACCTAGCAAACCTGTAAATGTTTGAAAATTAGACATCCAGGGAAATCCAGGATGGGGTGACTTGTGTGGCTCTCATCAGGTTCTGCTACCCAGAATCCCTTGCAAACCTCAAACTTTGTCAAAAAAACAAGTTTTCCTCACATTTCTGTGCTGGAAACTTCTGGCATCTGTGTGGATCCACAAACTTCCACCCACCCAGCATTCCCCAAAGTCACTCTATAAAAATGGTACTTCACTTGTGTGGATAGGCCTAGTGCCTGCGACAGGAAACGGCCCAAAGCCCAACGTGGACGCATCACTTTTTTCCAGTGAAAACGGACCCATCTTTTGTAATGTGCCTACCTGTGAATTTTGGACTCTAGCGCTGCCGGCACCTAAGGAATCCTAGCAAACCTATACATTTTTTAAAACTAGACATCGAGGGAAATCCAGGATGGGGTGACTTGTGCGGTTCTCATCAGGTTCTGTTACCCAGAATCCCTTGCAAATCTCAAACTTTGTAAAAAAAAAAACATTTTCCTCATGTTTCTGTGATGGAAAGTTCTGGAATATGCGGGGAGCCACAAAATCCCAGCCACCCACCATTCCCCAAAGCCTCCCAATAAAAATGGTACCTCACTTCTGTGGGTAGGCCTAGTACTCGTGACAGGAAATGGCCCAAAACGCAAAGTGGCCACATCACATTGTTCCAGTGAACACTGACCCTTTTTCGCAATGTGCCTAGCTGTGGATTTTGGACCCTAGCTCAGCCGGCACCTAGGAAAACCTAGCAATACTATATATTTTTCACAACTAGACATGCAGTGGAATCCAGGATGGGGTGACTTGTGTGGCATCTCACTAGGTTCTGTTACCCAGAATTCCTTGCAAACCTCAAACATTGTCAAAAAAACAGATTTTCCTCACATTTCTGTGATGGAAAGTTCTGGAATCTGTGTGGATCCACAAACTTCCACCCACCCAGCATTCCCCAAAGTCACTCGATAAAATGGTACCTCACTTGTGTGGGTAGGCCTAGTGACCGCGACAGGAAATGGCCCAAAGCGCAACATGGACGCATCACATTTTTCCAGTGAAAAAGGACCCTTTTTTCGCAATGTGCCTAGCTGTGGAGTTTGGACTCTAGCGCTGCCGGCACCTAAGGAAACCTAGCAAACCTATACATTTTTGAAAACTAGACATCCAGGGAAATCCAGGATGGGGTGACTTGTGTGGCTCTCACCAGGTTCTGCTACCCAGAATCCCTTGCAAACCTCAAACTTTGTCAAAATAACACATTTTCCTCACATTTCTGTGATGGAAAGTTCTGGAATCTGTGTGGATCTACAAACTTCCACCCACCCAGCATTTCCCAAAGTCATTCGATAAAAATGGTACCTCACTTGTGTGGGTAGGCCTAGTGACCGCGACAGGAAATGGCTTAAAGCGCAACATGGACGCATCACATTTTTCCAGTGAAAAGGGACCCTTTTTTCGCAATGTGCCTATCTGTGGATTTTGGACCCTAGCGCTGCCGGCACCTAAGGAAACCTAGCAAACCTATACATTTTTTAAATCTAGACATCGAGGGAAATCTAGGATGGGGTGACTTGTGTGGCCCTCACCAGGTTCTGTTACCCAGAATCCCTTGCAAACCTCAAACTTTGGTAAAAAAAACAGATTTTCCTCACATTTCTGTGATGGAAAGTTATGGAACCTGCAGGGAGCCACAAACTTCCAGCCACCCAGCATTTCTCAAAATCTCTCGATAAAATTTTTACCTCACTTGTGTGGGTAGGCCTAGTACCCACGACAGGAAACGGCCCAAAACGCAACGTCAACATGTCACATCTTTCCAGTGAAAACTGACCCTTTTTTCGCACGGTGCCTAGCTGTGAATTTTGGACCCTAGCTCTTACGGAACCTCAGGAAACCTATACATTTTTTAATACTAGACATCCATGGAATCCAGGATGGGGTGACTTGTATGGCTCTCACCAGGTTTTCTTACTCAGAATCCCTTGCAAACCTCAAACTAAAAACTGTAAAAAGAAAAACATTAATTAATATTTGTGTGATTGAAAGTTCGGGAATCTGCGAGGAGCCACAAACTTCCAGCCACCCAGCATTCCCCAAAGCCTCCCAATAAAAATGGTACCTCATTTGTATGGGTAGGCCTTGTACTCGCAACTGAAAACGGCCCAAAACGTAACGTGGATACATAACATATTTCCAGTGAAAACTGACCCTTTTTTCGCAATGTGCCTAGCTGTGGATTTTGGACCCTAGCTCAGCCGGCTCCTAAGGGAACATAGCAATCCTATACATTTTTTAAAACTAGACATGCAGGAGTATCCGGGATAGGGTGACTTGTGTGGATCTCACTAGGTTCTGTTACCCAGAATCCTTTGCAAACTTTGTAAAAAAAAACAGATTTTCCTCACACTTCTGTGATGGAAAGTTCTATAATCTGTGTGGATCCGCAAACATAGAACTGCCCAGCCCTCCCCAAAGTCTCCCGATAAAAATGGTACTTCACTTGTGTGGGAAGGCCTAGTGCCCACGACAGGAAACATCCCAAAACGTGGACACATCACATTTTACCAGTGAAAACTGACCCTTTTTTGCAATCTGCCTAGCTATGGATTTTGGACCCTAGATCAGCCGGCACCTAGGGAAACCTAGCAAACCTGTACATTTTTGAAAACTAGTGAACCAGGGGGATCCAGGATTGGGTGACTTGTGTGGCTTTCACTCGGTTCTGCTACCCAGAATCCCTTGCAAACCTCAAACTTTGTAAAAAAAGAAAAACACACATTTTCCTCACATTTGTGTGATGGAAAGTTCAGGAATCTGTGTGGATCCACAAACTTCCACCCACCCAGCATTCCCCAAAGTCACTCTATAAAAATGGTAATGCACTTGTGTGGGTAGGCCTAGTACCCGTGACAGGAAATAGCCCAAAGCGCAACGTGGACGCATCACATTTTTGCAGAGAAAACGGACCCTTTTTTCGCAATGCGCCCAGCTGTGGATTTGGGATTCTAGCTCTGCCGGCACCTAAAGAAACCTAGCAAACCTGTACATTTTTGAAAACTAGAAATCCAGGGAAATCCAGGATGGGGTGACTTGTGTGGTTCACATCAAGTTCTATTACCCAGAATCCCTTGCAAACCAAAAACATTGTAAAAAGAAAATATATTTTCCTCAAATTTCTGTAATGGAAAGTTCTGGAATATGCGGGGAGCCACAAACTTCCAGCCGTCCAGCATTACCCAAAGCCTCCCAATACAAATGGTACCTCACTTGTGTGGGTAGGCCTAGTACTCGTGACAGGAAACGGCCCAAAACACAACGTGGACACATCACATTTTTCCAGTGAAAACTGACCCTTTTTTCACAATGTGCCTAGCTGTGGATTTTGGACCCTAGCTCAGCCGGCTCCCAGGGGAACGCAGCAATCCTATACATTTTTTAAAACTAGACACGCAGGGGGTTCCGGGATGGGGTGACTTGTGTGGCTTTCACTAGGTTCTGTTACCCAGAATACCTTGAAACATCAAAGTTTGTAAAAAAAAACAGATTTTACCAACATTTCTGTGATGGAAAGTTCTATAATCTGTGTGGATCTACAAATATCCAGCCACCCAGCACTCCCCAAAGTCTCCCGATAAAAAGGGTACCTCAACTTGTGTGGGTAGGCCTAGTGCCCGCGACAAATAACGTACCAAAACTGCAACGTGGACACATCACAGTTTTTCCAGTGAAAACTAACCCTTTTTTGCAATCTGCTTAGCTATGAATTTTGGACCCTAGATCAGCCGGCACCTAGGGAAACCTAGCAAACCTGTACATTTTTGAAAACTAGTGAGCCAGGGGAATCCAGGATGGGGTGACTTGTGTGGCTTTCACTAGGTTCTGCTACCCATAATCCCTTGCAAACCTCAAACTTTGTCAAAAAACACATTTTCCTCACATTTCTGTGATGGAAAGTTCTGTGTGGATCCACAAACTTCCACCCACCCAGCATTCCCCAAAGTCTCCCAATAAAAATGGTACCTCAACTTGTGTGGGTAGGCCTAGTGTTCGCGACAGGAAATGTCCCAAAACGCAACGTGGCCACATCACATTTTTCAAGTGAAAACTGACCCTTTTTTGCAATCTGCCTAGCTATGGATTTTGGACCCAAGATCAGCGGCACCTAGGGAAACCTCGCAAACCTATAAATTTTTGGAAACTAGATACCCAGGGGAATCCAGGATGGGGTGACTTGTGTGGCTCTCATCAGGTTATGCTACCCAGAATCCCTTGCAAACCTCAAACTTTGGTAAAAAAAACAGATTTTCCTCACATTTCTGTGATGGAAAGTTCTGGAACCTGCAGGGAGCCACAAACTTCCAGCCACCCAGCATTTCCCAAAGTCTCTCGATAAAATTTTTACCTCACTTGTGTGGGTAGGCCTAGTACCCACGACAGGAAACGGCCCAAAACGCAACGTCAACATGTCACATCTTTCCAGTGAAAACTGACCCTTTTTTCGCACGGTGCCTAGCTGTGAATTTTGGACCCTAGCTCTTACAGAACCTCAGGAAACCTATACATTTTTTTAAACTAGACATCCAGGGAATCCAGGATGGGGTGACTTGTGTTGCTCTCACCAGGTTTTCTTACCCAGAATCCCTTGCAAACCTCAAACTAAAAAATGTAAAAAGAAAAAATGAATTAATATTTCTGTGATTGGAAGTTCGGGAATCTGCCGGGAGCCACAAACTTCCAGCCACCCAGCATTCCCTAAAGCCTCCCAATAAAAATGGTACCTCATTTGTCTGGGTAGGCCTTGTACTCGCAACTGGAAACGGCCCAAAACGTAACGTGGACACATAACATATTTCCAGTGAAAACTGACCCTTTTTTGCAATGTGCCTAGCTGTGGATTTTGGACCCTAGCTCAGCCGGCTCCTAAGGGAACATAGCAATCCTATACATTTTTTAAAACTAGACACGCAGGAGTGTCCGGGATAGGGTGACTTGTGTGGCTCTCATCAGGTTATGCTACCCAGAATCCCTTGCAAACCTCAAACTTTGGTAAAAAAAACAGATCTTCCTCACATTTCTGTGATGGAAAGTTCTGGAACCTGCAGGGAGCCACAAACTTCCAGCCACCCAGCATTTCCCAAAGTCTCTCGATAAAATTTTTACCTCACTTGTGTGGGTAGGCCTAGTACCCACGACAGGAAACGGCCCAAAACGCAACGTCAACATGTCACATCTTTCCAGTGAAAACTGACCCTTTTTCGCACGGTGCCTAGCTGTGAATTTTGGACCCTAGCTCTTACAGAACCTCAGGAAACCTATACATTTTTTTAAACTAGACATCCAGGGAATCCAGGATGGGGTGACTTGTGTTGCTCTCACCAGGTTTTCTTACCCAGAATCCCTTGCAAACCTCAAACTAAAAAATGTAAAAAGAAAAAATGAATTAATATTTCTGTGATTGGAAGTTCGGGAATCTGCCGGGAGCCACAAACTTCCAGCCACCCAGCATTCCCTAAAGCCTCCCAATAAAAATGGTACCTCATTTGTCTGGGTAGGCCTTGTACTCGCAACTGGAAACGGCCCAAAACGTAACGTGGACACATAACATATTTCCAGTGAAAACTGACCCTTTTTTTGCAATGTGCCTAGCTGTGGATTTTGGACCCTAGCTCAGCCGGCTCCTAAGGGAACATAGCAATCCTATACATTTTTTAAAACTAGACACGCAGGAGTGTCCGGGATAGGGTGACTTGTGTGGCTCTCATCAGGTTATGCTATCCAGAAGCCCTTGCAAACCTCAAACTCTGTAAAAAAAAACAAATTTTCCTCACATTTGTGTAATGGAAAGTTCTTGAACCCGTGTGGATCCACAAACTTAAACCCACCCAGCATTCCCCAAAGTCACTCCATAAAAATGGTACCTCACTTGTGTGGGTAAGACTAGTGCCCGCGACAGGAAACGGCCCAAAGCGCAACGTGGACGCATCACATTTTTCCAGTGAAAACAGACCCTTTTTTCGCAATGTGCCTAGCTGTGGATTTTGGACCCTAGCGCTGCCGGCACCTAAGGAAACCTAGCAAACCTATACATTTTTGTAAACTAGAAATCGAGGGAAATCCAGGATGGGGTGACTTGTGTGGTTCTCATCAGGTTCTGTTACCCAGAATCCCTTGCAAACCTCAAACATTGTAAAAAAAAAAAAATACATTTTCCTCACATTTCTGTAATGGAAAATTCTGGAATATATGGGGAGCCACATACTTCCAGCCACCCAGCATTCCCCAAAGCCTCCCAATAAAAATGATACCTCACTTGTGTGGGTATGCCTAGTACTCGCGACAGGAAACGGCCCAAATCACAACGTGGACACATCACATTTTTCCAGTGAAAACTGACCCTTTTTTCGCAATGTGCCTAGCTGTGGATTTTGGACCCAAGCTCAGCCGGCAACTAGGGGAACCTAGCAATCTAATACATTTTTGAAAACTAGACACGCAGGGGAATCCAGGATGGGGTGACTTGTGTGGCATCTCACTAGGTTCTGTTACCCAGAAGTCCTTGCAATCCTCAAACTTTGTAAAAAAAAAGCAGATTTTCCTCACATTTCTGTAATGGAAAGTTCTAAATTCTGTGTCGATCCGCAAACGTCCAGCCACCGAGCCCTCCCCAAAGTCTCCTGATAAAAATTGTACCTCACTTGTGTGGGTAGGCCTAGTGCCCGCGACAGGAAACGTCCCAAAACGCAACATGGACACATCAAATTTTTCCAGTGAAAACGGTCCCTTTTTTGCAATCTGCCTAGCTATGGATTTTGGACCCTAGCTCAGCCGGCACCTAGGGAAACCTAGCAAACCTATACATTTTTGAAAACTAGATACCCAGGATAATCCAGGATGGGGTGACTTGTGTGGCTTTCATCAGGTTATGCTACCCTGAATCCCTTGCAAACCTCAAACTTTGTAAAAAAAACACATTTTCCTCACATTTCTGTGATGGAAAGTTCTTGAATCTGTGTGGATCCACAAACTTCCACCCACCCAGCATTCCCCAAAGTCACTCGATAAAAATGGTACCTCACTTGTGTGGGTAGGCCTAGTGCCCGCGACAAGAAACGTCCCAAAACTGCAACGTGGACACATCACAGTTTTTCCAGTGAAAACTGACCCTTTTTTGCAATCTGCCTAGCTATGAATTTTGGTCCCTAGATCAGCCGGCACCTAGGGAAACCTAGCAAACCTGTACATTTTTGAAAACTAGTGAGCCAGGGGAATCCAGGATGGGGTGACTTGTGTGGCTTTCACTAGGTTCTGTTACCCATAATCCCTTGCAAACCTCAAACTTTGTCAAAAAACACATTTTCCTCACATTTCTGTGATGGAAAGTTCTTGAATCTGTGTGGATCCACAAACTTCCACCCACCCAGCATTCCCCTAAGTCTCCTGATAAAAATGGTACCTCAACTTGTGTGGGTAGGCCTAGTGCTCGCGAAAGGAAATGTCCCAAAACGCAACGTGGCCACATCACATTTTTCAAGTGAAAACTGACCCTTTTTTGCAATCTGCCTAGCTATGGATTTTGGACCCAAGATCAGCCGGCATCTAGGGAAACCTCGCAAACCTATACATTTTTTTAAACTAGATACCCAGGGGAATCCAGGATGGGGTGACTTGTGTGGCTCTCATCAGGTTATGCTATCCAGAATCCCTTGCAAACCTCAAACTCTGTAAAAAAAAAAACATTTTCCTCACATTTGTGTAATGGAAAGTTCTTGAATTTGTGTGGATCCACAAACTTAAACCCACCCAGCATTCCCCAAAGTCACTCGATAAAAATGGTACCTCACTTGTGTGGGTAAGACTAGTGCCCGCGACAGGAAACGGCCCAAAGTGCAACGTAGACGCATCACATTTTTCCAGTGAAAACAGACCCTTTTTTCGCAATGTGCCTAGCTGTGGATTTTGGACCCCAGCGCTGCCGGCACCTAAGCAAACTTGGCAAACCTATACATTTTTGAAAACTTGAAATCGAGGGAAATCCAGGATGGGGTGACTTGTGTGGTTCTCATCAGGTTCTGTTACCCAGAATCCCTTGCAAACCTCAAACATTGTAAAAACAAAAATACATTTTCCTCACATTTCTGTATTGGAAAATTCTGGAATATATGGGGAGCCACACACTTCCAGCCACCCAGCATTCCCCAAAGCCTCCCAATAAAAATTATACCTCACTTGTGTGGGTAGGCCTAGTACTCGCAACAGGAAACGGCCCAAATCGCAACGTGGACACATCACATTTTTCCAGTGAAAACTGACCCTTTTTTCGCAATGTGCCTAACTGTGGATTTTGGACCCAAGCTCAGCCGGCACCTAGGGGAACCTAGCAATCTAATACATTTTTGAAAACTAGACACGCAGGGGAATCCAGGATGGGGTGACTTGTGTGGCATCTCACTAGGTTCTGTTACCCAGAAGTCCTTGCAATCCTCAAACTTTGTAAAAAAAAACAGATTTTCCTCACATTTCTGTAATGGAAAGTTCTAAATTCTGTGTCGATCTGCAAACGTCCAGCCACCGAGCCCTCCCCAAAGTCTCCTGATAAAAATTGTACCTCACTTGTGTGGGTAGGCCTAGTGCCCGTGACAGGAAACGTCCCAAAACGCAACATGGACACATCAAATTTTTCCAGTGAAAACGGTCCCTTTTTTGCAATCTGCCTAGCTATGGATTTTGGACCCTAGCTCAGCCGGCACCTAGGGAAACCTAGCAAACCTATACATTTTTGAAAACTAGATACCCAGGATAATCCAGGATGGGGTGACTTGTGTGGCTTTCATCAGGTTATGCTACCCTGAATCCCTTGCAAACCTCAAACTTTGTAAAAAAAACACATTTTCCTCACATTTCTGTGATGGAAAGTTCTTGAATCTGTGTGGATCCACAAACTTCCACCCACCCAGCATTCCCCAAAGTCACTCGATAAAAATGGTACCTCACTTGTGTGGGTAGGCCTAGTGCCCGCGACAAGAAATGGCCCAAAGCGCAACATGGACGCATCACATTTTTCCAGTGAAAACGGACCCTTTTTTTGCAATGTGCCTAGCTGTGGATTTTGGACCCTAGCGCTGCCGGCACCTAAGGAAACCTAGCAAACCTGTATATTTTTGAAAACTAGTGAACCAGGGGGATCCAGGATTGGGTGACTTGTGTGGCTTTCACTCGGTTCTGCTACCCAGAATCCCTTGCAAACCTCAAACTTTGTAAAAAAAGAAAAACACACATTTTCCTCACATTTGTGTGATGGAAAGTTCAGAAATCTGTGTGGATCCACAAACTTCCACCCACCCAGCATTCCCCAAAGTCACTCTATAAGAATGGTAATGCACTTGTGTGGGTAGGCCTAGTACCCGTGACAGGAAATGGCCCAAAGCGCAACGTGGACGCATCACATTTTTCCAGTGAAAACGGACCATTTTTTCGCAATGCGCCCAGCTGTGGATTTTGGACTCTAGCTCTGCCCGCAGCTAAAGAAACCTAGCAAACCTGTACATTTTTGAAACCTGGAAATCCAGGATGGGGTGACTTGTGTGGTTCACATCAGGTTCAATTACCCAGAATCCCCTTGCAAACCAAAAACATTGTAAAAAGAAAATATATTTTCCTCAAATTTCTGTAATGGAAAGTTCTGGAATATGCGGGGAGCCAATCAATCAATCAATCAATCAATCAAACATTTGTAAAGCGCACTACTCACCCGTGAGGGTCTCAAGGCGCTGGGGGGGAGGGGTGCTGCTACTGCTCGAACAGCCAGGTCTTGAGCAGCCTCCTGAAGGTTAGTAGGTCCTGGGTCTGCCGCAGGTGGATGGGGAGGGTGTTCCAGGTCTTGGCGGCGAGCTGGGAGAAAGATCTGCCACCGGAGGTTGCTCTTCGGATGCGGGGGATAGTGGCGAGGGCGAGGTCGGCGGAGCGGAGCTGGCGGTTCGGGGTGTAGAAGGTGAGTCGTCTGTTGAGGTATGCTGGTCCGGTGTCGTGAAGTGCCTTGTGTGCGTGGGTGAGGAGCTTGAAGGTGATCCTCTTGTTGACGGGGAGCCAGTGCAGGTCTCTCAGGTGGGGTGTGATGTGGCGAGGGATGTCGAGGATGAGGCGTGCAGAGGCGTTCTGTATACGTTGCAGTCGTTTCGGGAGTTTGGCCGAGGCTCCTGCGTAGAGGGCGTTTCCGTAGTCCAACCTGCTGCTGACGAGGGCCTGGGTGACCGTTCTTCTGGTTTCGGTGGGGATCCATCTGTAGATCTTGCGGAGCATGCGGAGGGTGTTGAAGCAGGAGGATGAGACGGCGTTGACTTGCTTGGTCATGGAGAGTGCAGAGTCGAGGATGAACCCCAGGTTGCGTGCGTGGTCGGTGGGTGTCGGTGCTGCTCCCAGTGTGGTCAGCCACCAGGAGTCGTCCCAGGCTGAGGGGGTGGAGCCGAGGATGAGGACCTCCATCTTGTCTGAGTTCAGTTTCAGTCGGCTGTTCTTCATCCACTCGGCGACGGCCTTCATTCCTTCGTGGAGGTTGGTTTTGGCTGTGAAGGGGTCCTTGGTGAGGGAGAGAATCAGCTGGGTGTCGTTGGCATAGGAGATGATGTTGAGGTCGTGCGATCGGGCTATGTGGGCGAGCGGTGCCATGTAGACATTGAACAGTGGTGGGCTGAGGGATGATCCTTGGGGAACGCCGCAGATGATCTCGGAGGCTTCGGATCGGAATGGCGGGAGGCGGACACACTGGGTTCTGCCGGAGAGGAAGGAGGTGGTCCATTCCAGGTCCTTGTCTCGGATCCCTGCGTTGTGGAGGCGTGTGCGTAGAGTGTGGTGGCAGACTGTGTCAAAGGCGGCTGAGAGGTCCAGGAGGATGAGGGCCGCGGTTTCTCCGTTGTCCAGCAGGGCCCTGATGTCATCGGTGGCAGCGATGAGGGCGGTTTCGGTGCTGTGGTTGCTGCGGAACCCGGACTGGGACGGGTCCAGGATGTTGTTCTCCTCGAGGTAGCGGGTTAGTTGTCTGTTGACGATCTTCTCGATGACCTTCGCCGGGAACGGGAGCAGGGAGATGGGCCGGAAGTTCTTGAGGTCTCTCGGATCCGCCTTGGGTTTTTTGAGTAGGGCATTGATCTCGGCGTGCTTCCAGCTCTCCAGGAAGGTCGCGGTCTCGAAGGAGATGTTAATGATCTTGCGGAGATGGGGTGCGATGGTGGCGCTGGCTTTGTTGAAGATGTGGTGCGGGCATGGGTCTGACGGAGAGCCGGAGTGGATGGTGTTCATGGTTTTGATGGTGTCGTCGTCGTTCACGTTGATCCAGGCGAGCAGGGGATTGGTGTGGATGGTGGGCGGAGAGTCTGAGGTGTCGGTGGCTGTCAGGGTGGTCTGGTTGTTGAAGCTGTCGTGGATGTCTGCGATCTTGCGGTGGAAGAAGGCGGCTAGGGAGTCGCACAGGTCTTGCGATGGTGGGATGTCGTTGGTGTTGGAGCTGGGGTTGGAGAGTTCCTTCACGATGTTGAAGAGCTCTTTGCTGTTGTGTGCGGTGTTGTCGAGGCGGTCCTTGAAGGAAGCCGTTTTGGCGGATCGGATGAGGTGATGGTGTCTGCGGGTGGCGTTCTTGTGGGCTGCATAGCTGTTTGGTGTCTGTTCGAGGTGCCATTTCTTCTCGAGCTTTCGGCAGGTTTGCTTGGAGGCCTGGAGGTCGGCGGTGAACCAGCTGACTTTTCTGTCGATGCGTCTATTGGAGGGTTTCTTGATCGGGGTGAGAGTGTTGGCGCAGTCGTTGATCCATTGTCTGAGGTTGTGGGCGGCGGTGTCGGTGTCGATGGGGTCGGAGGGTGGGCTTCGGGCGAGGGTGGTGTTTAGCTGGTCTTCGGTGACTTTGCTCCAGCTGCGGCGGGGGGGTCCGTTGAGTGCGGTGGTGTGTGGTGGGTTTCTGGAAGGTGAAGTGGATGCAGCGATGGTCGGTCCAGTGGAGTTCGGTGGTGTGGCTGAAGGTGACGTGGGAGCTTGCGGAGAAGATGGGGTCGAGCCTGTGACCGGCGGAGTGGGTGGGCGTTGTGACGAGCTGTCTGAGTCCGAGGTTGTCGATCAGGGTGGTGGAGTTGCTGTCGTTGTTGTTTTCGAGGTGGAAATTCAGGTCTCCGAGGAGGATGTAATCTGTGGAGGCGAGGGCGTGCGTGCTGACGAAGTCGGCGATGGAGTCGCTGAACTGAGGCCGTGGTCTGGGGGGTCTGTAGACAAGAGTTCCTCTGAGGGTGGTGTTGGGGTCAGTGTGGATCTGGAAGTGCAGGTGTTCGGCGGTGCTGAGGGTGTCATCGGTGCTGGTCGAGACCCTGAGGGTGTTCCTGTGGATGATGGTGATTCCTCCTCCTACTCCGTTGGTGCGGTCCCTGCGGGTGATCTTGTAGCCGTCCGGGATGGCTATGGCGATGTCGGGTGCCGAGGAGGCGTTCATCCAGGTCTCTGTCAGAAAGGCGACGTCCGGGGAGGATGTGTCGAGCAGGTCCCAGAGTTCAACGGCGTGTTTGCGTGCGGAGCGGGTGTTGAGTAGTATGCATCTGAGGTGGTTGCGTCCTTTCTCGGTGGGCGGTTTGGCGGCTCGGAGGCTAGTGAAGCTGCAGATCCGGAAGGAGAAGGGTCCTTGGGTGCGCTTCGGGGCGGCCAGGAAGCAGGTGTGTGATCGTCCAGTGTTGAGTGCATGGAGGGTGCTGGCGTCGTGGTGGCGTCGGTCGTCGTGGTGTTCGCGGGGGCCAGGGGGTCTGGCGCTGGGCGCGGTCCAGGCGCGGACGGGCGCAGACGGGCTTGCCTTAGGCGCGCCATAAGAAGGGGAGGTGGGAGGGAGGAGCAGCTGGGAGGTGGGAGCGGGACAAATGGGCACGCGGGGCCGCAGGGGACGCAGCGGCGGGAAAGGGAGAGCAGAAACGGGCGGAAAATGCGAGGCACAATACAATGCTACAAAAAAGAATTACACCAAAAAACCGAAATACAGAAAATAAAAACAGAGGCAGACAGGCAATAAACAGAGGCAGACAGGCAAAAGGGGGCACAGGGGGCACACAGATACTTACGGCTCCCCACTGGGCCACCAGGGATGAGGCACAGGTGGAAGCCTGCGGGTGGAGGAGGGCCTCGAACTCACGGCAGCAGCAGCGAGCGGGAAACGGGCACACAGGTGGTGCTGTGCGGCGTGGGGAGCGACCTGCCTGAAAACAGGGTCAAGGGTCGCTCCACAAACTTCCAGCCGCCCAGCATTACCCAAAGCCTCCTAATACAAATGGTACCTCACTGGTGTGGGTAGGCCTAGTACTCACGACAGGAAACGGCACAAAACACAACGTGGACACATCACATATTTCCAGTGGAAACTGACCCTTTTTTCACAATGTGCCTAGCTGTGAATTTTTGACCCTAGCTCAGCCGGCTCCTAGGGGAACGCAGCAATCCTATACATTTTTTAAAACTAGACACGCAGGGGGTTCAAGGATGGGGTGACTTGTGTGGCTTTCACTAGGTTCTGTTACCCAGAATACCTTGAAACATCAAACTTTGTAAAAAAACAAAACAGATTTTACCAACATTTCTGTGATGGAAAGTTCTATAATCTGTGTGGATCTACAAATATCCAGCCACCCAGCACTCCCCAAAGTCTCCCGATAAAAATGATACCTCAACTTGTGTGGGTAGGCCTAGTGCCCGCGACAGGAAACGTCCCAAAACTGCAACGTGGACACATCACAGTTTTTCCAGTGAAAACTGACCCTTTTTTGCAATCTGCCTAGCTATGAATTTTGGACCCTAAATCAGCCGGCACCTAGGGAAACCTAGCAAACCTGTACATTTTTAAAAACTAGTGAGCCAAGGGAATCCAGGATGGGGTGACTTGTGTGGCTTTCACTAGGTTCTGCTACCCATAATCCCTTGCAAACCTCAAACTTTGTCAAAAAACACATTTTCCTCACATTTCTGTAATGGAAAGTTCTTGAATCTGTGTGGATCCACAAACTTAAACCGACCCAGCATTCCCCAAAGTCACTCGATAAAAATGGCACCTCACTTGTGTGGGTAAGACTAGTGCCCGCGACAGGAAACGGCCCAAAGCGCAACGTGGACGCATCACATTTTTCCAGTGAAAACAGACCCTTTTTTCGCAATGTGCCCAGCTGTGGATTTTGGACCCTAGCGCTGCCGGCAACTAAGGAAACCTAGCAAACCTATACATTTTTGAAAACTAGAAATCGAGGGAAATCCAGGATGGGGTGACTTGTGTGGTTCTCATCAGGTTCTGTTACCCAGAATCCCTTGCAAACCTCAAACATTGTAAAAAAAAAAAATACATTTTCCTCACATTTCTGTATTGGAAAACTCTGGAATATATGGGGAGCCACACACTTCCAGCCACCCAGCATTCCCCAAAGCCTCCCAATAAAAATGATACCTCACTTGGGTGGGTAGGCCTAGTACTCGCGACAGGAAACGGCCCAAATCGCAACGTGGACACATCACATTTTTCCAGTGAAAACTGACCCTTTTTTCGCAATGTGCCTAGCTGTGGATTTTGGACCCAAGCTCAGCCGGCACCTAGGGGATCCTAGCAATCTAATATAATTTTGAAAACTAGACACGCAGGGGAATCCAGGATGGGGTGACTTGTGTGGCATCTCACTAGGTTCTGTTACCCAGAAGTCCTTGCAATCCTCAAACTTTGTAAAAAAAAACAGATTTTCCTCACATTTCTGTAATGGAAAGTTCTATATTCTGTGTCGATCCGCAAACGTCCAGCCACCGAGCCCTCCCCAAAGTCTCCCGATAAAAACTGTACCTCACTTGTGTGGGTAGGCCTAGTGCCCGCGACAGGAAACGTCCCAAAACGCAACATGGACACATCAAATTTTTCCAGTGAAAACGGACCCTTTATTGCAATCTGCCTAGCTATGGATTTTGGACCCTAGCTCAGCCGGCACCTAGGGAAACCTAGCAAACCTATACATTTTTTAAAACTAGATACCCAGGATAATCCAGGATGGGGTGACTTGTGTGGCTTTCATCAGGTTATGCTACCCTGAATCCCTTGCAAACCTCAAACTTTGTAAAAAAAACACATTTTTTGGCCCAAAGCGCAACGTGGACGCATCACATTTTTCCAGTGAAAACGGATCCTTTTTTTGCAATGTGCCTAGCTGTGGATTTTGGACCCTAGCGCTGCCGGCACCTAAGGAAACCTAGCAAACCTATACATCTTTGAAAACTAGAAATCCAGGGAAATCCAGGATGGGGTGACTTGTGTGGTTGTCGTCAGGTTCTGTTACCCAGAATCCCTTGCAAACCTCAACATTGTAAAAAAAAAAAAAAAAATCCTCACTTTTCTGTAATGGAAAGTTCTGGAATCTGTGGTGAGCCACAAACTTCCAGCCACCCAGCATTCCACAAAGCCTCCCAATAAAAATGGTACCTCATTTGTGTGGGTAGGCCTTGTACTCTCACATCACACATCACATCACATATTTCCAGTGAAAACTGAGCCTTTTTTCGCAATGTGCCTAGCTGTGGATTTTGGACCCTAGCTCAGCCGGCTCCTAGGGGAACGTAGCAATCCTATAAATTTTTTTAAAACTAGACATGCAGGGGAATCCGGGATGGGGTGACTTGTGTGACTCTCACTAGGTTCTGTTACCCAGAATCCCTTGCAAACATCAAACTTTGTTAAAAAAAACAGAAATTTCCTCACATTTCTGTGATGGAAAGGTCAATAATCTGTGTGGATCCGCAAATATCCAGCCACCTAGCCCTACCCAAAGTCTCCAGATAAAAATGGTACCTCAACTTGTGTGGGTAGGCCTAGTGCCCGCGACAGGAAACGTCTCAAAACGCAACGTGGACACATCACATTTTTCCAGTGAAAACTGACCCTTTTTTGCAATCTGCCTGGCTATGGATTTTGGACCCTAGATCAGCCGGCACCTAGGGAAACCTAGCAAACCTGTATATTTTTGAAAACTAGTGAGCCAGGGGAATCCAGGATGGGGTGACTTGTGTGGCTTTCACTAGGTTCTGCTACCCATAATCCCTTGCAAACCTCAAACTTTGTCAAAAAAAGACATTTTCCTCACATTTGTGCGATGTAAAGTTCAGGAGTCTGTGTGGATCCACAAACTTCCACCCACCCAGCATTCCCCAATGTCACTCCATAAGAATGGTACCGCACTTGCGTGGGTAGGCCTAGTACCCGTGACAGTAAACGGCCCAAAACGCAACATGGACACATCACATTTTTCCAGTGAAAACTGACCCTTTTTTTGCAATGTGCCTAGCTGTGGATTTTGGACTCCAGCTCTGCCGGCACCTAAGGAAACCTAGCAAACCTGTACATTTTTTAAAACTAGACACCCAGGGGAATTTAGGATGGGGTGACTTGTGTGGCTCTCACTAGGTTCTGTTCCCCAGGATCCCTTGCAAACCTCAAACTTTGTAAAACAAAACACATATTCCTCACATTTCTGTGATGGAAAGTTCTGGAATCTGTGGGGAGCCACAAACTTCCACCCACCCAGAATTCCCCTAAGTCTCCCGATAAAAATGGTAACTCACTTGCGTGGGTAGGCCTAGTCCCTGCGACAGGAAACGGCCGAAAACGTACTCTGGAGACTTCAAAATTATCGATTACAAAAAAGACCTTGTTTTGTTAGGGAGTCACCGGCGTTTTTGATCCCGGACTCGGCGGCCATCTAGGGAAACCTACCAATCCCAGACATTTCTGAAAACTAAACACCTCGAGGAGTCCAGGGAGGTGTGACTTGCATGGATCCCACAACGTTTTCCTAACCAGAATCCCCAGTAAACCTCAAATTTATCTGAAAAAATCAGATTTTTCTCACATTTCTGTGTGGGAAAGTTGTGGGATCACCGGTCCACTACCCAGTATTCCCCCAGGTCTCCAGATAAAAATGGTACCTCACTTATGTGGGTGGGTCATGTACCCGCGGCAGGGAAGGGACCAAAACGTATTGGGGAAACATCAAAATTATCTATCAGAAAACGACCTGGTTTTGCAAGGGCGCACCTACGTTTTTGGTCCCGAGCTCGACGGCCATCTAGGGAAACCTATCAAACCCACCCACACATTTCTGAAAACTAGACACCTGGGGAAGTCCATGGAGGTGTGACTTGTGTGAATCCCCCAATGTTTTCCTACCCAGAATCCCCTGCAAACCTCAAATTTATCTAAAAATAATATCTAATTTTCCTTACATTTTTGCTCGGGATCACCGAGCCGGCACAAATGTCCTACCACACAATGTTTCACTAAGTCTCCCGAGTAAAATTATACCTCACTTGTTTGGGTGGGCCAAGGGCCTGCGACTGGGAAGGGCCAAAAACATAGGGATTGAGGGGATAGCATAGCAACCTCTAAGCGCTGCATTTAAAAAAAAAGATGTTTTTTAAGGCAATTCTGCATTGGACACCCACAAAAGTGAGATATAATTTTCATCGAGAGACCAAGGGGCATGCTGTGTGGTAGGGCATTTGTGCCGGCACGGTGATCCCACACAAAAAGTTAAGGAAAATGGAATTTCTGTGTGGGAAATGATACTTGCATACAGCATGAATGCTGCTGGCCAGGAGTCTACATTATAAGTATACAAAACAGTGATGGGTGGAATGCTTGAATTAATCTCAGCCACTGGTAATCACTCAGGCCATAACCCAATCCATTGTTATTTTGCCGCCATGCCACCTCAGTTTGTTCCCAGTGATATGCAAATTAGTCTTGACTTTGCTCCAATGGGAACAGTCTAGCCCAAACTGCCACACCAGGTCCTCCCTGAACCGAACCACAAACAACCCAAGACCAGTTTCACCCTAGTTATGGGCTCATCAGCCGGGTACAGCTTGGTTCCAGTGACACAGTGTGCATGGAACTCATGTCTGGGAATACCTGTCCCAATTAGGGTGACACAAGAATACAAAACAGTGATGGGTGAAATTCTTGAATTAATGTCAATCACTGATAATCACTCGGGCCACATCCCAATCCATTGTTATTTTGCACACCATGCCACCTCAGTTTGGACCCAGCCATATGCACATCATCTTGACCCTGCTCACATAGGAACAGGCCAGCCTGCGTCTACATTAGGCGGGACCTGGGACGTTTTGCCAGCTTCCTCTCCTGTGCCTTGGAGCCCTCCTTGCACCTCATCTCTCAGGTGCAATGACTTAAAAATGTCTATTTACTTATTTGCCCAAATGTTTTCTTTTGTGCTCAGCAGGAGGTGCCACCTAGAGGGTCCATCACTCCCATGTGCTGCAATTTGACCACCCAGTCTGTCTTCGCCTGTGTTCCTTTCCTCTCGTCTGGCAGATCACTGCTGTTGTCTCTTGTCCTTGCGTCATTCATCTCTTGAGCTACCTGTGTTCCATCCTCGTTTGATCCCGTTTGTGTGCTCTCTTCTGTTGTCCAGGAATACTTCCTCTTGTTCAGAGTGAGTTGCGCTGGTACCTGCTGATTGTTCCCTTCTGCCTCTGCCCTATGGATTTCTTATTATTATGACAATTAAATACTAAAAATACAACCTAAGACTCCCAGCATGCCCTCTGAAATCTGCCAAACTCCACACTTCCTTATTTCTCATCCTTCCTCTCGCACATACTATACTTCTATTCCAGGTGTCCCCCTGATTCCATTCGTCCCACCCATTGCCAACATACTCTCAGTCTGGTTCCCCCTCCATCTTCTACATCTCCCTTACCCTTTGAGCCACCTTTATTTTCCCACCCTCCTCTCTTCTGTCCATTTTTCAGACCAATGCCTTTTCTCCCTTGGAACCTCTAGTGGGTTCCATCCCTGGCTGGCATTGCTCGCCCTCCTTTCATGCTGTCCATCTCCTCTTCCAAGTCCACCTTAGCTGATGCTCTTCCCTCTCCCTGTTTCCCCCTCCTGGTTGAATTCCTCCGCATTGCTCTACCACCCCTTTCTCCCTCCGTGCTGAACAATCCCATATTCAAACGGTTAACTATCTTAAATGTCTTCTAATCTCCAGATTCCATCTTGTTCATCTCACTCATCTTCGGGTAAGGGCCCATGCAATTTCGATAGTCTAATTTAGGCAAACCTTGTCTATTAATACCACTGCTGACCTTGGAGCAGCCCTGTCCTCCACCACTCCGCAGGCACCCTCTTGTCCCACTCCCAATAGTTCACTTCTTATCATGATCCAATGTTTTGTGTTGCCAATTTTCTTTCAAAGAAAGGTGCCCTTTCCATCTCCGCACCCTCCGTCGCAGCTTGGCCAGCTGCCCTCAGCCAACTACATTCAGTCCTCATGTCAGGGGAACCTACCCAGGCCTTACTACCCCTCCTGACTGGGACCCTGGACCGGAACCATCTGATTAGAGGTTCCCCAGGCGTCGGATGAGCTCTGGTTGTCCCTTTGCTCATGCATGGGCTGCAGCAGGGCTCGAAACTGCCCCTAACCCTGCAATGCTCTCATCACCGCGCCCAGGTCCCAACGCTGTGGTGCTGCTGTAGCAACCCTTTCTCCCACATCCCATTACATAGTTTTTAGCATTATCGCAGGGGAAACCCTCGTCCACAATGTCTACCCACACTGGTCCTGAAAGTAAAACTTTATCCCTTAGGGCATGTCTTTAAGTTTTGTCTCCTTTTGTGTTGAAACATCCTGTGGGGGCAAGTCCACCCCCTGCACCTAGGGACGAGTCTTCCAAGGATGGCTCACCTGTACTCAACCCTTGTGGCTTGGTAGGTGGTGAAGATGCTGGCCTTCTCACCCTCTTTTGTCGGTCCTGTTCACTGGGGCATCCGCCAGCGTGTTGGGTGCGCTCCTGCTGGCCTCAGGCTTTGATGAGCTCCTCAATTTAGAGGGCAGCCTGCCCCCTTTTCTCACTGTTGGCAACACTGCCAAACAAAATAGATACAATGTATCTGCAACGCGAGGAATGAGCGAAAGTGATGAGAGCAACCATAACTAAACAACAATTTCACATATGGCCTTTCCCAATACTGACTGAAACATTGAGTAGAAAAATAAGAACTAGCACACCTTTGCTGTGGGGAGTTTCAAATGCTGTGGGATACGAGAAGGGATAGAAATAGGTTGGCATAGCAATGTCAACGTTACATCTTTGGTTGTACTGGGATTCATTTCACCTTGGCATTCCTTGGTACCTTTGTACGATTAGTGTTTCAACAGAAACTTGAAGTACAACCTGTGATGTTTCTGTGATTTTATGCAAAACTGTAAATATTTCCTCCACCATGAGCACTGTGCTGTCTGCACTTTAAGTATATGTTAATTTACGCATAATGAGTCATATGATTATATTAAGCATTTTCTGAAAAGATTGGCCTTAAGTATCCTTCTTTGTTTATTTATTGTGTTTAATGAAAGCGTCCACTAAACCTTGAGTGATCAATCCACATAGGCACAAATCTTTAATGTTAGCCTTATAAAGGGACACTTGTACTATTAATTCTGAAAACTACCCTAGTCTTGTCTAGGATTATGAGTATTATCTCTTAACCTAAGAATGACAAGAAGATGAGTAAACACCTCAAGGTTGAGACATATGTCTACTTATATTATGCTATATTGTTATGCAGTCCTATGCACTGCTGTGTTAAGCTATTCTATCTTCACCTGTGCTCGTTAAGTTTCCCCTGCACAGAGCTTGTGCTGTGCTTGTGAAATCTCTTGTATTTAATATATCTTATCAGTTCCTATCGCCAGATTACTGTGTGAATTCGCTTTAGGGTGGAACTTTTTTTACCAACCCCTGACACATTTACAATACTTCTACTAAAGCTGTTCACACTGTATAAGCCCCATTCAATGTCAAGATAAGACCTCTTCCCATGGAAAAGGCAGACAGTTTCTCACAGTATGCTGGAATGCTTTCTTTTTATTACTTAGTTGTGTAAAGCAGATGCTTTAGCCTCAGAACGTTTGTGGTATTTCCTATTCATGCCTCATTACCTTTCTTTGCACTTTGTAGGCATTATCGGATTGCTTTTTTCACCTTAATCTATTGGTCATTATGATAAAATTCTAAATGTAATAAACATTGCACGTTAAAAATAAAGTTAATATACAAGAGCTTTGCTATATTTTTCTACTAAACAGGCAGCCACAAGTGCAGTTATCTTGCAGACAACAGGATCATGATTTGAATGGTGCAGCAGGTGCAGTGACAGCAGGACCAAAAGCTCTAGACAACCCACTAAACACCTACAAATTCTGTATTTTACTACTAAACAGGCAGTCACAAGTGCAGTTACCTTGCAGACAACAGGATCATGATTTGAATGGTGCAGCAGAAACAGTGCACTGGGCCCAAAAGTTGTCAGAACTCCCCTAAATAGTAAATACCTAATATTGCTATATTTGACTACTATACAGGCATTCTCAATTGCAGTTACCTTGCAGTTAAGAGTGTCTTGATTTAAATGGTGCAGCAGGTGCAGTGGCACCAGGGTCAAAAGTTGTCATAACTCCACTAAACACCAAATACTGCTATATTGCACTACTAAACAGGCCGTCACAAATGCAGTTATCTTACAGACAACAGGGCCATTATTTGAATGATGCAGCAGATGCAGTGGCACCTGTTCCAAAAGTTATCAGAACTTCTCTGAAAACCTAATATTGCTATATTTTACAACTAAACAGGCAGTCACAAGTGCAGGAATCAAGCAAGCACAAGGGTTATGATTTTAATAGTGCTGAAGGTGCAGTGGCACCGGGACCAAAAGCTCCAGGCACACCACTAAACACCGATAATTGCTATATTTTACAACTAAACAGGCAGTCACAAGTGCAGTTAGCTTTCAAGCACGAAGGTCATGATATGAATGGTGCAGCAGGTGCAGTGACACCGGGCCAAAAAGTTGTCAGAACTCCTCTAAATACCTAATATTGCTATATTTGACTACTAAACAGACAGTCACAATTGCAGTTACCTTGCAATTGAAAGAGGCTTGATTTAAATGGTGCAGCAGGTGCAGTGGCACCGGGGCCAAAAGTTGTCATAACTACTAAACACCAAATGTTGCTATATTTTACTACTAAATATGCAGTCACAAGTGCCGCTATCTTGCAGGCAACAGGGTTTTTATTTGAATGGTGCAGCAGGTGCAGTGGCACCGGGTCCAAAAGTTGTAAGAACTCCCGAAACGCCTAATATTGCTATATTTTACAACTAAGCAGTCAGGCATAAGTGCAGTTATCTAGCAAGCACTAGGGTCATGATTTCAATAGTGCAGCACGTGCTGAGGCACCGGGACTAAAAGCTCCAGGCACCCCACTAAACACCTAATATTGTTATATTTTATTCCTAAACAGGCAACCGAAGTGCAGTTACCTTGCAGACAACAGGGTCATTGTGTGAATGGTGCAGCAGGTGCAGTAGCACCAGGCCTAAAAGTTGCCAGAACTCCTCTAAACACATAATATTGCTATATTTGACTACTAAACAGGCAGTCACAATTGCAGTTACCTTGCAGTTACAATGGACTTGATTTGAATGGTGCAGCAGATGCAGTAGCACCAGGACCAAAAGCTCTAGGCACCCCACTAACTGGCACATGCATCAACCGAAATACTGGTCGCAAACGGGCAGATTCTCAGAATCTGCCCCGTTGCGACCAGTATTTTTGCATTTGGGATGCATCATCCCAAATGCAGAAACCGCAATTTAAGGAATCGCAAAATTGCTATTCCTTAAATTGCAATTGCATTAAAGGAATCACAAATTGAGAATCCTTAAATGCAATGCATTAAAGTTAAAAATTCGCGATTTCGCTAATAGGGGAGCAAATTACCATGAAGTTAAACTGCATGGTAATTTGTAAAAACTTTGAAAAATGCACTAAAGTTCATTTTTCAAACTTCCATTTTACACACAAACATGCCCTTGGGGCATGTGTGTGTGCAAGATGTACTCATATGCAGATTTCAGGGTGCAACAGGGTGTCCTTTGACACCCTGGCACCCTTGAAATAGCTCCCGCTATTAGCCATTCTTTAATAGCGAATCGCTAATAGTGAATAACTTCCCATTCATTCCTATGGGCCTCCTGGCCCATAGGAATGAATGGGTAGGTATTCCTTAATTGCGACTCGCAATTTGCGAGTAGCAATTAAGGAATGTTTAGGAATCGCTATTTATTGAGCGATTTCTACATGCATAGGCAATTGCGATTCCTTAATAGCGATTCCTTAATAATCGCTATTAAGGAATCGCAATTGCCTAGCTTGATGCATGTGCCCCTAAATGCCTAATATTGCTACATTTTACTACTAAACAGGCAGTCACAAATGCAGTTATCTTGCAGTCTCTAGGGGCATGATTTAAATGGTGCAGCAGGTGCAGTGGCAACGGGCCCAAAAGTTGTCAGAACTCCTCTAAACAAATAATATAGCTATTACATCAACTAATTCCATTATTTCCCTCTTTCATTTTTCAAAATTTTGCTATTACTTACCCGCATGATACCACTAGTAACAGCACAATATATTGCCTTTTTGTACATAAACAAGTCATAACACTTTAACAGAACTTCTGTAACTTATATTGTACAACCACTCAGCAAGCTACAACTTACAACAAAAACAGCTTATTATTAATCACTTAAATGAAACATAATGCATTTACCAGTGCTTGCTTTTAGCTCTGCAGACACAATCATCTACAACCGGCAAGTCGACAAGGAAGCAATGCACAAAGAGCACCATAAAGCATGCCATTCCTAAGAATGCCAACATCCCTGCATAACCACCTCCTGCCCTCCCCCAACCAAAAGGTCGCAGCCGCATACAAGACACAATACGCAATCATACACCTCTACTGGTCGTCAATAAAAAGGCCAATATTCTACAGGCCTGATCCCTTGCAAGCACTACTTACAGTATTCAAATTGTTTTCGGCTTCCAGGCATTGTGCGAGGACTTTGAGACAGCAAGGGCAAGTGAGTTCTCTAAACTCCTTTGAAAGGAAAGTCAGAAGAGGTAACCTATCTGTCTCAAAAGGCCTGAGTCTGTGTCCCAGTGCAAGAGTTATCTTTTCCGTAGCCAGGGTATTCCAAAGCCAAATAACTCAACAGTCATGGTTCAGCACTATCTGCTTCCGCTTTCGGGCAAGTATAGTTTATATCTCTGAGACCAGGGGCAGGATACCCTTTGGGAGGTAAGCTCTAAAGGACCACACATGGATGTCTTGGGACCTGCACTGCAAAAGGGCCTCATATCTCCTGCAGAATCTCTTCCCCGTGTCTGCCCAATGATAGGCAATGCTACAGCAATCGCACAAGGGTTTCTGTCACCTCACGCCCCATCCAGGCCTTGTTCTTCCTGGATTGACCCTTGCTGCTATTTTGTGTGGGGTAAGATAGTACTAAGTAAGTAGCTTACATTTTGTTTCCCCACCCTCGGCATTGTGTATGGATATGCATGCCTTATCATGGAGTTCGCTCCTTCTCTCTGTCACCTATCTCTCTCCCCTGTTCTTTTCCCCATCTTTTTTGGCCTGGGCCTCTATCCACGTGAGTATCATACCTTATATAATGCTGGTGTAACATGTTTATCATGGCTCCTATCTTTCAGGTTTTTTAAAAAACAGGTTAGTCTCTGCGAGGCACAAACTAACCGAGGGTTGCAGGACCCAATGTTGAATTTGTAGGCAGTGGAAACGTTCTGCTTCTGGTGGGTTGTTTTCAACATCCTCAAAGGGTTAGATGTTTTATTAGCAAACAGAGAGCCCACCATCACGCATATGGCCTCCTTCCAACATTTCAAACCATTGTCGCTCAGCGGTGGAGTAAACTCTGAGTAGTAACACATGGATGAAAATGCAAAGTTGTAAGAAGTGCAGTTTAGGCGCTATTAGTTTGTCCAGATCACGAGGGTCTCTCTCGTAATGGGTGAGGAATAAAGACCCCCAATTTATCTGTGATTTCCTTGGCACCAACCAGAGGGGGATGCCCGCTCTCCGATGTTCAACTAAACACCACTACCTCACCATGTCTATTTTCTCTTGTTCAACCAGGAATTAGAGCCTCGTGACCTACAAGTAGACCAGTGGGTGCATGAGAGTCAGTCCTTGTATGAATGCTGGGTTGTGGAGAAGTTTGCTAGCTACCTTCGTTTCCTTCCCATGCCAAATTAAAGTAGTGACTGCAATTGGAGCTGCTTAATTGCCCAACTAAGATCAGTGGGTGCCTTCAAAACATACAGCAATTTGAGGAGGACCTTAGTGTTGACTATGACCACCTGCACCGGGCTGGAGAATTGCTTCATATGCCATTTCAGAGGTCTTGTCTCAATATTCTGAGAAGGGGGAAGTATTTGAACACTGGTTGAGTGTCTGGGGTATGGAAGGCACTGTTGGAATGCCCAAGTAGGTAACTGCCTTGGAGTGCCTCGTAATGGGGACCAGTTTACATAAGGAGTCATTCCTCATGGAGGGTGGGTGCAGCAACAGCACCTCCAATTTGTAGATGTTCATTTTTAGCCTGAGGCAGCTCAGAAGGTCTCTAATTCCTTCAACACGTGGGGAACCATCATCAGCAGAACCTTGACTAACACCAAGACTTCTTTGGCAAACATTGTTAGCTTAGACATCCCTGCCAATTTGTACTCCCTTAATGCCCTCCCTGCTTGCACTACATTTCGCTAACGGGTACAGCGTGAGGTGAAAGAATCCCATTGATGCTAACATCAGCCCTGGGAGACGAGCTGCTAGTAGACACATAGTGAAACACAGGCCGAAGTCTATGAGAATCCTGTTGTCCGTATGGTATGGCTATTCCACCATTGATTTCATGTCCACAACTCAATCCTCGAGCACCTCCACATCCTTCTGAAGCTCATAGAGATGCGTTTTAAGGTCAATCCCGATAATAGTATCCTCTTCTTTGGTCTCTTTCAGGAATTGTTACAGGTATTCCTGTGAGATGCCTGTGTGTCTTGCTGTTTCTAGCAGCCTCTGTAATGAGGACCTGGTTTAACTTGTGAACTGGTCATCTTTTTCACAACCTATGCTTGTAGATGCCAGCATGTTTCTCATATATGGACCTCCTGCCCCTTCTGACTTCCATGATTGGTCTGTACCACCCAGAGGCATACCTGGTCAGAGTTCAGAGGAGCACGTCTCCCCACCTTGTCAATCACAGCCTCCTTTTCTTTCCAGACCTTGTCTGTTTGGTGGGCAACTCAGCGCAGTGCATCACTCTAGTTGCCACCACTCAGCCATTCTTTGAGGCTCCCCCAACTGCGTGGGCCCCACACCAGTCATTGTTGCCCAATACATGTTATCCAGGTGTTTGCTCTGTAGTCTCGGCTGCCTTGACAAGCAGGTCAAGAATCAGTCCTGGCATAGCTCGGAGCCAGTGGTGGCTCCTCCGCAATGGCGGAGGAGTAGCAACCCACTGCCTGACTCAGAACCAGCAAATGTAAATTAAAACGATGTTCTTGCATCTTTTTAATTTACATTTACCGGCTTTTAGCCAGCGGTGTTGGGAGGGGTGGGGCCAAGGCTAAGGAGGGGGGAGGAGGAGTGCTACATGCACTCCAATCCCTGAGTGCGCATATGTGTTTTGGCCGACCGTCTCAGGCCGACCAAAACACACATGCGCACTTAGGTTTTCTCCAGCCCAGCTGCATTGAGCAGCCGGGCTGGAGAAACCCCACAGACTCCCTGGTCTGAGCAGGGTGTCTTTCTTGCCTGCTCAGACCAATTCCCAGGCTGCTCTGCAGCACAGGGATTGGATGGGAGTCCGTCCCAGGGGCTGCTGGGACCTCACCAGAGGAGGAGAAGCGGCATGACACTGGAGGCGGCTAGTGGCTAAAGGTAAGTTTTATTTAATTTTTTTTTTTTAATTCTAATTTGTATTCCTAACCCCCCCTGCGACGCCACCCGCGTCACCACCCTTTGCTTATGGCGGCCACCACTGCTCAGAGCTGCAAGATTGCCACTTCCGGAAGTGCTGCTCCATCTCAGTTTTTCTCTTCTGGATTATGGCAGACTTTGGCGTACAACTCTCCCTCCGTGCAGCACAATCACTCTGTGGGATCCCTAGGCTATCTGTGCCCAAGGTGAACACAGTGCACGGATGGTGGCTGATTTCAGTGAGTAGAGCCCAAGTCTCATGCACAGATGGTGGCTGATTTCAGTGAGGAGAGCCCAAGTCTCATGTGCACTCCATTCCCCTGCTAGGCTTTGCCGCATTAGGCTATTCTAGGATGTGATATGATATTCTGTATTGGGTTACGTTATGGTGTATTGCTATCTTGTGTCATGCTGTGGTATGATGTGCTATGATCTGCTGTGTTATACAGTGTGCAATGTTATCTTAGGTCACACTGTGTTATATTGCTGTGAGTTTTGTTGTGTCATGCATTGCTATTCTGTGTTATGCTGCATGTTCTGCTGTTTCATGTTAGGGTGTATTGTGTGCTATGGTCTCTTATATTAGCATGTATTATGTTGTTTCATGCTGTTCAATGCTGAGTTATGGGAGGTTGTGCTATGCTGTGTCATGCAATGCTATGTTGTATTATGTTTTTGTGTGTTGTGTTATGCTGTGCTATGTTGTGTTATGCGTATTTGTTGTTTCCTGTTGTGTCATGCTGTGTTCAGCTATTTTGTACGGTGGGTTATATTATGTTGTACCATTGTGACAGGCAAGGAAATGCAACAACGAGCAAACATTGGTTCTCCATTACAAGCAGCACATTATGTAGCATCTGTAGTCTAGCAAAAGGACTACTTTTTGCTCACCAAAACCGAACGGAAACTCAAATGCAACAATGTAACCATCCTCGAAATGCCAAGAAATAGACAGGACTTTACAGGTATCACATTTTTGAGTCATCTGTGGTGTCTAGGCCCACCAATGATGAGATCTCCATTAGGTTGCCCACAGGGGTGGCTCCTCCGCTAAGGCAGAAGAGCGTCGCCCCAATGCTCTATGAGCAGTGAAAAAAGGAAAAATAAAATGATAATAACGTAACAATATTATCATTTTATTTTTCCTAATACAGTGGCTCGGTTGTTTCCTGCGGGTGGGGCTGAGCTCCGCGATGCAAAAGCACTGCGGGGAGAGGAGTGGTGGCACTCTCCAAGTGTGCATGACAGTTTGGCCGGCTGTCTCGGGCTGGCCAAACAGTCATCCGCACTTGCCATTTTCTCCACCCAGCCTGCATTACAGCCTGGGTGGGTAACATGCCCAGGCTCCGAGTCCCATCCTGAGCGCCGAACCACGGGCTCTGACCAATCACAACAGTGCACTGCAGCGCTATGATTGACTTAGGGGAGCCTTGAAGCCCGGGTGCTTCCTGCTGCCATGACTCCAGACAGGAAGAAGATAAGAAGATGAAGACGACGGAGTAGAGTCGGCGGCCAGCCCGCCGTAGCCAGGTAAGTGTTATTTTTTCTCCTAGTCATTTCCCCCACCTCCCCGCCCCACCACCCACATCTGGTAGCAGCCTTTACTGGTTGCCCAATGCTCGGGGTGGGTGAACATGCTAAATATATTATGAAGAATATGCGTAATCTTCGTGAAAATTATTCTTATTATATGAAATACAATTGGTCATTTGTGTGCATGAAAATTGTAAAAGAGAGCATACCTCTCCTACACAAGTTAGCAGTGGGAAACAAACTGGAGCATAACATCTCACACATCCTTTTCGCAGTTCACACAGGGCATTTTCAGCTCAAATCAAACTCCTGCAAGGGAAAACTATGTGAAAAAGCATAAACTGGGAAGCAACCAAAAATATGAAATCATGCAAAATGTAACAATCTGGTGATAAATGAGTTGTCCACTGTGTAACAAAGTTCACTTGAACCTGCCCAACCCCTAGTGATAAATCTGCCAGTCTCTCTTGATGTGTTCAGATCGCCACAGAGTCATTTCTTGCCTCCTTAAGTCAGTCTAGGCCCCCACACCCACTCTGTACCTCTCCACACACTACACCTTACCTCAGTGTATACTCAGCCACACTGGGCTGCACTGCACTCCTCTCCCCAACCCACAGTATGTCACCTCCGCCGTTCTGTACCCCATCACTTGTGTCATGGCCACTTTCTAGTGCTTAATTTGTAAAAAGTGAAGTGCCAAGGCCCATCTCAGAAGGCCACTGCAGCCTGCACCACCCATACCCTGGCAATGGCAGTATCAACACATAACACCTAACCATCGCACTCCTACAAGTGTGACAATTCAGACTATTTCAGGCCACACAAAGCTATAATAATTGCATGAGAGACTAGTATTATTCGTTTTCTATGTAGATTGACTTAATAACCACGGTTGTTGTGCTCATCTCAAAATTAATAAAAGACAGCGCCACCATGAGGTGGACTACCACTTGAGCCTGTAGTGTTGCCGGGTCATGGGCAATACCATAAGGTGGTCCGCGTACAAGAGGGGGATATGTGTTGAATCCCCATGCGCATACGGTTTGTGTTAGTGGCTGGTGTACGCCAGAATAAGGCAATAAATAGCCCGGAGTGCCGAGCGTGGCTTCAGATTGAAACTACCACAGAACAGAGGTGTCCGTGTTGTTCTGTGAGGCAACTTGGGGCCTGGTCCACGACACCACACTGGCGACGCGGGGGCCATGGCACTCACGTGCACTTTTCCTCCTCCGCCCAGTGTGCTACAGTCTCCTGCTGCAGTGCTTGCACACCACCTCCTGCTCAGCGGCTCCTGGCGCCCACAGTATTTTGCCGACGGACCACTTCTGGCCCGCGCGGCTGCAACTTGCTGTGTCACCGCCTCGCCCAGCTGTGCCCTCGAGGTGAGGCCCTGCCTTCTCCAGAGGCACCATACACGACCCGCCCTATGAGCCGATCGCATTGTCGGCAAGGCCGCGCGGCAGCAGCCCCTGCTGCTCCCTGACTCACCAGAGTGCCTGCCTTCGATCCCCACAAGGCTGAGGGGCGCCCAACAGGCAGGAGCAACAGCACCGGACTAAACAAAATACAAAAAAAATATAATAAAGCCTGAAAATAAAAACAAAAATAATCACACAAAGCTAAAGCACAAAGACAATTAAGTTTTGACAGGCACCTACTACCATCAAGCATAAGAAAGACTGCTACCTCAAGACCACTGGTGTAGCGCCTCCCCACATCAGCCACTGGCAGCTTCCACAGGTCAGTACATCTACCCTTCGCAGCCCTCTCTGCTACTGGGACTCCCTCCCCCTGCATGCACCAGACAGCACTAAGTGGGGAGCTCCTTGCGTAACAGCCAGTAGCACAGACCCTCAAACTCCAGACTGTATTCTCCTGTGCCGCCAAGTGGTCCCTCAGCCACATGGCATCCGTGCCCCACTAGAACAGTTCACGATCACGGGGCCTCCACCCTCCCAAGCCGCTCACTGGAAAGCATGGGTGGAGCACCTAGAGACTTACTTTGAAGCTGTCGAGATCCCTGCAGACCACAGGCTCCCCATGCTCCTACATCTCTGAGGAGCCGATATCCATGAAATTTCTAAGTCAGTGGTCGAAACGGGTCCCCCGCGCAACTACACCATCTTAAGGGATGTTCTCACTGCGCACTTTGAGTCATATGCCAACCAAGACTATGAAAGGTTCCTTCTGCACCAAATTCGTCAGCTGCCAGATGAATCAGTGGATGTTTTCCATTGGCTATTATGTGAGCTGGCCAGCACTTGCACGCTGCCGGATGAAGATGATGAAGTCAGGGCCCAATTCATTCAGGGGGGCTTCTCCTCGAAACTCCATGAGCGTATACTGCAAGAACCCAACATGTCCAGGAGATACATCCTAAAATTAGGACGCTCTAATGAACTTTCCAAGGCTCAGGCGACCCACATGAACCAACACTCCTCTACCCCCATCAAGGAGGAGCCAGTCAATGCCCTCCAAAGAGGGACATGCGAAGGAAAATGAGAGGCCGCCAAACCTTCCGTAAAGTCCAGCCAAATATGGACCGCAAGGTCGCACCTGCAGATGGTGCGGTGGCCTATACCCCCACACTGGTACCTGCCC
The DNA here is from genome assembly GCA_963921515.1 of Calotriton arnoldi. NCBI lineage: Eukaryota > Metazoa > Chordata > Amphibia > Caudata > Salamandridae > Calotriton > Calotriton arnoldi. The sequence goes on from CAWUFW010005494.1 coordinate 1,235,166, forward strand.
CGCCAACGGCAAGACATGCAGTAAGTGTGGAAAACAAAATCACTTCTCCAAAGTCTGCTGCTCTTCACACGGATAACGATCCAAAGCCCCACAGAGAGCAGTGCACACTGTGGAACCACACCCAGACAACCTGTTGAATGCTGACATGAATTAAGACGACGCAGCGGTGGTCCACATGGTGAGGATGCTGGACACCATCAAAACCACCCACCAGACTGCCCCCATGTGTCAGATCGAAGTACAGAAAAACCATGTCACCGCTCTCATTGACACAGGAGCCTCGATCAATCTTATGGCTGCAGATGTCTACCACTGCTTGCCTGACCCACCAGCTCTCCGGAACACTAATATGCAGTATACGCGCTTGGCAACCGCTCACCGCTACAGCTCTGCTGCGTATTTCAAGCAGACCTATCCCATGACTCCACGCACCGAAGAGCAAAAGTCTACGTGTCACAAAAAGGGTCAGGATTTCTCCTTAGTTGCCGCACAGCCCAAGATCTCGACCTCATACAGTTTGCCTATTGCGTGCATGCGTATGACCTAGATCGCCTGTTGCAGGATTTCACATCGCTGTCAGAGGGAAACGGCTGCCTGACAGGCCCGGCTATCCAACTACACATTGATGAGTCTGTCGCTCTGGTAGACTACAGATATTGGAGGATCGCCTTCCACCTGCAACCCAAGATAGAGGCTGAACTGAAGCTACTAGAAAAGGCCGGCATCCTTGAGCTGGTGCAAGGCCCTACACCGTGGGTGTCCTCCATCGTAGTGGCAAAGAAACACAAACAGCCAGAGGCAGTCGGCATTTGTGTTGACATGAGGGTCCCGAACCTGGTGATCAACCATAGATGACATCATCAGGGAGCTTTCAGGCTCCAAGTGGTTCTCCAAAATGGACTTCAGGTCCGGCTACCACCAAATCCCGCTGCACCCGGACTCCCGTCCATCACCACCTTCTTGACCCACGCAGGCCTCTGGAGGTACACAAGACTCAACTTCGGCATCTCCAGCACCGTCAACGTATTCCAGAACATCGTGAAGAACGTCCTCCATGGCCTGCCGGGGGTGCTCAACATGAGCGACGATATCCTCGTTTACGTTTCCACGCTTGATGAACACCTGACTCGTCTCCACGCTGTCTTCATATGGCTTAAGGAACGTGGGATCGTGCTGCACCGAGAAAAGTGTGACTTCCTATGGAGGGACATCAGTTTCTTCGGGTACTGCTTCTCAGACAAAGGCATCGGTCCCGACCCTGAAAAGGTAAAGGACATCCAGGAGGCTCCTGCCCTGTCATCCGTGTCTGGAGTTCGCTGTTTCCTGGGCATGGTGACATACTGCGGCTGCAGACATCACCAGCCCGCTCAGGGATCTCACCAAGTCATCCAGCCCATGGGTATGGGGACCTGAGCAGAAAACAGTATTCCGACAAACCAAGGCTGCCCTGCCGCATATACCACTCTGGTATACTTCAACCCCCAGAGGGAATCACAGTTAGTGGTGGATGCTAGTCCCACCGGCCTGGGAGCAGTACTGGCTCAACAGCAAGAATACGGAGAATGGGCTCCGTTGGCATACACCAGCCGTATGTTCATGCCCATGGAGCAGTGATATTCCCAAATAGAGCGCAAAGTGATTGCCATCCTATGGGGCTGCAGGCATTTCTACATCTACCTATACGGCCATATCCCTTCTCTGTCATCACGGACCATAAGCCACTGATCCCGCTCTTCCAAGGATCGTCATCGAGACCTCCTCCGGGGATTGAAAAGTGGATCCTGCAGCTGCAGGAATTTCAGTTCACTGTAGAATACCGGCCTGGCACCTGGAACCCAGCCGACTTCCTGTCCAGGCATGCCTGTCCCTCCGACCTCCCCGAGGCCGTGGAAGCCGTGGAAACTGAAGACCATGTGAGGGTGATTGAGGACCACTCTAAACCTCTTCCGTGTCCCTGGAGGAAGTAGTAGACACCACCCAATGGAATGACTGTTTGCAGATCACCATCAGGGCAGTCACCACCGGAGACTGGCGGTTGCTTCAAAACCCAACGTCATTCCGCGCAGAAGCTGCCCAGTCAATCCTCAAGGCATTTTATCACATCTGCCAGGAGCTGTCGGTAACCAGTGATGGGTGTCTACTGAGAAGCCCGTGACTTGTGTTACCAGAGTGTCTCACGCAGAAAGCAGCGCTCCTAGCACATGGAGCACACCAAGCCATCGTAAAGTCCAAGAACCGGCTCAGGAGCAAGGCCTGGTTCCCGGGTCTGGACCAGAAAGTAGAAGTAGTTGTACATAGCTGTCCAGTCTGCCTCGCCACGAGTCCTCCGGATCGCACTGTACCTGTTATCACTGAAGCAGGCCCCAGTGCCCCGTGACAAAGAGTGAGAGCAGATTTCGGCAGCCTGCCCATTGGTCAACACATGGTGGTCGTTGTAGATGACTACTCGCGCTATCCTAAAGTAGAGATCTTGACAACAACATCTGCCGCAGAAGTCACCCCAAAGTTAGAGAAGCTCATGGCCACACACGGCCTGTTTGGAGAGATCAGTACGGACAACGGGCCTCCCTTTAACAGTTCTGAGCTAGATGAGAATCTGGTCTTCCACAACATCAGGCACCGCCGTATAATCCCCAGTGGTCCCAAGCGAACGGGGAAGTAGAGCGCCTTATGAGAACCCTTACGAAAGTGATCCAAATTGCAGTGGCAGGAAGCTCCAACACTGAACATGCCTTGTACCAGTTCTTATGGGAGTATAGGCTCACGCTCCACTGCACCACATGCATCTCCCCAAGCAAACTATGTTTTGGTCGGTAAGAGACAGATACCATTCCCGACCACCCTGCGTGGAAGTGAGTACCAAATCCCCCCAATCAATCAGACTTTTAGAGGACCCGCTCCAATGAATACGCATCAAAAAAATGACAGGCTCAGGAGAGCCCCATCAAGCAGGGTGACCAGGTACTCCTGAGAGACCGTCACCCAGGAGGAAAGTTAAGACTGCCCTTTGAACTGGATCCCTGGGTTGTCATTCATATCAAAGGCACAAAAGTGACAGCCTAGAGACGTCATGAGTTCCTTATGAGGAACATATTCAAGAAAGTCCGATGGAGAGCCGCCACCACACCCATGCTAGCCGCCCACGGTGAGCAGAGTCCCGGACACCGACAGCGAATGCAATCAGGAGCCAGGCGCATTCTCAGAGGAACTATTCTCAACGTCATCGCCCAGCCCATCTCTGAACACCGAGGGGCATATTCACAAGGAGCTATCGCTGAATTAACTGCACTTTATCGCAGCCAAAGTCGTGATAAATTTACCCCCCCATTCACAAGCCGGCGTAAACAGCCCACAGCACCAGTTTACCCGCGATAGCAACCGCAAAAAACATCGCCACAGAGGACCACCGCAAATATCGCTAATGAGATGAAGAGTGGGCGTTCCCGTGACAAAAGTCGAGACAATATCACACCTCAACATTCACGACGATCAGCCACATCGGCGATAAGAACACAAAACAGGCGATAAGGTGCGTTAGCCGCAGGTATTTAACACCTGCCTCAAGCAGGTGTAAAGATGGACGTCTACCTGCAGTAGGCAACGGAGTCCCACACACAGCCATACCCGAAGAACAAACGACGTCATCGAGCTACTCTACATGCAGCTCGGAGCCCCAACAGGGCCACAACACTCACCGCCACCACCCCCAGGACCGCCACCACCCCCAGGACCCGGACCCGCTCCCCCCCCGGACCACCACAGAGGCAGCGTAGAGTAAGACAGCGGACCAACCGAAAACGCACCACTCTCACAGACCTAACGCCCGTGGAAGTCATTGCCCACTACAGGCTCAAAAGGACAACCATCCTCCGCATCCTGACCCACATCGCCCACAGGCTGACGGTCCCAACACAGCGGAGAACCAACATCCCTCCGCAGACAAAGCTGCTGGCTGTGCTGCACCTGTTGGCCTCTGGGACCTTCCAACCAACAACTGCCAGAGTCGGAGGGGTCTCACAGGCAGCCCTATCAAAGTTCATCACTCCCGTCCTGGATGCCATCATCAGCTTCATACCCCAGTACCTACACTTCCCCAACACTGCGCAGGAACAGCTGGAAACTAAGCAAGGCTTCTACGCCATAGCCGGATTCCCAGCCGTGTTGGGGGCAATAGACTGCACACATGTCCCACTTGTGCCCCCTGCGGATACTGCACACCACTACCGCAACAGGAAGCACACGCATTCCATCAATGTGCAGGCAATAGTGGACCACCGGGGAATGTTCACCAATGTCGTCGCCAACTACCCAGGCAGTGTGCATGGTTCCTTTATCTTCCGACAGTCCATCATCAACCAGCGCTTCCAGGATGGCACATATGGAACGGGACTGCTCGTTGGTAAGTACCAAATCAACACACCACACATCCCACAGCCACCAACGCACAAAGCACAAGTGTGGGGATGCACATGTGACCTAACCACATCCGACATGTTAAACTACACGACCACCTACCAGACACGGCTACACCACTCCATGGTCATCCTGGGCTACCCCTGCACCCAATACAGACTTCACATGGCACCACAGCCACACAACAGCTGAACGTGTGGAGATGCGGAATGCAGCCATGACACATGTGAGGCACTGCTCTGCCCTCATGACCCTACCCCAGTCTCCCGCAGGTCGGCGTCCCGTGGTGGTGGGCCCGTGTCAGCCACTGTGCATCCGGGGCGACTAGCCCTGTGCGCCTCGAGTCATCCCCCCTTGTAGTTCTGACATTGCATGTCTGTGTGCCTGATGACTGTTGGTGTAGTTGCCAGCACCAGCTACTCCCTGAGGGCTGGCTTACACTCACCCCACACACAGCCAGCACAGGCGTCACTGAGTTGGTGGGCCTGCCATCACATCCTGCCGAACCAAGTATTGACTCTTTTCTCCCTGTACTGTCACAGGTGATCAAGGATATGCACTCTGCCCTTGGATGATGACACTCCTCCGAGACCCGAACACACCCGCCCAGAGGCAGTGCCCATGCGGCCAACATACGCACCAGGGGCATCGTTGAACGCACATTTGGCGTGTTGAAGTCACGTTTCAGGTGCCTGGACGGCACTGGTGGGAAGCTCCTGTACAGCCCGGACGTCGTGTGCAAGATGATCGTTGCATGTTGTGTGTTGCACAACATCTGTGTTCACACCAGGGCCCCATGGATCCCTGTTCCAGAGGTACCGGACGATGATGGTGGTGATGGGGAAGGTGGCCCACATCCCACTGCAGCTGCGGCAGGAATGGCCCATAGGGACTCCGTCATTGACACTTACTTCTCATGAGCACGTCACATTCCGTGGCATTCATGGGACAGTGGTAGATGTCCAGATGCACTGCATGTGTGAATAAAACATATTTGCAGGTCACAGGTTGAAATTGTGCATTGTCATGTTACATGTCCCTGGGGTTTCGGATGTGATTTGCCATGTTGTGCAGATTTTACGAGCCAGTTGTGTCCTGTGTTCAGTTGTGGAGGTGTTGCAGTTTGTACCGGGATGTTGTCACTGTCCGGGTGCACTTCTGCTTATGTGCGTATGCTGCACGGTGGGTGTGTCGCTCCTGCGGATCAGATTTGTCTGCCACTGGTCTCTTTCATGCGGTGTGCCTGTAGGGTCTGTTCTTCCGCGGTGCGTGGATGTTGTGGTGTGCATGTTGTCCTTTGCAGTTGGCCAGGGTGCAACCGTGGTACTCCGCTGTTGATGTATTTTGTTCTGTGGCATTTTCCGTGTACTGTTCTTGTGCTTTTTCCCGCATTGCGCGTGCGTATTACTGCCCTTGCGCTGGTTGTTACTGTTTTCTTATCGCGCTTTGGCCCATAGCAGCTTTTTTCGCGTTGTGGTTTGTGATTATATCTCCGTTGAGGTGGTTGTCTCGCAGACATTGGCCGCGGTGTCTGCCAACTATCGCATGCTACCGCCTTGTTGTGAATTACACGTTGACACGGGGTTATTTTCCCGAGATAGGCTGCGATAATGAAAGTTGCATTACGCTACTCTTGCGGTAGTTATCACACGTTCTTGTGAATATACCCCCAAGAGTACGTCCCCAGCGGTGCTGAGCAGAAGCTCAAGAACCTGCGACACCCCGAGCCGGGGAGAATCATCACCAGAACTTTTCCACCAGGGATAATCAAGGACATTATCTGCTGCGCCCCCATCCCAAGCCATCCCAGAAGTCCAAGGACTTTGTGTCCGATTAACCAGGGCCTGATGACCGTACTACAGCCATGAATAGGTGCACCCTCACCACAATGTCAAGTAAGAGTGTGATGTACCATGTATGTCAGGATCTGAACCGTGGCGAATCACTGCTGTTTATGTTGATGTTTTCTTTTTAACTTGTTGGGCATGTTTTGTATCTCCTGGTAAAGGAGGAATGTAGTGTTGCTGGGTCAGGGGAAAAACCATAAGGTGGTCAGTGCACAAGAGGGGGATATGCGTTGTACCCCAGTGCGTGCAATGTTAGTGGTAGTGGCTGGTGTACACCAGCGTGAGGGAATAAATAGCCCGGAGCGCCGGGCATGGCTTCAGATTTAAACCACCACAGAACAGAGGAGTACGTGTGTGGCAACCTTGGGCCTGCTCCATAATACCACAGAGCCAGTGCTCACAATTAAGTGCTGGTGTTGAGCCCCGGAAACCACTGGCACAAATTAAGCACTGCCACTTTCCCATTCTGTCCTACCTCCTTGATTCGGTTGTATGACGGAACCACTCATGCGATTATTTTGCATGCCTTAACAACCAGGTCTTTACCACAACCATGTCTCTACCACTTCTCTGGAAAGGCATGAATGAGGTAAATGAGCGGTGAAGGTTACACCTCAGCCCCTGCCCTGAGCCCTAAACCCTGCCCCCAGCCCTAAAAACTACCACGACTCCAGCCCCCTGAGCCCTACAACCGGTCCCCAGCCCTAAAGACTACCCCGACCCCTCGCCCTAAGCATTAAAAACAGCCTTCAGCCCTGAAAACTACCCTGATCCCAACCCTGCCCAAAAAACAATTCACCAAGCTGCAGGCAGGAAGGAAGGAAGCAGGAAGTCTGGGCAGGAAGTCTTCAACTCCTCCCACCCCCGCTCATTTGCTCCAAGTCTAGAACACTGACTCCCTTTACCATGCATATGCCTTCACTGCCTTTACAAAGGAAATCGTTGTAAAGGTATGCGTGGTAAGGGAACATGCGTGGCAAAGGCATATGCGTGGTAAAGGCAAGCGTGGTAGCGCTTGCGTTCTAACGGCAAGCGTGTCCGACCGCGCTGTTAATGCCATTTCCCCCTTGACTCTCATCTACTGTCCGTTTATACACTTTGTGCCCATCACACACTCTCCTTGCCTAATCTACGCTCAGCTTCTCTGTATGCCACCTTCCCAGATCTGTTTTGTTGCAGATTGAATGGGACAGACAGAAAGGTGGGGGGACCCAAGGCCCTATATGACCCCACAAGTGAAAAGTGTCAGCAGGCATTAGTTGTAGTTTGGGATGGGTTGCTGACGCCCATCCTTACAAAGATGTTATCTTGCCGCAGACCCCAGACGCCACCCAGCATATGGCCTAAGTGCAACATTTGCCAGAATTATGGCAAATAGATGGATTGTTGTAACCGTGGTGATATGGACGTGGGTGCAGATTGCTAAATCTACCATTTTCCCTGACCTCTTCTCCCCTTTCATGAATTTTAACTTTTCTAGGGCCCTAAATTTGGCAGACAAATGGGTTGATATGTTGGAGTAAGGAAGGATAGTTTGTTGATGTCAACTATGCCCTTTGAAGCCCCAAATCATATTGCTAACTCCTTTGGTCCCGGCCAAACAGCCAGATACACTGTTGTGCCCAAAGGAGGTAGTCCAGGTCAATAGCGGCAACCCGTTGAGTCCCCATTATAATTGCAGCCTTTCAGCTAAGTTAGTCATTGTGGCAGGAGAAAGAAGGTTTTGGTTGCAGAGCGTGACCATGTCCCTTATCCCCGGCCCTCTAATGCAGTTGTTGCCTGTCGGTGCTCCAGGCTCTCTAGGCAGATAGTTTGTTGTGGGAAGAGATGGAATAGAAGTTCCAGATTCTGGACCACATTCCAGAAACCCCAGGGCAGGGACAAAGGTGGGATTTTACCTGAGAGCTAGTGGGGGGTTCTCTTGGCAGTGGTCTGGCTGGCCGTCATTTCCCGCTGGTCTCTACTCTGAACTTGCACTCTAAGGAAAAAGGGGAAGAGTGCTGCAGAGGAAATAGTACAGCAACACACATGATCACCAGAGCTTCTAGAGTACTATTTAACCTGTCTGTGAAACCTGCAGCTTATCAGCTTATTTCTTTGGTAAACTATGTAGGAAAATACATAGCTTTATTCCACTTTTTGTAAAATTCTTCTCTGGAAAAAACACTAAATACTACAGTGAGTGTCAGGATGTCCCAGTAGACACAGAGTTGTGGAACTGTATAACATAGCTCCTTGTCCAAGGGACAGGATGCTTCAGAAATCTACTTATTCTGTAAAAAAATCCACTTGTTACTTTTGGTGCCATGCAGAGGGGTGCCAAATGATGGCAGTATTTTCGTTATATCAGAGTTCTCAGAATATCTTTTCTGATAATGCTAGGGCATTTACTATATCAAGGGTTGGATTCTAGCAAGGCTTCGATTTTGCCTCCTTTCAGCATAGGTACATAAAATGTCTGACGTAGGCGGGAAGCATAATTCAAGGGTTGGAATGCCTTATGAGTCTGTGCATTGCCACAAAACAGCAGGATTAAGAGTTGTCCAGAGCTCCTCTCCAAACTCTTCTGACATTGCAAAAGGTTACAAATTTACTACTGACAAAGTAGTAAATGTTTTTACAGGGTGAGAAAAAGCAGGGGTTATGGAAAATGAATTTGCAATCACTCAGCAGATTTTCACATGGGATTTAGCCCTGTGTATATGTTTTTATGTGTAAATGGCTGGTGTAAGCATAATTGCGTTCTTTGGAATGGGCAAACCACTCCTCCCCTGACCTGCCCTGCTCAGGCAGTCCAGCCCCGCCCCGCCCGCACAAGGAAAGGAAAACTAAAATAATAGTAAAACTTGTCATTATCATTTTAGTTTTCTTTAGCTACTGCTCATAGAGCAGTGGGGCGATGCTCCTCAGCCTTAGCAGAGGAGCCGCCACTGACATTAAGGGAAAAAACACTTCCTATTGCTTCCAGTGATCCGGCTGGCTCTTTCCACTGAGAGCTGCATAGGGCAAAAATGTTTCACTGTTAGAGGGCAATCATTCAGTCTTGCTTCCTGAATTGTGTGGGTACCCTATAGTCCTAAAATATTACAACTTAAAGCATACCCAACAGTAGGATAGATGGGCACAGTGGGGTTCTTTTTTTTATAAATTTCTTTATTAAAGTGCAATAAAAGAACAACTGTGCGTACTAATGGCTACTCTACAACAACACATGTAAGGTGTACAGGGTAACAACAATTTATTTATTCTGTTACAATACTCATTTTCAAATGCCAAATTGCATATACAGTACAGTTCATATGGAGACAAACTCATTTTAAGGGGTCGATTCCGATCTCGGTCGGAGGCGCACCTAACACCATTCGGCCGGGAAAAAACCCACCCGAACGCGTGTTTCCCGACCGATTCGTACAAATGTCCGAACGAGCAAGTACGATGCGCACAACTGCACAGATTCCGCCCCAGTCGTACTCACCCAATCCAGGTCCTGTTCTCCGACCGAGCCGGATCCGTAAACGCAGAAACGAGTCGCACGGAAGCCAAAATGCAGCCCCGTCCGGCCGGACTAGTACGATGCGCACTCCGTACGTGCCGAACCCGTCGCTACGCACGGCATGTCAAAGCATCCGGGAGAGGCGCACATAAGCTCCGATTCGCGCCACAAGACGATCCACGGCTACGAGACGAACACGCCAGCCACGAGTACGACCCGAAGCACGAGAAAGACGAACGAGACGAACCAACCATGAATCCCATCGCGCAGATCCTACCAATACTCTACATCTATTACCGGAACTGGTACGGACGCGTACGGCGCAGAAGGTAAGTCAGACACCCACCACACAAACAAACCACACGTACCCGACACATAACACACACACATAGGGATGCAGAAATTACTTACACCAGCAACAGCAGCACCATAGGGGCGGGATGGCTATCACCAATGCCATATACACCCATAGGGGCCCGGAAGCCAACAACTACCACCACCCCTACTAATGGGAGGCTGGATGCCTACCACTACTACCACCCCTACCCATGGGGGCTGGTTGCCCACCACTACCACCCCTACTAATGGGGGGCTGGATGCCTACCACTACTACCACCCTCACCCATGGGGGGCTGGATGCCTACCACTACTACCACCCCTACTAATGGGGGGCTGGATACCTGTCACTACTACCACCCTCACCCATGGGGGGCTGGATGCCTACCACAACCACCCCTACTAATGGGTGGCTGGATGCCTACCACTACTACCACCCTCACCCATCGGGGCTGGATGCCTACCACTACTACCACCCCTACTAATGGGGGCTGGATACCTGTCACTACTACCACCCCTACCCATGGGGGCTGGATACCTGTCACCACTACCACCTCTACCCATGGGGGCTGGATGCCCACCACAACCACCCCTACCCATGGGGGCTGGATGCCCACCACTACCACCCCTACTAATGGGGGCTGGATGCCTACCACTACTACCACCCTCACCCATGGGGGCTGGATGCCTACCACTACTACCACCCCTACTAATGGGGGCTGGATACCTGTCACTACTACCACCCCTACCCATGGGGGCTGGATACCTGTCACCACTACCACCTCTACCCATGGGGGCTGGATGCCCACCACAACCACCCCTACCCATGGGGGCTGGATGCCCACCACTACCTCCCCTACTAATGGGGGCTGGATGCCTACCACTACTACCACCCTCACCCATGGGGGCTGGATGCCTACCACTACTACCACCCCTACTAATGGGGGGCTGGATACCTGTCACTACTACCACCCTCACCCATGGGGGGCTAGATACCTGTCACCACTACCACCTCTACCCATGGGGGGCTGGATGCCCACCACAACCACCCCTACCCATGGGGTGGGATGCCTACCACTACTACAACCCTCACCCATGGGGGGCTGGATGCCTACCACCCCTACTAATGGGGGGCTGGATGCCTACCACTACTACCACCCTCACCCATGGGGGGCTGGATGCCTACCACTACTACCACCCCTACTAATGGGGGGCTGGATACCTGTCACTACTACCACCCCTACCCATGGGGGTCTGGATACCTGTCACTACTACCACCCCAACCCATGGGGGGCTGTATACCTGTCACTACTACCACCCCAACCCATGGGGGGCTGGATACCTGTCACTACTACCACCCCTACCCATGGGGGGCTGGATACCTGTCACTACTACCACCCCTACCCATGGGGGGCTGGATACCTGTCACCACTACCACCCTCACCCATGGGGGGCTGGATGCCTACCACTACTACCACCCCTACTAATGGGGGGCTGGATGCCCACCACTACCACCCCTACTAATGTGGGGCTGGATGCCTACCACTACTACCATCCCTACCCATGGGGGGCTGGATGCCCAACACCACCCCCACCCCCACTCATAGGATGGGTAATGCATGACATAACCAGCACACTCCAACATAAGGAATGCAAGAAAAGACATCCCCCAACACCATGACAAGCGTGTGTAGACTGTGTCAAATGCCTACAACACTGAACATGACAATGAACATACAATGTGACCCCCTATCACATGTGTCACACATAAATGTGTGTGGCCTCCACAATGCAAGCAGACCATGACCACTGTGGCAATGGGGTCCAAACCCCCATCATCACAGTGACCAAAATGTAAGTGTGGGGTCCATAGCTGAAGCACATCTTGAACATTGTGGCAGTGGGGTCTAAACCCCCATCATCACAGTGACCAAAATGTAAGTGTGGGGTCCATAGCTGAAGCACATCTTGAACATTGTGGCAATGGGGTCTAAACCCCCATAATCACAGTGACCAAAATGTAAGTGTGGGGTCCATAGCTGAAGCACATCTTGAACATTGTGGCAATGGGGTCTAAACCCCCATCATCACAGTGACCAAAATGTAAGTGTGGCCATGGAAAAAGCTGCAACTGCCAAACAGCATGGCTGAATCCTGGTCACAGAACAACAAACACATCAGTGGCAAAGTAGTGTACGTGTCCCATAGCAACATATATTGGGTGAGGCAAACAGTGCAGTGCAAATAAGACATACCTTTGGCCATGTGCAGACAAACATCACCCATGGGGGATGACACTGTCAACATTCAACAACAACACAATGACAGAAGTGACCATCATAATGCAGAACCACATATCTGCTACAATGGGCACACAAATGTAGACATCCTGTGGAGACTGTAGATGTGAGGTGAACAGATACCATACCATGGCAGCAATGGGACACACAAACCATGAACATTGTGCTGACTGATGAAATGAAATGAAATTCGTACTTGTAAAGCGCACTGCTACCCCAACTGGGGCGTCGAGGCGCTGTACGCATACCGCTGTGGAACCCTTCCTGGCTTTTCCCTGTGAAATGTCCACTCCTGGGCACCCCCAAGGTGAAGCCAGGCATCCCAGCGCTGGTGGGGCCGTTGTGGAGATTAAGCAAGCTATTGCCCAGAGTTGCAGAGTGGGACCCATGATTAGAATAGGCACCGAGGTGAGAATGATCAGGTCCGAGGAAATTGAGCCCAAGACCCGCCGAGGCGGGAATTGAACCGTGTTCCCGGGCCAGATCTCTGCATCAGGGTCTGCCGCTCTAACCATTGAGCCACACTTCTCCACTGACCTAGGAGTCCCAGGGACAGCAGGTGAAACCCACCAAACAACATACAGCCAATGGAACACTAAAGATATGCCAATGCAGTGGTGCAGATGCACAAACACAAACAGGCAGCCCCACACTGCACATCAAACACAACAGGTGAGGGGGGGGGTGCCAGTGTCCCCAGGCAACCACACAACACATGATGAGGCCTGAATACCAATTACACAGATGCGCATACAGTGCCACACAAAAGTAACTCATGGATCCAAATCCCCTATGTGGGCAATCAGGCATTGTCAGATGAGAGGGAGCACAAATCACACATGTCACACAAGCATGTAGGAACAGCAACTAACACAGCAAGACACAGACCCACCACAGCACTACCCCCAGGGTCCCCACAATGTGGTGACCCTGTGCTGCATGATAATCCCACTGTGATGACAAAGCTAGATGTCGTTCACACTGTGAACCACAGTCATGTGTCCTGAGCAACAAACTACCATCACACCTACACAAGCACAAATCAATCAACACGGCCTGTCAGCCAAGGCCAACATGGAGGCAGGGGCCTAGCCGGGCAACAACTCACATCTGCACACACTCAACACCACACACCTTGACCTCCAACAATGTGCAGCAGTGAAGCTCACATGCACTGGTGACATTGCACATGCACCCATGACAATCCCAGGGGTGGTGGTGGGAACTAAGCTGCAGAAAGCCATCACACATGGCCAGTCAACAAGACTCCTGAATGTCTGACACACTGCACAGTACGCCGTACATGGACATGACGTCAATACCACACCAACCCATGGGATCCCGGCCACAGTCCCACACCAATGAAGAAGCCAAGGTCACCCACAAAGAACACACATAGACGACTTACAACATTGCAGCCCTGACCCTGAGGAGTGCCAGCAGTCACACACACAACGTGTCACAATCACTGAAAGCTAACACAAACTGGAAATTACATGACAGGTGTAAACAACAAGTGCCAAGGGGAATCCTGACTGTGTCCCTTCTGCGGTTGCCCACAAACTCAGCCCTGACAGCAAACACACCTATGGGTGACACCCTGATGACCAGCAATGTGCCATGCACCCACATCCCAGAGAACCCAGGGAGAAGACTTTAGGGGAACATAGGTCAACTCAGCAAGCATCACAAACAGGAACATCACTAGGGATCCCAGCCTGCCCAGCAAAATGGAAGTGAACACACACAGACATGCTCACACAACACACACCTTGGGCTCAGGCAATGTCACCGGATCAACACACTGCCATGAGGGGACTCCACTCCTGTGTGAGGAAAGCTGTGCCATACATTGCCTCAGTAGGGCTCCATCATGTCAGCAGAACACTTGGTCACACAGTCAACAATTAGCACCAAATGAAGGCTCCCGTCATATCAGCCTGGTCATGGGAGTGTCACCGAAATCATCAGCACAGATCCAACACACATGTATAGCAAGTTGCACTGATAACACAGATGAGTCCTTCCCCATTGATGCCCAAACTTGCATGTCCAGTGGAGATGGCCACACGGTCAGGGAAGTAGACCAATTGAACAATGGCAAGCACAACAGATGTGCAGGGCTGTAAGCCACAGATGTGATATTGCAAATAAAACCTAGGAATTCGCATTGCCAAATCTTGAAAACATGACACCCTCATATTGCTGCAAAGGATGACATGGATACACTACAGGATAGGACACATTCCCCGTGGACCACATGGGTTCCTGCACAGTAACACTTCATTTTCATGAGACCAAAAATCACCATCACTGCAGCAAGGGCACGGTTAGCATCATCAACAACATGTACATCAGAAGCAAAACCACTAGAGAACAGAAAGTTGCTTTATTCAGCATTTGGGTGAGAGAAGTGAAAGAAAAAATATAACAAAGGCCAATGGCCAGTCCATAAATGAGTCCAAACAGGGTGACAGTGCCAGATGTCACCCTTCGCATGCCTGCACTGCTACACACCTGGGACATTCCCCTTGGAGGGGCATACGGGGGCAGGCCAGGCACCGCAGGGACAGGATCAGGGCTCACCAGAAGGAGGCAGAGAAGGGGTGGTGGGTGCTGGGGAGTCACTGACAACTGCAGTGGAGGTGTCTGACATGGTGTGTGCCGGCACAACTGGGGGCATGACTCAGATGGTGTGGGTGCCGGCACGACTGCAGTGGGCCATGCAGATGGAGTGGACAGGTCCCCCACTGCAGTGCCCAAGTCAGACGGGGTGGTAGTGGACTCCACTGCAGTGCCCATCCCCAGGGGAGGAGAATGGGGTTCAGGTAAGGTGGGCAGGACAGAGGGGGAGGACACCGTCTCCACACCAGTGGCACAGACATGAGCAGCGGGGGGTGTGGTGCTGGAAGAGCAAGTGGCAGAGGGAGAAGCCCGGATCATTTTGGGGATGGTGTACCTGTGGGTGGGGGAACCTGGGGCAGGGTGTGGTGGGGGCACTTGCGGAGTGGGGGCCTGAGGGATGGAGGAAGGAGACTTGGTGCTTGTGCCACAGGGCGGCGGAGGGGTCTTGCTCTTCCGGGTCCGGGGGGACTTGCGGATGGGGGGCTCAGTCTGTCTGCGCCTGGGTGAGGGTGTCCGGGGGCGAGGGGCAGTCCCCTCTGCATGGGTGGGCTTCCTCTTCCCCCTGAATGCTGGATCAGCTGGATTGGAGGGGAAGAGGCCTAGGTCAGAGAGGAAGACCCGCTGTGCAGGTGGGGTTGCAGGTGAGGAATGGGAATGGGCCTTGGAGGGAGAGGTGTCTGAGGACTGCGCAGAGCTCTTGGATGCGTGTGTGTGTGCCTGTGCCCCATCCCCTGTGAGTGTGGTTTCAGTCCCCTGACTGTGCGTGCGTGTGCATCTGGATTTGGGCGTGTGTGTCTGTGTGCTGCATGTGTCTGTGCTGGTGGGTGCCTGTGCCGGTGTGTGTGTGCTTGGGACAGGTAGGGTGCTGGGGAGTGTGGCTGGGGCAGAGGTAGGAGGGGTGAGGGACTGTTGGACGAGGGACACTGCTGCCGTCAGGGAGGAGTCCATGGACCTATTGCTCCTCTGTAGGGCAGACATGCCCGATGAGATGCCCTCCATGAACGACACCAGCTGAGTCAACAGAGTGGTGTGGGCATGGAGGACACTCAGCATTGCTGTCTGCCCTACATGGAGCTGGCGAAGGAGGTACACAGACTCCTCACTCAGGGCAGCAGGGGACACAGGGGCAGGGGGTGCGGTGCCTGGCACGAAGGAGACACGCTCCCGAACACGGGAGCCTCCACGGACCTCTGGAATGGGAGCCGATGGGAGGGCGGTGGTGGTGGTGGTGGCGGGGACAGCAACACTAGCTGGGGTGTGGTGGCTGCTGACACCCGCCTCCACAAGGGAGTCATCCTCCGAGCTGCTGTGGTCCTCAGCTGAGGTGGATGCTGCTGAGGACTCCTCGGTGTGGCTCCCTCGCCCTCCGTGCCACTGGGTCCCTCCGACCACTCCTCGGCTGCTGACCCAGTCTGGCTCTGCGGCTCCTCCTGGTCCGTGGAGCTGTCCCCTCCTGTGGCCGTGGATGTATCTGCAAACAATAGGGAGACAGACAAACATCAGTCACCTGCACTGACCGCACACACCATAGTAAGTACAGCACATTACAGACCAAGCCCTGGCATCCTTAGTTGAACATTGCCAAAAGTGCCCAAACAGAGTAGGAGAAGCCAATTGTCAGTCTGATGGTCAACCATGGCACTCACATCCCTCCTGGCCTTGCACCCATCTGTCTGGTGTCTGTCGGATGGCAATACCCCAGTGTGGACACATGCACCACCTACACAGTAGTTGGACAGTGCAGAGAACACGGTGAAGTATGTGAACATGCACACATCACAACTCTTGCCACTGAGTCAGTACAGATGTCCGGATAAAGGGATGGCCAGAGTCTAATTTGAAATGCATGTGATGCATACCAGCACCAGACACCATGATGCACCCATGTCCTGATAGTCATTGCCACAATGGGGTGCATGTAGCACATGTCACTCCCCTGCAGGATCACTCATTGGAAGTTTAATGCCATGGCACAGGCATGCCTGCTAAGTCATACATCACTGTCTCCAGTCACATGGGCAGGGCAGCCAGACAACAACAGTCTGCACTGTGTCACAATCCTAGGTCAGGGGGAATGCAAGTCCTGTAGCTGACAAGTGCACATGTCCATCCCCCACACACCACATCATCTGAACTCTTATTTGTCCACGCCATACCAATTGGACATATGGGAGACCTGAAACACAACCCTCGGAACCTGATCACCTCACAATCTGCTGTGAATGGGAAACAGCTGCCTGAACTTCACATTCGCATACCCCAGTCTGCACGGTCAAGTGATCAAACACCTATATGTCACACAAGTATCGTCTCCCATGGTCACATCTCCGGTGGCATGCTGAGCCCTAACCGAGAAACACCCCAGTAGTCCTGACAACGAAGCCACAGCACAATGACACAGAGGCAGACACCTGAGGGGACATATCACTGAGCGCAACGTGTCAGCTGATACACGGGAGTGGGAGTACAAAGTGTATTGTATGGCCTGGAGTAGGCATGACTGTCCTGCCCCACGTGAATGAGGGATGAGCCCTGGACAGTAGGCAGGTGGCTAAGTATGTGTGACACACTTGATATACATACTCCTGAGGCCCAAACATTGTTCCCACCCGCAGCATGGGTGTGTGCCAAATACCCCAGGCACATGTGGTGAATCAGATCAGCTATTGGACCACATATCAAAGTAACACGCAGATTACATGTCAGAACACAGGCATTGTGTAAGCAATGGACCCACCCATGATGCCCACCACAGAGTCAGGGGAACAAATGCTGTCCCCCACCTTGAGCTAAGCAAAATGCAAGGACACAGTACCCAAGTGACACAATTCCCTGACTGTAAGGGCCACACCTGGGTATCAGATGAGGAGTGGGCAGTGCACAATTGAGGGACATGGGTCCTGGACCACATGACTGATGTACTGTGGAAGTTTAACCAGGCCAGAGGAGGGCACATAGCATGGCAGACAAAGTTCACAATGCAGTCATGGACTCACGCCCTCCTTGCTGCTCTCTGGCCTTCAGCTGCCCATCCAGATCAGGGAAGACCACCGCCAGGATCCTGAGCATGTGGGGGTCAGGGTCCGGTGTCCGCCCCTCCTGCGAGGAGGCGACAGCTTCAGCTGGACCCGTGCGATCCTCCGGGTCCAGCCCCGAAGGTCCTGCCACCTCTTCTGGCAGTTGCGGATCCGGCGCTTGTAGACCCCCACGGATCTCACTGCCCGGACGATGGCCAGCCATATCTTCTGCTTCTGGTGGGCATCAACCTGTGAGGATGACAAAGTGAAAAGGCCATTACTACACATGCAACATATCCGTGCATTACACAGTTGGATATACATGTCTCTATCACAGGGGCACATGATGTACACAGGCAGTGCAACGATGGCTCTGAACAGTTTGCCAGCAGTTACTACATGGTATCATTGCCTGGGGAGTAAAACCTCGTTTAAATGCACTGTCACTGCACTATACCTGTTCAGTGCATGTAACTACACACTATGGGGGTGACAACTACTCAGTGAGCCTGCTAGCCAGTGGCGTGCAGACTGTAAGTCTTGCTAGTCAGACAACATGCACATTTAGTAAGGCAGTGGACAGCACACTAACCTGCTCCCCTGGTTTCCCATACAGCTTGCTGTACTGTGGAAGGAGGCTGTCCAGCAGGGCCTGGTTCTCCTCAGTGCTGAAGGCTGGGGCTCTCTCCACAGTACGTGCCATTGCAGGATCCAGAGGATGCAGGTACAGCAGCAGTGTTGGTGGCAGATGTCGTCCTGGA
Source organism: Calotriton arnoldi (assembly GCA_963921515.1). Taxonomy (NCBI): domain Eukaryota; kingdom Metazoa; phylum Chordata; class Amphibia; order Caudata; family Salamandridae; genus Calotriton; species Calotriton arnoldi. The sequence continues at coordinate 1,253,958 of CAWUFW010005494.1, forward strand.
GCATGTAGTGCAGGCAAGTGAGCTCTCAGGGGAACAGCCAGCATTATATGTGTGCTGCAGAGGCAGATACTGTCCCATGTGTCCAAAGTGATAGGTCCAAGTCGTTTGCATCTTCTGAATCTGGCCAATCCATGGAATTGCACCACTTACACACGCCCACAGCATCCTTCAAAAGTTCAACTTCATGACACCCATGATTTTGCAACATTGTTGTGGGTGACCAACTGAATTCACTGCATCAGACTCGTTGAAGGTTTGAAAACGCGTCCGTTGCCATGCCAGGCCATAGCCAATGGGTGCGCACCGATCGGTCCATTGCTGTACAACGCGTACATCGGATGACAACGCGTACCCGCTCACATTGTATGCAATGGCCAATGCGTGCGCACCGATCGGTCCATTGCTGTACAACGCGTACATCGGATGACAACGCGTACCCGCTCACATTGTATGCAATGGCCAATGCGTGCGCACAGATCGGTCCATTGCTGTACAACGCGTACCCGCTCACATTGTATGCAATGGCCAATGCGTGCGCACCGATCGGTCCATTGCTGTACAACGCGTACATCGGATGACAACGCATACCCGCTCACATTGTATGCAATGGCCAATGCGTGCGCACCGATCGGTCCATTGCTGTACAACGCGTACCCGCTCACATTGTATGCAATGGCCAAGGCGTGCGCACCGATCGGTCCATTGCTGTACCACGCGTACATCGGATGACAACGCGTACTCGCCACATTGTATGCAATGGCCAATGCGTGCGCACCGATCAGTCCATTGCTGTACAACGCGTACCCGCTCACATTGTATGCAATGGCCAATGCGTGCGCACAGATCGGTCCATTGCTGTACAACGCGTACCCGCTCACATTGTATGCAATGGCCAATGCGTGCGCACAGATCGGTCCATTGCTGTACAACGCGTACCCGCTCACATTGTATGCAATGGCCAATGCGTGCGCACAGATCGGTCCATTGCTGTACAACGCGTACCCGCTCACATTGTATGCAATGGCCAATGCGTGCGCACCGATCGGTCCATTGCTGTACAACGCGTACATCGGATGACAACGCGTACCGCCACATTGTATGCAATGGCCAATGCGTGCGCACCGATCGGTCCATTGCTGTACAACGCGTACATCGGATGACAACGCTGCACTGCCACATTGTATGCAATGGCCAATGCGTGCGCACCGATCGGTCCATTGCTGTACAACGCGTACCCGCTCACATTGTATGCAATGGCCAATGCGTGCGCACCGATCGGTCCATTGCTGTACAACGCGTACATCGGATGACAACGCGTACCCGCCACATTGTATGCAATGGCCAATGCGTGCGCACAGATCGGTCCATTGCTGTACAACGCGTACCCGCTCACATTGTATGCAATGGCCAATGCGTGCGCACCGATCGGTCCATTGCTGTACAACGCGTACATCGGATGACAACGCGTACCCGCTCACATTGTATGCAATGGCCAATGCGTGCGCACCGATCGGTCCATTGCTGTACAACGCGTCATGACCGCGTACCCGCTCACATTGTATGCAATGGCCAATGCGTGCGCACAGATCGGTCCATTGCTGTACAACGCGTCCCTGTACATGTCACTGGCATATGTCACCATGCCTGTCACAGATGAACGTATGCCAGCCACATTTACGTTCCAGGGACTCAGGGGCACACCTACAACAGCACAGCCTGTCCACACTGTATCCTGAGGCATGTAAGGCTGCATTACCTTTTCCGTGTATGGGGGTCAACATGTGGTTTTAGGGGTGGCACTTGGGGGCAGCCACTCCCAGGCTGAGCACGTGTTCATGGGGACAGAATGCTCTGTGTGTTGTGCACATGACCACTGTGATGTGCAACTGTTCAGTTCAGAGCATGTGGCATAGTCACATTTCCAGGTTGTGTATGTGTATGTCATGTCACATTCCCCTGAGTCCCATGTGGGACGGTATGTACGTCACAGGCTGACCCATTGCAACGATAGTGATGGCCCTCCACAGTCTGTGTGCATGTTGTGTTTACAATGTCTCTGGTTCCATGTGCACAATGGGGGACAGTCTCCACATCCACGTTGTTCGTGCATGGACTTTGATGTTGTGCATGTGTGTGTCACAGACGTCCATGTCTGTCCTGCCGAGGCAGAAGGGACCACTACCTGTGGGGCTCATAGTTGTTTTGCTGTGGTGTATTCATGATGCACCATGTCATGCCAGTGTCCATGTGGCAATACAGGGTCCCTGGGAATCTACCTGTCAATGAGCTGTGATGCCTGGGGCACATCTGTCCTCACATGTCACTGTGGTGTGTGTTTGGAACGTGACAGCAGTACATGGGAACAGTGACACAGCCTAATGATATCCCATGGCACAACGTGGGACTTGTTGCCGACACTTGTTGAACTGTGACGTTAGATGTTGGCCATGTAGGTGCCATACATGTCCTTACGGTACAGCACACATCATGTACTTGTGTCTCACAATGATGTATCATGTGATATTGTGTATGGTCAATGCCACATATGTGGGGTGACTGACAATGTATCTTTCTCCACCTATGCACTGCAGGGCACCAGCTGTCCATAGACCATTCCCTGACCTTGCATCCATGGTGGAACGGGACTGCATCCGACGGTACCGCTTCACCAGGCCGCTGATTGAGGAATTGACGGTGCGCTTGGCCCCACATTTGCAACCTGGCCGGACATACCCCACAGCGCTGACCCCCAAGGTGAAGGTGATGGCAGCCCTACACTTCTTTGCCACCGGTACCTTTCAACACACTGTGGCGTCTGCTGGTGGGATGTCACAGACCATGTTCAGCCGTGTGCTACGCGATGTTTTGGAGGCTATGTTGAGATACCTGAACCAGTACATCTATTTCCCTAGACTTCAACAACTCACTGACGTGAAGAGTGACTTCTATGCCCTGGGGAGGATGCCGCATGTCATTGGCTCCATTGATGGGACACATGTGGCTTTGATACCACCACAGGCACATGAGCAGGCATACAGGAACCGCAAACATTACCATTCGGTCAATGCACTGGTGGTATGTCTTGCAGATATGAGCATCTCACACGTGTGTGCCCGTTTCCCCGGTTCTGCACACGATGCCTACGTGATGAGGAGTAGTCGCATCCCGAGGATGATGTCCCAGATGCGGAACCAGCGTGCCTGGCTTGTCGGTGTGTACTGACTTTGTACCATTGTGTGTGTTCTGCAATGTAGTATTCCACCCTCTTTTCCAACTCAGCTAATGTGCAATTGTCCGTATGTAGGTGACTCCGGATACCCCAACATGCCGTGGTTGCTGACGCCCCTCAGGAACCCTGTGACACCAGCCCAGATGCGCTACAATGAGGCACATGGTCGGACCAGGAGAGTGATTGAGCGGACATTTGGTCTCCTGAAGAGCCGCTTCCGCTGCCTGGACAAGACAGGAGGGGCCCTCCCATATGCCCCAGCAAAGGTGTGCAAGATTGTCATCGTCTGCTGCATGCTACACAACCTGGCAGTGCGGAAGGAGTTGCCTCTCATCCTGGATGACGATGACCAACATACGCCACCTGTGGAGGATCCTGGCCTGGACCACGATGCCAGTGATGATGATGATGAGGGTGATGTCCGCACACAGCTCATCACCAACTTCTTCAGCTGAATGTGAGTATCCGGAGATGTCATGTCAATGATGTGAGTTTGCATGATATGTGTTGGTGGTGCTCTGGTGCTGTTTGAGTGTGTCCATGTGCTACATGACTGTATGCGTGTAGCGATGTGTCCTTACAGGTAGTCTGTACTCCCCAGCAGTGTTGACATGCTAACTTGGTTCTGGGTGGGTATCTTGTGACATGTATTGGACATGAGTATTGCAGTTCTGTCCTGTTCTTCAGTGCTTTTGACTGTGTGTCATTTCTGTCCTTCACAGGGTTCTTTCAGAGTTGTTTGGTCAACTGTGATCCCCCGACACCGTGATTAAACTTCCAGGGTGGTAGCTGTCGTGTCCCTACAGGTGATGTGCGCCACACCCATGGACTTCCTTCCTTCTACACTTGTTGACTGTGTGCCCACTGCCAGGTGGGATTACCTTGCATCTGTAGTGGTTACAACATGTTGCAAATGTGTAATAAACCTGTGCTTCACTTTGTGATGTGCGTTGTCTGTGGTCACACATCTGACTGACATTTGCTTACTGCACCAGTGGGCTAGTTAACACAGACTGTGAATAGGTGTTGTGTCTGTGCATTGCACCGTATTTCCTGGCAACATCAGTGTAGGCGATGAGTCAGATGGCCTTGGTGTGTATGTGTTGTGTAGCCCTGGTGGTGTGTCTCCCTCATATGTGTCACGTCGCCATGACTCACATGCCTGTGTTGTACTTGCTGTAGCAGTTAGCATGCACAGTGTAATTTCGCAGATCATCATCTCCATGACAGAAACCACGTTGGAATCACAACAGAGGCAAGTATGGTGTATTAGTGTGTTTATTGTCATACATGTGTGAGTATGGTGCACAGGATGGTGGGTGCTGTACATTGTGATTGTAATCCAAAGTTCCTAGATGATTTGGAAGTCCTGGTAGCAGATATGTCCTGAGTAAAGTCCACAGTCATCTGATACATTGGTCCAACTTGTACTCCCCATGTCATGTGGGGGAGTTGTGTTGCATTCAACAGGGTGAACAGTTTGCGCACAAAGGTGATTTTCCAGAACAGGTGTTGGCTTCCTGGGGGTTGTGCATGGCCATCGGCCTCTCAGTTGCCCTTCCTCGGACGACCCCTCTTCTTTGGGGGGGACCCTCAAGTGCAGGCTGCTGCGGTGCAGGGGACTCTCCGCCAGAGTCATCCTCCCTCCCTGTGGCAGTTGCAGTTGTTTCAGCACCAGATGTTGTGGGCACACAGGGAGGTGTTGACATGTTGGTGCAAATCTGGCGGAGGCATTGTAATATGTCCCTATGCACCGCCGTCATTTCTTGCAGTGTGTCCCACTTGGACTCCATGCGGGACATGTGGGAGTCCAAGCGGGCATGATGGGCAGCCTGCTGCTGTCGTATGTCCCTGAGGACTGAGGATCCCCACTACCTGGCTGACCTCTCCGGTGCTGGTCTGGTACGCATCGGCTATGCGTACCAGTTGTGGGTCATCATGCAGTCCAGACCCCTCTGCAAGCAGCGACCTATGTCTACCACCCCTCCCACCACCCCTGGTGACACGTGCAGGACCTGCGGTGGCACGCACAGGTGACCCTGGGCCCCCTTGGGGGTTGTTGCTGGTGTTGGTGTCCGTAGATCCGCGTTGGGCCAGGGTCCGTGTGCTGGTGGTGGTGGTGGTCCTTGGTCTGTCCGTGTCGGCAGGGGTGGTCTGTGTGTTGGCAGCTCGTTGGAGGGGTGGGTGCAGGGGGTGCAGCTGGTGGTCCTGCTGGTGCTGCATGATGACTCACTCCGGAGGTGCCAGGTAGGTCTTCATCATCCGAGGAGGGCAGAGGCTGTTCCACACCAGTGAGCTCTGTGTCCCCCGGAGCCTGGGACAGGGACTCCTCAGCGTCTGCTGCTGTGTCCCCATCATCACCTGTTTTTGGGAGACACACACAATGTATGTTATGTTTCAGCATGCATCAATGGTTCACACACCTGACAGCTGTGACTGTACCTCTGGATGCAGGCCTGTACATTGCATTGTCCTAAGTTGTCACAGTCAGAGGTTGATATTGGTGTAGCACATTGTCCTGCATACTTTGAGCATTTCAATATGAATGTTGGGGTGTGTACATGGCCTGCATTGGTTGTATTTGGTGGACATCCGGCCCTCCTTCTCCCCCAGCCCAGTTATCCCACCATGAAGCATGCCACCCTTGCAGTGGGTTCAGGTTGACTCTCAGGATGTCAGTCAGTGGTGTCCTGTAGTTTGTTGGTGCCCAGTTCCCAGCATTGCCTTGTGATCCCCACATCAGAGCACCATTGTCAGACATCTTTGAAGTGGCTTTTCACTGCCTGTGATGTGCGCATGGTTCAGGGTGGTGTTGATGGGACAGTTGTGAGGGTGACCAATATCTGTGACTGCCACTCCCATCATGCTATTGCCTCCACCCCCCTTCCCAGCATGCCCATACTTCCTTCCTTTTGAGTGGACTTCACTGTGTGTGAGTTGTGACAGCAATGGCAAGATGGCTGACAGTGGTGTCCTGCTGTTGGTTGGTGCCCAGTTCCCAGCAGGGCCTTGTGCTCCCCACAACAGAGCACCAGTGTCAGACATCTTTGAAGTGGCTTTTCACTGCCTGTGATGTGTGCATGCTTCAGTGTGAGCTTGCTGGGCCATGTGGGTGGGGGATGTTGAGCTGTGACTACCACTCCCATCATGCTATTGCCTCCACCCCCTTCCCAGCATGCCCATGCTTCCTTCCTTTTGACTCTGCTTCCCTGTGGGGTAGTGTGCCTGTGCTGACAAGATGGCTGACAGTGTTATCCTGGGGTTAGTTTGGCTACAAGTCCCATGTGTGTCCCTGTGCTTCACACAGCATAACCCAGGGTTGTGGTTCTTTGTGGGATATTTGATTAGAGTGTGAGGCAATGCATTCTCCCAGGTGAGTTGTGTGGAGTTTGTGTTAGGGGTGTGTGTGAGAAGAGCTGCTGGTAACTATGGTCAGTGCTGTCAGTCCTCCTTCCCACCCAGCCAGATATCCCACCATGGAACGTGCTTCCATTGCAGGGAGTGCAAGTTTGCTCTCAGGATGTCAGTCAGTGGTGTCCTGCTGTTTGTTGGTGCACAGTTGCCAGCAGGGCCTTGTGCTCCCCACAGCAGTAGCCAGTGTCAGCCATCTTGTCAGTTGTTTTCCACTCCCTGTGATGTGAGCATGGTTCATAGTGGTGTTGATGGGCGCATTGTGAGGGTGGGCAATATCTGTGACTACAACTCCCATGATGCTATTGGCTACACTGACTTGACCAGCATACACAGGATTCCTTCCTTTCAGTGGGCTTCCCTGTGAGGTGGTGTTGTAGTGGTGGCTACATATCTGGCTGTGTTTGTTGGTTAGATTTGTGCCACTGCCTAGCTGTATTTGTTGTTGGGTTTGTACATGTCATGACACAGTTACATATCACTATGAGATGGCATGTGTTGTGTTTATCTGACTGACATACACATCTTGGGATGATTATCTTTTGGTTGGTGTGTATTTGCTAAGGGTGCATGGTTTGACTATCCCCTTGACAGTGATGTGTGTGTATTGTCGCACAATATTGTGTACATTTGTTGTGTACTCACCAGGCTCTGGGATGTTTGATAGTCCATATACGCTCACTGGTGGTAGGATGGCCCGCACCTTCTCCTCCCAGGGCCTGAGGTATACTGGTTTGGCAGGAGGGCCACTGCCGGTGTGTTGGCTCAAGATGTAGTCCTTCTTCAGTAGGTCCCTGACCCTCCTGCGCACGTCATACCACCTGTTCTGGATGTCTTCCTTTGTGCGCAAACATGGTGATTGTGCGTTCACCCTGTCGACGATCCTCTCCCACATCTTGGTTTTCTGCGACATGGGGGTCTGTTGGACCAGTGTACCAAACAGCTGTGGCTCTACCCTGAGGATCTCATCTACCAGGACTTCCAATTCACTATCTAGGAACTTTGGATTCTTCTTTGGGGGCATGGTGATGGGTGGTGGTGGTGAGTGATGTGTGTGTGGGTGTGCAAGTGAGGGTGTGTGAGTGTGGGTTTTGCTGGGTGTATGTGAGGGTGCTATTTGTTGAGGTGCTGATGGTGTGTGGCTTGTGTGATGGATGAGCTGTGAGTGTGTGTGTGGTTGCTGTCTGTTGGTGTTGAGTGCTGGCAGGTCAGTTGAATTTGCAAAGGATCATGGTAGGGATTTGTGTCCTTTATATGGGTGGAGTTGTGGGTGTGTCTTTGTTCCATGTCCCCCCCCCAGTATTTATTGGCTTTGTAATTGCTTGTTTTTCCCTTTTTTTTGTGTTTTTTCCTTTGTACTTTTTGTGCATGTAGGAGACGTTCTTCTGACCGTGTAGGACGCTGCAGTTGGTCTCGTGCGGCTTCTCCGACTCGTTCACGCTGTATTTCTGTTGTGTTTTATGTGCGGCGTACGCGTCGGTCGCGGTGTATTGGGTTGCTTCGGCTCGCTGTTTTGTATGCGTGTCGGTCGTACGGCTTGGGCTCCGTGCGACTCGGTCGGGTTTTCCACGCATTGCATCGTACTGTGCGGGTCGGAGTTCGCGGGTACGTTTCGTTCGGGTTCCTTCCTGGTGCGTGTCGGTCGGTTCGATTCACGTTTTTTTCCGGCCGGATGGCTGTTTTCCGTGCGGTTCGGTCGTTCGGCTTGGGTTCCGTGCGAGTCGGTCGTAAATAGCATGCATTACATCGTACTTTGCGGGTCGGGCTGCACCGGTACGTGTCGGTCGGAATTGAATCCCGATCCGAGTCGGTCGGTACGTTTTCCGGCCCGAATCGGAATCGTCCCCTAAGTATCTAGGGGCTTTCTGTTATTCTAGTGGACAGTGGAAACAAGCAATTTAAAACCCAGTCTTGGGCCTCAGACAAAGAGGGACCTCTTAGAGCTTCACTTATGTGGAGTTGCGTGCACCGGTAGCCTTCAGAGGAACTGATCATGTGTCGAGTCCCACTTCCAAGATGTTTAGGAGCTCTGTTAGGTGTGATCATGATGGTCTTGTGTTGTTTTTTGCTTTTAATTTAGTAAAGTACTCGTCCCATACTGATCAATCCCGATCTCTCCCACTCTATCTATTTAGTGTAATAACATCTGGTTCCGCTCGCGCCCATTTGTACAGATCCCTCAGCCAGCTAGCCACCTTCAGTGGAGTGCTGGCTTTCTATACCATTTAATACACCTCCTAAATAATAGGAGGGCTAGATCTATGAACCTATCCCCTTTTGGTCCCCGAATGAATCCCAACAAACACACTTCCGTCATGCTTGGCGTAGTGCGATGCACCAGTTCAGACACTGTGTTCATCACTATCTCCCACGTTTGGTGCAGCCCCGGGCATACCCAGACCATGTGGTAGAAGCCAGCATGGGTCTGTCGGCATCTTGGGCATTTGGGCGATGCTCCTTCAAGCATGCGATGTATGCGATTTATGCATTTTGGGGTGAGATCGGTTTGGTGTAGATAACTCGATTGTGTGTATTCGAATCACCAGTTCCGGGATTCCGCCCTGACCTGCCCCATGATTTTACACCACTGCTTCTTTGAGATTTTGTGTACTATGTCTGTTTCCCATGTATTTTTAGGTATGGGTGGGCTTTGCATGTTTGTGTGTTAAGTAGATTGTAGAGGGCTGTGATGGCATTTCTTATTGTTGCATGTCACTTTATCCCATTTAGGGGTGTGGATGTGGCCGGTGCAACCTGCCCCTGTTGCCATCGGGGTGCAGTGCATGTTGTATTGCATTGTATGTTAGAAAGTGCCATGTCTTCATGTTGAATGTTTCACACATATCCTGGAATGAACATAGTCTACCTTCTGAGTATAGGTCACCCACTCCGGCTTCCCTCTAGAGTCTCACATCCTGCGTCAATGTAATGACTTTGAGTTCGGGTAGTGCCCATAGTGCTGTATCGGAGTGTATGGAGGGGCAGAGCACTGTGTGTGTATTTATTTATGACAGCACCTTCTCACTGTTAGCATCAGTCTGGACTCCTTAGGTAGTTTTCCGGAGGGCTTCATTATCCACACCAGGATTGAGTCTCCCTTAACAACCCGTGCTGCCACAGTTCTCTCTGCGCAGGGGCCTTCTCCCAATTGTCTTATCAGCCATTGTAGTTGTGCCACAGACAAGTACATTTCATAGTTGGGAGCACCCAGACCTCCTTCTTGCACTGGGCATTGTGATTTATGAAATGCTACTCTTTTCCTGCAATTACCCCAAATTAAGTCTGATAATAACCTGTGAAGATCCTTGAAGAAGGATGTAGGAAGGATGATCGATAAGGCTGCAAAGAATTAAAGTAGTCTGGGTAGGATCAGCATTTTGGCTATTTCTACCCGACCCATAGGAAAAAGTGGTAGGGCAGTCCAAAATGGGATGGTGCAATGTATTGATTTGAGAGCTCTATTCAGATTTCCAGCCTGTAGGTCATTTTCTGAGTGATAGATGTGTATTCCCAAGTATTTAAACAGGAATACGGTTCACGGACAGAATATCAACCCTGCAAATATCGAGATACAAAAATATTGGGACCAAAACATCGAGGACAAAAATATCGTCATCATATCTTTATAATGGTAAGTGCAAAAATATCGAAAGAAAAATATCAGTCATTAATATAGTTGTATTAAATATTGACTTTTAAATATATATATAGGAAAAATAATAAATATTAAATAGTAACATTAATTTAAAAAAAAAAATAATATATACCTTAACAAACATAACAAATAAACTTAATTAAAAAAAGTTAAACACACATATATAATAAATAATATATATATTTACGTATATCTATTTACAAAAAAGTTATTAAACTAATAATTTTAATTTATATTATAATTTAAAAATGATATAAAAACAAATAAATATATATATATATACATATGCCGTTAATATACTTTGAAAAACCAAAGCGTTCTAATTAAATAAAAAATTTAAACAACTTAAAATGTTGTAAATTTTGTAAAAATCATTTCACACATTTAAAATATTAATAATTAAAAATATTATAATTTTAAATAAACAAAAACATAATAATATAAATTATAACAGCATAAAAATAAATGATAAAATATCAAATTTAATACATATATTATTCCCCGTCCAATTTATACCAAACTACGCAAACTATTAAAATATATATATAAAAAATGTACTACTCCCACATCACACAATGCAAAAATACTAAAACTGGTTAAAATTTACAAATCTCCCTTCAAAAAATACAACAGTTGTAAAAGCGTTGGATTGCAGATAGGTAATATTTACTGTACCCATTCCAGCCAGTACAACAGTAGGAAAACTGTTGGAGTGCGTAAGGGTACAATTTACTATTCCCACTCCAATCACTATAACAGTAGGAAAAGTGTTAGATTGCAGAGGGGTAAAATTTACTATTCCCACCCCAATGAGTGTAACAGTAGAGACATTTTTGGATAGCGGAGGAGTAAAATTTACTATTCCCATTCCAATAAGTACAACACTAGGGAAAGTGTTGGATGTCGGAGGGGTAAAATGTACTATTCCCACGCCACTCAGCACTACAATAGGGAAAGTGTTGGATTGCGGAGGGGTAAAATTTACTATTCCCACTCCAGTCAGTACAACAGTAGGGTAAGGGGTCGATTCCGATCTCGGCCGGTAGGGCACCGAATCGGATTCGGCTTAACCGGATCCGATTCGGAGCCTTATTTCCCCGACCGATTCGTACGTGCGTCCGGGCGAGCGAGTACGATGCGTGCGCTCGCGCAATCGCCGACCGACTCGTTCGCAGAACCCGACCGCTCCGACCGACTCGCACGGACTCGACTCGCACCGTGCAATGGAGACGTTCCCCGGCCGGGTAAGTACGATGCGCGCCTCGAGCAGTCCGACCGACTCGCGCAGTCCGGCTCCAAAGAGCAGTCGGAGCCGCACTTTGGGGGTCCGTGTCGGACCCCCCTGTATGCGTAGCCGCACGAGTCGCACACAGGGGGGACCCATGGGTCCCCCCTACCTGTGCGTGTACGGTGCGAGGCTGTAGGGGGCGCCCTTGTTCACCTCGCACCCATTGAGTCAATGGGAGCCCGCGTACGCGTTGTACGACCGGCTCCCATTGACTTCAATGGGAGTCCGACTGAATCGAGTCCGATAGCATACGTGCGCATCGTACTCGTTCGGTCGGGCTACTAGGGTCCGATTCGGTCGGAAATCTCTCCGGGTCCGGCTCGGTCGGTGAGATTTCCGGCCCGAATCAGAATCGGCCCCTAAGTGTTGGATTGCAGAGAGGTAAAATGTACTATTACAACTCCAATAAATGCAACAGCAGAGAAAGTGTTGGGTAGAGGAGGGGTAAAATGTACTATTCCCTCTCCAATAACTGCAACAGTAGGGAAAGTGTTGGATAGCAGAGGGGTAAAATGTACTATTCCCACTTCAATAAGTGCAACAGTAGGGAAAGTGTTGGATAGCGGAGGGGTAAAATTCACTATTCCCACGCCAGTCAGTTCAACATTAAAAACAAACAAAATATCTTCAACAAAATAAAAATTATTTTAAAAACAAAGTAAAGAAAAATATATAAATATGTAGAAAAATAAAATACAAATATATTTAATATTAAAAATTTTAAAACATAAAAACATATTGCAATATTAAATACATATCACAAATACCTACAAATATTATTATAAATAAAATACAATTTTTTTCCATACAAATAAATATTTTTATTTAGAAATTATTTATTAACAAAAACATTATTTATTACATAAATTTAGTTTAGTTACTTACCACCCTGTAACACCACAAAACTCACAATCTGCAGCTAAAAAAATATTTACACTATTAATATAAATATTCAAACTAATTTTCATTAATTAAATATTAATTATTAACTAATTATAATTTATGTACTTCTCACAATATACCCTCACAAAACACACAACACACTCATAACATTTAACAAAAAAAATTTACACAATTAACATAATTAATTATTAAATTAATAATTAATATTAATTGAACAATAATTATCAATTGCTTAAAATTAATTTACTTCCCACCCCACACCCCTGCAAAACCCACAACCCACATCTAAAATAAAAAATAAATAAATCTCATTGCACAATTAACATAATTATTTATCAAGTAAACAAATATTATTAATTAAAAAACAAATTACTTCCCACCCTTTACCCCTATAACCTCAGAACCCACACCTAAAAAAGTACACAATTAACATAATTAATTATCAATTAATTAATTAATATTAATGAACAACTACTTATTAATTAATTGCAAATAAATTACTTCCCACCCTTTACCCCTAAACCCCACAGACCCACATATACAATTTACCCCCCAAAAATTAAAAGCACAATTAAATATCAATTAAATAAATAATATTAAATAAAAATAATCATTCATTTATTATAATTAAATTACTTCTCACCCTATTCTCCTATAACCCACTACGGAACTACAAAACACAACATTTAATTAAATTAAATTTTAATAACTACTAAAAATTTAACACATATATTAAAAACAAACAATAGTTATACAATAAAATTACATCACATACATTATAATATATACTAAAATACATAACACTAATTAAAAAACATATTTTAAACATCTATATTTTTGCAAACTATATTTGTGACTTTAATATTTTAAGATTCAATATTACTTACCTTAAATTCGATGTTCTTGACTTCGATATTCTTGCTGACGATATTTCCATAACACGATATTTAAAACTTGAAATTTTGGTAAGTGGATATTTTTTATTCAATATTCTGTTCAAATAGCCAGGAATACAAAATGAAATTAAGGATGGCAGCCTTCACCTAATGACCCACCCCACCGTACAAAGCTACCCTCAACTCCCACCCACGGTATTACTTCAAGAGTGACACTAAAGCATTGGTAAATGGAATCTGTATGGGGGAGTTTGTTGGCATTAGGTAAAGGGTGTGTGGGTGTATGATGTTGGTTGTAAGCATTTTCTAGGGTACATGTAGAAAAGTTGGTGTGTTTGATGGTGCCTGGGTGGGTGCATAATTGTAGCAGTATGACAATTTGATGGTTGGTGTGTGGAGGTGTAGGAGTATTTATGTGGGACAGAACATCCCATGCATGTCCCCAGTCATGTGCTGCCTCTAGCTCAGGTTCCATGCAGCCCCTGTGTACCAACATGCCCTGGCGCTGCTGCATCTCTGTCTGTCTCTGTCTCCTGCAGCCCCTATGTGCCACTCTGCAGGGCCCTTGTAGCCCCTCTGTATGCTCTTCCAGCCCACTAGCATCTCCTCTGTGTCACCCTCGACCTCTGTAGCACCTGTATGTGTCGACCTGCCCAGGCCCTGAAGCCCCTTTGTGTGACTCCCCCGCCCCGCTCCCCAGGGTAGCAACACTGGCAAAGTCAGTAGGCATATCCTGTAAAGTAAAATATAGGCCATACCTACTGGCTTTGCCAATCTTTCTAAATCTCAACCTTTATTCACAATCATCAGGAGTGGTTTAAAAAAAAGAATAATAACCAGGAGATTAGTGTGGTGTTTCTTTAACTCGACCAATCCCCAGCTTATTTACGAAGATAAATTAAGGTGTCCCTTTATTTGTTGGTCCTGATAATACCCAATATCCACAACTGGGTTGAAACGCCATTGACACTTAAAAACACAAACAAACCAACTAGAAATGCCCTTAATTGACACAAGGGCTTGGATTTATTATAATCCTTGATTTAGATGGAAATACATGGTTGTTTGTTCTATGGAATACATATGTTTATGTTGTCTTGCTTTTTGTTACATTTATGTATCTTTTATTACTGTATTTGTTTAGTTCCTCTTTTCACATGATACACTATGCACTTGAAAAATATATAAAGAATAATGATGGATATATGCATTAAGTGATGACACTTTATTATTTGTGATTTGAACAGAACAAGTATGTGCACCCATTGTTGCATTTGTATTCTTGTATCAATTGTATCATTATTGAAAACCTCTGTTCTTTGAAAATACCCCAATAGCTGTAGCACCAGTCTCAGGCATTGAGCACAACCTTGGGCACCTGCACTTATTGTTTTACAAACTAATCACTGGCTGGCACCCACCTCTATATCTTGTTCCCCATTTAAAATTAGGGTGCATGAGTCGGTACTAGCTCACTGCTCTTATTTTAATTTTATTTCGGCCACCCTCGCCCTTGGTTAAGGTTAACAAAGGCACTGAGTCTTTTTGCCCCTTGCCTTTGGGCAAAGAGAGGGGTTGGGGGCATTTCCTCACTTTCCTTTGCCACAGCAAGTAGAGCTATGTATGTTTTCCTCCCATGCCCTTGGGAAAGGCAAGGGTGGTATTCTACCCTCACCCATTGGCAAGGGGGTTTGTGTAAGATCCCCTAACCATGTGCCAAGGTGAGGGGGCATACATGCTGGGCTAGTGCTGCCCCAGAGCAACCATAGGAAAATGTAAAAAACCTGGAGAAAGAATAGTCACAAATTATTGGGAACAATAATAAAATAAACATTTCAAATTGCATTCACTGTATTTATTTTCAACTTTCAGGAGACAAGAAAACTGAAATGCGTAGGGTGTATGTCCTGCTCAGGCACATCTCTTCTCAGTCCCTCTTTAAGCATCTTTTGTCCCCCTCAAAATCCCCCCAAACTCTTGTCACTTTCTCTATCAGAACATATGCTCATGCCTACACCTTGCCTAGCTCCCCTTTTGTGTGTTTCTACCCTCAAGAGCTAGGGGCCGATTCCGATCTCGGCCGGTAGGGCTCCGAATCGGATTCGGCTTTACCGGATCCGATTCGAGCCCTATTTCCCGACCGAGCCGTACGTGCGTCCGGGCGAGCGAGTACGATGCGTGCGCCGCGAAATCTCCGACCGACTCGTTCGCAGGACCCGACCGCTCCGACCGACTCGCACGGGGACGACTCGCACCGCGCAATGGAGACGTTCCCCGGCCGGGTAGGTCACGATGCGCATCGCGACCGCTCCGACCGACTCGCGCAGTCCGGCTCCAAGGAGCTGTCGGAGCCGCACTTTGGGGGTCCGTGTCGGACCCCCCTGGAAGCGTAGGCACGCGAGTCGCACACAGGGGGGACCCATGGGTCCCCTCTACACGTGCATGTACGGCATGACTCCGCATCGACGCGAACACGCTGTAGGGGCGCCCTTGTTCGCGCTGTGCCCATTGAGTCAATGGGAGCCCGTGTACGCGTCGTACGACTGGCTCCCATTGACTTCACTGGAGTCCGACCGAATCGAGTCCGATGGCATACGTGCGCATCGTACTCATTCGGTCGGACTTCTAGAGTCCGATTCGGTCGGAAATCTCTCCGGGTCCGGCTCGGTCGGAGAGATTTCCGGCCCGAATCGGAATCGGCCCCCTAGTGTTGTCACCTGGCCAGTATTTCAGCAACATAACCAATACCTTTATGTCAAGATCAGTAAAAAATTGGAAACATTAGAAAAAGTTTTTTTTGCCTTTAAAATATAATGGCAAAAAATATGTACTCCTCTCTGTCCTTTCTTCCAATTGTTTCTTTCCACCTCCTTCCCATTCTTTATGTTACCTGTCACATATGTCCTAGATTAAATCTTAAAATGGAGACTTGGGAACGGTGCCTTTGGACTATTATTAAGCAATTTCAGTCTCCTTGCCTCTCTACTGCCAATTCATAGTGAGGGGATAAGTAGAGGAAAATCCCAGAGTGTGGCAAGTGACAGAAAGGAGACATAGTCCTCCCACAAGAAGCGTGTACTAACAGCAAAAGATATCTCTGATAAAAAACTGCATAGGTGAAACTCTTTTTTATAGAAGCATAAACAAAAAGAATGGTGCTATTTTAATTGCTGGAAAAGCCAATCTGAAGGTTCTTCAGTGAGATGGAGTTAAGGGCAGGAATTGAGTTTGGCCTTCCCTGAGCAATGGAATGGAGGAAAAATCATCAATCTTTATTTTAAAGAAATGCAGATAGTGTTCAAGAACAAGAAATTCTATGGGATACTCTGAGGGACTCCAGTAGGGGCCCCTGTATTGAAAGAGCTGCATTTAAAAATACAGAATGCAATAAAGCCATATTTAATCTAGAAAAATAAATCAAAGAGCTTGAAAGTTTCTGCAAGCACACTAATAACCACAATGAGAACCTGAAATTGAGCTCACCCAAATATGAGTACAATATGCTTCTGTCCAGATACCTTGATACATGAAAAGAAACAGGAGCATCTGGGGAGCTAACACAGCAGCTAGAATATATTGGCTAATTGCTTAAAAGGGCTTAGGATTAATATTTTTGAATTCAAAGACAGGGAGTGTTTAGCTTTCATTAAAGATGAAAATGTAGTACAAATATTTAGGTACTTATAGAGAAATATTTATACTCCTACTTCCATGATAGAAAGTTAGATAATTTATTTACAGAGAATGCCTTAGGAATCTAATCAAATAACCAAATATTGTAACCAACATTCAACCACTACCAGTGGGAAAATCTTCAGGCCCTGACTTCTTTGTCTAGCTATTCTTAGAAAAGATTCTGGGGCCGATTCCGATCTCGGCCGGTAGGGCTCCAAATCGGATTTGGCTTAACCGGATCGGATTCGGAGCCCTATTTCCCGACCGATTCGTACGCGCGTCCGGGCGAGCGAGTACGATGCGTATTCGCCGACCGACTCGTCCGGGCGTCCGGACCGCTCCGACCGACTCGATCCCGGGTCTAACCGCACCGACCGACTCGCACGGACACGACTCGCACCGCGCAATGGAGACGTTCCCCGGCCGGGTAAGTATGATGCGCGCCGCGAGCAGTCCGACCGAGCCGCGCACTCCGGCTCGAAAGAGCTGTCGGAGCCGTACTTTGGGGGTCCGTGTCAGACCCCCCTGTACGCGTAGCCACGCGAGTCGCACACAGGGGAGACCCATGGGTCCCCCCTACCTGTGCGTGTACGGCGCGAATCGCTTCGCCGCGTACACGCTGTAGGGGGCGCCCTTGTCCGCATCGCACCCATTGAGTCAATGGGAGCCCGCGTACGCGTTGTACGACAGGCTCCCATTGACTTCAATGGGAGTCCGACCGACTCGAGTCCGATGGCATACGTGCGCATCGTACTCGTTCGGTCGGGCTGCACGGGTCCGATTCGGTCGGATATCTCTCCAGGTCCGGCTTGGTCGGAGAGATTTCCGGCCCGAATCGGGCTGGATCATGGGACCAGAGGCTCCCGGCTCAGGCTTATACAGCAATTTTACATTTTTATATCCTCAGAATGCCTTTAAAGCAATTCATGATGATCTTCGTAAGATGCCAGAAGAAAATCCAAATAGTTATTTTATTAAATTTATTTAGCAGCTAACTTGGCAGAGTTGCACACCTAAAACAAAACCATACATAGAAAATACCTTTTCCTCAGTTTCATACTGTGTAGAACAGTGGTTCTTAGCCTGTGGTTCGTCGACCACTGAGGTCCACGACTGTATTGAAAATTAAATAATATTAACAAATTAGTAAAGTGTATATAAATAAAGAAACAAGCTCTAAAACTGAAAATTTCTAAACATTTTGTGAGTGTTAAAGAATTTGAAATTGGGGGATAAATATAAAGCTAGTACCCTTAACTTGATTGGTTGGAGCAGCACAAGTACTGCAAATACCATGGGGCCGATTCCGATTCGGGCTAAAAAACGTACCGACCGACTCGGAGCCGGTATTTATTCCGACCGACACGTACCGGTGCAGCCCGACCCGCAAAGTACGATGAAAAGCGAGCAAAATCCGACCGACTCGTACGGAACACAATACGAACGACCGAACCGCGCGGAAAAGAGCTATCCGGCCGGAAAAGCACGCGAATCGAACCGACCGACACGCACCAGGAAGGATCCCGAACGAAACGTACCCTCGAACTCCGACCCGCCAAGTAAGATGCAACGCGTGGAAAACACGACCGAGTCGCACGGAGCTCAAGCCGTACGACCGACACGCATACAAAACAGCGAGCCGAAGCAACCCAATACACCGCGACCGACGCGTACGCAGCACAGAAAACAGCACAAACACAGCGTGAACGAATCGGAGAAGCTCGCACGAGACAACTGCAGGGTCCGACTCGGTCAGAAGAACGTCTCCTACATGCACAAAAAGTACAAAGGGAAAAACACAAAAAAAAAGGGCCAAACAAGGAAGTACCAAGCCAATAAATACTGGGGGGGGAACAGGGAACATAGACACACCCACAACTCCACCCATATAAAGGACACAAATCCCTACCATGATCCTTTGCAAATTCAAATGACCTGCCAGCACTCAACACCAACAGACAGCTACCACACACACACTCACAGCTCATCCATCACACAAGCCACACACCATCAGCACCTCAAAAAATAGCACCCTCACATACACCCAGCAAAACACACACTCACACACCCTCACTTGCACACCCCACACACATCACTCACCACCACCACCCATCACCATGCCCCCAAAGAAGAATCCAAAGTTCCTAGATAGTGAATTGGAAGTCCTGGTAGATGAGATCCTCAGGGTAGAGCCACAGCTGTTTGGTACACTGGTCCAACAGACCCCCATGTCGCAGAAAACCAAGATGTGGGAGAAGATCGTCGACAGGGTGAACGCACAATCACCATGTTTGCGCACAAAGGAAGACATCAAGAACAGGTGGTATGACGTGCGCAGGAGGGTCAGGGATCTACTGAAGAAGGACTACCTCTTGAGCCAACACACCGGCAGTGGCCCTCCTGCCAGACCAGTATACCTCAGGCCCTGGGAGGAGAAGGTGCGGGCCATCCTACCACCAGTGAGCGTATAAGGACTAGAAAACATCCCAGAGCCTGGTGAGTACACAACAAATGTACACAATATTGTGCGACAATACACACACATCACTGTCAAGGGGATAGTCAAACCATGCACCCTTAGCAAATACACACCAACCAAAACATAATCATCCCAAGATGTGTATGTCAGTCAGATAAACACAACACATGCCATCTCATAGTGATATGTAACTGTGTCATCACATGAACAAACACAACTACAAATACAGCTAGGCAGTGGCACAAATATAACTAACAAACACAGCCAGATATGTAGCCACCACTACAACACCACCTCACAGGGAAGCCCACTGAAAGGAAGGAATCCTGTGTATGCTGGGCAAGTCAGTGTAGCCAATAGCATCATGGGAGTTGTAGTCACAGATATTGCCCACCCTCACAATGCGCCCATCAACACCACCATGAACCATGCTCACATCACAGGGAGTGGAAAACAACTGACAAGACGGCTGACACTGGCTACTGCTGTGGGGAGCACAAGGCCCTGCTGGCAACTGTGCACCAACAAACAGCAGGACACCACTGACTGACATCCTGAGAGCAAACTTGCACTCCCTGCAATGGAAGCACGTTCCATGGTGGGATATCTGGCTGGGTGGGAAGGAGGACTGACAGCACTGACCATAGTTACCAGCAGCTCTACTCACACACACCCCTAACACAAACTCCACACAACTCACCTGGGAGAATGCATTGCCTCACACTCTAATCAAATATCCCACAAAGAACCACAACCCTGGGTCATGCTGTGTGAAGCACAGGGACACACATGGGACTTGTAGCCAAACTAACCCCAGGATAACACTGTCAGCCATCTTGTCAGCACAGGCACACAACCCCACAGGGAAGCAGAGTCAAAAGGAAGGAAGCATGGGCATGCTGGGAAGGGGGGTGGAGGCAATAGCATGATGGGAGTGGTAGTCACAGCCCAACATCCCCCACCCACATGGCCCAGCAAGCTCACACCCAAGCATGCACACCTCACAGGGAGTCAAAAGCCACTTCAAAGATGGCTGACACTGGTGCTCAGTTGTGGGGAGCACATGGCCCTGCTGGGAACTGGGCACCAACCAACAGCAGGACACCACTGTCAGCCATCTTGCCATTGCTGTCACACACACACACAGTGAAGTCCACTCAAAAGGAAGGAAGTATGGGCATGCTGGGAAGGGCAGTGGAGGCAATAGCATGATGGGAGTGGTAGTCACAGATATTGGTCACCCTCACAACTGTCCCATCAACACCACCCTGAACCATGCGCACATCACAGGCAGTGAAAAGCCACTTCAAAGATGTCTGACACTGGTGCTCTGTTGTGGGGAGCACAAGGCCCTGCTGGGAACTGGGCACCAACCAACAGCAGGACACCACTGTCAGCCATCTTGCCATTGCTGTCACACACACACACAGTGAAGTCCACTCAAAAGGAAGGAAGTATGGGCATGCTGGGAAGGGCGGTGGAGGCAATAGCATGATGGGAGTGGTAGTCACAGATATTGGTCACCCTCACAACTGTCCCATCAACACCACCCTGAACCATACGCATATCATAGGCAGTGAAAAGCCACTTCAAAGATGTCTGACAATGGTGCTCTGATGTGGGGATCACAAGGCCATGCTGGGAACTGGGCAACAACAAACAGCAGGACACCACTGTCAGCCATCTTGCCATTGCTGTCACACACACACACACAGTGAAGTCCACTCAAAAGGAAGGAAGTATGGTGTTAGACCTGTCAGCCCTAGGGTGGTCTTTCCCTATTTTCTTTCCTTTTTCGCCTCCTTTTTGCCACCATATTTTTACTGGACCTAGGTCTCTGGGCACCTTGCCACTGCTAGCCAGTGCTGAGGTGCAGGTGCTCTCTCTCTCACTCAAGATGGCTGCCACAGGCCCCTGCTACTGCAGAGGGGCCTGACACGCATACACACTAGTAGCCAGGGTCAGGCTGGGGTATAGGGATACAGTATCCATTCCATCCCCGCCTCTGGGCCACATAGCCAGGCATGTAGAAGGTTCCAGAACCTTCCGGGCTGTGGGAGGAGTTATGTTTTGCCGCCTTTGGGAGAGTCACCTGACCTAGGAGTATAAAAGGCTTGGAGGGAAAACTTTCTAGTCAGTTGATGAGGCACCACTGAACCTGGGAGAACCTCCGCCGGAGTATAGGCTTTAGGGCCTAGGGGGAGACCTACACTACTGCTGCTGACAGGGCTGAGGCCCTGCTGTAGTAAGATAGCTGAGGAACGCCCACCACCCACTGACCTTGCCCAGTGTGAGGGGACCCAGGGAACCACCTTCAGCGTGCGGGGAGGAACATCAAGCACTCCCAGACCCCCAACTCATCCCCCCCCTCATAAGAAGAAACTTCTGACAGGAAACTTTGACAAGAAACTTATAATAAGGAACTTTGACAAGAAACTTACAACCAGAAGCGCCTAAGAAGCAACCAAGCTGAAGCAGTCGCAAGACACCTTAACTTGAGGAGGCCTGACCGTCCAGCAAGGCCTAAAGCCTAACACTGCCCAACTGGGGATCACCAGGTAAAGCGCCGTACCCTGAAGCGCTAGACCTTCACCCCCTATTCATTTTTGCCTGTTGCTGGGCTGCCCCCAAGTACTTTGCCAGTCAGCCCTGCCCACAGGCTGCTGGTGCACCCTGCGTTCTGTTGCCCCTCAGGTCACTGACCTTGTGAAGGAGATCACCGCCGCGGCCGCCGCCGCCTGAGAAGAGGCACCGTGTGGTGAGGTGCGCCGTTGCGCCCTCATCGGAGGAAGCGCTGAGGTGAGGGAAGCCCCTCAGGTGTGTGTGGTGAGGTGCGCCGTCCGCGCCCTCACCGAAGCCTCCAAACACTGGGCCCGGGGCCCTCATCGCCGCCGTCGCGGCCGAAGAATTGCCCCCGCCGCCGTCGCGGCCGAAGAATTGCCTCCGCCGCCGTCGCGGCCAAAGAATTGCCCCCGCCGCGGCCGAAGAATTGCCACTGCCGCCGTCACTGCCCAAGAAATCGCCAGCGCGATCTACGGCGAGGCCTCCAGGCCCCGCAGACGCCGTTGCCGAGCAACCAGGGGTCGCCGGGCGTGACCCAGGAAGGCCGCGCATCGATTGGGCGCCGGCCCCCGGTCACGCCCCCAGCGCCGAAGGAAGCCCGGGAAGAGCCCCGGCAGTGCAGAGGGAGACGGGGAGCCGGCCGGAGAGGACTGCCGGCTCCCGCTCCCTTCCCCGGCAACCCTGAGCCCGCCAACTTCACTTACCTTGATCCCGGGGGCCGGAGGAGGGCGATCCCGGCCCCCGCAACATCCCGCTCACAGTCCCTGAAGCCGCACCGTGCCGTCCAGGCATATCTTGATCCCGGGGCCGGAGTAAGGTGATACCGGCCCCGCAACGCCCAGCCAGTCCGGCCTGAAGGCCGAGGTACCCCTACCGGGCCCCGCCCCCAGAACACGGGCCGGGCCTGGGGAGTGCCAGTCGCCCTGAAGCGTGACCAACGACCAACACCACAGGTGAGCCCAGGAGGCCCCTAGGGCCCACAAAACGCCACTGGGGCCGGGGGCCACCATTAACCCCTAAATTAACAGTGTACCTTTTCCCCATGAGGCGAGGCCCCGGAGAGGAGTGGGCCTAGCCTAAAGTTAACCCCTAAGGGTCATAGAAGCCCCAGGATACTGGACATGTCGAGGGGTTCCCTACTGTATTTAATAACTTATTGCAGATGCCTATTGTAATTACTGCCTAGGCCATGCTTTTAACTGCGAAGTCTTTTACCACAGGGGGAAAGTATTTAATTGAATTGAGTTGAAGTGTTTTAAGTTACAGGTGTACTGGAATTGCGACGCCCACTGTACTGAATGTGGGCGCGCCTAGATTAATGCAGGCCTATTTAAATGTAAAGTGAAAAGCCTTCTTTTAAGTAAGTGAATATGCTAAAGTGAACTGCATGTCTAGGCCCCTGTTTTATTAACGTACCTTGAGATCATTATTAAGTGCTACGTGTAGGAGATAATTCCTGCGGCCTCTTAGTGGCCTACATTGTTGATGAGCTCTGATGCTTTATTTAAAATGTGCACCAATTGAGTAATGCAATGAATTTGAATGTAGATCTGAATTAATCTGCCTCATCTAATGCCAACTTAATTTATTTATAAAAGATCTTGATTTTAAATACAAAAGCCTGGTGTGGTGTCATGTTATTGCGTTCGCATTTCTGAGTCAGAGAAAGAGTGTGCTGCACAACTGCCTTACACATTGCCTTCGCGTGCCTTCCCGCTTCACGCCATGCTACCGTGGCGGACTCGGTAAACCCGGTTCCAACATTTGGTGTTCAGCGGTTGGATAAGGACTGGTGCTTGTGCAGCACCCTACGGTGACTCAGTGTGCGCCGCAATTAGACACCTATTGTAATGAAAGTGCTAGGAGTTCTATGGTAATTGCCGACTGTGTACATTCCTGCGTTAGACCTGTTACCTACAGTTTAGAACCCCTTCCTTAAATTGTCTGGGACCCCACCTAGGAGGATGGAGTTTGAGTTAGCCAACCTAGAAAGGTATACGGTGACACAGCTCAAGGAGTTCTGCCTAGAGAGGGGGGTGGCCGTCAAGCGAGGCACCAGGAAGGAGGTGCTTCAGAAAGCTTTGAGGGCATGGGTAATGGCCCACCCGGAGGGAAGAGGGGATGAGGAGCAGAGGGAGGCAGACAACCCAGGAGAACTGGACCTACTGCGCATTGATGTTAGCGAGAATGTGTTGCCAGGAAGACGTTCCAGGGCAGGCAGTAGTGCGTCAGGGGGAAGTTTGTCACCAGAGGAATTTGAGGACAGAAGGGAGCAAAGGCAATTAACATTAGAACTTGCTAGGATGGAAAGAGACGGAGAACAGGCAAGGCTAGCCATGGAGGAAAGGAAGCTTGTACATGAGCTTAGCCTGAAGGAGCTAGAGCTCCGGACCTTGCAGATGGAGATGCAGGGCAAAATGAATGGTGGCAGCGTACCTGCTGGGGTTCCACAGGAGCCCAAATTCTATTTACCCAGAGAGGTGATGGCCAGTTTTAGTGTAGGTGATGACATCGACAAGTGGTTGGCGGCCTACGAGGTGGCTCTGGTGGCCCATAGAGTTCCTGAGAGCTACTGGGGGAGGTCTTTATAGGTACATACCTCCACTAGTAAGGGACACACTTTTAACTTTGGATAAGGGGGAGCAGACTAACTACCCTATCATGAAGGAGGCCCTGCTCAAGAAGTTTGGCCTCACCCCAGAGAAGTACCGCCAAAAGTTCCGCAACAGCCACAAGCTTCACACACAAAACTGGGTGGATTTTTTTGACTATGCCCGGAAGGCATTGGAGGGTTGGGTGCGTGGTAGCAACGTTGACAATTACAAAGGGCTGTACGACCTATTCTTGAGAGAGCACCTCCTAGAGAAATGTTTTCCGGAGCTGCGCCAGTACTTGGTGGACCGCAAGCTGACCAATCCTAGGGAGCTTGCGGAGGAGGCAGACATGTGGGTCAGCACTCGGGTGTCCCACAAGGGAGCCGGGGCGGACCCCCCGAAAGGTGGACAGGGGCTCCCCCAGAAGAAAGAGGGGGGAGATAAAAAGAGGGAGTTCTTTAAAGGTCCCCAAAATAGACCGCCTGGGAGAGGGGTAGGTTCCCCTTCCAAATCTGGATCCCAGAAACCCACTTATCCTGACAGGAGTCAGCAGCCCAGAACTGTCCGGTGCTACGAGTGCGGGGAGGTTGGACATTACAAGGGGATCCCCAGTGTCGCAAGAGAACCCCAGCCCCCACAGGAGGTAAGAGCCCCGGGGTGGCCAGTGTAGCGCTTGGGGAGGAGTTGTCCCTAGGTAGGGTAGGTGAGTGGACAGGCTTGACCTTAGTTTCCTGGGGGATAGAGAGATCATCCCACGGGTTCAGGTACCCGCGAACACTGCCAAGTATCGGCAGAGGGTCCTGGTGAACGGGGAGGAGGTGGAGGCTCTGAGGGACACAGGTGCCAGCATGACGATGGTGAGACGTCAGCTGGTGTCCCCAGAGCAGGTGATTCCTGAGGAATTCCACCCGGTTGTTATGGCTGATAATAGCCTGGGTCATTACCCCGTGGCCCAAGTTCCCTTTGAGTGGGGAGGAGTATCAGGTCTGTTGAAGGTTGCGGTGAGCCCTGCCATGCCAGTTGACTGTCTGCTGGGCAACGACTTGGAACATACTGCCTGGAGGGAGGTAGAGTTCAATGCCCATGCTGAGATGTTGGGATTACCAGGATGGACTTGCGCCGTCACGCGGTCCATGGCTGCCCGACAAGGAACTCAGCTGGGGTTGGAGCCTGAAAGAATGGCCCAGCCCACTGCTGGACGAGGAGATGTCCAGGAGGAGACACCCGGTGAGATGGATGGGGAGCCCGCGGAGGTGACCCCGGAGTCCGCTGAGGTGGTTGGTGTTCCCGTGGGGGACCTGCCAACCCCTGCAGAGTGGCAGGTGGAAGGAGGGCCTACCCGGGAGGAATTTTGCCGGGCGCAGAAGGAGTGCCCTACGCTTGAAGGCATGCGGCAACAGGCCGAAGCCCAAGCAGCTGGAACAGAGACTGGTAACTACCATGTCTACTGGGAGGATGGTCTCCTCTACAGTGAGCCTAAGGCTCCGGTGCATGGGTCCTCAAGGGCCGTGGTGGTCCCCCAATGCTACTGAGCCTTTCTGCTAGAGTTGGCACACGAAATACCACTAGCAGGACACCTGGGCCAAGACAAGACGTTTGCGCGTCTGGTCCCACATTTTTACTGGCCCAGGATGCGCGTCACTTCTGACACTTTTTGCAAGACTTGCACCACTTGCCAAGCGAGCGGCAAGACAGGGACGAAAGTGAAGGTCCCTCTGGAACCTCTCCCAGTTGTCGATACCCTTTTGAGCGGGTAGGGATTGACATTGTCGGGCCATTGGACCCGCCGACTTCTGCAGGACATAGGTTCATTTTGGTGCTGGTAGACCACGCCACCCGGTACCCGGAGGCAATCCCTCTGAGGACCATCACTGCACCGGTGGTGGCGCGGGCCCTGATGGGGATTTTTACCCGAGTGGGATTCCCCAAGGTCGTGGTGTCAGATAGGGGCACGACTTTCATGTCGGCCTACATGCAGGCCATGTGGAAGGAGTGTGGAGTGACCTACCGGTTCTCCACTCCTTACCACCCCCAGACGAACGGGCTCGTGGAGCGCTTTAACAAAACCTTGAAGGGGATGATCAGGAGCCTACCCGAGGACTTGAGAAGAAAGTGGGACGTCCTCTTACCCTGTCTGCTCTTCTCCTACCGAGAGGTGCCGCAGAAGGGGGTCGGTTTCAGCCCCTTTGAGCTGCTCTATGGCCACCCCGCTCGGGGGCCCCTCAGTCTTGTCAAGGAGGGTGGGAGAAGTCTTCCTCGAAGCTTCCCCGTGATGTGGTCAGCTATATGCTGGCATTCCGCAGCCAGGTGGCCAAGCTGTGGAAAGAGGCCTCGGACAATCTAGAGGCAAGTCAAGCCGTCATGAAGAAATGGTATGACCGGAACGCGCGGACGGTAGAGTTAGACGCTGGACAGAAGGTGTGGGTCATGGAGCCAGGAGAGCTTAGCGCCCTCCAGGACCGGTGGACTGGGCCGTTTGAGATCTTGGAAAGGAGAGGCCAGACCACATATGTCGTTGATGTGAAGACCCCACGTCAACCCCACCGGGTGTTCCACGTCAACCGCCTGAAGCCCCACCAGGAGCGTTCAGAACTCACTCTCCTAATGATAACAGATGGAAGTGAGGAGGAGGAGAGTGAGCCTCTTCCAGACCTTCTGGCGGCCCATGAGAAGGATGGTTCGGTAGAGGAGTGGTCCTCGCCCCATCCTTGACCCCAGAGCAACAGAGGGACTGCCGCCAGGTCTTGGGGCAGTACGCCTCGTTGTTCTCCCTCACGCCTGGAATCACGCACATGTGTACCCATGATGTGGACACAGGGGACAGTCCGCCAGTAAAACCAAGTCTTACCGGCTGTCCGATAAAGTCAAGGCTAGTATCCAGGGTGAGGTTACCAAGATGCTAGAACTGGGGGTGATTGAGCCTTCCAGTAGCCCTTGGGCTAGTCCGGTGGTGTTGGTGCCGAAAGCGGCCCCAATGGGCACCACACCAGAACTTCGGTTCTGTGTGGATTACCGTGGACTCAACTCAGTCACTAAGACCGACGCTCACCCGATCCCTCGGGCGGATGAGCTCATTGACCGGCTGGGAGCAGCCCGGTATTTGAGTACCATTGATTTGACGTCAGGCTATTGGCAGATAGCCATGGCGGAAGGAGCAAAGGAGAAGACTGCGTTCTCCACCCCGAGGGCCATTTTCAATTTCGGGTGATGCCCTTCGGGTTGAAAAATGCTCCAGCCACTTTCCAGCGGTTGGTGAACCAGGTGCTGTCTGGCCTAGAGGCCTTCTCTGCTGCCTACCTGGATGACATAGCTGTCTTCAGTAGCAGCTGGGAGGACCATCTGGAGCATCTCCAGGAGGTGCTACGGGCTTTGCAACGGGCTGGTCTAACCATCAAGGCCAGCAAGTGCCAGATTGGACAGGGATCTGTCGTGTACCTGGGACATCTGGTGGGCGGAGGTAAGGTGCAACTCCTCCAAGCCAAGATTGAGACCATCTTGGCCTGGGAGCCCCCAAGACCCAAACAGAGGTCCGAGCTTTTCTCGGCCTCACGGGGTATTACCGCCGGTTCGTCAAGGGATATGGAACCATCGTGGGCCCATTGACGGAATTGACTTCAAAGAAGCAGCCACGCAGAGTCATCTGGACGGCTGCCTGCCAGGAAGCCTTTGAGACCCTCAAATGTGCAATGTGCACCGCACCGGTGCTCAGGACTCCAGACTTTGGACGGGAATTTATTGTACAGACAGATGCTTCTTTTTTTAAATTTTTTTTTTTTATTGACAGCTTGATGGTACATAGCGATGCGTAGTAGCCCACTCGCAGGTGGGATGAGCTTTTGATTCGTACTATAGTGTCCATTACAAGCCGATTTTATAACATCAACCAAACTCCCCAATATGAAGTACCCCTACCCCCCCCCCAACTACCCACCCTCCCCACCTTGGCACTCTTGAATACAGTCATGGCATATTGGCAGTAACACATTGCAACACCCCGCTTCTCACAAAGTAGTATTTCAGACGTTCCGGAGCTCATACAGTGTGCACCACTCCTGGGAGTTAAACCAAGTCCGGGCTAGTAAGGAGATACCCAGTAAGAGGAGCCCAGAAATCCTTGGGTCTAGATGCCTCAGGCAGCTCCTCCACATATACTCCCAGCTGGTCCCTGCAGTAGAGCAAATCTCTGATCCATCTAGCTGCCGTAGGCACGGCCCTTGCTCCCCAGCATTGTGCCACCGCTCTCTTTGCGAAGAGAGTAGCTATGGCTACCAAGCGTCTATTGCCAGGTTTCAGTTTCTGCACCCACCCCAGCAGACACACCACAGGCACACACGCAACAGGCTCAGCAACAACTGCAGACAATATCTGCGTGACTCGTTCCCAGAATTTGAAAATGCCAGCACATGACCAAGCTAAGTGCATAAAATCCGCATCCGCTTGACCGCAGCGCACACAGCATGTACTGTCACGCAAGCCAAACTTGTATAATTGACTCGGAGTATAGTAAAGCTGATGTAAGTGAATTATGCGGAGGTTGCAATTCGTGGTCAGTCGCCCGGTCAGCGCACAACAACATTTCCAGTCGTCCAGCGTCAACTCAGCAGATAGCAGGTCATTCCATCTAGTGTATGAGGGGGATGTAGTGAGTTCTTGCTCCCGAAGTGACGCATTATACAGCCTGGTGTTCAACCCAACGCGATTCTCGCTTCCCAACACCGCCCGCAAGGCTTGTAATGTTCGTGGTTCATGAGGGAACTCGGGATAGATGTCCCGGATCGCTTGCCGCACGCGCACATAAGTAAACCCTAACATAAATCCGGTGTCGTGACCCGCCTGCAGGTCCGACAAAGACCGGAATCGTCCATTCTCATATAGGTCTCCCTAGCTGCGCAATCCCCACCGCATTCAATACCTTCAGGGCTGCTGGTTCCCTAGCGGCTGAAATATCAGGATGGGCTGCGAGCGGCAATGTGGGAGTGTATAAGTATCCCAGCCGTGCTCTGCTAGCAAGCGCGTTCCATGCCCAGGCCGTGCAGTGAACTGGGTTGGCATCCAGCAGCACGGCCACCGCCTGGAAGTCACGTTCAAAGTAGTGCAGGGTAGCGAAGATTGTGCAGAGATTATGCATGGTGGACCTAGAGGGAACAAATCCTGACTGATCTGGGAGGACCAATTTGGGTACCAAGGGTTGTAGCCGAGTGGCGATCATTTTAGCCAAAATCTTGGCATCAATATTTATTATGGAGAGGGGCCTGTATGAGTCGCATAGGTTCGCCGCCTTATCCGGTTTCAGCAGCATAACCAACAGGGCCTCCGTAAGGGAGGAGGCAAAGCTCCAGCTTCATATGCTTCGGCGAATACCTCCAGCAGGCGCGGTGCTAAGTCCTCCGCATATGCCTTATAAAATTCGCTGGGGAACCCGTCAGGTCCAGCTGCCTTACAGGTCGGAAGAGACATGATGGCTAGTTTAACATCTTCAACATCAAAGGGTTGTATTAGATATTCCCGGTGGTGTGGTGGTAGCCAACCCAGTACGACATCATCCAAATATGCATGAAGTTCCTCAGCTGCGGGAGCCTCACGGTCCCCATATAAGTCTGAGTAATAACCCAGCACCACGCTGCTAATTTCAGCCGTGCCATACTGCGGCACTCCCCCCCCGTCCAGCAGTTCGGTTATAGTGGCTTGGTGTCGTGGGGCAGCCAGCCGCTGCGCCATCGTGCGGCTAGGACGCCCCCCCTCTCCATAATGGCGGGCGATGCATCGCCGAGACCTATGCGCCATTTCTTGATCTACTGTCTCATTGTGCTCCGTCACCAGCACGCGGATTTTAGAGAGCGTCTCCGGTGCAGGGTCATGAGCATAGGCCCGTTCCAGTGCGACTATTTCCCCGGCAAGTTTATGAATTCTGCGGCGTAAATCTTTTAGAACCCCTGCCTGCGCTCCAATACAAGCCCCCGAATCGTAACCTTAAAGGCCTCCCAAAGAATCGCCTGGCTATCCACTGTTCCTCATTTTCTCTGAAAAAATCGTTAATGGCTTCTCCCACTGTATGTTTGAAGACCTGATCAGTCAGAGAGGGCGGCTGTAACCTCCACGAGAATGGGGGCCTTTCATGACCCGGGACCCGCAACTCAAGAAGAACCGGGAGTGGTCAGATAGCGTTTTTGCTAGGTGTTGCACATCCAGGATCCAGGTGCAAGCAACCTCCGATACTAGCCAGTAGTACAGCCTGGACCAAGTGCCATGCACCGTAGAGATAAATGTACCCTCCCTAGTCCCCGGATGCCTAATACGCCAGACATCATGCAGATTCCCTGCTTCCAGTAGGCCCAGTAGAGCCGTGGTCGTCAGTCTCTGCCGTCCCGCTCCCGTTCCTGCCCTGTCTGCGTGCACATCCAAACAGGTGTTGAAGTCCCCCCCCATATAATTTCTGCAACGGGGAATGCTGAGACGCGACGCCACACATCCGCATAAAAAGAGTGATCATCCACGTTTGGACCATAGACATTTACCAATAGCACACTCGCACCCCCAAGCGTACCATGCACAATGGCTAGCCTGCCCTGATCATCGGTTTCAGTCCTATGAACCTGAAATGGGACCCCTCTTTTGACAAGGATCATCACCCCCGAGAGTAGGATGAATAGGAAGATATAACCCGCGCCCCCGCCCATCGGGACCCCACCTTTTGTTCAGACTGTGTAGTGAGATGAGTCTCCTGCAGCATTGCCACTTGGACATTGAGCCTATCTAAGGTTGCCATCACAGTGCGTATCTTTTTTGGGCTATTTAGGCCTCGTACGTTCCAAGTTAAGAACGGAAATTACCCCGCATTACTGTAATAGGGGTGATAATGACATACACATAAACAACATTGCAGAAGACCGGTAAGTCGATAGCCCGCTGAGCGTTGCAACATAAGACAGCAGTAAACCCAGGTAGTCCACAGTAGATACATTCCCCCAAAGCTCCCAAGGCACATTAAGTGCATGTGTACAAAGAAAAGCAAGATTCAGGTCTGCGACATTCGTGCCAGACGTTAGAAAGCAAGTATTCAGACAGTGCCATCCGCGACCTCTCCCCCGTTCCACCCCCCTCTCCCGCCCCCACCCACTTTGGCCTCCTCAACTCGCCAAAGCCATCCCTGATAAACCCATCTAACTCCCATCTAACATCGCCAACAAATAACAGTGTGTGGGGAATTCCCATATGGGGGCGTCAGAGTGCTACTTTCCTCCCACTAGGTAGGAGGTGGCTGATCAGGTCGTGTACCTGTGTTACAATCCTGAAGCTGATACTGAACCAAGTGCGTCCTGTCTAAACTACATATGGCATTGCAGCCCTCGTCTTGAGAGCAGAAATGGGAGCCAAATAGGCAAAACGAGTGCCCACATATAAGACCAATCTAATAAACAGTGCTGTTAAGGCCCCTTAGAGAATGGCTCCGATCATAGGGTACTCTGATATTGTCAATTCCCCTCTCCCTGATCAGTCTCAGGCCCTCGGCACTGCCTCTTCAAGTGCTTCGCATGCTCCATCGCTGCCTTTGGAGTCGAGAAGATTTTAAAGCTCCCCTCCGCTCCCACACGGAGCCGAGCCGGATACAGCATAGCATACGGTTTGTCCTCGGACTGGAGGAATTTTTTACGGCTCCATACTCACGCCGAGCCGCCTGAACCGCGGCAGTGAAGTCAGGGAAGAAGGACAAATTGTTCCCCTGGTGGCAGATGTTACCTTTCTCCCTGGCCAGTCGCAAGATGGTGTCCCGATCCCGATAGTTCAATAGCCGGGCTATGATTGGCCGGGGAGGGGCCCCAGGGGCCGGACGCGCCGCCAGGGAACGGTGGGCTCGCTCCACCACGAATATTGGAGACAGCTGCTCAGTTCCAAATACCTCCTTAATGAGAGACTCCATGTATAGTTCCATTTTACCCGCGTTTGTGGATTCAGGAAGGCCCAAAAGGCGGATGTTGTTCCTCCGAGACCTGGCCTCCAAATCCTCGTTCTTGGCCTGTATTATGGCTAATACCTTTTCCATATTGAGAGCCTTACTAGTGACATCACTGAGTCCATCCTCCGCAGTAGACACCCTCTGCTCCACCTCCCCATTCTTGTAGACTGCTTTTCTAATTGGGAGGACATGTGGTCCAGCCTGTGATTGATGGTGGATATGCTGCCCTCAATGGCCTGTAGACTTTTCTGCATCGCCAGCAGTGTAGACTCCAGACTGGAAGCGCCATCTCCTTGACAGTCCGCCTCCGAATCAGAAGCTGCCTTCTGAGGGACCCTGCTAGATTTTCGTGCCTCAAAAGTGAGGCGGGGCTGCGATTTATCTGGTTTCCCCATATTCAGCTGTGGTAACAGCGGGTGCCCTGGAACTCCCCAGCAGCAACGTTCAGAGGCCTGTAGTATGCGTACGGGGGACCCCGAACCGCACCACGTGCGTTCCAGAGAGTTCAGCTCCCAGCAGAGGCACACCCTCCCCAGCTCCAGAGAGAGGGTGTTTGGTACCCAGTGACGCGAACCGGAGGATCCTCCACGACTCTCCCAGCAGCCAGCAATCAATGGCCCCCACAACAACAGCCAGGCTAGGTCAAAAGGGGTGCAGGCGGCGGGGAACTGGGACACGCCACAAAACTCGGGGATCAGGCGGTCTCCATCAGCGCTACACCATTAGCCTCACGCAGCCCCGTCCAGGCGAGAGCTCATCAGCAGGGGGCCAACCTCTACACAGCAGCAAAGCATCAGCCAGTCTCTGCCCCCTAACCGGCATTTTCAGGCCTCGCCGTGCAGGCAATCATCTACGGGCTCGCCACTTCCACAAGCCACAGCAGGCAGGCCACAGCCCAAGACCCCAGCCACCGCCGCAGCCGCAGGCCGAGGCCCGGACCGCCCCCACCTACCGCAGCCCAGCGGGCGCTGACGACACACCGCAGCAGCCGGGATCCTGTCGCAGCGGTGATCCCCCAGGCCCCCGGCACGGGGCGCCAGACGTGCAGCAGTCCCGGGCGAGCTCGGGCCCCCGTCAGCAGCTCGCAGCCGTCGCAGCCCCCGCCGTCAGCACAGGGCAGAGGGATCAGGAGCCCTCGCTGCAGGCTCAGAGCCCAGAGAAGCGCTCAATCCTCGCTCGCTGCCATGGCGGCCGCCATCTTGTGTATGAGTCGCACAGGGCTGACCCAGCCCCAGCGCCACAGATATCGGGTCCCCTCAGCCGACTAGGCAGGCCCCACCGCCGGCGGAGTGTCCCCGCAGCCAGAGCAACGCAGCAGGCACTTGATTTGCTTAATTTATCCGCAGATTCTGGGCGGATTGCAGATCAGCCGGGCGGAGCAGCACTTAATGTGCGGCCATCTTGCCGGCGCCCTCTAGCGCCCCCAGACAGACGCTTCTGAGCATGGCATAGGAGCTGTGCTCTCGCAGCTGAATGATGATGGCCAAGACCAGCCAGTGGCCTTCATTTCCCGAAGACTACTCCCCCGGGAACAGCGGTGGAGTACCATCGAACGAGAAGCCTTTGCTGTGGTTTGGGCTGTCAAGAAGTTGAGGCCATACCTTTTTGGTTGTCACTTCCTGATCCAGACCGACCACAGACCCCTTCGCTGGCTCATGCAGATGAGAGGCGAAAACCCCAAATTGTTGAGGTGGTCCATTTCCTCCTGGGGATGGACTTTCGGGTGGAACATCGACTCGGTGTAGACCACGCCAACGCTGACGGTCTCTCCCGGTTTTTCCGCCTTAGCGAAGAGAACTCCCTAGAGGTTGGGAAGCTCTCCCCTTTTCGGCTGGTGGGGACGCGTGTTAGACCTGTCAGCCCTAGGGTGGTCTTTCCCTATTTTTTTTCCTTTTTCGCCTCCTTTTTTGCCACCATATTTTTACTGGACCTAGGTCTCTGGGCACCTTGCCACTGCTAGCCAGTGCTGAGGTGCAGGTGCTCTCTCTCACTCAAGATGGCTGCCACAGGCCCCTGCTACTGCAGAGGGGCCTGACACGCATACACACTAGTAGCCAGGGTCAGGCTGGGGTATAGGGATACAGTATCCATTCCATCCCCGCCTCTGGGCCACATAGCCAGGCATGTAGAAGGTTCCAGAACCTTCCGGGCTGTGGGAGGAGTTATGTTTTGCCGCCTTTGGGAGAGTCACCTGACCTAGGAGTATAAAAGGCTTGGAGGGAAAACTTTCTAGTCAGTTGATGAGGCACCACTGAACCTGGGAGAACCTCCGCCGGAGTATAGGCTTTAGGGCCTAGGGGAGACCTACACTACTGCTGCTGACAGGGCTGAGGCCCTGCTGTAGTAAGATAGCTGAGGAACGCCCACCACCCACTGACCTTGCCCAGTGTGAGGGGACCCAGGGAACCTCCTTCAGCGTGCGGGGAGGAACATCAAGCAATCCCAGACCACCAACTCATCCCCCCCCTCATAAGAAGAAACTTCTGACAGGAAACTTTGACAAGAAACTTATAATAAGGAACTTCTGACAAGAAACTTACAACCAGAAGCGCCTAAGAAGCAACCAAGCTGAAGCAGTCGCAAGACACCTTAACTTGAGGAGGCCTGACCGTCCAGCAAGGCCTAAAGCCTAACACTGCCCAACTGGGGATCACCAGGTAAAGCGCCGTACCCTGAAGCGCTAGACCTTCACCCCCTATTCATTTTTGCCTGTTGCTGGGCTGCCCCCAAGTACTTTGCCAGTCAGCCCTGCCCACAGGCTGCTGGTGCACCCTGCGTTCTGTTGCCCCTCAGGTCACTGACCTTGTGAAGGAGATCACCGCCGCGGCCGCCGCCGCCTGAGAAGAGGCACCGTGTGGTGAGGTGCGCAGTCGCGCCATCACCGGAGGAAGCGCTGAGGTGAGGGAAGCCCCTCAGGTGTGTGTGGTGAGGTGCGCCGTCCGCGCCCTCACCGAAGCCTCCAAACACTGGGCCCGGGGCCCTCATCGCCGCCGTCGCGGCCGAAGAATTGCCCCCGCCGCCGTCGCGGCCGAAGAATAGCCTCCGCCGCCGTCGCGGCCAAAGAATTGCCCCCGCCGCCGTCGCGGCCGAAGAATTGCCACCGCCGCCGTCGCGGCCCAAGAAATCGCCAGTGCGATCTACGGCGAGGCCTCCAGGCCCCGCAGACGCCGTTGCCGAGCAGGCATATCTTGATCCCGGGGGCCGGAGTAAGGTGATACCGGCCCCCCAACGTCCGGCCTGAAGGCCGAGGTACCCCTACCGGGCCCCGCCCCCCAGAACACGGGCCGGGCCTGGGGAGTGCCAGTCGCCCTGAAGCGCGACCAACGACCAACACCACAGGTGAGCCCAGGAGGCCCCTAGGGCCCACAAAACGCCACTGGGGGCCGGGGGCCACCATTAACCCCTAAATTAACAGTGTACCTTTTCCCCATGAGGCGAGGCCCCGGAGAGGAGTGGGCCTAGCCTAAAGTTAACCCCTAAGGGTCATAGAAGCCCCAGGATACTGGACATGTCGAGGGGTTCCCTACTGTATTTAATAACTTATTGCAGATGCCTATTGTAATTACTGCCTAGGCCATGCTTTTAACTGCGAAGTCTTTTACCACAGGGGGAAAGTATTTAATTGAATTGAGTTGAAGCGTTTTAAGTTACAGTTGTACTGGAATTGCGACGCCCACTGTACTGAATGTGGGCGCGCCTAGATTAATGCATGCCTATTTAAATGTAAAGTGAAAAGCCTTCTTTTAAGTAAGTGAATATGCTAAAGTGAACTGCATGTCTAGGCCCCTGTTTTATTAACGTACCTTGAGATCATTATTAAGTGCTACGTGTAGGAGATAATTCCTGCGGCCTCTTAGTGGCCTACATTGTTGATGAGCTCTGATGCTTTATTTAAAATGTGCACCAATTGAGTAATGCAATGAATTTGAATGTAGATCTGAATTAATCTGCCTCATCTAATGCCAACTTAATTTATTTATAAAAGATCTTGATTTTAAATACAAAAGCCTGGTGTGGTGTCATGTGGTGTCATGTTATTGCGTTCGCATTTCTGAGTCAGAGTAAGAGTGTGCTGCACAACTGCCTTACACATTGCCTTCGCGTGCCTTCCCCGCTTCACGCCATGCTACCGTGGCGGACTCGGTAAACCCGGTTCCAACATATGGGCATGCTGGGAAGGGCGGTGGAGGCAATAGCATGATGGGAGTGATAGTCACAGATATTGGTCACCCTCACAACTGTCCCATCAACACCACCCTGAACCATGCGCACATCACAGGCAGTGAAAAGCCACTTCAAAGATGTCTGACAATGGTGCTCTGATGTGGGGATCACAAGGCCATGCTGGAAACTGGGCACCAACAAACAGCAGGACACCACTGTCAGCCATCTTGCCATTGCTGTCACACACACACACAGTGAAGTCCACTCAAAAGGAAGGAAGTATGGGCATGCTGGGAAGGGCGGTGGAGGCAATAGCATGATGGGAGTGGTAGTCACAGTTATTGGTCACCCTCACAACTGTCCCATCAACACCACCCTGAACCATGCGCACATCACAGGCAGTGAAAAGCCACCTCAAAGATGTCTGACAATGGTGCTCTGATGTGGGGATCACAAGGCCATGCTGGAAACTGGGCACCAACAAACAGCAGGACACCACTGTCAGCCATCTTGCCATTGCTGTCACAACCACACACAGTGAAGTCCACACAAAAGGAAGGAAGTATGGGCATGCTGGGAAGGGCGGTGGAGGCAATAGCATGATGGGAGTGGCAGTCACAGATATTGGTCACCCTCACAACTGTCCCATCAACACCACCCTGAACCATGCGCACATCACAGGCAGTGAAAAGCCACTTCAAAGATGTCTGACAATGGTGCTCTGTTGTGGGGAGCACAAGGCCCTGCTGGGAACTGTGCACCAACCAACAGCAGGACACCACTGACTGACATCCTGAGAGTCAACCTGAACCCACTACAAGGGTGGCATGCTTCATGGTGGGATAACTGGGCTGGGGGGAGAAGGAGGGCCGGATGTCCACCAAATACAACCAATGCAGGCCATGTACACACCCCAACATTCAAATTGAAATGCTCAAAGTATGCAGGACAATGTGCTACACCAATATCAACCTCTGACTGTGACAACTTAGGACAATGCAATGTACAGGCCCGCATCCAGAGGTACAGTCACAACTGTCAGGTGTGTGAACCATTGATGCCTGCAGAAACATAACATACATTGTGTGTGTCTCCCAAAAACAGGTGATGATGGGGACACAGCAGCAGACGCTGAGGAGTCCCTGTCCCAGGCTCCAGGGGAAACGGAGCTCACTGGTGTGGAACATCCTCTGCCCTCCTCGGATGACGAAGACCTACCTGGCACCTCCGGAGTGAGTCATCATGCAGCACCAGCAGGACCACCAGCTGCACCCCCTGCACCCACCCCTCCAACGACTGACAACACACAAACTACCCCTGCCGACACGGACAGACCAAGGAGCACCACCACCACCATCACACGGACCCTGGCCCAACGTGGGGCTATGGACACCAACACCACCAACAACCCCCAAGGGGGCCCAGGGTCACCTGTGCGTGCCACCTCAGGTACTGCACGTGTCGCCAGGGGTGGTGGGAGGGGTGGTAGACATAGGTAGCTGCTTGCAGAGGGGTCTGGACTGCATGATGACCCACAACTGGTACGCATAGCCGATGCGTACCAGACCAGCACCGGAGAGCTCAGCCAGGTTGTGGGGATCCTCAGGGACATACGACAGCAGCAGGCTGCCCATCATGCCCGCTGGGACTTACATATGTCCCGCATGGAGTCCAAGTGGGACACACTGCAAGAAATGACGGCGGTGCATAGGGACATATTTCAATGCCTCTGCCAGATGAGCAGCAACATGTCAACACCTCCCTGTGTGCCCACAACATCTGGTGCTGAAACAACTGCAACTGCCACAGGGAGGGAGGATGACTCTGGCGGAGAGTCCCCTGCACCGCAGCAGCCT
This sequence comes from Calotriton arnoldi, assembly GCA_963921515.1. Lineage (NCBI taxonomy): Eukaryota > Metazoa > Chordata > Amphibia > Caudata > Salamandridae > Calotriton > Calotriton arnoldi. The sequence goes on from CAWUFW010005494.1 coordinate 1,292,624, forward strand.
GCACTTGAGGGTCCCACCCCAAAGAAGAGGGGTCGTCCGAGGAAGGGCAACTGAGAGGCCGATGGCCATGCACAACCCCCAGGAAGCCAACACCTGTTCTGGATAATCACCTTTGTGCGCAAACTGTTCACCCTGTTGAATGTAACACAACTCCCCCACATGACATGGGGAGTACAAGTTGGACCAATGTATCAGATGACTGTGGACTTTACTCAGGACATATCTGCTACCAGGACTTCCAAATCATTTAGGAACTTTGGATTACAATCACAATGTACAGCACCCACCATCCTGTGCACTATACTCACACATGTATGACACTAAACACACTAATACACCATACCTGCCTCTGTTGTGATTCCAACGTGGTTTCTGTCATGGAGATGATGACCTGCAAAATTACACTGTGCATGCTAACTGCTACAGCAAGTACAACACAGGCATGTGAGTCATGGCGACGTGACACATATGAGGGAGACACACCACCAGGGCTACACAACATATACACACCAAGGCCATCTGACTCATCGCCTACACTGATGTTGCCAGGAAATACGGTGCAATGCACAGACACAACACCTATTCACAGTCTTTGTTAACTAGCCCACTGGTGCAGTAAGCAAATGTCAGTCAGATGTGTGACCACAGACAACGCACATCACAAAGTGAAGCACAGGTTTATTACACATTTGCAACATGTTGTAACCACTACAGATGCAAGGTAATCCCACCTGGCAGTGGGCACACAGTCAACAAGTGTAGAAGGAAGGAAGTCCATGGGTGTGGCGCACATCACCTGTACGGACACGACAGCTACCACCCTGGAAGTTTAATCACGGTGTCGGGGATCACAGTTGACCAAACAACTCTGAAAGTACCCTGTGAAGGACAGAAATGACACACAGTCAAAAGCACTGAAGAACAGGACAGAACTGCAATACTCATGCCCAGTACATGTCACAAGATACCCACCCAGAACCAAGTTAGCATGTCAACACTGTTGGGGAGTACAGACTACCTGTAAGGACACATCGCTACACGCATACAGTCATGTAGCACATGGCCACACTCAAACAGCACCAGAGCACCACCAACACATATCATGCAAACTCACATCATTGACTTGACATCTCCGGATACTCACATTCAGCTGAAGAAGTTGGTGATGAGCTGTGTGCGGACATCACCATCATCATCATCATCATCACTGGCATCGTGGTCCAGGCCAGGATCCTCCACAGGTGGCGGATGTTGGTCATCGTCATCCAGGATGAGAGGCAACTCCTTCCGCACAGCCAGGTTGTGTAGCATGCAGCAGACGATGACAATCTTGCACACCTTTGCTGGGGCATATGGGAGGGCCCCTCCTGTCTTGTCCAGGCAGCGGAAGCGGCTCTTCAGGAGACCAAATGTCCGCTCAATCACTCTCCTGGTCCGACCATGTGCCTCATTCTAGCGCATCTGGGCTGGTGTCACAGGGTTCCTGAGGGGCATCAGCAACCACGGCATGTTGGGGTATCCGGAGTCACCTACATACGGACAATTGCACATTAGCTGAGTTGGAAAAGAGGGTGGAATACTACATTGCAGAACACACACAATGGTACAAATTCAGTACACACCGACAAGCCAGGCACGCTGGTTCCGCATCTGGGACATCATCCTCAGGATGCGACTATTCCTCATCACGTAGGCATCGTGTGCAGAACCGGGGAAACGGGCACACACGTGTGAGATGCTCATATCTGCAAGACATACCACCAGTGCATTGACCGAATGGTAATGTTTGCAGTTCCTGTATGCCTGCTCATGTGCCTGTGGTGGTATCAAAGCCACATGTGTCCCATCAATGGAGCCAATGACATGCGGCATCCTCCCCAGGGCATAGAAGTCACTCTTCACGTCAGTGAGTTGTTGAGGTCTAGGGAAATAGATGTACTGGTTCAGGTATCTCAACATAGCCTCCAAAACATCGCGTAGCACACGGCTGAACATGGTCTGTGACATCCCACCAGCAGACGCCACAGTGTGTTGAAAGGTACCGGTGGCAAAGAAGTGTAGGGCTGCCATCACCTTCACCTTGGGGGTCAGCGCTGTGGGGTATGTCCGGCCAGGTTGTAAATGTGGGGCCAACCGCACCGTCAATTCCTCAATCAGCGGCCTGGTGAAGCGGTACCGTCGGATGCAGTCCCGTTTCACCATGGATGCAAGGTCAGGGAATGGTCTATGGACAGCTGGTGCCCTGCAGTGCATAGGTGAAGAAAGAAAGATTGTCAGTCACCCCACATATGTGGCATTGACCATACTCAATATCACATGATACATCATTATGAGACAGAAGTACATGATGTGTGCAGTTCCGTAAGGACATGTATGCCACCTACATGGCCAACATCTAACATCACAGTTCAACAAGTGGCATCAACAAGTCCCAGGTTGTGCCATGGGATATCATGAGGCCGTTTCACAGTTCCCATCTGCTGCTGCCACGTTCCAAACACACCCCACAGTGACATGTGAGGACAGATGTGCCCCAGGCATCACAGCTCATCGACAGTTAGATTCCCAGGGACCCTGTATTGCCACATGGACACTGGCATGACATGGTGCATCATGAATACACCACAGCAAAACAACCATGACCCCCACAGGTAGTGGTCCCTGTTGCCTCGGCAGGACAGACATGGACGTCTGTGACACACACATGCACAACATCAAAGTCCATGCACAAACAACGTGGATGTGGAGTCTGTCTCCCATTGTGCACATGGAATCAGAGACATTGTAAACACAACATGCACACAGACTGTGGAGGACCATCACTATTGTGGCAATGGGTCACCCTGGGACGTACATAATGTCCCACATGGGACTCAGGGGGTATGTGACATGACATACACATACACCACCGTGAAAGGTGACCATGCCACATGCTCAGAAATGAACAGTTGCACATCACAGTGGTCATGTGCACGACACACCAAGGATTCTGTCCCCATGAACACGTGCACAGCCTGGGAGTGGCTGCCCCCAAGTGACACCCACAGAACAACATGTTCACCCCCATACACGGAATAGGTAATGCAGCCTTACATGCCTTAGGATACAGTGTGGACAGGCTGTGGTGTTGTAGGTGTGCCCCTCACTCCATGGGAAGTATATGTGGCTGGCATATGTTCACCTGTGACAGGCATGGTGACATATGCCAGTGACTTGTACAGGGACGTGTTGTACAGCAATGGACCGATCGGTGCGCACGCATTGGCCATTGCATTCAATGTGAGCGGGTACGCGCTGTATTCGCAATACGCGTTGGACAGCAATGGACCGATCGGTGCGCACACATTGGCCATTGCATTCAATGTGAGCGGGTACGCGTTGTACAGCAATGGACCGATCGGTGCGCACGCATTGGCCATTGCATTCAATGTGAGCGGGTACGCGTTGTATTCGCAATACGCGTTGGACAGCAATGGACCGATCGGTGCGCACACATTGGCCATTGCATTCAATGTGAGCGGGTACGCGTTGTATTCGCAATATGCGTTGGACAGCAATGGACCGATCGGTGCGCACGCATTGGCCATTGCATTCAATGTGAGCGGGTACGCGTTGTATTCGCAATACGCGTTGGACAGCAATGGACCGATCGGTGCGCACACATTGGCCATTGCATTCAATGTGAGCGGGTACGCGTTGTACAGCAATGGACCGATCGGTGCGCACAGTTTGGCCATTGCATTCAATGTGAGCGGGTACGCGTTGGATTCGCAATACGCGTTGGACAGCAATGGACCGATCGGTGCGCACGCATTGGCCATTGCATTCAATGTGAGCGGGTACGCGTTGTATTCGCAATACGCGTTGGACATCAATGGACCGATCGGTGCGCACACATTGGCCATTGCATTCAATGTGAGCGGTACGCGTTGTACAGCAATAGACCGATCGGTGCGCACGCATTGGCCATTGCATTCAATGTGAGCGGGTACGCGTTGTATTCGCAATACGCGTTGGACAGCAATGGACCGATCGGTGCGCAGGCATTGGCCTTTGCATTCAATGTGAGCGGGTACGCGTTGTATTCGCAATACGCGTTGGACAGCAATGGACCGATCGGTGCGCACACATTGGCCATTGCATTCAATGTGAGCGGGTACGTGTTGTACAGCAATGGATCGATCGGTGCGCATCATTGGCCATTGCATTCAATGTGAGCGGTGCACGCGTTGTATTCGCAATATGCGTTGGACAGCAATGGACCGATCGGTGCGCACACATTGGCCATTGCATTCAATGTGAGCGGGTACGTGTTGTACAGCAATGGACGATCGGTGCGCACACATTGGCCATTGCATTCAATGTGAGCGGTACGCGTTGTATTCGCAGTACGCATTGGACAGCAATGGACCGATCGGTGCGCACGCATTGGCCATTGCATTCAATGTGAGTGGGTACGCGTTGGATTCTGAATACGCGTTGGACAGCAATGGACCGATCGGTGCGCACGCATTGGCCATTGCATTCAATGTGAGCGAGTACGCGTTGTATTCGCAATACGCATTGGACAGCAATGGACCGATCGGTGCGCACACATTGGCCATTGCATTCAATGTGAGCGGTGCAGCGTTGGATTCGCAATACGCGTTGGACAGCAATGGACCGATCGGTGCGCACGCATTGGCCATTGCATTCAATGTGAGCGGGTACTCGTTGTATTCGCAATATGCGTTGGACAGCAATGGACCGATCGGTGCACACACATTGGCCATTGCATTCAATGTGAGCGGGTACGCGTTGAACAGCAATGGACCGATCGGTGCGCACACATTGGCCATTGCATTCAATGTGAGCGGGTACGCTTTGTATTCGCAATACGCGTTGGACAGCAATGGACCGATCGGTGCGCACGCATTGGCCATTGCATTCAATGTGGCGAGTGCAGCGTTGTATTCGCAATACGCATTGGACAGCAATGGACCGATCGGTGCGCACACATTGGCCATTGCATTCAATGTGAGCGGGTGCGCGTTGTACAGCAATGGACCGATCGGTGCGCACAGTTTGGCCATTGCATTCAATGTGGCAGGCACGCGTTGGATTCGCAATACGCGTTGGACAGCAATGGACCGATCGGTGCGCACGCATTGGCCATTGCATTCAATGTGAGCGGGTACGCGTTGTATCCGATGTACGCGTTGGACAGCAATGGACCGATCGGTGCGCACACATTGGCCATTGCATTCATTGTGAGCGGGTACGCGTTGTACAGCAATGGACCGATCGGTGCGCACGCATTGGCCATTGCATTCAATGTGAGCGGGTACGCGTTGTATTCGCAATACGCGTTGGACAGCAATGGACCGATCGGTGCGCACGCATTGGCCATTGCATTCAATGTGAGCGGGTACGCGTTGTATTCGCAATACGCGTTGGACAGCAATGGACCGATCGGTGCGCACGCATTGGCCATTGCATTCAATGTGAGCGGGTACGCGTTGTATTCGCAATACGCGTTGGACAGCAATGGACCGATCGGTGCGCACGCATTGGCCATTGCATTCAATGTGAGCGGGTACGCGTTGTATTCGCAATACGCATTGGACAGCAATGGACCGATCGGTGCGCACACATTGGCCATTGCATTCAATGTGAGCGGGTACGCGTTGTACAGCAATGGACCGATCGGTGCGCACACATTGGCTGTGGCCTGGCCTGGCAACGGACGCGTTTTCAAATCTTGAACGAGTCTGATGCTGTAAATTCAGTTGGTCACCCACAACAATGTTGCAAATTCATGGGTGTCATGAAGTTGAACTTTTGAAGGATGCTGTGGGCGTGTGTAAGTGGTGCAATTCCATGGATTGGCCAGATTCAGAAGATGCAATCGACTTGGACCTATCACTTTGGACACATGGGACAGTATCTGCCTCTGCAGCACACATATAATGCTGGCTGTTCCCCTGAGAGCTCACTTGCCTGCACTACATGCTCCAGGACGACATCTGCCACCACCACTGCTGCTGTATCTGCACCCTCTGGATCCTGCAATGGCACGTACTGTGGAGAGAGCCCCAGCCTTCAGCACTGAGGAGAACCAGGCCCTGCTGGACAGCCTCCTTCCACAGTACAGCAAGCTGTATGGGAAAGCAGGGAAGCAGGTGAGTGTGCTGTCCACTGCCTTACTAAATGTGCATGTTGTCTGACTAGCAAGACTAACAGTCTGCACGCCACTGGCTAGCAGGCTCACTGAGTAGTTGTCACCCCCCATAGTGTGTAGTTACATGCACTGAACAGGTATAGTGCAGTGACAGTGCATTTGAACAAGGTTTTACTTCCCAGGCAATGATACCATGTAGTAACTGCTGGCAAACTTTCCATAGCCATCGTTGCACTGCCTGTGTACATCATGTGCCCCTGTGATTGAGACATGTATATCCAACTGTGTAATGCACGGATATGTTGAATGTGTAGTAATGGCATTCTCACTTTGTCAGCCTCACAGGTTGATGCCCACCAGAAGCAGCAGATATGGCTGACCATCGTCCGGGCAGTGAGATCCGTGGGGACTACAAGCGCCGGATCCGCAACTGCCAGAAGAGGTGGCAGGACCTTCGGGGCTGGACCCGGAGGATCGCACGGGTCCAGCTGAAGCTGTCGCCTCCTCGCAGGAGGGGCGGACACCGGACCCTGACCCCCACATGCTCAGGATCCTGGCGGTGGTCTTCCCTGATCTGGATGGGCATCTGAAGGCCAGACAGCAGCAAGGAGGGGGTGAGTCCATGACTGCATTGTGAACTTTGTCTGCCATGCTATGTGCCCTCCTCTGGCCTGGTTAAACTTCCACAGTACATCAGTCATGTGGTCCAGGACCCATGTCCCTCAATTGTGCACTGCCCACTCCTCATCTGATACCCAGGTGTGGCCCTTACAGTCAGGGAATTGTGTCATTTGGGTACTGTGTCCTTGCATTTTGCTTAGCTCAAGGTGGGGGACAGCATTTGTTCCCCTAACTCTGTGGTGGGCATCATGGGTGGGTCCATTGCTTACACAATGCCTGTGTTCTGACATGTAATCTGCGTGTTACTTTGATATGTGGTCCAATTGCTGAGCTGATCCACCACATGTGCCTGGGGTATCTGGCACACACCCATGCTGCGGGTGGGAACAATGTTTGGGCCCCAGGAGTGTGTATATTATGTGTGTCACACATACTTAGCCACCTGCCTACTGTCCAGGGCTCATCCCTCATTCACGTGGGGCAGGACAGTCATGCCTACTCCAGGCCATACAATACACTCTGTACTCCCACTCCCGTGTATCAGCTGACACGTTGTGCTCAGTGATATGTCCCCTCAGGTGTCTGCCTCTGTGTCAGTGTGCTGTGGCTTCGTTGTCAGGACTGCTGGGGTGTTTCTCGGTTGGGGCTCAGCATGCCACCGGAGATGTGACCATAGGAGACGATACTTGTGTGACATATAGGTGTTTGATCACCTGACCGTGCAGACTGGGGTATGCGAATGTGAAGTTCAGGCAGCTGTTTCCCATTCACAGCAGATTGTGAGGTGCTCAGGTTCAGAGGGTTGTGTTACAGGTCTCCCATATGTCCAATTGGTATGTCGTGGACAGATAAGGGTTCAGATGATGTGGTGTGTGGGGGATGTACATGTGCACTTGTTCAGCTCCAGGACTTGCATTCCCCATGACCTACTATTGTGACACAGTGCAGACTGTTGTTGTCTGGCTGCCCTGCCCATGTGACTGGAGACAGTGATGTATGACTTAGCAGGCATGCCTGTGCCATGGCATGAAACTTACTATGAGTGATCCTGCAGGGAAGTGACATGTGCTACATGCACACCATTGTGGCAATGACTATCAGGACATGGGTGCATCATGGTGTCTGTCGCTGGTATGCATCACATGCATTTAATATTTGACTCTGGGCATCCCTTTCATCCGGACACCTGTACTGACTCACTGGCAAGAGTTGTGATGTGTGCATGTTCACATGCTTCACCGTGTTCTCTGCACTGTCCAACTACTGTGTAGGTGGTGCATGTGTCCACACTGGGGTATTGCCATCCAACAGACACCAGACAGATGGGTGCAAGGCCAGGAGGGATGTGAGTGCCATGGTTGACCATCAGACTGACAATTGGCTTCTCCTATTCTGTTTGGGCACTTTTGGCAATGTTCAACTAAGGATGCCAGGGCTTGCTCTATAATGTGCTGTACTTACTGTGGTGTGTGCGTTCGGTGCAGGTGACTGATGTCTGTCTGTTTCCCTATTGTTTGCAGATACATCCATGGCCACAGGAGGGGACAGCTCCACGGACCAGGAGGAGCCGCAGAGCCAGACTGGGTCAGCAGCCGAGGAGTGGTCGGAGGGACCCAGTGGCACGGAGGGCGAGGGGAGCCACACCGAGGAGTCCTCAGCAGCATCCACCTCAGCTGAGGACCACAGCAGCTTGGAGGATGACTCCCTTGTGGAGGCGGGTGTCAGCAGCCACCACACCCCAGCTAGTGTTGCTGTCCCCGCCACCACCACCACCGCCCTCCCATCGGCTCCCATTCTTGAGGTCCGTGGAGGCTCCCATGTTCGGGAGCGTGTCTCCTTCGGGCCAGGCACCGCACCCCTGCCCCTGTGTCCCCTGCTGCCCTGAGTGAGGAGTCTGTGTACCTCCTTCGCCAGCTCCATGTAGGGCAGACAGCGATGCTGAATGTCCTCCATGTACACACCACTCTGTTGACTCAGCTGGTGTCGTTCATGGAGGGCATCTCATCGGGCATGTCTGCCCTACAGAGGGGCAATACGTCCATGGACTCCTCCCCGACGGCAGCAGTGTCCCTCCTCCGACAGTCCCTCACCCCTCCTGCCTCTGCCCCATCCACACTCCCCAGCACCTTACCTGTCCCAAGCACACACACACCGGCACAGGCACACACCAGCACAGACACAAGCAGCACACAGACACACACGCCAAAATCAAGACGCACACGCACGCACAGTCAGGGGACTGAAACCACACTCACAGGGGATGGGGCCCAGGCACACACACATGCATCCACGAGCACTGCGCAGTCCTCAGTTACCTCTCCCTCCAAGGCCCCTTCCCTTGCCTCACCTGCAAAGACACAGCGGGTCTTCCACAGTGACCTCGGCCTCTTCCCCTCCGATCCAGCTGATACAGCATTCAGGGGGAAGAGGAAGCCCACCCACACGGAGGGGAGTGCCCCTCGCCCCCGGACACCCTCCCCCAGGCGCAGACCGACTGACGCCCCCATCCACAAGTCCCCCCGGAACCGGAAGAGCAAGACCCCGCCGCCGCCCTGCAGCTCAGGCACCAAGTCTCCTTCCTCCATCCCTCAGGCCCCCACTCCACAGGTGCCCCCACCACACCCTGCCCCAGGTTCCCCCACCCACAGATACACCATCCCCAAAATGATCCGGCCTTCTCCCCTGCCACTTGCTCTTCCGGCACCACACCCCCGCTGCGCATGTCTGTGCCACTGGTGTGGAGACGGTGTCTTCCCCTCTGTCCTGCCCACCTTACCTGATCCCCATTCTCCTCCCCTGGAGGTAGGCACTGCAGTGGAGTCCACTACCACCCGGTCTGACTTGGGCACTGCAGTGGGGAACCTGTCCACTCCATCTGCACGGCCCACTGCAATCGTGCCGGCACCCACACCATCTGAGTCATGCCCCCCAGTTGTGCCGGCACACACCATGTCAGCCACCTCCACTGAAGTTGTCAGTGGCTCTCCAGCACCCACCACCCACCACCCCTTCCCTGTCTCCTTCTGGTGAGCCCTGATCCTGTCCCTGCGGTGCCTGGCCTGCCCCCCCGTATGCCCCTCCGAGGGGATTGTCCCTGGTGTTTAGCAGTGCAGGCATGCGTAGGGTGACATCTGCCACTGTCACCCTGTTTTGACTTTCAGGATGGACTGGCCATTGGCCTTTGTTTCTTTTTACTGGACTTCAACTTTTGAACCCACATATGCTGAATAAAGCAACTTTCTGTTCTCTAGTGGTTTTGCTTCTGATGTACATAATGTTGATGATGCTAACCATGCCCTTGCTGCAGTGATGGTGATTTTTGGTCTCATGAAAATGAAGTGTTACTGTGCAGGAACCCATGTGGTCCACGGGCAATGTGTCCTATCCTGTAGTGTATCCATGTCATCCTTAGCAGCATATGAGGGTGTCATGTTTTCAATATTTGGCAATGGGATTTCCTACTTACATTAGCAATGTCACATCTGTGGCTTCCACCCCTGCACATCTGTTGTGCTTGCCATTGTTCAATTAGTCTACTTCCCTGACCGTGTGGCCATCTCCACTGGACATGCAGGTTTGGGCATCAATGGGGAAGGACTCATCTGTGTTGTCAGTGCAACTTGCTATACATGTGTGTTGAATCTGTGCTGATGATTTCGTTGACACTCCCATGAACAGGCTGATGTGACGGGAGCCTTCATTTGGTGCTAATTGTTGACTGTGTGACCAAGTGTTCTGCTGACATGATGGAGCCCTACTGAGGCAACATATGGCACAGCTTTCCTCACACAGGAGTGGAGTCCCCTCATGGCAGTGTGTAATCCTGTGACATTGCCTGCGCCCAAGGTGTGTGTTGTGTGAGCATGTCTGTGTGTTCACTTCCATTTTGCTGTGCATGCTGGGATCCCTAGTGATGTTCCTGTTTGTGATGCTTGCTGAGTTGACCTATGTTCCCCCAAAGTCTTCTCCCTGGGTTCTCTGTGATGTGGGTGCATGGCACTTTACTGGTCATCAGGGTGTCACCCATAGGTGTGTTTGCTGTCAGGGCTGAGTTTGTGGGCAAACGCAGATGGGACACAGTCAGGATTCCCCTTGGCACTTGTTGGTTACACCTGTCATGTAATTTCCAGTTTGTGTTAGCTTTCAGTGATTGTGACACGTTGTGTGTGTGACTGCTGGCACTCCTCAGGGTCAGGGCTGCAATGTTGGTAGTTGTCTATGTGTGTTCTTTGTGGGTGACCTTGGCTTCTTCATTGGTGTGGGACTGTGGCTGGGATCCCATTGGTTGGTGTGGTATTGCCGTCATGTCCATGTACAGCGTAGTGTGCAGTGTGTCAGACATTCAGGAGTCTTGTTGAGTGGCCATGTGTGATGTGTTTCTGCACCTTGGTTCCCACCACCACCCATGGGATTGTCATGGGTGCATGTGCAATGTCACCAGTGCATGTGAGCTTCACTGCTGCACATTGTTGGAGGTCGAGGTGTGTGGTGTTGAGTGTGTGCAGATGAGAGTTGTTGCCCGGCTAGACCCCTGCCTCCATGTTGGCCTTGGCTTACTGGCCGTGCTGATTGATTTGTGCTTGTGTAGGTGTGATGGTAGTTTGTTGCTCAGGACACATGACTGTGGTTCACAGTGTGAACGACATCTAGCTTTGTCATCACAGTGGGATTGTCATGCAGCCCAGGGTCACCACATTGTGGGGACCCTGGGGGTAGTGCTGTGGTGTGTCTGTGTCTTGCTGTGTCAGTTGCTGTTCCTACATGCTTGTGTGACATGTGTGATTTGTGCTCCCTCTCATCTAACAATGCCTGATTGCCCACATAGGGGATTTGGATCCATGAGTTACTTTTGTGTGGCACTGTATGCGCATCTGTGTAATTGGTATTCAGGCCTCATCATGTGTTGTGTGGTTGCCTGGGGACACTGGCACCCCCCCCTCACCTGTTGTGTTTGATGTGCAGTGTGGGTCTGCCTGTTTGTGTTTGTGCATCTGCACCACTGCATTGGCATATCTTTAGTGTGCCATTGGCTGTATGTTGATGGTGGGTTTCACCTGCTGTCCCTGGGACTCCTGGGTCAACAGTCAGCACAATGATCATTGTTTGTGTGTCCCATTGCTGCCATGGTATGGTATCTGTTCACCTCACATCTACAGTCTCCACAGGGTATCTACATTTGTGTGCCCATTGGTGCAAATATGTGGGTCTGCATTATGATGGTCACTTCTGTCATTGTGTCATTGATGAATGTTGACAGTGTCAGCCCCCATGGGTGATGTTTGTCTGCACATGGCCAAAGGTATGTCTTATTTGCACTGCACTGTTTGCCTCCCCCAATCTATGTTGCTATGGGACACAAGCAGTACTTTGCCACTGATGTGTTTGCTGTTCTGTGACCAGGAATCATCCATGCAGTTTGGCAGTTGCAGCTTTTTCAATGTCAACACTTACATTTTGGTCACTGTGATGATGGGGGTTTGGACCCCATTGCCACAATGTTCAAGATGTGCTTCAGCTATGGGCCCCACACTTACATTTTGGTCACTGTGATGATGGGGGTTTGGACCCCATTGCCACAATGTTCAAGATGTGCTTCAGCTATGGTCCCCACACTTACATTTTGGTCACTGTGATGATGGGGGTTTGGACCCCATTGCCACAATGTTCAAGATGTGCTTCAGCTATGGGCCCCACACTTACATTTTGGTCACTGTGATGATGGGGGTTTAGAGCCCATTGCCACAATGTTTAAAATGTGCTTCAGCTATGGACCCCACACTTACATTTTGGTCACTGTGATGATGGGGGTTTGGACCCCATTGCCACAATGTTCAAGATGTGCTTCAGCTATGGGCCCCACACTTACATTTTGGTCACTGTGATGATGGGGGTTTAGACCCCATTGCCACAATGTTCAAAATGTACTTCAGCTATGGGCCCCACACTTACATTTTGGTCACTGTGATGATGGGGGTTTAGACCCCATTGCCACAATGTTCGAAATGTGCTTCAGCTCAGGACCCCACACTTACCTTTTGGTCACTGTGATGATGGGGGTTGGACCCCATTGCCACAGTGGTCATGGTCTGCTTGCATTGTGGGGGCCACACACATTTATGTGTGACACATGTGATAGGGGGTCACATTGTATGTTCAAAGTCATGTTCAGTGTTGTAGGCATTTGACACAGTCTTCACACGCTTGTCATGGTGTTGGGGGATGTCTTTTTCTTGCATTCCTTATGTTGGTGTGTGCTGGTTGTGTCATGCATTACCCATCCTATGAGTGGGGGTGTTGGTGGTAGGCATCCAGCCCCCAATGGGTAGAGGTGGTAGTAGTGACAGGCATCCAGCCCCCCCTGAGTAGGGGTGGTAGTAGTGGTAGGCATCTAGCACCCCCTGGGTAGGGGTGGTAGTAGTGACAGGCATCCAGCCCCCCATGGGTAGGGGTGGTAGTAGTGGTAGGCATCCAGCCCCCCATGGGTAGGGGTGGTAATGGTGACAGGCATCCTGCCCCCCCTGGGTAGGGGTGGTAGTAGTGGTAGGCATCCAGCCCCCCATGGGTAGGGGTGGTAGTAGTGGTAGGCATCTGGCACCCCCTGAGTTGGGGTGGTAGTGGTGGTAGCCATCCAGCCCCCCATGGGTAGGGGTGGTAGTAGTGGTAGGCATCCAGCCCCCCATGGGTAGGGGTGGTAATGGTGACAGGCATCCTGCCCCTGGGTAGGGCTGGTAGTAGTGGTAGGCATCCAGCCCCCCCTGGGTAGGGGTGGTAATAGTGACAGGCATCCTGCCCCCCATGGGTAGGGGTGGTAGTAGTGGTAGGCATCTAGCACCCCCTGAGTGGGGGTGGTAGTAGTGGTAGGCATCCAGCTCCCCCTGAGTGGGGGTGGTAGTGGTGGTAGCCATCCAGCCCCCCCTGAGTAGGGGTGGTAATAGTGACAGGCATCCTGCCCCCCATGGGTAGGGGTGGTAGTAGTGGTAGGCATCTAGCACCCCCTGAGTGGGGGTGGTAGTAGTAGTAGGCATCCAGCCCCCCATGGGTAGGGGTGGTAGTAGTGGTAGGCATCTGGCACCCCATGGGTAGGGGTGGTAGTAGTGGTAGGCATCTAGCACCCCCTGAGTGGGGGTGGTAGTAGTGGTAGGCATCCAGCCCCCCCTGAGTGGGGGTGGTAGTGGTGGTAGCCATCCAGCCCCCCCTGGGTAGGGGTGTTAATAGTGACAGGCATCCTGCCCCCCATGGGTAGGGGTGGTAGTAGTGGTAGGCATCTAGCACCCCCTGGGTAGGGGTGGTAGTAGTGACAGGCATCGAGCCCCCCATGGGTAGGGGTGGTAGTAGTGGTAGGCATCTAGCACCCCCTGAGTGGGGGTGGTAGTAGTGGTAGGCATCCAGCCCCCTGAGTGGGGGTGGTAGTGGTGGTAGGCATCCAGCCCCCCCTGGGTAGGGGTGGTAATAGTGACAGGCATCCTGCCCCCCATGGGTAGGGGTGGTAGTAGTGGTAGGCATCTAGCACCCCCTGGGTAGAGGTGGTAGTAGTGACAGGCATCCAGCCCCCCATGGGTAGGGGTGGTAGTAGTGGTAGGCATCTAGCACCCCCTGAGTGGGGGTGGTAGTAGTGGTAGGCATCCAGCCCCCCCTGAGTGGGGGTGGTAGTGGTGGTAGCCATCCAGCCCCCCCTGGGTAGGGGTGGTAATAGTGACAGGCATCCTGCCCCCCATGGGTAGGGGTGGTAGTAGTGGTAGGCATCTAGCACCCCCTGATTGGGGGTGGTAGTGGTGGTAGGCATCCAGACCCCCCTGGGTAGGGGTGGTAATAGTGACAGGCATCCTGCCCCCCATGGGTAGGGGTGGTAGTAGTGGTAGGCATCTAGCACCCCCTGGGTAGGGGTGGTAGTAGTGACAGGCATCCAGCCCCCCATGGGTAGGGGTGGTAGTAGTGGTAGGCATCTAGCACCCCTGAGTGGGGGTGGTAGTAGTGGTAGGGCATCCAGCCCCCCTGAGTGGGGGTGGTAGTGGTGGTAGCCATCCAGCCCCCCCTGGGTAGGGGTGTTAATAGTGACAGGCATCCTGCCCCCCATGGCTAGGGGTGGTAGTAGTGGTAGGCATCTAGCACCCCCTGGCTAGGGGTGGTAGTAGTGACAGGCATCCAGCCCCCCATGGGTAGGGGTGGTAGTAGTGGTAGGCATCTAGCACCCCCTGAGTGGGGGTGGTAGTAGTGGTAGGCATCTAGCACCCCCTGGGTAGGGGTGGTAGTAGTGACAGGCATCCAGCCCCCCATGGGTAGGGGTGGTAGTAGTGGTAGGCATCCAGCCCCCTATGGGTAGGGGTGGTAGTAGTGGTAGGCATCCAGCCCCCCATGGGTAGGGGTGGTAGTAGTGGTAGGCATCTAGCACCCCCTGGGTAGGGGTGGTGGTAGTGGTAGGCATCTGGCACCCCCTGAGTTGGGGTGGTAGTGGTGGTAGGCATCCAGCCCCCCATGGGTAGGGGTGGTGTTAGTGGTTGGCATCCAGGCCCCTATGTGTATATGTGGCATTGGTGATAGCCATCCCGCCCCTATGGTGCTGCTGTTGCTGGTAAGTAATGTATGCATCCCTATGTGTGTGTGTGATATGTCGGGTACGTGTGGTTTGTTTGTGTGGTGGGTGTCTGACTTACCTTCTGCGCCGCACGTGTCCGTACCAGTTCCGGTAATAGATGTAGAGTATTGGTAGGATCTGCGCGATGGGATTCATGGTTGGTTCGTCTCGTTCGTCTTTCTCTTTGCTTCGCCTCGTCCTCGTCGCTGGCGTGTTCGTCTCGTAGCCGTGGATCGTCTTGTGGCGCGATTCGGAGCTTATGTGCGCCTCTCCTGGATGCTTTGTCTTGCCGTGCGTAGCGACGGGTTCGGCGCGTACGGAAGGCGCATCGTACTAGTCTGGCCGGACGAAGCTGCATTTTGGCCTCCGTGTGACTCGATTCTGCGTTTCCGGATCCGCCTCGGTCGGAGAACAGGAGCTGTATTGGGTTAGTGCGACTGGGTCGGGATCTGGGCAGTTATGCGCATCGTACTTGCTCGTTCCGACGTATGTGCGAATCGGTCGGGAAACAGGCATTCGCCTGGCTTTTTTCCCGGGCGAATGGTGTTAGGTGCGCCTCCGACCGAGATCGGAATCGACCCCCATGTAGTATGGACAACAGGTGGCCTCAATTGAAGCGTCAACAAAAAGAGAGATTATATTAGGATCAAAAAAGACAGTTATATACTCAAGTTAAGCATATTACTTCGTCTTTTAGAATGAAAAAACTAATTTAGAAATGTTCCATCCTTCCCATTAAAATTTTCTATTTCTATTTTATGTTTGTGAATTAAGTACAATTCAACATTTCTGCGTTTGTTTGATTGTGGGAAAATGGGTTTTTGATTGAGGGGGCTAAAATCCTTTTCAAGCAACAACCACAATCTTTTTCAGGGTGAACTACAAAACACACTAACTTAATGTTTGCGCAACACTCTGGTAACTTGGTACAAATGCAGTCAGGCTTAACTTAGAGGCAATGTGTAAGTATTTATGCAAAACACAAACAGTAATAAAGTGAAAACACAACACAAGAAAAATCCCACACCAATTTAGAGAGACTGAGTGAAATTTAATAAATAATATGAGACCAAAACAACAAAAATCCAATCAGTAGAACCAGACTTATGCAATTTCAAATATTTAGTTAAGTATAGCACATAAAAAGCACAAAGCAACACTCATGGTCATCTGGTTGTGCTAGACCGGGGAAAGTCACAATTTCAGGCCAACCACGATGGAGCCAGCGCCGGATACATGGACCAGGTTAGTCCAGCTGAAAAAGCTACCTACTCAAAGTCTGACATATTTCCATTTCTGGGAGGAAGAGGCCGCGAGGAGCAGGGAAAGAACGCATCGCGGATGGGCATCGCTGTAGTGTGAAGAGCAATCAGACTTCGCGGATGGTTGTCTCTGTAGTGCGAAGATACTGTCGGGCGTTGCAGACGGTGGTTGGTGGAGCTTTTGAGCTGGTGGTCACTGCGGGCTGTTGATGCTGTAGTCTGAAGTGCATATTTTGTGTTGTTGCTCATCTCTGGCAGTCGCTAAAGTGCAGAGTCAGGTTCACTGGAACGTCACGTTGTTGGTCGGCATGGGTGGCAAGATCTCGGTGTGAACGGGACCTTTCGCGGTCGCGGTCGAGTTCAGCACTTTCTTCATAGGAGTGCATTCTGATGCCAGCCAAGGGCCCAGCACCTGGGGAGGAACTTCTTAGGGATCAGGGACTCATTGTAGTAGAGTCCAGCAGGGGTCGGGGAAGTGCAGTTGAAGATTCTTTCAGGTCCATGACATTCCTTCCTGTTCCCAATCAAACAATATCACTGATTAAATGTAATAGGGTAACCCTATGTTATCATATGGGAGAGGTAGGCCTTGCAGTAGTGAAAAATTAATTTAAAGGTTTTTCACCAGCAGGACATGTAAAACCTAAAAGTACATGTCCAACTTTTTAAATACACTGCACCCTGCCCTATGATATGGGCATACACTAGGGGTGACTTATATATGTTAAAATGAAAGTTTTAGGATTCGGAAAAGGTTTATTTTCCCAGGTCGAAATGGCAGTATAAAACTACAAATAGGTTGCAATGGCAGGCCCGAGACATGTTTTGAAGGGCTAGTTAAGTGGGTGGCACAATAAGTGTTTTAGGTCCACTAGTAGCATTTAATTTGTAGGCCCAGGGTACATGTAGTACCACTTTACTAGGGACATAGAAGTAACTTAAATGTGCCAATTGTGTGTAAGCCTATGTTGCCAAGTCCTAAAGCCAACAAAAACAAATTTCCGCAAACAGGAGGGGAGAAGGCAAAGGGTTTGGAGGAAGCCAACACCAAAGGCTGACAGGTCTAACAAGGAAGATTACAGGCACTGTGGCAAATGCCTCAATCATTATGATTCTTAAAAAAAAGTAAATATCTCCTCAGTGTTTCATCAACATTATTACCTGACCACACCCTTAAAATCTCAGCTTCACAAATAATCAGGATACAGTCACCCTACTTAGAAATTTGGAACACTCAAAAATTGCACCACCTCATCAATGCCTCTAATTTTTAATGGATAGAAACGAATCTTAAAAATGATAATAAAATTATAGATGGACTGTAGTGGATAAAAGCTGGTATAGTCTCGCTAAAAGTCTTAAAAGGTGGAGCTCCTCCTTTGTCATTCAAGCAACTCCAACCGAACGGAATATTGGATTCTATGTATTCTTAAAACTAAAAATACAATCTTCAGGCTGAAACTTTCTATATAGCTTCTCAAATATACAGATTGTTAGAAAATCTGATTCAATGATGTAACCAACCACACAAAAGTAGGAATCTCAAGTTAAAACTAATGGGCAGGTAAGTAAAAAATATACAACATGTTACGTGATTTTTAAATCCTCTGGTAAAGCAAACATCTTGTAAATGTTCAGTTAGTCGACTTATCACATCCTTCATAATAGCCCTTGGACATCACATTATTTGAACAAAGAAACAACAATTTGTTGGTATTTAAAGATGAGAAGGGCATGCTTTTACACACGTAGCTGATGGTAGAATGATTTAGACTTTCTGGTCTTAAGTAATATCAGATATTATTCTAATTTTTCACTCAAACATAACCTTTACATCTGCATGGGTCTACTTAGAAGTGGACTTTGATGCAGAAAATGTTACTCTACAAAAAGAAGACATGGTTCTATTGGATACTCTGGTACCTGTTGCTGCTGAATGTGTAATGTGTAAACTAGAAAGACCAAAACAAACCTTTGCTACATACATGGTGGGCACGGATCTGGCATGTTTGCAAATTTGGTAACCAAACAATAATATTTTAAATAAAAGTTCACATAATTCAGAGCCACTGTGGTCTAAATTAGATGACTACATGAAAAAAGGTGAAATCAAATCTCCAAGAGCAGCTCCAACACTGCTCCAGTTTAGGAAAGAGTTGAAGATGCATCTTTTTAAAGATCACTAAATCACTGTGCATTAACCATCCACAAACCACCTACCTATCCTATCACTTCTTTGGTTTATGCTTGGCTTTGACCCTGTGTCCACTGCCTTTTGGTTAGGTTCACTCTGTAGAAATTCCCCATACACACATAAATATAACTATATACCTACAATGTACCATTATCTCTGTTGAATGGTATCCTTAAGAGTGTTAAAAAGCACAAAGCAGCCAAATTAGTCTCATATTTTGGGCCGACCTGGCAGTTGCGGGCACCGGGCGTTTTCCCGGTGGGCCGCCAGGGTGGGGGCTAGTTTTGGACCCCTGGGGGGACGATTTTGTTACCAGAGGCCGGTTTCAATATCGGCCCCCTGTATCAAAAGCAGCTGCAGTGTTTTCCACACAATCGCAATTTTTTGCGATTACCTAAATTGTGAATGCAAATAAGGAATCACAATTTGTGATTCCCTAATGCACAGGTAAGAAGCCTTTGATAAATGCAAACTGTGCATTTAGGAAACACTAATTACCAGCAACTTCAAGTTGATGGTAACCATGTGCGAATTTTGAAAAATGCACAAAAATGCATCTTTCAAAGTGCTATGTTGCACACACATGCCCCTAGGACGTGTGTGCTTTACATGTGCACACTTTCTTTTTTTTGGGTGCTTCAGGGGGGCCTTAGGCCTCCGGGCACCCTTGGCTAATTTGTGATTACCAATTAGGTAGTTGCAAATTAGCGAATGCAAAACCATGCGCACCTATGGGCCTGTAGGCCCATAGGAATGAATGGAGTCATATTACCTAATAGCGATTCGCTATTTAGCGAATCGCTATTAGGTAATATTTTGGAATCGCACACAGTTTAGCAATTCCTACATACATAGCATTTTGTGATTCCAGAATAGCGATTCTGTAAAAATCGCTACTTGGGAATCGCAAAATGCTTTTTTGATACATCTGCCCCTGTCTGCTTTGGCTCTGTCTGAAGACAAGATCTCTAGGGGGGAACAGTTTGCAATTCCTCACTGCTACAAGCGTAGGCGCATATAATATCATCTCTTACACAAATCCCCCAGATGCAACCATGCGGTCCAGACTTGTATGTCAGATTACAAGATGGCAGTAAAGCTGAGAAAGTCACAGTTAAGGGAGAAGGCTTGGGAATCTTTATGTGAAGCGTGCACGACCAAGCATAATAGAGCTTTTTGGAGAGTAATTAACTCCGCACCATTGAAAGCAGATGAGGCTCCCAGGATTGAGATGTCCATCATGGAAGAAGACTGGATAAAGCACTTCACCACCATTTATTCTCTACCTAATGTGGCGCCTGTCCTAGAGCAAGGATAAAGTCCTGTGATAATAGCTGACACTCCACAGACTGCTGCCATGGTCCCCTTTAGTATGGAAGAAGTTAATGATGCAATATTGGCCAGTAAAGTTGGT
The DNA here is from genome assembly GCA_963921515.1 of Calotriton arnoldi. NCBI lineage: Eukaryota > Metazoa > Chordata > Amphibia > Caudata > Salamandridae > Calotriton > Calotriton arnoldi. Next base: position 1,312,847 of record CAWUFW010005494.1, read on the forward strand.
AAAGCCTCAGGCCCGGACGCAATTCCAGTAGATCTTCATCAAGCTAATATTGCTTTATGGGGGCCTTTACTGACTACAGTACTCAGGGAATGCTGCACAGCTGGGTTTTTACCAACATGAGCCAAATCAATTATCGTACCTATTTATAAAAAGGGAGATCGATCAAACCCGGCCTGCTATAGGCCAATTTCTCTACTTGACGCCCTGGTGAAGATTGCAGGCCGCATTATCTTGAATTGATCACAAGATTGGGCAGATACACATAAAATCTTATCAGACCTACAATATGGATTTCGCTCTGGGGTTGGAACAATTGAGCAGAGCCTCATCTTAAGCATGCTACTTGGGAAATATGTTAAAATAAAAGAGGGGAATTTGCATTTAGCTTTTGTTGACCTCTCCTCAGCATTTGACTGCGTTATACACGCCAAACTGTGGTCAAGTATGAAAGAGCTGGGTGTAGAGATACCGATTATTCGTTTTTTGAGGGACTTATACTCTGGTTGTAAAGCCAGGGTAAGATATGGCATTAGAGTGGAATGCACTGAAGCATTTGGGGTGGAGAAGGGGGTGAGACAGGGCGGTGTCCTGGCCCCCTTTTTATTCTCCCCATATATAAACAGTGTTGGTGCGGTGCTTGGATCACTGACATAATATCGACTACAAAAATATCGAATATACAAAATATCGGCGTCAAAATATCGACTACAATAATATCTACTACCAATACTTATTTATAAAACTACAAAAATATCGAGTACACAATATCGTATATAAAAAATATCGTTCACCACAATATCGAAATGCTAAATATCGTTACATTAAATATCGTTTAAATTTTTATAACATACAACATTACAAAAATATCGAATACCAAAATATAGACATCAATAATATCGACTTTTTACAAATATCGACTATATAAAAACTGCTCAATTAAATATATCTTTAGCACCAAATATAAATTCACATTATAAAACAATATAAAATACTTAAACAACATAATAAAATAATTTGCAAACACATCAATATATAAAACAATATATTTTGGCTAAACAAACGTATTACAATAATTAAATATAAACTTTAAATATATAATACTTGCATTATTTCACATTAAAAACAACATTTAAATTATTTACAAAAAGTAAAAAGATAAAATATTTACTTTCTACTAACAGTTTCTTAATTAGCGTTTCCCTTATATGGAAAGAAAGTGCCAAAACAATAAAAACAATTAACTTCAACCAATAAAACGCTTACATTTCAAAATACACCAATAACATAAAGCAACCAATTAAATAAACACTATATAAACATCAAAAACATACATCTCTTTTACACTTAAAAACTACAACAAAGAAGAAGGTGAAACTGTGCCCAACTGTTTCCTGAAAGAAAACTTTCATTACTAAAAAGAAATTTAAAACTGCACTAAGTAAGTAAAACTGTTTTTAAAATATTACAATACTACTAACCTGCAACAAAAATTATTTCTAAAACCTAATTAACTATTCTTTCATTCCTTACTTTTATATCACCTCTACAGATATCCTACAAAGCCAGAAAATTATTTCAAAAATACTCACCAATAAAAAAACAATAAATGTAAGTATATTCTATTTTTGCCAAACCGACCTAAAAATATTTTCAAAACGTTATTCACTAATATATATTTTCTTTTTATCTATCTCCTCTACAGCCAACAGCAAAAGCTTCCAAAATAATTCTACAACTACTAACAAAATAAAGACAACTAAAAAGTAAGTATATCATTTTCCATTATTAAACAACGTTAAATACCCACCCAAATAACCCTTTACCCCTAAAATGCCTATCATCTACAAACAATAGAATCAAATTATTAATATGTTTTTTTCTCTTCTCAACAGAAATTACATCAAGTAAATAGAAAAGAAAGCTTGAAATTATTTCCTAACCAATTTCATTTACATCAAACTAAACATTGTAAGTATATTCACTGAGATGTAACAGTATTTAATAAACATGTTGTATTTATTATATTAAAATATTTTCTGTTTGAATTTTCCCTAGCATAAAACAAAACAACATGACTGAAGGTGCAGAATTTGTAATGTCACAAAAAATAAAATGCTATTATGTTATATGGGGTATGTGTATACACAGGAGAAACAAATTGGCCTTAAAGTATTTTGGAAGTGTAGCAAATACTACTCTAACAAATGCTATGGAAGAGCTACTACTCAGGAAACTACTGTTATTTCTGTAAAAGAACATAATCACCCCCAAACATAACAGAGATTGAGGTTAGAGATGCTCTTGAAAGTATAAAAGAAGCAAGCACTAGTACTGACAAACCAACTACCCAAATACTAAAAGAGCAACTATTAAAATTACCTCAACATGCATCAGGACAATTACCGTCCATAGCTTCTTTAAAAAGAACAATTGCCAGACAAAAAAAGCTACCACAACTACTATACCTGCCCCTAAAACATTTGCAGAAGTAGTTATTCCACCAGAATTAAGCATTACTCACAGTAAAGAACCATTTATTTTTTTGATAACAAATGCCCAGAAAAAAGAATAATTATGTTTGCTACTGCAAACAATTTACTTAAATTACAGCAATGTGACACCTGGATGATGGATGGAACTTTCAAAGTCTGTCCAAAACCATTTTACCAGCTGTACACAATACATGGATTATACCAACACTCAAATATTCCATTCATCTACGCACTATTACCAAATAAACAGCAAACTACCTACATTGATATACTCACTCAAATAAAAGAAGAAAGCAATAATTATTTTCCTTCAAAAATAATTATTGACTTTGAAATAGCCATGATAAATGCTATACTAAAAGATTATCCACACACAGCAATTCAGGGTTGCTATTGTCATTTTAATCAGAGTCTCTGGAGACATCTACAAAAATCAACCCTAAGGGCCCGATTCTGATGCGGGTTGGAAAAGCTTCCCGACCGAGGGCCTGATTCTGATGCGGTTAGGAAGGCCTCCTAACGGCATTTGCTCCTTCCAAATCGGATCGGATACGTGTCTTCCCGACCGAGGGCCCAATTCAGATGTGGTTAGGAACAAATGTTCCCATTGAAGTCAATGGGAGTTCAACCAAATCGTATCTGGAAGCATCCGGATGCATCCTACTCCGCCGGTCGGACTTTCCCGATCCGAGTGGGTCGGACACCATTTCCCAACCGATTCGGTCGGGAAGCTTTTCCAACCCGCATCAGAATCGGCCCCTAAGTGTACAATATGCTACAGACAGTACTTTTGCCTACCAAATAAAAAAGCTAATAGCACTAGCATATGTACCTGTAACCGATGTAGCAGAACACTACAATATTCTAATAGAAAGCCCCTATTACAAAAGGAACGAAGACAAAATAAGCCCACTACTAGACTACTTTGAGGACACCTGGGTGGGAAGATTGCATAGATCAGGGCATAGAAGGCAACCTAAATTCCACATTCCTTGGTGGAACGTGTACCTAAGTACCTTAAACAAAGAATCAAAAACAAATAATAGTGTTGAAGGATGGCATAATGCCTTCCAAGCAACAACAAGCAGAGGTAAACCTACCCTACAAAAACTTCTACAATCTATACAAAAAGAACAAAGCTATCAAGAATTACGGATGGAACAATCTGTAACTCAAATATGTCCCAAATTAACTAAACAAACTAAAAAAATGTTTGAGCTACTGCAAAGTCAGGTTACCCTATACCCATCTACAAGAGGCCTAGATTACCTATCCCTAATAGCCAAAAGCATTTTATAAACAAAAGTTCCACAGGTATTATACTTTTTTTCGTTCATAAAACAAAAACTTTACACACATATATTAATATTATATTTTCACAAATATTACTTATTTGTCATATATATTTTCTTAAATTAAAAAAATATATTTACAAATAAATAATAATTATCAAAATATACTATAAAACACAATTAATTTTAAAAACATTTCCCACCCAATTAATTTAAATAAAATACACTTACGGTTTATGTAGCTGTAGAAAATGTATTCCAAAAAGAAATAATCCTTCCATCTATGGGGCCGATTCCGATTCGGGCCGGAAATCTCTCCGACCGAGCCGGACCCGGAGAGATTTCCGACCGAATCGGACCCGTGCAGTCCGACCGAACGAGTACGATGCGCACGTATGCCATCGGACCCGAGTCGGTCGGACTCCCATTGAAGTCAATGGGAGCCGGTCATACAACGCGTACGCGGGCTCCCATTGACTCAATGGGTGCGAGTCGGACAAGTGCGCCCCTACAGCGGGTACGCGGCGAAGCGACTCGCGCCGTACACGCACAGGTAGGGGGGACCCATGGGTCCCCCCTGTGTGCGACTCGCGCGGCTACGCGTACAGGGGGTCCGACACGGACCCCCAAAGTGCGGCTCCGACAGCTCTTTCGAGCCGGAGTGCGCGGCTCGGTCGGACTGCTCGCGGCGCGCATCGTACTTACCCGGCCGGGGAACGTCTCCATTGCGCGGTGCGAGTCGAGTCCGAGCGAGTCGGTCGGTGCGGTTCGGGTCCCGGGAACGAGTCGGTCGGAGCGGTCGGGACGCCCGGACGAGTCGGTCGGCGATTCGCATCGTACTCGCTCGGCCGGACCCGCGTACGATTCGGTCGGGAAACAGGGCTCCGAATCGGATCCGGTAAGCCGAATCCGATTCGGAGCCCTACCGACCGAGATCGGAATCGGCCCCTATGTGTTAATCCATGTTAAAGTTTAAAAAAGCCCCCCAAAAAATGCAAAAATACAACACGTCCCATACAAATCCATCCTTCCGAAATCCAAATTACGTAAACCCTCAAAAACCCGAAAAAGATACAAAAATATAAAAAACGCTCCAGGAAATACCGAAAACTAAAAGAAACTGTGATAATAATATTAGTTTAACAAACTAATACACAGTTCTTTTATTAAAAAAACGCGTCTCTGTCTCCAACGTAAACTCGATTAAAATGAATCTGCAAAAAAGATTAAAAGCATACCCACCCACACAAATACACCGAAATACATTGATTAAATACAATAAAATGAATTTATAGCAACAAAACAACACATATTTACTCATATTAATGTCCGTCTACACTACACCTCAAACAGTAACTCACGTCATCTCACTAAAATATAACTAACAACTACAGCACACCAAAAACGTAATAACCTAACTATAAATACAATATATAGGTCCTAACTACACTAAAACATAAGTATTAACTTAGAAAAATAAGTAAAATTTCCCTTACCTTGCTCGACGCGACGCAGCTTCCAACCGCGAGCTTCTCCGACCCTCAATGACCCAAAATAACAGTACGCGGTTACAAAATAGTCCCTGTAAACTTAAAATGGCTGCTTAAATAAAGTTTAAAAAAGGAATAATGTTAAAAAAATCATTATAGCAAAGTATAAATTTCACATATATTTTTCTTATGTTGTACACAATTTTCTGTATATTTAAAAATTACTATATAATGTATTATACTTTGTAAAGTTATAATAATAATTAATATAAAAATATATTTATTATTATTATAATTGTATATGTTTTTATAATGATAAAAATTATAAAAAATACATATTAATTATGTAAAATTGTTAAATAAAACTTACCTGTTTAAAAAAAAATTTCATTAAATACAACAATGTGATAATTAATATTATTAATATTTTATATACTAATAATATTAATTAAAAATATATTTACATGTAATAAAGTGCTAATTATTTGTAAATGATAAACAATATTTACTACAACATTATAATGTTACAATATTAAATAATAAATAAACATACAATGCTTTACTTTCTGTATATATATACCAAAAATGGTTATATAATTTGTATACATATATTACAATGTTACAAATGTTGTAAAATAATGACATAACATTTTTTTCCCTTAAAAATTCTATTAACGAATAAATGTATGTAAAATAATTTATGTTCCTTCAATAAAAATTGACATATTTTATGTATATTTAATAATGTCTATTGCATTGTATAAATAAAAAAAAATTTGTTTCTCTTTCTATCTACTTATACAAAAATAAAAAAATTGAAAATAAAAAAGTCTAATTTATTTTTATATGTATATCTTATTATTAAATATTTTACTTAAATATATTAATTTGATAAATGTACCATTTTAATTAACATTTGTTTTTTTACTAGAAAATTATAAACTATACATCACTTACACAAGACAAATTCATTTTCACTACACATAATAAAATACATTTATATTCCTTCACATATAAAAACACATACAGTAAGTTTCCTACAACTCTTTATATAAAATAAATAAATACACATCAAATAACATATTTGTTATATAAATATTTTATATTAATTATAAATAATTATAAAAATATATTTCTACATAAACAAACATCACCAACTATTCCCAATACATTTAAACAATATTCATTAAATGTGGTAAACTTAAACAATATATAATTTACTCTTCCCACTACACTTAAAATTTAGTAATAAAACATACAAAACATTAACCATATATAATTTACTATTCCCAATACAGTATACATTAAATAATAAAAACTACTTTACATTGAACAAATTAAAATTACTATTCCCACTCCACTAATTAGTAATTCAGAGAAGGTGCTGGACACTAAACATATAACAATTACTATTCCCACTGCAGTAAGTATTAAGTCAGGGAAGATGATGGACACTAAACATATAAAATTACTATTCCCACTGCAGTCAATATTAAGTCAGGGAAAATGCTGGACACTAAACAGATAAAATTACTATTCCCACTCCAGTCAATATTAAGTCAGGGAAGATGCTTGACTCTAAACATATAAAATTACTATTCCCACTCCAATAAAAATTAAATCAGGGAAGGTGCTGGACACTAAACATATAAAATTACTATTCCCAATCCAGTAAAAATTATGGGTCCGATTCCGATCTCGGCCGGTAGTGCTCCGAATCGGATTCGGATTTACCGGATCCGATTCGGAGCCCTGTTTCCAGCGAATCGTGCCTTGGGTCCGGCCGAGCGAGTACGATGCAGGCACCCGCGAAAACTCCGACCGACTGAACGCGGCTCCAACACGCTCCGACCGACTCGCATGGACACGACTCGCACCGCGCTATGGAAACGTTTCCCGGCCGGGTAAGTACGATGCGCGCCGCGGGTAGTCCGACCACTCCCGTGCCGTCTGGCTCGAAAAAGCTGTCGGAGCCGGACTATAGGGGTCCGCTGGGACCCCTGTACGCGTAGGCGCGAGAGTCGCACACAGGGGGACCCATGGGTCCCCCTACCTGTGCATGTACGCCGCGATGCGCATGGGACGCGTACACGCTGTAGGGGCGCCCTTGACCGCTCGCACCCATTGGGAGTCAGTGGGAGCCAGCGTGCGCGTCGTACGCCAGGCTCCCATTGACTTCAATGGGAGTCGACGAACTCGAGTCGATGGCATGCGAACGCATCGTACTCGTTCGGTCGGACTGCTAAGAGTCCGGTCGGTCGAATTCTCTCCCGGGTCCGGCTCGGTCGGAGAGATTTCCGGCCGGAATAGAATCGACCCCTAAGTCAGGAAAGGTGCTGGACATTAAACATATATAAATTACTATTCCCACTTCAGTCAAGTATTAACTCAGGGAAGGTGCTGGACATTAAACATATATAAATTACTATTCCCACTCCAGTCAGTATTAAGTCAGGGAAGATGCTGGACACATATAAAATTACTATTCCCACTCCAGTAAAAATTAAGTCAGGGAAGGTGCCGGACATTAAACATATATAAATTACTATTCCCACTCCAGTCAGTATTAACTCAAAGAAGGTGCTGGACATTAAACATATATAAATTACTAGTCCCACTACAGTAAATATTAACTCAGGGAAGGTGCTGGACACTAAACATATAAAATTACTATTCCCACTCCAGTCAAAATTAAGTCAGGGAAGGTGCTGGACACTAAACATATAAAATTACTATTCCCACTCCAGTCAAAATTAAGTCAGGGAAGGTGCTGGACACTAAACATATAAAATTACTATTCCCACTGCCCTAAAAATAAAGTCAGGGAAGGTGCTGGACATTAAACATATATAAATTACTATTCCCACTCCAGTAAGTATTAACTCAAGGAAGGTGCTGGACATTAAACATATATAAATTACTATTCCCACTCCCAGTAAATATTAACTCAGGGAAGGTGCTGGACACTAAACATATAAAATTACTATTCCCAAGCCAGTCAAAATTAAGTCAGGGAAGGTGCTGAACACTAAGGGGCCGATTCCGATCTCGGTCGGAGGCGCACCCAACACCATTCGGTCGGGAAAAAAGCCATGCGAATGCCTGTTTCCCGACCGATCCGCTACATCACACCGAACGAGCAAGTACGATGCGCACAACAGCAAAGAATCCGGCCGAGTCGTACTCACCCAATCCAGGTCCTGTTCTCCGACCGGGCGAATCCGGAAACGCCGAGATCGAGTCGCACGGAAGGAAAATGCAGCCCCGTCCGGCCGGACAAGTACGATGCGCTTTCCGTACGCGCCGAACCCGTCGCTACGTCACGGCACGTCAAAGCATCCGGGAGGCGCACATAAGCTCCGATTCGCGCCACAACACGATCCACGGCTACGAGGCGAACACCGCGACGAGCGACGCGAGGGACGAGGCGAAGCAACGAGAAGAGACGAGCGAGGACGAGACCAACCATGAATCCCTTCGTCCCGATCCTACCAATATTCTACATTTACTACCGGAACAGGCACGGACGCGTACGGCGCAGAAGGTAAGTCAGACACCAACCACAAAACACATACAACACGTACGACACATCACACACACACACGAGGGATGCAGAATTTACTTACACCAGCAACAGCAGCACCATAGGGGCGGGATGCCCATCACCAATGCCACATATGCACACAGGGGCCTGGATGCGCACCACCACTACCACCCCTACCCAGGGGGCTGGATGCCTACCACTACTACCACCCTTACCCAGGGGGCTGGATGCCTACCACTACTACCACCCTTAGCCAGGGGGGCCGGATGCCTACCACTACTACCACCCTTACCCAGGGGGCTGGATGCCTACCACTACTACCACCCTTAGCCAGGGGGCTGGATGCCTACCACTACTACCACCCTTAGCCATGGGGGTGCCAGATGCCCACCACTACT